>OU611958.1:10045000-12533125 GCA_914767545.1 Sesia apiformis
CGTCAAACTTTACAATGCCCGTTAATCCGTCAATTTCCATCTGTAAATGTATACGTTGGTCTATTAGTTTTTTAAAAGTGATTAATAAATAAATTTTATTAGGTAATTAAAAAACCGATGTCGAAGCTTTATAACTCACAGTTCTTATATAATTTATTACACTAGATCCAATGGTCCAACTTTCATCTTCGTCACATTTAACATTAGCACCTTCTTCAAGTGACATTGCTTTTAAAGCTGAGGTATACAAAATTACAGCGTCGTAGAGTAAAGCCAAGTTCAGAGTCAAACCATTTTCCTCGATCGCATTTTCGTATTTTCCCTCAGATAATTCTAATACTTTTTCATTGAGCGAGGTAATGAAGTTTTGAATTTCTTCCAAACTTGGGTCGAAGAAGCGAATACCTAAAGCAGATAGACATATTTATTTTTAACGCACAAATCTATTTAATGAACTTCGTCCATGAAATGTTTACTTGCTGAGTTAAGATTTTAATTTACAACAAACACAAAAACTTCATATGCAATTATGAAGTAGGTATAATTTACCTGTAATATTAGAACCACCGTGTTTATAAGGCTCTATGTCTATGGTCTGAAAATCTGGATCCATAATAATGTAGCTATGATCATCTGACATTATTCCAACTTGTTGTGCTTGTTCTAAAAATTGTGGTAACTTTTCTCTGCTACACTCAACCAAGTAGTTGACTGAACCCGAAGTTTTAACAGTTTTTAACTGCGACCTACAATTATATTGAAGCTTAAATAATATATATTGATCTTAAATGATATATATTGAGGTACCTACATACTCGTAAGTGCTTTATACTATATATTACCTGTAATCGTCCCCGTCTGGTAACTGAACAACATTCATTAAAATATGTTCTTCCTCTGAATCAGGATCTTGCATAGTGAGTATGTTATCCAAAAATGGCAAAAGTTCTGCGCCTTCATAAATTATAGTGAATTCCGTCCAACCCTTCATTCCGATAATATCGGCGAAAACCTGAGGAAGAAATAAAAACTTTGTCAATGTCAACTTTGTCGACAGAATATTCTGTCGTAATAGAAAGTGATTTAATCAAGTACATACACACTAATAACATTTCATGAATATTACCTGTGAATATGCTACATGATGAGGATATAAGTTTACAGCGGACCAGTTACGATTTTGAATTTCTACGGGTTCCATAATTATATGTGGCACCTCGAGAAAATCAGCGATTGATTGAATATGCTGCAGCGTTTCCTTTTTTATTGGACCGAACACTCCGAAAATATTGCTCTGAAAAATTTCAAATGTACATAGGTGTATATTATACTACGTAATAAATGTACAATTGTACATATAAAATAAAACCAATACTTACTCACACATAGACTTTATATAATTATGCACTCACATAATAAATTGAAATCACACAATTCACACAATAATTGAATTGACAATGCAATAGTTTCTTTACCTCAAAAAGTGTACACATAGCATTATTTGCCTCAAGCAAGTCTCCCGGAGAAGTCTTCACGACTTTTGCTTCGAATGGATTTTCTTCGCCTTCAGAGGCGGCAACAATCGCCACGTTAAATGCAGCTTCCAAAAGAAAAGTGCCATCATCGAAAATTGCACCTGTATTTTTAAACATGGGTAATTAACTACACTGTTTGAGTAAATTACTTTTAGTCATTAGAATAAAATAAACATACCAATGTTTTTTTCGCTTCGAGCACAAAACAAAAAAGATATTACAACGAGTATTTGTAGCCAAATAGTCCGTTTTAGCGTCATTCTAACATACTTGAAAATAATTTAACATATCCACATTGCTGTTATTACTATTAATATTGCAAAACATTTTGCAAAACTACTTCTTCGTAAATTAAAAATGACACTTTAATAAATATTTCATATTGATTAGTCAAAATTGTTATTGTCATAAATTCAGTAGGCCTAATTCAATATCAGTAACTATGCCATAAGAGAATACTGGTAACTCCAATGGTTCAAGTATAATTATATCACTGTCTCGCCCACCGGGTTCGCTCGAAATAGCTAGACTGCTCCCAATTTCATTACTTGCATTCGACACTACAATGCATATTGCATTTGGAATCATGATAAAGGAACATTGTGATTTCCTAAAAAAAAACAATTCAACCATATATTTTATTATGAATTAACCAAACAATTTTTTGAAATTTGACAAAAATACAATAGTTAATTGGCAATTTATGACTATAAATAAAATATTTTTCATTAAGTCTTTACAATAACTTTTTAAAAGACGTTGTTTCATTATTCCTTTTATTTCTAGAAATCCTTGGTTATCTTAACTGCGATCAATACGACCTCTTTGGTGAAACTCTACAAACTGAAAGGACGCTAGCGGTGGAAAAGAAATGAAAATGCTTTCCACATCTGCACAGTGAGCAGTCAGCTTTATTGGTAAAGACATATCACACATTTTCGCTAGATGTCGCTATCATAAATAATGTAATTTTCTCAAAAGTTAGAATTTGTAACAAAACGATAGAGATTTGTAACATAAAACTTGTTTTAAAGACTAGTAAATACGATTATTTTAGAAATGTTGATTTATTCCAATCAGGTTTAATTAGCATTGGTAAGACTGCGTTAGAATGACCTCACCTGTAAGATTCAAGATCTTCAATAAGTTACTTACTTACTTACGTATACTTATACTTACGTATATCTTACAAAGATATAGATGGAAATAAACAATGAATTTAAGCGAACAAAGCAAGAAGTTGATTTACGGGAGGAATGACAGAGCGGGGTGATGTAGGAAAAACATTGATGAACGAGCACAGGCCGAAATAAACACAGGACGTGTTTGACTTCAGCCGGTCGGAGGTAAGCCAACGTCTATGTATTTTTTCAATGTTTTTGTCTCGAGCCGTAATAGAAGAACAACATTACAGTCCTTTAGGACTGTTTATAACATCTTACATTCGTGATTTTCAGTAACATTTTATAATTTCCGTAGAAGGTTGAGAACGATTTTGGATAGGCCTGGCGGCGGCGGTGTTTGGATCTTAAACTTTTTATCTATTCACGTAAGTATTAGATTAATTAGTTATTTTTATAAAGATACGGTGATGACAAGCAGACAGTCCATTTGATGGTAAGCGGATACTATCCTTCTTGGACATTTCCAACAAATGCCAAAATCAGCGAAAAATAGCTGTACATTCGTAGGTCCGGTACCTACTTTGTGACATTTAAGATATACCCGTAGGACATGAAAAAATATAGTTGTTGAAAAAAGATTTTGATGCAGATACAAATGGTCGCTATACGTAATTATCCGTTCATATTTACACAAAAATGGTTATTAGCGGAGGAAAACCATGCATCAACCCACAGTGGACTGGTCATATGAGCTATGGACCGAGTTACCCCTCTCTTCCAGAATACTGTCGTGAAATATACCAAATTGTTTCAGATGTTATTGAGAGCTGCTACCAGAGTTCATTTTCGTTCCGTTCCCTACCCAGCACACCCCATTTCCATTTCACTGAAATGCTCCTGAATGAGCAGTGTGATGAGTTGACGAAGGCGGTCACGTGATTGGGTTTCCATTCACGTTACGCTCTGTCTCATCTTACTGAATGCTACTGGATAGAAGCGACAGGACGAGACATTGCTTGTCACCTTTTTCTATAAAAAAACGTCTATAGTCCCTACTACTCTTCGTTGGATCAGAGACACAATGTGGATCTTGACCTCCGCAACTAAAAGAAGCCACATCTTTCTGAAATTTCAGTTTTTTTTTGTCTTTAAGAAAGCTTTACCGGTTTTATAATAAAAAATATTACCTATTATCATTGTTATTGAAAGTAGCTATTATCATTGCTATAGTTATTCGCGTTACCCCCCTCTTATAAGAACAACTTAACATATTGTTTTCTAACTTCTTACATAAATCTAATTGTCTATTATAATAGATCGGGAAGAAAGTCTTTTCGTATTTTGTATGTATGAAGTTGTGATCTAATATCTTTGATTGAACTGTTTGTACCTGGCTGGTTATGATACCATTAAAAAGGTAACATTTATAAAAAAGAAATAAAAAACTGTTTCCCGCCATTTTTCAATTGTTTTTCTGTTCAAAAAATGAGTGAATCTAACGAAGAAATTCGATACATTATAAAGTTTTATTACAAAAAAGGGAAAAATGCGAAAAAAAATTGTGCCATTTATGGACCTAATGCAGTATCAGTAAGAGTAGCACAAAGTTGGTTTAAGCGTTTTCAGTCAGGAAATCTTAATGTTAAAGATTCAGTTCGCTCCGGTCGCCCTGTTACCGATAAAGTTGATGCCAGTTATGAAAAAGTGCAGCAAGATCGGCATATAAGTAGTTACGACATTGCTGATGAACTGGGCATTGACCGTAAAACAATTTTGACTCATTTGAAAAAGTCTCGATTCACAAAAAAGCTCGATATTTGGGTATCACACGAGCTCACTGAAAGAAACCTAATGAACCGTGTACTCGTTTGCGATTCTCTATTAAAACACAATGAAACCGAACCATTTTTCAAAAGATTGATCACTGATGATGAGAAGTGGATCACTTACGACAAGAACGTGTGGAAAATATCATGGTCTAAGTGCGGCCAAGCTCCACAGACTGTGGCGAAACCCGGATTAACGCGCAATAAGGTGATATTGTGTGTATGGTGGGATTAAAAGAGTATAGTTCATTATGAGCTTTTACCCCGAGAAAAACCATGGATTCGGATCTCTACTGCCAACAGCTGATGAGACTAAAGCAAGAAATTGAGAAAAAACGCCCGGAATTGATTAACAGAAAGTCGTTCATCATGATAACGCCAGACCACACACATCTTTGGCCACTCAGCAAAAATTGAGAGAGCTTGGTTGGGAAGTGTTGATGCACCCACCATATAGCCCTGACCTTGCGCCCTCAGATTTCCACTTGTTTCAGAATTCTTTAAATAGTGTAAGGTTAACATCAAGAGAGGACTGTCAAAATCAAAATCCCAAAATTTCTACAGCAACGGGATCATGTCACTACCTACAAGATGGCAACAAGTAATAGAACAAAACGGCACACATATATTATAATAATTAAACTTTTAAAAAAATGTCTTGAATTTTTATATAAAATACGAAGAAACTTTTTCCTCGACTTTATATGTATATACATAGAAATAGTATAGACAAATAGAAAAAAATATTTTTGAGGTACACAAATTGTTGAATAAAAAGCACTCGCCCGTTTCTTAGCTAGCTCTGGTGGCGGATTCAAATCGCACCATAAACTTGCACAGGCTTTGTTGGTAACAGCCGCCGTTATATTGTGCTAACATCGTGACATATGGACACAAACCGCGGCCCAAAAATACGGTTTTCTTGATGTCGTTGAAAGGTTTATTTCACACAAGGGACTTCATATATTTTGCCGTATGTTACCAAGTTATGAAATATCACAAAATGAAATATGAGGTAGTTAAAAATGTTTTAATAACATATAACAGTATGTATCACATGTTTTGCCGAAGATTGTAACTATGGATTCTACTCTCGACTTTTAGATAATGAATAGAAATGTTAACGCATTTTTTATAAACGAAAATCAATTTTATGTGCATTGGAATTAGTAAATATTTATGAAAAATTAAGCAAAATTAAAAAGAAACATTTGAATTAACTCAGAATCTCATGATTTTGAGTAATTGCACTATCAAATATCAGGAGATTCCTAAATCTGAATTAATGATTCTAAGTTAATTGAGGATTCATGATTCCAGTCTTCGGAAACACAGTAATTATTCGTTATAGGTAAATCTATTAACAATGTATATACCTATAATTGGAGAGTATCATAGTGGATGCTCCACAAATTTCATGTCCACTTTTTTATAATGTCTATTTTAAAAAGTGTTTTAATATTCACATGAAACGATATAATATTCTAATGAAATTTTGTCCCTTTAGACTTTTTGAATTACTTTTGATTCACCTAGCCCTCAAAATGACCTTCAAAATGAAACTATTGAAAATTAATTTAGATATTCAACTCGATTTCCGGCTGTTTCGTTAAATTAATGTAAGAAGCCCCAGAGCCCAATATATACTTTGTACGTAATTATGAAACAATAGCATATCTTGACGCCCACAGCTGTCATTAATTGCACACTTAGCTTGATACCGTAATAAGATTTTATAGTAATGTAATTTTAAAGAATATTAAGTATGGATTCGACGTTTACCAAACTGTCTTGTGAAATAAAGTTATGATATTATTATTATTATTTTATAGAAAAAAGGCGGCATTTGATTAATATTCTAATTTATATATGATTATTTATTTATTTATTCTTTTTATTTAAATAGGTAAGCATTTTAAAAAATATGGTCACCATTTGCTTTTGTACAATCTTTCAAACGTTGTGGCCAGTTTTCGATTGAAACACGCACTCTTTCCATGGGAAAATTGGCAACTGCCACCCTTATGGAATGCTTTAGGGATTCAATATTATCATGACATTTAGAGCATGCAATGCTCTCTAAAACAGACCTTAATCATAATCGAGTGGAATAAGATCGGTACTAGATGACGGTCAGTTTCAGCTCTAATGAAGTCGGGAATATTCCTTTCTAACCCCATCTGCGTAACCCCATGAGACAGCCTTATGACCTGATGCTGAGTCTTGCTGAAAGGACCATTCTTGGTTATGGAACAGGATGTTGTTAAGAGGTTTTATGACCTTCCCAAGAATCGTATCTTGATACACTTGAGCCGATGTTTTAATACTTTTTTCACCAAAATATGATTCAGTCACTCCTTGTTCGCAAACGACCCACGAAACCATCACTAAAGCCGGATAATGGCCACGTTACACCCCGTTGACCAATTCTCATTCTCTAGAGTTATGGGTATAAATTCTGCTTGTTAAAATGTTCCTCAATGGTGAACATTATCTCGTCCGTGTCTGTGAGCTCCTTTTGCGTTCCGACGAAGAAGTTGTTTTGATTTGTCAACCCTATTTTTCTTTAAATTATCAGTTAAGAAATGACCAGTACGTCTTTTAGTACAGTAATTGCAAGTCCTAAATCATCACTTAAAATACATGACATGGTTCTGGGTGCTATATTCATCTCTCTGGATAAAATCTATTGCTTCCAGGCGGGATTTCTTCGGATTCTCTCCTTCACAGCTTTAATCGTCTGTTTAGTACGAATAGTGAGTGGACGGCCAGACCTTTTTCTGTCACAAACAAAGGACGTTTCAATGTATCTACCAATAGCCCGGTACACAAACATTCGGCTAATAGGTACCAAGAGGATAGAGAGTTTTAAAAATTGTATTTGGCTTCATGCCTACTTTGTGTTTTGCAATTACAGCAATACTGTTCTCGTTATCACTCCACTCCGTTTTAATATTAGTACAATATTGAATAATGATTGCCGCCATAATGAAAAAAAACATTCATTTTTCACGTGGGAATGACAGATTCCAAATTCATATTTCGCGCCGGGTTTATAAAGATGAATACGATTTTTAAAATAAAGTATTATTGTTTAGGTATTATTAGCATTTATTTTTTAGCTCAGGAGGAATTGGTCTTTGTTTCAATGCTCACCTTAATTTTAAACCGTTTGTTGATTGTTATTTTTCTTGCCTATAACCGTAATCAGCTCATTTAGTATCCACTACTATACGCGGGCCTACTCGTGTACATTTTCTTACGCATGAGTGACCTTAAAAGGCCACGCTAGCCAAGCTTGGCGAGTCTTCTCTTTTAAAGGTGGCGTAGTTCCTCGGGGCTTGTGGTGGCCGCTCTGTTATCCCTTAGTCGCCTTTTTGACACCCATGGGAATTCTAAAGTCAGCCGACAGCACACGGTTGCCTTGTATAAAATGTGTAATTCAAAGGAAATGTTACGAAAATTTATGTTTATTTTACAAGTTTTAAATAGTTTTGCATGGGAATATAAATTCGAAATAGTGTCGTTATGGATAAATCTAAAAGGAAAGGTCGACAGAGGGTTCCGACACATGTCGCACTGGTTTCCATACAAATAGTCTTTAGGCCAATCGTTTGAACCAAAATATATCGAGTGTTTAGCATAAATTGTTATGGAAATAAAAACAACAAACAACAGATGTGAGAAACCTGCGCCGAGCGCACGCCGCAGGATTTGAGAATATTTGCACATTTTCTTTTATTTAGCCTTAAATATCCGCTTCACGGCGCTGAGTCTACTGTAGATACAATATTCGAGTATTTGATACCCTTTAATATTAATATTAATTATTATATTATAGGTTATGTTATAATCAACATATATTTATATTATAAAGTTGTCAAATAGCCAATCAGTTAGTCGGAAGGAAATTAAATTTAACCCTTAAATGAAGCGCATGACTAGGCTAATTGGATAACTACACCCACTAAATCCACTTCCACACACACACACGTCCACACACACACTAAATCCACACACGTCCACTAAATAGTTTGATAAAATATTTTTATTGGATTAATTTTTGTTTCTTGTATTTTGAACAAACTAGAATTGTTGACTTACGCACATATGTACGAGTATCTCAGAGTTCGTAATCAACATTGAAGTATAATGGAGTATTATACTATTATAGTCTGTGGTTTTGTGAAAATCACGTGAATATCTATATGCTGTACATTTTAAAGCTTTAATTTTAAAATTTTCAACTAAAGAGTATTCATAAGATAAAACAATATCATAATTCTAAACAAACAATTCCACGTTGGAACGTTGGAATATTCTCCTTTGCTGAAATGTAATAATAAAATAAGCAGGCAAGACGTCTGTACCTACTTTATACAAAATAGCTGTTATTAATGGCTTCGCCTGCGTGGAATGATGATTAAAACTATCCTATGAAGCAGACAAATAAACAACGAAGTGATAAAATTCAATGAAACCTGTAATGATAAGTATTTGAACAAAATGAGATGTGAAATTCGTAAATAAACACCATACCAAATAAATTTGTTGCTCCAGTCAGAGTTGTGCCGAACAGTGTGATCGGAGTGGTCGACATAAAGCAAGCAGGACATTGTTATCCAACACTGTCCTGCTTCAGGTTAGTTGTACTTCAGGCACAAGATTACACGCCACTCCGAAGATAAACCCAAATCTATTGTGGTAAAGCAATTATTACGCCTCTGCTCAATTCAATAGACCTCATTATAGGTCGCCAAATATAACGTTCTAGGAAGGTGATTGTTGGATATATTTCATTTATATTTAATTTATTTTACAAATCATTTATTTCCCTACCTCTCGCCCCAAAGGTTGCTTGGAAGAGATCTCTTTAGCGATAAAGCCTTTTTGTGTACCTATTTATTTAAACTTTTGTGTTGAAGACTTTTGGCGGGAACTCGAGAAGTGAAGTTGAGTAATTCGTTCATTATTGTAAAAATTGTGTATTAGGTGTTTTGGGTTTAATAATGATAGTTTATTATAATATATTACTTCAAAGTATTTTTGTGCGTTGTATCTTGTTTTTCAGAAACAAGTAGAAATGCACAAATATTTTAATGTTCCTTATACAATAATTTATCCCTAAAAAATATATTCTTCGTACAATTTCTGTTGCTAGGTGTTTTTTTCTTCACCTTATAAAACATCAAAAAGTAATAATTCAAAAAAATATATTGCTCATGTAATTAGATTTGGTGGATGTTTTTTTCCCTTATAAATACATCAAAAAGTAATAATTAAAATAAATATGAGTGTCTACAATCATGGGAAAAGTATTATTAAAGCTCGCTGTAGATTTTTTGCTTTAAAGGTGGTAATCATTTCATATTTTCATTTTCCAGTTACTACAAACCAACAGGAAAATTAAAAGTAGGTCACGTCTTCTATTTTCACCGGTTTTCTGTTTTCACAGTGCTCTTTTTCATATGATTTTTAATCTAACTTAGACTCGAGTGACTGAAATATATCAATATGGTTTTCTTTATTTCTTATTTTATAGATACTTATATAAGTATTGTTGTATTACTGTAAGTAATTTGTGGATCGAAGGTCAATCAATAGATATATATAATAGTAATGATCATTTGGAAATATTTTTTTGTTCGGAGTGGCGGATAAGTGGAAATATTTACTCCAATATGGCAATAAGAGTACTCGTTACCCAAACAACAAACTCGTATTCGCAGTATTTATTATCTACACATCCATTATTTGCAGGTGTCATCTGAATGAGGCTTGATCCAATTTTCATCGAGTGAATTGTTTAATTTGGACCGAATCGCTGATCGTATCTAAACTGAGTGTGTTGTATGCATACTGTAAGGAAACCCTCTATCCTTTATAATTTATTTTAATAGTCCAATACCCTATAAATTAAAATCTTCAAAAGGATATCCCATAATAGAAGAGAAATTCGATATTTTACTACATACATTTTTTTCAATATAAATATTTTCAAACAACAATATAATAAATATTTTCATAAAGAAATATTTAGCTTAATATCGAGCTAGACGTGAGCTTCCCTCGTTTAAATATTCCGTTTACATTTCCGTAGGTTTCATTGATATCAGTTAGGGCAGCAGCTGCGCTCGGTTGGAGCGGTGCATTCACTACAATTCTGAGCCCAGCTGCATTACGTGACTTGAACAGAGACATTTCGATGTTGTCGTGCACAACGTAAAAAATAGTGTTGCTTACTAATGAGGATGAGAAATCATACTCATCGTCACGTGAGATTCCACTTTGTCACCTCACTTGTGATGGTCCCTTTGGGAACTATAATTCGTACCAATCCAATTTGTCCAAAATGTAAACAAACACGACGACCTGAGATAACTGACACGACCTTACATTAAATAGTGACTAGTGGACCCGTTCTCCGTGGTGCAACTGCTATGTCCTGTATCATGCTGTATCATGGGGATTTTTTCCTCGTGGTGATCTAAACTTAACAATTATTTTTAAATCATAAATTATTATAATCATAAAACAACCATAAATTATTTTTAAAGTGTTCCCCATTATACAACTGAGTGAATTTATACAAGGTTAGTACTAATAATATGTATAACATAAAATGGCAAAAAACGTGTGTAACGGCATAATACGTATCTATTTATTATTTACTTAACAGAAACATGTTTATAGGTAGGTATCCATAAAATAAAATTTAAACTTAAAATTGAACTTTTCATTGAAAAATGATGTCTTTTTGACGAATTAAACCTCTCAACTAAGCTATTATTAAGCAAATAGTTATACTAATGGATAAAGATATACATAACTGGAAATGGATAAAGATCACATAGTACAACTGGAAAATTGTACCACGGGGAAAAAATCCCCATGGTACAACTGTACCAACAATTGCATGAACAAGTTGGACATAGCAGTTGTATCACGGGGATGGGATCGACTAGTGATGTCATAATTGTTTACATATTCATAATTTGATTCATCGAGACCGCAAGTTTGCCCTAGATTTAAAACTAAATGTTGACTACATAGATTTGGTTTATTTTCGGCAAATTGGATTAGAACGGACTATACCCGATATAACGCAGCTAAACCAATCCTCATTTGTAACCAACCTCATTTTTTAGTTTTCATTTTTTATATAAATAATGTGGCAGCAGAGCAGACAGCAGATGGATATCTGGTAGTAAGTGGATACTATCGCCCACGGGAATTTACGATACATGCCAATATTTGTGCAAAATGCCTACATTTCTAATTGATTTGGAGTAAGAAATGGGCAGGAAATATAACCGGACCAGTTTTACTGATCCCATTACGGGTTTACTCCCCCTTGGGGAAAATGAGGTAGGATGGGGAGTAAATAGTATAATGGGATAATAAGGAGAAACCATGAGGATAAGAGACCGCCACATACCTCATGTTAAATTCTTTTTAGTCACCTCACATGTGATTTAGTATAAGACCTATATTATGTTCTAATTTTTTAGTTTTTGTGAGTAACAAATCAGACGATTATTGGTTTATATTTTAGCCTTACTTCGGTAGACAATCAAAATAATACCTAAATGTTTTTAATATCTTCTAAAACATCTCTACAGTAGTCCATGCGGGTCAGCAGCAAAGAAAAACACCGTGACTCCGTGACACCGTGACATTCTCCAACCCTTTTTAAACCAGGGAAGAGGTCCAAAAAATCGCTGCTTAAACTATCCTGAGATATCTGTACGCTATATATAGATAGACATTGCCAGCGAAATATAATAAGAAAGGTGGCGATCACAATAGGTCAATGATAGTGGCAATGATATCAGACTTTATTCACTCGCAGAGCCCATGATCTTCAATAATAATAACATTCCTTAATCCGGACTGGGCTCGCATGGGTTATGGCCCGACACCTTACCTCGTGATTGCAGTGGAACGTTGCAAGCTGATATCCAATGTAATATTGAAGATTTTCGTTTTTTTACACATACATAGTATTATTAATTTATATATATATATATAACTAGTCAGGCCATAAATACTGTTACATAAAATCTTATCTTTTTTTTTCAACTTTTTAATTATTTTGAATTTGGAACGCGTTTATTATTTTTAAAATTTCTTTCTATTTCGCGCCATTTCACATATTTTTTCGTGTTCATTATCAAATTACAATATGGAATGGGGTGTTAAAGGAAATAGGATTGCGGTGATCGCCTTGCACAAAGTGGGTATGGAGCCGTCGGTCATATTCCAGACACTTCAAAAGCTTGGTATCAGCCGCATGTTCGTATATCGCACTATCAACAGATACAACAACACTTCCTCTGTCGAAGACCATAAAAGATCGGGGCGGCCGCGTGCTGTTAGAACTATAAAGGCTGTTAATGCTGTTAAAGCCAGAATTCGTCGAAATCCCATTAGGAAGCAAAAAATCTTATCGCGAGAAATGAATATTCCCGCTAGGACTCTGTCGCGTATTATAAAACAAGACCTGAAGCTCGGTGCTTATCGTCGATATACAGGACATGCCCTAAATCAATCTTTACAATTAAAGAGAGTGGATCGATCAAAACGCCTTCTGTCGCGATACGCAGGTGAAGGGCACAGAAATATCCTCTTTACCGATGAAAAAATTTTCACGATTGAAGAGCACTACAATAAGCAAAATGATAAAGTGTACGCTCACAGTTCTAAAGAAGCTGCTGAAGTGGTCGGAAAGGTATAACGTGGTCATCATCCTGCGTCAGTGATGGTTTGGTGGGGCGTGTCTTATCAAGGCGTCACAAAGCTACATTTTTGTGAAAAAGGAGTGAAAACTTCAGCCAAAGTGTATCAAGAGACAGTCTTGGAACGTGTTGTGAAACCCCTCAGCAATACACTTTTTAAAAATGTACCGTGGACTTTCCAGCAGGACTCTGCACCTGGTCACAAGGCACGAACTACCCAAGCCTGGCTTGAAACCAACGTTCTGGACTTTATAAGAGCTGAAGACTGGCCCTCATCTAGCCCAGACCTCAACCCTTTAGACTACAAATTGTGGTCAGTTTTAGAGGACATGGCTTGCTTTAAACGACACGGCGACATTGAGTCTCTTAAAAAATCTCTGGAGCAAGCAGTGGCGAAATTTCCCATGGAAACAGTGCGTAAATTCATAGATTCATGGCCAGACAGATTAAAGGCCTGTATAAAAGCCAAAGGTGGCCATTTTGAATAGAATATTGTTTTTATTTTTTGCTGAGACTTTAATAAATATGTACATATAAGTTTTAGTAATATAACATTACTTCATTAAAAAAAAATTGCATTTTCATTTGTAACAGAACTTATGGCCGGACTAGGTATATATAACACTATATATATAATATAATATATATATATTGTGTATATCACACTTGTTTTTATGTATATCGTGGTATGTATGTATGTAGCTTTGTATGTATGTATGTATATATAATCCGAAACTAAGTGGCACAGGCCGAGGATATAAACTCACGATTACACGAATGTGAGTCTTAATATTAGATTCCTAGATTAGTAATAGATTCCTATCACCTATAGGCTATCACTGTTCAATCCTTATTTTTTTTTATGTACGAAGGCGGCAGACGAGCATACAGTCCACCTGATGGTAAGTGGATACTGTCGCCCATAGACATCCGCGATACATGCCAACATTATTTTAAAATGACAAACGTTGGCACGCCCCCGGATGCGCTGCCTACCTTTGGAGATATAGGAATGGATTTGGAGAAAGGGTTGGGAAAATGGGGAGGGATAGGATGGGAATGGGCTCTGGCACATCTTACTCACTACCGAAACACGTACGTACATTAGCGAAATAAGATAAAGTGGGAAATGCAGTACATTTCAAGGTAGTGTTCTGTGAGAGAGGGGTAACGTGGCAAGTCGAGCGCGCCCAGCGGCTGTTGGATTACAGCGTGCACTCTCCCCCTTCAAGTCTTACTGAATTGAACAATGTTCACTGAGGAAATGGCATCTATTTTACCTATTAAATCAAACTGTTTCCATCGATATGAATAGTATTTACGTGATAATTATTTATATATAGAGTATTGACCCCAAACTTGCCGTACTCTATTATTATTATCTGTTTAATTATTATTATTATTATCTATTATAATATTTTGTTATTTTGTACTTTATCTATAATTTATTTTTAAAAAAATATATTTTTAAGGAGATAAAGACGACAAATTATCACCACGGAGCAGTTTTCAAGACACATATTCTATTTTTTAAAAGAAATTAAAACAAAGTACAAACCAGTAAAATGTCATCTACTTTTCAAAAGTCGATTTAACCACCTTAAACTATTTGGAATAAAAAAATGTATGGTTGTGGTCACAATTAACTACAGATATACGACCAAAGATTCAAACCTTCTGAAGATTCCTGTTACGGAAACTTCCTGTATTAAGTTTTTTTTTATATTAAAGGAGGCATACGGGCAAGCGGCTCACATGATGGTAAGTGGCTACCGCCGCTCATAAACACCTGTAACACCAGGCTACGCTGCCGGCTTTGGAAAATCCTATTCACAGCTTTCATGAAGAACCCCAAGTCTTAGCATAAGGGGAAGACCTCTCGAGATAATTCGTCACGCAGCCTACGGATTCGCGGCAAAAAAACGGATTTTGGACCGTACAGTGCGCGACTCCTCCGTATCGAGGAAATGCACTTCTGTGACGGGCGGTGCGGTTGTAGAAACGCGAGGTGGGAATTATATCGAACAGTTCTGCGCAGAGAGAAGCAAAGTCTCTGCGGACGCTGAGTGGTTGCAAACCGCCTGTGAGAGAGGGATCGTCGACAATTCGTGCCGCACGTCGTTAGATGGAGTCAAATAGGTGGAACTAATACTTCGGTGCACCGTCCCAGATAGTAACTAAAAATAAAATTCGTAAATGAGGGGACTCATCATAACTCATGAGCCAGCGACTTATCCCTAGTTGATTCTAATATATATATTTTATAAAAGTTACATTAGCTAATGCAAGTGCAGTACCCACGCATTCGTAAGTAACATGTCTGGATTTACATTCTGTGAGCTTCAATTGAATATAACATCACGATTTTTAGTTAATACATGCATTTTTACTTCTTATTACTGGTTCATTTTTTGAATGTTTTTTTTTTCTTAGGGGAGACCGAGGAGGGTTGTGACAATTTTCACTTTAACTAGCATATCTCAGTCAATAAAAGTCCTACATCTATGAACTCTATAACTCAACATAGTTAGTTCTATACACTAAGTGAAATTAACATAAAAATAAATAAAAATAATCGGGGTCCATGAGAAAATCGACAATAACTGAAACAACTCCTCGTGTCACAACTCTCCTAGTACCGATGTAAGTTGTGACAGAGGTCGAGATAAGTTGTGACAACTATGTATTTGGTAATTATAAGGTAAGAAATTTAATTTAAATGCTACTATTAGTGAATAAAAGAAACTTTAATACTAATAATAAACATTACTCAAATTTTACTGCTTTTATCAAACTTTGGTATGTAATTATGACCAACAATATTTACTTTAACATTAATTAGATTGCTTTAATCATTATTTGATGCATCCTTATGGCCTTCAATAACAATTAATGTAAATTATATCTATTATCAACATAATAATAATAAAATATGGCATTTGTGTGACATCAATGGAATTAAAATCAAGTTCCGTCCGAAATCTAGTCCGACAAGCAATTATGACATATATATCGGAGCTCTCCTCCAGTGCAAGCTTCATGTGACCATTAATTGCATTTGATGCACTGAACCCACTTCTCTTTTGATTTGCTGTTGGCAAAGGGCTCGAAGCAACACAAGCAGAAACAATTATTTTCTGTATCTTCGTCCTGTTTGTCATCGATTTTTATTTTTCTTTTTATTCGTATTCGGTTTATTTTTTTTTCTTTTCTTAGACTTCGTCTTTTCCTCACTAAAAATACGTTTCTTCACGTTCTTTACCTTTCTACTAGCTTCTACAGCAGCAATTTCATTCTTAATAGGTGTGTCAGTTAGCACAGCAGATTTGATCTTGCGTCTATTAGGTTGGTTCCCTTTTCTTGGTGGAGCTTGGTGGAGTCTAAGTGCTTCCGGCAAGAATACACTGGATGTAGTGGCAAGTGGACTACGAGCTGTGGATGTGGAGGCAACAGGTTTATTGTTTGCGGGCAGGACTGTCGTTATCCCGGTTTCGTCGACATCCCAAATATCTTTTGCGTCAAATGCATGCTTGCCCAAGACATCTGTATAGTTGTTGAAGAAAGCGGCCACATTCGTTTTATTAAAGCTCGTGGCGCGAGCTATGCTTGGAGCTTGAGGCAATCTTAAGGACAAATTTGGATGGCGTTCCATAAATAGCTTGCGCCATACCTCTCCTGCCATTTTTTTTTCTTCCCACGACGCCAGAAATTTCTTATTATGCTTTTTTGCTAACATGTAGGCCAAGTTTCTCGTGTCTTTTGTTGTCAACCCATAATTGGATGCTGCACAAGTCAACAAATACTCGCACAATATATTTTCTTCGTCTTCTGTAAAAACCGTCGGACTGGCATACCCGACAGATGGAGGCTCGTCTGTTAGGTTAGCCTGATATGCCTTTTCCTTTTTTAATATATCTTTGTAGTGACATGTAGTTGAGATTGTAAGAGGATGCGGCATTTCTAAGACTTTCACCCCTTAACGTCACCTCCTCAAAGGCCAGTTCATATATTTCGACACTAGACATGCCCCTATCAGTTTTTCTCACATATTTATTAGGCATTCTGAAACAATAACATAATAATTCCGCATACAAAGTCACACCGCCGAACATTATTGCTAGAACATATACAAAATAGGAGAGTTGTGACAAGCTGTCACAATTCTCCTCGGTGCCATTGCCAGTTTGCTAACGGTCATAGGTTCCAAGAAATCGACTTTGTCACAACTCTCCTTTGTTACAACTCTCCTCGGTCTCCCCTACGAGTTTAATCATGACGTAAAAAAATGATTTGTATCCAGTTTGTAGAACATATTTATAAAAAGTAAATACATTTGACTTTTATTATAAAAACATCCCTTTTGAAAATGTATCCCTTGATGATACTTCATTCAGAATACATCAAAGATCGTCACTTAATAAAATCTAAACAGTATTCAACGTAACGAACATTGAAGAACCATTTAAATCGACACTGTAATAAACCGGGACGGACCATTCCACTCTCACTTCATCCCGGATAATTGTAAAAAGAAAAAGATCCCTTTAATACAAATTAACGTACTTTTTCTTTCAGCCGTCTGATAGGACCACTTGAATTCTTCGCCTTTTACCCTTAGCCTTTCAAAGTACTAGATAATTACATTTGACGAAAGCTCCTTTCAACTTAACTTTCCAAGTGTAAAAGGAGCCTTACAGTGATTTTCTTCATCAAATGTAATTAAAATTAATTAGGAAAACTGCGTCATTAATATTTTCCTTGTAAATTAATTAGCTCTACGAAAGTAAATGATGCAATTAAGTGTTTATTTATTTAACTTAGAGTATATAATTTTAAAGCAATTTACATTAAAACCTCATATTAGAGGATCTTGTATCACGGAAGACTTTTGAATTAGACTTAGTTCTAATATTTATTTATTCTGTTCTAATTACACGAGTTTATAGTTACGACGTCGGTCGACAGATTACCAAGTTGACGGTTTTTGAACAGTTGGTTGAGATAACTTTGAAGTGGGTACAAATTACGACAAAAATATTTTTGTTGTTAATACGCACTCTCAAAACAAATTTCACGCGAAAATAACAGTTAGGCAATTTTACAATACACGTATTTGTTTGGATCCCTAAGTATATTTTAATAACTAAGAAATTAGTTATTAAAAATTATTATTTTTTTAATCCGTGGCTCGCTGCTACAATGTTACATCATGTGTCACTTTTCGTTTTTTAAATATAGTGATGTAGTTCAAGATACTAAATACCGATACCGGATTTAAACGTTTACTAATACGATTACTTTTGTGTGATTTCATTAAGTCTAATATTAAGCTGCGACAGAACCAGTAGCGTAATTTACGATTATGATCCTTAATAAAGATTAATAAAAATTGTATAACGATCAATAAATCATTGCATTTTTTAAATATTTTCTGTAAAAAATGGTATCACTGGCCTAAATATCGTCGCTCCCAACCTTCACCAGCGCTACCATTTTGTATCTGTAAAACAGTCAGTCAATCAGTGGTCCGTCGTTCGTACTCGTGCGCACAGACTACGTTCCCGCAGTATTTGCTGTTGTGTGGTGTTTTTCTTTGTGACCCGACTATCTTCTGTTTATTGTTCCTGCTTATTACGTTAACCTTGGCGCGAAATTTTATTTTGATTCTGCTTTGTACTTTGGACGTGTTGTTTTAGTGTATAAAAACGCCGAAACGTGGACAAACTTTAAATAGCCATGGGCGCGAACTTATAATTAAATTACATGACTATTTCAAGCGTGAGTCGCAAAATGGCGGACCTTGGTGCCTGTCACTCAAGTACAAGAGCGCGTTTCTCAGGCGCTTGGAATCGGTATAAAAACACTTTTCAACATCAATAAAAAATAAAATCGGCCCATCGGAAGTGAGGAAAATGTGTTACGGACACCAAATAAAAAGAGAAGAACAAAGCTAACAAGATGTTGACAATTTTGATACAGACACTATGAGAAATCATATTTACAATTATTATTCAAGAAATTAATTTCCGAATAGAAGAATGTTTTTGATATCATTAAAAGAGGTTGGCTTATTTAGTGGAGGAAAAACGGCATTGTCACAAATATTAAATGGATGGACGGCACGAAAGCTTCCACATCTAAGGTGCCAATGGGCAACGAAGCTCGACTGATTATCTGTCACGCCGCTTCTGCTGGATCCGACTTCGTGGAGAACGCGTTACTGGCTATCGAATCAAAGAGCACTTCTACCTACCACGAGGAGATGAATGCTGACACTTTTAAACAGTAGTTTGAACATCAATTATTACCCAGCCTGCCAGAAGGAGCCTTCAGTTATTTAAATGGATAATGCTTCGTGCCAATCCATGCAGGTAGATAAAGTGCCTACCTAGGCCAGTAAAAAAGCAAAACTGGTTGCCTGGCTTGAAAAATATAGCATTGAAACCAAAGTCCAGATGCTGAAAGCAAACTTGATAAAACTAGTGAAAGAGAACAAGGGGACAAAAGTGCAATACGAAATAGACGAACTGGCTCTAGCATAAGGACGTTGCGTTCTCCGAATTCCGCCGTACCATTGTCAAAACAATGCCATCGAGTTAATATGGGCCCAAATTAAAGGTATATGTTCAAATTGACTTTCTTTATCATTTTAAACACTCTGCTATATAATAAATATCTTGGTATATTTGTGTGTGTTGACATCAAATAAAGATTTTCTATTCTATTGTATTCTATATAGCAATCCGCCGGTTATATGTATTTGGTGCTATGGCACGGATTTATACTACACAAGACTAAAAAGAAAAGCACCTGATTAATATTGCTAAAAGAAGCTTGTGAGAAAGTCACAAAAGACGACTGGACGAAAGTACCTAGTTGAAAAAACAAGGAAAAATATGTTTTAATGACCGTGACCGCGATATTAGGATTGATTCCATAATTGACAATAATTATTCAAGTAACTGATAGCGACGACGATAGCAGTAGTTCACTTGTTTCTGATTCAGAATGGTGTAAAATACCAATAAAATATATTTTAACCACAATGGCATTTTTTATTCCCCATTCTATCACATATACGAAAGTGTTATTATTATGTATTTAATACTACTGCTACGATTGTCGATAGTCACATCACTAGATACATTCATCTGACATATGTCAAATCGGTAATTTCTCGACGGCTTAACTTTAGCTACAGAAAAGTTTTGTCTATAATAGATAAACATCAACAAAACGTAAAAGATCTTTCAGATTTTATAATTATTTGTATGATTTTTTGTGATAATTATTTTGCAGTTTGTGATAATTATTTTATTACCGTAGCTTAAAATGATAGGAATTTTCCACTTAACATTTTGTATGTACCTATATATTCGTATTATGGATGTAAGGACTATTCCTTAAATATTAAATATATATACTTAATATTTTATTAAATAGCCAGACATCTATATGTCTGGCTATTTAATAAAATATTCGCTCGGAAACGTCGAGGCTACAAAACCTAAAACATTCGTCGTCGATAATGGAATTAGTATGAGTACAAGTCTTAGCTTAGATATTCCACCGAAGTAAATACGCCCACAAAGAGATTCATCTACATATTTCATGAATACTCTGGGAACATGCGTATATACGAGTACTTACCTACTTAAATTCATCTAAGTAGGCAATAAGGATTCTTACTTATTGATTACCTATTCATACACAGATATCTAAGTATCCATACATAATAAGAAATCTAATTGGATGAATAAAAGATATTAAGAGCCATTTTTTTACCAATATAGCCTTTATGTAGACGCAAGATCTATGTTACCATTGTTTTGTTAACTGCCTCAGGCCTGTTGATTAAAAACAAAATTGAATCCATGTTCGAGCTAAAGTTTGTTATGTGCGTATGTTGTTTAATGTAAAAATGCCACGGGAGACGTGAATGACACGTCAATATCCTATGCTGTGTCACGTTCCTACTGGGTTCGCGGGACGGACGCCGGGATAATTAAACCAACCGATGGTGATCTATTGAAACAAGCACGAGCTGGTGCGATTTGTCACATTTTTAATTCAAAAATTATCATTTGTAGCTACCATTTATTTTATTTTAATAGAAAGAAGATTGCAGACTAGTAAACAGTCCACCTAGTGGTAAGTTGTCCATGGACATCTGCGATACATACTGACATCAGTCCAGAATGACCATTGGAAGATTAGAAATGGATTTGGAGAAAGCGTTGGGAAATTGATGAGCGATAGGTTAGGATGGAATGTGAATGGGCTCTAACAATATATCACTCACTACCGAAACACGTATATAAATTAGGGGAATATGATAATGTGGGAAATGCATTTCATTATAACTGTGGAAATGCATTAGGCTGTGGGATTGCAACGTGCACCTTCCCCTCCTAAACTTTTGAACATGAACAGTACTTAAAACACTGCACTAGTTTATTTCAAATCAGTAGTGCCTTGTAGTTTGCATTCAAAGCAAACATTTAGAAATATCATAAATCTGAGATTTAAAGAAAGATAAATAAAATATACTTATGTATAGCAAAATTGTATGAAAATGTATGTTTATTTTAGGTTCGTAATCCGCCTCTTTATTGTCCACTGTTGGACATGGCCTCCTCACGCACAAGACAAGCTGCATGAGGGTTGTATGGTCTTGAAACGCCGCGCTGACCAAGCGGATTAACGAGCTCACTCTTTTAGGAGGCGGTGCAGTTGCTCAGCGCTTGGAGTAGCGGATTATTATTCTTTATCGTCTTTTAGGACACCACGGGAAGAGATGGACTCATGGTATTCTAACACCGGCCGGACACTACATGGCACTATTAATAATATTAGTATTAAAGCCACACATCCTTCATACACAAGACAATGTGCATGAATGATGCGGCCCATGTCCAAAAGTAGATGCTAAAAGGGCCGGTTACTGTTACTTATTTATTATATGGAACTATTTGCTTGATATAAATAAAAAAAATAATAAAACGTACTATAGTAATATTGGTGAGTATTTATCTATTTAAACGAGTCTTAACGCGAATGTTGACCTTATTTATTTTACTCGACGTTTCAGTTGAGTCGCACCAAATATGGTCACGAGCCGACTGAAGAGGTGGGTAGTCCACGTTCTCGCAGTTTCATCAACTACCCGCATTCGATCTTATATTCCGGAATGTTGCGGCACACAACACTCACAATATCAGAAGTAGCATCAGACGAAAGATCGCGTGGTTTAATGTTATTAAATTTATTAACCACTGGTTTCCATATTGAAGGCAATTTGTGTTTGATATCAATTGCTTCACGCACACCGTTAAGGCCCGTTTAAATAGATAAATATGTGTGAAAAACGCAAAAATCTCAATGTTATATTGGTAAGTAAGTATTATTGCAAATATTAGTCAAAAGCCTTAGTTTATTTCAGAAGGATAACACTGATGTTTTTACGTAAAGTAAGATATACTGCACACGTTAGTAATTTATATATTCATTAGCACCGCACTCGGAGCACCGTTGTTCCCTCTCTGATATGAAATCTCATATTAACTTGTCTACTTTACGAGTCTCCAAGAATTTATGTAGCGAGGAAAATTGTCCCTGAGCACAACTGATATATGACTTTATCACGCTTCTGTATGCATAAAGTTTGTCTGTTGTAAGCCTCTTTAACCATCTACGCAGCATAGCATAGTAACTTAATTTGAACAAGTGGCGTGGCTTTAATCCTATTGTGCAAATGGGAATCCGTGTTATCTATGATAGGATCATTATAATTCATTCATCGTCATTTGCAGCCCCTTTTCCATTGCTGACATACTGGATGTAAGCTTCTTTATATTATAATATGCTTTATATATATAGTATATCCCATTGCAATATAAATAAAATATTATATAATAATAGGAATATTTTTATTATTATAATAACTATAATATAATTATTATTTATCATCGTAGTTGGTCATGAAATATGGGCTAGTATATTAGGAGGACAAAATTTTTCAAGTTATTTTTAAAGGCAGATGTTTTAAATATTGTCTTACCTTCTAGTAGCATTTCTGTGACCACTTGAGATGTATTCTGGTTACTTTTTAATTGATTCGAAAAAATATTAAAAAAAGATGAACTTCATAATTGTATTTTGTATTTTAAAACAAATGATAGTCAATAATATTTTCTTAGGTTTTCGCGGTTACTATACATAGCAATTAAACTACTTTGAACGGTTTAAATCGCGTATATTTGACATTATTTATATCCCGACGTTTCGAACACTTTGCAGTGGACGTGGTCACGGGGTGACTGATTGATTTTATTTGTCACTTGAGTTATTAAGAAATTATTTGGACTACTGTCTGAAATTTTTGGAACTACCGTCTGGATTTTTTAATCATAACATTCCCTATGCACGCAGTATTCACTCACGGTGTCCAGAGGTCTTGCAGTATTGCGTTGGCCTTGGGATTTAATTAATTTAATAACTGGATCCCAAGCCGGTGGTACTTGCCAACCATCTTCTCTATTGAAATTTGGGTGTTTCTTGATTTCAATAGCCTCGCGTAACATTCTTGGCATGAATCGGGTCTCTCTAGCGAGGATTTGTGGATTATCAAATCGAATGTAATGGTTGGGTTTGTCCAGAGCATGTTCACAAACTGCAGACTTGGTCGAGCGTCTGTTCTTCATGTCAGCTATGTGTTCTTTTATCCGGATACCGATGCTCCTCTTAGTTTGCCCAATGTATGATAACCCGCATTCACAATCAAGCTTGTAAACACCTGCATCTTGTAGGGGGCACTTGAAACTAAATAATTTGCAATAGTAAATTAGGCAGCTATTAATGTGAGACGCTATTTCACACCGTTCAGTCAAGGTTGCACAAACAAAGGACTTATACATAAAGGAACCTTGATTAATTACTAATAAACAAAAGAACAAAACTATTTTAACTTTATAGAAGTCTCCTAACACTAAGGAGAAAGTTGGACGAGGGTCAGGCGCATTAATTAAAGAGAAGGGCGAGGGCTAACCACCCTCATCTTGAAAACCACTGAGCCCACCGGAACTTTGCTAAGGTCAACATTACAACTATGTATCGACTCGACCCACATTATTGATTCAATTATACTGACACAATCAGTTTGATACCAACTTGATACCAATCAGTTTGTTTACTAGACTGTAATCAAACTAACAAATATTTGTGGCATTTTCTGAGAAAAGGAGGCCTTATTGTCGGTTCTGTTTCTCAGATATTGAAAACAGTAACGTAATTATTTATTACGACCTCCTTAGAAAAAAGAGCACAAGTGCATTTAAATGCCAATTGAAAAAAAATGCAAAATAGATGGGTAAAGGTATAAATTAATTTAAAGTCCAGCTAGAACCTTGTTTATTTTGAATTTTTGAATATATTGTTACTGCTTTGGTTAAAAATGTTACTAATGCCCTTTCTTCTTAGGGAGCTTTTTTTCTTAAAAACTCAAACTATAGAACATGTTGCTATTGAAACCAAATCTTGACACAATTAAATTTTAAGTTACAAAAAAATCAATAAGACCATACAAAAAATCCCTTAAAAGTCACTTGGCTCAGAAAATAACGTGACATTTATTTACTGGAATTCATGTTTTATATGTTTATTTGTTTAGATAGACTTTATCTATGTACCAGTGAGGTACATAGATTACATAGGTACATAGACGACAAACTTTACTTCAAACAACATCAAATTAGTGGAATAAGAAGTTCTGAGCGACTGACGGCTAAAGACGAAAGAAATAGCAGCAAGGAGAGGGCTTCCAAAAACTACAGTCCTTAATCCTTCATGAACATCTTCATATGAATAAAGTTAGTGCGAGATAGGTGCCAAAACTTCTTTCAAGTGTGCAATGAAGTGAACAAGTAGCGTGCTCTAAGGAACTTTTAGAGAACTTTCAGAGAAACGGAAATGACTTTTTGGAATCAATTGTTACTGGAGATGAAACTCTATCTAATTCCCTATCTAAAAAGGGGTCGATGGAGTGGCGTTATTCTAGTGAAGCACCGCCAAGAAAGGCAAAGGTGACTCAATCCACCAAAACGATTATGGCTTCGATATTATGGGATTGTCATGGAATGTTGCTTATGGACGTAAAATAACGCAATACTACGGTGACTAAAAGCTATTATCGTAACCCTATAGAGCAATTACTCGTAATTCTTGTGCTTCTCGAAACAATCAAGCAGAAACATCTTAGAAAACTAAGCAAAGGTGTGCGGCTGCTCTATGACAACTCACCTGTCTCCGCCGCCGCCGAAATTGCGAAAGCCGTTCTTTCAAAGTGTGGCTTCACAGAAATTCGCCACCCATCCTAAAGTCCTGACTTGGCTCCCAGTGATTACTATTTGATCTCAAAACTCAAAGCGGACTTGAAGGGTAGAAAATATGAAGTATGAAGTGATTATGAAGTGACCGTTGCGGTTGTCGCCCATTTTGAATACAAAACTTCTGACTATTTTTATACTGAGATAGAAATGCTAATTAAACAATCCGAAAAGTGTGTTCAAACAGACGGAGACTACATTCAAAAATAGAAATAGTTTCATGAACTTGAGTGTAATTTTTCTTTGTCAGGCCAGGAACTTTTCGATGTGCATTGTATTACTTGAACCAAAAACCCAAGAGTGGTCTAAACTGAAGTTAATTTACAAGTATTTACATATTTAATATACAATGAAGTTACTGACTGAGATACATCCCGATTTCTTGTTTCAAGAAATACCTTTTACTGTAAAAGTTAGTCACGCTTTAAAATAGTTTAAAACAACATTTTACGAAAAGTATAGCATTTTTATAAAATTAAATATTAATCAAACAAAAAGCCCAACAGAAACCTTCAAAATACTCCTACGCAAAAATCCATTCTATACAGAGATGGAAGTCTAATTAAAAAGTGAAAGCTTTGATGTGCTTAGGCTTAGTATGTTTCATTGAAGAGGCAATCGAACGTAAACAAAGTGTTCAATGATTAAACATTGAGCCTTCGGCTAATGGTTACGTGAATTATTAATTAAATTGGGGACAACTAAAAGCTTCAGAGAGGGAGCTTGCTAATAAAATATATACGGATGACCCGGGGTGATTTGGGTAAGTAAAATGAGTTGGGTTGGATCGGTATCGAAGCAATTGATTAGGAAACTAGTGTATCTACAATTATTAATAATGTTCTGGAGTCATTGGTAGGTATACAGAGCGGAACAAATGAACAGGCTCTAGGGAGTGTCTTCAATATTGAAAATAGTAAATTTTACTCAAAGGAAACTTATTTTTAAAAACACGATGAACTACATACGTAGACTATTATAAAAAATGATAATTTTCTCACAAAATTAATAGTTTATCTAGCTACACTTTACTTAACTATTAAATAGTTCAAATTGAGGTTAATTTTCTCTAATCCAAACAAGAAAATAAATTTTAAAGCTATCAAACGCGTATATCGCATCTAATACGGTCACGTGCAAAGATAATAATTCAATTTATTTATCTAAGTATATATTAATGAATTTTGTAGGGACAATATAATATAAATTGGTAATTATATTAAGTACATTAAGTATTACGCACCACAAGCGTTAAGGAACTACCTCTGAAAGATTGGATTACTGTGACTAATGTTTTGTTCTTAACTTGAAATTTCAATTGGATACTACAAAATTTATTATCAATTTACGAGAAATTTAAAATACCTTCTGTGCAACAGGTTTCGTATTTGATTTTTCATCAAAAGAATATTTGTTTAAATAAATGTTTATTTGTTAGACCATCCAAGCGTGGTTTAGCCCAATAGAGACACTAATGCAAAAAGAAGATCATGATTATGTAAATGTTATCTGTTGTAATAACACTATAATATATGAGGAACCACTACCTGTCCCTACCTATAGGTCTATCCCTATCTCTATCTCTATAGGTCCCTACCTGCTGTAACATTACATTAGGTTTATTCAGAGTTTAGACTCGGGTGGACCATTTATGTTCACTGCAACCTACTTTCATTTGAGGTAAGCCGGTCTTCTCATTTTCATGGCCATCTATTGTTCACAGCTACACTTCCAAAGTCACTCATTAAGTAGATAAAAGTCACAGCTTTGTTATTAAACGACTTCAAAATGAGAGGCTCTCTTCAGTTTGTTGTAGGATTTTCAGCACCAAGGAATAAATGTTACTTGTAATAAATGGTCACAGTCAAATAAATAAAAACAAGAAATTAGCTTTAAGAAGTGTCGAGCGGAGTGGATCTGTAAATGAATTAATGAAAATACTTTACTGTATTCCTCTTGTTACTAAATTAATTACATTTAACATATACAGAAGCAATATACGGCCTCATCGTTAAAGGCGATCTCTTCCAGGCAACTAGCGGGCAAGAGGAAAGGGGGGGGCTATGCAATAAAGTAATAAATACAAATAAAATACAAAATAAAACTAATAAAACAATATGTATGTTATAGTTTATGATTTTTTAGCTTTATTTTGCAGAAATTTGGCTGTCAGCGGTGATTATGAGGTGCCTCATCATTAAAGTTTTAGTATCTGCTTATGTACAAATAAATAAACACATTTGGAGGTCAAAACATTACTTCATATCCTTTAGGAATTTGTAGCCCGTATTAAATGCAATTTATTTTTCTTAATAACATACCTAAATTGGCCATTTCTTCTGAAAATTACATACGAATATATGGAATTATAGAACTTAAACCAAAATCGAAAAAGTACCTGGAAACTGTAATTACCTGGAGCTGTCTTGTAATTTAATTTTAGCAAATTCGCCCCTCGTCGCCGCCGTGACAATTTATTAAAGAGCCGGAGATAATTTAATTAATTCTATTGTTTGATAAGACGCACCTATAGAATTAATTAATTTCCATTTTTCCCTTTATTCACTTTCAAATTCAATTTGAAATAAGGTACAATTTTTATAAGGTCCTGTAATAATATAATATAAAATAGAATAATATAATATTTAAAAAAAGAAACGAATTTGACAAAAATACATATGATTCATATACTATAGTTGAATTCTTCGTCTTTTCCTCTTAAAATAGGACAAAATAAAACTAAAGAAATGTTGGTGTAAGAAAGGAAGTTATTTTCGTTATTCAATATGTGGGACTTTTAAATGAATCAAAACTTTTAATGAATAAGCTTTTAAATCAAAATTTTAAATGAATTGATCTAAATAACTCGTGGAAGAATCACCGAATGAAATGGAACAGTCCCATTGCAATATTATTCAAGAAATAAATTTAGATAAATTATGTTAATTAAATATTCATTTTCTTCGGGGACGGATAAAGGTCGAAAGCGTGGCACTCGAATTTGTTAACGGTCGTGTATGTTTTACTATTGAATTATGCAAGTCGACGCAACTGCAGCACGGAGGCCGATAGAAACATTCCCTTAATTGGACAGCAATTGTGATAGTGTTTTCTTATCGTTCATACTTCAATCAGTGCATCCTGCCAGTTAGACATATTCAGTTATGACATTGCCATAACTTCAATCGCACATTGAGTTATGATTTTTTAATCAGATAAAATTTCAAACAAGTGGATATGAAAGAACCAATATAACTCATAGAATTACGATGCAGAAATGCCAATGCACTGGCTCTGTGTCGCAAACCCACAACCAATATGGTTAGATCGGTTGTCGATCCCACAACCGATTTGATAAATTTGATAGTCGGTTGTTGTTGGATAAATCGGTTTGATTAACCGATTTGATAAATCTGTTGTCGGTCCTAGAGACACGTACCGGGAAAAGTAGTGAAGTAGGGAAAAGGTCCGAACCATCGGAAAACATACAAAGGTGGACCGATGAATCGAAGTAAAAAAGCATTTGCACTATTTTTTGCGTTTCATGAAACAGACGTCAGAGTACATCGTCAGAGTACAGACGTACATCGTCAGACGACCAACTTAACAAGAACATCAGGAGGTTTATTCGTAGAAACCTGCGCCGCTTCAATACAAAACAAATGGGAGCGGTGATAGAAAAGGACAGAGGGTTCAAAGTATTTGCTCAGCCTCCTAAACATGGTCATCCGATGATGCTTAAAAGTGATAGTGGAAAATTTTGCCCTCGAGGCCAGAGATTCTATAGAATCGAGAGATTTTATAGAAATCTCTATGCCGCACACGCGCCTGCACCCGTGCCCGCCCCGGTGACGATGCCGTCTCTACAACGACTCTTCGATGCCGTTCTCCACAATGGCATCACAACTGAAGCGTGGAACAGGAGTGTAATTGTCTTGTTCTTCAACAAAGGAGACAGGACACTACTGAAGAATTCGAAGCTGATCTCACTCCGATAATTCGTGATAATTCACGAACCGTCTCGCCCGGCGGTTAGATGACTTCCAGCCTCCGGAGAGGCTGCGTTTCTAAGAGGCTACAGTACCGTAAACCACATTCACTCCTTACGACACATTATACAGAAGGCTAAGCAATATAATCGGCCACATTGGCTCGCATTTGTGAACTACGAAAAGCCTTTGACTCAATCAAAACCTAGGCTGTTCTGAAATTCTTGCAGCGATGCCAAGTTGATTGGCGATATATTGAGGTTTTGAGATGCTTATTTTGCAACAATGAACTAAAGCCGCAACAATGACAGGCAGAATCCAGGACCAGCAGACTAATGCAATACATCTACGTCGGGGAGTAACACAGAGGGATATATTATCCCCGAAACTGTTCACAAACGCACTAGAGGACGCTTTTAAAATGCTGGACTGGAAACATTGCGGCATCAGTGTTAACGGCAAATACATCTCTCACCTTCGTTTTGCAGAAGACATTGTTATCATGACAGAATCGCTGGAGGATTTGAGTTGGATGCTGAACGACCTCAGTGCGACCTTGCGACGCTTTGGTCTCGGAATAAATCTGAACAAGACAAAAGTCATGTTCAATGAACACGTCGTCCCTGGACCATCGAGGGGCCGTCACTAGAAAATGTAGACAAATATATCTATCTTGGACAGTCATTCGAGTTAGATAAGTTCAACTTCAGTTGAGAGGCCGATAGACGCATTCTGCCCGACTGGGTAACATGCTGGAAAATGCGTCACCTCTTCTCGTCCCCTACACCACAATATTTTAATACGAAAGTCTTCAATTAATGCGTCCTGCCCGTAATGACGTATGGTGCCGATACGTCATTACGCATCGGTGGTCTCTGACGGTAGTACCGATTCACAAGTTCAAAATCGCTCAGCGAGCGATGGAAAGAGCTATGCTCGGAGTTTCTTTGCTGGACAAAATCTGCGACGAAGAAATTCGACGAAGAACTAAAGTTGCCGACATAGCTCAAAGAATCAGCAAGCTGAAGTGGCAGTGGGTAGGTCATACCACAATTCTAAATTCACAAATTATTTAAATTCCCGTAATTACAATCGATAACTTTTGTCCTCTATTGTCATATTTTAAAATCAATTCATAAAGTAAAACAAATTCATGAATTAGCCGAGATCAGTTCGGACACGCCCCGTGGTTGAGAAAATTGAATCTTTGGCCTAAAAACAATATTCAATTCATTATTACATATAATAATATCGAAACTCAATAACTGTTACCGTAGAAAGTTACACAGTTTAGTAATAAATGCTCCTAATCCGTTATTTGATTATTCTATATGATTGATTTATTTGTAAATATTATTTCGTCAATTTTGATGGAACTACATTTCAAACAACCTACTCGTATTAACCTATATGTCACGTTACCTAAGCAAAGAGACCTTAATGTCGCTTATGGATTTACTGACTTTTGTTAAAGTTTTAAATTAAAAGTTTTAAAAGTTCCAGTTTAAAATGTCGTTATTTTAAGATTCCGTTTAAATAAAGATAAGATAGCACTTAAGATAAAGCAATAAAACCTTTTGAAAATTTAAAGATCCCTTGTTTCAGATAATCTCTCAAAATATGTTTTTTTCATTTTTAGACATTTTTAGTTTTGGATTATCTTTAGAACTTTTTTTGGTTCCATGTGGATGGAATCTGTTCTAAATTTAACCTCGGTATGTATCCACAGATATGTCCGTTATGGCGTTCCTCTTCAACCTATAGAAAGTTATCAATGATTTCAGCGATGATGTTAATATGTTTGAATGGAATTCAATCCTTTTTTGTAAGCCTCTATCCTGGATTTGATTTCCTCCTTTACAGTTAGACCTTCAAAGATTCTAATCTTTAGACCTCTTCGGAACTACTGAACGGATTTGTTTTTGAAAAGGCTATCTTTAATCATGGTTTCTAAATCTTGGATACATCTTTAGATCCTTCAAAAGAACAATAGTAACAAGCTCGTCTGTTATGTAATAAATGTTGTAATTCTCGTTAACTTGGAATCTTTTGTCTTTTAAGATAACGTCACCAGCTCGTTAGCGAGTTTCAGAGGAAGGAATCTCCTTGGAGCTACATACACTTACCCTTTGTACTCTATAAAACATTATAAACTCACTTCTATCATAAAATACTGACGAGGAAACAAATTTTGGTCTTAATAACTTTATTTCCACAGTGACTAGAATAATCTGATAATAACTTGTACTTGGTGAAGATAGTGAAATATTTTGTTGATACTGCTAAGTTTGAAAATAGGTTTTGCTACTGAGAAGTCATCAATCAAAAAATTTTACACCAAAATATTCAGAACAATTTTAGATTAAATCTTCATAACTTATAATAATTGTTCATTACATATTTATTAAATTGCACTAAATATTTTGAAAGATCAGAGTCATGCAACCTATTGATTGGCCTAAAGGCCTGTCTTTATATTTTGATTATATAACTGTTTGATGGGTGTCATTAAAGGGTTTCATGATAAAATCAGTGCATTTTTCTTTTAAGCGAATTATACATAATTTGTGCATCACTGAGAAAGTATAATCCGCTTAGTAGCTTACCAACTGTCTCTTTTCACAACAACATCGACCCTTAGAAGAAAAGCTTTATATAGAATACTTATATTCGGTTTAATTTTTTTCATTACATTCCTTCACACCTTCACAATTTCCTTCACAGTAGTCATATATTCAATGTCACACATCATATCATTAATTGGTGGACATTCGATAAAAATTGTATTTCATGTTCACTGAGTGCGCCCGAGCTGACATTATTTGTTGGATGGTGGCCAGCGTCGGATCCGTACTCAACTTGTCGGGAGAGTTCTATTGAAAACTTATTCTACCTTTAAAGCTCCATCTATAAAATCTTAAGTTGAGTTCTGACCGAGAACATTTGCGTGTAATGTAACCGTTCGGCATCGAGCATTACTTCAATGAGTACGTCAAGTCGAGCATTACACATTTGTCGAGTATGTTGAGCCAAATCTTAAAATGCACACACTTTAAACAGGATACAATTCACATTTGCTCGATAACGAACGACAGTCGTTTTGCCCGCAGTGGCAATAAATGTGCACTGACACCTCGCCTGTTCGGAGTCGAACTGTTACACATACGAATGTTCTCCGGTCCGTACCTTGTATCAAGCGCTCGAAGTCGATCTGTTACAAAAGCTAATGCTCCTCCGGTACGTACCTTGAGCTACCGCAATATTGTAATGTAATTCTCCAAATCGAATTCGGAACTGTTACATTACATGCTAATGCTCCCGGTCAGCACCCCCCTTTAAACGATTGACTAACGTTTCAAAAGGTAAATGAAACAGACGATTGCATGATAAAAAATATCTACGACTTAAAAGAAATTAAAAAATATATTAAATCAAGTGATTTTGCTCATTCTCGGTTTACTGGGGTCGTAGTAACATAATCTACTGACCCTAATAAGACGCGGAAGGATGTCACTATTTGACAATACGATAAAGATTATGTCATCTAACCACTCTAAGCTAATGCTAAACTAATGCCAATACAGCTTAAAGAATCAGGAAGTTGTTGGTCCTGCGAGCGACGACTGATGAAATATTCAACCTTGAATGAAGACAATGTACCTACTGGGAAATGCACACATAAAAATATTTTTTTAAATTGTAAAACAATTATATTTACAGCTAAAATTGGGTTAGTATGAAGTGGTCAGAAACGCAAGTGGTCTAAGATACCAATTGTTCTAAAAAGCATTAAGTTTTGCGTTGTTCATCTATCTTGTAGGTTGCCTAAGTAATATTTCCATAAAAGCAACTCGTCAAGAATTGATAAATATAAAATTAGAAGATTTGTTTCATATAAATTATATAAGTTTTATATAACTTACATGAGTTCTATGTAACGTATTATATAACTTATATGAATTATATATATTTTTTATAAGTCTTCTGTAACTTACAAAAGTTATATAAAACTTTACTTATAGATACTCGTAAATTGTAATTGCAATAAATTTAATTGATTATTTGTTAAGTCTTTGTTGTAATGTGATGTATGTCACATCACTACTTTTATACACTCTATGCTACTGTCTAGATTATCTATGATCTTATGTCATTCACATTGGAAGTACATAATAAAAATGTATTATTATAATGTTTCTTTTATTTAACTAAATTAGAGATACAACATGGCGCAGCCGATAAAACTAAACATTGAACCGTGAATTTTATAAAGTTTCGACACAAACTTAAGTTTACAAGTTTGCAACAAAAAATTTTTACGAAAATCAAGATCAAAATATCAAGATGGACGCCGGCAAATGTGCATCCCAATTAGAAAATGTCTCGGTTAAACTGCCACCAAACTTAGATATTTCAAGAGAAAATGCAGTTTCAGAATGGAAGTTCTGGTTGTGCAGTTTTGAAGATTACTTGGTCGTTACGGGTAAAAATAAAAGCCCAGATGCGGTAAAATTATCCTTGTTGCGAAACATGATGGGGCCGGAAGCCGCTAGAGTCGTGTCAACAATCCCTATCGCTGAAACCGAGTTGACCTATGAAAATGTTGTCAGTGCAATCACTGCGCATATAAATCCTCGAACAAATATTGTTTTCGAGCGCTTCAAATTTAATGAACGCAAACAACAAGAGGGCGAACCGTTTGATGCATATATGACGGACTGCAGACATTTGATAAAATCGTGTGAATATAAAACTATGGAAACCGAACTGATGAGGGATCACATAGTTCAAACTGTCTATGACAAAGGAACACAGGAAGCCTTACTCAGAGTTGATGAGCTTACACTAGATAAGGCAATAAAATTTTGCCAGACCAAAGAGCAGGCGCCAAGACAAGTATCAGCGATGAATCCTGTGTCCATTGAAGCCGCAAGAATCAATAAGAAACCTTCTAATATATTCAAGTGCAAGAGGTGCCAAACGGAGCATGGTCCACGCTCATGTCCCGCATTTGGTAAAAAGTGTGTGAAATGTGGCTTGTTAAATCATTTTGCAGTGAGTTGCAGGGTCAGCAGTCATAAAAAAGTGCGTGAAGTAAATAAAGAGTCAAATTCTGATAGTGATTGTGAAACTGTTCACTGCAAGGAAGCTAAAAGTATAAATAGCTTAAAATCTGAGTGGTTTGAAGTTATCATTATTGAGGACACCACAATAAAATGTAAGCTTGACACGGGTGCCGATGTCAGTATAATGCCTGTTAATTTATTTAACAAAATTAATAAAAATTTAAAATTAAAGCTACTGCCAACAAATATAAAACTTGAGTCGTTTGAGGGCAGCCAGGTTAGACCGTTAGGCATGATCAGTTTGCAGTGTAAATACAGAGACAATAAATGTCTAGAGAATTTTATAATTGTTGACTGTAAATCCATGCTGCTGGGTTTGCCTGGTTGTGTCAGCCTAAAGTTGATAAAAAGGGTGCATAATGTACAGGCAACTGTACCTGATGTCAATAAAGAAAATTTTATTCAAGAAAATGTTGAAGTATTTAAGGGGATTGGCAAGGTGCCTGGTGTTTTTGAAATTCCCACCAGATGTTCTTTAGATCCAATTTGTTATCCTTCGCCTAGAATCCCACACTCCATGTTGGAGCCGTTAAGAACTGAATTAGATAGACTGGAAAAGAGAGAAGCTATTGTAAAAGTAGAGAATATAAGTAACAAAGCATGTGTAAACAGAATTGTATTAGTTGAGCGGCCAAATAAGAAAATTAGATTATGTTTGGACCCATCTGACTTGAACAAAATCATTGTAAAAAAACCCAAGATGTTACCAACCTTAGATGACATGGCCATTAAACTAAAAAATAAAAAGTTTTTTTCAGTGCTTGATTTATCTGAAGGCTTTCATCATTTAATGCTGAGTGAAGAGTCTTCTTGGAAATGCTGTTTTGCCACACCGTTTGGAGTATACAGGTATCTAGTGTTACCATATGGTCTAATGAATGCACCTGAACTCTTCCAAGAAGTACTGGAGACTCATTTTGGAAGCTTTCCTAATGTCATGGTCTGGGCTGATGACATCTTGGTTATGGGAAGCACAATAGAAGAGCATGATGCTTCTCTTAATAATGTAATGAAGAAAGCAAAAGAACTAGGTATTGTCTTCAATAAAGATAAACTACAATATCGGCAAACTGAGGTCAAATATGTTGGTCAAACATTTAATGCTAATGGCATGTCAATTGATAAATCCAGAGCTGAATCTTTAATTAATCTGGAACCTCCAACTAACAAAGATCAACTAAAAAGTATTATTGGTTCTTTCAGTTATATAAGGCGTTATGTACCAGATATGGGGGAACTAATGTCCCCATTATGCAAAGTTCTCAAAAAGGATGTTGACTTTACATGGTTGCCAATCCATGAGGAGGCTTTCAAAAAACTGAAAATTAAGGTTAGTTCAGCCCCAGCTCTGTCGCCGTTTGACCCTAATAAGAAAATCGTATTACAGTGTGATGCATCAAAAAATGGTCTTGGTTGTTGTTTGTTTCAAAAAGATGACAAAGGTATACCAAGACTTGTCGCATGTGCATCACGCACCATGAACAGCACAGAGCAGAATTATGGACAAACGGAGAAGGAACTCTTAGCCATTTACTTTGGATGTAAAAAATTTCATAAATATATATACGGTGTTGATGTAGATGTGCAGTCTGACCATAAGCCCATAATGGCTATAATGCCAAAGCACATAAGCAAGGTGGGATCACCACGGCTTAGGAGACTTAGACTTAAATTATTAATATATAATTTAAATGTATATTATGTACCAGGCAAAGAAGTTCATTTTGCTGATATGTTATCGAGAAACAGTTTGAAAGTAACAGAACATGATAGTGAGATGCTGCAAATGGTTCATTCGGTGTCAAAATATCTACCAATGTCTGATGAGCGTAAAGAAATTTTTAGAAAAGAATCAAATCGTGATCCAGTCCTGAACAAAATTGCAGAATTTTACTATCATGGTTGGCCAAAGTCTTTATCAGCTGAGCTCAAAATTTATGAAAAATTTAGAGATGACATGTACATGCAGGATGGTTTATTATTTGTAGGAAATAGGCTCATAGTACCTATGTCACTGAAGATCTATGTCCTTGATATTCTACATAAAGGTCATTGTGGTATTTCCAAATGTATCTCCAAAGCTAAGCCTTTATTTTATTGGCCAAATATGCGAACTGATATACATAACTATGTACAAAAATGTAGACCGTGTGAGAAGTATAGTTCCAAAAACTATAATGAACCATTGTTACCCCATAAAATACCTAAAGAACGCTATACTAAAGTAGGCTGTGATATACTAGACTTTAATGGAAAATGCTTTTTAGTGATTATTGACTACTTCTCACACTGGATAGAGCTTTTGCCACTGAGAGACAAGTCTACTAAATCTGTAATTAGTGCCATGCAAGAAGCCTTTACTCGTTTTGGTTATCCGGTAGAGCTAATTGCTGATAATGTACCATTTTCTTCATATGAATGTAAATGCTACTTTAAATCTAAAGATATTGTTTTGTCAACCTCAACCCCAAGATACCCTAAGAGTAACGGTTTGGCAGAAAAAGCAGTGCACATCTGCAAACAGATTTTAAAAAAATGTAAAGAGGATGGCTCTGATTATAGAGAAGGTATATTGCACTATAATAACACACCACTGTCTGGTCTAGATATAACACCCTCACAGATGTTAAACAGCAGGAGGTTAAGAATATTACCCTGTAATAGTGATGTACTAAGACCTAAAGTGCAGAATGATGCATTTAATAAACTAGTTTTAAGACAATCTTTGTATAAGAATACTTTTGATAAGACAGCAAGAATGAAGGTCACAGATTATGTGCCTGGAGACAATGTAGTTTTTAGGGAAGGAAAGATGTGGAATAAAGCTAAGATCATATGTAAGTCCAAGGAGCCTCGCTCCTACATTATAATGAAACAAAATGATTGTAAGCCCTTAAGGCGCAATACATCACAAATGAAGAAATCATTTACTACAGTGAATGATAATGCTAACCTAATGATTGATGTTGATGATTACAATGAGACAGTGGATAGGAAAAACAAAACTCATGTAACTGAACAGAGTTTCCCCACAAATATTAATGTACCCTATATGACTAGAAGTGGTAGAACTGTTAAACCTAGACAAGTCCTAGATATTTAGCCGTGTTCCAATTCTAGGGAGGGAGGTGTTGTAATGTGATGTATGTCACATCACTACTTTTATACACTCTATGCTACTGTCTAGATTATCTATGATCTTATGTCATTCACATTGGAAGTACATAATAAAAATGTATTATTATAATGTTTCTTTTATTTAACTAAATTAGAGATACAACAGTCTTTGTTATTTTTGAAAGGTTTTGTTCTCATAGATGTGCTTTTACATTGATAAATTAAAACGAATTTTGTTCACCATCATTTCATAACCATTTATCAGTAGGTATTTCAGAAGAACTACTCGTTAAATGAATGTAAGTAATTCAGGATATTAGTATGGTACGGTAACACCGAGATTCCGCATATGAAGAAACTTTAACGGGATCGAAGACACTATACCTACATGTTATGTATAATAATATGTTAGCTTTTGGTCTAGCTATTGTTAGTTTCACAAGAAGCTTCAAACTAGGAGGACTAAATAGTCTTCTTATTTGTTCCCTTCAAATTGATAATCAACAATCCAGAGTTTTAAAGGTTATACTAAAAGGGGGTGGCCGGCTTTAGAATAATACCACCACATCTCCTTGCGTGAGTGTTGTAAAAGGGGACTAGGTAATAACAAAGCGGCTACCACAAGCTCTGAGGAACTACTTACACTATCTCTAAAAGAGTGGACTCGTCAACTCGCTTGACCTGCGTGGAGTTATAAGGCAATACATCTATCATGGAGAAAACAATGTGCATGAGGAGGCCCGTGTTCAGAAGTGGACGATAAATAAGCTCTATTACAATTACGATTACCGAAAGGGAGAATATGTATAAGTAATATCCAACAAACTTTGAACCTCTAACCTCTAAAACCTCTAACCACATAGATTCACGCGATATGAATATTCGCGACAACTTTAGACAAAAGTCAAGACTAGTTGACAGTAACTTTCGTTCCAGACAGATAGTGCGAAGATTCCTTTCATGGTCCCGACGATTTGTCTGTCGCGGTCTACCTCACCCGCCGTTTTATTTAGAAGGCCTTTGATTAACCTTGCACCCCTCATTTTTAAACACAAACTTTTATTGTGAAATGTGAAAGAGGGAAAGAATCGCGGCGTGAATAATGAAAAGACAATTTGCGTTGACGATGCGAATCCTCAGTAGAGTTCAACGGACGGCGCGGTGCTGCGAGATATCGCGTTGACGCCCATCCATTGCGCTCTTCTACTCAATCCATTAAAATTTACACTTTATTTATATATTGATATAGATATATTTATAGCTATAAAAGGTGAATTATTTTGTCAATTTGTAACATCAATTTCTAATTTATTATAATTACAGTTGCTGTAAATGTGTTATCCATTTCTAACATTTTGCAACTAAGTCTTTCACTAAAGTTGTTTTTTTCTCAATACAGGGGATGTAACCCAAACTATTCAGAAGCTCGGGCTTCAGAATAATTCATGGTCAGTCCATATTTTCAGAACCAGGACTGATTCTGCTCATTATTTTGAATTAACTAGTATGTAATTGAAAAATTTGATGAGCATTAAGAAGCTAAATCTTTTTTTGCAAAGAAAGCAAAATTTTCATATCAATGAACTCTAAATTATGTAAGGAATCCATGGTTTCACGCTGAGGGAAAGGTTCGGTTACCGGTTATACATCTGCTTAGCTATGTTTTTAATTTTAATGACGATTTGTTCTAAATGGATGGCGTGAATCTGGCAGGGTGTTTTCGCGCAGGCGCGGTAAGGGTTCTGCGCCTCTTCCCCGCGACCGTCAAATTGACGACGCCACCCGTATGGGCGGTTGCCCTACGCTCCATCGGACTACATTCACACATGACTCGACAATCGAATACAAATCGATTCCTACATTAGCAACTAAACAAATGAAACCGAAATCATTTGCCAAATTGTGCTTAAAGTTAAAAACTGAACAATTGATAATCGCAAACAATAAAACGATATTTATCTGCTGCCAGTTCTGTTACAACGAACAAAGTAAATAAAGCATTCTGTGATTGGTGGTGGTGAATGATGTTATTGTACGTGGTTTATTTAATGTACTTTGGATGTTTATTGTATGTGTTTAATTATTTCCTGAATTGATGAAATTGAATCATGTTTGTGTCTGACGCGAGTAAATATCTTTGATGTTTTCGATGCTGACAAGTCATACAGGTAAATATCAACTTTTTATTATTACCAAGTAGCTATATAATCATATTTGTCAACACTGTAGGTACCTACTATTAATTTTATTTATTGTACGTGTTTTTTTTTTATTCTTAACATTTAAAAATCAGGCATTAAAAATACTAATTGTATAATGAAAAAGAGTATGTTATATGCTATTTATAACATAACTTAAGTATTTTATAACGTAACATATTTTATAAAAAATTAATATACTTATAATTTATCGTGCAAGAAATACGATGAATGTAAATTAAGGAATTGTTTGTTATAAATTGTTTGATAGGTATATCAAAATTATTTTAACAACTCATAAGTCCCCCGATACAATGAATTTACTATACATAATGTATGTGGGTAGGTAATGTTCAGTAAGCAATAAGCTTCTGTAATGTTTGCTTATACAAATAACCTAGAAACCCAATATTTACTTGGCAAGACACCACATCTCGGACGTTACACATTTGCTTTAACATGTGCAAACGGTAGGTAACTCGTACATTTTACCTACTATTGTCCTCTAATATGGACAGGCATTTGTTAACAACATATACACAATTTGATTTAGAATCATTTCAATTCCAATTTAGATTACTTACAAGTTATTTCAATTAAAATCGGTTAAGAATTTTTGAGCCCGACAATACATTGCCTCGAAGTAGTATAAGTTAAACATCGATAGTTTGTAAGTTCGATAAATATCAATATTTTACAAAAAAAAACTATCGATACTATTGATAGTTTGATTGCATGTAGATAGGCAAATAAAAAATTAATGCATTCTATTTATATAGTTTAATTACTTTGTTTCTAACAAGAATCCTATTATTAGACACGTGCGCGTTTTTCTTTTGTATTGTTCATAAATGGATTATATGATAGTCGTAAATATATCATTAGGTCGTTTAGGTCATTCAAAAACAATATGACGGAAACACATCTGGGCCTCTGTAGGCCCTATAAAAAATAACATCTTTGTTAGAGATTAAACAAAACAATGCATCGAACTTCGAATTCAACCAACAGTGAGTGAAGGAACGATTCGAAAGATTGAAATCTGAACGAGAACTTCGCGATTTTGTTTTTTCGGTATCTAATTCCCTGGAGCCTAGACAATAGAGCGACTAGTGTTGTCCCTAACAAGTGTTGAATGATGTAGCCGACAATCGATTGTTACCAAAAATATCGATTACTATCTATAGTCGGTCACTATCAATAGTATCAATAGACTCGATGTTTAACATACACTACCTTGAAGTTTATTAATAATAATAATAAAGCCTTTTTGTTACTCGTAAATTAATTAAATAGTCCGAATATGATCCGTATAGTCCCCACAAAGAAATACAGAAACAACTCTACTTATAGGTACATATTATACGGAAACATTTCTAACGTTTGTTTGTGATTTAAATTTTTATATATTTAAAATCACAAAGTCATCAGTTTGAATCAAAGTTGTTGATTTTTAAATACATATTTAAAAAGAAATACATACACAAACAACACCAGATAAGAACACGCTCTAACCACAACGAATATATTGAATGAAACATACAAACCTAAATCAAAGCAATTTTTAATTGTAAACTTGCCTAGGTGTAATTACAATACTTGATAGATAAGGAATACGATCCTCTATATTCTGCCCTTAGGTGAAGTTAAAAACTATACTTAACTTTAAACAGGTGCAAAAATATTAGTCAAGGTTAAGACAGAAAGTAGCTGTAGCTTTAATTTGGGAGGGTTGTGCCGACTTGTGTCCCAATCACCACGCTGAGCAGGCGAGTTAGTAAACGCAAAGCCTCTCGTTGACGCTGTCTGCTGCGGAGGAGGGGTTATGTCCCGAAAATACGAAATCGAAATCTTTACTGGACAAAATTCAACATAAACAAAGAATAGGAAACCTGAAAACGCAGTGGGTAAGTCATGGGTGTCGCAAGCCGTTGAGATAGACGAGTTCACGTGTAGAAACCACGTACCAGAAAGCGTAGCGTAGCACATCCTGCGGCCAGATAGACCGATGACTAAAAGGAGATCGCCAGTAGTAGTTGGACGAGGAAAGCGGAAGATAGTTTGTGATAGTAAGAAGCGGCCTTAGGAGAGACCCGTAATCAGCAGTGGAGTCACAAGCTGATAATTTGGTCCGGTATGGCTTTGCAACCAGACCTTTCAGTATCCACTGTTGGACATGGGCCTCCTCGTGCACGTTGTCTTGTACATGAGGGATGAATGACCTCAAAATGCCACGCCAATGGGGTTGGCGAGTCCACTCTTTTAGAGGTAGTGTAGTTCCTCAGCGCTTGTGGTAGCCGCTTCGTTATCCCTTAGTCGCCTTTTACGACACCCGTGGGAAGAAATGGCGTGGCGCTATTCCTGGTGCAATAGAGGTGGATTTAGCCCGCCGACACCACACCGTACATTGCATTGTTGCATTGCATTGCACGGCTTTAGTAGTTTCGTGAAAGAAACAAAAAAGTAAAATCAATAAGCGTTCAATTTTGAAGGACAAACTGGCACTTATTAATAAATATTTCCTTTAAGTTTTTCGTAGAACCCTAAAGAAAGAGAAAACTGTGGCGATTGCCGCCACCGGCGCCTCTGGCGATTCGATATAGTTTTGCGTTATTAAAAAAGTTTTTGTTTTTCATTGTTGCAGGATGAGAGGCGCGAAAGCGATTTTTCTCATTTTATTCTTTGGTCACTTGTCAGCTCTTCCGGACACTATAAAAATAGGTAACATTTACCAATCATGTAGTGTGTATACTGAGTCATTAATTTATGTAACAGTTTAAAAAAGAATGCCTATAATTGTAGACTTTTTCATCCCTGATTACAAGAAATACATAGAATAACAATGTTCTAATATACTGTTTATTTGAACATTAAATAAATATTTTTTAGACAAACAGAATTTATCGACTAATCAACAATAATTCAAGTCTATTATAGAATGTATTCTATGATTCTTTTATTCTATAAAAGTTTATTTAAACATAAAATACCGAATGTAACCGAAGCTTTCCCAAAACTATGCCTTAAAGCCTTTAACCATAGATTCTGCTCATGGTTTCGAGTTAATTGGCATACAATGTTATTTATTTCTTTGTAACAAATATAGTAGTTTTGGCTTTATAGCTTATTTAACTTTGTATGAAAAATTCGCTAAAAACACAAATACAATTGATTTTTAATTCAATCGAGTTTTGCGTAGTATTCGGGAAAGATTCAGTTACACCGTGTTATTTCGATTGAATTAAATAATTAATTTTATGTTGTCTTTATATAATTTTATTTTCATGTCATCAGTCATAAATTGTCATTGACTAAATATTTGCTTTAATAATGTAGGTTCCAAAATTAGGTAAATGTAAATAATGTAGGTTCCTTATTTGAATTAGGTGGCCTCTTTCATCCCGAGGATGATAAACAAGAGGTTGCGTTCCGTTACGCGGTTGAACGCGTGAATGCAGATCGCTCGGTACTGCCACGCGCAAAGCTGTTGGCGCAGGTGGAGACGATATCACCGCAGGACAGCTTCCATGCATCTAAACGAGGTACGCAATTAAGTTCAGTGCGAACGCAAGAAAAGATGAAATTATAGTGAAATTCTTATTCTTAGGATATTTACTTCAAGTTAATATTACAGGGAAGTAAGTCATTACAATACTAAATAGTTTCGTGAAATCGATTTGAACCACTTGTAATTTTATGTATTTAGTTCTTCTCGTAAACCTCATTTAAATTTGGACAATTATAACAATGTCCAACCAAAAATAACTATCCGATGTCAGAATTACCTTGAAGTCTAACATTACAAATTAACTTTATATAACGTCGAGGATATTTATCTCAAATTACTTATTATAAAAATATCTATATTTAGAACTCCAATATAGAGGTTAGTCAATCGTCGAATAAAGAGTTTTGAATGTTAGAATCAACTTGATGTAACGAATTCGACGAAACATATTATAATCAATGAATGTTCTTTCGATGTAACGCACGTTCGAAGAAACAGCTCTTCGGTGTAATAAACATTCGACAAAAATGCCATCGATGTAACGACATTCGCTGAAATGATCTTCGATATGACGTTAGTCACGATCCAGAAATAACTTTTATTGATAACTAATTATAGAAAATAGTAATTTGTGTACAACTCTTCATTATGGGACAAATACACATTAAACCGACTAGTGAAAAATTATATACGTAATATACGACAAAACTCTCCTACTTTGTCGTAAGTTCGTCTTAGCTAAGTATCCGATCAGCCTTTAAAACTTCAGTGACTGTCTTCTAAGAAACCATGTGATGTTTTCACGTATAAGTTACTGTAGTGTAACAATTTACGAAATATCTAACATCAGTAAATGTCTCTCTAATAAAATGAAACAACTCCGCGCAGTATGCCACCTCCTCCGGAGTGGAGTGGCGGCCATTTTCGGCCCCCAGTCGGCGCCCGCCGCTGCCCACGTACAATCTATATGTGATACAATGGAGCTGCCTCATTTAGAGACCAGATGGGACTATCGGACGCGCCGGGAATCCTGTCTTGTCAACCTTTATCCGCATCCAGCCGCCCTAAGCCGAGTAAGTGAACTGACATTTTTATTGAGGTATGCTAATATCAAGGTCACTTAAAAGGAGTTAGGTCCCTATTACATTATTTATTACACCATCCTAATACACGATTTACATCTCTTAAAAATAGATGTAAATACGTAAATAGATATGGATTTACATAAAGAAAAATCCGAAACGTTCAAATACACATTAAAAACATATTTTCAACATAAATATTTTTAATAATAGGCGTACGTGGATTTAGTAAGAGCATGGGGTTGGAAATCGTTTACGATAGTCTACGAAAACAGTGACGGACTAGTTCGTCTTCAAGAACTGCTCAAAGCTCATGGACCATCAGAACTGCCAGTAGCCGTTAGACAATTACCAGATTCGCATGACTACAGGTAACTAAAGATGTAACTAATCATATTGTGTTAATGTAGATTACGGTGTAGATTACGGTGATAAAGTATAAGTTAATGTTGATGATTTTGACACTTAAGTTGGTCATATTCAGATGTAACTGTAATTTTATGTTCTATCGCTTAAACAGGCCCCTGTTAAAACAAATTAAGAACTCGGCGGAGTCCCACATAGTGCTCGATTGTGCGACAGAGAGAATCAGAGACGTCCTTCAGCAAGCGCAACAGATTGGCATGATGTCCGATTATCACAGCTACCTTATTACGTCACTGGTAAGAAGTCCGAAATGGTACAGTATTAATTTTATTAAACATTTGTCGCACGTTAAGTACGTTGAAATAATTTTATGTGATTTCATAATGCTTATAAACGCAGTGTCTTTAACCAATTGAAAATTGTTTTACGTAAAAGAAAATTAGCTAAGAAACATTAAATTTCAGTTTTAATTATTTAAAAGACGACATTCTGAACTAATTTCTTAGATAGAATATTAATAAGTTTACATTCGCTAATTTGTTTCCTGCTGTTTTATGTAATTATATTAGGATCTACACAGTGTGGATTTAGAAGAGTTCAAATACGGAGGAACGAATATAACTGCTCTAAGATTGCTTGACCCGGAACGAGCTGATGTACAAAGAGTTGTAAGAGATTGGGTGTACGATGAAGCAAGGAAAGGAAGGAAACTACAACTCGCTCACTCCTCCGCTAAGGTAAAGTTATTTCAGACGTGTTTGTGTAGGACTCCCCACGGTTACATAACATGTTATTGAATGTTAATGTTTTTGTTCACAGGAGAACATGACCTTCATCAAGGTAAATGTTACCACCAATAATATAGGCGTAGGAGACTATTTATTAACGTTATTAGATGAATATCTTATTATCTTATCGTCCCCCAGTGGTCTATATTTTAAATTTGAGTACTTACAATTAATTCTTAAATTGGTATTGTTTGCACTCAAATCAATTTTGTAAGAGTTTTGTAATATTAAATTTGCTTCCAATTTCTCTTCCTTCCTAGAAGGATGTTTTATTTACCCGAATTTTTGTTAGTAATTTCATTTATCCTGTGTTCATACCCTATTCAAAACCCACGTTACTCCAAACATTTTCTATATTACATTCATTCCATTTGCTTATTTGGTTCGATGTGTATTCATCTCGGTAAAGAAATGTCATAATGTATTTGTTTGAAAACAGACCGAAACGGCTCTAATGTATGACGCAGTACATTTATTCGCAAAAGCGTTGCACGATCTCGACACGTCTCAACAAATTGACGTGAGACCGCTTTCGTGCGAAGCTGAAGACACATGGCCTCATGGGTACAGCCTTATCAACTATATGAAAATCGTAAGTACTCGTGAAATTCACTCCTCGTCTTTACGTTACTTCATATCCGACAGTCACAAAGTTTACGTCAACATACATATATATTATATAACTTTATTATGATTCGCTTGAAATGTTGTCAATATAAATTAAATTATGCATGCATATTGTTCGCGTTGTGCCAAGTGAAACAAGACTATAATTACACATTAAGCGGTTAATTACCAAAACTACATGGCAAATCATACAAAGCATTCATTTGACGCTATTTTAGAAACAAACACAGCGGGATTTAACGTAAGCCTCGTTGGGCCGGATTAAAACGATTTTTCTACACTTAAATGTCCGATGTCACGGCTACATCTACTGTTTTACATTTTCAAAACAAAATACCTTGACATAACAGAACTGACGGATCATTCAAACATTTCATTTTAAAAAATGTATTACTTAAAGTTGACATTAAATTAAGTATTCCTTTAATTACTCATTAAAACAACACATTCATTAATTTTTATATTCATTAAATAAACACAATTCTTATGCCATGATATCGTGTTACTTAAAGTATATTTACATTATTAATGTTATTTAATTACATTGCTAATTTGTCCATTTCATCATGTTACTTTAACATTGTATTCCAATTGTTTCAACGAACAGGTAGAAATGAAAGGCTTAACCGGAGTTATAAAGTTCGACCATCAAGGCTTCAGAAGTGATTTCACTTTAGATATAATTGAATTGACAAGGGATGGACTTCAGAAAGCGGGCACTTGGAACTCGTCGGAGGGAGTTAATTACACGCGTTCCTACGGAGAGAATCAAAAACAAATAGTGGAGATATTACAGAATAAAACACTTATCGTCACCACCATTTTGGTAAGCAACTGGCAACTAAAAGTCACAACACCTACATTTATCCTCCGAAAACATTTTAGTGCTCTCTGGCGCCTCACAAAAGTAAAATTAACGTACCCGACGTTTGTATATGAATTTCCAAGCGGCCGGGAACAAGGGATAGCGCGTAGTGTTGAAATATATTCACATGGGTACTCGTCTATATGGAGATTTATCTGTATTCATGAGTAATGCTGCTTACAGCTTTAGGACCAAAAACTACAATTGCGTGCAAAGAAAAAAAAAATTAAATGTTACTCTTACTTTTTCTTTCATTTTATCTTGTTTTATGTGTTAAGCAGTCCCGTAACAGTGATTCTTGTGATCATCATTAAATATAAATGTCGATGTTTAATCCCCAGAGCTCACCGTATTGCATGAGAAAGGAAGCGAGCGAGAAGCTGACTGGCAACGCACAATTCGAGGGATACGCAATTGATCTCATTCACGAGATATCTAAAATTCTGGGCTTCAATTACACATTCAAGCTAGCGCCCGACGGTCGATACGGGTCTTACAATCGGGAGACTAAAGAGTGGGACGGCATGATAAGGGAGTTGTTGGAACAACGTGCCGACGTCGCTATAGCAGATCTTACCATTACTTACGACAGGTACACTAAAAATACATCAACAGAAATTGTGGCACCCACATTTTTTTAAATAATGTAATATTATTTCAATTAGCTGTAGTAATTGTTTTAAATTTTGTACATGTTGTTTCTCCCCTTGTGTTTTTAGGGAACAAGTGGTTGATTTCACAATGCCGTTCATGAACCTCGGCATTTCAGTGCTCTATCGCAAACCAATTAAACAGCCACCGAACTTGTTTTCATTCCTGTCGCCTCTCTCGCTGGACGTGTGGATCTACATGGCCACCGCATATTTAGGCGTCTCTGTGCTACTTTTCATTCTAGCCAGGTACGTGAATTTTCTACAACGCACATGTACAAAGAACATAAATATTTAATTTGTTCAGATCCTGAGTATACGGTATGCTAAATTGGTTCATCCAATAGGTTCACTCCATACGAATGGCACCAAACACGGTCACCTGACGGCGAGAAAATGGAAAACATTTTCTCTCTCGCTAACTGTTTGTGGTTTGCCATCGGATCCCTCATGCAACAAAGCTGTGATTTTTTGCCCAAGTAAGACAATATAGAAAAGAGAATATTTACAAAAACGATTATGAAAACACATTTGAATTTATGTCAAGCGTGTTTTTAATATCCCGGGCGTATAGTGACCTCAGCGAAGTCCAAAGAATAACGATATGCCGGTTACCTAAACAGATTTTTAATTCACATTCGCGGTAGAAGCGAATTTCAGTGTAGGAAAGAAACCTCAAAATGCACTGTGAACTAGGTATAAATGGTATTAATGGATTCCTGGGTATTCACCTACTAAACCTATTAGTAGTCGGTCGCGATTACGTAATACGAACCGCCACCTCACGTGTACCTAAGAGTCGAATAACTTTGCAAAGTCTGTAGCCAATTCGTACCCTTAAGTTTGGCTACAAAATCTATATGGAGAATAAACTTTGAAATGTAATTGCGCCTGAAATTCGCTTATAGCGCGCTAGTAATTCAAAAGCGGGATAAAAGTAAATGATGGGCCATATGTGATCAGGTTCAGCCCGTACGAGTGGGACAGCCCGAGGAACTGTCTAGACGAGCCGCCGGTGCTGGAGAATCAGTTCACTCTGTTGAACTCGCTGTGGTTCACTATCGGATCATTGATGCAGCAAGGTTCGGATATCGCACCGAAGTAAGTCCATCTCGCAAACCACTTGCTGCCGGTGCACGAAGCTCACAACGAGCGGCAACAGTGACACGAGACAACAAGCTGCCGACGAGAATTCAGGGTTATTGGAAAAATAGCTGCAAACTCTCCACACTGTCAAAACATCAAAACTTTTGTTTTGTGAACTTTTGTTTTAAGGCTTTCTTCTATTATAATAACTAAATAACTGGTATAAAATCTTTATTGAAGTCTGAATCTGTTATTAAAACCGCAATTCAAACACTCGTAAGGTCTGAGCACTGCGAAAGAGCTAATATGTATGACCTCTTGAAAGATGTCTAGGGCTAATATGTATGTCAGAAACAAATGTTTAGTGTTTGGAGATTAAGAATGCAGTATCGAGAGGGCGAACGGTATTTTTTAAATAACTCTGTACAATCCTCGCGGCTCTAGGCTTTTTGTTCCGCTGATCTGGCTTTATCACTGTCGTCGAGTTCAGTAGCCATAACCGTAGGCTACAATTCCGCTTGAAGAAGTTCTGAATTAAAACTTTAAAACATTTGAGCGCTCGCTACAACGACACGGAACTTTGTGTAAAGTTTTACGTAGATCTTTTTATCGAGGTGATGAAATTGGCTCAAAGTGTAAATACATGTATAACTAGTATGGAAATGTAGCCTCCAGTTACTGGGCTCGGATGAAGAACTAATTAGTTTCAAAGCGACCACAGCCCTTTGTGAATTTCAAGCATCGGTAGACACCTAGACCGTCCAATTTATATAGAGACGTGTCGGCAATTTTAACTAGCTTTGATTCTCACAATAGTTAGCGAGACTTTAAAACTTAGTTGCTAATTGAATGACTAGCTCGGACAATGTTCTCGATACTTTGTGCACTCGATAAAAAATAATAAGTATGCTTGTGTAGTATCCATGGCTTGCTGCATCAAAATTAAAAAGTATATTTTCGATATGGAAACGACTTCACATTTTTATTAAAGTTCGGCATTTGACTTCACATGTCGACACTTATTGCTTGTAAAAATGTGAAATCGTTTTCTGTTCTTATGTCATCTAGGTATAAACATAACTGGAATAGAAATAAATACGAACACTATGTAGAAGAGCTAAAACATAATACATTATTTAAAAATGAGAACTTAAGTAATTAAAATGCTATTAACCAGTTCTTAACTGTCTTTTATAGTGATTTATAATTTTAATACATAAGCTCACACTTGCTTGAACGTAACCCAGAGCCGTATCGACACGGATGGTAGCAGGCATGTGGTGGTTCTTCACGCTGATCATGATATCATCGTACACGGCCAACCTCGCCGCCTTCCTGACTGTCGAGAGAATGGACTCGCCCATTGAAAGTGCAGAAGATCTCGCTAAACAAACCAAAATTAAATACGGCGCTTTAAAGGGAGGATCAACGGCTGCTTTCTTTAGGGTAAGTGACGTATAAATAATTTAATTGCACATTTATTTGAAAATTCATTTCTAAACATGACATTTATATGTTTAAAATATATCTAAGTTTTCTTCAAATATATCCTCTAAAAGTTATTAGTATGATTCGAAGTAATTATCCGCCACTTAATTACATGGTAATAATAATTTAAGTAATTTAGTTTACAGTAATTTGTGTAGATAACTTTTACAAGTATATGTTTATTTCGTCTCTCGTTCTTTCCGTGATCATTCAATCATTTTTTTTATACCGTAACAAGCAGATGTTGAGCCCAACAAATACTTGACCTAGTCTGATGATGACGTTAGACATTAATACTTATACATAAAATACAACCAGTGAAAACTAAGTCGAAACTATTAAAAAAACCATTTCAATGAAAAGTAAGACTGAACTATTATTATCTTTAATTAACTTTAATTACAAATTATATTAATATTATTACGAATATTTTAATTATATGAATACATACGTGTTCGATTGCAAGTTTTATCTCATCCTAAATTGTTATTATTATTTACTACTTTATTATTAATGTAGTTAGCTATATTATATTTCTCCATTTGCCAATAAAACACAGGATTCAAACTTCTCAACGTACCAGCGAATGTGGTCGTTCATGGAGTCAGCCCGACCTACAGTTTTCACAAGCAGCAACAAGGAGGGTGAGGAGCGAGTGATGCGAGGGAAGGGCGCTTACGCGTACTTGATGGAGTCCACCACTATCGAGTACGTGGTCGAGAGGAACTGCGACCTCACTCAAGTGGGCGGGATGCTCGACTCTAAGGGCTACGGGATCGCTATGCCGCCAAGTGAGTGTTGGTTTTCTAAGAAAATGTCTTGAACAGATGATCTTATGTAATATAAATCGTTTGCGTTGGTAATGTTATGTTATAAGAATGTCTTATAGAAATAGATAATTTTATAAAATGATCAAATGAAAATAATTTAATCACTTGCCAAACGAACGATGTTTACCGTGATATGAGCGATATTTGTTATGATTTGATTTAACATTGTGGCGCGACCGATACGAGAATGCTTTGACGGAGTTCAGATGCGGGCGCGCACAATGCAACCGCGCAACATAATGAGAATCGAAGGCTACTCGCTTACGCTAAATGAATTCGTAAACTCTTAATTGTTTTTCCTTCTGCTAAGTGCTAGTGTCCTAATAACTTTAGTGTACCTAATTTCTTTCTGTAAATGTTCTTCTATTATTATAACGCTCATATATCCAATCTTCGCTTTTCTTTATTCTACCGTAAACTTTCTCATATTATATGCAATATACACGCACAATACAACATATTCATAATATAACCAAACTTAAAGGACGATGGGTAATGTCCAAAATCAACCAACACACTTAAGATATACATGAAATGAAAGCTTTTATTTTCATAAATCTTTTAATGTTAAGGCAGTTAATGTCAAAACTGTGAGCGAACAGTCATATATGTAAATCGCTTTTGTATTCTTGTCTTTTATTTGTTAAAATCTTTTATTATTTGAAAAAATATCACTTTAGTATTTATAATTGTTTATAATTATTATGGTAGATTATGACAAATACATTGTCACTATAAGTTTATGTTTGTTGGTGCGTTTCATTCATACATGTGTCCCATCATCATTTATTTGATGTCTCTACTGACACATTCAGCATGTCAAATGTTATGAAATAATACTAAATATAGCATTAATGCTAAATATAGCATTTAGAATATGAAATATTTTGTAGATTCACCATATCGAACTGCAATAAGTGGTGCCGTTTTGAAGCTGCAAGAAGAAGGCAAATTGCATATTCTTAAAACTAAATGGTGGAAAGAGAAACGGGGCGGAGGATCTTGTAGGGTAAGTAGTGGAACTATTAACGTCTCCAATGACTTATCCTAACGGCTTCGCGCACCATTAGCAGAGATAATGTTATGTAACGAGGAAATGTCTATGCATTAAAAGAAAATAAATTATCTTTTTGATAATTTGTTTTTCTTCATATATGGCAAATGGTGCAATTACCACATTCTGCCCGTGTCAAGTTTTATTCGTAATAAACATTTCAAAATCTAAAACGTATCCTGTCAATGTCCAGTCCCGTTGGAGCAAGTCAGGAGTCACTCAAACGCTCAAACAACTCCATCAATAAACTGATGGTAAGTTTACTGAGGACAGAAAAGGACTCCTTAGAAGCACACGAAAAACACAGTCCCACGCTTTTATTTGATTATCACAAACACCACGCACGAAAAACACTTTGAAGTTTAATAAACTTTTACTCTTAAATCACCAAACGCTTAATACACAATTTTTACAATACTCTACTTCAATTCTTGAGTTCCCGCCAAAAAAAGTCAAGATGATAATTGTAGTTTCTCTATTAATTATATTTTCTCTATTAATTATATTGTTTCTAAGAATTTATTACACTTTGCAATGCAAAACAGTAGTACCCAATTTCGATAGAATACGGCTATGATTCGAAATTATTAAGGTTATTATGACTTGTAATACAGGGGATGATTTAGAATTCATTATTTTAACTTTACATACATTAAATCCAACATTTGTCTATTATTTTGTGGAGTTTATTTTCATAATTAAAAACTGATACGATTATGGTACTAGTCAAAACAGTAAAAACATTTGTGTTTAATATGTTAAAATATATTCAATATATAGCACCAAATTTAAGAGCATTCTTGGGATTAAAATCGGACACCGACAAACTGATACAAATATTCAAAAAACGAGTTTGTAATAATAATTAGTAACTTGCTTTTTGTTTACCCATTGGCTGTATCTGATTCGTGATGGAAATTACAGTTTGTAATATTATACTGCCGATGGATGGGGAATTACATTAATACATTACTCTAAAAGAGCCAAACCACAAGACCGTGTTCAAATATATAAAATCAAACGGGTTAATAAAAAAGACAAGTAAGGTATCTTATAGAAACGCGTGAGAAACGACTTGTTTGAATGTGTTATCGATCAAATCCGTTTTACAGATTGCGACAATTTAATCTTTTAAAAACATCCAAAGCTAATGTATACAAACAATATATTGGATCATGAAGTTCATGAATATGTTGGACCTATGTTGGAACATAAAATTTCAAAAATATTTGGAAAACAGCAATCAATTAGACTTTCAGAAAAAAAAATCTCAATTAAAAAACCTGATGGCATGGCAAGCCTGGCACTTGCCATCGACGGTTTCTTTTTACTATGATAGTGTTACTATGATATCAGGACGAGACGTCGAAGTCGTCTTCGACGGCGAACGAGCTGGGACTGGCAAACGTGGGCGGAGTGTTCGTGGTGCTGATGGGCGGTATGGGCGTCGCATGCGTCATCGCTGTCTGCGAATTCGTCTGGAAATCGCGCAAGGTCGCCGTCGACGAGCGGGTGCGTATATACTACAATATAAGAGGCCCTTTAGACTATTAAAGTTGTTTAATGAACTGTCAGCTGTCGTTCTAGCTTCTGCAAGGTCGCAAGCCCCCTGATGTTGCAGGTGTCCATGGGCGGTGGTTATCACTTACCATCATGTGGCCCGCCCGCTCCTCTGCCATCTATTCCATGAAAAAAAAACAATTATATTATGCAATTTTACGAATTGTGCAACGCGCTATTCAATATTGTGTAAATAATGACAATATTGTACAATTTTATTGTGATTGATTTGTGATTTGTGATTGATTTTGTGATGGCTTTTGTGATTGATTTATACTTCATTTTGTGAATACTTTTGTTAATTTTAATGTTTTTGTCAATTTAATTTAATACATTAAGAATGAAGTTCCAATTTTGCTGAGTAATTGTGGACACATAATTTGTACAGTATTCCGTACGTGTATTATTCGCGTGTATTATTAGCGTGTATTATCACCGTTTATTAGCTTAATAGCAGCTTAACTGCACCACTTATATATTAAAAACATAATATGGATATAATGAACAGTTGCTATTATATCAATTGGCCGCAATGGCCGCAGAGTAAATACATAAGGTTTAAACATCTTTTATAAACAACTCAATAATAATTCAAACATATTCTTCCTTCCAAATTTGGCTCAGTTGGTTATAACCAACATATTATATGTTAACCAACATTTAAATTTAAGGTTTTGCAAGATTAATTATCATTAATTATATAGTTATTAGATTATCGGTGTCATACCTTCCGGCCAGGAGGAAAAAGGACTTAAAGAAAATCATAAGTGGAGGTTGGATGAGAAAAGCGGAATGGGGAGTGTGGTGGCATGCCTTGGGAGAGGACTACATCCAGCCGTGGACAGACACTGGCTGATGTTATGATGTTATAGATTTTTTTTTTATAAGAGTCCTCGAATTATATTTCAGTAACTTCAATAAATAATTAGCTGTGATTAAATATACATATGTGTGTAAAATAAATATGATAAAATAATGTTTCAACAGCTTTCAAATAACTGGTACATCATGCGTAAAATTTAGGCATCAGGGGATTTAAAACAATACGTCTATATTCTTTCACTTTTTCATTACAAATCTTTTGTTCTAGGTTTACTTTTAAAACATGGGTAACCTTTTGTATTTTGTGTGATTGTTGTATAAGCTAGATTTAATTGTGACAAGTGCTAACAGTAATATCAATTCAATGCTGAAAACACGTTTATTTCAATCTATGTATCTTAGTACTTTAAATTTGTTTTAGTAATTAATGTATTTGCTGGAAAGTAATTTTAAAGATTTTTAGTATAGGTCATGATAGTTCGTATGGTTTCGCAGCTCACGAGCACGCGCCTATCTTGCTTGTAAAGTATTGGCCAAGCGATTGTTTCGACTGTTTGTATGTTTAGTACGATTAAAAACTTTTTGTTTTCGTACACAAGTTATTTTAAAGTTAATAGTCGTTACTGTAATGAATAACTCTACTGAATGAATAGATTTGATTTACGGCGTTACATTTGCGGGTGGCGCCATCTTACCATTTATTGAATAAATTACCTTTAAATATGTATCTTTCATAAATACCTTTAAATATTCACCAAAGATGAACTGTGCCCGTGAATTGCAATAACTACATAGGTATGTACGTGGGGAACTCAGAATGTTTTGCGAAAAAGAAAAAAATGTTCTTCGGGTGCAAACCGCTTGCATCTATTTCATGCGTCTGAGCCAATTTTGAAAACATTTTTTCCACTCTTCCTCGTGTACCTCTTTCACAGCCTCTTCGAACATAGCCATCGAGTCCTCCGGCGACGAAAACTGCTTCCCTTTTAGTTGGGATTTATTTTGGGAAATAAAAAAGTCACAAGGTACCAAGTCGGGACTGTGAAGAGGATGACCTAGTACTTTAACCGGGGTACTGTCAAAAAAGTCCCTTGTTTTAAGCGCTCAGTGAGTCAAGATTCGTCACCTGTTGTAAACGTGCCGAAACGACCCTGCTTCAAATTTTGTTATCCTATCACGGCACCATTCGACACGAATTTGTTCTTGAGCCTCGGTGAGGTTGTGCTCGTAGATGCTCATGAAATATTTCATTCACACTCCCTAATCCAATCTACAATCTCTCCTAAATCACAAATTAAATTTTTCACTGCTACCACGTTTTCAACCGTAGCAGCCGTTGAAGGACGACCGCTTCTTTCTTCATCACCACGCTTAAATTAATTAATACTCACAACGATACACAGTTGCCTTAAAAGGGCACTTAAAAACCCTATTTGTAGTAAATTAAAATAATCTTCAGATTTTTAAAGAACATTTAAAATCATACAAAATCAAAGCGCGGAAATGTTCCCGTCGAATATTCATTTTTAATGATCAAGATATTTTGATTCAGCTCGTAAAAAATGTGGAGAGAAATTTGAATTTGGAATGTTTTATATGCTAAAGATAGTCATAGTTTTAATTGACATCAAAACCACCCAGTGTTCCATAAAACTCTTCGTTGCGAAACTTTCTGAGCAGCCTGGTATATATCCTGAGTTTCCATAGTTACAGAAACAGAAATTAAAATATTTTTTTACAGCTACTTCACTAATAAAAGTTAATTTGTGTTGATACTATTAAATGTATAATAAAAGTATAGCTAGCTGTAGTATAGACGCTTGTTCCACAAGCGTCAAGTATAATGTAAATACAAATATCATACCTAACAATTATTGAGCCATGGTGTTGAACCTATTAAGTGCATGTGTATTAAGTGTATGTAGTGTAGTTATTAATTATTTTTTTCTTTTTTTTTACCGCTTCCATGGAGCAATAGAAGGAGGAGGTAAATTTTTTCTAATCACTAATCCCTAAACTCGATTCCTACCCCTGAGTCTTCTCACATTATGCACTAAGGTAAGTATTGTAATTTAGCAAATTAATTTACTAAGGTACTAATAAGTACTATTACTATGTCAACAAAACACTTATTAGATTATTATTATCGCATACAAATTTTGTATTGTAATGTATTGTAATTGCAAACACTCAACTACAATTAAAAAACATTGTTTATAATAAATATGAAACAATTAATTCTTAAAGTAACTATGGCAACTGCTGTTGTTATTATTTGTTAAATACTTTACAAAGATTAGAAAGTCATCATAAAATATTTTTGTTTCGTGAACTTACGACTCAGTCGAATTTCTAAAAAAATAGAAGATACATATTAAAGCTATCGATAACAAATGTACCAGATAACAATAACAACTTAAGGGTACCTAATCTCATTATAATGAAATTAAAACCCCAAACTGTTAAAACTTTCTACCTAAATATGGATTATTCAATTATTTTTAACATGACGGTGGAGAAAATTACTCTAAGAAATCCCAGGTCTTCAAGAATTAAAAAATCTGGTGCATATGTAATCAATACACGTTGCGCCCATATTTCAATGGGAGATCTGTACCCTGCAGCTCACTGCAGGGTACAGATTATAGGGTAACCTCTCAAGGTTATAGGCTCATATCGACTAAAGTTTGTTTTTTAATCCCGGAGTCTAAATTGACAAGTACAAATATCAAACTTGAAGATAATGTTGCTAATTAATTTGCATAATGTGTGGTCCTTATGGTTCCGCTTATTTTGATCGTAAAATTTTCAATGTTTTTTTTTGTACATGGTGTCTATTATATTAAGGGCATTAATTAATTAATTTGTTACATTCAATATATTCCAAGATAAACTATTGTCATCGCTTAATATACTTACGATATTTTCACCATATTAATATTTAAAATTCACTCTTTTACCAGATGATTATTTTTAATTGCAATGAATTATTCTATAAATTCCCACAAATTTGATAGAGCATCACGCGATTTTGCAGAAAAGCCTTTTTTAAACAATATCTAATACGGTTTTACGATTAATTCCGATAGCTGAGCATCTCTTTTTTTAAAATGTCAAAAACTAGCAACACTAGAAGTGTCACTTCAGTCTCCGGGATTAAAAAATGAACTATACGGTTAATTTACTGTCGACGCTGTTTGTGATCAGGCGTCACTCTGTTCGGAGATGGCGTCAGAGCTTCGCTCAGCCCTCAAGTGCCCGAGCGGCGCGGGCGCGGGTGGTGCGGGGGGCGCGCGGGAGGAGGCCGCCTCCCCATACTTACACTACGGGTTCACCACCAAGAGCCAGCTACACTAGCGCCCGGGTGACGCCTCCTCGCCACCCAGCGATGTGTAGGCTTTTCGGACTATAAATACTTCGCAAATGTGACACGAGAGTGTCGTGGTATACTGACCAACGAAGGTTTATACTTCAGATTTAGCACGAAAAGTAAACTGAAAGGCTTCTAAAGAAAATGTAGGTCTAAAGAAGTCTACGAGATTATGTAATGCAAGTTATGTAAACAGAAACTGATATATGAGAGAGGTGACATTGGCTTGATAGTTTACAGAGAACAGAAGTTGGTAACGAGGCGGTGTGCGCTAGTTTCGTAAACACGGGACTGTTAATAGTAATGGAATGAAATATAACTTGGTTAAACATTAAACTTAAATAAAGAGAGATTAGTTAGAATAATAATATAATATTTGAAATTTTACTACATTTATGGCTATCTCAGGAAGCGATACAACATATGTGGTATCATTTCACAGTCTTATTAACTTCCGGGTGATTGTATTGTAATAAAGTTGTTTGTAAATAAATCCATATCTTTAATCTAATATGATGTGATGATGATGTAAAATTGTGTTTGAAGACATCTATTTAGAAACAGATGATACTCACAATAATTAATTTTATAGGAAATAATTAAAAAGAAATATAAATAATGTGTGCCAGAAATTGCGTAAATCACTTTTATCATAAAATCTTTTATATAAGGTAAGTCTGAAATAAAGATTTTGTAAATTAAGTTATCATTGCAATTTACATTAATTGATTAGTCGATAATCATTAAATTCATTGTAAAAAATTCGCTCACGTAGTATACATTATGAGATTTAATTTATAGTAAGTACTTAAAGTACAGAGCATAAAATTTCTTTAACTTTAATAATTATTTTAATAGAACTCACGTGTACTAGTCCTAAAGCTGCCAAATTCGCCATTTATATACAATTAATTTACATTTTCTTGCCTAAATATTACATTTTATACATTTATATTAGATTTAACGCCACACTCACAAGAAGTTTTAAATATTATGATATATTTAGACGTTTTGAAGCGAATGTAAATAAACATTATATCATATAAACAGAACTACCAAAACATTAAGAAAGTGTTGATCTTTGAAGATATAATAATATGGAAAATATGAGTTTATGAGTCTTCTACTCTAAGTACTTATCAGTTCTAGTTAGATAGGAAAAGCCGGAATATATTATACTAGTTAAATCTCACTAAGTCCCTATTTGCTAATTCATAGAAGGTAGCATTACAAAATTATGTTGCGCGGATTTAATTAAATACCCAGTTCACATTAGTGATATAGGATTGCAATGGATTTCCTTGCTATTTCACTAGATTAGTTTAGTGAATTAACAAGGCTTTCAAACTCCATTGATTGTCCGGTTTAAATGAATGCATCTAGGTGAATATGGCATAAATATCAAAATACATAACTAAATCCCCTATGGCCCTTGCGCAAAATTTATTTGGATAAAATTCATATTTTAAGGGACGCATAAAAGCAAGAAGTAAAACAAAAAATATTAAATAGTTGATTATTCAATGAAAAACCAACGTTTTTACGAACAATTGGGGACACGTAGGCACGCACTCGCACAGCGCGAGAAATATCGTAATGTTCAATTACAGAACTAATCCAGTGAAATAGCAAAAAACAATCCTTGCAATGTTATTTCACTGCAGCAAACTCCATATTAGCCCCAGGCAGTTAGCCTATGATCACGTTTGTAATGCTATCTTTCGTGATATAAAAGTCACTTGGGACTCTACTATATTCCGGGTCTTGCTATCTACGATATATCCACGTAATTAATAAAATAAATGCACATTGAATAAACCACCTGATTTCAAAACTGACCACAATAATTAATTATATATTTGTAATTCTATAATGTGTTTATAATATAAATGTGTGTTATGTTATGATGTAATTTAAAGCAATTTTATAACAGCAGCTCAATATGTGCCAATAAGGTCGTCAATCAACTCCCTGTACTTATAGTTTTGTAAGTATACAATTGAAGCTGAATTTAAAATTAATAAAATGGTTTTAATAAATGTATTGGTATTATTTATAAACTAAAATCACACACTTCGTGTGATCTTCTGCTTTTATCATCCAGCCACTTAATTCTTATTCAAATAAATATTCTGATAAGACGATTCCCGGTCAATCCACGTGACCGGGAGGGCTTTTCAAGCTATGGTACGTGGTCTCCATTCGAGGACTCATTTCCCCCATCGTTTATTGTTCCTGTAGTATATACTAAGGCCTGCCCACTGCCACCTTAGCCTGCTGATCCTGTGGTGGCGATCCAAGGAAAAGATGGTACGGTATGTTATTTATAAACTGTGTAATATGACCTCTATAGTTTTGTGTTTCTATTTATAATTCGGTGACTCATGTCATGCTAAGTGGCTTTGAAATTGTTTTATATTGATTAAATAAAACAATTCAATTTATAAAACATCAGTATATAATATATCGGTAGCTGGTTGTAGGGGGAGAGTGCACGCTGCATTCCCACAGCCGCTGGGCGCCCTCGACTGGCCACGTTACGCATCTCTCACAGAAGACTACCCTGAAATGTACTCCTTTCCTTTAACTTTAACGTACTTTAACGTAACGCATTTCCTACTTTAACGTATTTGAGGAAATACGTTTAGAAAGTGAGTGAGTTATGCCAGAGCCCATTCGCATACCATCCTGTCTTTCCTGATTTTCCCAACCCTTGCTCCCAATCCATTCCTTAATGTAGGCAGCGACAATCCGGGGGCGTGCCAACGTTTGTCATTCTGGACTGATGTTGGCATGTATCGTGAATGTCTTTGGACGACAGTATCCACTTACCACCAGATGGACTGTACAGGTTTGTACAGTCCACCGAGGGCAGACGAGCATACGTCTGCTCTCTTTTTTCTACATAAAACAACATATAGTTAAATACGCCCTGAGGTATTTAATACATAAGTCTTTTCATAGTTTAACGACATAACTCTTATATAAAAAAGCAGATAATGAACCTGGTAATGAACGAAAATTGCACCCATGGACTTTCAAGAATCAAAAATAATAACGAGGACACATCTCCGAGCACATACAGGAGGTATTTACCTTATTAAATGATTCAAAAATATGCTTTATTGTCGGTTAATTAACTACCTTTGGTTAATTAACTCTTTTGAGTAATTCAGATAAGCACAAAACTAGCAATAAAATGATAAACCTGACGGTTAATGACTTAACTGTTGTTCATGGCTGTTTTACGGCTTTTATACGGCGTAGGTGTGCCGTGTTATGTTCCGGTTGTAATTTATATGAGTCCCGCACCCATAAAACCTAGCATCTATCAAATATTGCTTTATCAGGAGCGTAAACTGCTCACTATACCGTAAATACATACTTGAATCAAATCGAACAAAGTTATGAAACTTGTAAAACTAAAATAGTAAATTCTTGAACTGGAAAGCTGTAAAATTTTGCTGCGACTTCGGGTCGTAAAAGTTTTTGATTAACTGCCAAATATGTAATTCGAAAAACGGAATCATATTTATTTCGTAGGTTACGGATACGAAATTCTACCAAGAAAGTATTATAATTCTACATCTCGTTTATATTCGTACTGCATATATTTTTTTGTTTTTTTTTTGATATAGCATTAACGATGTAAATATTTTTTATTTCATTGACAAATTTAAATCAAATATTTTTTATAGGTACATATGTTTAAAATAAAGGAAACACAAAATTTTCAATAGCGGCCAGTGCTGAATCCTTACCACTACTAAATAAAACTCATCCTTATCACACAAAGGTTACCTGGAAGAAATCGCTTTAGCAATAAGGCCGCCGATTGTACTTCTAGTTTTCTCTTTATTTTTTCTTTATAGAAAAAAGGTAATAGACGAGCATACAGTTCACCTAATGGTAAGTGGATACTGTCGTCCGTGGACATCCCCTATACGTGCCAACATCAGTCTAGAATGACAATTGTTGGCACACCATTAGCCATTAGAATAACATGAGCCTATTTCTTTACATTGCTATATATAGGCCACTCCCTAGATTCTTCGTTACACACGGTTCTTCTCATCTAGCCACCACGAGCGAACTTTTTCTAGTCGTCGTCAGTCCACCTGGGCGGAAGGCGTCTCACACTGCGCTTCCTAGTACGTGGCCTCCATTCGAGGACTCGTCTACCCCATCTGTTTTGCGGTAAATATGGTCCCCGCCTATTGCAATTTCAACATCTTGATTCTATGTTAATAGGTACTGAATACTTATTATTGTTCCTACTTAATACTTAGTAAAATATGACTAGCTATAAATAAGATTACATAATACAGAGGATTCAGTTTTTGACCAATATCAGAACAGCGTATATACGACTAAGTGCATACTCGTATATTATATATCTTTATGTTCTACCTAGCAAATAAGAGGTGATGAACACCAGTGTCACAATTTATCACGTAAATGCGAGCATTTCGTGTTAACACCACTTGTGAATCATCATACAGTGTTATAACACGCAATACAGAACATTGAAGATCTAGGCAGTGATTTAGTTTGATTTACTATTTTACTTGCAGCATCAACTGTATTACTTGGAGTATTGTACTTTGAGATATCGGAAAAGATGTGAGTGAAATATTGAGCCTATTAGGTATACAACAATTGTGTGAAAATATTGTATATACCTACTGATTCATACCTTCCATCGACATACTCTTGCCATTTTATCACTAATAATAGTTGATTAATTTCACTACTGTAAAAGTTTTCTAAGCGCGAGTCATAAATTCCGAAAAGGATTTCTCCATTACAATTAATATTTTTTCGGTGAAAAAAATACAAATTCCGAAAAAATAACTTGAATATTCTTCTAATTGGTGCAACATCCGGTAATCCCATAGCTTCCAGCCCATAGAGAGAGTTGTCATTGTTTCGCAGAATTAGAACGCTAAATCAGACCGAAAAAAGTCATGACTTGGTCTCATTTTTGTCACCTACTACACATTACAGTTTTTCATTAATATTAAATTGGGTCAAGTGTTGCTTCAATGGTCCGTATGAGTTAGATAACTATAGGTAAGTACACATATACAGAACTTACAAGATCACATACTAATCGATAAAACGCACAATAGAATTTAAAAATGTTGTTTGTTACAAAGTTGCATGTACAACTTTGAATCTTGGCTAATCTTGATTGAACATTAACATGTATATATTCATATGTATATATGTATATATTCATATGTATATATGTATATATTCATATGTATATATGTATATATTCATATGTATATATTCATACGTACATAATATCTAGTAGTAATATAAGTCACACAAATAAGTGTTACACATAATATCGAGGGTTTACTGCGAAAACCGGTTAAAAGAAAGAAAATTAGTTTTGAGATAAATCAACCGTAAAATTAAGTTACTTTGTTCTATCGCAAAATCTGCCTTAGATAATTAATTTAGTTTAGTAATTTTATGTTAGTGCAACAGCCATGAATTGATTGCAGTATTGACCGTCACAGATATTAGAAAACAAGCCTGATTCTGTGATCATCCATGATGTGACGCTAAAGTATAATACCTACGTCGCAGCTACCTTTCTTGCAGTTTATCTGGGACTGTGTAAAATAACGTGTACTATTTGGCAGCGCGGCCTCGTATTTGTGACTGTATACACAGCTTTCTGGAACACTGTAAACGACTGACATTGCGGGCAAGTATTTAAAGAACCGCTTATTAATTGAAGGTACCAGAACTTCACAGAAGACTCTTGTAAGACGTACTAGCATCCCTATCTTATTCCCTCTAATACATGTACATGTTTGATTGTGAGTGAGATGTCTCTTAGCGTGCATAGAAACTGTTCAACAAGCTGTTTCTGAACTGTTTTCTAACTGCATCAGTTGTTCCAGCACGTGCAATATTTAAAATTTGCGAAAAATGTTGGACAAACCTCTAACATTGTCTACAATTAAGCTTTATATAAACAAAAAGTTCTCTCAGTAAAACAGTGTAAATGAACTTAGTAGTATTTTCATGTAGGTACACTTTCAGTAACACGAAGATCATTATAATGAAATTAACAATAAATTCCTTTGTTTCCTTTTTTCAGTTTACGCATAGAGGAAGAAAATTGAAAAGGGCATTTGTATTGTTTTCAGTTGATTTAAAACGTATTACTTTCTTAACGTTTAATCGTTATTCACGCGAAAGTATTCTATCTTCTTCAAACTATCTTCTGAAGTATTTGCCGAAGCGTGTTATGGATTTTACCTGTCGAAAGTGCACAACAAAATTATTACGTCTGTCATTTTTTGAAAAATCGTCGCGTAGTCGGGTTTCGCAATAAACCCTCGATATAAGTATTAAAAATGTGTAATAGGTTACTATCCACCAATCCAGTGATTTACTAGGGAAGGCACAGGCCTTGCACTCGGACGCTATAGGTTGATGATACATTTGTAAACTGAATTTCGGCACTGTTCAATTCATAGTACTTAATTAAAAATCAGACAACGTAGAGCGAAGTGTGAACGCATCACACGGTCCAAGCAAATATAAATATCCAACCATCCTGTTGAATGTTCATTTCGGGTTTTCCTGTTTCCTGTGAAAAAGCGAAGGAAAAGGGTATTTCAGGAGACCGCACACTGACAATACAGGAAAGGCTCGGTTTACGGTTCGTAGCACCTGCTACGAGCGCTACGCCCCGCTGCTACGCCATCGCAATTATTTTTATTGCGAAGTCGTTCTCTATACTTGATTACGAAAAAAGTTTTTATATTAAAAAATACGATGTATAATAAAATTGAGTTACATTAGAAAACAGACATTACTATAGATCAAAATCTTTTATACTTAAGTTGTTTTATTTTGTCAGAAAAGTTGATTATGTTCACAAACCCTTTGTTCTGAAATGACAACGAGACACTAAATTAATGTAAATGGTTCCGAAGGTATGAAAAACAAATACCTATAGAATAAAGCTGTATTTTTCTAAAATGTTTCTTTTCCAAATAATTCTAAATATTCTATATTCACAAATAAAATTAATGATTTTTATTAAGCATATATGGGTAATAACAATTTTTTTTAATGCCTTTTATCAAGTGAACGATAGTGTATCAGATCAAGTTCTAAATATTTTCAATTTTGACCTTTGATTTAGCACGAGTGAGGTACGGACATTTTATCGCTGAATAAATTGAAAATAAATTGCCCTTCGCGCAATTATCACGTACGGAAGTGAGAAGGTAGGCGTGAGGGTACTTCAAATCGATTGATACACTTCCAGTGTATGGAGGGCGAGCGATGTTTTCCACTCACGGTTATTTTAATTTTTTTTAACATTATTATAAAATATATGTAGCATTCTCTGGGAAAATTATTATCGGTTCCAGTCTTCCATTATAGAGATTTTAATTAAATCTTTAAAATTAGATGTACATAAACTGATGGTATGGTATAGTTGGTAATAATAAAGAATTTGGCTATTTAAACGAACTCTAAATACTTTGTACTAAACTCACGATTATTAATTTATATATTTATCACCAGGCTCCTTACATTATAATCGAGGACATTATATTTCGAAGAAATAAATGTACCCGTTGTCGATATCTTTTTTCTTTATCAGTGTTCACTGCTGGACATAGACCTCTTCCAATGTGAACCACATTGTACAATGATTTGGTTTATTCCACAAATCCTTGGAGACAGGGCCGTCTTTACCAGGGGGTGCAAGGGGTGCGGTGCACCCCGGGCGCTCACCTTTTAAAGGTAATGAAAAAATATAACGCTATAGTAAACAATTACACAATAGGATATTTGACTGTCATAGGATACACAATAGGATATTTGACTGTCATAGGATACACAATAGGATATTTGACTGTCATAGGATACACAATAGTATGTTTGACTGTCTTAGGATACACTCCCGCACCCCGGCGCAGAATAGACTTAAGACGGCCCTGCTTGGAGATTCTCTCTGAGGGGCGAAAACTGAACTCGGTTGTCTTCTCCATTGCATACAGCCGCCACCGCCAGTTTCGAATTTCGGATAAATTTCACTACACCTCCGTTATGACCAGCTGAATACAAGACATCAATCAGTTGCAGGGTTTTACAACTACAGAACGCATTTCTTAACGGTTTTAAATTAAATTTGACAGAAAAATATTTTGGGTCTATATCTCAAGTGCGATGATGAGCCAAATCCATTCAGTAGTTCCAAAATTACGACCGTGTAACCTTAACCAGCCCTTTGATCGTCCACTATGGACGTATGGATAAGGGATATGGACCTTCTCATCCATAATGTCTTGTGCCGTTTTAAAAGATATATGGCCTTAAAACTACACACTGGCCAAGTGGGGTATCAAGTCCACTTTTTCAAAGATGGTGTAGTTCCTCAGGACTTGTGGCAGCAGTGGCAACGGGAAGAGATGGGGAGATGATATTCTCAAGCCAGTTTCACCACACGATTAAAAATCTCTAAAATTTCAAAGCAAAATTGTCTATTCATACAAAAGATATGTCGCTGGTGCCTGTTATCGATATTTTTTTACGAAAACATCTATGTAGTTATCAAGTAAAAAAAGAGTAAACAGAATTAAGGAATAAATACGTGCATAATTTTACTTATATAATATTACAATATCTACATCCACAAAGCTTGATGAACAAGGATTTTCCTCAGGGGGGTTGTCTAAGCCAGTACAATCATTAGGCACTCCGATTGATCTACTGTTTCGCAGTCTCCTGTTGTGAACGAAATGGTGTATCACTTGCTGAGCAATTGATATTATGGTTCACGTTTCGCCCGCATTTACAGTGCCCATTATCAGAGCAATACTCGTATATATTTAGATACGAAACGTGGGGCACAGCTCAGGAACAGTGTTGCACAAAGCGCCCGGTGTGGAAACTTCATTAATGCTTAAAATACGCGTAACGCACACGAACGCTAGGTCTGAAAGTGTCCTCATGGAAAATGAAAACAATATACAGAGTAAACTAGCGTCAACTTTTCCTATACGGAAATAAATCGAATAGAAACATCGAGATATAGAAATACAATGCGCGTATACAGATGAAACACTGACATGAGTACTAGTTAATCTAATTGGCATTGTAGGTTTAGTAGTTCGTCCTGTGAGGCTATTGTGACAGTTTCGTTCCTATGCAATGGGATGTAATAAGGACAGTATAAATACACACACATCCCGGCCAAAAGTAATTACACATCGACTATGATCTGCTACCTTCAGTTTTGTAGAGCGTCATCTCTGTCGTAACGGTACACGACAGAGACGACGCTCTACAAACCCGAAGTTAGCCGATAATCTCTTTCTAAAGGCCGATGTGTATTACTTTCGGCCGGGAAGTGTATATATTATTGACTCTAATTTAGGACCGATATTTGTGATAAGATCGTATCATCATTACACGGCGTTTGTGTGCCTAATAAATGCATTTTAAGTGTTTGTTTAATGATTATTCACTGTTCGTTCAATACATTAGGTTTGGGGTGAGATATATTTGATGATTCGGACGAGCCGCGGTAAATTGTTTCACCGTTCACACAATCTGTTCAGCGCAGCCTACGTATGTTTATTAAATTAAATTATCTACTCAGTCTTTGTTAAATCTATCCTATCCACGTTACACTGTATACATACATAATCTTCACAGTGTTACGTGTCACAGTCATAAACAATGACCGTATATACGTATTATATAAATCGTATATATATATATATATTAGACAATTTTTATGATATGTCATATGTCATACATATGTCATTATTCTTTCTAAATTTAAAAAAAACATTAAAAATAAATAGTTTAATTTTTTTTGGGTGTATTATTAGATCTTAGGAATATATATTTTTTTTTATTTCTTTAACACAAACATACAATTTTATACACGTGGTGGGGGTCTCCCTTTAAGAAATACCTGTGTCAGGGGACCCCGTTCTTCCATAACAAGTTACATTATTATATATCAGGGGTGGCCAACTTATTCAGAACAGTGTTCTACTTTAAAAAAATCTGACGTCTTGCGATCGACTTAATTGTGCTTTAGTGGGATGAATAAAACAATAATTAAATAGCTTTTTATGAATATCAATAATATGATAGTAGAATTAATTAATATCTAGATAACAAAAATAGATAACAAAAAAATAATGAGAAGTTTGTGCTTTCATTGCCTTGATAATGTCAACCTTAACGAAAATTTTGATACCGGCCAAAAATTTTAATTTCGTTTCGCGATCGACCGGTCTGGCTTTGGCGATCGATCGGTCGATCGCGATCGACTTGTTGGCCACCCCTGTTATATATGATTATTATTACATGACCATAAAAATAAAAATACAAACTTTAACAAGGAATCACTTTAAAAAATACAAGGTACAGTATAATTCATTGGTGTATACATCCAATTCATCTGTATGTTTATTTAAGTATACCTAATATGTAAAAAAATGTACCTACCTATTTAGGTTTTAGATCTTTGTATTTAGTAAACTTTTATATATTAAACTTAAAAATTCTCGTTACTAAAATATGCACAATTAAACATAAATATGCATTTAGGTGGTTGTGTGGTGTCCCTCGGGTGTTGTAAAAGGCGACTAAGGGAAAACAAAGCGACTAACACAATCCCCGAGGAACTACACCTTCTTTAAGGACTCACCAATCGGCTTAACCAGCGTGGCGTTTTAAGGCCATTCATCCCCCCCATGCACGGGACAATTTGCATGAGGAGGTCCATGTCCAGCAATTGACGAATAAAGTTTCCGATAATTGAGTTACATTGACTTAGAATAGTGACGGTTAGAATAATTAGAATAATTGACGGTTACGGTATTAAAATAACCTACTTGACGCACCGTGCCGCTACCGTGACATGCTACCGTAGGGAATCGAGCCTTAGCTTTACATTCCCTTAAAAATTGTGCTTATTTCTATGTTATATAACTAGTTATTACTTCGCTGGTGATCTATATAAATAAAAACCGGAGAGAAAGAAAACATCTTAGCTCAAAAACCTTCGCTAATGGTCGTTTAAAGCTGCTATGTTAAAAATCGAAATTGCCAAAATGATCGCCAACCTTTGATAAAGATAACACTTTAGTTGGGTACCCGCTTATTGTAATATATGTGGCAAAATAGTATCTTCAAAGTCGTAAATGTAGTTTTTATTTGGTTACTTCCTACGACGAATATTTACTGCATTAATATAAAAATGGCACCCACAAGACCCCGGAATTGATGGTGTATCGGTGAAAGAATGGCTGCTATCGATCAGTTTTATTGCCTCGGAGAGACTATAACGCTCCCGATCTAGTTCACAACGCTACTGGCTGCTAGTCCATTGTCTCTGAAAGACTATTAACATATTGAGTGCCTATTGTCGTCAATAAAAACACTAACGCGTAAAGTAGCTGTCTTTACAATCATTCATATGAACTATGAATGATTGTAAACTCAGCGATCAGCCAGTTCACCTGACGTTAAATGGATTCTGTCACTCATGGACATCCGGATGCATCAGTGAAGAAATACAAACATTGACACAACGACGTCGGACGCAAAGTTCTCCTTCGAGAGATTTGGTAAAAAGAACTGAGGAGAATATTGTACCGGGATGAGAAATTACCATCATTCCACTTCCTGAAGGTAGGAATAATGGAATGGAATTGAGAGTAGAGAGCGTAATAGGACGAGAAACTTCTCTCTTTTCATTATACTGCCGACTCGATAAAATGAGATGAGAAACGGACTCTAGCAAGTCTCACCCTCTACAGCTCTACTCGTATCCTCGTACGTGGTATACGCATTCAATCGCCGGATGATGTATGAGATATGCCTAATATAATGTATTCTAGGTATACATGTTATTCGCGTTTCTAGTCTGCCGACCTTCCATCATACCGTAACAACAATAGTAGCAACTATATTTAATTTACAAAAAATAGACTCACGATAAATTGTGTCACCCGTAAACAAAATTTACGAGTAGGTATAGCGCAAAAAGAAAACTGACATGAAAGAATGTCGTTAAATTCTGCATAACACAAAAGGCAAAAGGGAAAAGCTCCGGCTTTCACGATTCTACTTATATTTTATCTTCATTATATCAGGCGAAGAGCGCCGTTTATTTCAAGTACATACACAAACCCTACTATACGATTAAATAAAAACTGGGAAATGAAGCGAGCATTAAAAGAACCGTGGTATTTAAATAGGCAAATTTGTTGGCGTATTTCAATATTGATGGTGTTTACTGACCTTTTGTTCCAGACAAAACTAATCGGAAAATGATACACGCTACTAGCATTTGTACCTTATGTTAAGGTGCATACTATTAGCCTGTATCTGTCCACTGCTGGATATAGCCCTCTCCCGCGGACCGCCACCACACACGGTCTTCTGACCTTCTCATCCAGCCACTACTAGAGACTTTCTTCAAATCGTCCGTCCATCTGACTGGAGGGTGTTCCACCCTACGTTTTCCACGAGGTCTCCATTCGAGGAGTCATCTATCCTGGATCCTAGTTATGGATCCAAGTTTTAGTTCATTTTATTTATTAATTAAACTAACATTTAGTTTATATTAATTAAAGTCGTGCAATTACAAAGGCGGGTCTAAGTATCCGTAAGATAAAATAGTATAGGTACCCATAATTCTTTTAATTTTTAATTAAACCAGCCCTTGATGCATGTATTCAAGCATTACAACGGCGTTAAGAAACATTCTTTAAAACTACAATTTAAAAAGAGTTTCTGTTTATTCACGTTTAGCCTATTAATTGCTACTTTATTAGCCGCGTGTTGCCAGTAGTGCAAATCCCTCCGCTTACTCGTAATTGCTGTAATAAGCGGCCGGTAAGAAAGCGTGTGACTGTGAGCGCAAAGGGTCCCATTCTCGCTAAGCGCGGCAACAAGGCAATAAATTAACACTGCCAGTGTTTACAATGTTTCCATGTAATTTATACGGTCATGTGCGTTCGAAGCACCGCTGTGTGCCGCGGACGCCGCAAACTGCTATCGCTGAAAGGTACTTTAAATGCAAATCGCGGCAAAATTCAAAGCGTGCACCTCACTGCAGCCCACTTTTTCAGAATTTATACTAGCCGGATGATTTACTTCACGTGTAACTCAAAAATCCAATATTATAGGGGACCTTGTTTGATAGGGTCAACGAAAAAGCAACTTTTACAAAATAAAAAGTACTCGCAAAAAGGACATAATGAAAATAATATTAGCCTCTCAAGTTGTTCGAAATTTTTATAAAAGTATCGCTTGCCGGACTCCAAAATTTACAATAAACTGCCAGAAGTGATACGTGACATTAACAGTTCTGATTTTCTAACTTTTAAATTACAGACTGGACTGTAGATCAATTTAGAGATCAAAAATATGCATGATTTCGGAATACTTCCTCAGTTAATGAATTAATGTGAAGCTCTTCGGAATATATTTCTTATGGCCCAAATATAAAAGTTTACCCTTCCAATTACTGAATATTTTGCAATAAACTTAATTTATACAAACTTAAATAAACAATTAATTTTTACTTGGGAAACGCTTTTAGTGACCTCAAAAACCCCGATAAACATTATTTTTAAAAATATAATTGCATATTTATAACGAAACTTTTTTTTTATATATTAATGCCTCTTTGACTTCAGAATTGTATTCAGCATTCACAAAAAATCCCAAATGCAAATGTTCACGCCTATATGTTTAATATATTTCGAGAAATGAGGAAAATATTTTGTTTATTTAAGAGATTATTATTAAAATTACATTTTTTTTACTTTTCTTTAGTTATGTATACATGTGAACTATGAACAAACCTAAAAAAGTTGCAACGCTCAAACATTTTTATATTAATAATTACATGTGTTTAAAGTCAGATAAATTTTCTACTTTTCACAATAATGGCCACGTTTGGGATATTACGTAAAAAAACATAACATAACTATACCTAGTTAAAGTACGTATTTTAAACTTTATTAGGTCCTTACCCACGAAATTGTCGTTTTATATCGAAAAATTCAAATATATTTTTGTATGAAAATTATATATTTAATTAATCGAAGTACTGTCCATTACTATCATTGCACTTTTGCTATTTTAATGGAAGTTGTTTTTAATGGGGACGGGATTCGATGAATTTTCTGTAGGCGTTTTTCACTGCCTCATCGAAGTTTAATTTTTTCCTCTGTAAACAGTTATCCAAATTCATGTTATGTAAGCAGTGGACTAGAGCGATTGACCAGACTCGGTTGTTTGATAACGGCTTGAACATCATCGTTTGCAGTTCTTCACAGTACACATCTGCGTTAATTATTGTGCCAGATCTCAAGAAGCTGTAGTGGATAATACCGGCACAGGACCACCATACAGTCACCATGAGCTACGTTTGACTCATTTTACGACTGGGACATTGTTTGGCTGTGTCTCCTGGGTTCAACAATTGTGACGAACCTTTACGATTATCTTACGGGATCCTCTTCTCATCACAAGTGACAATACGATTCAGAATCCCTTAATTTTTGTGCCGGTTCAACAAAGTAAAAGTTCGGCGACACGTGTTTGCAACTGACTTTTATTTAGCTCATACGATACCCAATTTCCCTATTTGACGCAAATGAATCAATATAGTCCTGTCTCATTCGCTGAAGGCTGCTGCTAACTCAGACGTGGTTTGAGATGAATCGGCTTCCAACTATTGCTTTCAATTCTTGAGGTCTTTGATGGCTTGTTCTTGAGGTCGAAATTTCCAGAACGGAAACGATTAAACCAAAAACGCACCGCGCGTCATTTTGCGGTGTTTGATCCGTCCGTACACATCGTTAATTTTGTGTTTTGTCTGTGCTGCGTTGCTGCCACGATGGAACATATATTCGAAAGTAACGCGAATTTTTTACTTTTCCATGGTCGCAAACACAACGATATCTAAGCAAAAAGACATTTGACGGAAAAACAGATGCATAAATGATTTAAAAAAAGAATGTCATAGCTTTAAATTGACAATAATTAGAATTTGGAATATCAAGCCAAACGCAAGATAACTAAGTTCAAACTGGCCAGTAAGAACAAACGGCAATTTGATGGGTAAGGCCCTAATACAATGGCACATTTCTTTTTAGAGTATTTATCATACTTTCAGGGGCCGCAGTATATAAAGCGCCTCTTAAAATGAAGGTTTTTTCGTCTCTTTCGGTTTAGCGCCACAATTCGTCAAGATCTCTTTTCTTTCCATTGTTATAAGAAATGTTCCTATTAATATTCCGCTATTACGGTGCATTGTATCGCCGTGTGTAGGAATATGACATACGAGTATCATATGACCTCGTTAGCGTTACAAAAAGCTTTAGAGGTATATTACAGAGGTACAGAGATGCTTTGTCTAGGAGCGTCTTGTACGAGGTGTGTGTTACAAATTGCTGACTAGAGACACTTTAAATTTTAAAACAGTTTATTGAGCTGGTAATATTTTGTAAAGGTTGTAATATCAAATAATATACGTATTAAAAGCCGGACTTATGAATATTTAGGTAGATTTTTCAAATAGTAATTTGGTTGCATTCTTCAGTGTTTCATTTATAATTAAGTACTTTAATTGTATTTGTTTAAATTTCGTAAATATTACATACAACACATTTAGTTTATGATGGAGGATTTTAGATGTAATGAGTAATTTTAATACAATCCTTTAAAAATAATGCAAAAATGGTATGCAGTAGATTGCAATTGCACAGCATTAAATTATAAAATTTATCTTCTGACCACCGAGGAACCGTATCTCTACATTCATATCACATGATGCAACACACCGTGCACCGTTCACAAAAGATTCACAACAGCTGAAGTATAGCGAACGCTCTCCAGAGATATGGTAATTCCGAGAATAGCTGTAGAGTGAAAGTATTGGATAAGTTTCCAGGATTTTCAATGCCTTCAGCAGGTCCACTACTCGTTCGCGCGGCGTTCTTGTCGAAACTTTTAACCATTATCATGAATAGATAAGATTATTATATACTTACGTAATTTCAATCGTAGTTTGCATTTAGATACATTGGTATCTAAATGGTAATTGGTATTGGTAACCGAATTATATGTTATTTGTAGTTGTTGCTAATTTGCAAGTTACACAAAATTTTACGCTTACATAAATCTTATTATAAGAATGGAATTTTCAAAGTTACGAAGGCTGTAGTGACCCGTAAACAAGGTTTTAAAGTCATAAGAAACAAAGTCAAGAAGTTAGTTAAGAAATATTTATCTAAAGACTCTTTTAACAATTGAAACAATCACTTTAGGATTTCTTTTAATTAAAAAGGGTGAATTACAAAGAAATTGCTATTCTACGGAGAGATATTGAATCACTTGTAAAATACGAGTATATTTTGTACTACATATCGTATGTTATATGCTTGTATTATATGAAAACAAAACGTCAAAAGACAAGTTCATCTGTCGCACCAGCGCTTTTAGTATCCACTTCGTTATGCACATTGTCTTGTGCATGAGGGATGTACAGCCTTAAAACGCCACGCCTAGCCAAGTGGGTTGGTGAGTCTCTTTTAGAGACGGTGTAATTACTCAGGGCTTGTGGTAGCTACTTTATTATCCCTTCGTCGCCTTCTACGATACCCATGAGAAAAGATGTGGAGGTGGTATTCTAAAACCGGCCCGCATCACACGGCCAACATGCATCTTGTGTTGTAAGAATGCGGGCTGAGCACTCGAGCACTAAGTCTTCGCTAATGAACCTTAACTATTGACTTGATCTTATAAACAATAAAAATATTTACTATATTCACGAGCGCTTAAAGTTTTAATCGTAAAAGTTCGTTTGCGCCCACTCAGCGGTCGAGAGCACCGAGCGCTCAGCCTTAACTTTTACATTAATTTCATCACCTTTTTTTATAAAAAGAGGTTTTAAAGAAGTCGACAGTTCACCTGGATATAAATGGATATTATCGCTCATTGATACCCGCGACATCTGCCAACATCAGTCAAAAAGGAGGCCCCCACATGCGTTGCCTCTACCTTTGAAGATTTAGGAGCATATATGGAAATGGTTTAAAATGGATAAGAAATAGCGAATATAACGGGATATTGAGTTTTTCTTATCCAATTACCTACCCTTTTTTCCTTAAAGAGGGTGTGGTGTTGGATTGACTGGTATGGGAAGTAGAAAGTGTACGGGATGGGATAAAATTAAAGTGAATGTAAAGTAAAAATAAAGTAAAATGAATGGAGTAAAATACATTTTTTTATTATATTGAAGAGGTAACAGACGAGCGGGTGGTGTTCATGGTGGTGTCAGTTGTAGGTGTCCATGGGCGGTGGTGTTCATTATTACCACTTAATGGTAAGCCATCTCACCATCCATAGACACCTGCAACACCAGGAGCATGCAGATGGGCTGCTGAACCTACAGAACCCTGTTCACAGCTCTCCTGTAGTGCCCCATGTCACAGTGTAGCGGAAAAACTTCAGCTGACAATTCATTCCACAACTTTTGGGCTCGGATTATAAATGTGATGTTTCTTTCAATTATTTTCCCTACTCGATGAAATTAAATTGAATAGGGAAAGAAGACAGGAATAGGCACAAGGAAATACCATTATTTAATTATTCATAACGATGGGATGGGAATTACGTTTAGTTGATTTTTGTGGCAATTGAAGTTACTGCGGGTATTTTATAGCAACAAATTGTAACGAAAATTCTATTTTCAATTCTTATGGTAAATAAGTTATTTAGGCAGTTCAAAGTTTTTAATTAAAGATTCTTGGAATTATTTCAAGCTGAAAATTTAGAAACCTCCGCGGTTAGTTTTTAATAATAATTAATACCCTTTCACGAAATTCTGAAGTTCAGCTGATTGCTCCTCCAATACTGTACAAACTTGTTTACTGAAATTTTCGTTCTGTGCAAATACTAAAAAATGGGTTTCTTAAAGTTAGGCAATTACGCCAAAATTTATTTTCAACTTTGGCGATATTTTTTTCCAAACCCAATTTAAATTAGGATTCTAGGTATTACCTAGCCCAGATTTTTATTAGATTTATTTTTTATTAAACTGAAACAATTTATTTTCAGAATATGGTTACAACAATTTATAAAATACTCTTAAGCTGTGTATCCATTATGCGCGGCGATGTTCGAGCATGGCAAATTTGATTATTTGGCTCGCGAGCCACATTTGACAAAGCGCGACTGTCGCGCGCGATAGGCGATCCATCCAACGATCAATGTTCGTGAGTTATAAATGCCGTTGCCCCCAGTTGCCGCGCGAGCAAATCCAAACACCGACGACACACCCGACCCACCTGCGCGCGAGCAAAGACGCTCCTTTTCTGCGTAGCTAAAAACCACCCGAAATTGGTTCGAACTCGGCAGCATTTGAATTGGTTCGCGCGGCGATGTTCAAGGATTTGCCGCGCGTAATCGATACACAGCATTACAGTAATGTGATCTGCCATATTCAGCCTATTGCAAAAGACAACTAAAAAAAGAAATTATTCACAATGTAATAAATAACATATCAATTATTAAGATCCTCATAAAAGCCATAAAATTTAAAAGTCATAAGATCTCAGAAAGAGATCTTTGTAGATATAAAAATATTCTTCTAACAGTTCCGTCGTATGTAAAATTATACACTTTAAACACACTTTTGTAAAATTATGCTTTTGTTATTTTTTATTTTTATTAATAACACGTTTAGACTTACTAATTTATTATACCTATAGAATGAAATAACAAAGTCCTTCTCTTCATGCTTCTCTTCTCTTTGTCGACAGACTTGTCCACTCAAAGATTGCTTGGAAGAAAACGCTTTAGCGATAAGAAGACCGATTAATTATTACTTGTATTTTTGTGTTTCTCTTCTGTATGTTATGGTGTACAATAAAGTATATTTATCTATCGTCCTTCCTTCTCGTCTCTTCATACAAAAGTCATAATTCAAGCTTATTCCTAATAACTTAACTTATTAACTTATTCAAAAACTTATCAAATAACTTAGGTCAAATAACTTATTCCTGTCTTAATATAAACATCCACCCGTCTCAGGTATAAACGAATCTTGTAAACCATACATACTCGTAACGTCATTCATGATAAATTTATTCCAGTTAGTTCAAAATTTATTTTCAAGTAAATGTTGAAAGAACTTCGTTGTAAATTTTAATAAAATGTGAACCACATTTCACTCAAATTTATTCTAAGCTAAGATTTATTCAGTCAAAACTAAAACTTACTCTCGTTTACTTAATAAACGAGCTAAAATAACTCTAAACAATTACCATTCGAATCCAGTAAATTACGCCTACACTACGCCTACGAAAGGCTCCAAGAGGCTATGTTGCTCATTCCCAGCATACGTAATTAATCTCTAATGGTTAGTGATTTTTGACAAATTGGCGAAGTGAACATTTTGTTGCTGATTTGTCTAACAAACAACCATTACTTATCAAATATTATTATGTATTCTATGACTTTACATATTATAGAAAGTAATCTATATGAAATTTTTATTTCTCAATAATGGATATTTTTATTTTTTAGCGCATAGTATTAAATCAGTCAATAAGTTTTTAAGATTGTTTAGCAATAATTAATTGCAAAAGTTTCATTGTATGTGGAAAAGCGGCGTAGGCGGTTGGTTCGATTGAGTTTCGACATTCCACTTAATTATGTGAATAACAACATATTCTTGATATACTTTACATAAATAAGCATATATTCTACTGAAACTTCAATATATCCTGAAGTTTAAAATTATCAAATTAGCAACGATTTATAATATAATACTTCTATAGAAATCTTTAATTCTAAAGACAATATGCAAAATAGAAAAGTGGGTCAACCCCAAACGATTTTCACTCAAAATAATGACCGACAACTGCTTAAATAAAGCGTCAATTCTCTCTTATTCACGCTAAGGTGAAGCGCTTAAGGACTTCCTGAGCGAAGGGTCGCGGAGCAAATCGATTGTAATTTAGTCGTCATAGCATCGATGATGGGAGGGCTCGGAGCGTGACGCTTGTATAATTTATCAGAGGAAGGGTCTGTCATATTGCCTGTATGCATGCCCTTAGGCCAACTGATTTATCGTCACTAGTCGCGATCTTAAACATCACTCGCAAATGTGTTCCTTCATTAGTGCAGATACGACGTCACCGTGTTATATGCCGTTTATTAACGACATTGTTTTGATAAATTAACATGAGTTATCAAATTTAGTAGACATTTGATGTCGATAGGTTGTGACTTGAATACCATCTTTTAGATACAAATTACAATTTGTTTCGGCCAGAGGATTCAACTTAAATATTACAATCGTATCTTAAAATAGACATAACCTGTACTAACTATAAGACCCGGGCAAACCTTGTACAGAAGTACATACTGCACTTGTATTGCGGTATTTAATGAATTAAAACTATTATTTATGTTTAGTGAATCGTAAGCAATGTTAACTTAACTAATATAAATTGTATGCACAAAATTAAAGCAGAATAAACTATTTTCAATTACATCACAGACAAAACCACATTCGGTTTTGTGATTTCTTTATCCAAATATCAAATATTAATACTAGAAATAAATGAAAATAGAACTTATACCAAAATGTTTTAATATGTAGGTATGCCTACTCTTTAATAAGATCGAATCGACATTTTAATAATAATAACGAAGAATCATGGGGATTAATGGATTTCATACGTTTTGTCGCCACCGAGTTGAATTTTGTGTTTGAGTTTTCGTTATCCCCGCTGCAGTTGTTACGAAATACACTAAGTAAGGCCAGAATAAATATAAAACATGAAATGTGGAACAGTTGTAAGTTTTGTATATAAATTTCGCTATTATTATTTTACGCTCAATTACTAATTGAAAAAAACATTAATATTATATTTTTCTATAAATGAAGGAGATAATCTCGAATGTAATAGGGCAAATTTATGTGCTTTAAAAGTATAAAAGAAATTTATTATAATGTTTTGTATCCATAAAATAATTTTCGTTAATAGCAAATAATAGCCTATTTATTGTTTTGTTCACATCGAGTCGTTTCATTTTATACTGTTTCATCACTAATAAAGATTTATGAAATGGTTTCATGAGAGTAGGCAAAGAGATAATAATGGAATGCTATTTGTCACCATAAAAACCTTAATATCTGCTAATTTCGCCGGCGAGTGCAATTTAAGAGCAGAATTCATTGATGAAAACGCAGATAATACTAATTATTCGTACATATAGATTGAGTCCAAATCTTTCCCAGAGCCTAAAATCATAGATTTTGCTCTATATGACTATATGTCTGTGAAAGACATATAGTGTTAGGTATTTTTTGGAAAAAATATTAATTTCTTGGGCTTTGTATTTAGTACATTTATTTATAAAATAAAATAAATAAAAGTCGATAAAAAGTCAAAACAATTTTTACAAAAAAGATTTGTATTTTTTCGTGTCAATAAACGCAGAATAATGGACTGATTTTTAAAGAGAAGATGTAAGATAAATATATCTTACATCAACAATATGTTCGATATATCCTGTGCAAAGTTTACACAATATCCATACTTATTATTAAATGTTTACTCAGACAGTTTATTGTCTTACCCCATTTCATTAACTGGGAAGTACGAGTATCTCATTTATTTCCTACTCGCCATCCCACCATGAAAGAATGGAGGAAGAACGTCGTTACTGTAACCAGCCCTTGTGCTACATATCCACTGCTGGACATGGGCGAAGGCCCATGTCCAGAGTATTCGATATTTAGCACGGGATTTGGAGAAGCATATTGGAAAGAATAAATGAGTTTTCCTCATTCTTTTTCGTAAACCCGCTTGGCCAGCGTGGCGTTTTAAGACCTCACATCCCTCTTAAACAACACAATGTGCATGAGAAGTCATTTATTCTTTCCAATCTGTTTTTCCAAATCCCGTGCTAAATATCGAATACTAGGTGGCGTATATGATGTTAGTATATGTTACGAATGTCCGTGGACAACAGTATCAGTTTACCACCAGGACTGGACTGTCTACTCTCTGCCACATACCTACTTTCTATGAAAAAAACTTAAAAAATTAACCGATACATAAACTTTGTAATAGAAAGAATTTTGTACCGATATCTATAATCGCGACGGCGGTCATCGATTAGTAGATGTCTTCAACCTACAGCAATACGTCACACATGACAGTAGTGGTCAATCTTTTGTAAAATCGACGTTGAACGTTTACTATAAATTATTTAAGCAATGCTCAAGGATATCAACTGCATATCACACCATAGCTCTCGAAAACAAGACGACGCCGACGTAGCTTAATTCTAAAGTGTTTACATAGTGTCTCATGGAATTCACAACAGCTTACTGCTACACAGCACATAAAAGAACCAGTGTTGAAGTCATACTCCAAATAAACAAGCAGCGACTGTGACGGTTCGTTAAGAATCACTAGCTCAAGAAATCTTATTTGGTAAGAACAACGATCCTCATTTCTCATTTTCGTCAAGTTTTATTTCGTCAAATACCTCTTTCGTCAAATTCATTAGTTTTTGAAATTCAATTTTCGTCAAGGTAACAATTGTACAATGAAACAGAAAACTTAATTGCTCATCAAATTGTATTTCATCCACGGCAATTTAGTTAAGTATTAGGGCCTTACCTATGAAATTGCCGTTTGTTAATAGTAGCCGCTTTTATATTAGTTACCTTGCGTTTGGTTTGGAATTTCAAATTGAAATTATTTTCATTTTAAAGCTATGACATTCATTTTCAAAATCTGTTTAGTTTTTAGCGGGAACTCAAGAAGTGAAGTTGCGTTTTTGTTCGATTAATTGTAAAAAATGTGTATTATACTTTTTGTGGTTCAATAATGATAGTTTATTGTACAAATATATTTTATGCTTCAAAGTGTTTTTTGTACATAATGTTTATTACAATCAAATAAAAGCATAGGACTGTATTTGTCGTGTGCTTCCAAAGAGTCCTCTTCTGTCCTCAGTAAATTTACTATCAATTTACTTAGCGAATCCTGACTGGCTCTGACGGGACTGGATATTGACAGGATAGGTTGTAGACTTTTAAATTGTTAATAAGAGAAAGACACTGGCAGAGTGTGCTAATATAATAGGGGTTAAAGTATGAAATTGCCGTTTTATAGTAATAGATACAGAATCCACATACAGAATCCCGAAAGCTTTCAGCTTGAACTGTCAAATCGCTTCGATTGCCTAGAGGATTGCGTTGCAGTGGACGATATCAACAACAGGTTGGTAGAAACTGTCCATACGGTGGGGTCTAAATTCTTCAGACATCGTCGAAGAGATGGACCCCAAAAGCTCACCGACCACACCCTCGACCTCTTGGCGGAACGACGTTCGATGACACTGCAGACTCCTGATGACGCGGAAGCATATCGGCAGCTCAATAGACGGATTCACCAGTCCTTGCGACACGACATCCGTCTCTTTAATACTAATCGTATTAAGGAGACGATAGAGCGGAATAAAGGCTCCAAAGTGTTCGCAAGAGACTTATCAATTGGGCAGAGCCAGTTGACGAAGCTGAAGAGGGAGGACGGCAGTGTCACTTCCGACAAACAAGAGGTACTGAGGGAGATCGAGAAGTTCTATGGACAGTTGTATACCTCGGTCGCTAAACCTGTTGGCAACTTGGCCAAAGACCCAAGAGCCAAGTTGACCCGACACTATACCGAAGACATCCCGGACATCAGCCTGTACGAGATTAGGATGGCCCTCAAACATCTTAGAAACAACAAGGCGCCGGGTGAGGACGGAATCACTTCAGAGCTTCTGAAAGCGAGTGGAACACCGGTACTGAAAGTCCTTCAGAAGCTCTTTAATTCCGTCTTGCTCGAAGGTATTACGCCGGAGGCATGGAACGGAAGCGTGGTGGTGCTCTTCTTCAAGAAAGGCGATAAGACCTTGTTGAAGAACTATAGGCCCATCTCGCTTCTGAGCCATGTTTATAAGCTGTTTTCGAGGGTTATCACGAATCGTCTCGAGCGCAGGTTTGATGACTTCCAGCCTCCCGAACAAGCCGGTTTCCGAAAAGGCTATAGTACCATAGACCACATCCATACGCTGCGGCAAGTTATACAGAAGACCGAGGAGTATAACTTGCCATTATGCTTAGCGTTTGTGGACTATGAGAAAGCCTTTGATTCGATCGAGACTTGGGCAGTGCTACAGTCCCTCCAGCGGTGCCATATTGACTATCGGTATATCGAAGTGTTGAAGTGTTTGTATAACAACGCCTCCATGTCAGTCCGAGTACAGGAAGGGAGCACGGAGCCGATTCCATTGCAGAGGGGTGTGAGACAAGGAGATGTCATCTCTCCGAAGCTCTTCACCAATGCGATGGAAGACGCTTTCAAGCTCCTGGAATGGAAAGGACTCGGCATCAACGTTGATGGCGAATGCATCACTCACCTTCGATTTGCCGACGATATCGTGGTCATGACAGAATCGCTGGAGGATCTTAGCACAATGCTCGGAGACCTCAATCGAGTTTCCCAACAGGTGGGCCTTAAAATGAACATGGACAAGACGAAAATCATGTCGAATGTCCATGTCGTGCCCACCCCAGTTTCAGTTGGGAGCTAGATTCTCGAAGTTGTTGACGAGTACGTCTACCTAGGCCAAACGGTCCAACTAGGTAGGTCCAACTTCGAGAAAGAGGTCAATCGACGAATCCAACTCGGCTGGGCAGCGTTCGGGAAGCTACGCAGCGTCTTCTCGTCCAAAATACCTCAGTGCTTGAAGACGAAGGTCTTCGACCAATGTGTGTTGCCAGTGATGACCTACGGCACCGAGACGTGGTCTCTGACTATGGGCCTCATAAATAAGCTCACTGTCGCACAGCGAGCTATGGAGAGGGCTATGCTCGGGGTTTCCCTACGTGATCGAATCAGGAATGAGGAGATCCGTAGACGAACTAAAGTCACCGACATAGCCTCTCGGGTTAGCAAGCTGAAGTGGCAGTGGGCAGGGCACATAGCTCGAAGAACCGATGGCCGATGGGGCAGAAGGGTTCTCGAATGGAGACCACGTACCGGCGGACGAAGCCGAGGACGTCCATCTACTAGATGGACAGACGACCTCATAAAGGTTGCGGGCACCCGCTGGATGCAGGTCGCTGCCGACAGGTCTAAATGGCGGACAATGGGGGAGGCCTATGTCCAGCAGTGGACGTCCAAGGGCTGAAAAGAAGAAGAAGAATAAGTAATAGATACTTTGAATTGACATAAAACCTTCATGGTGTGAGATTTTCGAGTGAAACTTTTTTCACATGATACCTATGAGGTTCTTGTTTTAAAAAATGTGCAACATTCGATTTTCGACTTTCAATTGTTTTTTTTATTCAGCTTAGACGGGAAAGATGGATACTTCGAAAATCCGAGTAATCTTTGAATACGAGTTCCGACGCGGAACCAACGCGGCAGAAACGGCTCGCAATATCAATGCTGCGTTTGGAGAGGAGACTGCTAATGAACGAACCGTGCGTTTTTGGTTTAAACGCTTTCGTAATGGAAACTTCGACTTGAAGAACGAACCACGTGGAAGACCGCCCACACAGGTGAATAACGCTGAATTGAAGGAGATGGTGGAAGCCGATCCGAGTCAAATTATCCAGGAATTAGCGGCATGGTTTAACGTTACCTTACCTACAATATTGACTCATTTGCATCAAATCAATAAGATAAAAAAATATGAAAAATGGGTGCCTCATGATTTGACTGATCTGCAGAAAGAAACGTGTGTTGAAACTTGCGTTGCCTTGTTGATTCGGTACAGAAATGAAGGAATATTGGATCGAATTGTGACATGTGATGAAAAGTGGATTCTTTACGATAACTGAAAGCGAAAAATGCAATGGCTGACCCCAGGTCAAACGCCGCAACAGTGCCCTAAGGCAAAGCTTACCAATAAAAAGGTAATGGTAACTGTTTGGTGGTCTATTTATGGTGTTATTCACTATAGCTTTCTCAGGTCTGGTCAAGCAATAACAGCAGATGTTTACTGTGCCGAACTTCGAACAATGATGGCGAAACTAGCAGTGAAACAGCCCCGACTCGTGAATCGATCTTCACCATTATTGCTCCATGATAACGCAAGACCTCACACTGCACGAGAAACCGTTGTAACTCTACAGGAGCTGCAGTTAGAAACCATGATAAATATTTTGATTAAATAAATATGTTACATTTTAGAAAAAACGAGTTTTAATTTTTCAGTACAAATCGACAATTTCATACTTTAACCCCTTGCCATATATGAAATGAAAAAACTGTTATTCATTTGTTTTTCCGTCAAACGACTTTTTGCTTAGATATCGTTGTGTTTGCGAGGATGGAAAAGAATATGAATTTCGACGTGGCAGCAACGCCACACAGACGGCACGATCGAACACCGACCAAACAAACAACACGATATCAACGACCAAACACCGCAAACATACGCGTGGTGCGTTTTTGGTTTGATTGTTTCCGTTTTGGAAATTTCGACCTCAAAAATAAGCCTCCTCGACGACCGTAAACTAAAGTCGATAATGACAAATTGAAAGCAATAGTGGAAACGGATTCATCTCAAACCATGTCTGAGTTAGCAGCAGCCTTTGGCGTAAGTGACAAAACGATATTGATTCATTTGTTTCAAATAGAAAAAGTGAAGAAACTCGGAAAGTGGATACCGTATGAGCTTAATGAAAGTCAGTTGCAAAAACATGCGTCGAAGCTTGCCTTACTTTGCTGAACAGGCACAAAAATGAAGATTGATTTTGAATCATACAATATGATTCAAAATCAATCTTGTGATGAAAAGTGGATCCTATATGAAAAACGTAAACGTTCGTCACAATGGTTGTACCCAGGAGACAGCCAAACAATGTCCCAAAAATAAACTGAGTCAATCGTAGCTCATGGCTGTATGGTGATCCGGTGCTGATATTATCTAGTACAACTTCTTGAGATTTGACACAATAATTAATGCAGATGTGTACTGTGAAGAACTGCAAACGATGATGGACAAGCTCATTATCAAACAACTGAGTCTGGTCAATCGCTCTAGTCCACTGCCTAAATAACATGAATTTGGATAACTGTTTACAGGGGAAAAAACTCCGGTGAGGCAGTGAAAAACGCCTCCAGAGAATTCATCGAATCCCGACCCCAGGAGTTCTACAGCAGAGGCATCAATCAACTTCCATTAAAATGGCAAATGTGCATTGATAATAAGGACTATACCTTTATTATTGAAATATATAATTTTCATAGAAAAAAATATTGAATTTTTCCATATAAATTCCATTTTCCATTTTCCCGATGTTTCTTATATCTGTAATATATTAAATGGTACTGTTGACTGTCCCGATATGCTTAATAAACTCGAGATACCTTTAACTCGAGATACCTTTAACGCGTACTAGAAATCTCGATCTCCTAAGTGTATCATTGGCCCATAATGGTTATGATCTTTTTTCTAATAGTGTTATCTAATATCCTTTACTAACACTTAAAAAAAATATTTTGATCGCTTGTTCTCCACTGTTACACGATTGCCACTGACAAGTGACAACATTTGCTGATTTTAGACGATTTATTAACAATCTTACAATTACTATATGTGAAATCTTGTAATGCCCTCAGTGTTCATGTAATTGAATAAAATTGTAAGTTTATCAATGGAAATAAAATGAAATAAATATAAAACGGCAATAGATAGGTATTCATAAATGTTTAGCTATCGTAATATTTTAGCCGATATTTTGTCTGTTTGTAAATCAACTAGAATTTTCTTGATTTTGCCGTCTTTAATGCATCAATTGTTTTTGATTGCATGTTTTATTATCTTCTATTGAAGATGTTCATTAGAAAGTAATGGCAAAAGAGATTTATGTAATTTTAATCGATCAAGTTTAAATAAATGTTACAATCTACAATTAGTTTTTGTTTATTGTACAAAATGATGTATTAAATTTGCCTCACTATTCGCAAATACGAATGTGAGCAGTTACTACTGCACACGCACTTGTGTGTAATAGTAAGCAATTTTTAGTTAAATTTAAAGTTAATATTATATGAAAATTTTAGTTTAACTACTATTTTTTTTATTATTTATTTTTAATTTAATAGTCGAGTCAATGAAGCTTAAAAATCCTTAAAACTTCAATCCTCGAGAACAGATGCAATTTTGATATATTTTTTCTAATGTTTGTTTTTATTTATTATTTTAAATTAAAAACATTATCGTGGGGGCAGAATTTATTATAAAACTCATTTTTTTAGGATTTTTTCTGTGTTGAATCTGATCTTGACGTGAAAATATTACACGGGGGTTTTTGGGGTCATTGATTATAAATATGTTGTCAGAATAATAATTTTTGAAAATTTTTATCAAAATTAAAATAAAATTTTTTTTTGGGTTTTTTTTGGAATACCTACCTTGATTTTTAATAGAAATCAGTGTTTTTAGATTTTTCTTAGATTACGTGATTATAAAAAGAGTTGAATTACCTATATAAAAGTTTATTGATTTACAATTTAAAAATATAAGAAATATAAGTGTTTAATTTTCGTTTGATGCAGTTGGCTTGCATCAACTTTTTCCTAGAGGCAGTTCCAGTAAAAACAAGTCCAATGAGTTGCGCGAGCGTGTCGCTGCAGCTGCTAGTGAGAGAGATAAGTAAGCGAAGATACGTTCGCCAGCTCAAGAGGGCGTTCATAAGAAGATGTACAGCCCCCACCAAGGCAGACGGCAGACTATTTGAGCATTTCCTGTAATTTTCATAATAAATGATATGTGTTATTTTTTTATTTCTCAGTTTTCTTTTAGTGCCTCATACGCCTTGATCAATAAATTACGACTTAAAATCAATTTAGTGCACATTATTAATGAAAATTAAAATTTTTATTTAATTTAGTTGAATATTCTAATATGGGAAAAGTAGAGAGTTTGATTTTTTTAATAGCAATAAAAAGGAAATAGGATATTAAGGAAGGTGTGCTACATTTTTTTAGTAACTAAAGGTTTAATTCAAATTAGTAGACGAAGGCTGTACCTTAACTTGAGACTAGTTGAGACAAACGTAAACTTTTGGAAGATATCATAACAGCAAATGAAAAATAATGATTTACGTCTAACAGAACAACTCTTCGTGAATAATAAACACAAAACAGAATGTGAATATTCCTTCATTAGCACCCAAATTTCTGACAAGGAGCACCATTTAAAAAAAAAACAGGATCTATATCTCGAAAATGGGGGGGGCGACCTTCACTAAGATCAAATTGTGCTCATGCGATTGGTTGTCCACCTTGGCCACCTTGGCCACTGACCACCCTATATAACTTTTACGATTATTGTTTAATTAAACAATATAAATAACTACGTACCCCCGCTACAATATTTGTAATTTTGGATAATTGATAATAATGAATTTTAATTAATGAAGTAAAAACCTTCGTTGACTCGACTATAAGGATCGGTTGTAGATGCTGCGACAGATATAACTTGCCCATTTTCACATTGGCTTACTGATCCTTTGAATCATGCCGTTATGACTTTGCCATGATTTTTTTGGTTATCGACGACTCACTATCAGAACTCACGTATATACCTGAAATAACGCAAACGCTGAAAATACTCGTAGATTGTTCTACATCAAGAGTAGAATCGATTGTACCAATTTTTTTCATAACTTATATTCATTCTACTGAGCGGCTTGTATAACAGTGGGCGTCAGTTGTCAGTCTCATTTCGAGCATTTGCTTTCAGATAAATTACTGTCTCTCTCTATAATGTGTTACTTGTTTGTTCTCCTACATAATGTATGTTACGTACCTACATAGTCATTAGATAGTATGTCAAAATTATTCGTGTGCGGTAAACTCGCGGTTGGTAGTTACTAACTCACCGCTAATGTTCACGTATCGTGTGCGTAAATACTTTATAGTAATAAAACAGCTAAGGGACAACGCATACTTACGGTTATGTGTAACACATATAGTGATACCAATTCGCACATTATATCAATTCGCACTGGACCTGTGTGGTAGATTATAGTCTGATATCCCCTAGTGACTAAATTATTGAGTCGTCCAAACTCAACGGACCGCGACTTAACGGTCTTACGAGTAGAAGCCAAATGCACGTGCAGAGACGCACGTATTACATAATATACGTTGAATATATGACATGAAAAGTTTTCAAACAAAATATTAATTTGTTTGAAGGCATGTCCACCGTGCGTTATATTGACGCCCATCGTATTTAGTATCGACTATCATTTTTGAGTCCAAGTCCTCCCTGTACCATTCAGTTTCCACTTAAGTACGGATCTTACAAATTATCACTAGCTCGCATATACCAGGATTTAAAAAAAAAATGAGCATTTTATCCACTAACCTGCAGCCCCCGCAAGCCCCTAGTGATTTACTAGGGGAAGCCTGTGGCTTGCAGGGGGAGGTTAAAAATTTAATACTTATTTATAAAAGTTAATCCTTGTTTTGCACCGCGCCGCAGGGCTCTACGCAACTCATCGCAACGCGCTGCCTAGCAGGACAAAGCATTATACCGTTCCTAAGTTTTCCGTACGATTTCATATATCAATTGTACTAAATCTCATATGTCACCGCGCTACTATTTAACGCACGTGGGCTCACGAGCTTATGACGAAACCCTAACCCTAACTACCTACCTGACGATGTTTCCACTGTAAACTAAGCATTTCATTCACGAAATTTCGTACATTTACCTGAAATAACTGGAGATACTCGAGTCTCCTACTATCTAATTTTATGTTAATTTACTTTGTTAATGGAAGAAAATGCAAATAACAACGTCTAGATATTAGCTTATAACTGTTCACAGTACGGCGCAGACCTCCCCTTGTAATCACGAAGGAGTTCCTAGCTAATCCACCACGCAGACCTAGTACGTTTTGGTGGATATTTCACTAATAATTTTGGTGAATTTGGTGATAGTTTTCCTTTACTGCTGAGCTAGTGATAATTGAAAGACCAATACTTAGGTATCAACTCAGTGGGTATGGGCCGGAATTCGAACTTACGTTTTCAAGTATTTAAATCGAGAATAGATACTTTTATGTGAGCACCGGTTTAATAGAATCATTTAGGTATTTATTATAATACTTAAAAGTTTAAAGAAGAATATCAATATTTTTTCTAAACTTTTTGAGCCTCTTTATTTGGCTGTGTACTTTATGTAGCCACTTTATGAGCCACTTTAAATATGTTAATTATCATTATTAGTATGTAACGTTTATAATAATGTTGTATAATGTTTGAGTGATAACCGTTATAGATAAAACCTCTTCATAGCTAAAGATATAGATACAGATAGCTACATCTATCTTCTATTAGCTGATAAAAGACGAAAAAATGGGATTACCATAGACGACGCGGGCGACCCTCGATCAATCTGAATGACATACATCCATCCCTTATACATATTGATCTTTTCTGTCAGCGAAATTGCACTGTGCCTGGAATCCCACATCATACGTCACATTATCTATGTGTACGCTATACGATTAAAACTACTTTTTGGGCAAAGATATCTATTTCGTGTTATTATTTTATTTCTTTTATAGAAAGAGGCGGCAGACGAGCAGACAGTCCACCTGGTGGTAGCGTTGGCGCACCTCCGAATGCAATGCGCCTACCTTTGAATATTTAGGAATGGATTCAGAGAAGGGGTATAGAAAATAAGGAATAGACAGTATAACAGGACGAAGAGGATTCCAAATTTAATTAACGACCCAAAATCTTTTATTCATTTGTTTATTTGTTAATCTCAAGTGTTACAAACTCAAAAGTTAAGTTATCGGTGAATCTTTAACAAACAAACGAGAGCTAATCCAGCCAACAGGGCTTTCATTCATACAGCTTTTAACAATCGTGCCCAGCTCGAGACAAACCAATTTCACGCAACAATACTTTGTAAGGCTTCGCAGCAACACCACTCAAAAATCACTAAAAAAAAAACTCACTCAAAAGTTTTAAAAAGTAATGAATATTTTGACTAAACTAGAAAGACTTTTAAGATTTTCCTATTTTTCACACATATTTCTATCTACTATTATAAAATATTATGCATTTTTAAAAACCAAAGTTCTAAACTTATAAGCTGTGGTCGGGGTTGTGTGATTTTGGTACTTGCGACAAAATGAATATGGATATACCCCGGGATTCCTGGGATTCTGAATCTGGTTGTTAATGATGTTGTACCTACTTACAACTATGTCTATTACTATTGTGTTTGTGAATCGGATTATCGAAAATAGATACATTTTATATGCCCACATTATTACGAGGCTTATAGGTTTAAAAAAATGTATTTGTTACAGTAAACTAAGTTACACAGCGAATTTTCAATCTATGCTACTCTAACAAATGTTAAAATATAAATATAATAAAAGTACACAAGTACAGCAACATTGTCTGAATTTTTTGAGCATTCTCTTATCAATTATTCTGTTTCTTTATTTGAAATATTTTGCAATACCTGAAACACTTGGAATATTATATTCAATGATACAATTCTTACGAGTTGAAATGAATAATATTATTATTATTAATTCAATAATATTACTGAAATGTTATTTTCAATATTTTCTGAAATACCGAAATTATCTTTTAACGTCTAATATCCATTTATATAAAGAAAAATATCTTTCGACTTCTGCTAAGACAAGAGGAGCAAACTTGTAACATTCCTGTACATCATTTGCTGTACCCTGGCCTTATAAGCTCATTTTATAAATCTATTGTACTATGTGCAAATAATTTGTTAAACATTTAGTTTAAAATCTATCTATTGCTTTTAAATCTATTGCTGATTTTAATTAACAGATTAACGTTAAAGTTGTCATTGGCAATCACAGACGTGGCAATTATCTATTGTTATGTACAAAATATGGATGAATTAGACATATTTGCCGATCTAGTTTGTATGGACAAATACGTCCATTAGCTGCTTCCGTGCTAATCAAAATACACAGTTTCGCAATAATTGGGGAAACAGTATATGATAAGTTCATAAAATGTCTGTATATTAACAGAGACGTTTCTTTGCTAATCTATGCTCTCTGGTTGAATATATACTCGTACATATATGACACCCGCAGAGGTTTTCGCGACGGTGAACAGTGCGCCCGCGCCGTGAGTCGTTTGGCAACGATTCAACGCATACGCACTCCATGAGTATATATATACCAAATTTCATATGTACGATACAAATATAAGATACGTTTTATACGTTAATATGATTTTTTTTTAAATAAATTGTCATGAGCTTGGCGGTGAAGGAAAACATCGTGAGAAAACCCACATGCTCGAGAAATAAAAAAAATCTGGAGTATTGGTAACACCGTAGTGATTATGGCGTGAAACCTCCAGTGATTTATAAGGGAGACCTGTGCCCTGCAGTGGAACGCTATGGGCTTGATATCAATCGATTACTTTTTGTATTGTGAAACGGGTCTAATCGCACAATTATAAATGCTTTTATTTCTATCCACGCTACGTTTCGACTATATCTACATCATTTCTCTGTTGTGTCACAACCTTTCCGAATGTGAAGAATATTGGTTAGTATATCCGTGCACGACAACAATAAGTAGATACCTCGAGATATGTAATTTTTTTAGTTCCAACACGTTGTAACAGTTTGTTTTATAAAACAAAATCTACAATACTCGGTAGCTAAAAGACAAATGATTTCAGCATTAAGTGATATCCCGATATTCAATGCGAAAACATAAAACTTTTAAACCATAAACTGTGCACTTGGAAAACACTTGATTTTGACTTATACCCAACTTATACCCGCCATATGTGGGTAGGTAGTTAATAAAATTGCACGCAGCTCCCATCTTATATTAACTATCTGTTCAGTCTTCAGTCAACGGCTGAAGTAAGCTGTCGATTAGAAATAAAAGGTAAACAAAAGATTTTAATTGTACACGTTTGTATGGCGTTAGATATCTTTAATATCTTTAACCAGTGTACCTATATAAATAGCAACGGCACATCAATCAATTTATTACGGGTTTCACGGATCATCACACGAAATCGATGAAGATCAAGGGAATTGTATATCTGTTGTTCTAATTACAAATAAATGAGGAAAAATAGTTGTGAGAATATAAGACTATGTTTGGCGATAAAACTTAAAATAATGATATCTGAGGAAAATGTAAATATACTGGATATTAATGAAAAGAATAGTACGTTATTATTTTGCTTCCTCTTGCGCTAAAATACCTAATAATTATTTTTTCTTTTGATTACAGAAAATTCTAACGCACTTCTCTAAAAAGTAATGCATCTTCCTATAATATAGACAATTGAATATAAAATTTTGAATTTTCTAACTTGTCGCTGTCTGTAGGATAAGGTTGCTTAAGACGTACCACAGCTCAAGTCTTACTCCACTAATATCTGATTACTCATACACACCAAGCGACATCTAATGATGCGAAAGTGAACTATTCAGTCGAGCGAGTAAACAATAACAACAGGCGGCTCGCCGACTTTTATGGTTAGATCGGCAAATAATTAAAAAAAGTAAGTTTTTGGACTGTTTTCTTAAAATTTTCTTGTTCATTTGTAAGGCCTTACAAAAAGAATGTGATGATGATTTTTTTTTTGGGTTAGTGTCTATTTTCATAGTATTCTAGCATTTATTTAAGCATAACCAAACTATCGCAGTTTTTTAGGTTATTTCAATTAATAGTGCTGGATTGATTTTTTTTTGTTTCCTTTCTTAAGTAGTACCTATGATGAACTTGTAACTCGTACTGATATGACTTAGGGATTTAGATTTAAGCAATTGGGAAATTCAGTAATTTTATTTTTCAGTTAATATGATGAAGAAAATATACAATAATTGGAAGCAGGATTATTATCCTTGGAAGAAGCCTTACAGAAGCACCGGAACGGGGATATTGGATTTAATGAAGCAAATAGAAGATATAACATACCTAAGCCGACACTATGAGGTCATTTGAAGGGTTTAAATGAGAAAACTAAGTTTGGAAGATCTAATGTGATACGACAGCAGAAATGGAAGATGAATTAGCACTATTATGAATTATTGAATGGAAGTGCAACAAATTACAAAAATAAAAAGACAGATGATAAAAGGAACAAAAATAAAAATAACAAAGACATTTGGTTGTCAACTATGTGAAGAAGATCGTAAAGAAAGCAAGATTTAGTGTATTAAATGTAAGGGCTGGATACATGATTTATGTGCTGGTGTGGACAGCAAGATAAAGAAATATATCAAACTTAACAAATTAACAAATTTTCTAAGTTTATTTTTATTTTATTTGAATTAACTCAGTTTTAATTGTATGTAACCCAATAGGTTTTACTAAATGTTTGTGATTTCCAAAGAATTCCTAATTAATACTTAAGATTTAATGTAGAATTAAGAAATAATGTTGTTGATTTCATAAAGAATATATTTATTTGATTATAAGACAAGGTCTTGTTATATTATTATAAGTATGATTTAAGCTATAGGTGGTATGAATTAGGAGACAGGTTTCTTTAATCGTACCGAACGCAGATTTTTGAAAAACGTTAAGATTACTATTGTCATAAAAGATTTTTGTATTTTTATGAAAGTTGATTAAAAGCTTTATAAATAAAGATTCTAATAGCGCAACCGATTTCGATTTATATAAGTTATCCTGTAAACTACAGTCATTTTCCCTTAAGGGGTGCGAATTGCGCAACCTTACCCTACATAGAAATTTAAACATTAAGTTCAAAGTTCCTAGTTCAGTGTACAATTTTATCTAATAAACCCTATTTTCAAATTCCATTAATAAGTATCATTGACAACACATCCAACATAACACTAGTTAAGTCTTATTAGGTACCTACTTTACTTGTATATAAAAGTGAAAATAAAACCACAAAACTACCTTAAATCAAAAGGATTGGCCTTGACATATGAAAACTATTAGAATTGCTATCGTATCGTAAAAAGACATAAGTTAATAAAAATGGTTTATTTATAATAATCCTTGTTCGATAAGTTCGCATCAGTTTAAACCGTTTATTATATAATAATCGAATAATCCATTTAGCAGTAAGTGCACTTGTCGTTTGAAAGTGGCCACTTTGAACGAATCATGTACAATTGGCAGCTTTTAAGACGAGACCAAAATAGTTTAAAGAGTACACGATGTGATGATTATTAGGAGTTACTCACTTTTATTTTTACATTCAAAAGGGTTTCCTGTAGTAAATTTGCTGTAAATTTGTCATAGAAAAAACATATGTTAATTCAATTTATTATGTATTTTTTTTATTTCACAAAGCTTGACAAGTACGTACTGTCCGAAAGAAAAATAGAAGAATGTTTTAATTTAAACCATAGAAATTTAAATAATAAGAGTATAAACGTGGTACCGTATCTACCACCTATATTACCGGGATCGCATGTCGCCGGCTCGCTACTACTTTCTAAATACACAAACATTAAATACGCAATTACGCCTACATACGTTCCTAGCATGCTGCGCAAGCTAAATTAAACCCTAACTGTTGTATCTTAACATTACAAATACGTAGCAGTGGCTCGCTTACTTATACTTAGACAATAATTAGGTACTGTATTTGTGTTATCGTTTAAATGGTTACACTAGTGCTTGACACCAAATAGCGATAATGAGGTAATGATCGATAATTAAAGAGTAAAGGGTAAAATAAAATACTTGTTAGTATGTGCTTCAATTTTAATATTAATAATTTGTTTATACATAAGTAGAAGTAACTATATAATTCTTTTATGTTTTACTCGTTGGTTCACTGCCCCGTAAAATGAAGAAATTTATTTAAAAACTGTCTTTTTAATGACATTTTTTTGCGAATAAATTCAGACTAATATCCAAGTACTTCTCTAAAATGAATTTAATTAATTGAACGTGATCGATAATCGTGATTATTGATTGCAGACTGGTCATATTGATGAAAATTAATATCTTCAAATATTTTAAAACCAAGAAAATGTCGCATGACTTTTGTAATGAATTGACATTTAAAGTTTTTATTTTAAAGTTTAAAGTTTTGACATTTAAAGTTTTACAATCTTGTCGTCAAAGAATATTTTTAAGTAATGTTTCTGTTTTTTTTTTTTAAATGATGTTCACATCTTTACTGGGCTTTAGAAGACCCCATTGTCTTTTTCCATTTTATAAATTCAATTTGGTCAATGCCACGCCCCAGTAATGCCTATAAATATGTTTCACATTTATTTTTTCTTATTAAGTAATGTACAATAGAGCCTGCTATATAAGTCATCACTTGTGACGCAAATTCGGACATAGTACTAAATATCACAAAACACTTCATTTAAAATATCTTTATTAATAATGTTTTCACTGTCATCGTCAACACGAAGTTAACATTTTCTAGACAACTTAAAATTTAAACATTTTCTAGAGCTACACAGTTTCCGTTATCAAAATCCTTTAATTCAATGTGTGCAATTTTTTTTTTACAAATAGACATAAACTGACGTACTGTCGGATTGTTAATACAGCCACCATGTGCCCAAAAGTTAATTAGATAGGTATATTCTGACAATTAATGAAGCTTTTTACCCTTTTCTATTAAGCGTAATATAAATTGCTTATAAACTTTGTATACACGATCTAATAAAACCAGTAGATAAAAATATACATTTACACGCATAAAAACTGACATACACAACAAAATAATGCTGTTTTAATATTACATTTTATTTTTATTTTTTTATTTATGGAGAATATATAAAAAAAACAACATACGTTCTCTAAACATTATTATCGACACAAAAGAACATTGTCTCATCAAGTCATCACTAACTGGCGACCGACTCCTGCGGCTGTACCACTAGGAATTCTCGAGGACGACATGTCGTTAACTGCGTATTACATTGCTTTTTGGGGTTCGTTACGCTCCAAATATTAACGAACAAAAGGCAATATAGTTGAAATGTGAAAACAAAGTGAAAACATCTTATTTCATGTATGGAATTATTATATCTTAGTACCTATATTTTATATAAAAATAGCATTGTTACTAAAATAAAATACTTACAAATGAAATGTTATCCCTTTATTGGGATAATTGCAAGTTGTGGAAGAGTTTCTGCAATTAGAAATGCTGCAAAACACTATGCCTACCGCTGTACGTTTCAAGAACAACTGAATCACACCACGCGCACTAGTGGCCTACGCGTCACCAGGTGTGGAGACAAGCTTACCCGAGTTTACAACTTTTATTGCCGTATTATTTAGATATCTATGAATGAAACTATTTTTCTTCTAACAGTTCGTTCGCATAAGGACAGATTCTCAAAACGACACATTTACCTGTGGTGACTATACACAAAAATGTTAATAAATAATTAAACTTGTGGCGAATATAAATTCAATGTATGGACTCTTAAAAACGTGACAGATTTACGTGGCAAGTAAATTGCAACATAAAGTATTAATACTAAAATGCTATGTAAGCAAAATCGTATTTACGTATCCAACGACTGTGTAGATTGTATTTCGTTCCGTGACCGAGTAGCAATCAATAAAATCGGAGTCGAGTGGGATCGACAGCAATGCTAGTTTCAACAAACCGGCTTTCAAGTCCAACGCAAATATTTTATGAGGATACATATCAATTTAACAGATTGCCAATATCTAACTATTCAGCACTTATGTTATTGAATTTTGACAGAAACATTTTTGTACTCATAATGCATAAATGGCCGTGTGGTCAACACGTGGGTGTTTGCCCAGTGATGTCGGCCGGCATTAGAATAGTACTACCCCTTCTCTTCCCGTGGATGTAGTTAGAAGCGACTAACGAATAACGAAACCACAAGCTCTGAGAAACTTTAAAAGAGTGGACTCGCCATGTCGCTTAGCCAGCTTGTCGTTTTAAAGCCAATCCCTTATACACAAAACGATATGCATGTGAAGGCCCGTGTCCAGCAGTAGACGAAAAAAAGGGCTGGTTACGGTTTTAATTGAAAGACATGACATAAGGAAACACTGCAACATGGAAACTCAAGTCAACAATTTAGGAGGATAGCACAGATTCTCGTATCGAACACTATTCATTCAACTCCCACTCCGGAATGGTGTGCATTTGAGGAATATATGTCACCAGCCTACAACCCTGAGGCAATGCTGGCGTGTTGTCCTGAACTCATGAATCTTATCTGTAACGAAGTACGTTGCTTGTTGATTTCATATTTGCTACTGACTTTTTTATATTTTACGTTGTTTATTTGTTTTTATTTGATAGAATAGATGGCAGAGGAGCGGGCGGGCCACGTGATGATAAGTGGTCACCGCCGCCCATGGACACCTGTATCACCAGAGGGCTCTTGGGTGCGCTGCCGACCTCCTGTTCACAGCTCTATTGAATTATGAGATACAATCGATTTTAGTTGAGATACAAAGCACAGAGTTAAATAAATGAGAGAAAAAATATATATGGAAGATGTCGAAACCAAGTTATTACCAAGGTACATACAGTATGGAACAATAATGTGAATATCAAATTATTGATGTTATTGATCGCTGTCCTGCCATACCAACAACACAAAAACAAAATAACAAAAACAAAAAGTTCTTTAAAAGAAAACCATTAAAGATTAACTCAATATTTTCTTTTTGATATCTCACGATAAATTAATTAAAAGTTAAAAGACGCTATAATGTTAACTTCAACGAAATTTATTAAACAATGTTTACTTGATACAATATTTTTCAATAACCTACCAGAATGGCAAATATGAATGTTAACAGTAACACTTCTTTGCTTGGTTCCACTAATTTAGAAAATATTTCATTGAGTGTGACATGTAGTCAAAATAAGTTATCGCGAAGGTGGCCAAGATTACCCTGTCAGCGGGTGTCAAGCTCGGGGTATAAATCTTTTCAACGCGATTAGGTTCACGCACATAAACGCGGTCGGCCGTGCCCCCCGACGGCATAATAAACTAGCCTTTGCCTTCAGGAGCTGATGTTTTTTATAGACTGTAAAGGCCACAAGGGTTCCTAATTTGAAATAATTTAAAAATTCATAGCCTTGTCTTCACTTCTGTTTGGACATCTGGGAATCTTCTCTTGAATTTGTTTCTCTGATATTGTGGAGGAATACGCTCTGACCTTTTACTTGTTCTGCAAAATCATATTTCAGATGTTCCCATCTACTCGAACTGACATTTCGTACATATTGCCACAAAATGTGGTCCACACGTCAGTTCGAAATGTTTGATGTCTGGTGCGTGTGTGATGAAAAATCGTTTCCTATTAAAACAATATAAAGTATAAAAAGTACGTTTTTGTATTCGGTCACCAACAATAAACCGACACCTGAAAACTTTTTACCTAAGCTCTTTACTTTCGCTACTACTTAACCTCCTCGAGAGTTGTAAGTTTTCAAATCCTCTTTTAGTTCTTAAGTGAAGATTATAGGAGTTCATACATTATTTTGTACCAAATTTTGATCCTTAGAATTATTAATAACCCTGGATCTAATATTATCCTTTGCTACGGTTGCGATATTATTACAATTTTATTATCACATCATTAATATAACATATAGAAATTTTAAACCAACATTGTACTTTCAGTATCTACAACAGGTTCGAAACGTTTATCGAAAACTTTAGACATTATATTATAGTTTCACGTCTTTTAATTTCTGTTTATAAAACCAGTGGTAGTTACTAGAATTATATTTTGACGTCTGTGGTAGAAGCGCGCCCAAGCAATTAAGAGCTAATCCTCAAATAATGTGACATAATCCTCCTTTCTTTCATTATTAGGACAACCCCGCACACTTTTTCCTATTAGTTAATAAAGTATTTGTTCAGTCTTGTAAGGCTTGTCCTGCCAGCTATTTACCGATAGCTTAATTTGTATTTTGTGACGTCACAGGCTACACATTTACAAATTTTTGAAGCCACACACGTATTTTTTTAAATTATTAACTCGTAGCCAAGAAAAACATCGTAAGTAAAGCGCGTGCTCTAAGGATTGAAAAAATCTTGAGCATATACTCGTATACCTATCCACCAAACCGCACTGAGTCTGTGTTTGACTATGGCCCGAAATCTTCTGAAAATTGAATATGAAGTTGATATTACGTTATTTACGTGAATTAGAAGACAATTACGTGAACTTTAGGTGTTGACTTTCATACCAAATTGTACTGCAAATGTCTGTGACAACGTCACCAAAATATTTAATTGTTGCATTCTTATTTCGCAAGCACAAGATTTCAAGACGTACTTCTCATAAATATAATACGGGAAATAGAAATATATACGGGGAATAGAAAAAATCGTGATAAACGAAGTCGTGAAACTCGACACGACTGCCTAAAGACCAATTTGGACGATGGAATCTTTACCCTACTAACTGGTTTAAGTGCTATTATGTGTAAAATATCTGGCCTCCAAACACCCTTTACGTGAATGTCGCAGTATTTTCAATTTTATTTTTTGGACCACAAGTATAACAATAATTTTATGTATTATTGAAACTAAACCATCGTAATGAGATATATTTTACAATGTCGATAAAAGTATTACACTTTTATAACCATATAAAGCAAAAAGTCGCGCCTGAACATGAAAGATATGACTAAGAATTTGTCATGTTTCGCCTTGAAATACGACATGGCATGACTGTCGTGCATGACATGAGTATTTTATTCATTATTGCTGCTCATTCAGTATTCTATTCGTTATTGCTGCTCATTCAGTATTTTATTCGTTATTGCTGCTCATTCAGTATTTTGTTCGTTATTGTTGCTCATTCAGTATTTTATTCATTATTGCTGCTATTCGGTATATTATTCAGAATTTTATTATTATTGCTCGTTTAATTATTTCTCATAAAAAATAGTTTATCAATACAAAATTTTTCATACTATTCATACTAATAATTTTTCAAACTGGGGTTCGCGACCCTCAGGGAGGTCATGACCAGATATATGGTTGGTCGCAATCTGCCAAAAATATAAAGCACGTATACGAAAAATCCTTTTATTAAATAATGAATTTAAAGTTATAATCAAATGTTACATATTATACTACCTAATAAACCGATAACTAAAGATATGTTAATTAATTAATCAATGCAACGGATGAGTTTATTTGACACTTAAAAGTTTTTCTATACGTGGATCGACATTGGAAACACACAAGCAAATTATTTTCAAATGATAATACATGATTTGTGTATTTAGTTTCTAAAGCCATCATAGACGAGAAACCTTTTTCACACAAATAAGAAGTAGTAAATGGGATCAATGTTTTCAAAGCATCCATTACTAACCTTCCGTATTCACATCGTCGTACAAGCCAAAACGCAAATCTTGTGTCAAAAAATCTAGTTGTAGAATTTTGTCAGCCGATATTTCAATGAGTTGGTTGTGAGTCTCAACAGGTAATTTGGCAGCTGCAACAACACCGGACCGGCGCGCGCGGCGGCTACACCGCCGGTAGACGCCTTCGATCCTCATAGACATTGGCACTAATTATAGTCTTTGGCACTCTGCGAATGTTTTGTCAGGAATATTTCTATAATATTATTCCACCCGCCGCGAGACCAGATGCCATAGATAAAATTACTTAAACAATCTCTAATTTTACAAGTTTACTCAACTAGGGATCGTACAACACTTTCCATCACATTTTCATGAATACTTACTCAACTTGTTCTCGCTTACTAACTTAATTAAAATTAACTCTGAAATAACTTTTACTACTTTTGCCCCGCGGTTGGAAGATGTATATTGAGGTCTGCCAAGACCTTGCTCAACTGGATTTTTTGGTAAAAAAATATCGCCTGCTTTCGAGATAAAATCCAGAATCAAATATTACGTCGCAAAACTAGTCGTGAATGAATTAAAGAAAGGAATGAAAATGAATTAAACCAGACAATGAACGATATTCCTATAGGACCTATAGAACTCCTATAGGAATATCGTGGAATAGGCAGGCGAATAGGCAGTTCCGATTACAAACCTTTTTGCGTTCGTAAACGAGTTATAATGGTGGCTTTAACGGTAATATTCGAAACTGTAATATAAATTGTAGGTTTGTTATTTGCGGTTGACGTCACCTGGCAGGCCGCCTACTGATAAGTTGAGAATGAGCTGCAATAGAGTTTGTAATTGTACATATGTTCATTGGACCAGTGTTTAGTGTTTCTATACTAGTAGTACAGAAAGCATATATCATACTATATCATCAGCCTGTCTCCGTTGTTGGATGTGGGCTTCTTCCGAAGGACCACCATCACATAATATGGTATTCTGCTGTTCTCATCCAACCACTGCCCCAATATTCTTTAAGTGGTCAGTCCACCTGGTTGGAGGGTGTCCCCATGCTACGTTTCTCGATACGTGTTTTTTTTATACAAAAAAGGCGGCAGACGAGCAAGACTCCAGTTGATGATAAGTGGATACTGTCGTCCATAGACATCCGCGAAATATGCCAACATCAGTCCGGAATGACAAACGTAGGCACGCCCCCGGATGCGCTGCCCACCTTTGCAGATTAAGGATTAAGGAAAATGGGGTGGGATAGGATGGGATGGGAATGGGCTCTGGCATATCTCACTCACTACCGAAACACGAACGTACATTGGGGAAATACGATGAAGTTGGAAATGCAATACATTTCAAGGTAGTCTTCTGTGAGAGAGGGATAACGTAGGCAATCGAGTGCGCCCAGCGGCTGTGGGAATGCACATGCTCTCTCCCCGCGTGATACGTGCCTATGAATTCTTCATTCGAAGAAGGCATAGGCAATAAGGAAAACACTTTAATAAAATAAAAATATGACTTCCATTTTTCATTAACGTGCGAAAAATAAACTGCTTATAAACATAACTTAAAAACTAATTAAAAACTATTACATTATTACTACACCATTTTCAAAATATCCATGATCATTTCAAAGTTTAAATTCAATCAGCGCACCGCGCCGCGCCGGACCTAGTAATTTGCATGTGAACTCGCGTTCAACAGAATATGATTACTGGCAAAATGTTTTCAATTTTGACCAATGAGAATATTCAATGAAAATATTTATATCTGAGTTGGGATATTTCATAATGATCTTTACTCGTATTTTATCATCAGTATTATATTGTAGCATTTATATAAACTCTATTACATTACTGAAAATTAGATTAATGATGCTCTTTGGAACAACAAAACTTTGAAATACAAACTACATAAACTATACATGTTATTGCGCATAAAACAAATTACAATATCACTTACCGTTTTGCCTCCTGTAGTCCACAACCTTGACAGGGCTCTGCTGTATCTTGTAAAATCACATTTGTCAGAATTATTAGGTTTATAGGTTATCGAGATAGCCTAGCTAGCGCGGTGATAATCACTCCATTTTTCTCTAGTAGTGTGGTACGAGGGAGGGGGTGACTAGTGACTGTCCATACACAACAAAGCCGTAGTCGATCGATTTACCCCCAGGTACATCCCTAATTATTAATATTTGCACTAACACATGTATATGTATATTTAGTTATATACATATATATATATATATGAGTATATATGTAGATTGCACTACACATACTTGACATTTATTTTTCAACAATCTGAAACCCAAAAATTGCCGGGAAGAGACCGCTGTTAGTGCTAAGTGTGCTCTTTCTATACTATGTGTGTTTTGTGTTACATTGTATATTTAAGTGGTGTATAATAAATAAGAATACTTATTTACTTACTATTTCTTTTTTCAGCCTATATATACATACATAACTACAGCTTCCTCGCAGTACACAGTTAGCACAGTAGCCTTCATAAGTACCTATTATGTCTTCGGGTATACTTGTCTGTTTACAAACAAGGATATATGAATTTGTGAATAATGAATCTCGCATCTCTACAACGAGTGTACGAGAAAGCTTTTAAGGTAAACAGCGATAAAAATATCCCTGCAAAAAATAAGAATGGCTTTTACACACATATTCAGATCACCTCCGTACGACGCGCCTTGATGTCAGTCGCTGCGCACTACACTGCTTTTCTAAAATAGTCTTTTAAAATTAGTCATGTCCCCCCCCCCCCCCTCATCCCTCCATTCATCTATTTGTTCATTGATTCTTGAGGGACTTCGCTGAGTTTATTAAAGAGTTCGGTTATCAGATGGGCACATAATTATATTGAAGTAATATTATATTATTTTATTCATATGTATAAATTTAATATTGAATTTATTTACGATGTATATTTATTTTTTGTATAAGTAGATTATTATTGTATATATAGATGAGGATGACTTAAGCTCACTGTTTAATTTCCACTGCATCCGCTTTAATTTTCACATTTAACTAACGGTCGACTGGTAGAGAATCTCTGAATGTTCGCCTCTGTACAATATAATGCAAAAAGAATAGATAAATGAATAATTCATTACCAGACAACAAAAAAATATATTTAACATATTTGTACAAACAATTAGACCTGCAATTTAGAACAAAGTTAAAAGTATTTATGGTAAATGTATTCTCATGTTATGTATGTATGCCCAGTGTATGTACGAGTATTCAGGATGTAACATACATTGGTCCCGAAGTGTACCTGACCGGGCGCGTCAGTGTTTTATTGACACGCCTTTACACGAATCACGATGATTGAAATGTACATGGGACACGGTGATTGAACTTTTCAAACCCAGACAAGCAAGTGCGTTTTCAAACTCGCGTGTGTGTGGTAATATTGTTATTAGTGTGCAGGGACAAGTTCAGTTAACAAAAACAAGTTCAGTGTGAGCAAGTGAATCAAAAATGAACACGACGGAGAGTAGACAGATTTGTCCGTTAATAGCAACAACACCTTCATCCGCCGCTGCGGTCGCACCGCGATCACGGTTCATGTAATTGGACCGAAATATCAACTATACAAAATAAATAATAAATCTTGGGTAACCCCTTTACAAGACATATTTAGGTCGGTGAAGATTCACTTTTAAAGAAATCCAAAAATCTATTACTATCTGCTATTTAATTTGTTTTTATTTAACTTGCCTACTATATAACTTGCCTACTGCCTACTAACTGATTTGACGAAAAATAAATTTACTATGAAAGTCTAAAGCGCTCGCCACAAGCAGAAAGAATTTCGGTCAATGACATGAGATCAGCCAAAACTGGACGGTAAAGAGATTTAACATTTGAGATTTTCGCGTTTTTCACACATATATATCTATTTAAACGGATCTTAACGCGAATGTTTACCTTATTTATTTTACTCGACGTTTCAGTTGGGTTGCACCAACCATGGTCACGAGCTAACTCGTCGTCGTCAAGCTGACGAGCTGATCCAATCGAAACGTCGAGTAAAATAAATAAACATAAAATAATTAGATAAATAAAAAAATTATAAATAAATAATGAATAAATAATAAATTAACTAAACAATAAATAAATAGATAAATATGTGTAAAGATATTTGTATGAAATCCTCGATCACAGACCATTTTACTAGACCCTTTTACTAGATCTCATGTCAATGACTGAAATTCTTCCTGCTCGTGGTGCGCGCTTTAGACGTTTTTCGTAGTTCTATTAAAGTATGTATCCAATAAGAACGAAAAAAAAAACATTTAGGAATAGGTATTAAAGGGAAGACCAACATGAGGGTCTTTGGAAATAAATGTTGAAGCAGAAAAGGTCCTAGAAAAACAAAATGATATTATGCTATTTTTAGAATCACTCGGAGAAAATAATATCTTATATTTATTTTGTAGAAGCGGATACGTTAAAAGTACGAGTAAATTGTTTTTTTAACTTCTTTACTTAGGTATTATAATTAGAAAAATCTGAGAAATATTTGTAGGTATATGAAGTAGGTCATATACTGATAAATACTTTTATGGACAGAATAAAGAGAAATATAGACATCATGAATATTGTCTTCAAGAAAATATAATACGAAAAATCTTCAAGAATTAGATTTGGGGGATTTTTGTATTTTATAATATAGTAGGTATAAATAATATATTAAAACCAATCTATAAACTAACTAGATAACGATAAATATCGCGGCAGGCATCACCAAGTCATCAACTATTAATCAATTTCAATAAAGCTATTTACTAATTTACTTATTACTAATTGTACCATGTACTCAACGCCGGGATCAATCACTGGATAGAACTCCATAGTCTAAACTGTTCACTGATTGCCACTGTTGTGCGTGAATCAATTGAAAGAAAAAAACAGAAATTTCAATACAGATACAAATAGTCCTCGACATGGAATCCAGTGATTAATAAATTTAATAAAATTAAACTTAGCGATTTTTCATCTGATGCTACTTCTGATATTGTGAGTGTTGTGTGCTGCAACTTTCCAGACTATGAAGACCAAATGTAGGTACTTGATGAAACTGCTTGCAACGCTCAAGGTGAACTACCCGCCGCTTCGGTCAGCTCGAAACCATGGTTGGTGCAACTCAACCGAAATGTGGAGTAAAATAAATAAGGTAAACATTCGCGGTAAGACCCGTTTAAATAGATAAATATGTGTGAAAAACGAGAAATTCTCAAACGTTATAATCTCCCTTTATTTCATCTTATTCCACAGAAGTCTTACTTCGGATTACAACCGCACCGCACCTGTCGTTACTGAAAGGTGGTCTATCCGCATTTTTTCGATAAGGAGGTGTAGCTCACTGCTCGTTCCACAAACCACTTTTTACCCTGAATCTACGTAGGCTATGAAGTGAATTACCCCCTGAAACCTATCCAAAGACCATAGGCTACGGTGGGGCAGGTTGGGGCGCTTCCCCCTCCCAGCCTCCGACATAGGGAAGAATATTTAACAGATACTATCTCTATTTAAATTATAAGAAAATAGTTTACTTTGCCCAACTCTGGATAAAATTGTTTACTTTATCCCACCCTGAATAAAACGGTTTGCTTTGTCCCACCTTGGATAAAATCTTGACTTAGCCCTTGCCAAAGTCTGTAAATAGGGCAAGGTTCACGCGCCCTCACATCCATGACGTTGCAGGTGTCCATGGACAGCGATAACCACTTACCACCACGTGAACAGCATGTCCGTCTATACTCTTTTAAAAAAAAGCAATCACTCCATCAACGAAATTTATTAAAAGTGATACATACCGAATAGAAATATAGACCGAACTATTATTATAACGTTAATGTACCATAGATCCTAAATTATACTGATGCTCCTATTTGGGGAGCTATAACGTTAGGCAGCTAAACGCTTAGGCGGTAATGATACATCATTACCTGCCTACCAGTACGTTAATGAAAATCGTGTCCCCGCATACCTAACCGATTTATGTATGTACTTTTATTACCGGGCACTTTACCAGCACCCTAAACTGAGCCGAAATTAAAATAAATTGCCTACAAATTGATACAATTATAAACGTTAATAAAGACGTACATTAAACAAAATTGAATGTTATGTTTAAAACGTAATTTATGGAAATCGCTTCGACACGTGTACGACCAATTTTCTATGTACAGTTAACAACAAATCAAGTTTATAAATACCATAGAAACTCTATATGCAGTTCCAACTTTAAATTGGCAGCAAGTGACAAAATAGCAACCCACATAGCTCGAGTTGTAAATTAATGTTTTACACATTTCAATAATTATTATTGTTTTTTCTCAAATTAGTGTCATTCACGTTGGATGAATAGTATAAGTATAATTAAACGATTAATATAATTAAATGATTAATATAATTAAACTCGGAGAGTTTGTGACGATTAGGTTTTATCTATGCAACACTGGCTGGTTTTAATGTCAGTTAAAACTATGACTATCTATAACATAAAAACAAAGCATTCCAAATTGAAATTTCCCTCCATATTTTTTTAGGGGTGAATCAAAATATCGTGTCTCGTTAAAAAATGCACATTCGAAGGGAACATTTCCGCGCTATGCCTATGTATGACTTTAAATGTTCTTTAGAACCGAAGATTCAGATGTCGTTTGCGAAGGTGTATTGTTCGTACAATTAATTTAAGCTTGGTCGACTAAGTTTGGCTGATGAAGAAAGAAGCCGCCTTTAACGGCTGTTACGGTAGAAAACGTAGTGGTAGTGAAAAAAATAATTTGTGATTCAGAAGAGTTTGCAGATTGCATTGGGGAGTGTGAATGAAATAGTTCATAGGCATTCATAGCACAACCTCACAGAGGCTCAAAAACAAGTTCGTGTCGAATGGTGCCGTGATATGATAACAAAATTTGAAGCAGGGTCGTTTCGGCGCGTTTACGACATTGTCACAGGTGACGAATCGTGTATCTACCAGTATAATCCAGAAACTAGCTGTTTTGGCTATTTGGCTATTTCAAAGTGAGCCAACACCTACATGAAAAGAGCAAAAAGCGCCGAAAAAATTTTAATCGCACTTTAACTGGCTACCTGACATCTGTACCTTTACGAAACTAAAGCAGTATTAACGCAGAATGGTACGTAGCCACGTTCTTGCCAAACTAAAAGGGAAGCAGTTTTCGTCGCCGTAAGGTGCGTTGGCTACGTTTGAAGAGGCTGTGAAAGAGGTACTTGAGAAAGAGTGGACAAAATGTTTTCAAAATTGGTACAGATGCATAAAACTTTGTACAGATAAAACAGGAGTACTTTTAAAAAAAAAATGGAACCCGTAAATATTTTTTTTCCTTTTGGCAACATTTTCCTTTTGGGAAAGTGCATGCTGAAATCCAACACCCACTGGGCCCGCCCTTTATCCAACAGCTACTTTAACCTATTTCTCCAATGTTATTCGGTAGTGAGTGAGATATGATAGAGCCCATTTGCATACCATCCTATCCTATCCCTCTCCATTTTCCCAACCCTTTCTTTACAAATATTCCTATATCTCTAAAAGTAGCTAGAGCATCCGGGGGGGTGGTGCCAACGTTTGTCATTTTGGACTAATGTTGGCATGTACCGCGGATGTCCATGGGCTACAGTATTCACTTACTCTCAGGTGGACTGTATGCTAATCTGCCGCCTTTGTCCATAAAAAAATGGAACATCCTCAAATCTCAATCACTAAATACCGACTCAAGCTACAACAAGACGGTATTGTTATTTTTTTGCTTCTTTTTGAATTGAAGACCCACCAGTTAGTTGGTACACCAGTTGGTAGTGCCCCTACCTGCTGCGCAAAAGGTCTCATGTTCGATTCCTGGTCGGACATTAATTTGTTTAAATACATGTTTATTCGCATAGTGTGTCTCTGGACTCACGACACAGGGAATCCTAGTGTGTATGTATTTTCAGTCCTTCGAACTAGGTACAGCTAATTAGTTAAAATCCCACCTCTCCTGACGCCATATTTCAGGGAAGTACGGTCGAGATCGTGAATCATTTACAGAGAAGTCTAAAAATGGGTGCACAAGTCCTGCCTTTGGCCGGTTTCCAACCTACCACCGACACCAGTGTTCAACACCAACACCGTCAGCCCATTCTTTAACGTTTTACTTTAACAGACGTTATCCAATAAATGTTGATAAATTCCAACACGATTCTTTGTTTCAAACGTAGTGTGGGTATCTTGTCTTTATGGCGGTAGAGGTGAGCGGTGAGTGTGAGGAACGAAAATGAATGGTCGTCGAGTCACTGGAAGAATGACAAATTTAATTACGTAAATAAATCCTATATAGACAAATAGATAAAATCATGCTTATGCATCTCTGGGTCGACGAGTATGTAAGATTTAATCAATATTCCATCTGCAAAATACTAAAATACCTACTCAAATGTAAATTACTAAATTACCCGTAAATTAAAATTATCGCAGTAATTACCCCTCCCCTGGTTATATATGAACTATTATGTTTATTGTGCTTTTAAACAAAGAATGTATTGAACTTGTCGCATTGCGTTCACGTTCTCATCTAAATTTGCTTCAGAATGTCTTACTTACGACCTGGACCTAGTGATAATGATGTTTGCTAGTACCCCCCCCCCCCCCCCCTTACAACAAGAAAAGGTTTTGTTCGACTTTTAAGTTAAGAAATTAATACGCTTTTTGTTCTTTATTATTATGATACTCTGTGATTACAGGCAATATTGTGGCTCGTTTCGTCGGCCCTCGTGCAAAACTGTCTGGGGCGCTGTTTGGAACTTCAAACTGAGACTTCAAAATTAATTCGTCCAAAGAGCAGTTTTTAGCGAGGGCTCGTTCGCGAAGAACTCATTAAAGGAAAAACTTGGTCTGCGTCAAGCTGAAAGGCGTCTAAGCAAAGCTGTTTATTGAGGAAGTTGTTCACGGTGCAGACGTAATTTCGCAGCTACTACAGTCATAAATGAGGGCGACCATTTGCTTAAGATAACACTTTTGTAGCTACATAAAATTTGTTTCATTTCCTTACGAAAAATCCTTTTTATGAAGTATACCTACTCAAATACAGAACGCAAATTAAGCAACCTTCCATAGATTTTTACAGTAATATAAAAAGTATCCTGGTATTACTCATGTTATATTCGTACAGTACGGCATATTTGTCATACAAGTTAAGTTTTTATAATTATTTGTAAAAATTCAAACCACCTAACGCATTTCTCTTGTTGCGTTGCATAATGAAACTTATTGCATAAAAATGAGGAACCGAAACTTCCTCGTGATCGAAATGCTCTCCTTACACTGTGGTTGTACCCTGCGGCAAGTTAAAATAGTATAAAATAGAATGCTGTATGATTAAGTGTGGTCGTCCTTGCTTGCCTATCTTAACCCTATAAAGATGTTATTAAAAATATTCAAACACGTACCTTGATAAGAGCAATTAATTCTAACCAAAATTATTGTATCGGACAACAAGAATTTTGTTACATTAAGAATAATCAGACTTCTGGTTAAAATCACAAGTTATCTTGTTCTTTCTATTAATAACAATTATTTATAATGTCGAAAATACGTTTATTTGTAATAACATCCGTCTACATCACCAGCCCGATTATCATCCACGTCTGTAATTGAACATTTTCTTGTGCACAAAGTCTTTAAAGCTACTCGCTGCGCGCTGGTCAAGCGGGTTGCTGAGTTCATTCTTTCAGAGGTGTTGTAATTGCTCAGGGCTTGTGATAGCCGGCTTTATTACCCTTTAATCGCCATTTGCGGCACCCACAGGAAGAGATAGGTGGTTCTAAAGCCGGAAGACACCACAACGAACATGTATATCTTTTAACGAACTTTTAATTTAAACGGAAAATCATCGAGTCGAGCTTGTTACAAGCTCCTGGCAAATTTCCTCATTGTACCCACCCTATGCCATGAAGTGCCTATACGCTGATATTCAAACCTTCTGAATTGCAAACAATAAAGAGTGCTAGAATCAAATAAATTTTAAAGTAAACCTTTAAAAATATTTGTTTAAAAAGAGAAAATACAACATTAAGTTCCTTTATGTTTCTCTAAAAGACGATTAGCTCGACGGCAAGGGCACCGCAATAAATTTATTCAATCGACATTGTGACTAATGCTCCGGAAAAATGTCAATATAAAGTGCTTTTACCCCGACATTTTACATTATTTTGTTCTTACCTTTGTCATTTGGAAATCTATTGTTTTAAGTACAGACCTTTCTTTTCATGAAGGTAAAAACAGGAAACCTTATGTTATGACTGAAGTATTTTTAGTTTTTCAATCTGTTTCATTGACATATTTCTTTTCAAGCTCTGAGCTGTTTATAACCAATAAGGTGTGTTTTAACTTGTAGGTAAGCAAAAAGTAAGAACGGGCGTGCGTGCGGCCCACCAGATAGTATGCATATATATGTAATAATAAAGTATACCTGTGTGTTTTATATTTATTATTCTACAATACCATCTCAATTGAGTCTTTCACGCACCTCTCAATTGAACCTCTCACCTCTCATCCCTGATCAATCCAATCCACAGCCATTGTCCGATAATGTGCAGTGAAGTGCATAAATAAATAAAAAAAATGAATACTAAGTAGTCACCACCGCCCATGGACACCTGCAACACCAAGGGTGGATGCGGGTACGCTGCTGGTTTTCCGCTACACTATAATATGGGGTTCTCCAAGAAAACTAAACTTCAAGAAAAATTGGGATTTACAAGGTCGGCAGTACAACTGTATGCCCCCTGGTGTTGAAACTATCTTTGGACAGCGGTTACCACTTACCATCATGTAGGTCGCATATTAGAAAAGTATAAGAGTAAAAAAGATTCTTATTATGATTATTAATAAATATAATATTTCAATCACATATTACTTTATATATTCTTTATAGAACTAGTTTGACATCAGAAAAGTTGATAAAGAAACATAAACAGTGTATCATTTAGATAACTAATAGAATGCCACGACGTACATCATCCTCGGGATGGGAACGTCATCCTCAAGGCTAGTGGCTTTGTTGCCTATTACGATACCCACGGGAAGAGATGGAATAGTGCTATTCTAAAGCCCCTGTCCAGCAGTGGATGTTAAACCGGATGACGCGTACGTATCGTATCCATAACAGACGTCTAAAATGTGTCAACAACATTTCATAGCACTACAAATATATTTTAATTTATGTTAAGTAAGTACTTCTAATATCAACCTTACACTTATTTTCTGCATTTTTTCCCATCTTAAATTATATCAGACAATGAAAATTTATATTACGCGCAAATTGAGAGACCGCCGACATTTTCCTTATTTTTGCCGCCTTTTTATCTGACTGACATTACAGTTAGGGAAAATAATTTATTTAAAAAATGCTATTCGAAAAAAGATTTTTATATTTTGTGAGCTATTTTCCCGGAAACAAATTAAGTACTCAATTTTTTTTAAAATAAATATCTCTTTCGTCAATCAAGCAACCAAAACAATGGATTGCTTTTAAGGGACATACCCTTTTTTGCCTATAAATCACAACCTCATGTATGAAATAAGACAAGAATTCATCCGTTTTACTCGTTGCTATCGATACTCGACTTCGCCATAGTAGAAACGAGAAGTAGGTTACTTTCATAGAAACGCACGAGTTACGATTTGCTTGTGTGTGTTGTATGCTCACGCACGATTTACATTAATCCAACAATCGACCAATCCAGCAAAGCGACGCACAGTGAAATCATGTGGAATAAGTTGAATGGGAATAAGATATATAAAAGATAAATCATATATACGGACACATATGGAATGATATGGAAAGAAGCAAACTGAGATCCATGCACGTGCTGATAAAATGATAACCTAATTGTATTTTTTACTTTGGTCGTACAGTATATGGAGAAAGTATTTTATCAGGTGGTATATTTACATTTTGTATATTATATTTGTATGTATATTATATCTGTTATATATACATTATATTATATTTGTATATATAACTGTATATTATATCTCAGGTTAATTTAAACAGGAAAACCTTTTTAGTTCATTTATATCATTCAATTGTTTTCTAACTCACTACTTTGTAGTGATAATAGTTATTGTTTAATAATAGTTATAGATGTTGAGTCATGCATAATTTCCGATTTCATCGAAAGCAAACGTTGCTGTGAAGTTGAATTAAAAAAATAAAAACTAAGTAACAAAATAAGTATCTTAGTTTGAAACACTACTCACATGAGCTAAAAAAATTCTGATTCTTTTAATACACTTTTAATAGGTACTGTGATATAAAATAAAATTAAACGTCAACATGTGAGCTGTTATACGAAAAAGCGTAACGAAGAGCAAATAGGTTTATTTAATAAATTACTCGCCCATCGTATATCACAAACAACCTGCGGTTTGGGCGGGCTCATTTCCGGTGCTTCTAAATTTAAAGTGAGGTGAGCTCGGTATGCAAAACGGAGGCTTTAATGAGTGAAATGGCAACCGTTTGCCGCTAAACGGAGAGCCTAAAAGCAGAAAATGGCTGGGACTTACCCCAGCTCTTGACATCGCTCCCAGTCGATAAAGGGCACCTATTATTGAACATTCGCAAATATAATATTTTTATTTTCTATTTTTATACGCGTTCCATTTTCATGCTCTAATTGAAGGTATAGGTTATTACGCAAATATCGTAATGTTGTTTGAAATCTATTTTGTATTTCCCTTAGTTATACTTAGGGTATTTTTAACTTTCCGGATCTAATTGTAACAAATCCTTGAAGGAGGCTTGGGCCCTACTCTTTTAATTCGCGAAGTACTATTTTGCACATTATCGAATAGTCGTCTCGACGTTCACCTGATTGATGATGTTCACCGTATGATACCAAAAGTAAATATCGCTCTGATGCGTGAAAGCGTAAATGACCGAAAGAACGTTCACGGCGTTCGCGGCGTATAAACATTAAAATACTTAGTTTTAATTTCCTCTACAGCGATAGGTAACAGCGACACGTAGCCACGGGACGCGCCATTGATACAAGATACAAGTGCAATATCAATGCCTTGCAATAACATGTGGTGAATTATGATTTGTCCCTAACAGCGAGCCTCCCTTTACACCACTAATCCGCCCTAAGTGCTGATGTGATTTCAGGATCCGTCAAAGGTCTATTCGACTAGCATTCTAGCATCTATTCGAACGATTCTAGCATTGATTAATTACTTTTCACATCCCTTTCTTTCTAACTACCTGAAACTTCAATACCTGTGTAAATTATACATGATCTCCTAATGCTTCTGGAAAATATATAACACATACAGTGGTAGTCACATAATTAAAGACACTCAGGAGATATTAAGTTAACTGAGATTTTTTATTATTTATTTTTTACTTTAATACAATAGGAACTTGCAATAATACTTAAATCATTCGTATAGGCATTGTGAAATGTTAAAATTAAATATTTTCGATAAAGTTGAGACGACCTACATTGACCTACATTTTTATTCGGTTTAACTATATTTCAAGCTGTATGAATTGAACAAAGGTCTGGCCGACTAATTAAAGACACACTAAGTAACCAATAAAAATGAAATATCATTAATATTCAAATGAAGTTTATTATTATAATTAAAGACATATTTTAAAGACATTATAGTAAAGTTATCATGTCGCATTATTATTAGTTATTTTGTCGCTTGTCCTTTAGCAGCAATAATAGCCCGACATCGCTTTGGCATTGAAAAGACCAATTTGTTGCAACTTGATATTGGAATTTGCTCCCATGTTTCTTTAAAAGCCATATAAAGTTGATGAACGTTAGTGGTACGTTCTGTGGCCACCATTTTCTTCACATGGTACCACAAATTTTCAATAGGGTTGATGTCGGGACTGTACGGGGGCCAATCTAAGACCGTTACTGATTGGCTCCGTAGAAAGTCTTTAACCAATACTGCTGTGTGTTTTGGATCGTTATCTTGTTGGAAAGTCCAAACCACCGGAAACTTTCCTCGGCATAGGGTAACATAGTTTCCTCTAAAATATTTTTTTACTGGAATTTATCCATATTGCCTACAATTTTCATGGCAGGTCCAACACTATGCCCGGAAAAACAGCCCCAAACTTTGATATTTCCTTCCCCACGTTTAACTGTTTTCTTCGTATACTTTGGATCCATTTCTTTATTCGGAGGACGTCTCACATATTGTTTTCCGTCAGAATTAATCATATTAATTTTTGTTTCATCCGAAAATAGTACATTTTTCCACTCACGTTCAGTCCAGTGTTCATATTTTTTAGCAAACTCTAATCTAGCTTTGATATTTGCTTTCTTTAAAAGTGGCACCTTACGAGATATTCTTCCAAATAAGTTTGCCTCACATAATCGCCTTCTAATTGTTCTTGCTGACACACCTCTCGACCCTCCTGCACCAAATATTTTCAAACGAATAAGCTTTAATCCTTTGAACGGTTCTTTTTTGGATAACAATATCATTCTGGAGTCTTCACGTGAGGTTGTTTTTCTAGGTCTAGGTTTCCTAGGTACCTTTTCTGTTGTATTGAACTTCTTGAAATGTTTCATAGCATTCATGACCATATTATTAGAGCATTGCAAGTGATTCGCAATTTTCCTGTATGACCAACCTTCGTCATAAAAATTCAGAATGCTTGTACAGGAATCGCAACTTTTATTTTTTCCCATAGTAGCTCGTTGAATATGATGAAAATGATATTAATTTTGAGATAAAGTTAAGTTAGTTTGAAAATTCCCGGCAAATGGAAAATATAAGATGGCTGGTTTTTTTTAAATTTTAAATTAAGAATATGAAGCATAAACTGTCATTAGGTGACCAGCAGCAAGCATATTAAAAAAGTTTGTGATTTAGTTAAAAAACGAATAAGATCTCAACTATTTATTTATTGTCTTCATTGTCTTTATTGTCTTCATTTTAAGAATATGGTGTTAGTGTAATTATTAATAGTAATGAAAGTAGAATTAATACTTATCTTCACTATTGATAATACTATCAATAAAGTTGTATGTAGCTAAATAGAAAGTGTCTTTAATTATGTGACCACCATTGTATAAGACTTTAACCTGAACACCGCCACTTACCACAACATCATACCAAAACATAGCTATGTTATATTTGTACCAAAAAAATTACCATAATCTCGCTAAATATTTAAACAGATAAGCCGATGAGAGGGCACGCTGCAATCTCATAGCGCACTCGACTGGTCAAATTACTTTATCCTATTCCCCCAATGTATATATCTACCTAGTGAGTGAGATAAGCCAGAGCCTATTCCCATCCCATCTTATCCTATTCCTCCTTATTTTCTCAAACTCTTCTCCAAATCCATTGTTAAATCAGGCAGCGTATCCTGGGGCGAGCAAACGTTTATCATTCATTCATCAGATCATTCTGATCTGATGTTAGTATATATGGCCGATATCCATGCGCGATAGTAAACACTTACCACCATTTGGATTATCTGATTATTTGCCGCCTACTTTTTATTAAAAAAAACTACATGTGTCTTAAATTGACGACATTGCCAAATGAATTGACGACCAGAAGTAAATTGCTGGTAGTGGCTGAAGATGAAAAGCAGAATATCGAGTGTGATGGCGGGCTTTAGAAGAAGCCCGCTTTAGATTATAAAGTCTTACAATATATATACATACATACATATATATATATATATATATATATATATATATATATATATATAATATACAATTGCCCATATGTTCCAAACTTTACACGATAAACAAAAAAGAAAGACAAAATAATAAATATGGTATATATAAGAAAACCTAGAAAAATCTACTCTCGCCCTGGGCCATCTAATATTTCTTTTTCATCGACGGCGCGTGGAGACTAATGCCCCTACTCAGTGACCTCATATTTAGGTGGACCTCTGTCTTGAGATATACACCATTAATCTTTCCCAACCCTTTGCTTTAATTTTTCTTATATGCTTCTTATTATAGTTATCCTTCAAAATAACTTAATCAACAAAGTCCGTCATAAATTCCTGTTACTACAATGAATAAACCTTCCTAAATGAATAAGCACGACTTCCTAAATATGGTTAATACAGCAGTTGTATAAAACAATAAACATAGGAGTTGAATTTTCTTCTGTAGTGGTGTAGAAAAAGGGGAAGAAATGTGTTAAAAATCAACTACATTAAGACATGGTAAATAAATGCAGGGGTTGAATCCTTCACTGGGAATGTTTTGTTTGGTTGTGGTAATAAAGGTTATGCTTTGTTTGGATGCAAGAGGCGTTGTGTTCCCAGGACCCAATGTTGCGTACAGGTTAAGTAAAGCCGTCCAGTACTAATGCAACACTGATTTATTGTTTGGTACAAAACTGCATGCTTTTGAAAACGCGGCTTCGAATCTTAGACCAAGTATTAATCCAAGTAATTCCTGTGTAATCCAAGAACACATATTACAAAATGAGTTGAAAATATGCCTGCACATGTGTTTTGCTTAAAATAATTAAAAATATCATATGCACAACTTGAATTCATTTTGTGATACGAGTAGAATTGATTTATACGTAGAAGCTAAGATTATACCAATTTAATTTTCGTGACTCATTCTTTTTTCTTACTAACACAGATTTTATGGTTTTATTTTCTTACCGTAAAATAAATTCATAAAATAAGGCGATCTAATGAGTTATTTTTCCACAGAGAAGTGATAAATGTATCGCAGATGACAGACTGCAAACTAAGCTAGAGCGTACCATTGGAAACTTTGTTTTGTCCTCTAACAGAATGTAATCAATATTTATTTGTCTAGATACACAATTTTTTGTCATTATAACTAGGTAATAGGTTGTATGGTTTCGGGTTGCCCGTATTAGAGTAAATGTAGTGTAGATTAAAACTCTATCTTAGTGGGTGCTTACATTAAAAAAGCAATATTTCCTCCATACATTTTCTAGAACTAGTTGTTGGAGCTAAGTTCAGTCAGGTCTGATTTTTGTATTTAATATTTCTACTAAACTACACTTTGTTTACTTTCTTACGAACATGTTCTATGATGTTTAATCCAAAAGAGTGGCTATGATCGATGAGCTTTCCAAGGCTGACAAAATTATTCCTGAGATTTTCCCCTTCAATTAATTCGGGACTTATAAAAAAAGTGTTCAGTTACACAGCAAATTATAACGTTTAATCTTATTTTAATTTGACGACCGTACTATTTCAATGGATTAATGAATGAAACTTTATTAATTGCTACTACACACATAATAAATATAACACATTAACAATAGTAGATATAGATATATTAACTGAAATGAAAGATGAAACGCACGGACATACTCGCATATCTACCAAAGTGAATTTTATCACGTCAGAAAAGCTACTTTAAGATAATACCTTAAATTTAAAAATAATTAATAATCGATTCATGCACGAGTCGATTACACAGCCGTTTGAGTGACTTACCCTCGAATCTGCAGAGCGACTCGATTTTCCTGTGGCGTGGAAAATGTTTGAAATTGTGCGCCAAAACCCGCTCGCTTTACTATACGTGACATGCGTTCCTAGCGAGAGATCACTCGAATAAATTGTGTAGGAAATTGAAAGTTTATTCAAAATGTCGTAAAATGAATATTTTTGTCAATTATTCAGGCACAAATTATCCATCTAATTAGACATTCGTACAGATAGGTACCGAATGTACAATATAAAATAGTAGCAAGCAAAAATCTAGGATTCTAAAAATGGTAATTTAAAAAATAATAAAACCGTCATATTCAACCATGATAAAATACTTTACGAGGGGGTATTTTAATTCTATTTTTAAAACTTGTTCTAAACCTGAATCATGAAATTTAACCTACATATTGACCGTGTGGTGTCGAGCCGGCTTTAAAATAGCACCACCCCATCTCTTCCCGTGGGCGTCGGAAGGGATAACAAAGCCGTTGTTACCACAAGCCCTGAGGAACTGTACCACCTCTAAAAGATTGAAATTGCTAACCAGCTTGGCCAGCGTAGAGTTGTAAGGCCATACATTCCTTGTGCACAAAGTAATGTACATGAAAAGGCCCATGTCTAGCAGTGGACAAAAAAAGGCTAGTTACGGTAATTACGGTACCTATTTGAAATCTGTAATAATAATAATCACAAATATGTAATCTGTGTCTTAAGTCATATGTTTTTCAAAAAGTGGAACATGAAAAAATATATCTAATTAAACAGTAGATCCAAACGGATTTTCCTTTATTTATCTTTATAAAAAACCATACACAAATACACGTAATAATTAATGATAATTTAGAGACATGTGGTCAGTCAGGGTTATAAGGAAAAGTGATGGTTAAGAACATACTTTTATTTATAGTAAAACTAACTTAATTAGTGGGTATTCACCGAGATAAAAGTTACCCTATCCTATCGGGATATAAAAATATTCTATCTATTAATCCGTCTCACAAACAACACGTGAAAGTGATGAATTCGCACTTCCTTGGCACACAGATATTCCATAGAGCGGTTTTTAATACATTTTATACCGTGAAATGCAATGGATACTGAGACTTTTCTACTGAGCTTTGATATGGGGTTATTCAAGATAGTTATGAATAGGATTCTGCGAGGTCTGCAATACCCCAAGTTAACCCAACATGTTAACATGTTTCATGTTAACCCCAAGTGTTGCAGTTGTCCACGGGCATGGGCACGGGCGAGCCGGTGACTTACCATCTCCTCTGCCACCTCTACTAAGAAAAAAGACTAAAGCTAGCAAAGCAAAGATGGTAACAGCCAATACTTATTTCAGCAATTTATTTAAATGTAAAGGTAATACGAATAAAAAACACAAACAATAAATAGCACTTATGAGACGAACTACTAAGAAGGTAAACTGTATATATATATAAAAAGCGGTCTATTAATTAACTATTAACTACTTACCCTAATAAAGCATTTTTAGATACGTATATACAAAATTGATTAGTAACATGAGCAAACTAGTGATCTTTGAACTATTCACAAACATTTGGAGTATTACTGGAGTGAGTAGGCACGTTCTTACCGATAAAAAATATGGAATGAGTCTGCAAGCGTTTGAAGTTTGGTGCTGATTAGAAGCTATGTTTATATTTATTAGCTCCCAGTAAGGATTCGTAGGCGCCTACTACACGAGCGAATCTCTCTTGGCGATATTCTCGCCCGTGCGACTAATTTCAATAATAACGATATGGCTATCGCCGAGCGCGTCTATCCAGCCGATACCCGCCGGGATTAGTAGGGATTTAGTAGCAAAAAGTTCAGTAAAGGACAATTATACTCGAAAGAGTATGTTATTAATTATCTTGTCCTCAATTAACTTATGTCACCTTTATTACATGTAAATTTGAATAAATTCATAAAATTCTAAACCGTGAAAAGGAGCAGGCAGCGAGGCACAGGTAGGCAACAAACACTGTAAAAGGAAATTATTTGGATAATAATTACGCCTCCCCAATTTGAAGACATTAAAAACGAAGGCGGACACTTTCAACTTATTACGATTTCCTTAATTGATAGCTCTAAATGAGTCGTTAGGTAGGTGTATACTGTTTTTACTTAACTCGTAAGGAAAAACTCGTAAGGTTTCGATATTTCGGGTGTCTACTATTTAAGAACTGCATAGGACACTTAAAATACATAACTTATTTTCTATCAATTATTTTTATCCTATAAAATTGAATGATCTATTCAATTGTAATTGTACAAAAAACAACATGAGAAGCTATACTTGACCATCCAATTCTAGTCCTTATTAAGAACTTTTTAAGCACCTATGAATATAATATTTAGTTTTAATAATCCATGAAACCATTTATGTAATAACCCATGAATATATATGTTGTTGATTACACTTAATCTATGCAATTTATACCAAGTAGTCTGTAGATACAGTAAATATTTCTGTGTGTCTTGTAAAAACCTGTACAACTCGACTTATCACTTTTCGTTTTTTTAAGTTCACATCATACTCAGAAAAAATTAGGATTTTTTTATCTAATCCACATTGCGTTACGAGCTTATAGATCCTGAGATACAGTTTGTGCCAAATGATTCAACTTGTCTGAAAATGCACTTTTGTTTAAACTCTGCGTGTAAAATGGTACAATTAAACTCATCCCAAAGACGTTATTGTGTTTTCAAAACATTTATGTGTAAAAAAAATACTTCTTATATAATATTGTTCTACACGTAAAAAATATGTTGCAAAATATTGTGCTTTTTGATACATTTGTTTTAGAATTTCACCCTGTTCTCAATAAGAACCAAATAATCAAAATAATGAGAATGGAATATTTTATATGTTAAAGCTTCGTAAATATACAGCAATAACATTTGTCACGAGTCAGTTTTCTTTCTTGTAAAATAATATATGTAAAGCATTACTAATACACACAGCTCCGTGTATCGTGTACCTACACTAAACTTGATAGTACGTATAAATAATATAAAAGTAATAAATCGGAAGTGCGGAAATGAACCCTTCCCGCGTGTCTCCCCATACCACCCCCGTCTCCTCTCCGGGAAAACTCCGTTGAGTCCTAGGAAATTAAATTCCGTCGAGCTGGTACTGCGATCAACTTGAGAAGTCTAGGATATATTATTCACAGGTATCTAGTATGTGACTAATTAGCATTCGAGTATTTACACCAACTTTAGCCAGAGTTTCACAAAGATGCAGGAAATAATTATTCTATGTGACGTAACGTCATGCTTATAGAATTTGTAGGTCACTTGCAGTACAGTTTGTGAATAGTGATAGGTATAAATATGTAGTGCAAAACATGAATAAACATATGCAGAACTAACTCGAAGAGTTAGTCATACTTAGATCAAATCAACAGGAGGAAGATCACCTCGAGTGGTCCTACAAAATAGAGTCCAACGGACCTGCTTCCTTTATTCACGTATAGAACAGCGACTGGCTTGCACGTGATACGCTCGCACGACAAACACAGTTTTGTAGTGGAAAATACATTTAAAAATGTCTTTCTGTGCATTTATTCAGCACACAAATCACTCAAGGAGCAAAAACAAGACACATGTAATTACTTTTCACACGTAAGTAAGAACACCGAAAAGTAATCATATGTAGAAGTTTTTTAAAATTATAAATTTCATTCGCCATTAATGAGTGAGCGAGATAAAAAGAGTGCGAGATAAAGTAGTGCTTGTCTCGCTCTTGTTACTATCCAATCTCATCGCCCTATCTCTGTCTTTCGGTGTCGTACAATGTGACTTCAATTATAGCCTTCGAGTTTGTGTGCATTCGAGGCTTTTTTCAGTTGACGCAATGTACGAACGTACCGTATCTTCCCATTTTGCTTTGGTCTAAGATATCATATATAATTTTTATTAGGTATTATATATGAAATTAAATTTGGCATTATTTATTTATTACTACTGATACTGTCAGGAGTTATTTCTTTTTTCTTGTAGTATATGGCAACAGCGCAATTAGCACATTGTCACTGTTGCAGTGTAGATTTTTCTTCGTGAAATAACAATTATAAAATCAAAATAATTCAGAACACACTGGAAATAGCCAAGTCCCGTCGAAATAAGTTTGGAGTCGCTCAGTATTGTAATAGTAGGTTTACTGAGCACAGATGAGTTGAACTTCTTGGAAGCACACGAAATACGTAATCTTATGCTTTTAATTGATTATCACAAACTTTACGCACTTTGAAATTTAATAAATTATCACTATTAAATCGCAAAACCCCACAATACACAGTTTTTACAATAATCAAACAAAACTTCTCCTTTCACTTCTCGAGTTCCCGCCAAAAGTCGTGTGAAGAGTAGGCGCAAAAAACACAAATAGTCAATGGGAATGCCTTTATGTATATGTCGTCATTTCAATGTGTGTGTGGCGACATCGGGTTTCCATATAAATTCGAGTAGATATAGCAAGCAACATGCGACTTCTATCTACATTCATATTCTGTGTAATAATTCTGTGTTTTTTAATCATTTCTTAAAATGTACTTAAATTTATATATTTTTATTTACAATATTTTACTTATACGTCTTTCAGCACTTTTGTTGAAAAAGTAAATAGGTATAATTCATCAGCATCAGTAATTAAAAATATGGTAGAAGGCTTTTTGGCGGGAACTCGAGAAGTGAAGTTGAAACTTTGAAATTGTTTAGAACGAAGAAAACTTGACACTGACAGAATGTGCTAATTGCGATATTTTGTCATTATATGAAAAGAAAAACAAACTAGAAAAAGTTATTGACCGCACTTATTAATTCTTATTCAATGATCCTCGCAAAACATTGTGTAAGTGTTGTTTTTATTTAAAAAATATTTATTTTCACTCAAATTGTGTTTAATTCATTATTTTAACTAATATTAATTAATTAATTCACCGATATAATATGTACATGCGTCGAAAATAGTTTTAGAATTCGGTTATTTCGGTACAGACTAAACATTTCAACTTGTCGACAGTGCGCTAATCCCAAATAATAACACTCGTAAAATGCTGGTCTATTTAAATCATAAACACAAAATATACGTTGTGGGAAAAATAAATAGATTAATCCATTATTCAACAGGTAAGGGATTATCGGTGGATAACTATACATGAGGGATGGATTCCGAACGCCCTCGTACGTTATAGAAGCTGGCCGTGTGCCAGAGAGATGAGATATGTGAACACAAAGAAGCGCTTAGTGGAAACGCTCGCTCGCTACCCGAATTTCAATCCCGAATCATCGAGCAAACTACCGTCGACTTTAAAAAATCCTACGTCAAGTGATTGAGTATAATGGAAAAATAGGCCAATATTATAACGTATGAAGTTATAATATTGTTTTCAATGAAAATATATCTGTAGCCGGCAATTAAAGAATGTTTCCCTTTCTGTGCAGTTATGTATTATATATTATAATAGTATATATGTATATCTATATAAAGTATGAGTGTAAGTATATAAATACATTTGTATTCACTATATTAGAAACTAAAAAATAAATTTAAACTAAAACTGAACCCGCAGTTTATTTTCTTTTTGATCTGGTGGTTAATTGGGTTTTTGAAAAAAAAAAATATCAATTTTTTTTATGTATTTTAAAACTTTATCATGAATTATATTAATAATCGATGCGAAATACTCTTAAAAAATGTTTATTTAATTTATTATAAACAATTTAAAATTGATAAAATTTTAAAAAGAATCACGTGACTACAAACGCGCTACGATTGGTCGCCATGTTTGTGACGTCATAATGTTAAAAGGATTTCTCGATAGTACAGTATCACAGGCTTCTGCATGTAAATTGACGACAAATATCCGACATTTAGTTTAAAAAAATATTTATATTAACTACTTTTATTTAGTTATGTGTGATAAAGGATTTATAAAGGCTAATTCCGATAATATACCTGATGTGGATATATTTATGATAACAGATTTTCTTAAAAATGATATTCGGTTTAATTCAGCTGAAGTTCGAGGTGCTAAAGCATCAAGGTAAGTTTATAAAAAAATAATATTGTAAATTAAAATATTAAATGATTTATTCGTCATTAAATATAATTTGATGTTGTTTTGGAATTAGGTCGTCGCACTGCTTGGAACCATTTATTTCGACGTTTAACATTTTGTGGAACATTTAAAAACATTTTTTCAGGAGTTGTTTTTGTAGTATTCGTACATAATGGTACGAAGCAAGCACGATAACTTTTAAGGTTAGACATTTTCGATATATTTATTAATATATTGACGATAATAACAAGATTTAATCGATTAATAGTCAAAATACAGTATCAGCTGTGTGCTACAATGAGTAGAAATTAACATTGTGACGTCACACGCGCTCGGGTTTGTTCGGGAACTGTCCGCGTGTTTTCGGTACTGGATTCAAAAATTTATTTGTAATTAAATATAACTTTTTAATTAAAGCGAAAAAAAAAACTAAAAATAGTTTTGTTATAAAATGTGTATATGATCTTTCCATTAATGATAAAAAATTTTTTTTTTCAAAAACCCAATTAGTAAAGAATACCGTCAGGCATTATAAGTCCTCTAGTTGTACACGGCAAATACTTGTGCACTGATCTTTAAATAACTAAATAAAATAGCACCAAAAATTAAATTTAACACGGTAAGTATAGATAAGTCTTTTGGAGTGAGATTTTACCATTCGATATTAGTTTATAACGTCCCATTGCGTGACCATAAGCCATAAACACAACATTTACATTGCATCAAAGGGGGCCTTGTAATCATCAGGTCACACATTATATAAAACATAATGCTTCTAAGCATTAAGTTCGAATTTTGTTACTGTGCAATAAAGAATAAATAAATAGATCAAAAAATAAATTATACAGGCTGTGTCCAAACCTTCCCGATGCCAGAAATACAATCATGTGCATTTTTTTTTAATTTACTATTTCTTTTCATTCAAATCTTTTTTACAGCATTCATTTGTTCTGAGTTTCTATTTTGTATAAATTAGCTAAATACAAAGCCCAAAAATATTATTGAAAGAAAATACGTTACATTAAATGTGAATTAACTCGGAATTCATAGTTTAAGACTTCGGGAAAGATTCGGACACGATTTGTATAATATTCTAAAGGGACATTAAATATTAATCAAATATAATTATGAAAAATGTGTTATAATTTTTATTGAGAACGATATAATATTGACAATATTATTTCTTGGAAATATGTAGGATAGCACAGAGAAGGTTTAGGACCACAATCTGCCACGCGGGCCCAATGCGGATTGGTAGACGGTACAAATACGATATATTCCTTTATTAACGAGTTATAATTTTTTTTTTTTTAATTCCGCTCATACTTAGAAATCTGATGGTACAGATCAGGCTTGTACTCGTGTTTCAACGGGCAGCAAAAAAATACTAAATGAGCAGCAAATCATAATCAAAAAAACAACCTATTTTTTAAAAACTGCAGTACATTATTTTAAACTAGCTGTGCCCGGCCACGCGTTGCTGTGGCTGCCCGACAGATGGCGCTTACCCTATGTTTGGGTAAAAAGCGGGTATATAAAAACACGCGCGTGTTCGAATGCAACGTTGTGTCAAAATTTCAAAACAATCGGTGAAGAACTTTAGGAGATTTAAGATTTTGAACAAACGAACGTTTACATTTTTATTTATATAGATAGATTACTAAAAATGTCATCGTCAAGTCGACGAAGACCCGCTTTCTTTATTGTCACCAAAGAACCTAAAGGTTTAGGTTAGGTTACCTTTATACATCGCTACCATCGATTTTCTGCTCATTCAGTATTTTTTGCTGCTCATTTAATAACTTCTATTTGAATATTACGTTCTGAATAAACATTTTGATATTTACCCCCATAAATATAAATACAAGGTACCTACGTAAATTTTAATATTCTTCGCTTCCCCATTCTATACTGTTTTAGTATCAACAAAACCTTTCAAATATTATTACTGTGTGAAGCATAAAATGAATAAACATTTTATAGCGAACGGATGATAAAACGAACACATAAGGATATTAATCGCATATCTGTGAGTATCAACGTAGGAATAGAAATCCACGTTTGTGGATAAGTATATGTATAAATAAATTAAAAAGAAAGGATTAAATGTACGTAGTTGGTCACCTTTACTCCTGTTGACTGCTGTTGATCTTTAGGACATCCCTCAAGATCATAACTATGGGTCTTTGGAAAAAAAAATGGTTAAATCTGGGATCTTATAGATCTTTAGGTCTTATAGGTACGTTTGGGTCTGCCACGCTTCTGCAGCGCCTCAGTAATGTAGCACACGAGCACACGGACGACTTTTATGCGATTACGCGAAAAAGAGTAGCATCCCTGTGGCGCAGGATGCGGAGCAGCACCAACAGGATTCTGACGGTGGTCGCAAATAGGATTAATTGTCCCATCCAAAAATTTTGGGTGGACCTAATGATAAATAGTGCTACAGTTTATTTCTTACTAACATAGGTACTTAGTTTATAAGTAGTATAAACAATAACCCTACTAACTATAACTATAACTTATAACCCTTCCTATGAATATTATGTTATTCCCTTTTTCCGGAATGCATATTCTTGGGTGTCATTTAATCTATGATTAGTCCCAATTAGTTTGGAAACATTTTTTAATCCTTACGTTTTCTTAAGTTATGTTAAGGTCTTCCAATTTTCTAAAATAATCTACACTCCTACTGCCTGCCTTCCTATTTACAAACATTTCTTTCTAAACACATAAAACAGTTTTATTGTATTCTATCAACAGAAAATTATATGGAAATTAAACAAAAGAGATATTATGAATAAATTAATTTATAATAGTATTTTCTAAATTTAATAATATTATTAATAATATACGTATTGATTGTCTTAGTGGCATTGTTCAAGTTACATTTCCTAACTCACCCAGCCCTAAAGTTCCATTCCAGGGCAAGCGTCGCTTTCTAAGAAACCATGTAAGTGTTCTCTTTCGCGTCTCACTTTCACAAGTTTAGGGCTCGGACAAGTTAGCAACGTCGTGGCTAGTTGACGCCACATTAGGGTTTCCGATTTCTCGAGGTTTTTTAGTTCTCGGGTGTCGAGAGTTCTCGAGCCTGATTTCTCGGGTCTTCTCGGGTTGTCGAGAAAAAAGTAAATTTTTGTCTAGATTTTTTATTTAAATAATACAAAGAGTCTTTAATTTAATTGTGTTTATTTTAAATGATAAAATCAACATAATTTGAAACAAAAAACTAATTCTTAATAAAAAATCAGCTCAAAACAAATATACTAACTAAAAACAATCATATTTTTTCTTCTCACCATAACTAATCTCACTAATTTTTAATAAAAAACAAAATCTCTGTTAACAATCAGCTTAAAACAAACATTTTTAACTAAAAACAATCATAAATTTTCTCATCATAACTAAAAGTCACTCACTAATCTCACTATGTGGGTGATATGGTATGCATCACAATTTTTGGCAGTTTTAATGTAATTAAATAATAGGTATCTGCTATTAATACGAAAAAAATAACTGTCTTTAAGCCTACTTATTAATTCTTATAAAATATGCCTTAAGATAAACTAAAGCATTAATAGATTTATCAGACAGGCGGCTTCTAATCTTACTGACCACATTTCCCGATATGGAAAATACCCTTTCATTTTCTGTTGAAGTCGGCTTGACTGAAATTAATGCCTTGTATAGTGTTTCCAGATTAGGAGTCCTCTTGCCTGTTTTTTCAAATAGCAAAAACTCTTTTTTTATTATTGATTTTGAAAGCACCACAGCATTAGTTGATTCATCATTTTTCGAAACACCTTTTATTGCTCTCTCTAATTGAGCTGCAAAGCTGTCTTGTTCAGGTTCTGATTCGCTTACGCCTGCTTCAACAACTTCTGAATTATTTTCTGTCAAAGGTTCTGTAGTAGTGGGAACAGTGGGGTATAGGCGATTGAATAAGTCTTCAGCATATCCAATTAAAAATGTCTTGCTATTATCGATAAAATAATCACTCTTTTTGTGCATAAAATTATCGGGGCTGTTTAGGTAGCGTAGCAGCGATATTAGAGGTGTATTCCGACGATCTGATATTTTCATTTTAAGAGATTCTACTAATTGAAGAGCCAAAGGGTGGTCGATATTTTGTAATTGTTTTAGCAACACGTCTATTATAGCCTCTGCAGTTAGTAAATTGGCACCTTGTCTGCTCAATGCTTCTACTGCAAGTTTCGTTGGCGTCAATATCAACAGCAATTTTTGTAGTACACAAATATTTTCCTCCTTCCATTTAAATGAGCTATCTAAATCAATCAAGGCTTTTTTAATGGAATTTTTTAACTTCAAGAAACGCTCAATCATTGTTAGCTTTGAATTCCACCTAGTTCTGACATCCTGTAATAAGGCTAGTTCTGCCCCGAATTCAGTCTTCACATGTTTTTGTAGTGTGATATTTCTGAGAGGACTCTTTCTGAAAAATCTTATGATCGAACGGGTCTCATTCAGGACTTTATTTATGTCGTCATCAGGTTGCAATATAGATTCTTCATCAGATTCGTCGTCGATATCAGTGCTGGCTTCATCAGAGCTGCTGTGTTCATCGTCGCTAACAGGTGTGTTTCTTCTAGCAACTGTAGTTTCTGGTTTTTTTTTACAAAAGGTATCAAGAATAGCCAAATGGATGGCATGGTTTACACAGAGGACCATCTCACAGGGGCTCTCTCTGCCAAATTTTTTCATAACATTTGGCCCGTCGCTGGTTACGGCCAAGACGTAATGCTCGAAGTTTACCCCAAAGTATTTCAAACGCTCCTCTACTATTTCTCTAACCTCTGCGGCACCGCATTTTCCGGGTATGTAAACTAGCCCCAAATTGTAAACTTTTGCCTCTGCTGTATGGACACAGACGCTAAAATATCGTCTGTTTCGTATGCTTGTCCACTCGTCAATTGTCACACTTAGCCGGTTTCCTGATGTGCAAATCTGAGAAAGCTCTTTTATCATCTCTTTCTCCTTTTCATCATAAAACTTCAATATTAGGTTCATTACTTCGGTTTGGGTCTTTGGGAGTTTATACCCCTTGGCAACAAGTGATTCACGGATAAATTCACTTTTAGTAATGCCTCTTATAGTAAAACCGTCTTGGGCAGAAAGTTTAGCTAAAATTTCACCTAACGATTTTCTGGGTTGAACGTCAAATTTCAGTGTCTGCTGTACGTGCATAGTTTCAAAAGCACTTCTAGATTTTTTTGGTGCCGTCACCCCGGAACTGGACGAGCTGGTAGATCCGTCTTCTGTGTTCATTTGAGCCTCGGTGGATCTTACATCAATTTTGTGTACATGAGCTAAATGCCTCACTAGTCCGCTTGTGTTTGATCCTTTACAGGATATGGTTTTAGGACATTTTAGACATTGCGAATTTGAGGCGTCCTTATTTTTTTTGAAATATTTCCAAACTTTGGAAGTTTCCATTTTGGTCCATCAGTTGTAAAATCTATAACAAACAGTTCAAGGATTAGTAAGTATTTTAGTACCTACAAAATAACTGACGCAACAGTGGGGAGGCCTATGCCCAGCAGTGGGTTGATGTGGTTAGGTTAGGCTGATGACGGGCGAAGCCGTGGACGGAAAGCTAGTTTTAAATAAATAATAACAAAACTTACCTGTTTGTTCTGCAATTCTATTACTCGTACGTTACTAAATAAGTACACTATGCTGGCTTTATGATCCGATTTTCAATCCGAAGTAATCCGAACACGGCGGGAGTTGAAACACGAATGAACGAAACACAACTGGGGCCGCGCGGGCGCTTGCGTTTGTCGGCGAAAACAAAGGATACCGACAGACACGAGCCGCGCTGTCAAAGGATGCCGCCGATTGCCGCCGCCACCTCGCATTTACAAAGAAAGCTAAGCGTAAAAATGTTTATTTAAATTTCTCGATGTCTCGACTTTTCTCGAGCTGAATTTCCCGGGAACGAGACCAACCGATTTCCCGGGAATTCCCGGGACGAGAATTCCCGGGAACAAACCCTACGCCACATCGACCAAAGTATAACATTTATTCTGTCTGAAAGAAATTAATAGAGTTTTGGATGCAAGTGACAGTATTCAAAAACATAATTTAATTTTTAATTATTTCCATTACTCGCCGAATTGCAATTGTAAAACATTAGCAGAACCAATCAACTAAGGGTTCAGCAAATGCTGTACAGGAATGTTACAAGTTTGCTCCCCATGTCTCTGCAGACCTCGAAAGGTCTTTTTCTTTATATAAACGGATAATAGACGTTAAAATATAATTTCAGTATTTCAGAAAATATTGAAAAAATCATGATTATTTATTTCAACTCTAAGAATCGTATCATTGTTTTATTCATATATATCCTCACTACGAACTATAAGCTTCGTAATAATGTGGGCATATAAAATGTAAGTATGTATCCGATACACGCACACAATAGTATAGACATAGTTGCAAGTAGGTACAACATCATTAACAACCAGATTCAGAATCCCGGGTATATCCATATTAATATATACATTATCACAAGTACCAAATCACACTACGTAACCCCGACCTCTGCTGATAAGTGATGTAGCATCAATTAAGTACATCGTAATGATTAGATTGGCTGAACAATCACTGCTATCGGCCGATGAATTTGTAGCATTATAATATTATTGTGTGACTATAGATAAAACGATCAATATGTAATCATACATATCTCCGAGTCATTTTGATAAAATTGATTTGATTTTGTTTGCAACAAATACTTTAAGGTTGTAACTTCATAATCACTCGTAATATAATTTACTGCAAAGGAAAACATACACTTTATACTTCGAGTCAACAACATTATAATATAAAAATAATAAGAATAAATTCATTTTGACATAATTCAAGTTACAGTAGAAAACTTACTAAATATTAAGATAAATATTGTACTCGTATGCTGTACTTATTCATACTGATTTGCCTATAGGTCTCACTCTAAACATGGCTTGTGACGTGAGTTTACAATAAAATTAACAGTGTTGATACAGCGCGTGCAGTGCCTCTATATATACATTTATGTACCATAGATATATAGATAGATAGATATGTATATAGATAGATATTAAGATACTACCATAATTACTACATTTTATAGTACTTGTAGTATGTAAAATAGTTATATGTATACACATACATTATATATTATATTTATTATAGATAGAATGTAGTACTAATTAAGTACATAGCATAAAATATAAATTCAATGTATAAATATATAAGATAATATATAGGCACGTCAGCTGCTAGCTGCTCACTTATTATATCATAATAATAATAATATACCAGTAAGTATATATAGTTTCCTATTGAATTGCTTCAAGTAAATTGGTCTCATTAACGACCGACCGACATTTTGACCAACCGATTGGCGCAGTTAGTAGTAGGTACTTGCTGTGCAAAAGGTCCGGGGTTCGATTCCCGGACGCACATACATTTGTTTAAAAAAAAGACGAAAGTTGTTCGGATCTGGTTGTGTGTTTGTGTTTGTCTTTGTATGTGTCTCTGGACCCACGACACAAGAAATCCTAGTGTTAGCCATTGAGTGTGGCGTTAGTTATTTATTTATTAGGTTGTGTTCCAACAACCAGCTCGTAAGACAAATTTTTACTTGTTTGTTCCTAAGCAGTTTGATGTCGCAGACAATCTTATTGTGACTGACAATCTTGACTTACGAATTATAGATCGGATAATAAATACTAGTGCCAGCGACTTCGTTCGCGTGAACTGTGATGATTCCCGTGGGAACTCTTTAACAGATCGGGATAAAATGTACTTTAATTGTTAACCAAGGTTGATAGCTATAGCTGTGCCAAGTTTCATTAAAATTCAAAATAAGTTTATGCGTTCAAACAGATAACAATTGTAAAAGTAATCTAAAAGTAAAACAATTCTGTTTAGGCTCCTGTATCGTTCAAAGACTAAGCTGCATCGATTTTTATCAAAAAATATTTCGTTTACAGACATCTTCGTTACGATTTTATTATATGTATAAATTCAATTCGTTTAACCCACTTCACTTAAGTACAGTAGTTTTAAAGATACGTTTCGTAAGACTGAAGTCATATTGGGGAGAGGCAAGCAAGAAACTTACAGGATTTGTCTCAATTGTATATGTAAACATGACAAAACTAAATCTTTCAAGACTGCGACACTCGATACTGAGAAAGTTGCCAACGTGTTGTTACGTTACACCGCCATTTAGTTGGATATTACGAAGCTGTTATTGTCGCATTTCGAGAACCTCCATCCACTTATGCAAAGTATTATTCCTATAGTAATCTTATTCATTTTACGATCACAATCGCGAACCTTTTTTATATTACCTACATTAACCTACATTAATTAATATCACTATGTATTTTCAGTATGTTTCCATTAATCAACGGAGATACACAGATAAGACTACCTTAAAATGTATTACATTTCCCACTTTATCCTATTTTCCCAATAGGTACGTGTTTCGGTAGTGAGTGAGATATGCCAGAGTTCATTCCCATCTCCATCCTATCCTTCCCCATTCTCTCACACTGTTCTCCAAACCAATTCCTAAACGTTTAAATGTAGCGCATCCGGGTGTGTGCCAACGCTTGTCATTCTAGACCGATGTTGACATGTGACCCGGATTTTCATGGGCGTCGGTATCTACTTACCACCCTCAGTATCTACTTATCACCAGATGAACTGTCTGCTGGTCTGCCGGCTTCTTTCTATAAATTCCAATATGATTATTTATATTTTAGTGATATATGTATCTATACAGACGTCGCCACCATTTGTTATTTAACAAAGAAGCAAGTAAATAATAAGAAAGTTATATTATATCTTTCTCTCGGTAGAGTAACCACTTTCCTTTGTCCCAGAAAAGTTTTCCTGCTTTTAATAAAACCGTGAAGTGAAGCTCTAAGTTGCAGGCAGCTAGCTGCTTTACTCAATATTCCGCTCAACTTAACAGTAACTTAACGCCACCAACTTTACCAGTAGTAAACTCCATGATGATAACTTGGAAGTCTTATAATTATTTATTCCTTTTTGCTTGAAAATATAGCGATATTAAATAAACAATATAGCGATAACAAATATTTCCATGCACAGCAGAAATAAGTTGATATCTTAAAATATATATAATTTTATATAAGAAGTTCTAACACGTTGAATCACTTTGGATTTACAATAAAAACATTTGAATCTTTCAAACTTTAAGCTTCAGAGAAATGTATTTCAACATTGAAGTGATATTTCGATGTTCAAAGCAAAAATAAAAAAAAATAACTTACTTTAAACTGCGCCCTTGAAAATCAATAACAATTGATTTTTGACTTATCATCTTTTCAACTTACTCCCGCCATGCACGGATTTATATTATGTTTTTTTATATTTATATTTTTTTTCGGAATGGCTAAATTCTAGTGGCCCTAATGGAATTTCCGGTAATGTGTGGTTTAGGAGTGTACAGCCAGGAGCAAAGAGTGTGTGCAGCAACAAGCCTAAGAACTCCTACGCCGGTAGACCGGCGGAAGGAACGGACCCCAGCCTAAGGCGTTGCTTTGAGAGGGTACCGCGGGATCGCGAGTCGGTGAGAAACGCCCAGGCACGTGCCGATACCTGGTATAAGTGTGTACCTGGTATGCCTGGTACGGTGTGTGTTCATGGTGTAGCATGGGGGACGTCTTCGTCTCCGCCGGTGAAGAAGGTGAATATGTATAGCCTGTGAGTGTAGTGTAACAATCGCATTGACAGCAGTAATTGGGCCGTCGGGGTCGTCTAACACGTGTCTAGGACGACGACGACGACGGCAACGGGGGGGGTCATTCCTATCGGAGACATAGACCCATTAAAAAGCAAGCTACAACATTTTATTATGACCGTATATTATGACCCTGTGGTGTCGGCGGACGTTAGAATAGCGCACCGCTCCATTTCTTATCGTGGGTGTTGTAAAAGACAACTGAGGTATAACAAAGCCATAAATAAAAATCTGTCATGAATTGGACAGAGTACAGGGGCCCATCTCCAGCAGTAGACGAAGAAAGGGTTGGTTTGGATTTTATTATATAGAAATATTATAAATAATCGTTTCTTTTGGCAAGATACTTAGCATTCTGACAACAATACCGCGTTGAATAGTTATACTTATGCCCTAAATGAGGTAATTGCCAGTCTGGGGATAACTGGTGGTGTCAACCAGGCGCTTCGAACTTGAATATAATTCATAGACACGTAGATTTTAATTTTTATGCTATACTGATAGTTTTTTTCTGTAAACACTCAGAAATTGTATTTTGTTAGAATTTCCTCTATTACAAACCCAGTGTTTAACTATTTTATGTGTCGTTTTATAACAAATAAACTTCACATATATTTATTCATTCGTTTACTAAATTATATTGTAACAGATAGGTAAACACTTTTACACCTTAATATTAATTTGGTTAACAGTGTTAAAACAGAATGTTAAACAAATTAGCGTAATCCAATCAAGGAGTTCCTGTTTAATACAATTCGTGTTTTGGACAGGCAAATTAGTGAAGCTCCGTAACCAGGGATACCATCCGTCCGTGTTTAGGATTTGTCCTAGTTATTAAAAGTATCCAGGCCAAAAGGACTTAACAAGGTTTAAAAAAATATTCAACCATTTTTTTTTGATAACTAATCGATCGATAACTGAAATTAAGGGCTGGAATAATTGTTTCTAGGTATCCTATACATCATAATAGGTCGGGGAGAAAGTCTTTTCATCTTTTGTACGTATAAAGTTGTAATCAAATCTCTGTGGTTGTACTATTTGTAACTTTATGGATCTAATGCGGTATCGGTAAGTTAACACAAAGTTGGCTCAAGCGTTTTCAGTCTGGAAAATTTAATGTGAAAGATGCTCGTTCTGGTCGCCCAGTTACAGATAAAGTCAATGCCGTCTGTGAAAAAGTGGAGAAAGACCGACACATCAGTAGTTATGACATTGCTAAGGAACTGGGTATTGATCACAAAACGGTTTTAAGTCATTTGAAAAAGTTTGGGTACCAGGAAAAGCTCGATATTTGGGTGCCACGCGATTTTACGGAAACAAACCTCATAAACGGTGTTTCAATTTGCGATTCTCTGTTTAAAACGACACGACAACGAACCATTTTTGAAACGATTGATCACGAGTGACTAGAAGGGGATCACCTACGACAAGAACGTGTGAATAAAATCGTGGTCAAAGCACGAACAGGCTCCACAAACAGTGGCAAACCAGGCTTAACGCGAAGCAAGGTGATGCTGTGTGCATAGTGGTATTGGAAAGGTATCGTTCATTATGAACTTTTACCGCCGGGGGGAACTATTGATTCTAATCTCTACTGCCAGAAACTGATGAGATTAAAACAAGCAATTGAGACAAAACGATCTGAGCTGATAAACAGAAAGGGTGTAATATTTCACCATGATAACCCTAGACCACACACATATTTAGCCACTCGGCAAAAGTTGAGAGAGCTTGGCTGGAAAGTGTTGATGCATCCACTGTATAAGCCCTGACCTTGCCCCTCCGATTTCCATCTGTTTCGATTGCTACAGAACTCTTTAAGTAGCATAAGATTGACATCAAGAGAGTCAAAACTACTTGTCGAAATTTTTTGGGCAAAAATATCAGAATTTCTACAGCAATTTCATAACACTATCTACAAGATGGCAAGAAGTTATCGATCAAAAGGGCAAATATTTATTATAAGTACCTAAACGTAATTAAACTTTTAAAAAAAATGTATTGAATATCTATAAAAAATACGAAAAAAATTTCACTCCGACCTAATATAACGAAATCGCAATAAAGCCGTGTCTATACATTTAATATTATAAAAAAATATACTGCAATTTACACGATGAATGTTATAGAGACCAAAAGATTTGTTTTTTGAAATTTTCGTCTGTCCGTCTCGTCTGATGGCGTGTCTCGCAAAAACCACGGGACGGGGGGGGAGATTTTGGCAAAGTTACAGCTTAGGTGGCGGATTAAAATTTTGGGTACTATTTATACAGATCAATTACATATATCTACGCGAACGAAGTCTCAAGCATTGCTTGATAATATTATAATTATAGCCGTAATTCTGAGCTTAGACTACCAGACAAATTTAAAAAAAGAATAGTAGGTAAATTGATTGATTTTTTCCGGATTAATGATTGTACAGATAACAAGTCCACCCTGTAGGTAGCCGGCCATCGTGTGACGCCTTTCGACAACTCTATTAACACAAATCTAATTGTTCTGGGATTATCTTTTGTTATCTCGTGGTCAATCACTTCGATCCAATGCTATATTTTGTCATTTCCAGGCTCTGTCTTCTTCTCATAGTCTGCAGAGATGAAATCCATATTATGTACTTAAGAATAATCATTAAATGTCAAAGCTTATCGTTTTCTGGTGTACATGAAATATTCAACAAGACCTATGGTTAATAAATTAAGAAGAATGTTAATAAATTAAACATACAAACGTTAGCTTTACAGATTCAGATTTTTTTGTTAACTGCAAAGATCAAAGAAACGTGCGAGAATTCAAACTACTCTCACCGTGTGACATGTGACTCATGTGACATGTGACTCACTGTGACATGTTTTTAATTAGTCGAAGAAGCCTGATCCCGAAGAAGCCTGTGAAACATGTGTATTACAAAGTAAATTGTAGTCTGTTTGTCTGTAGACAGCTTCGTCGAGTCACTTAGCACTCAAGTAACAATGTTTTTTGTGCGATATCGTGTTTGACATTGTGTGTCTTGTCATTTTACATTTATGGGTAGTCCCACTAATTACCTCGTAAATCTAGGTTTGAAGTCATTGTACTGAATTTTATTTTTTACCGATGACAACCCTACCAATACTCGCATATCTCGGTGCGGTACGCAGCGCGCATCGGCAGCAGCTCGGCGTACGTCGTTGAGGTGTAAACAGCAATTACAAACTTTGGTTTGGTCGCGTTGTATTTTAACACAGCACTGGGAGGTTAACTGCCGTTTGCAGAAGGGGTTGATTACCCGCGGGGCACTCAAGCGAAATAATTTAAATTCTACTCAAACAATAATATAGCCTTAAGTATTGTGTATCAACTCGTAACCATTTAGAAACCTAATAACAAATATTATTTCTCATTCTCTGTTTTTCTAAATTTTTGAAATTATAAGTGCAAAAAGAAATAAAATTGATCAATATAAGTAAAAGATATAAATATTTAATTACCTTATTATAATCAATACACGCAGCTTAAAATCACATAATTATTATTAAATTAAACATTTTTTTTTAAAATCAATTTATTGAAATTAATAAACCAAAATATGTATGTTTGTAAAACTCGTAACCATTTCTGCTTATAGGTACTTAACAACAATTTAATTAAATATTTTCTGTGCTGTATTTAATTAAATGAAACATTGTATCGAAGGCATTAGTTTAGTATGGCCTAGAGCAGGGGTGCTCAAACGGTCGATCACGATCGACCGACTTACCTTAACTAAAAAAATGCATATTGTGCGGAAAACTAATATCTATGCCACGATACACCCTACCTAGACGACAACCCTGCATCACACATACTTGCAGCCTCTCAGAGTCGATCGATCGTAGTCTAACAATATTGAGGTAGATCGCCAGCAGTTCAAGTTTGAGCACCCCGGCACACCCTACCTAGACGACAATCCTGCATCACACATACTTGCAGCCTCTCAGAGTCGATCGATCGTAGTCTAACAATATTGAGGTAGATCGCCAGCAGTTCAAGTTTGAGCACCCCGGCACACCCTACCTAGACGACAATCCTGCATCACACATACTTGCAGCCTCTCAGAGTCGATCGATCGTAGTCTAACAATATTGAGGTAGATCGCCAGCAGTTCAAGTTTGAGCACCCCGGCACACCCTACCTAGACGACAATCCTGCATCACACATACTTGCAGCCTCTCAGAGTCGATCGATCGTAGTCTAACAATATTGAGGTAGATCGCCAGCAGTTCAAGTTTGAGCACCCCGGCACACCCTACCTAGACGACAATCCTGCATCACACATACTTGCAGCCTCTCAGAGTCGATCGATCGTAGTCTAACAATATTGAGGTAGATCGCCAGCAGTTCAAGTTTGAGCACCCCTGAGCCCTAGAGTATTTATTAAATAGCAAGTTACGTAAACGTATGTGGAGAGATTATATGGGTTATGTAGGGAGTGGTGATAGCGTAGGTGTAACAAATATAGTGTAGGTGTAAGGTCGTGAGTTAAAATCCTCGACTCAAATCACTGAGTTTCTACTAGAGTACCTACGATTTTTTTTTTAATTATCACTAACTCAGCGATAGGGAGAAACATCGTTATGATACCTCCGTGCCCTAAAAGCATGTGTATCCACCAATCCCTACTGGGCCCACATGGTGGATAATGGCCCGAAACCACTCTTGTAATATACTAGGGAGGTTTGTGGCTTTGAAAAGTTATAGGTTGATATAGTATCGTATCGTGCGTAAACTGATTAAAAAAACTTTATTTCCGTGTTCCCTTGCCGGGGTTCTCAGGGACAATTTTATAAATTTTATAAGAGTCAAGAACACCACGTTTTGTATCGTCCTTACTGAAAACGAAGTTAATTTTCAACGTATTAATAATGTAGAACAACCTAAATTTTAAAAAAAATATTACGCTTATATCTTTAGTTACACGATATGTTGGTAAATAGTTACTTTACGAACTATAAAACACACGGTTACAGAAGTGCAGTTGTCAACATATTATTATCAACCTATATAAACACATGGGCACTTTAATTAACTACTACTGAGGTAGTAATAGCTATATTGAATGGCTATATTATCGTGTTGCCAACTGTACTAGAAATTAAAAAGTTATTTATTCTTTGATTTGAAGCAATGAATAAATAACTAGCACAATCGTTTTATTTCCATGACAGGCCTGGTTACCTACGTGTATGTTCATCGAACTGAATATTTCTCTTTGGAGCTATAAAAATACGCGAAAAGGTAAGTTGAAAGGTACATTTCGCTTTTTTTCCGTACATTTTAGGAAAAAGAAAGGTTTAGACAAAGTTTTTTTTTTATTCTTCTTTTTAAGGAACTTTTATGTCGTGGCACATGTCAGTTCCATCGTACCCTAAACTTACATTCTACAACATTACTGTGGATACCAATATATCAGCCCTAGTGAGGGCTTAGACAAAGTTATAGTGTAATCTTGCAGAGCTTTATAATTCCTATCTAACAATATATCATTTGTATCTATGTATGTATAGCTTTAAATTTTTTTTCTAAGATAATTTTTATAAATTTTACACTTTAGTAACATGGAACTATTGAACTGATTTCGCTCATCTATGAACTTAACGTTTGAGACAAATGTTTTAAGACTTTCTCTGTCACTAAATAACTAAACCTATTACGGAATAATATAATGTGTTTGGTGTTACTTATTACACTTAGATCCCTCTTAGTATTAAGATCCATAGATTAAACTTCCTAAAATAAAATGTAATTCAAGAAGAAACATAAAACAAATACTTTAAATTAATCTTTGTTGGTCTTATCCTTTTAATTGTATTTCCTAATTAATTACAGCTCCCTGAGTTCCTTTCGTGTAACTGGCCCAACTAGTCCCTAACTCTTATTAATAAGGCAACAAGCAAAGTAAAGTAGCTACAACTAATTAAGCCAAATTTTTATAAGTGAAATTCGTATTCATATTAATAATGTAAACTATTTTGTACTCGTAACAAGGTTCTCTGTAACAAGACGGAATGGTTGTATTCTCTCCCTAAAACATTGTGCCTTTAATTTTATCACAATTCAACATTTATACAATAAATATTTTATCTATCTGTGGAATAATGTATAGAAAATTATTAAAGTTAAAGGCAAACAATGTACCCATTTCACTAGATGATAGTATAAATACGAGTAATCTTTGAAGTTAGTATACGATTACTGATGAGCCGTCCTCTGTTAAGCATAAAGAAGTACTCGTAATTTAGGGCCTGATTATTTTATGTATTTTTTTTTTATTTTATGTAGTAATCGTAGTATTTTATGGCGTGTATTTGAACCAGTAGCAAAAAAATATTCAACAAATTATTCTTGTACTGCACTTCCTACTTTATCGTATTTCCCAATGTACGTACGTGTTTCGGTAGTGAGTGAGATATGCCAGAGCCCGTTCCCATTTTAGCCTATCCCTCCCCATTTTCTCAACCATTTCTTCCAATCCACTCCTTAATCTGCAAAGGTAGGTAGCGCATCCAGGGGCGTGCCAACTTTTGTCATTCTGGACTGATGTTGGCATGTATCGCGACAGTAAACCGCAAATATAACATTGTTATAGTAAAAAAATATATCAATTGGAGCAACGAAAATGAACGTTAATGATAACTCGTTTACAAGCGCTAAATAAATTTGTAACAGTAACCAACCTATTTAATATCCACGGCTAGACATGGGCCTCGTCACGTACTTGTGCATGAGGGATGTATGGCCTCAAAACAACACGCTGCAAGCAGGTTAGCGAATTCACTTTTTAGTAGTCGCTGGGGCTTGTGGTAGCTGCTCTGTTATCCCTTGGTCGTCTTTACGACACTCGCGGAAAGAGAGGAGCCTATATAATGCTATCTACAATATTATATAGCCTGCGGACACAACACGCCAAACTTGAATACAAATACGATTATAAACAGAGTTTGCAAGCTATACATATCTACCCACAAAGAAAGCGTGTTTGTTAAGTAACTTTAAAGGCTTTGTTTAAAGATGATCTTTGTCATCAAGCGTTTTCACTAAATTAATTTGAAAATTTCATAGCCAAACCCATTTTTACGAAGCTTAGAATACTCACATAATTTAATATTAAACAAAAGTAAAGTAAGATAGCAAGTAAGTACCAACGCTATGAAGTTTAGTTAATGAGACATCGCTATTTGCTACAACACTTTAAAAACTTTTACTGTCGTGGCTGAACATAATAATTGTTATATAGACGGGTTACTCACAATTTATTATTTATTTATTATAGCCGATATTTCGGTCCAGTTACAAAAAACTAAAACAAGGCTCGATACAACACAAGGTATTCTACTCTTCTCATGCACACATCTCTGACCGGCGCGCGGCGCGGCGTCATATTAATAATGGTTCTTTTGAATTTAATTGTAAACAACTTTTAAGCAACTTGGTAGAAACTTTAGTGACAACAAAGATATCCTTGTGTAATATTAGAAAATTAGAAAACATTTTAAAAACTGTTCATTGCAAATTGCGCAATTACACCATCATAGATATACAAGGTATTAGGGGCATCGGAAAATTTCATTTCTCTTAGTATTAACATAAATATAAATTATGAAGAAAAATTTGTCCTCTATGGAGTATTTTTTACTGAAAAGTGTCGCTTTTCTTGGTATTAAAATAAAAACAAATTAATAAGAAAAATATTGTATTTTATTGAGGAAACACACGTTCCATCGTGATCTATGATGGATGGTACTTTGTTATCTATCAAAAAGAGTAAATATTCCCGTTTTAACCCAGCTTTTTGAAGAGAAAATGGTTTTAATCTCTAAGGGTTTTTGTTTCTTAAAAATGTCTTAAAATATGAAGTTCCAATTATGAATTATTCAATTCAATTATCAATTTCTCAATCAGAAGTAATAGTATCTTGTATCGTGAATACGCTTCACTTTGCGAATTTTAATTTCTATACCTGTGCTTTTCATTGTATCTGAATGCTACATGTGAAAAGATATTGCTATTATTTTGTGCTATATTTAGACTGTCCCAATTTTCGAACTATTTATAATGAACTAGCACAGTTGGCAATACGGTTGTGATGATAATGAATGCATCAAAGCGCGAGTTGCGATTGCTCGCCGCGCGCCGCCCGCGCGTGTACACCGCACTCGCACGCCACAAACGTTCACATTTGTATTATTGTTGTATTCCTGTTACGTGATGTTTGCGATGTGTGCAATAAACACTGGCGGAAGGACAAAGTTGTAGCGCGGCAGCTGCGCGCACCCTGAATCTCATTGTGCTATTTCACTACTTTTATTCAGGAAATCCCTCCCGAAATGTCCCAGAACCGGGGCGAGTGTTACTTTTACTTCTTTTGCACAAACTTCTCTGAATCGAGTTCCGCAACTTAATATTGCCTTAGTTGTATCAAATTGTTCAGAACGAATTTTAAAACTAATTTGTGGCGTACAATGTTGTTATTTAACTTTGCAGAAACAACGCGCGTGACTGTTTTCACAATAATTTTGTTTTTGGGTAGCAGTGACGGCGCATTTCGAAATTTCGAAGCTCTTAAGACAACAATAGATATTGGTAAGGCATCAAAATGGTCAGAATTTGGTCATAAATTGTCTTGTTCAACTAATGAGACTTCTCAAAAAAATAAGGCTAAACAGTCGTCAACTTTATCATAATTTACAAATTAAATTTAGTTACTTTTAATAAATGTATCATATACAATAGACAAGAAATTGATATTTCAGGAGCAATATTTCCACCGAACTCAATAACAGAGGTGGCATTCGCATCAGCTCTCGCTCGAGCGTCCATGGAAAGTGAAAAATACAATTTTGCTATGAAAGTGGTCTATGCACCATATGGCGACAGTTTTACTGCTGCGAAAGCTGGTGAGTATTTAATGTTTTTTAAAGCAAATTAAAAAATAAGTTCTCTTACCCTTAGATGTAAACCCAAAACATATTTTCGTGTTTATTAATTGTGTCTCCCTTCCTGCTGCATACAAGGTCCCGGGTTTAAATCGCGAACATTCATTTGTTTAAAAACAAATGTTTGTTGTAGCTGTATGGTGTTTTTGTACGAGTATGTATTCTAGTGTAGGCCATTGAGTGTATCGTTATTATCATTATTTAGATACTTATAATAGTATAATGTAATAAACGTCGCAAAAATATAAAATCAAACATATATTACCTAAATGATACTCGTATTACAATGGCTTCTCTATTTTGTTATCTTCTATTTTTTTTATATTTTTTTTTCTATTTAATAATCTATTTAACCAATTTATATTTATTTTACCAAAATCAAAACACGCTGCTGGCTCTTGAAGCGCTCGGAAGTATGGATGCTGCAATAGATGCTAGAATTGGACCCTTGGATGCAGGAAACATCCGCATTTGATGTTTTCAATGTCAACCCACGCTAATAAATAATTTGCCCCCCTTTAGGAAACCAGTGTTTCCTAAAGTTCCTCAAAATCTAAGTTAATGAAACAAATCGTTTTCATGCTATTCCTAATTCTTGCAATAACATCAAAAATTTGCATTTCGAAATAACATGCAATATAACATCAAAAATTTAATACAGCACTTAACTGCATAAGTGTCTGTATTCATTAAACTGTTCTCGGATAGTTGAACATTTGGGTACTAGCAGTTCTTCGTATTTCGTGTTTTAGCAGACCATTAATAAAATCCCATTTGACGTAGCGTGCGAGCTGCTATCCGGCGGCGTGATCGCGATATTCGGCCCCACCGACCCGATCTCGGCGTCCGCTGTCGAGGCTCGGTGTCGCGCTGCCAGGGTCCCGCACATACAAGTGAGCACTGCATTTTGTCATTTTACACGAATATCTGTAACAAATAGGAACGTCGAGCTCCCAATAAACAGGACAATCTGGAATAAGCTTCAGAAAGGCAGGCACTGTATGTCATGCACTTGGCACGCCACGCTAGAATTGGCTGGAATGACGCAGTAATTTAAAAATCGCTGAAATACCTTGTATTTGATCTATTTGATGGTTATTTAATTCCATACAATAATATAATTTTCATCCTAACTATTCCAGTTCGAATGTATTTTATTAAAATCTTTGTTCAAGAGCTTGATTTCATTTTTACTGTGAACAATCAGATTTTATGAAATCCTTACATGTCTTCGCCTCATTTAATTCCAAGTCTCCCAACCACTAATTAACGAAAAACACTATACTCATGACATCGTAAAAAAGGAACCTATCCTTTCATTAATTATGTATTACACAAGTTTGCATGACTTGACAAAATGCGAGAACGTTAGTCAAATCGGGGAAGTTAATATGTAATGAAGAAAGGAGGAAGGTAATTATAGCGCTTACCTAACGTGAGAATAATTAACTATAAACATTAATAAAATGACGTAGTTTGCTTTAGAACATTATTTTTGTTATGAAAGTCATTTTAAGATAAATATGTAACCAAATATTATGTATATTATTGAATCACTTTCAGGCAATGTGGCGTCTACCTCCGATTCGAGGATTAGAACGTCCGAGTCCGCCGGGCATCAACTTACATCCGGAGGCGGTGGCTTTGTCAAAAGCAATCGCTCTTTTCATTAAAGATAGTGATTGGAACACTTACACTCTTCTTTACGATGATGACCATGGTAATATGCTATTTTATATACAGGTTATCTATAAGTATCCGATTTGAATGCATACATTTATGAATATAAAACGAATAATCGAGTTGCCCGTCTACACCTTCTTGAATTGTTGTTTACAAATAGTTGTTTACAGCTGGACTGTGTTTGTTAGAAATTATTTAATCTCCATAATTGAATCATTAACTTCATAAAAGCCAGACGCAACGTAACAAAGGACCGATTGACACAAAATAAATAACAAAAATCAATGGAATTTGTTTACAGGCCTTATAAGACTACAGGAGATATTAAAACATGCGGATTCAGAACACAAGTGGTATGTCCGTAGACTGATTCCCGGCGAGGACAACCGTCCTTTACTGAAATCTTTGAAAGCGACAGGCGAGACTCGTGTCATCCTTGATTGTCCAGCTGACAGGGTCTTGGAATACCTTCGTCAAGCGAATGAAGTCAAATTCTTTGAGGACTACATGGTTAGTTACTGTTTGACAGTAAAGTATCAATTTTCAAACATATTATTCATTTATATCCTTAGTCTGGCCATAAATACCGTTACAATAAAGAAAAATAAATAGTAATTGAATTTTCCGGGCTACTTGGCCGAGGTCTTCTGGAATCTCTTTTCTTTCTTCCACACGTTTCGTCAACAACTGCGGTTGACAGTGGCGTTCAGTGGCGACTGCGTTCACTTTCGGAGAGATGTTATCTCTTCGGCTTCTCGAGCGCAACTGACTCGACGACTGTTGCGCACCGGTATTTATAGTCGGCGAGGGTAGTTGTGATTGTGTGTGAACCGACGCACCGATATTTATAGTGGGCGAGGGCAGTTGTGATTGTGTGTGTACCGAGTCTGTTTTTGTCCCCCCCTTCTCGTCTCTCTTCCCCGTGAGCTTGATGTCTTCGGAGTGCTGGATACCAGATATTACGAAGTCTTAGATTCTCTTCTTTTTTGTTAAAATTGTTGGGATGCTTGTAGATTTCAATAGCTTCCCTATTGAGACGGGAATAGTAATGATTCCTGGTTGACAAGATCTTTGTGTCCCTGAAGCAGATTTCGTGGTCCCCATCCGACAAGGCATGTTTAGCTACGGCCGACTTCTCAGTCTCTCCTCTTCGACAATTGCCTTTATGTTATTTAATGCGGGTATTGACACTCCGTTTTGTAGTGCCAATATACACTGACCCACAGGAGCATGGTATTTTATACACTCCAGTCGAGGACAACGGATCTCTGGGATCTTTGACTGATCTGATGATATTTCTGAGTTGGCTCGTAGGCTTAAAAATGGTCTTCACGTTTTTCTTTTGTAAGATCTTGCTGACGCGATCTGTTACGCCTTATAAGTAAGGTAAAAACGCCCTGCTTCTCTCTGGGTTCATGTCGATATTGTCAGCTTTTTTGGCTCCTCTTTTTGGTTTTTGCACCCTCTTGATTTCGGAGACTGTGTATCCGTTGCTTTGAAGGGCTTGGTTTAAATATATCACTTCCGATTGTAGATGTATCGGTACGCAGATTCGTTTCGCCCGGTCCATCAGCGTCTTCATCATTGCTCTCTTTTGTTTAGGATGATGATTGGAACCTTTATGTAGATATTTGTCGGTATGGGTGGGCTTGCGGTAAACTTGATGTCCCAAACTGCCATCTCCATTTCTGCTTACCAGTACATCCAAAAACGGAAGCTCCCCATTGCTTTCTTTTTCCATGGTGAATTGGATTCTTGGATGGATGTTGTTAAAGTGTTTCAGAAAGAGTTCGAGCTCTTCCTCCCCATGACTCCAGATCACAAAGGTGTCATCCACATATCGGAACCAGCACGATGGTTTTTGTAGTGCTGTTTCCAGTGCAGTCTCTTCGAATGACTCCATGTAGTAGTTGGCTACCACAGGACTCAATGGACTGCCCATCGCTACACCGTCAACCTGTTCGTAGAAATTATTGTTCACCTGGAAGTAAGTGGTGGTTAATACGTGTTCATAAAGAGACACTATATCCTTGGGGAAGTCCTGCCGTAATCTTTCTATTGTCTCCTTCACTGTGATAATTGTGAACAGAGACACCACGTCGAAGCTGATTAATATATCTTTGGGTCTTACTGTAATGCTTTTCAGCTTCTCGACTAAATGAGCTGAATCCTTTATGTATGAAGTCGTGTTACCGATGTGTGGCTGAAGTTTGTGAGATAAATATTTGGCTAGGTCGTATCTTGGGGTACCGATTGCACTGACAATAGGTCGTAAAGGTATTCCGGTCTTATGAATCTTCGGCAAACCGTAAAGTCTACCGTAAATCACAAGTACCCTCGCCCACTATAAATACCGGTGAGCCACAGTCGTCGAGTCAGATGCGCTCGAGAAGCCGAAGAGATAACATCTCTCCGAAAGTGAACGCAGTCGCCACTGACAACCGCAGTTGTTAACGAAACATTTGGAAGAAAGAAAAGAGATTCCAGAAGACCTTTGCCAAGTATCCCGGAAGATTCAATTAATATGGACACCGGCCGAGAAAGCCTACACTCCACTAAAAATAAATAGATTACATTTAAATTTGGAATCTGTTATTTTCACGTGAAAAATAAATGTTTTTTTCTCATTTTGACGCCAACCATTATTAAATATTGTACCTGCTAATATTAAAATGAAGTGGGGTGATAACGAAAACCGTATTGCTGTAATTGCATTACACAGAGTAGGCATGGAGCAAAATGCAATTTTTAAAACTCTCCATCCGCTTGGTATTAGTCAAATGTTCGTGTGCCGGGCTATTGGTGGAAGCAAATGGTCACGATTTCGAAACGTTATATTTTTAAAATACTTACCCGTTTATTTCTAAAATAATACAAATTCTTCTAGTAAAATGATATTATAAAAACAAAACAATATTTTCTTTGTAACAATGTTTATGGCTAGACTAAATCTAGACATATATTTGTACACACAAAACAATATAGCAACGTGATTAAATTAAATAAGATGTAGGTAATAAAGATAAGCTTACCTTCTGAGGAGATCTCTTCCAGCAGATCCGTGAATAGAGAAGGGTTAAGATAAGGGTCGGAACTGAACAGGCGTACGTAGTGCATATTTACATAAAAGTAATAATAATACACACATGTAGCAATATACGAGTAAATCTAAAAAAGAAGTACAAAGATAAACATTAAAAATATTTAGTACTTACTGATAAAACAAATAATCATGACACGAAACAAAAATATCTAAAATACTATATAAATTATAATTATATGCTGTTAATCATAAATTATTTCTTGAAAACCTAATTCTTGAAATCCATTTGACTCCATCCAACGACGTGCTGTTCGTATTGTCGACGATCCCACTCTCACGGGCGGTTTAGAATCCCTCAGCATTCGGAGAGACGTTGCGTCTCTCTGTGTGTTCTACCGCCTGTACAATGGGGAATGCTCTGAAGAATTGTTTAATATTTCCCACCTCGGGTTTCTACAACCGCACCTCCCGTCACAGAAGTGCGGTCCATCCGCATTTCCTCGATACGGAGGTGTCGCGCACTGTTCGGTCCAAAAATTATTTTATACCGCGAACCCGTAGGTTGTGGAACGAACTGCCTCAAGAGGTCTTTCCATTGAGCTACGATATGGGGTTCTTCGATATGTGAATAGGATTTTGCAAGGTCGGCGGCGCCCCCGCATATCCCCTGGTGTTGCAGGTGCTCATGGGCGGCGGTAACATTTACCACCACGTGGGACCGCTTGCTCGTCCGCCCACTAATCTATAAAAAAAAAAAGAAGAAAAACCTAAATATACTAAAATAGTAATCACTATTATACTTACTTTCTAAATTACTTTCTGCCGCTCTGTACAAATGTGTGGCTGTGTCTGGACAAACATCACTTTTTACATTATTTATATTATTGTCTGATTCTTCAGAGCTACGTTCTAATGTCTCTGGATGCCCACACGTTGGATCTAGAGGAATTACGATATGGTCTCTCAAACGTGACATGTTTGAGAATTTTCGACCACGATGACTCGAGAGCTAAATCTTACTTAGCCGACTGGAAAGTTAGGGCGTCATCAGATGTTAAGATCCCGCGGCAAACACATGAAATAACTGTGAGTTTTATATGGCATCTTAAATAACTCTATTTAAGATGCCAACTACACGAGCAAGTCTCTGGCGGCGATATTCTCGTCCTTACCTATATTTACTATTGAAAATAATGGCACGGCAAGAATTACGCCGCGTGAGACTCGCTCGTGTAATTGACGCCTGAAACAAAACGTAACAATATACGCAATGAACAGCAAATGATGATCAATTAAACAACCTATTTGTAATTAATTGAAGTAAATAATTTACTATGAACTCATCATAATTTCAGAAGGACTCCCATTTCTTTATAATCCCCAGAGAACCTAAAACTAACCCACCTTTAAATTTGCTGCCATTGATTTGATGTTCATTTAATTACCATTTTGCGTTTTATATTCTACGTAGTATACTGTACTTATACTTATACTGTACTTATGTCTTCTTTTTAACTTTTTGTACACATTTTATATTGTAAATCGGGTCTGAAAGCGTATAAAGGTTTTTGTTTACCTTTTATTTCAGCACGGGTTACACCAGCCGTGGTCATGAGTTATCTGAAGAGGCGGCGGTAGGTCAGGATGAGAGCTGCGAGCAGTTTTATCAATTTTTGATCTTTGATGAAACCACATTTGATCTTCACATTCGGAAAGGTTGCGACACACTACGTATTCGACGGTAAATCGCGAGGTTTAAATTTGTTAATCATTGGATTCCAGGTCGACGACAGTTTATATCCATCTTCCCGATTGAAAATTTTATATTTCTTAATTTCAGTCGCTTCACGTACAATCCTAGGATAATAGTGATTCAGTGGAGAGGATTTTTGGAGCCAGTGATTAATTCCAGCGTTGAGAATGTGTTCGGCTATTGCTGTACCCTTGTCCATTTGAGCACCTTCCGAGCATGTGATAATTCGTCTTTTATATGTTCAGGGTCATAGAGGTCATAAGATCTGTTCTTTAATATAGCAACAATGGATTGCAGATATCTAGGATGATGAAGACATGCAGGTGTGTGTTGAACTTCTATAAATAGTGTGGGAAAAGGAGCGGTCTTCTCTAACATTTCTATATTTTGACATCTAAGAAAGTCAAAGTTCTGTCTTTTTCCATTTCATAGGTGAACCGCATTTTTGGATGAATATAATTGAGGTGTTTATGTTGGGAATGAGTATTTCTCAATCCCTCGCATAAGACTGGTGATGGGCACATCACTGTTGTTGTGTCACATCACTAGGCTACACGTTATTCAGTTATTATTTTTCACTGATCGTCGTTTGTTCTCTTACTGCGAAAAACATGTTTTAGCCTTGTAATATATATCTGATATATTTTGTCTATTATGTCTTCTTAGTTTATATTAAATAAACAGTGAACCCTGCGCTAGCTGTGCTAACTATTATCAATAACCAACAGTTTAATATATTGCCCTGTCTACCTTCTTTGATGATGCTGAAGATGTCATCAACATTTGAAAGATTGTATAGAAGTAAATGGTCACCATTTCGAATAAACGTTATATTTTTAAAATACTTACCCGTTTATTTCTAAAATAACACAAATTCTTCTAGTAAAATGATATTATAAAAACAAAATAATGTTTTCTTTGTAACAATGTTTATGGCTAGACTAGATCTAGACATATATTTGTACACACAAAACAATATAGCAACGTGATTAAATTAGATAAGATGTAATAAAGGTAAGCTTACCTTCTGTGGAGATCTCTTCCAGCAGATCCGTGAATAGAGAAGGGTTAAGACAAGGATCGGAACTGAAAAGGCGTTCCAGGCTGAAACTGAGGGCTCTCTCTTCAAAGTGTTACATCCAGATATTCGCAATAACTCGTGCTACAGGACTACCGATTGCGACACCAAACAACAAAAACCTATTTCCGCGTTAAGACCCGATTTACAATATAAAATGTCTTCTTTTTATCGAAAGTTTCAATTTATTATACAATTTCAATTAAAATCAAAGTTCAAAGTGAAAATCTGTTCAATGTTCGTATAGGTGGAAACTGCTTTAACGAGTGATGCTGCAAGACTGATAACAGATGCAGTGGAGAGTGCGCCCGAAGAATTTAAAATAGAAGCACAAGAGCTCGACTGCGACTCAGATAACCAATGGGAAATAGGAGAGGAGTTCACAAGTCATTTGTTAACGGTAGACACTTAACATATTAACTGTATATACTTCATATTAAATTTCAATTACTTTATACCGGTGACAATATGATACTTAAATAATAATGATATAAATCTATATATATTACTAATGACGAATATACAAAATAAAATCTTAAAAAATACTATTATATTAAAAATACAATGTAAGTGTAAGTAAGTAAGTAGGATTACTGAAATCATTGTATTAAAGTTCCTATGGCAGATAGTAAGGGTTGCATATAAATCTACGTGCATATAATACGATTTTAAATTTTGAGCTTCAATTTTACCAAGCTGGCGGCATTATGTTGCTGGATAGCCAAACTAATGTGTTGTACAAGGTAGATAAATTGTCCCTTTGTTTATATACTATTCATCTACAAATATTTACGAGTAGTAATACCGATAGTAAGTGATTATTTTTTTTTAATAAAATTCGCTACATATTTTTTTTACATTTCATGGTTTAACAAAACGATGTTTGTAGAATTGCTTTCCGTTGATTTCTCCATTTAGTGTTTACACTCAATTCGATATTAAATTTCAGAATCCAATAGTAGGCATAACTGATCAAATAATGTTGGACAATACTACCGGTGAAAGAACGAACTTTAACGTGGAAATAATGGAACTGTCCAACAGCGGATTCAATAGCATCGCGAAATGGAACGCCGAGACCGGCTTCGAATATGTACGATCACCGAACGAGGTTTCAGATTTGTTAGCAGAAAAATGGCAAAACAAAACTTTCAGAGTGGTTTCTCGTATCGGTGCTCCGTATCTAGTCGAGAAAACGCCCGAGGAGGGAGAAGTATTGACTGGAAACGACCGATACGAAGGCTATTCAAAGGACCTGATTCATGAAATATTGAAAGAAACTCTGCATTTAAATTATGAGATAGAAATCGTGCCGGGCAACTTGTACGGCTCGTACAATAAGGACACCAAGAAGTGGGACGGCCTTGTTGGACATCTTTTAGAAAGGGTTGGTGTGCCTACTCTTCAGTTTAATATAAAATAGTTTGCTATTCTTTTTTCTAAACGAGTTTGTTTATCATTCTTATAATAGTTGATTGAAATTCCGTAAAGTATGCTTTGATTCATCGTTATCATCCAGACTGATTTTACTATGTTTATATTAAGGTAACTACTTAATCTTTAAAGCAACGATTTAATAAATTCCTATTTTTCATCTTATCACTCTGAGGGTGGGGGAAGCCATTATTTTTTTACATGGTTCAATAATGTTTTGTAATTAAAAACTACTGAACCGATTTGGATTCTATAAATGGTGTTCTACCCATAAATAATATCTTTATAGTTAAATGACAGATTAAAATGAAATAACTTACTCTTTTTTTATTATTTTTTAAGAAAGATTACAGTCATTGTTAAAATTGTTATTGATATTGTTAAAGCAATATAAATAGAAAAAAAACCTATGCATGCTAGATATACATTATTAGGAGTTTTGGCTAATTGTTATTAGTTTTGTGTTTGATTACTCATCTTACTGTCTTAATTCTGCAATGTGTGCTTTATAAATAAATAAATAAATTTATATCGCAGAAAGCTGACTTAGCGATTTGTGACTTGACAATAACATATGAAAGGCGAGCGTTCGTAGACTTCACGACACCCTTCATGACATTAGGCATCAGCATTTTGTATTCAAAGCCGACGCCTCCGGAACCAGAGCTGTTTTCATTTCTCAAGCCTTTTTCTGTAGATGTTTGGATTTACATGGCAGCAGCTTACTTGATGGTCTCCTTACTGCTTCACATTTTGGCTAGGTAACACAATTGAACAAAATTTATACAATGTGTCACAGGAATAACGTAAAACGTGAAACACGTCGACTAATTTAAAATATATAAAACTATTCTAGGGAAAAATAATTTATTTTATTATATTGCCCAATAAATCAAAAGTTACAAACATGTAAAGTTTTATTTTTCTGTTTAAAACGTTCCTAGCACTCATTACTCAGTACAGGGCAGTGATCGGGAATCTAGTCGGCGCGCGGCGGCGCGATGCGCCCGCTGGTTGCAATGGGTATATTTATTTTATCTAACTGCGTATAGAATAAAGGATATACTACAAATAAAAAATATAGTAGGTATTTTATAGTATAGTATATATAGTAGTATTTTATATGTAGTAGGTTTTTAACCACTAGAAAGGAACAGCGTATTTCCAGCTTTTGCGTTATTTCCTTGACATGTTATATAAAATACTTTGGGTATATATATATGTACCAATAAAAATACATAAGCTACTTTCCGTTACCAGGCTAGCTCCTAATGACTGGGAAAACCCACATCCCTGTGACAAATCGCCAGAAGAATTGGAAAATATCTGGCACATCAAAAATTCTTGTTGGCTCACTATGGGTTCCATTATGACCCAAGGCTCCGATATTTTACCAAAGTAAGTCTGCATAAATACTCCATTATTACGAATGTATTATGATAATAGCCTATTAAAATTATTAATATATATGGTTTTGATTAGAATACTAAACTCGACAAAAGTTACAAAAATATGCACACCATTGAGGAAAAACCTTGTATTTCTATCCCCTACATTTGATCAAACTCGTTATTTTAATAGTTATATTATTTATTTTTAATTCCTCCCACCAAATATTATTGTAATTGTAATGCGCTGGCATCTTTAACACGGGATACTCCTAGCATGGATGCCATCGAATCTCTTCTATATTATTATAAATACTCACCAATTAAAATAAGTATTAATACTTATGTGAAAGGTACGTGGATATGTAAAGATAAAATTAAATAAATTATAATATATCAATATTCGTGTAGGCCGAGGAAGGATAGAGAACGCAAGTTGTCCGGCGCTGCGTGCCCGAAGTTGGCGCTAAGTTCCTATTTCGTGCTGCTAATTTGGTCTGTTCAGACCAATGTCGCTAACAAGTCATTACAAAATTTCACAAATGACTATAGTCATTTGTGAAAATTTGTCTAAAATGGATAACCGCGTGAGGGGAGATGTTTCGTTTCATTACTAAAATGTACTCGTGACGCGACATGCTTGGTTTCCATACAATTTCACGAACTCGCGTTGTCTATGTCTATGAAATATACAAAATGGTAAGCGGTAAACCACTTAGGATAAAGTGGGCTACCTACTTTTCTGCCACCTAATTGATAAAAAAATGTTATTACATAGAGGGTACTCAACTCGGTGGGTGTGCGGCATGTGGTGGTTTTTTGCTTTGATCATGTGCTCGTCGTATACTGCAAACCTTGCTGCCTTTCTCACCAACGCCGCCATGGACGACTCAATCAAGAGCGCGGAGGATCTCGCCATGCAGACCAAAATCAAATATGGCACCGTACAGGGAGGATCCACCTTTTCTTTTTTTAAGGTCAGTTATATATTTATATTTCATATTATTTAGACGAGAGACTCGCTCATGTAGTTAGCGAGCGCCTTACTCGTTATAACAAAGTACCAAAGATATTTGTAAAACTCTCTAATCAGACGGTAATAAACTATTGAGAAACATCTTATAAAATGAGAGACTCTCGATCGCTACAAACAATGTTAACTTATAATCTGCTGTATGGTTTGTTACAATGTTACTAGTATATTTTGTGAAACGACTTTCAAGACAGTTGAGAACGATAGGAAATAAAAGTCATTTCAGCTCGTTGGTATAGATAGTGGTTACATTGTTATTATCCTTCTTATTATACTCTCTTTCTCAAGGTTCTTCTGGAAGAAATTGCTATATAGCAAAAAGAACCGCCCGTTTTTTTGTGAACTTGTACATATTCACAAACCGTTCACTTTGACATAATAATAAAAAAAAATATTTTGACATGTTCTTTTGTATGTAGGAGCCGTCGATCTCTGTAAGTAGGTGCCGAAAGTAGAGACAGTCAAAAATTATTAGCAAAAAATATATTTGAATAAAACTATACTTGTATAATGTTAAAGTATTTCTTCGACCTCTGATATTGCGTCGTCATCTTCACCGTCACTCTCATCTGATGTATCACCTACGTTTATAATGAATCGCTCTATTATGGCCTCAATAGCGGCATCTCGCCACCTTTTCTTCCTTTACTAAATGGTCACATATATTTTTCCAGTCGTCTACAGTGATCGCAATTTTTTTTTTTCCTATTATAAATATTAACAAAACAAGACAATTCAAATTAAGAAAAACGACGTCTGACTGCTGTCGGTACCGAAGGTGAAATGCGGGGCAGGAGACCCCCCCCCCCCTCCCCCCCGTACGCCACGCTTCTATCCGATTGTCGACATCCTGTACAAACCGGTTTACACAGCACGGGTAGACGCGCCGCGCCACAGGCCGGTTAGCACTGTACACTTCGCTGTGCACTCACACAAACACAAAGCTCATATCTCACTGAGTGAACTGTAGCATATATGATATTTCAATGTCAGTCAATAGACATATATATGTACGAAAAAGTTCTTCAGTCGCTAAACTCTGTGAAAATTCTGTGTGAATATCAGTATGAAGGGAAAAAAGTTTACGATGTTATTCCGAAATCATGCATATTTTTGATTTCTAACATTGCCTGGACCACTATCTACAAGTATTATTGTTTATTAAACATCGAATTAAAATATTTTCAGCGCTCAAATGTCTCAACGTACCAAAGGATGTGGGCATCCATGGATTCAGCCAGACCTTCAGTTTTCTTGAAAAATAACGACGAAGGTGTGGAGAGAGTATTAAAAAGTAAAAGAGGGTATGCATTCCTGATGGAGTCCACAGCCATTGAATTCCAGTTGGAAAGACATTGCGATCTAATGCAAGTTGGAGGTCTACTCGATTCGAAGGGATATGGGATTGCAATGCCATTTTGTAAGAAGAATGTTTTTTTTTTAATATTTTTACAAACAGTCAACAAACACATTTAGTATTTATCATTTTTCACAGTTTTACTGGTAAAATGAGAAATTAAACAGTTTCGTATCGTTTTAGTTTCGTCGTATCGTACAGCGGTCGACAATGCTGTGCTCAAATTGGCTGAAAGCGGTAAATTAGTAGAACTCAAAAATCGGTGGTGGAAAGCGCCTGACGGTGAGGCATGTGTTGTAAGTACAATAACTAATATTACACTCTATACTCAATTCAAGTTAAGAAACAAGTGACATCATCACTATCCGCCACGTGGTTTAGCCTATTATCCAATTATGAGCGGAGCATTCTTCGATGATTGAGCAATTAACAATGTTTTATATACATATGCTACATTGGAAGGATGACGTCGCTTTTTTATTAATGTGAATAGAGTAAATAACATTAATGACTAAAGCATCTATTTTAAACTTTACGGCATTGGATTTACGATCCATGACTTTCAGTTTAGATTTCACACAAAGTATAGATATCACAGACTTAAAATCGAAAACTTTATACTTCTGACCCTCCGATATTACGAGTCTCGATGGCATTGGGAACCCTTGATCTATAACTTTCGTAGTGAGATTCAAAACCTGAACATTAAAACTTTGAATATAAGTAGGTAAGTTCAATAGAGGTCTAAAATTGTGTACTTATGAAACGAGTAAAGAAATGTCAGTAGGGTATATGATTTCTAAAACAAATTATTGTCGATACTTGACTGGTATCAATACTTGAAGACTCAGTACGGACTTTATTGGTTTAACTAACTCTAGCTTCTTTAGAAATCGAAAATTACCAAACACCTGTTATAACTTTAAACACATACTCGTAAAGTGACTATGGTCGATTATTTGAGAAGCAGCAATTTCGTACGTTATTGTTATTGTTAAGTTGAGTGTAAGGACATTGTCAACAACTTGTGGTAGAGCGTCACTGTCCACACCACAGATATAGAGGGATAAATAATGCGAGCTGTGCGTGGCTGCATGCTCTAAGTTGGCGCTCAATTCCTACTTCTCGCGCTGCTCTTTCCTGTCCGACCATCCGACCATAGCAAGTCGTTTGTTACAAAACACAAAAATGTCTAATTACGCTATAATCAATTCTACAAATTCCTGAATCAGAAGTGTTGAACCCGAGTCAAGGGAGATGTTTCATTTTATCGGTGAGTGGTTTCCCATCACTAAAATTTACTCGTTACGTGACTATTAGGTACATAGCTTCCATGCAATCCAACAAAGTATATAAAAAATAAATAAATAAATACAAAAATAATATATACAATACCATGTTTACCTACACGAAATCTCCGATTAACTTGTTGAAGAGACACTAGCAAAACATACAAAAAATAAGTTAGATCACAAATATAAGTTAGATCCTGTTCTGAATGTTTAATTACAGTTGGAGGAATCTGAAGACAGTGCAAGCGCTGGCGAGCTCGGCGTGGACAATGTGGGTGGTGTGTTCGTGGTGCTGGGGATCGGTTGCGGTATGGCGGCTGCTATGGGTGGCTTTGAATTCCTCTGGCATGTCAGGGAGGTCGCTATTGAACAGAAAGTTAGAATTTTTACTTTGAATTAGTCACAATTTGTTTATTTATTTATAGTATAAATTTTATACCTACTTTATTGTACCGTGGGGCGTCGACTGGCTTTAGATAGTACCACCCCATCTCTTCCCGTGAGTGTCATAAAAGGCGACTAAGGGATAACAAATCCGCCCCACAAGCGCTGAGAAACTACACCACCTCTAAAGGAGTGGACTCGCCAACCCGCTAGCTCAGCGTGGCGTTTTAAGACCATACATCCTTCATACACTTGACAATGTGCATGAGGAGGCCCGTGTCTAGCTGTGGATACTAAAGGGGTTGGTTACGGTTATTGTACACACAAATAATCAAATTTAAAAAAAATGTTACAAAAAAATACGTACAAAGGTTGTCCTTATCCCTTAGGAGATTTCTAATAGCTAACCTGGGAGAGCGATGATGAGCAATGAAATGTGCTTGAACTGTTCAGATAATCGATATCAGCCTATAACGTCCCACTTCCGCAGGCCTCCTCTAGTAAATTACTGCGGGCTGCAATCCATTACGCGGGCCCAGTGCGGATTGATGGATACGCATGCTCCAAACATTTTTTGATCATAATTTTTATGATGATATCCATACTTCCCGATACCGCAACGTACCGAAAAGCGCTCTGTGGGACGCTTCCCGGCCACGTGAGCCGACGACTTGAAGAGATTCTCCGGTAGTGGTTGGATGAGAAGAGCCGAGGATCATGTCCCAAGGCTCACCACCAGGAGAAGCCTATGTCCAGCAGTGGAGAGACATAGGCTGATGTTATGGTATCCATACTTAAGGAGAAACTCGGTGGTATTAACCAGGATTTGAACTTACAACCTTAGGATTGAAAATCGAGTATAAATACTCTAAAGCTACTGCTTCTTTTATGAATAGATAATCCTCTCCTTACTCTATGAGTTTGTGTTTGCTTAAGTTAGCTACTGAAAACTTAAAGCACCACTAGCCCTTTTCTATCAACTCTATTTATCTCGGTTCTGCTTTAAAAGAAAACAGAATTTTTTGCTTTCCTCCTCTAATAGATGACTCAATCAGAAGCGTTTTTGGCCGAGCTAAGTTTCGTACTAAGCTTCTGGGAGACTGAAAAACCGGTGCAGCACTCGCGTCCATCATCCTCTGCGTCGAGTTCTAACGTCGCTTCTAGAGCCTCCTCCGTGCTGCGCTCGGCAGCTGACTTGTTCCATTTTGATGTGTTCAATAAATAATTATGCAGTGACATTTTTAAAACCGGTGGTGTATGAAATTGTAAATCGACCACTACCACGCTAAATATATATACTTAAGTATCAAAGAGTAGAAGAGGCAAAGAAGTTTGAAAAAGCGCTGTAAGGTGCATTGGGGTAAGAGCGGACGGGTTTTTGACGAGATAACGAAGGTTTATTTCATGCCGTTATCATTGAGTGTCACTGTCATTCAGCGTGAATGTATAATTACTCCCCCTAAGTAAATTAAACAAATTTTCAGAAAATATAATGCTCATTGCGGTTCGATGTACCATTTTACGATTATATTTAAAACAAAACAAGTTAATAGAAAAAAAAACCTTGGGGTAACACCGCAAAGTAGTGGGGTAAGACCGGCATTTATGCCATTTCTTTAAATATTAACATTAAAGCTATTTGTCACTTGACAACACAATTGACGGTATATTTGTTTAAATATGAGCTTTAATGTGATAAAGTAAAGTGGACTGGTAAGCGAGGAAGACTATATTTAATTTTTATAATCCGATCTTACCCCGTTTCAGTCCAACGAGTACTTGACATTCTCAAAGTTTTAAAATCGCTAAACAGCAAATATAGAAATATTAACTACGCACAAAATTAAAATAATACTGAAAGCATGTAACAAATTTATTTATTTTTTTACACTGTACCTACAGATAACGTTGTGATTCCTAACACAAAATAAAAACATAATTGAAAGTAAGAAACAATGAAAACTTTGGTATCAATCAAATAAAAAAAAAAATACCTCCAAATTAGGTAAAATTTTAATAAAATTAAACTTTTTAAAATGTCAGCTACTCTTATTGTATGTTATATCTATTAAAATCCACATTAAATAATATTTGGCCCCGTCGAGAAATCTTTGGTTTGGGCAATACTGAAATAATGTCATCTAAATGTTTCATAGTAAAAATGTCATCTACTGTCGGGTAAGTGAAAATTGTTCCATTTTTAGATGTCAAATCTTTAACTTTTCTTAAAAATTTAACTGTTGGAATTCTTTACTCTTTAAGTGACAACACATTCCCCACAAAATACTTCACACTTTTTTTTGAAGAAAATTTTGCTACTATCCAGTCATCTTCTTTTAATGGATTCTCTTTTTCGGTTAAATATTCTATTTCACTGATTCCTAATTGTTCTATATTTTCTTTTTCTTCCTCTTGCTCTTTTAAGCATGCTTCTATGTAGTCTTCCATAGTTTCATAATCTGAATGGTCAGCTATACTCATTTCAATATCAGAGTCCTCAGATGTTGAGTCAGATTGAAGACCAATTTTTCGACATTTCACCGAAGTGGGCTTTTGAGTTCTTTTTCTTTTCTTGGTTTCTATTTTGCTTTTCATTTTTCTTTTTTTAGTTATATCCTTGTCCTTGTTCATTTTAATTTTATTTATATTAATTTCTCTAAACTTTCTTTGGTTTCGCTTCCATTCCTTTTTTGTTGGGAACAATTGTCATCTGTAAGGCTGTTTGTGTTATGACTTCAGCTCCATGGGCCACTCGCTTCTTTTTTTTCGTAGTATTTTCCCTTTTGGTCTGCTGCACTCTTTGGAGAAGTATTTCTTCGAAAGTATAGTTGTAATTCTGATTTGAAGATCCAGGCTCGATAAGTATGTCAGAACATATTACTACTTTAGGGGATGTAACGTCTCTGTAACTTTTAGAAGGTTACCAGAAATTAAAAGATCAATGTGTTCATCTTGTTGTATGCATTCCGGTATATCGCTAGTTTTAAGAGCAATGAATGGCAAATTAGCGTTATTGCTCTTCGCATTACCCAGATAATGAATATCCGGTGTTTGGAAGGATGATGCATTCACAATTGATAGATTCAAGTAATTAATAATATCAATACAAAGCGTTTTTAGACTGTCTGGAGTCTTGGGCATTAGTGATGACTGCAGATCTTAGGCAGCATTTTCTTGAGAAGAATCTTGGATATAAATAGTCATGCTTTCCTTTTGCTTTTTACTTTTCTGCCATCTTTGATAAGCATTTGGATCAAATTTATTTTTGGGAATCACATTGGAATTGAAAGGAAATATCCCCGCTTTTTTAAAACCGTTAGATATTATTTCCGGTTTTGTGTTGTGCCAAATTTCGCTAAAAATTTCTGCAAACTCTTTCTTTGGCAGTTTAATCCCAATATTTTTTCGTTGCCATGTCACCAATTTCGCATCCCAAGACGTTTTGAAAGATTTGAACACAGCTACGTCCAGAGGTTGGAGCAAATGAGGTGTGTGAGGTGGTAGTTTCAATATGGTGATGTCATGACGCTTTGCTAGTTCAATCACCTTGACATCGACATGCGTGCCATGACCATCATAAATAACAAGCTGAGGTCTAGCATTTCCAAGTCCTGGAATTAACAGTTTTTCCATATAATTATGGAATATGTCCGTCTCCATCCATCCTTTCTTACTAGCAGCGTAAGATAATTCAAACTCATAATCCTCGTTGCGTTCAGCCATCCATTGATCCCAAATATACTTGCCCTTGAACACGATCAGGGGTGTAAGCTTTACACCATTAGTATTTACAGCCGTTAAAACAGATATGTTTTCTTTCCCGGTTCCGTGTGTAGTACGAGAACAGGGCGCTCCTTTTTTACCCACTACCTTAGTCTTTGATGGATCCAAGCACACGGAAGTTTCATCTAAATTCCAGATTTGAAGGGGGCTGTTCATCAAATTCAGGCTTTCTAAAGTTGCTTTCAATAACTTGAAATATTCGTCAATTACAAATGGATCTGTCATTTGCCTTCTCACATATTCTAAACATTGGGCTTTTTTTATAGAAAGTCCATGACGTTTCCGAAAACCGATGAACCAGTCTGGCCCTGGGGTGTCATTTTTAAACGGGGTTTTAATGTTATTAAGTCGAATAAATTCTGCGACAATATGCATTACTTCATGCCGTGATAGTCCAAATCCCCACTTTTCTAAAGTAATTAGGGCATTTGCTAACCTTTCTTCGACTTCGTAAGGAATAACAGTTGGTCTGCCTAGTGTTTGGCTTAAATTACCGGTTTTCTCTTTCAAGCGGTCATGCAAAGTAGAAGTAGGTATATTATATTTTTTTCCCCGCTGCACATAAAGTCATCTTACCACTCTGCACATCTTTAAGAGCAGAGCTTAAATCTTCTGGAGTATAACAAGTAGCGCGAAGCGTTTTTCTATAATAATTTCGTGGCATGGTGAACCTATAACAAACCTTATTTTCAATATCATTAAATAGCTACGTTATCACCAGCGTTACTAGTAAAGCATAAGACTATCATCAAACTGAGGGCGTATATGCCAAAAATCTATACAAACCCAGTGTTGGTTAGCAAACTCTAGATAACCCTCGCATGTTTTCTCAGGCCTGTGCAATTTATAAGTAGGATTAAAAAACACTATTATATTTTTATTGAACCCACGACCTTTTAAATAAAAGCCAGTGTCACTTCCAACTAGCTTATCATGTGAAATAATATTGCTCTATAGATCCTATTTTATCATACATATGATTTTTACATCATACATAGGCAATTTATGCTCACTACACTGTTTATTATTCACTTTATCTTTTGAAGTACCAGGTTGTGGTTTGGCAGAAAGAAGAGCATTGCCAGGCCTCAAAAACGTTTATGAGTAAAGAAATATTGAAACGTAAATAAATGGACCATAAATATTAACATTTATCATCAAAGTGGTTTTTATAAAAAAATCAAAACTTTGAGAAGCTGTGGCATTTTATATGAAAAATCTAAATGGGGCAAAATCGGATAAATCATATTCCGATCTTAACCCTTGGGAAAAGATCGGAATATTTTTTAAATTGTAAACGGTGACAGATACGTCTTTTCCAATACAATAAAACCTTTACAAATAAGATATCTTATTTCAGGAATTTAAAAAAGCTATAGAAACTTACCTGGATAAGAAGTTATAGACCACGGGGTTAGATCGGATTTCTCGAATATTCGCGAAAAAGTGCACACTCTCATAACATAAGACCTCTCGCCAACAGCGTCTGCAGCCTACTGAGGTGGGGAGCGTTATGACTTTGTCATACCGACAATGTTGCCATGCTTAGAATTGTTCTAACGGTTTTAGAGTTATGGAAGTTTTACGGTCTTTCCCCATTTCCAATCTTGCCCCAATGCACCTTACTCTTTTTGTAAGTGTACGCAGGGTGGGTGCGGGATAACCTCTAAAAACGCCCTTTGAGCAAAATCCATGGTTGCGAATTTCGCAAAAGGTTCCATTACTCCCTGAATACTAAGCCAGACTTGCGTTTGCGTGCTTGCGGTCGCTGGGACCGAACTCGCATAAACATTATTGTCTCTGTCGATATTAAACTTGTTTCGATATTTAATATATTTTATAAAAGATAGAGAAACTAATGCAGCATTTTTAACGGAAGAGATCTTTGACCTTGGAGTTTCAAAGCTCCACTTCATATCACATAATTTGTATGTATACAATGTACTTATAGTGCTAGTAACAATGCTGGGATATGTACGTACTTATTCTTACCTTGGGATCGAATGGGAATTAATGGAATGGGATTAAAATTAAAAGCTTAAAAATTACAAAGGTTTATACTGTTATTATTTATATCTTTGTAGGTACCCGCAGTTGATGTTTTAATACAATAAAGATCAAAGCAATCTAAAGCCTTTTTCCTAATTATTTAACTTATAATTTTACCCCTACACTTATTTTTTAATGCTATATTACATTAAATTTATTAATTAAATTAAATTAATTATTTTAATTTCTTACTAACAAGGGAAGTTTCCATACACTAACTCTGTGGTTTTTAGTCAAAGATGGTTATTTTAATTTAAAAAAAAAACAACGACTTTAAAAATATATACGACTTTCAAAGAGATAAGGACGAAAAGCTATCTCTATCGACAAAAAAATAATTTGTTTTACACTAATAAATCTCATCGAAGTTAATGAATGATGTGGCTGCTTTGAGTACGGAGACGGCTCGTGACTTCGAGCGCTCGCGGTCCGGCGAGTGCGTCGCAGTGGAGGGCGCGGCGGAGCGCGGGGGGGGCGGCCGGCTTGTGCAGCACACGCGGGTTCAGCGACGCGCGCCACTCGCTCGCCATCGCTTCATGAAACGTCACCTGCAATGTACCGCGTTGCATCAAGTCATCAATGCAAAATGCAACTTTAAAGATTTATTCTCCTATTTAACTTCCAAGTGAAACAATATTGTTTTAGATCAAACTATAATGTTGGATTTTTCGAAATGCAGTTTTCGACTTTTAAATTTTATTATACTCTGAATAATCCTTAGCTGCATTCCTATCCTATCCTATCCCTCCTTATTTACCCAACCCTTCCTTCAAATTCATTCCTAAATCTCCTAAGGTAGGTAGCGCACCCGGGGCCGTGATTATACTAGAATCACGGGTCGCCCATGGACACGGGTGTCCGTGGGCGACAGTATCCACTAACCGCCAGGTGAACTGTCTGCTCGTCTGTCGCTTTCTTTCGATAAAAATAATCTACCCTACCGCTTTTTTATGTTATGTAATCAGACATCTATTCTAGTTTACAAATCTGCCCATAACTCCAATAGTTAGGGAACCGGTGGCAATTTAGGTATATCATTTGCTTGTCGTTAAGAATTAAGGTATGAAAGTCTAAGCGGATACGACTAGAGAAAAAAGGATTGAAGCTCCGAATCGCTGATTTTTTAAATAAATTATATTCTAAATTTCAAAAGAAAGCCTATATCATATATCATTTGCTGGTAATTGGCATTTAATGCATTAAATTGGGTACCTAGAGACCAGAAATACAGTGGCATTTGTTTGACAGTGGTCACACGTCCAGCTCGTGGCATTTTTAGAATAATAATTATAAACATTTATAAAAGTGCTCCTTTAAATAATTTGCGCGTAGTTATTTTTTTTTTTCAAATAGTTGGTCTTATCCCTAGAACAAAAAAAATATTATTGCCAGACATAAATGTCGCTGATTTTTTCATATATTTGATTTTTTGAAACAATAAAAAGAAAAAATGTGTGTATTTATTTATACTTTATTGCACACCATCACTGTACAAAAGGCAGACTTAATGCCTTATGGCATTCTGTACCAGACCAACCTTTGGATAAATAGATAATCACAAACGGGTTGCATTAAATGATAATAAAAATACGTACATACGTACACGTATTACAAAGGAAAATTAATGATATATAAAAATATATATACTTACATATGACACTAAATAAAATTACAAGTCAATATGTATATTTTCATAAATATATATGAATATAATTACATATTAATAATAAATATATGAAATAACAAATAAAAGCTAGTAATTAGGCAACCTTTAGTCACCTTTGACAAAAAACGAAAATAGTTGCAGAGAGTAGTGAAGAGATGTGAAACAGAAAATACAGCAGAGAAGAAAAGTATTGTACTATTGAGTTATGGTGATCGCATAGCAACCTTTTGAACGAACTCTTGTTAGAAGCTTTTCTAATGTCAGTAGGAAACGCGTAGGTATATTTAATTATATTATCTTTCAAACCTATTAAAATTAATTACAAAAACATCATTTACATTATTTTTTTTAAAAAAATATTTATGTTAATTAAATATCATCATCACTTTCTTCGGAAGCATACTCATTGTCAACAATAGTATTACTATTATTATTACGATAGTAGATTTTTTTTATTTGTATACAATTACAATATTATAATTTTTGGTTATAATTACTATAAAAACGTATAGCTTTAACAAATCAGCAGTATTAACGTTTGGCTTGGTAATATTCATAGTTTCACCTATAATAGTATCATTCGCCCAAGCGCCGCACGCGACCAAATAATTGAATACATTTAAATAATAATAATTATTTATAAAATATGTAATAAGTACATATTTCCATATAAATTTAATTGACGAGCAAATTATTTAAATTCTCATATATCAAAAAAATAAATAATGAATTAATAATTATTCATTAATGCAGAAACATAGGTCTGGCAAGTTAATTTATATCAATGTTAGACTAAGCAATAGGTGTTAAAACAAATACCAGATGCAAGCAAATGACTTATGGGCCCTTTTTTTATATTTTCAATGACCTGGTAATTGGTAACGCTGAGATAACATAATGCCAGAAATGGTCATTAATGTTTCTTATAAATAGGTATTCACTACGGTCCACTTCTGGCACATAAGCAAATCATTTAAAGTTTTTTACCATCAGCTCCCTAACTATGAATACAATATCACCTATCTGTAGGCTTTTTACTTGAACATTCACATATAAATCGCATTTTACTACTTTTACACAGATGTTACAAATATGCTCCTGGGTTTATATATTTATTTAATAATTTATTGCACACACACAACATGAAATAAATAAAAAGGAAGAAAAAGAAAAGATGTACTAAAGGCAAGCTTAACTCCTTCGGAGATTACTGGATTCTTGTTTATTCTACTTTAAAGATTTAAATTTTAATTGGATCATAATATACCTAGTCACACACGTGCCTTTATCCCAAGCCTATAACGTCCTTAAACTTACAACTTTTAGAAATATATTATTACCTTCTCCTTAACCGCAATCCTCTGGGCATTTAGCAAAAAGTCGATAATCGCCACGAAGAAACCTAAAATGCCTCCAACACAGAGAACTAAAAATATGCCACTCGTGTTCTTCATCTGCAGAGAACCGCTGTCTTCCTCATTCTCCTGAATAATTGACAAAATAATTGTAAAATTTACAATATGCCCCTGAACTCTAGACAATAATTACACAATACGTTTTGAAAATTTTGAAGAAATTGCCTACTTCGGAGATAACGATTTTCGAATTTTTAGAAAACTTTACCAGGTTTCAAAAATTTCACATATTAACTAATATGAATAAATCTGAATCGAAAACACCCACAAGTTTCAAAGAGATTCAATGGATTTGTGGACAATTTCCTAACGGATTTAAATAAAAAATGGTTGTCTTATATCTCAGTTAAGTTCGTAGTCTAATCAGGTCAGTACTTCCAAAATTATAACTTTTCTATACATCTTAAAAATAAAATTAAACGTAAAAAAACTTTTATAAAAACAATCTTACAACTAAATCCTCTAAAATGAAGAAAGCAAACATAGACGTCATTACTAATATTTTAATGTGATTTGTAATTTGAAATTATTGTATTTCTAATTAATTAAATTGGTACGAAAATCTCGCGTCAAGCTTTTTTAAATCACATAGAAACATTAACAAATAATAGTAATGATTTATATGTTTATTTTCTTCATTTTAGTGCAGTTTAATAAAAGATTGTTTTTAAGAAGTTTATTTTACATTATTTTTTTTACTGCTTTTTAGTGTTCTAAGTTGCAGAAACTTCTGTACCAGTCCATCAAAACGAGCCCAAACCCTACGTGTCTACTGTTCGCCGTTGAGGAGTTCTGGAGCAGTGTGCTGGCCTTCCTGGCTGCAGCATCAGGTCAATAGGTCATCAGATTTTTGTATTGTTATCGGTTTTATACACATTTGTAAAATTTCAAGGCAGAAGTGGAAGTGGAAAATCGATATGCATGATGATGAGTCGAATAAGCACAAAATTCTACCCTACTATATAAACAATAAACTGTTGAATTGAGTATATCGAGTAGGGCTCGTAAAGCTCTGCAAAACTTGTTTAAACTTAAAAATCGCAAAATCTGCTGACGGGCACTGTCTATCTTTTTTATAAAAACTCCATATAATATGTATTCAGCTCTACCTCACCAATGATATGTGTACGATGTTCGCACAGTTACTTACATTTATTTTTTATATATTTAATTGTGTAGTGGAAGCGCGGACGTTGCACCTTGCTCGCGACCCACTTTTGTGCATTGACGTCACCATATGTGCATATTTAATTTAATTTTACATAAATTTAGTGTTCAATTAGACGTCGATCAGACAACTCTCGTTCTATAGTTTTAATGGACACTCACCGTGGTGTAGTAACAATTTACATTGACAGTGGCATCTCGCGTTGACATTATTATCCTTTAACAGTATGTCTAATAACTAATAAGTCTAAATTTCTATCCTAACCTTTGCACCTATCTAGGCCGCCCTATTTAACATTATTTTTGAAAAAAAGTAAATGTAAATACTTTCTGTACCGGACATTTCTTAATCGTTACGTCTTCTTCTTCCCACCATTTCTTGTTCAGTTCTGCTAGTACATCAGACTCGCTCAATGCTAAAATTGCATTATCTATGTAGCCTTTATGAGGAGAATCTGTGAAAACGTTTGGACAAATAAAAAAGACGTTCACCATTACTCATTACTCACTCAATGAGACGTGGAAAATAGATATGAAATAAAAAGTCAAACATCATTTCTTCATGTCTGCATATGTCAGTAAAGATTTAATGAATAAATGACTCTTCTCACGTCCACAAGCCATTATGCCGGTTCTACAGTATCGGCGAGAGCTTTGCTTTGGTACCGTCTCTACTCGGCGAGAACATCACCGAGGCGAGGCGAGTATACCCCTCTGTATTCTCGCCCTCGGCTTGTCTCGAGGTGTCTCGCCAAAAGTGCAAAGCCGGCATAAAGCATGTGGCCACACACATTGACGTACTTTTTGGCATAGCAATTCCATAATCTTTAGAATCAAGATTAGAACCAATCATTCTCAATTCACAGTTTCTTTTCAAATAATATTCCAGAGCACTAGATTCTAAAAAGAAAGCATATTTTCCTTTGCTGTGTAAGACACGTTCCTTTCCTTCTTCATTACTATGAGTGAATACCGTTGGTCTTGCTGAACTCATAACTGTCCAAATTTTTTGATACACGGATTCGTTGGAATTCTGAAAAAATATTGTGTATTCATAATATTTTTTTATTAATAGAACAGTTCTTTAATAAACTTTGAATAAGAAATTATTAATAATATTCTAGAGTACAAATGTTCCTCAGCTAAATTTATTTTTGTCTTGTCATTGCAACTTTAAAATTAAGTTAATGTTGAATTAAGGAGATGGAAATAAGTTTATAAGAGAAATGTACGAATTCCCTAAACTTACTTCAAAGAATTTATACGTAGAAGAATTGTACACCGCCCCATAAATAACTTTGTTCTGTTCAGATAGAGCTTTGACATCGGTAATGTCGTTGTTGCGGCGACTGTTACTCAGGAAGGTGGACATGTTGGCAGTGTAGGACGAGGTAATAATGAGGGCAAAGAACCACCACATACCAGTGATCCAACGAGATCCTGCCGCTCTGATCACAAATAATTACAAGAAAGATACGTGAATATGAAACAATATATTAGCAATTAGCAATTTTATAAATAGAGTTTCTATGAACTCACCTTGGCAAGATGTCACATCCCTGAGTCATAATAGCGCCCATCGTTAACCACATGCAATTATAAAGACTCCAAATATTTTGAAAATTTTCAGGATTTTGATTGCATGCATGCGGATTGACCCAATCGCCTTGGCTCATTCTAAAATACTATCGTAATTAATTCTAACTTCCACCCGACGCTATTACTGCAGAGTCCCTCACTATCCCAGCCCCCTATGTCCCCGACAGGAATGCAAGGGGCATTACCGTTACCGTCGTCGTAGTCGTCCTCGGCACGTCCTAGACGACCCCGACGACCCAATTACCGCTGCCAATGCGGTTCTTACACTACACTCACATGCTACACATATACACCGTTCCAGCCGGCGGAGATGAGGACGGCCTCCTCGCTACACCGCCAACACACACCGGCTTTCAGCCAACACTTTTGCCAGGTATCGGCACGAGCTTGGGCGCTTCACACCAACTCGCGATCCCGCAGTACCCTCCCGAAGCAACGCCCTAAGCAGAGGTCGTTTCTTTCCGTCGGTTTACGGACGAGAGAGCCCTTAGCTCGATGCTACATATTTTTGCTCCTGGCTGAGCGCCTTCTGCGCTCGCCCTAACTTGTACATGTCCGGTGACTCTTGAAAGACCATTAGGGCCACAAGAATATAGCGAATCCGAAAAAAAAATGTAACAACCACGCAATCGATCAATCTACTCGTAAAAAATATTGTAATTCATATGTGACATAATCTAAAGCCGATTTTGTTGGTCGAGTTTCATAGATACTGATACTTTAATAAAATCATAAAAAATAATATATTTTGAATATTTTTTTAATCAGATGTTTAAGCATATTTCTATCCAAACAGAATCTTGAAACAACGACATTTGAAGTTTAACTATAAGATCGCATTGTTCAGATAATGTCACATATTATTTTTAGTTTACTCACCGAGCGCAAATAAGTAAAATAAAGGACACTATAATGTAAGCAGTACACAAATACAGCCAAACATCTAAAGCCAGCGGTTTAATAAAAGAAAACATATCCGGTTCTTCGGGATCAGGCTCTCTCATCATCGTACTGATCCCCAAAGACCTAAAGGGTATCGAAAAATCCACAACAGAATTACGGTCTGATGTTATGGTAATATCGCATACAGCCAAGTCAGCGTTCTAAAACAATTTCAATTTACGTCAATGTTATAAACATTTTAAGAACATAAGTTTAAATATACTCATAATCTTTGATTTACTCTTTATACGAGTACTTACGTGTTCCATTAATTCACCTATAATTCCATCCCACTTTTTAGTTCCTTCTATACGTTCACCATATTTATCTTCACTTATTCTATAGAATTCGTAATTGAAGTCTGTGTGATATTCCTTCTTTATATGATTTGCAATAGCTTTTATAAGATCAACTGCATAACCTCGAAACTCCGTAGTGTCGTTAGATTCGACAATATCAAAGTATGGTAATCCTTTTCTAGAGACAATCTGTATATATAAAATGATAAATAAAACAAATAGGCACATGCTATATATGCTATATATATAGCTAACATTTTTTTTTACCTTAACAACTTTCGAACGAGATCCCGTGGAACGCTCATCAACCACTTTTTCAGTCTCAATTATGTCAGTTTTGGAATTCCAATAACCAGCATGAATGAATTTGCTATCATTATTTAGCTTCGAATAATGCAACAAGAAGTTTGTTCTTTTTCCTTCGCTATCGAACTCAATATTTCCAGTAAACCCTTTTGCAGTCGTCTGCGAAAATCAACAATCTATACACAGACTATTAAAACTAAAAATAAATTTAGGTAATTTGAAATAGAAATTACCGAAAGTAATGTCTTCCTCAGATCGTCGCCAGATGGCCACGCCAAACTTTCATAGCTAGCTTTGTTTTCACCAAAACATATAGCAGGCGGATCGTCATATTTACGTTGCAACTGCACATATCCATCGGACCCTTCATCAAGTGCGCCTTGCATGGCTCTTATCGACTTTTCTAGATGATTCAAAGCATCCGCTGTAAGAGCGGTTTCCAACTGAAAAGTATGTTAATATTACTTTAGTAATTTTAAAGTTTATTTTCTAATAAATAAATACATAACACTATGAAGAAATAGATTTGGTAATTACTCTTATAGAGGCATTACTAGTGTCCATATCAATATCTTTCCATCGGATGTCGTTAGCTGTCGTCATATGCAATGTAGAGACGTTCGCCATAAAATCAGGAACATTTTCAAGGTTGAGCATATATGCATCGAGGTTTGTTAATATAAAACTCTGAAATACATAATTCACTGTTTTCAAATCAAACAATTAATTAAACAATCAATTCTATGATTCATAATTCTAATTGAATTTTGTTTTCTTTTCCTTTGCATAATTTTCAAGCATACCTGGTACTGCGTTGAATTTTCAACTTGAATAATTTCTGCTAAATACTTATATACATTTTTAACTTCACAGTCTATTATATGGTAGCTCATACGGGCTACCTTAAAAACATACTTGAATGTTTCCCTATTGTCACCATCAGGATCCAGTTTTTTGTAAAGTATTGGCTCTTGATCATAAGACCAGAAGTTCGCTATTTCTTGAAGGCGTATAAAACCTGAAAATATATTTAAAAATATAGTATGAATACCTATGTGCATATAAGTATATTAGCTAACGTAATATTGTTCAAAACTCACTGCCATCGTCCTCGTACAAAATAGTAAATTTATCCCATCGCAACGTTCTAATGAGGGCTGAAAATGCTTTCGAAATTAATTCGCTTGGAGGATGGTAGGAAAATGTAAACATATCATCGCTCAAAGTCTCCGGAAGTTCCCATCCTAACGAAAGATGAGATATCTGTAAACATTATAACGATTATTATATGGTAGGAATAATTTGTCAAGATATACTTTTTATTTTAAAATATGTATATATTCAATATTATACGTAATAAAATATATACAGGCTGTAAATGAAAGTGTCCCAAATACCCAAAGACCAACAAAGACGCCCATTCCAGACTTACAAAAGATTCAGTTCGTGTTTCTAAGTTAGCAGGCGTGAATTTTTATGTATTTCTTTTGTACAAATCCAATTTTTATGCTTTGTATTTTATAATATATTTGTAAAAAATGTCAAATATGTTCAAAATAAAAAAATATATATACTTAAATTTTCATGTCAATTTACTCTCATGGAGGAAATCTGTGGTTTCAGTCTTCTAGGATTTGGATAGGAATAATTCGGATATAGCAGTTATATTTTTCATAACGAAATGTCGAAAGCATTATCTTGAAAGATCATTCAGTAGGTAGATCACGACCAGTCGTTATCAAGTCTCGCGACTGCGCAATAGCGTGTGAACACTTTCAAGTGACCCCATACTACTCCTCTCGAACTATTAGTCGCCTGCCTGGTTGTGGCATATGGAGAAAACAATATTGCCGGCGCCTATTTTTTTACATCGAATACAAAGATAAGTGCCTACTTACATTTAGTCTATTACACAACAAACAAACAGTGTCGCAAATGCCATTCGTCGGACGAGCGTCTATTAATGCTACTATTCCTTGATTTTCCGAAGTAAATGGACACACTGAAATTTAATAATAAAAATAATATAGGTGTCTTTTACAGTATGTTGTAATAATAAAACCAACAAGGTATGTCACTAGATACTTACCTTCTAAAGCAGTAGAATAACTATCGATTACTTTTGAATGCAGTAGACGGCCATGATAAGAACCCTTTTTTTCAACAATTTTTTCAAAAGCCACCCTTGAATTTGTTTGAGTTTTCCCGTTGAATAATCCTCCTGAAATACATATAAATGTTTAAATACTAACTTTCCTTAGAGATTGAAATGTTAGAAGAAGACATACCGATCGGAAAACGGGTACTACGAACTGCATCGATTTTAATTGTTTGGTCTAATAGAATCAGTATTGCAAATGTTATCAATGCCATTTTCTCCAATATTGATGTATTGATATTATTTAGACGGTGATCCGGCCCGATTGCCGCCTCCACATCGTCTGAAGTATTTTTGGAAAACAATTTTAGGTCACGTCGCAGGCGCATGCCGCCGGCGTCTCCCGTCGCGACGACGAAGTTCGTCATTATAGTCGGCAGTCCTCATTTGGTTCTCCAATCCACGGAAATATTTTTGTGATGACGGGAACTTAGTTTTAAAACTTTCCAGAATGTGTTATCCTTTGATACATTTCAACGAATAGTGTAACTTCATTATTTGTTTTATTTTCATTCTATTCATTATTTTAATCATATTTTTCTTGTTCTTGGTTACAAGTGATAAACATTTTAAATGCATATTACATAGAAAGGAATTTATTAAGATAAACATATGTAATTGTTTGTTTTATTTGTATTTAAAGTGTTTCAAGTCTCTCTTTCACAACACATCACATTGTTTACTACATCATTTTGGGTTATGTCCTATCTCGACATTCCGAACTCTACAAGTGTTAATTTTATTTTGGGTTGATGGCTATCCGGACGTATAGTCCTCACAGTCGACTTCGGTTTATACTCGTAGTATGATTAAATTTTATACCTATCAGTTTATTATATGATTTAATTAATATATGTTATAAATTTTCTTTCATTATGTGGTGGTATTTGTTTATTGTTTACCTTTTCACTCATGAGTGTGCATCCCAAGTTTTGTACGAGAATAGAGAGGACATTTCTTACCAAATAGGTGAGTTTTATTATGTTTCATAAAGACTTAATTAAAGTTGAGGCTTCAGAATAGCCGTGAATAGTTGAATTTCATTAATGCAAACTAAACCAATACTGTGCAGTTCAGTTCAAACAAAGTTAACGTTTATTTCTCAGCAAAATTTTGCTACGAAACAAACCATACTTAAAAACGATTGTACATTAAATATAAACATTTTAATCGATATAATATAATTTTACTGCGAAAATGGAACCGAAAACTATTGTTATCATATCGTAGTACACACTAATAGTTGTATGAAAGTCTGAAATACACTTCAGTCATTTTCCTCAGATTTTTTTAAATTCATAATTTATAATTTTATGAAATATTATTCTAGTGGGTATATTCGACAAAAATGCTGACACCCAGCGCCGCGCGTTCAATGAGAGCATGCGACACACCCACCTGGGTGCGTGGCACCTAGAGCCCTTGATCATACAACCGTTGAGAAGCGACAGTTTTTCAATATGGAGAACATGTGAGTTAACTGATCTAGAACAAAACAGTACCCGAGCAATTCTAATTTACTTTTTTTTGAAACATTAGTGCTGTGAGATTTAATAACGAAAATTATTATGATACTCGTACTTATAGTATTAAGGAGTTGACCGTCGTAACCCTAGTGTTGTAGGTGTCCATAGGCGGTGGTCACCACTTACCATCTCGTGACCAGACGCCCCTTGCCCCTCTCCACACCTCTGCAATAAAAAAAGAAAGGAACACATAGCATGGGATAATTTTATTTTGAATGATACTAATTAGTTGTAATATCGCTGTTGAACATTTTAGAATAAGTTCCGTAAAGATTTCTATATTATAGTATTTTTTTGGTCTAAGTATTTTATAAAACAAATGTATAGATCAAAAGAAAAAAAATATTTTGTTGAAGAAGAAAATATGTATATAGAACTAACAGATGTCAATAAAATGCTTATACAGTTTACTATTTCATTTATGTTTATGAATGTAACGATTCCTCGTGGTCGGTTCAGTCGGACAGTCCGATCTGACCACGAAGAAAGAACACTAAAACACAGCTTGACAACATTGCAAAATAAATAAATACAATAACATAATTAAAACTTACATTTGCTATTAAGTTACTTCGCAATTTGAATTCTAACCTCTGTGATGCGAGCCTCTGTGGAGTGTCTATTCCCGAACTGTCTATTACTGAAGTCGTAAATACAAATTCTTTTGATGATAATTAAAGAATTTTTAATTATCACTAGCTCGGCGATGAAGGAAAATCTGCCTACCTGTGAATTAAAAAAATACCGGCTACCCATACCCAAACCCCGTAATGATTTACTAGGGGAAACCTGTGCCCTGCAGTGGGACGTTATAAGCTAATATCGTATCTAACTTTAATGTTGATGTTTCAGTATGTTCAAATACAACAATTCGGCCAATCGCAATATTCGGTCCACAAACACCAGTATCCGACGGAGCCGTCCGAGATCAATGCGGACTTGCCAACATACCCCACATTCAGGCCACTTGGCAGCCTCTCGATCCAGACCTTGAAGATAATGTGGAAGAAGAGGAAGAAACTAATCGCGAAGAATTTGATCCAAACAACCAACAACCTGTTTACAAAAATATAACTATAAATTTTTATCCCGATTCCAACGAACTTGCAATTGCTTATGCAAAGTTGCTAAAGTATTACAATTGGAAAACTTTTGCAGTACTGTATGAAGATGATTTTGGTAATATAACTTTATTTTTGTTAACACATTTTCTATGAAATTGTTTTCGGTGTTTCGTATTTTTTCTTGTCCTAAGTAACACTGGAACGTTCAATGTTACAAATATTTGGACATCGTCTTGAAACTGTAACTAGCTCTTTTAGTATCGACTGCTTGAAATGGGCCAAATAAGGAGGCCCATTTCATGAGGATATATGGCCTTAAAACGCCACGCTAACCCAGCAGGTTGGGAAGTCCACTCTTTTACAGGTGGTGTTGTTTCTTTGGGTTTGTGGTAGTGGTTTTGTTATCTCTCAGTCGCCTTTTGCGACACCCACGAGAAGAGATGTGATCGTGCTATTTATTCTAAAGCCGTCCGACACCACACGGCCATCGTCATGAATTACAAAAAATACAAACATTGCAGGATTAATACGAATCCAAAAAATTCTCGCTGAACATACGGAAAGATATCCTGTTACTGTACGCCGACTTAACCCTGACGCTGACAATCATAAGGTAAAACATAATTTGTAATTCTTCAAATTTTGCATTAATATTTATTACACGTTCACATCATTATTTAATGTGTCTTCTAATGGTAGTGTTTATTGTCATATTAAAAGAGTTAAGTTCCAAAAAGCTAATTTTGTTTAAAAATCTAATGAATATAAAGGTTGGCAAGTTATATTTAAACATTAAGTTCTCTTCTTTTCACAATTCATAGGTATTTAAGGATTTGGTTAAATTTCAAGAGAGTCGTATCCTGATAGACTGTCATGTGGACCGAGTTTTGAAGTACATGAATGAAGCCATCACCTTACAAATGGTCAATCATTATCAGGTTATATTAATTATTATTTATCGTTTTTACCTAAAATGAATAAAACTTTCGTTATGCATCTTATTTTTTGACGAAAATAATCCCAGATTTGCATTTGAAAAATATTAATGTTTCAATTTTTCTTAACTATAAATATAAAATAATAAAGATTAATTATTAAAAACATTAGTTATTCCTATAATATTAAAGATGTCCAAATACATAAATTCGAGCTACTCATGATTTTAATATGTATATCTCCAAATCTTCAAAGATGGGCGGCATATCCGGGGGCATGTCACCGCTTATCATTCAGGACTGATGTTGGCATGTAACGAGGATGTTCATGAGCGACAGTATCCACTTCCCACCAGGTGGACTGTCTGCTCATCTGTCGTCTTCTTTGCATAAAAATGTAATTATGTTAGAAATCCGAAATTTTGGTTCAGTTAAATGAACCGTTAGTCGCGGCGAGGCTGCGGCCAATCGATCTGAACGGATATATCGATTACAAATAAAAAACTTCGTGAGTAACCTATTTATATGGCCATATTATTAGCAATTATTATGTTCACCACGATAATGATAAAAGTTAAACTTTTATAATTATCGTGGTGAAACAATTGCTTGAACTGAATTGGTGAAACGATCGTGGTGTTTAAAAAAATAATTGTTGAAAAATGTCATAATATAAAATAATTAAACACTTGTCGCAAAATTTGTATGCCTCAAATGAAAGAGGAATTCATACGAAAGTAAATGACAGTATATAAACAAGTGCTATCAATAAATAATTAAAAAAATATCCATTGCGAATCTGTATAATAAAAATCGCACGAACTTTTTTGGTTACCTGATATCTTATGAAATAAATTTAAAGTAAATATCAATTAAAGTTGGTAACATTTCTCCCCTTCACTTCTTTCAGCATTATATTCTAGTGACTATGGACACGTTCATGGTCAGCGACAACCTGCATACCTTGCCCTCCAACATCACGTGGCTGAGTATCACCGACTACAACAGTCTGAAGGACGCTCAGCATTTATTAGCTCCAAGGGTTGGAAAGTGGGCGAGTGACAGAGTCATTCTTAAATCATATCCGGCAGTTACCGAATTTGAGGTTCTGTATCACTTTTAATCTTTTTCTTGATGTCTTTGAATCTTTAGATATTAAATAAAATATTTTTTGGGTCAAATTACATTATTAGCAGAGATATTCAACTTGAGTAATCCCTTACTCAAGTTGAATATCTCTGCTAATAATATAGTACATACGAGTACAATGATCATTGATAACAGTAAAAGTTTATTAAAATATTCCTGTATATTCCTGTATGTTCCTGTATGTGTATTTAACAGTATAGTTATAGTTCCTGCATTTCTTTCTTAAAAAAAAATAAAAGAATTTTGTTTAGACGGAAGCCCTGATACTGGACGATATAACAAATCACTTGTTGAAGAGTCTCCAGGCGATGGAATCAGAAGGGATGGACAGGCCTCAGTACTCCCCGTGTGAAAACGACGTCGAGCCTTGGTCCTTTGGAGCTCAACTGCAAAATCAGATATTGAAAGTTAGTATGTAGGGCATTGACCAACAGACCGTTCGCACGATTATAAACCTTTGCTCCGATCTTAGAAAACGATGATCTTAAAGGTCATATTCTTTGCTCTGAGTGAATAAGTTTGTTCTACAACGTTATATTTGCGGTTGGCGCTTGATTATTGAATAAGTTAATAATGAGGTGCAAAGGAGTTTGTATTTGGGCGAACGCTTTGTTGTATTGTATTTGTATTAATTTTGTATGTTGTTGGCGTCTGTATTGTATTTGTAGAGACAAAACAACGTTTCAAGGTGTCTAATGCATCCATAATACAAAATTGCCAGTTCATTTCACGGCATAAAATGACTGGCAATTATACTTCGTGCCTCGTCCTCGCGATTAGTTAATAATAATTAATAAATAAATATTTAGCAACGCATAGGAGCCACCACTCGAGCAGAGTTGTCTTTTCTAGCTTTTTTTTCTTTCCCTCTATTTTTGCTGTCAATAGCCTGTCAATGTCATTCACTATTTAGTACTTCACCACTCGTGTTTACCAAAATTTTCTCAGAGTGAAAATAAGTGAAATTCAACAGTACCTAATAGGAAAAGGAAATATAATAAACTGAATCATATTAGTAAAAAATTCCAACGAAAACTGGAACGGCAGCAGGGCCACAAAGGTCCGGCACACATAGCCATACCAGCTTTGCGAATTTTTCTTTTAAAAAAAAATATTTTATCGTTTTAGTACATAGACTAGGAACTTTCCTTTGGAATTGTTCATAATATCGGTTACGTACCTTGCATTGTTCACTTTCACCTTTCATTCATTGTTCATAATACCTGGATTACGAATTATTCTTTGGAATTTTTCATAATATCTTTGCTAATACTCAGACTACGAACTTTTCTTCGTAATTGTTCATAATATCGGTTACTAACATTTCTTGTAACTGTTCCTACGTAATAACCTTCAATCAAACAAGACAGAGGTCTGCCCTACTATAGCCATACCTGGATTACGAATTATTCTTTAGAATTTTTCATAATATCTTTGCTAATACTCAGACTACGAACTTTTCTTGGTAATTGTTCATAATATCGGTTACTAACATTTCTTGGAACTGTTCCTACGTAATAACCTTCAATCAAACAAGACAGAGGTCTGCCCTACTATAGCCATACCTGGATTACGAATTATTCTTTAGAATTTTTCATAATATCTTTGCTAATACTCAGACTACGAACTTTTCTTGGTAATTGTTCATAATATCGGTTACGAACATTTCTTGGAACTGTTCATACATAATAACCTTCAATCAAACAAGACAGAGGTCTGCCCTACTATAGCCATACCTGGATTACGAATTATTCTTTAGAATTTTTCATAATATCTTTGCTAATACTCAGACTACGAACTTTTCTTCGTAATTGTTCATAATATCGGTTACGAACATTTCTTGGAACTGTTCCTACGTAATAACCTTCAATCAAACAAGACAGAGGTCTGCCCTACTATAGCCATACCTGGATTACGAATTATTCTTTAGAATTTTTCATAATATCTTTGCTAATACTCAGACTACGAACTTTTCTTGGTAATTGTTCATAATATCGGTTACGAACATTTCTTGGAACTGTTCATACATAATAACCTTCAATCAAAACAACACAGATAAGTTCAACAAATCATTTAGATAAAAAACAACCCTCTGGAATCTTTCCCTTCACTAGGTAGTCGGATAAGTTCCCGGCCCTTTTTATAGTGAAAATAATAAAGACTTTTTTGTATTACATAAATATTTATTGAACGGAATATTGTCCATTTGCCATAAAACTTCTATATGACAACAATAGACACTAAGAAGCTTACAGATTCTATTACCTTCCCCTATTGGCCAAAAGGGCCACAAAGGAAACAAACGAAGGTTAATAAAGCTCATACAGTTAACAAATAATCGGTTAAATATAAGGAGGTTTAAGAAAATACTCCAGAGATTCGGTTCACTCAGTCCGCTAACTTGCAAATCCTAATAAATGCATATTGTATTTTATTAAAACTTAAATAAGTTGCTTAACAAAAAAAAATATGTTAGTACTATTAGTGTGGCATACCATAAGACTATGCACATACACCAAAATAAGTCAAACACTATAAAGTCTTAAACATTTAAATTATGAATTACAATACATTACCATCCCTCATTTTTTATAGTTAGATTTTGTCTAGTACTTAACCACATCGACCAATCGATTAATGGATATCAGCCTATAACGTCCTACTGTGAGACTCAGTGACAAGGAGCGTTCGCGTCATACATATACTCGTATATACCTGGTGGGGATAGTTAGACAATACACATAGTCAAGTCTAAAAGAAACCCTGATCCCTAAACTCTGGAATGGGGAGTCACTTGTGTGCGAGAAATAGCCAGAGAATGTGGTCAGTTGAGAAATTTGAATATCATTTGGAAATACTAACTCCATACTTTGCCTTAAAAATACTTATTAAGAATATAATGACCGCCAAAACAATTCTACCTTTTTAACAATGACCATTATGTAACTATTTCGACTTAGGAATATGTATGTACTATATTAATTGTTGAATTTCAACGTTTAACAACAATATAATAGCTATAAATCCTATGAATAAAACTCAGTCTCCTCATTTTACCAAAATATGAGGCATCTTAAAAAAAAGGAAAGTAAAAATATACATATTTTTCTGTTTCTTCTGGAAATTGGTTAATGATTCAACAGATACTAGAAAACAATAAACCTTAAATTAAATTTTTAGAAAAGCGACATCTATAATTCTATTTATTAACGATTATGTACGTTTGTTAGCCACCTAGTTCTATTGAAAATTGACTAGATGGTGCTGCAATATCTTGCATTACTTAAATAATTCTATTCAAATAGACTAGTAATAACAAGCTTTAGCAGAATAAAAGATCTACACTTGGTTGTCCTGATATTAGTATCTTGAATTACATATTAAAAAATACGAAATATTTTTAAACCAAGAATTTTGAACTACAGAGCAGTCTGTTATTTGTCTGTTTGATTGTCTGCAGGTCTGTAGTTAGCCCTATTATTGGGGTAGGCCCTAATAATAGGACGTAGGACCTAAAATGACGGCAAGATCACGTGAATTTTTGAAAGACATGTTTAGGCTCCAACCTAAGTAGGCGCGCCATACACTGCATTTCATAATTTCATTGTGCACTCTAACGAAAAATAAATTGAAAAAATAAAATGTATGCATTAACATGGATGCAATGAATAGCACATGATATTAACGATTATGGTACGAATGACTGAGTGTTTAAACATATGTTTAAACACTCAGTATAATATAAATATACACAAGTTTGGGAATATAAAATCACAAATAATTGATAAAATATCAGAATTAAACCAATAAAATCCCATCGCATAGGTTGTAATAAACCTATCCTGCGGTCATCACTTTTATAGAAAATCCAGAGATTTGTCCTGATATATTTGTCCTACTCTTTTTATATAACAAAAAAAACCGGCAATCATTTATCACAAATTCTAGTTATTGGATCAAAATAACCGTACAAAACTATTTTAATGTTTTGATGTTTGTTTAGAAGGATGTTTTGATATTTCCAGCATATCAAATATCATGTTGCTGCGTCTAAATAAAAAAATGGCTTTGATACTGAATAATAATATATTATCGTAGGCTAAAGTAGTAATATATTTAGCACCGCTCTAAGAATTGCTATAATAGAACAATGATGACTAATAGAAATTAGGTCCCGTATATCACGAAGCATATTAGGCAGACAAACCTGACTGTTCTGACGATTTCACAATCGCCGAAATGAGTTATAACAAACCTATTTATGTTTATTAGTAGTCATTGTTAATAGTGAAGTTTTGTTATTAATAATAATATTTGTATGTTTATCGCAGACACAAACTGTGGGAGTTACTGGCAATATCGAATTTGACGAAAAAGGGCGTAGGGTTAACTACACTTTACATGTAAATGAGATCTTCATGACGGAAAGGCGCACCATCGGCAAGTGGGAGTCTTCCGACGGCGACGACATCAAAATAGATCTTTCAACTACATCTACCACCACGAGCCCACAGAGCAACAAAAAATTTTATGTGAGTACCTACTGCCGTATCGGCCGGCTTTAAAACGATGTCACGTAAAAGGCTACTAATGGATAATAAAGCCGCTACCACATACCGTGAGGAACTAAACCAACTCTCAAAGAGTATCTTCGCCAACCTGCTTGTCCAGCGTGCCGTTATAGGGTCACACGTTCCTCATGCACAAGACAATGTGCATGAGGGACGTATCCAACAGTGGATACTGAAGAGACTGGTACGCTTACAGTCGACAGTTACCTACTTGTACACTAAAATTCATTTTAATGCAACATTTATAATAAACAACATGACATTCTATATTACGTGGGAACATAAGTAGAATGTTACTTATTATATGTAGGTATGTGAAATTTAATCAATATTTTGTAAACGTTATCTGTGCTTGTCAATCTCCAATCGTCACTGTTTGTAACGTGACACCCAGCATAAGGATTTTGCATTTATAATTAGTATATAAAGAAAAACAACCAATCAATCAATAAACACTGATATCAACATATTTTCAACGATATTGCCTACAATCAAAGATATTAACGATATCGTTAATATCGGTAAACTCACCAAAACATCAATGTAATAATAATACCATTCAATACAATCTTTTGTTTTGTATTTTCAGGTAATATCCCGCAAGGCTAAACCATATTTCTACGACAAAACACCTTGTAAAGAGGACGATGAAATATGTAAGGCAGAAGACGATCCCAATATACCATACGAAGGGTTCTCAGTAGATTTGGTGAAAGCCATGTTCAAAATCATGAAAACCGAATTGAATTATAATTACACATTTGAATTTTTGCCTCCAGAAGATAAGACATATGGAAAATATATTGAGAAAACTAAAAAGTGGGACGGTTTAATTGGCGACTTACTGGACAAAGTACGCAGGATTACGTACCTTTTATCATATAGCAATGAGTTCCTATTATAATGGATCGCAAATATATTTGTAGCAAAGGACTCTCGTTTTCTTTTAATCAACGACTATTTTCAGTTTACTTAAGGATTCTCATCTTCTTTTAATCAATCACTATTTTATGTTTACTTAAGGATTCTCACTTTCTTTTAATCAACCACTATTCTCAGTTTACTTAAGGATTCTTATTTTCTTTTAACCAACCACTATTCTCAGTTTACTTAAGGATTCACATTTTCTTTTAATCCACCACTATTTTCAGTTTACTTAAGGATTCGCATTTTCTTTTAATCAACCACTATTCTCAGTTTACTTAATAATTCTCATTTTCTTTTAATCAACCACTATTCTCGGTTTACTTAAGGATTCTCATTTTCTTTTAATCAACCACTATTCTCAATTTACTTAACGGTTCATTTGCTGATATCCAACTACTTTTTTTAATTGCCATGTCAATAAACTCAGAATCATGAATGAAATCCATGTTTTCATTACGGGAATATTATATCGGCTACATATAAAACATATGTATATCATTATATAAATACAATATATTGAAACATGAGGTTATACAATACATTATATTTCAATGTCAGTTTGGCTAGGAAACGTTTTAATATAATGCACTATTGAAGTTTTAATTTCACAGAAAGCCGACATAGCAGTATGCGATCTAACGATAACGGAAGATCGCAAAAAGGTCGTGGACTTTTCAGTTCCATTCATGACTTTGGGAATCAGCATACTGTATATAAAAGAACACAAAGTGGTACCTGGTACCTTCTCGTTCCTCAATCCGTACTCCTTCGAAGTATGGATGCACACCGCAACGGCGTACTGCGTTGTATCAATTGTGTTATTTATTTGTTCAAGGTAAATATCAGTATAGTGAAACATCTTAACGGTGAACTATAACTAGTCCTTATAACACGTAGGTTGCTGGACGTAGGCCTCCTTAGACATTATCTTGTGCGTGAGGAATGAATGGCCTGAGAACGCCATGCTAGCCAAACGGCTTGGCGAGTCCACTCTTTTAGTGATGGAGTATTTAGCTAAGGCTTGTGGTTGTGGCTTTGTTTTTCTTTAGTCAGATACCAACGGGAATAAATGTGGTAGTGTTATTCTAATTCGGGCCGACACCACACATCTTAAATGCAAATAAGATGATCGGGAAACTGTAATTAAAACAATTGCAGCAGTTAAACGTATACTAATATAAATAATGTTAGACGTGTTATTTTTAAGTGATAACGATCTCTTCAATATTTGAAGGATATCGCCAGCTGATTGGGAAAATCCTCAGCCCTGTGATAAGGACCCCGAAGAATTGGAAAATATATGGAACTTCAAAAATTGCACGTGGCTCACAATGGGATCTATCATGACGCAAGGTTGCGACATTCTTCCAAAGTAAGTTCGCTATCGTTTCTTGGATATACATCTGTTTGTATCGCTTATATCTATCTTATTTCACCATGATAGGTTTCGGGTGTTGGGAAAGGTTTGCACACATTATCTAAGGTACCTATATTATTATAAATGGGAACAGGAATAATTGAGAAAATATTAAAACAATTATAGTAAAACAATGTATATTCAAGTCTTTAAAAGAAGTAGATAATTATCTAAATACTAATAATCTTAGCGGGTAATTATTCGCTGCTTCACCTGATTAAGACCCGATTTGTAAATCAGGTGTCATTGTAGCTAGATAAGTACGTATATCTATATGACTTATACGATATGATATCATCAGCCATCTGGCCGATAACTCCTGCCCATTAATTTCAAACTAGTTAACCGATTTCGATAAAAAGCAACCCATAGCTTTCCGGGGTCAACACAATATACCGCATCAAACGGTAAATACCTGTAATATACGGTATATATGCGATAAAACCGCATCAAAATCGATCGATCCAGAAGATTCCGGAGATTAACGGGAACAAAGAAACAGACATATACATATACAGGTTGAACCGAACCTTTCCTGAAGCCTAAAAACAATGGATTTCAGGCTGAACCAAATATGGTTTATTCCAGTTTGTCCCCATACGTCTGTCCCCGACAGATCCAACTGTTTATTCCGGTCGTCAACTAATTATAGAATGGGGAAATTTTTCAGTTCGCACTGTCCCATCGACGTATTGGATATTACTATTGGATTGAATGAGTATATGTATAAAAATGGTAAATAAATATATCTATAACACAGCGCCCAAAATTGACTACAAAAAATCACTTCGATCTGAAACAAAAAGTTCGATCAAAAAAAAACAATAGTTCAATCTGTCATCGTCGGTGACAGACGTGTGGGGACAGGCCGGAATAAACCTGAAATATGGATGGTTCATGAATTTCTAAGTTGACATGAAAATTTTGGGAATAGTTTTTTGCAAACTTTTTCAGTTTTTGCAAAATTTTTCATACATAATAGATATGTACTAAACTATTTCTAGGTACTACTATTAAGACTAGTTTTCTTTAAATATATACATAATTTGATTTCATTACGAAAAGAAGAAGGCACTGGACCGAAACAGTGCTACAATTACTATTCCTTAAAAATATGAAATCAATTATTCATTTAAATGTTCCTACTATGTTGTAATGTGTCAAAACGGCTTTTTATTTTGTTTTTATACAGCCAAGAAAATTTATATTTATATGAAAAAATATGTAAAATTGTGTGTCAACTAACTCAAAATCATTAGCACAGTCCGTCCCTGTATAGAGTTAGAGATATATTATAGTATGTGTTCAATTACCGCTGATCACTGCTACCCTGATTCGAAATAATGGCCTTTAAAATTGTTTTTATAAATCTGCAGAGCGGTCGGTTCTCGGTGGGTGTGCGGTATGTGGTGGTTCTTCGCGATGATCGTGTGCCAGACGTACATCGCTCAACTCGCGGCCGCCATGACCTCCGCGCTGGAGAACGAGCCCATCAACAGCGTCGATGATCTCGTCAATCAGAACAAGATCCTCTACGGAGCTATTGATGGAGGATCCACGCTTGAGTTCTTTAAAGTAACCATTGTAGAATTATCGAACGTACTACAATTATAATAAAAAAGACAATAACGAGTATAATAAGAAGGATTTACTCCAAGGGGATGCTATTAAGAAATTCAACTTCTTAAAGACCACGTTATTATATATTTACTATAATTATTATATAACATTATATTATATTATATTACATTATATTATAACATAACATTATTATATATATTAAAGTTATTATATATATTTTATATAGATCCATATCCACATTATACACACTTCTTCACAAAAAATATTATAAATCTGTTACGACTTCACGACTAAACTACCGAGAAGATTTCAATTAAATTTGTCAGTCACGTGACATGACGTCTGAAGACGACATAGGATACTTTTTATCCGGTAAAACTGATTAATTTTCTAGGGAACCAATTCTTTTAAAACAAAATCCACGCTGGTAAAATTGCGGGTAAAAGCTAGTTTCTAATAAAAAAAAAACAAGTAGGTTAGTTATTTTCATACACACACTCCAATCACAACTTCCTTGTGAGCTTTTCGTGTAGTTGCGTTCGTAAACGCAACTACACGAATACTCGAATTCGACTCGATACGATCTATCCTTGTACAGTGCTCGAGAATATAAAAAACATCGTGTAATGAGACGAGACATCAGTCTCTTTGTTTATTCACAAACGTATACTAAATGAGTGAAAAATTTAGTATACATTTAGTATTTAAATAATTTAAATAAATACAATTTAATAAATACAGCAATAAAGTTCAGAATTGTTGTGCCATATGCATCACTTGTTATCGATAACAAGTGATTAATCGATATTCTGAATTCAAACTAAACATTGAGCGATGATTTATATAGAGCAATACCACAACAAATGTGATTTTTATTAACCAAGTGTGACGATGGAATCTAATAATCGTAAATCATTTGTAACATGAACACATTCTTTATGTGTTCGTGAGATATATATTGTCATTTTTTGTATATTACGAAATGACATCAGGTTCACAATAATGAAACATGACTTTATTAAAAATGATATATATTTATTAATTTGAAGACCAGATTTTCTTCAATAAAATAACTTACCGAGCTTGTGAATGAATAAATTTCCCTCTTTTAAAATCAGGTGGTGCCATAATTAATTTGTAATTTGTATTATATATAAATGTTCTTTATAAATATTCGTTTACTATATTAAAGGCGACTAACTACGATTCATCTAATTGCGACAAAGGGAGTGTACCAAAAACTACATAGTCCCCAAGGTTGTACTGTAATACAACAGTAGGTATTACAGTACATGAATCTAGAACATAGATTCCGTAAATGAAACGACTATTGTGGACTATTGAAATGCCCATGCAGCGATTTTCATATGTTAGGCTTTTTAGGCATATGTTTATTCATATGTTAAAAACGAACAAACGTGAAAAAATCAAACAAAAATAACAAGGCATTCTAATTATGGATTATTTCAACATCGGTAAGCCATTAAATCTTTTTTATTCATATTTATTTGCAATGTGAGTAGTAACAGATGGTATATACTCGTACATCTCATTATATTAAGATTCTATATATTGTTATATGCGTAGTCACCTGGAATACGCTTCACAGGTCTGAAATACCCGATACCGCATAGAGGACCCGCATAGAAGGTGCACAAAAAATATATTTACGCTTTCTTGATTTTAAGACGCGACATAAGTCTTACCATTAGTGGAAGGACGTGAAAAAGCGGATATCTGCTACTTAATGAGCAGAGTTACCGGTGCGGTGGATAGCTCAGAGCTACTATCGAAAATAAAATTTCGTATTCCGCAAATTAATCTTAGGCAGCCCTTATTATTAAGTGTGCCGTCCTCAAAAACTAATTACAGGCAGAATACATTTATTGCTAGAGCCAGTGTGAATAAATTTTGTTTCAATTTAGACATGTTTTGCACAAAAACAACACACCTTATAAAATCCATGCCAAGTAATTATTATTTATAACTTCTCTTCTATTTCTCCGCGTGTATTTTTCTTTAACTTCCATGTTTCTTTTTCTTATGATAATATATTTTAGGCCTTTTATTTATATGTACCTACTCAAATGCATATTTGTGGAGATTTAAGGGCCTATGCACACGACATTTTTTATACGAGCAGACGACGCGCGTATAACGTAACTAAGACGCGCTGTAAACGCGATGCAGTCGCGGACCGTGATCTCTGTACACGTTCAAGAAATGAGCCTTGCATTTATATCACTACAAACGCGCAGATACGTCGATACAAACACGCGTTTGTATCGCTACAACCGCAATTCTACAATAACGCGCGCGCAGTATACCCATACAAGGAAATATAGTTACAAATGGTGGATCACGGTAGCGTGTTCGCGCCCCGCCCCTCCTCCACCCATTTCCCCGTGATGCCCACGCACGTTTGCATCGATACAAACGCGCGCAGGCATCGCCTTTTACTTGCATTTTTATCGATACAAACGCAAACAATCTGCCATTTTTTTTTTCTATTTATATTGCTTTAACAATATTTTTAACATGTCTGTAATCTTAGTTAAAAAATAATAAATAAAATAAAATATTACATACCCTCTTACATCTCATCATTTGAGAAAATAGTTCTAATTTTAAATCATTTAATGTCAGTTAGTTATTACCATTGTTTCGGTATTTTCATATTTATTCAAAAACATATAAATCTATCTATTTTATATTTCATTTTCATTGAAATGTTTCAGCATAACTATCTATTAAGTAAATTTCAGTAAAATATTTCCGTATTATTTCGTTCCCAAAATACCCTTACTAAATACCCCAAAATCGCACAGTTACAAGTGCTTAGCGAGATTTTTCTCTACTTTTAGAACTCTAAAGACAAAACCTACCGGAAACTTTATGAAAACATGATGGCAAAATCCGTGCTGCTAGTCGGCAGTAACGACGAGGGTGAAAAACGGGTAATGAACGGAAAAAGCAGATATGCATTTTTCATGGAATCCTGCACCATAGAGTATAAACTGAAGCGTAACTGTGATTTGAAAAAAGTCGGAGGTCTATTGGACTCTAAAGCTTATGGGATTGCTATGCCTGCAAGTGAGTTTAATATAGAACATTATGTATTCTGTTTGTTTATTTTTAATTTCCGAACACATTCGCAAAATAAAAAATCAAAACCGTTTTCCGAACGTTACAACGTTACTTATTCTGTCATGAAAAACGTTACTAATAACTTTTCTTCTTATCAGAGCAGAATATTGTACGTCTTTGCCCTTTTTTTCGTAATTTCATAATTGCTAATCTTGTCGAAAGTTTTCCGTCCACTTTTTTACGGGAACTCGAGTAGTGAAGTTGAGTTTTTGTTTGATAAATATAAAAATTGTGTATTGTTAGTTTTGTGGTATAATAGTGATAGTTTATTAAAATTGCCATATATGAAAAGGAATAAAGAGTTTCCGTCATTATAATACATGATCTTCGGTATTTTTGAAAATAATCTCGTAGGTACTAAATAATTTCAAGTTTGTTAAAAAGTTTGACAAGAATGTAATATATTACAAAAGAAGATTCTTCACCATTCAGTTTTTTAATCTGCACCACTGAAAATTACTTTTAACGATCCTTTTGTAGACTCTTTCATTATAAATATTCCAGACTCTCCATTTAGGTCGCCAATTAACACTGCTATTTTAAGACTTAAAGAGCTGACAATATTGGACAACATTACGAAAAAATGGTGGGAGATAAAATATGGAGCTACCGAATGTACGGTAAGAAGATACAACTATAAATATGACATTAAGGGTCTTTCTCACCACCTGCTGATTAAGTGTCTGATAGATTATCTAGCATTTATCCTAGCGATAGTTGTTAAATTTCTGTTTCACCAGTGTGAGATAACTATAACTGGCAGATAAACGTGAAACACTAAAATCAGTGTCTTCCTCTTCTTCTTCTTGTGGTTCCTCTCCAATTAGCTTCGAATATTTTGCCATGTCTCTCGCGAGGCGATACAGTTCAGCGGCACTCGCGATGCCAGTCCAATTGCCAGTACACCAACACGCCTCTTTCCGGCAATCTTGCCCATAATAATTAGTTGCAAAATTCGTATCTTTCATGCCTTAGCGCGTGACCCAGATACGCAACTTTTCTGCACTTGACAATCTCCAAGAGTTCATGTTTCCGATCTACTCATCGCAGGACTTCCTCATTAGTGACATTCTACGTCCAACTGATGGCCAGCATACGTCTGTACGCCCACATTTCGAACGCTTCTATATGTTTACTAAGCTCCACGTTCATTGTCCAGGACTCGCATCCGTATAGAAGAATAGGCCAAATATAACACTAGAGGAGACGTATGCTCAAGGAAATCTTGAGTCAGTATCAGATACATTTAATTGGCAGTAATCTTATCTGACAGTTTGTTAACAGTTACTTTATCAGGAGGTGGTGAGAAATGTCCTCAGTATACAACTAGTCCTTGCAACTGATAAGCGTGCGTCAACCTTGCTTGTGAATAAATATCCGTATGCTCAAAAGAATACTTTTGCTTCAATTTAAAGCTATACTGTGTAAGCTATAGGGTCTTTTTTATGCGTACACTCACCACTACAAGCAAGGCAATAGCGCACTCGTGAGTTGCATGTACTACTCACCAGCGAATCGTTTTAATTCCAGACATCTATACATTCCATACAATGTCTACAAGCATTAACATCCAAAGCTGTTAAGCCACGTTTTAATTAAATTATTTCACTTGACAGTCGTGTGGTGTTGGTCGACTTGAGAATAGAATAGCGACTAAGGGTTAACAAAAGCCGCTGCTACCACAAACGCTGAGGACCTACACCGCCTCCTGCACTCAGCAACCCGCCAACAGTGTGACGGCCTTATATACCTCGTGCACAAGACAATATGTTTGAGGAGACCCGCGTCCAGCAGTGGACCATGAGCGGGCTAGTTACGGTTAATATATGTAGATTAAAATTAGGCACGCTTAAAATTACTCCTAAAATCAATACAAAAGTACAAATCTTCAAAACTAAGTCCACTTCGAGTAATCTTTAAAACTAATGTTACAGAAAGAAACAGATCAAAGCGATGTAGAGGGTGATCTGGAGATGGAAAACTTGATAGGAGCCTTCTTAGTACTTATAGTGGGACTTGTGATTTGTTTGTTCATAACAGCCGCCGAGTTCATGAATGAAGTGCGCAACATTGTTGTCCGGGAACAGGTTAGTGACACTTTTCTTGAAAACCAATATTCACCCCGAAACAAACATAAAAAGTGGAACAGAAAAATTGGGACATAATAAAGCGAAAAATCAAGGAAATTGGTATTATTGAACTTTTAAAGAATTAAATGTATTGACAGAGGACACGTGACAGAGATTTCTTTTTATAAATATTATGACATTCTCGACTTGAGCTACTTAGGATTTCAGTAGCTTTCCCTCACGGAAAATCATCACTACTATTGGTTTTTGTTGCGTAGATTTCAGAATCAGCTTGTGTCTCTGGAAACGGAGCTAAGCATCTGTTTGAAACAGTGCTTTCTCGTCCGTCCGAATACTCGCGAATGAGTACGAGGGATTAGCTTGCACTACCTCAACTTTTTCAACAATAGGGTCATATTTAGAGCTTCTGACGAACGCTTTCATTAATACAGACCCCAGAGTCATGAGCCGTGTAGGCATAGACTGGTATAAAATATTATCTTTGCTATATTGCAGGTGACCCACAAAGAGGCTTTCATTCAAGAATTGAAGGCTTCGTTAAACTTCCTCCAACTGCAGAAACCTGTACTACGGAACCCGAGTCGCGCGCCCTCAGTCGCTTCTTCTATTAAAAGCGAAGAGCGCCAGCAACGGCGCGCCGCAGCCATAGAAAACTTCCTCGATCTGGAAAAAGAAGTGCAATAATTGAACTGAATTTCTGAGAAGTCTTTAATGTCATGAGATGTTTGTTGTGTTTTTTTTTCATGACTTTATGAATCACTTACTTCAAATTTCAGAATGGTGATGTTGCATATATTTCATTAAACTTATATTTGATGTTACATATGTTTAAATAAACTTATATTTGATGTTGTATTTTTGTTATTTTCGTGCATACAGAATTCGCTATACGCTAATAAATTACTTGCAATTGATATTTTCAACACGTGCCTAACGGCTCAGCTCAATTTGATTGCGTATTTTGAGACTTATTGTATATTTTGTGAAGTAATGTTTAAACAGGCATAATTTTATTTTCAATTTTAGATTATTCATTTTTCCAATTTTAAAGTAAATGAATAATTATAATCATACTAAACAATAATTTCATTTATGTATAATTTTCTCATATTATTAATTTACTATTGCACACATAACAATACGAAAGACAGCAGCAGTGACCATTGAAAATTTCCTCAACTTGGAAGTAAATACAATAAATCTATAAAAACTCTAATTATAAGATTAGGTATACTAATTATGTCGTACCTACCTGGGTTACATTCCTATTTTTTGTTGATTCACTGACGTAACACAAGTTTTGCTACAAATATTTTCTGTACTTATCGCTGTTTTTCTCGTTATCTGATAAAATCTTTACAGAAAAATAACACGGCATAGAAACTTAATCACTGATTAAGTTTCTATGCTGTTAATATTGATATACAAAATGTTAAAAAATATAAAGTAATGATATCTGCAATTTCGTAAAGTGCAATGCAACCCGTCCTTTCGGTATACACTGCTGGACTTGGGGCTCCTCATGCACATTGACTTGTACATGAAGGATGCAAGGCCTGAAAACGCCACTCTTGCCGTTTGGCAACCCGGCTACCCGTTTGGGCTAACCGTTTGGCGAGTCCACTCTTTTAAAGCTGGCATAGTTCCTCAGGGCTTGTGGTAGCCGCTTTGTTATTGCCGCCTTAGTTGTCTTTCCTGCCGTTTCTTCTTGTGGGTGTCGTACCCACAAGAAGAAACGGGCTGGTGCTATTCTATAGTCGGCTGATATCACACGGCACCATCGCGTAAAGTATTACATATTAATATATAATAATATATAAAATATTTTATATATACTTAATATAATAATAGTAATTAAAACACAATGAGAGTGACTTAAACGGTCCATTGTCATTTCTTTTCAGTGTTCAACCATAATATTATTTGTATAGATATATACAAACTATTTATTCTCTTTCTACGTACTACTCTAGACAAAATGCTACAAATCAATCACAATTCCAACGTTTTTCATTTTATTGTAACTTTTATCAATTTCGTATTAAATAATATTTTGTATAATGCAGTAAGTTAAGTCAAACATTGACCTTCACGTGAACTCAACAGAGTATCCGGATGAAACATCGATATAAGAATACACTCATATCGATGAGATGAAATCATTGTTTTGACGGGATACGATAACATTGACGTCGATTAATTTCCTTAACTTTATTCAAGTATTACATAAGATTGTTAATGTCTACTATAAGATACCAGATATAAATATACTATATATAGTATATATCCAATATAATATAGGTGCTTACCTATGAAATGACCGATTTCATTACTGGCCACTGAGTTTCGATATCTTCTGTTTTAATTCGAGTTTCAAAATAAAACAAAATGCATCGAATACCTACCATGTTCTTATTTCAAAATCAGTATTTCATTTGTTTTTCTATACCTAAATTTCGTTCATGTGGTTGTCTTGAAAATGAAATGAATAAATTGAAAATTCATGCTATTTGTTAATATGAGTTTCGTCACGGCACCAACGCAAGTCAGAGAGCTCACAATATCAATAGTGTATATGGGCCAAACACTACAAACGATCGCACCGTGCGTCGATGGTTCGAACGCTTCTTAATTTTTTTAAAAGCAAATCTCTGAAAAGTGCTCAGAAAGCTATGGAAGCTATAGAAGCTTATGGATTAATATACACTCTAGGACTCACATAGAGTTTTACGTATACCTACATAGAACCCAAAAACTCTAAAAATAATCCTAAAAAGTTTTTAACGTTGAATCAACGTAAACTGTACCTGTCCATCTTTTGAAAGTCCAAACGTTGACTGAGAGATAATGTTTCAAAGCATTAAGTTAGCCTATAACTCTTTTTGTGCAATAAAGAGTAAATAATTCACGGAAGGCTACCGTCAAATGTACTGTATAGATACATTACGATAACATTGGACATCGGCTAATCCGGAAACACCCGAAGCCGTCATCCACGTCTATGCAATAAAGTATGCAATAAAGTAACTCGTAATAAAGTTTTGCAAAGGTACAGTAATTCATAGACGTGGCTGACGCGTTCGGATGTTTCCGGATTAGCCGATGGCCAATGTTTTGGTAATGTATCTGTACGTCATTGTACACACGCGCTTTATCACCTCAGTTTCAACTCTCTTTGTTGAAAGTATAAAGAAATTGCTAAAAGCAACAAGACCGTCCGGTTGTGTTCTCTTTTTATAACATTATTTCTTGTTTTTGTCATAATATGTATATCAATTATACAATTACGAGTAAGTTTTATGTATATATCTAGGTACTGCATTTCTCACTTTATCCTATTCCTTTTGTATTTGCGTATTTCGGTAGTGAGTGAGATATGACAGAGCCCATTCCCATCCCATTCTATCCTATTCCTACCCATTTTTCCAACCCTTTCTACAAATCCATTCCTAAATCTTCAAAGGTAGACAGCATATCCAGGGATTGTCATCGTTTATCATTCTGGACTAATGTTGACATACATCGCGGATGTCAAATGAATGGCAGCATCCACTTTTTTATATGAAAGGAGGCGCAAAGACAAGCGGCCTACCTGGTGGTAAGTGGTCACTACCGACCATGGACACCTGATACACCAGGGGGTATGCACCTGCATGTACCCACACAGCCGACTTTACAAGATCCTGTTTATGGACTCTTTGAAGAACCACATATTGTAGAGTAATGGAAAGACCTCTTACCACCAGATGAACTGTTTATTCGTCTGCCGCCTTTTTTCTTTAAACAAAAACTGCTGTATTATCTTATCAACAGTGGTCATCCTTCAAATTCCCAGTCGCTTCGACCTAATGGCACCTTTTGTATTCGTCTGCTCCTCCTATCATCCACTCCTCTGCTACTCTAGTAACTTCTACTCTTGATCTCCAATGATAATATCGATACATCAGAATATCCGTCATTCTTAAAATGTTCAATCAGGTGTAGGTGAGAGATTTTCCAAACGACTAATTTCGCATCTTTCAAATCTATACTAACACTATTACTGTGCTAATAGTACTTACGTGCATCTTATACTCTGATACCTTCATAGTTCATACCTTCAGATAAATGTTATTTATATAGTAGTATCGATATTGATAAAACTATTTTGTTTTGAATTAAAATCAAGTTAATTAGCGTTCATGCTCAGTGGCACATCCGGGGCCGTGCACGTGTCTCTCAGTCGCGTGCTTCGAACGACCGCGACGGAAGTGTGAGGACTGTCGGAAGCCCGCACTACTATTAACGCTCTCACACAGCACTCCACACAAACAACCAGGTTTATCCACTTCAGATCCATTTACGCTCATATTTGTGTACAGCTGACGATAAGTGGAACGCGTGACGTAATGGTTCGTATGTTTAGCAAAGCAATTGTTCGATGATTACGCTGTAGTGTGCCAGCGCAGTCAGTTGTGCCGGGTGGCGAAAGAACACCAATCAGCTCTAGTGGCGCGAGAGCCACAGGACAGGATGGTTGTCTCTTTGTACGCCGTTGTCATTCTCGCTGCAACAGCTCTCGGTGCTTCCATTGCACGTGAGTTTTATTCTCTTTCAATATATTAACATGTATTTAATTAATTTTAGTATAAGACATAAAATTGGTGGGTGAATTATTCAAGATTTTATTATAAAAAGTACTTTTGATTTTTATAAGATTTTTTGCTACCAGTTTTTTCGGACCTGTTACCATTTAGTTGTTTAAATTTGAACATGAAGTCTCCTCACTTTAAATAAATAATTTATGTACCTACCGAATAAAATATTATTTAAATACTTACTGGTTTCCCTGGTTTTCTATGATTATTTGGAATAAATAAATAGTTCATGGTCGGTCAGATGGTGTAACAATAAAAAATTATTTGATAAATCAGGTTAGACTAATTTTAAGAAAATGCGTTATTATTAAACGTCACGATTTAGATGTTGTATAACGTCGTTGCAAAAAAGAATCGCACGCGTTCAGCAAACGAAGTTATAATTTATAATCTACAAGAACGCGCGTGCTAGTTACGAGTACAACAATTATGTCATTAGTTGTTCAACACTCACTTTACATTTAAATTATGTCCGGCTAAAGGACCAATTAATTAATTCATATCAATTGGATTTTCATCTGAAAATATTCTTACTTCCCGAGCCATTTACGAGACTGTATATAAATGTTATCCGCGAGTTAAGGGATAAACTCAAGATACTCTTACATAATATATGTTTCAAACTCACGATACGTTTGGGGCTCCCGCCATTTCAAAGGAGAACTTTTTCAAATCCTCACGATACTTATTTTAGGAAATTGATTGTGTATTTATCTGTTGCTGACTTATTAAGTTGTTACATAAACATATTATTAATTCCAAATAATAAGAGAATAATTTAGTTTGCTTCTCTTTTTTTACGAAAATTTATAAAAGTATATTGAAGTATTTTGAGTCTTATTCGTTTGATTTATGTCCAGTATAGAGAGAGAGCAATTAGTTGTTCAGTCATCAAGTCATCGTGTGTTTAATTTTGGGTTTATCTTATATTTTGTACCTTAGACAAAACCTAAGTACCGACGAGTAATTGTCAAGAGAAAAATAAACCGATTGAAAATGGACGTTTATAATTTTTTCCTGTCGCAAATAGTGATATTGGTGAAAGCAAACACTACTTGTCATTTTTTATATCACAGCATTCTTCACAGTACATACACGTATATACAGTATATATATCAGTATATATATCAGTATATATACACGTATATCTAGTTATAGTACTACACTCTGATAAATGTTTACAAATGATATAACCAAATAATAGCATCTACTGCTAAGCAAAAGGCATTAGGTATACGTAATACCTATACATAGATAGATTCAAATACATAGATTCAAAGGCATTTCGGTGTTTCCTTGAATTAATTTTTGGACTGAGCTGCGTGTCAAAGATTTTTTTCAATTGTGCTGTATTTATTTGAGTTTTTTTATATTTCAATTGTAGTTTAATTTGTTTTAATTTTAAAAGTACAGTTTTAATACTAATTATCTGAATTATTTTTAATTTTTATACAGTTTATCAACCATTCTCACTAATCAACTACTCAAATAATCAACTATTCTCGTAGCATCACTACTTACTTCTGTGTCTACTAACTTCAGTACATTGATAAAAATGTTCATATTTATTCGTATCTAGTAAAAAATCTTATTACCTACTTACGGCTTAGTTTAAAATTATTTTTTACATTTTGGATAAGCTTATTTGTAATTTGAAACAAATGAATCTCATTCAATCATACATTCATATTCATCGCCGTGTTTTGCTAATCACCAGCATTGCATTTCAGTGTCATTCATACCGTACCGAGCGCCACCATCAGATCTCGTCGTAAAATCAAGCCGAATTTTGCGGATTCTTAAACGTGTATGTACGTAACTCTACAATATACAGGAAAACCGCTGACCCGCTTCTACTTAAATAATCAGTTGAACCTTAACTAAAACGTAGCCTTTTCAAACAAGATAGTTTTTAATTATGCTAACAGGAACGTCGCTCATTTTAATTTGAGAACTTACTTGCTACCAGTTACAAGGCTGTGAACTTTTTATATACTGGATATTACTATTCATTAGGTTCATATTGTAATCACCTACTATAAATGATCGTTGCCTGTAAACTGAAAAACTTTGATTTTTTTCTTGCAATTAATGAGCAAAATGATACAACTCCACTTTCTAGAGCCTCGTGATATTACAAATTATTGTATAATATTATATACATTTTTAAATACAACTCATGCATGTATTAAGTACGAAAAAACCAAACAAAAAATTTGGCCGGAACCACAAATGCACCGTCCGTAGTTACTAAAAACGAAAAATATTTGTAATAAATTGTTTCTAGAAAAGTTAAACGTCAATAATAATTATTTCCGCCCTACATAACTTTACGCTGCGTTTTAGTTAAAACTCTGTTGTATAAAAATCGGGCAGCATTGGGATCGAATACTTTTGGTTACAGGTGGCAGGGGAAATGTAATATATTTTATTAATATAGGTACATTATAATACATTAATACTAATCTGTAATAAATGTTAACAAATATAATAAAGGAAAGGACTATGTGCTAAATAAACACACCTAAGAATTTTGTCGGTCTATTTTTTAGCCTATTCTTCTGCTTTTTTACGCCTAAATGATATAATTTATCATAATCACTTGCCTAACGCTTTACTGTCAATTCTGTGTCACCTATCAGCCCGACGCGACGGCTGGATATACCTACGTCTCTTCACAAGGCTCGCCACCACATCCGAATTTCCGCTTCTCTTATTCTTTCTTATCCGGTCACTACCTTCGGTAGTCAGTTTAAATTGGTACTAAAAATGGTGATGAGAATACTTTTTGGTAACAAAGTTAATTTTGGTGATGGTCGTGAACAAAGTCTCTTAAATTAAACTCTCCTATGTTAATTGTATAGAGTGTATAAAGCTTAGACGGATGAGTATTCTCGTATGTTAATAAATTTATATACGAAAAATTATTCTCGTATTATAAATTCTAACATAGTACATAATACAATATCGATGTCGGATCGTCTAAATGAGGGTTAACGCGACTGCACAACTTGTGACATCCATTATAAAATCAAATATTCTGTTGTTTCTGCAGCGGAGATCCAGGTATTAGAAAAAACTTCCTGTGGAAGAGTATGGGTGACGGTTCACTCGCCTGAGGTCCGGCATGCAGATGGTGGGAGACTCCATGATGCGGTGGAGTTGAACTGGGACTTTCAAGACTGTTCTACTATACCAAAACAGGTGAGTAGAGGTTTCACATATGTACAAGGAATTAATAATCTCTTTTAGAATTAATAATCTGATATATTAATGATTACGGGTTTTTTAGAAATCAGCAATTTTTTCCTCTAAATCCAACATGATTTTATATATAGAAGAGATAATAGAACGGCTGCCGAGCCCTCTGATGGTAAGTGGTCACCAACGCCCATGTACAACATACACTATAACACCAACATTAATTACAACACCAAGAGAGATATGGATGTGATGCTTACTTACCTTGCAAAATCTTATTCAATGGTTTCTTGAAGATTTTTTTTTCGGAATGGCTTAATTCTTGTGGCCCTAATGGCCTTTCAAGAGTCACCGGACATGTATGGTTTAGAGCGAGCGCAGAAGGAGCTCAGCCAGGAGTTTAAAATGTGGAGTAGCAGCAACGAACCTAAGGGCTTCCTCCGCCGATAGACGGTAGCTTTGGGAGTGTACCGCGGGATCGGGAGTTGGTGCGGTCTCTTGAAGAGCCCTATATCGTAGTTCAGTGGAAAAACCCCAATTGGCAACTCATTCCACAACTTCTGTTCGCGGTGTAGTTAAAGATTGTGGTTTGTCACATTTTGCCGCGATTACTTGCGATGCGATTGTCACAAAAATAAATTGCAGCATATGGAGTTGTATCGCCCCGCACGCACTGCGATAATAAAATCGCGCGCCTGGTCCCGCGGCGGCGCTCAGTCGGCATCCCGTTCTCTAAGCGTAAACATGTCGGCGCCTGTATCTCCAGTGGAGTCCGAAGATGAGAAGCTAGACGTGGAACATATGATATTAGAAATACAAGAAAGACCAGCTTTGTGGGATAAACACTCCAAACTATCGTGACCGTAACTTGAAGACGCGTTTATGGGAGGAGGATGTCAAACAATTCTTAGTAATCGGTCAAAAGTTTGAATTTTCATTCTATAATAACCAAAGAATTTTTTGGGATATAGTCGAAGATCATTGTGTTTCTGATAAAAGAAACCTTTAATAAATCTTTCAGCTGTCAAAGGATGAGTCCAGTATTGATGAATTCTTTTCATCTTCCTACTCCTCCGAAGCAGTAAGCAAAGACAAGTAATCTGTACGAAATCCATATTGAGAATGAACTAACCATCAATTTTTTCATCGCAATGCGCGCACTGAATTTTCTGCGATAAGTTACAGCGCGATACAAAAATCGTGTCGCAAAAAATAAAATCATGGTGCGCGCTAGGCCTTAGTCTATCCTCGATACCCATTCGCGATTATGGGTTCGAACCCCAGCTCGTACCATTGAGTTTCTAAAAATGGATATTTATCCATCCGACCCGGATGACCCGGACGGTGTAAGAAAAACATTGTTAGGAAAACATGCATGAACTTACATGAAGGAAAATATGTCCCAATACAGGAGCATAGGGACGTTATAGACTGGTGTCATATCGAAGCTACATGCGTGACATGATACGTTCAATAAGAACCAAGCTTGCCACATGGACCATGTACAGGTCATGAACCCCCAGTCGTATAGTATAACCGTCTTGGCAAACGATCGTACTTAAGTGAATGTCGAGTGGTTTGAATTTCCAAACGACTGTCTTAACTCTTTTATTACAGGATGACAGGGTCGCAGTTCATGGATGACGGGAATATACGAAACGTCTTTATTGTATTAATATCTATTGACGTAGCTTCGTCCTAATATTTATTTTAGGACGCATCTCTAAAAACCTACCTTTGATTCCCTAGACTTTAAAAAGTGACTCAATTAATTATATAAATAACTAGCAGTGCCCGCGACGTTAGAGTAGGTACGTGTGATTAACTTGATTCCCGTCGGAACTATAATTAATCTGGATAAAAGTACACTAAATGTTGACTAATTATACTTATACCCTAAATATAAATTATAATATAAGGTTTATTAATATTCGTCCATGGGTTTTTGCGTAGTGTGCGTTCAGACAGACACACACAAATTCAAAAAATTGTTATTTTGGGCTCTGTACCATTCGTACCCTGCAACGACTATTTCCAAAATATATTAAACTAGCTGTGCCCGGCATGCGTTGCATGCTCGGCAATTTTTTTGCACATAATATATATACATAATATGTCCATCTGGAATAATATACCTTTCAAATGGTGAAAGAATTTTTCAAATATTTTTCAATTTCAAATAGGCAGTGGTTCCGGAGATTACCCTCCACATACACACAAACTCACAAAATTCGCACTCTTTCTTTATTATATTAGTATAGACATATATTAGTATATTAGTACAGACACGGCTTTGTTATGATTTTATTATATTTATAGATATTTTACTTCTGGAAATAATTAATACGTAAGTATCATCTCAAAGGTGATCAAACAGATCAACAAACAAGTGATCGACAGGACCATTAGAATAATAAAAAAAATAACATAAAAACTACACATTTAGGAAATTTTTAGCAATCCATTGCGTTATTGATGTCTGTGAGTCATATTTCAATGTATTTGCCCTTACGTAACCCTCACAAATGTATGGGACGTGACGGCCGTATCGGCGGTGTTATTCGTTCACCATTCATGCTCATGTCCCAACTGTAGGTCGGACATTATCATAACACTTTACTATTGTACACCTTCAAATACATTGTTATGAAATCTAATAATAGTGGTCTTCAATCACACACGTCCCGTCCGTGGATCGTCATAAGGCTGTTGCGTGTGAATAATTGTATTTGCGTGATATTTCGTTATGTGGGTAGTACTCTATATAGATTCTAAGCATAGTGTACTTGGCTGTAATGACTGGCTTACATATAACAGGGTTTAGAAAAATCTAGCTTTGTCATCCATCCGCATGTGCAAGCGAAAAGATGACAAAGTCAACAAGATCAAGAAATACCAAGTACTCGTAACTTAAAAGAAATATTCAACTTTCTACTGCACTTAGTTTAATGTAACTTAGTTTAATTTCTACTGAACCCATTTTAATTTATCACATTTAACCAACGCGAACGGGCGACTGGTAGAGTTAAGTCCGTCTCTGTGTACTATATATAGTGCAGAAGAGTAAATAAATAAAATCTTTAATTGAATGCATTTTTTTTCAAAACAGGATATAAGTTTTTAAAGAGGTGATTTAAAAATATTTGTATTATTGAATATGAGTTGAATTAAAAATATTACAACGGTGCGAGTTTCGCGTTTGTTACTCGAATTCGAGAAGCATTATTCGTATAACAGCACCAGATGCACACCTGCAAGCTATTAAGTATAGTAATGGTAATGGTAATAGCACAGATTATAATATTAGTAACGATTTCGTATTTATACACTATTATTCCCATATAAACTGTCTTATATACGAAAAAAGCGCTTCTCAAATTCAAGTGTCTAATCTGAATTCAGTTTGTCTTACCAAGCTGTAAAAATACTAGCGGAGTATTCAAATACAAGGTTCTATTCTTAGATCAAAGCAAAGATGAAAGCGCGGTGAGAAACGTATCTTCCTCTTTTTGATTTGATCTAAGGTTGTATAAGTATTGCTTATTTGCACTAATTTTCCAGATTGGCCTTTTCGATGACAGGCCTATTTCGTGGAACAGTGCTATGGCTACGTATGCGGTGGAATCTGAAGAAGGCCATGTGATCACCAACGTATCCCTTGGTGAAAGTACTTTGCCTGCTGGCTGGTTGAACGGCGCAAGTGTGAAGGGGCCACATTGCCTTTGGCCATGGGTAGGCGCTGGAAATGATCAGATCCAGGCCTACAACTGCTTGAAGATACAACCCACTTGGATGGAAGACAATGCGTAAGTTGTTCCACTATACGAGTACTTAACTAGAATTTCATTTATAGAAATTTCAGTATATATTTTTGAGGCAAATTGACACAACACATGTCTTGCCTTGATTGATTAATAAATTGATTGTAAACCTCTAATGACTTCTATAGGAATAAATTTATCTCTATTACTTTATTACATTTTTAAAATTGAATCCGATACGATATAGAACGTACAACGTTGCATAATCTGCTAGTTCTAGGTCAAACTAGTTTTCATTTAAAGAAATATTATGGGCTCGACGTTCTAGGACTTGCCTGGTTATCTGTTATGTAATTTGCTATATATAAGAAGCTATAAAGATCTACATATTTGGCTATATCTATATGTAATAGTATGTACCTACATCCCCACATGTATTCGAAAATTTTAACTCCCATATTCTAAATGCCGTAACCAGGTCTTTTCTAGTCCACTGTTAGACATGGGCCTCCTCATCCACATTGTCTTGTGGATGAGGAATGTATGGCCTTAAAATGTCACGCAGGACAAGAGGGTTGACGAGTCCACTCTATTAGAAGTAATGTAGTTCCTCTGCGGTTGTGATTGCGGCTTTGTTATCTCTTAATCGCCTTTTACGACACCTACATGAAGGGGAAAAAAGCCGTTATTTTTTAAAGCCGACTATTGCCGATTATTGCCGAAACCACACGGCCATATTCTAACTAAATAGTAACCTCGAAATCTCATCGATTCAACCGAAGGATTCTACTCACCTTCACGTTGTCTCACCAAAAATATTGGTATTTTAAATTGAACTTGAGAAATTTATTCAAGAACTATTCAAACTCAATTCTGTAGAAGTCTATAAAAAGTCTCATCTATATAAAAGTAATGAAAAAGTTTCATCTTAAAGAGTTCAAATATATTTATTTGTGTGATACATAAAAGTTTGATGCATTGTTTTGCGTTATGGTTGATTTTCTTTTCGATATATTGAAATATAATAAAGATACTGTTTTTGGTAGGACAACATATTAACTTAGATTTAACTTATCAAACAAAAAATTTACAAAATATTGAATCTATAATTATTTATGTCGTGATTAGTATCTATCTGATTATATCTATAGTGATTTATGTCGATAAACTGTCCAGACATCCTGGGTGCGGGTGATAAAATATGACCCGAAACCCCCTTGTAAATACTAGAAGAGGTCTGTGCCCTACTTTGGGACGTTAAGACCGATAACAAAACCACCCGCATATAAATTGACTGGAAACCTATATGGCCATGTGACCTGCATATTAACTCAATTGAGGAACCGCGATAATTTTTGTCGATCTCTTGAAGTAATTCTCGAGATATAGAGAGATTTATAATATAGGTAATGTTTAAGGGTATGTACACAATACAATAAGGGTATGTACCATTCGCACTTCTATATAATACGCAGCATACAACGAATGTATATAATTTATTTTTTACATAACATTATTAAAACTAATTGATGTGTTTATTTAGTGTTTATTTTTTAATATCAGGTAGGCCTTTTCGTAAATACATCAAACATTTACATGTTCATGTAACTAAGAACCAGTTCATGTGCATTTTCGGCACGCAATGATCGCTACATCTCTATCTTCTCGTCTATATTTATAAAACGCAACGTCTGTCTTTTCGCTTATAACTTGAATTCTACTGGACGGATTTTGATGCAATTTTTCACTATCATACTTAGTTATACGTTATTTCTTTCAGAAAGTTTTAACAAGACAATACATTACCATGCGGACGAAATCACGGGCAAAAGGCTAGTAGAGATGAGTAACTCGCGAGTGAGAGATAAGAATGAGCTGGCTCACCAGTTGTGAGTCTTTATCTACCTCACCATAGCGTAAATCATCTAGTTCACAAACCCGAAAGATAATGTAATGTGGTCGCTGTATCGTACTCGCTCGCGATGCTCGAAGAACTATACTAACATAAAACGTGTATTTTGATAGTAAGATTGCGAGCGTTATCTTTGTATCAACAGTTCTGCGAGCGAATCATTAATTCACTTTAGCTAATTGACCTCTTGAGCTAGATGAGTGATATATATGATAAGATAAAAAAGATTCACATCTCTAGATAGTAGTAAATAGAAATGAAAACAGCCCTTCATATTTTAAACGTTTTATCTTCAGCGATAAAATAAACAAGCTACGCATCGGCGAGCTGTCTCTTGCTGGCACGCACAACGCAGGCGCGTGGCGGTTCAACACCGAAATCAGCAGCGTCTCCAGGGACAACTTCGTGCTGTGCCAGGACCGCTCTATCTGGGCCCAACTCGTCCACGGCATCAGATACCTGGACTTCAGGATCTCGTATTACGATTTCTATCAGAATGAGGAAGAAAGGTCAGTTTTATAGCAACATCGTCTTAAGGGAAGCTTCGTTTTATTCTGGTTCCGCTTTGTTTGTACAAGCAAGCTCACCATAAGTACTAACGTAACTATAGGCTAATCGAGCATTCGCACAAATACAAATTCCTTTCCAGTTCATTATCAACTTATTCAATAAGCGATTACAAACAATCTATAAATTTATCTTGTTTCAAAACCAACGCAAGCCATTGAGGACAGGCTAGTTGGTGCATGGCATTAGAATTATGGTAAATGTCTTGTCTGACTTAAGAGATCTACAACCTAATTTAAACGAATTCCTTTGATAGTTAATAATTCAACTTCCTAAAGCCATGACAAATATTTCATACAAAATTATTATAACTTCTATTATACACTATTATTAATAAGACACGAAAATGTTAGTAGTACGTCTGAAGTAAGTATGAAAATTAGAAAAGATTACACTCCTTCATTCAGAGTAATTTTCATTGTACCAAATGAATGTTTCACTCGTTTGTCCTCGATTCATTCGTTCGTTTTATTTCGGTGTTCCCATTTTCTAATGTGTTAACAACAAATCCATATCAGGTGAAATTTTATCAATGCAACAATAAGCGATCATAATTGAGTTTATTTATCTGCTTAGATATTATTGAACGTACTATTCAAAATCACTAGTTAAACCACTCATAGTTTATATTTTTAATGATATAAATAGTTTATAACAATTTATTATAGTATGTTTAATTGAAACCAGATATAACAGTTAATTTGAATCACCCATTAATTTGTTCTATACACTTCACATTATCACATAATACCTACCCTATTTCAAAACGTAAATTATAAATTCATTAAAAAAAATTGTTTCTTTGGTATATTGACCACGTGACACGTGTGGAGGGCAGTATGGATTCCACGGAATCCTCTTAAGAAACGGCATTTGTACCTAATTGTTTGATCGAGAGCACAAGGAACATTATATATTCGGAAAATTAAAATAATAAAGACCAATGCTTATTCTTTTTGTTTCATTGAAAGCTCTAAGTTTGATATATTCGAAATCGAAGTCATCAAAATACATTTGTGCATTCTGATGAGATTCGAAATCTTCGCGTCTTCACTATCTTCGCTCTGAGATTTTTTTTCCGAGGAAGGCAATACTGTAGACAGCGTTATTAGAAATACGTACTGGAAAAAGCAGGAATGATAAATACTTAAACAGACTATAAAGAGTTCTAGACTATTCGATAATACCATGTTACTGCGTGACGTGCAATTCAATCACGGTCTCGCGTGGCTTTCATTATTTTTGCATAACTCTATATAAAGCTTGTCGCCTACTAGGTACTGGAGGAAATTTAAGACTGCTATATCTACTGTAATTAGTTCCTCATTCATGTCTTTCTCATGCATAGTTGTAAATTTATCTTTATGGATAGCCTACCTGAAATAGTTTCTCCTTATCCAAAACTCTCAACATACGTCTTTTTTATATCAAGTACATTTCCTTTTAAATTTGCACGCTATCTAGTAAAGTAAGTAAGTGAGTGAGGTGTCAAAATCACACGGAAGTGTTAAAACATTTGACAGCAAAAAGTGTTGAACGTTCTAACACCATAGTTCTAATTAATTATATTGTGAACAATTTGTCGACACCCAACCTATTCCACTTATACCGTTAAGACACCTTTCATATATTTGTAACTAGCTGACCCGACAGACGTTGTCCTGTCCAAATTTCAATCAAAAATTTCCATAATTTATATTTCAATAAATAAATTACAATATTTTTTTGTTTTCCTGAATACTTTTCCAGGACAATAACGAACAAAAGAATACAAAACGACCAAAAAAAAGAATTACGCATATACCATCGTTCCAATCGTGAGTCTTGAGTTCATACAAAAATTCTATAGAAAAAAGCACTTTCAGTTTTTCCCGAATTTTCCGGACAACTTTTCCAATTTTTCTTTCCTTTAAAACCTTATTCGGACTATTACGAACATTTTTAAAAAAAGTTAGCCAAATCGGTCCAACCGTTCTCAAATGATGCGCTTACCAATGAACAGCATTTAATTTTTATTTATATAGATAGAGAATAGTTTTTTGTATTGTTTCTTCCAGGTATTGGTTGAACCACAACTTAATTCGAGTCCGTCCATTAGTGCCTCTTCTTAGAGAAATTAGAAGTTTCTTAGATAGTACCAAAGAGGTAGGTAGTATTTTTTAAATTTTCTTTAACAATATCATTTAAATAATAATCATTCATATTTTACGTATGAAGTTGCCGTTTTTTGCTTCCACACACAAGATACATATTATATTTTTTCTTAAAATCACCGTTATTCTGTTTTTAAAATCTGTAATTTATTTTCAAATTTGACTTAAATTATTTTTTGTTTCAATTTTCAAATTTAACTTTATAAATAAGTTCGTAATTCATGTTATAAAATCTTTTGATCTTAATTTTAACAAATAAAATGGCAACATAATATATAAAAACCTAGGCACGATTTATAGCAAAAAATAACTCCTCAGGTGGTATTCCTAGACGCCCATCACTTTCCAATCGGGTTCTACAATACGGATGGCTCGCCCATCCGCAGCGTCCACGCGGGGTTACTGAATCTGATACAACGAGAATTAGGACCCCATGTGACCCCAGCTCATAACTTTACTGTCAACGGGGGCGGCGGACCAACGCTCCAGGAGATACTAGACTCGGACAGAAGATTGCTATTTAGTTACGTCGACAACGCCATTGTCGCTGGTGAGTTATCGACCAATAGTTTATGTGCTGGATGCATATTAAAAACTGTTATTCAATTACCTTTCTTATTGTCGCCAGTAAATACGTATTCTACCATAGATAACAGAACTTCTTCAAGTCATCGGCCGACCTGGCCGCAGGTCGTCCCTCGTTGCCTCCATTCGCCGGTGGTGATTGAATGAGAAAATCCGAAGATCATGTGAGGTGTCGAGCCTTGGGAAAGGCCTATATCCAGTACTGGAGAGATAGGCTGATGGTGTGGTATAGTATGGATGATAGAATACTTATCAGGGTCCGGCTCAGGATAGTGATTCATAGTAAACAAATTGCATTATAAACCAAATAGTACAATAATTTTTCGCTGTTAAAAACACGCATGATTTTTATAAGTCATAACATAATAAATAGTCAGATTCATAAATAGATGCTAACCGTAATCTGTAAATGTTCATAAATGTGATATACTCGTAAGTATCTGTTTATATTGATTTATAATCATAAATAAATTATAGTGTGAAACAGTACACTGTTTTATAAAACGTAGAATAAAACAATAAAAGGGTTAAATCTATGAATTATACGTTGATTTACAATAAAAAAAAACATAATGGAGAGTCTTTATCAGCTACAGAACCAAATACGGTGTTTTTTTAAATTTTAACTCTGTTTGTTTGTATGTCAGCTTAAGTAACAATTATAGAACGAATTTTCATCAAGTTTCACAAATGTTTAACTGAGCATCCTAAAAAAATTGCGTACTCCAAAATTATGGGATAGATTTTAAAGAGATTTTCACTGTCGTATATCTTAGCATCTAAACTAATAATAACAATGCTAATACTCTATCGTTAGGTGCGTTATTTCAAGAGTAGGTACCTACGCTAAAAAGTTATTAAAATATTTATTATCCCTTGATGCAAAAACTATTATGCCTACATAACCTTTTTATACATATGATAACATAGGACGGGTTGAGGACTGAATATTTTTAACACTTGATTAACCTTTTTCACAATAGAATAACATATTAAATAAACCCTTATGTATAAAAATCTATTGAACCTTTTGTTAGCTACATAGAGGTGCCTTAAAAAGCGTATTTAAATGACCGCCTCCAAGTGACCCCTGAGAGAATAAATCTCAATAAGTTAGTAAAAGGTCTTAAGCTCTAAGCTCAAGTACTTTTCGATCCATCACAAGGACGAATATACCACGAAAAGCCATTTTAAGAAAGGGCGAATCCATTATTTCCTTTTTCTTTGAATTGATGCATTAAGTATCCACAGTTTATTGTACAGTATATACTTTGTTCAGCTTATATAAACAGTTTATTCAAAATTGTTTTAGATTTCTTCTATAAAGTCCCGATTATAAACTTTACTAAATATCAAATCTTTATCTATCCTACTAAAGATAATACTTACACAAAAATACCTGTGTTGTTTCAGAGAACAACTGGCTATGGCCGATGCTACCTCATTTGTGGGCAAACACAAACAATCCGTCAACGCTATTCGCGTACCTAGACGAGGCCATCGTCAACTCTCCCCAGCCGCACGCGCTCTCGCCTCTGCACTCTGCGATGGCACAGACCACGCCCACAGTACTCGACATACTATTCCTACGAGGCTCCATCAGAGATAACGCCGATGCCGTCAACAGACAAGTTACTAGGAGGCTAGCAGGTCGCTGGCGTCCACAGGCTAATATTATCTCAACAGACTTTTTCCTTGGTAACGATGTCGTCGACCTCTCCATAACTATCACTCTCGAGAGAGTCGCGAAGTTATGACAACAAATCGACAATTATTCAATTTATCCAGTTACCTCCTGATCGGTAACTTCCGCTGCGCTAACGTCACACTGCCAGCTAAGTAAACGCGGAATTAGTGAGATATTTTTATTGTATAGCTATTAACAGGTATTATTTTTATTTATGTGTTACCTATGTCAGAACTAGTCTACTGTTTCTTTAAAAGAAACGTTTAATTTTGTAAATATTAATATACGTGTGCCAAAGCGCTGTATGGTTTCTTTTCTTGAAAATTTCATAGGTTTAATGTTTAAAAAAAGCCACGTTACTGTTTTGAGTTTTACTTACAAATATGAACAGATCGACGAACAATAAATATCTAAACATTAATAAATTGTACTTAACAAAAACGAGGTAGATTTAGCGTGCTTGAGCACGTAGAGCGTGTTACAGACTCGCATCACGTGTAAAATGTGACACAGGTATATATCACGGAGATACTATACGACGCAAACTCGTATTATATGTGCAATGCAACCGGCGTCACGTGTGAGGCGCAAGTAGTGGAAGCAGCTCGGCGCGACTCATGCGTGAAAGTGCGCGCGCGTCCAACCCCATGGCTGCTGCCGCTGCGCTCACGTCTAGTCCGAAGCTTTGCAGTAAGGAAGCTAAGGCAACCTCTTCTCCAGTGCGAGGATCGCGCAGTCGTGGACATGAACCGTTACACTGTGGCCAGGTACATCGTTCAACAAGACGTCGAGGTGCGCAGCGTCCTCCCCCTCCATTTCCACTCCTCCGCGAGCCCATTCTCCGCTCCCAACACGCGAGGGCCCTCGGCAGCGTCACTCCAGAAACATTCACAGCTAGCCAATCAGTCCGCGCGAGCACTCCGTGAGCGAGGCAAGCGGGTGCGAATGCACTTCGCACTCGGAATAGCGTCGCACGCAGTGCAGCTCCTGTCGCGTGCACCGCATCCCACTCCTCACGTGTCCGCGGAGAGCGAACACCCTAAATTACAAAAAAAAAGCATTTTAATGCTAAGTCGAACGTCTTTTTTACAGAAAAGGAGTCATACATACCCACTGGGAAACAAATCGATACGAGTAGAAGCGGGCGTAGAATACCAGTATCATAGATGATCGTAACATAAATTTTCATACGAAGATTTTACTTAATTTCACTAATATAAAACTGGTAAAACATAGTAGAGCAACTTAATCTGATTGGTTTACTGGTTGTCTTACACCAAAACCAACAATGAGCAACGATCTGACTAATAATGTAGTGTAATAGATGAGAGGATGAATGCTAACTAGTCAGTCTGGGTTTTAAGATTCTGGCCTAGACAACATATAGTAATCAAGGAATATAGGCAAGTGTATAAACATTTACCTCAGCTGCGAGCTGCGCCGAATCAAACAGGTACTGAAATATGAATAAAGGTGTCCGAATGTACGGATACAATCTGTAGCCGAAGTAGCATAGCCAAGGCTCTGAACGATGTTCACGGACACACGATGCCGGCGGAGAGCCTCGCCACAGAGAATGACCAAGCCGCGCGACCTTATCAGCCGAGATGGCGCGTGTGGTCTGCGCTGGTCGATCCAGGAACCAACCAGAATCTGATATAGCAGCGACGCGCACATTATGTTCTCGTAGAGAACGTCTAGCAGCATCCGCGTGCAGCATAACGCCAGCGCCACCCGCGCTCGATCCAACCAGCAACAGGCGACCGGTGAGTCCTTTTCTTAGTAACTCCGCGAGGATTTCCCGCACAATGAGTCTTCCCGTAAACGTGAAACCCGCGCGGCGTTGTATGCGTGTACCAGCCCACATATCACTGGAGCAGTAAGGTAGCAGTACGTGATTGGATGCATGCCAAAGTGGATTGGTGGCAGGATCCGCAGACAACAGGGCCGGTGCACGACGATATCTCGGCCATTTAGAAGAAGACATGAGTGCGGGACGACGTCGCCAGCGCGCGCTACACGACGAGCCATCCCAGCAATAGCCGCCACCCTCCAAGTAAACTACCCAGTGCTCGCTGTTACTTCCAGCGCGAATGTAGTATCTGAAATTAAATATTATTTCATCAGATATTGTCATTCACTACAATGAAAAAATGATCTATAATAAAAAAAATGTAACTAACTGTTGTCCGCAGCTTCGCCTGCATTTACCGGTACAAAACCTATCCTAACAGTCTCACGAACTACTCATATAACAAATTTGATTAGAGATTTGTTACTGCACAGTTATTGGATAACAAACAAAGCAACTTTTGCATTTATAATACGGATTAAAGATACGTTTTTACTCGCTAATTGGATTTGCACTAATTTAATTGGGCAAAGGGCAGCCTTATTTTATAAACACCATCCCACCAACCCACCCACTTGGCTGAACGTTTAGAAAAGAAAATTAGGAGGAGAGAGTCTGAGTGGCGACTTGTACTCTTAGCTCTTTAACAATCTTTCCCGATAGGACAGAGGTAGGGTGCTATTCATGCGAAGTCAATTCAAACACAACATCTAGCTAAAGAAATCTCGGAATCGACATTTCTAATATAATATATCGAAATAATCTGAAACTTTATCTCAGCAAAAGGACTTCATTATATACTTATTGAATTTGGTTCAAAAATTTCTTACTTAAAATTTAGTTGTTTCAAGATTCTGTATAAACAGCTGGTATAAACAGATTGTTTTAGAATCTAAAACAATCTAAACTTAATTTCCACTTTGGGTTTCTACAACCACATCTCCCGCCATAGAAGTACGGTACGGATGTATGGATATAGAAGGCATTTCCACGATACGCGGATGTCGCGCACTGTATGATCTAAAATCGTTTTGTGCCACGAACCATAGGCTGTGGAACGCACTACTCGGGGGATTTTTCCACTAAGCTCCGACAGCGGTTCGCATACCACCTGGTGTTGCATATGTCCAAGGGCGGCGGTAGCCACATAACATTACGTGGGCCGCTTATCCGTTCGCCTCTTTACTATATACAAAAATTGTACTTTACCCAGCAGGAGTTCCATCGTTGCAAGTAAGCGATGTGTTGGAAATCCACACAAGTTTCAAGCTATCTGACCGCGATGCACTTTTACCTGCCACCGCTAGTAACACCTGAAAAATAATAGATAAGACTTCTGTAAGTCAATCGATCGACACCATCCTATAGCTTCCCAATGCAGAGTACAGGTCTCCCCTAGTAAATCATTAGGTTTTTGGGCCCGCCGCGCGGATCCAGTGCGAGGGAGGGGGAGGATGCAACAGTCGTTGGGCGCACTCGTCTGACCACGTAACCCCTCTCTCACAGAAGACTACCGTAAAATGTATCTACTAAATTCCCCTTTTTATCCTCTTCTCGCAATGTACCTCCATGCATTTCGGTACGTGGAGGTATCGGTAGTGAGTGAAGTATTCCAGAGCCCATTTCAATTGTATTTCCTAACCTTTTCTACAAATCCATTCCTAAATCACCAGAGGTCGGCAATGCATCCGGGGTCGTACCAACGTTTGTCATTCTGGGACTGATGTTGGCATGTATCATATGAACAATAAGTAATATACTCGTATTTGTATTATTATTTATTCTTATGCATGTATCGAGGATGTCCATGGGCAACAGTATTCACCAGGTGCTCGTAACCGCCTTCTTTCTTTAAAAAAGTATTCTCGAGCATGCCGGCTTCTACACGATGTGCTTCTTTCACTGACGAGCTAATCAAACTAGTTTTAAAAATCCGTACATAAGTAGACACTCAGTGGTACGCGCTAAGAATTTGAACTCACGACCTCACAAATGAGAGTCGAGAATAGATACTATAATCGCTGACCGCTAGGTTTATAGAAATGAGTGCCTATCTGTGTATAATAGCGCATTGTTTTATATCTACTAAAAAAAAAATATGTATAACAATTTGACACACATAATATATAGGTATATTACAAGCTTTTAAGTTTTATGAAATAGTGCTTTAATGGGTAATATAAAGATTGAAAAATATTTACTGCTGTCGATTTCAAACTAGTTTATAAACAGGTTGATATTAAAATTAAGACTAACGAAATTAACATTACTATTTTTCTTATATACAATGCTTCGTATATAAGTTGGTCTCGGGGGTAATTACGAAGCGTCTCGCCCGGAGGTTTGACGATTTCCGGCCGCCGTAGCAGGCTGGGTTTCGAAAGGGCTACAGCACCCTAGATCACATCCACGCACTGCGGCAGATTATATAGAAGACCGAAGAGTATAATCAGTCTTTGTGTCTTGCCTTTGTGGACTACGAGAAAGCCTTCGACTTTATCGAGATCTAGGCTGTTCTAGAATCTTTACAACGGTGCCAAGTCAATTGGCGATATATCGAGGTGCTGAGAAGTCTGTATAACACTCCGAGCAGCGTTGAGGAGTGAGACAGGGAGATGTAATATCTCCGAAACTGTTCGCAAACGCGCTGGAAGATGCGTTTAGGATGCTGGACTGGAAAGGACGTGGAATCAAGCTGAATGGTGAGTACATCTCGCATCATCGTTTCGCCGATGACATAGTCATCATGGCAGAATCACTGGAAGATTTAAGTTTAATGCTAAACGACCTTAACGCAACATCACGACTCGTCGGTTTCGGAATGAACTTGAGACAAAACAAAAAAAAATTCAATGGACATATTCTTCCGGAACTGATAAACGTCAAAGCCGTGTCATCAAATGTTGACCATTATATGCTTTGGGCAATCAATCCACTAGGCAAGTCCAACTTCAGCAAGGAGATCGATATACGCGTTCAACGTGTCTGGGCAGCATTTGGGGAAATGCGTCGTCTCTTCTCGTCGCCTATACCACAATGCTTGAAGACGATCAGTGCGTCCTGCCGGTTATGACGTATGATGCCAAAACGTGGCCCGAACGGTAGGCCTGATCCGTAAGTTCAAGGTCACTCAGCGATCTATGAAGAGGATTATGCTTTTTTGTTTTTCTTAGGGAGAGTTTTTTTGCGGGATAGGATCCAAAACGAAGACATTCGGCGAAGAACTAAAATCACCGACATTGTTCGTATAATCGGCATGTTAAAGTGGCAATGGACACCTGCCCATTTCCACTTCAACTATGACAAAGCCTCAGGACCGATGGCCGTTGGAGTAGACGACTCTTCGATTGGAGGCCACGTGCCGTCCCCGGCGCAGGGTGAGACGCCCTCCGGCCAGGTGGACCGACGACTTAAAGAAATTCGCCGGTGGAGGTTGGATGAGAAGAGCCGAGGATCGTGTGTGGTGGCGAGTCTTGGGAGAGGCCTTATATCCAGCAGTGGAGAGACATAGGCTGACGGTATCGTATGGCATGATATGGTAGTCTTCATTCAGCTTGTATGGCAGCACAAGTTCAAAGAATAAAAAGAAGTGAAATGTTCGTTATCGACTTATCATACAGAAATATTTATTTTTACAATTAAAAAGGCTCTCAAATCAATCATTCAAAAATATCGTAATGCTGAACGGTTATATTATAAATAACGGTTAAAATTTAATATATGTATATATCTTACCTTATCTAGATTTTAATCGTAAATTATTTTAACAAAAATTTTAAATAAATTTCTGTTAATTAAAACTAAAAGCAACATGAAAACATTGGATTTTCAAAATTTTAGTAAAAAACAAATACGAGCTTTAAATTAATGTTTTTTAAAAAGAATTAACGACCGATTAGCCCACAAAAAGCCCCGGGTTCGATCCCCGGCCGGTCGGACATTCATTTGTTTAAACACAATTGTTTGTTCAAGTCTGGGTTGTGTATTCGTCATTGTATGTGTATTCTTCCACGATATGTAGAACCCTAACTGTGGACCATTGAATGTCCCGTTATTATAATAATTATATATATATATTTTTAAATTCTTAAAGTGAAAATAATTTTTTTTTATTAAATAAATCTTTCTGATTTCATAGCCGTTTAGTTAGACTGTTAAAAATTGTGATTACGATTTCTGTATGATTAGTGAACATCAACGAATCCTCATAATTACCATAAAGTAATAAAGATTAAACAATCATTACTTATTTAATGGCCACAAAGTATTGTCAGAACAAAAAATCATAATTAATTAACTGACCGTCTGGAACGTTAGCTAGAATTGAAAATTCAAAAATGTGTGGTGTTTGTAGGTACTCGACTGAATCGTTATTACAATTTTCAGTTATGTTTTAAGAATTTGCTACGGCATAACGCATAAACAACTGAACAAAGTGGCCTCCTGGTACCAATTAGAGCAGTTCTAACGATAACAATTTAGAGATTTATAAGAACGAAGCAGCGACAAAAGCTTTCTTTGCAAAACACGATCAGGTTTCTTTCAATTAACACAAAATTAGAGGTCGATTATTCGAGAAACATTTGAATATAATGTATCCAATAAATATAAAATGGGTTGCGCGACACCTGTGTTAATTAAAAAGCTTGTATGTTGTTATTTATAATTAAGGTAGGCCTAAAAAGTAAAATAAAGTCAGGTTTTAACTAAATAAGGGGTCCATTCAACTTATTACTAATAAAGATATCTCTTTTTAGATAATCGTCAATACGCAGTTCTTTATCAAGTTTATAGGTTTTTGAATGTTAATATATTTATTTGTCGATATTAAGAATGATGAATGATGATTGATCGATCAGAGCACAGAATTCTTTAGATGTTGTGATTGCTTAATTGCGCTGTAATCATTTAATCGGAATTTTGTTTGTCATTTCAGTAAAAAGTAGGTTAAATTGATTTGCAAGGTTGTCAATGTCCTTTTATCTTTTATGAATGAGGTTCTTGTTTTGCGTCACTATCTTTACGCCTCTATCTCCACTGCCAAGGAAATAAGTATTTAATTGCATTCTTTGTAAGTACTAAATTATAACATAATTTTCGTCGTTTATGTAAATCGCAATATCACGTTATATCGCGATATCTTTTGCGTTCTGCCACGTTTATTACTTTGTTTTTATTAGTTTGTAAATTCTATAAGTTCTGAAATGTATCCACTCTTCTAACGTTAAATCGTGTTTTTATGAAAACAAACAATTAGCCTGATAAAGCACCCTGAAATCCGGTATACGAGTTAATCCGGTTTATAGCTAAATAATAACAATGCAGCGCGGCGCTCCGGTAATGCACAAAATAAAACAATGCGTACACATAGCGTCCAAGTGATCCAGTAGTAGAGGTAGCGGCCGGGTCCGCCGCAGCGGCGCGCACTCATCACTGCCGGCCTGAAGGACCACGCGAAAGCGGGGGACGAACACACCCCATACTGATCGGCGCACGCGCAACACTGGCCCCATGCGTGCCGGCCGCCTGCGCAGGCCCACTGTCCGCCGCGCACTACACAGTAGCGCTCCCGCTGTTTACAAAATAAAGCCTCTATTTAGAGCGAGGGCGAAGGGCCAAGTCGCGTCGGACCGAATAAAGGTAAGCGGCGGCTTGTTTGTGCGGCAGGGGCGGGACCGGCTCCGGCGGCGAGATCAAACGCTGCGCGGATCAAAGACGCCGCTGCGAGATCGGCATCCGTCATTATTATTATGCAAGCATTACGCAGCGCGCGTGACTCAAGCGAGAGGGCCACGCGAGCTGCGCGGGCGCCGCGCCGGCTACCCCGCCTCCCCCGCGCTCACACAACACTACTACTGGTACAACTAGACAACTTCGGGTATCATCGGTTGCATAAAATGAAATAAAATTAAATCAATTCTTTATTGCATTATTGTTTTAGCTTAATCTACGTAATAAATAACTTTTAACCTAAGATATACAGAAGCAAATAGGCTGCCTGCACAATAATCACAATGTTACACAATAATCAGAAACTCATTTTGAAAAGCTATTTAATTAAACTTTAACTATGAACTAAGTGCAATAAAAAAACTCTGAAACTAAAACTAATGCTCTGTTTGAATGCTGGGTTATTTTAAATTTCACTTTTGTAAAATGTACATTTTTTTTATGGACGAAGGCGGCAGACGAGCATACAGTCTACCTGATGGTGAGTGGATACTGTCGCCCATAAACATCCGCGATACATGCCAACATTAGTCCAAAATGACAAACGTTGGCACGCCTCCGGATGCGCTGCCTACCTTTGGAGATATAGGAATGGATTTGGAGAAAGGGTTGGGAAAATGGAGAGGGATGGGATAGGAATGGGCTCTGGCATATCTCACTCACTACCGAAACACGAACGTACATTAGGGAAATAAGATAAAGTGGGAAATACAATACATTTCAAGGTAGTCTTCTGTGAGAGAGGGATAACGTGGCCAGTAGAGCGCGCCCAGCGGCTGTTGGATTGCAGCGTGCATACTCACCCTCAACAATGTATGAATGAATGTACAATATATGAGAACAAACTCAGAACATCTAGGTCTCTATCTAAATCATTTCAGTCGTAACTAAGATATAGTTGGTACTCTTCTTTCCTGCAAGATCTATAACAATATTAGTTTTACTATCTAGTCACTTAGTTAACTCTACACTACAAAAAATAAAAACTCAAAAATAATTAATAATTACTTAGATGTGATAAATCACTAAAAACCATATAGACAAGATGTAGAAATTTACGAAATGTATAAACACATATAATTATATGTTACAAATATATGTCTCACTATCTCAATCTATTCTGGGGTACTGTATGGAGTGGGTCTACAAAATTAAATTCTAGAATCGGAAAAAGCGCAGAGTTAAAAATAAAGTACCGTATACCGTATAGATTTCCAACCGCAAACCTCTAATCGAAAATTATATATTTTACACGCTACACAAACACACTTGAGTATTACACACGCACACAACTCGGCACTATTTCTTAAATTTAAATTTTGTGTTTTTATCTAAATATTCATCTCATAATCATATAATAGTAATTTAATGATGCAACTTATTATGGAAGAGCGGTGTCTCTTGACACTTGGTATTTCTTGTACATAAAAGGTGAACACTTGTTTAAAATTGTATGATATTAATTATGTTATTGTTAACGAAATATATAGGAATTAGATTTTTGAAAAAGTCAATTGAATTATATAAGTAACATGAATACCTATAGTAATTATTAATTTGACATTCTAATTATCTATGACATTATTTTTATTTTTCTAATTATTATATTTTTGTTCTTTTTTCTCCAATTATAATTATTATTTTATTTCCAAATATTTTGCACGCCAGAAATGACAAATGTGTTGGCACAAACGACTTTTGTGAAATCTTCTGACCCACATTTATGCAAATAAATTGATTTGATTTGATTTAAAATATTTACCAAAATTGCAAAGGTTTTAACGGTTAATTTTTAGTTATAAATGAAAAATATGAAATAAAAAATTATAGATCAAGTCTAATATATATTATTTATAAAATATTATAAATGAAAAACAAGTTATGAGGAAAAATAATATTTATACCTACTTAACTCATAATAAATGAATATTCATATATTCTTTAAAGAGACTTACGAAATCAATATAACAATCATAGAAGATGACTCCACAGGTACCTACCAAGTACTAAGTACCTACCTTCTTAAAAGCTCTAACCTCACTGACGTAATCGTAAGAGACACGTTTTAAAATAAAGCTGTCATGGTGTACCCCGTCCGGTGTCATGTGGGTGTCACATACTCTCCACCTGTCAGCCAGCGGCCTGGCTGCCGCCCTCTGCCGCTGCCTCTCGGATTAGATTTATAACGTTAACGTGGTATAACGTTATAACGTTAGTATTCCATATACCTATTTTACACCTCATTTAACTTTATGACTTTGTTTGCGAGTCCGCTAAAAGCGATTCTCGCTACCGGAGCCAAATTGTTTATTCTTTCAATTTTTATTCTAGTCCTAATTTGTTTGCACGAATAAGGTAATGGGTATCCTTTATTGGAACATGCCATGGTATCTTCGCATAGTATCATTTTCTGTAAATCTTTACATTCACTTCACTTTATTGTACAAAATTCGATATTATTTAAACTAAATATTTGCAAATTTAAAATCAGTAACAATAGATCATTTGCAATTCGAATACATATAATAAGTAGTAATAGTTGTAATTTGAAAGCAGTCGTAAAAATTATACTCTAAAGTCTAACTATTATTATGTGACATCGTTTAACTATACCACTTGTCTTTTACATTCTAAAGGGACAAAAAGCTGTTATTGTCGGCTCTAGTTTCTCAAAAAATTGAGACTAGTGAAATGTAATATATTTTTTATTGTTTTATCGTAAAACTATAATGTTAGGGCATGTTTCTATTGTAACAGAATCCTGAAACTAGAGAAATAATGAAAAAAAAATTTAAAACATATTTTTACATTTAAGTGAATACTACATTAAACATACTATATTTTAAACAAAATATATATATATACCTATTTAAACAAAATCTTTTGCTCACATAATCACATATACTTGAAACAGAATTTAATTGGCAACCCATTGAACTCCCATTCACTAATTTGTACACTGCTATAATCATATAAGGTAACTTGATGGTAAATGGAACTAGACATCCGCGATACTTACCATCATCAGTACAGAATGACCTACGTTGACACATTCCCTGATGCGCTGCCAACATTTAAAGGTTTGGAAATAGATATGGAATAAGGTTTGAGAAAATGTGAAAGAGGAAATAGGTATAACGAAACAAGAAGTTTTCCCAACCCTCCTTGTTGGTGAGGAGACAGAGTGGTATAGGGAGTTAAGAGTATAATGGAATAAAGAGTTTATTTTATTCCATTACATGCTCGATTAGATGGGATTGGAGAGGATGAGAGATGAAAGATGTTTCGATAATGAGTGAGACATTCCAGATATATCATTATCGAAACACGTACCTACCGCACATTGGAAGGAATGGGATAGGGATGGGAAATGTACGTGTTACGGAAGTCTTGTGTGAGAGAGGGGTAACTTGGCCAGTGGGGCGCCCAGCGGCTGCGAGATTACAGCATGCACCCTCCCACTCAAAAGCTAACATTGCTAACAGCAAATGCTCCGTTTCATCTAATTTTTTAACATTTTTTTATGTAAGTATTATTACATTTTAAGTTAACTAAATATAACTAAGTTAAATTATAGTTTAGTTTACCAAGTTAACTAAGTGTAAAGACAATATCAACAACTAATAAATGGCCAGTCACTCGGCAAGCGTAAATTAATAATAAACATTACCATGGAAACCATAGATTCAAAAACATTGATTTAGATATTTCCTAAAGTTAGAATAATTTTACAATGATTTAATAAATATTAGCGTTAAAATAATTTTGAATATTGCCAAATTTCTGTATATAACTTTTTTTTTTCAAAGAACACCTAATATATGTGACCAGAGTAGCACTAATACATAGGTAGATAAACTAATTAAAAATATTATAGGTACAGTACCTACTTTTAAAAAAGTTTTTTCTAGGTGTAACGAACGGAGTCTACCTCCCAAGAACAGTAAGTACCTAGTCTTTGAAAAAACAGTAGGTAACTACATAGATATATTATGGGCGTACAGCAAACCCATGCCTACCTACGGCCTGTATCTGCAGTCTGTTGTCTCTATAAACTCTGTATTAATGTGAATTACTTAGTTATGTACTTAATCTTTTTATTAATTTGTTTGAAACGAAGATTATATAGGTATCGCTAATTTGTAAGGGTAACGTAGCAGCAATTTTTTGCTAAAATTCAGTACAAATTTCAAAAGCGTCATGAACTGAATTATAACATAACTGAACATGTTACAGTCCAAAACATTAAAGTAATTTTTTTTTGATATTTGTAAAAATCATATGATTCGAGGCATGTAATTGGCGATCATTTTGAGGATAACTTTCGCTTAGCCCGACATTATGTATTTTGTAGTGTAACCAGCATTGTTGGTCAAAAGAAAACTCACTGGCTTTCCAGGAAATACAATTATCCCTACTTAAGTCTCATTTCCTGAGAAACAAGAAGTTAGTTTGTAAACAGATTACGAGGTGATTAATAAACATGATGCGAGCACGTCCCCGCGGCCATCTCGCCGCTCGCCACTCGATAGTAATTACAAGGAATTATCCGTACATCGGCTGGTGCGCTTGGACACCGAGTTAAGTATATTATAATTGGCGGGCGGCGCAGCAGGCGTTCAAAGCTTGTACCTGCCTGTAAAAATGCCGTCATAAAGCGGAGCCGGCACAATAAGCCCTTTGACAGTTGGTACCGACCTTTATGATGCCGACTCGTGCACGACGAGCCCTCATTAAACATATTTTATCGACTCCCGATACAGCGTTTAACTATCTGAATAGTAAATCAAAGGATCTAAAAGAAGTGCGCGCTACTACGGTTTACAAACGGGGCGGTAAGAATAAACCATTTGGACCATTCAAAAATTTTATAGCTTATTATTTATTATTCAATCCCATTAAGATTTAGTCCGACAGCCTTTTAAAAGCGCTTTTAATATAAAATACTATTATACAACTCACTTTACATAACAATGGACATAATAAAATAAAGTTTTTCGTTCAATGCAGTCGTTAAATCATCTCTTATTAAATTTATTATGGACAGTAAATGGAGCCTTTCAAGTTTGGTTTTGCTGTATCATTAAAAGTCTCTCTTAGTACAATTCGGCTGAAATTGGAACATTTACCTATAGGACGAGTTTTGCCAAAATGTTTTTACGCTTAAACCACAGCTTACGAAACAATGTGCGCACTAAATAAAGAAAGATGTAGGTAGCAACATTGTAACGACGGACAATAGCAACAACTAATAAATCGCTAGTCACCTCGCGGCAAGCAAGAAATTAATAATGATGGTGCTTTTTACAGAAGCTTTCGAGTAGCTACCGGCTACCGGGGTCCGCACTGATGGGAGCAAAAAGTGTACTTTGGTTGTTCTGGTGACCCTGCGAGGTACGCTCGAAGACATAATAACAAGTGAACACCTGCCGAATACGAAGTTAATTAATAAGTACCTACTGATAGTATTGTACTTAGCAACCAATTTACGAGTGTAGGTATTATCGATTGGTAGACAACAGAAAATATAAATCTTCATACATGCTTTGGCTGCGAATCATTTTTCGGTTTTGGATTTATTTTATTATTCTGATTTTTACGTTATAGGGAATCAAACTGTGTTAATTGTTATAAATAACAGATTATCCTCAATGTCAATTTTGAGTGCCTTGAATTTATATAATACATTCAAGGCTCATCTGTCTCTTGAAAGGAGATTCGAAGAGAAATTTAAGGTAACTATAATATAAATTCGAAACATATTTTAAAGGAGTCTGTAAGAAATATTTACGCATTTTGGTTGTGGGGAATAATATCACATTAATTATGATAGTAATTTGACACAGAATATAAAGACATTACTTTGACTCTAAAGTTACATTTAGAATGTTGTTTGAGATTATTGTAGGTACTCATATTTTAACAAATATCATTTTACAAAGTTGAATAAAAATATTCCTCGTTTTGTAAATATTGCTGTGATAATATTTGCATACAATTTTTCTTATTACAGAAAAATATAAATTAAATAGCTCCATACTTTTGAGCTCCTTACCTTTAATTCGGCCAACTTTCTTAGCAACATTCTTCCGGTAAACTGTTAATAAAGACTGTACTCAAAATAAGATTAGGCGGGACAAAAATCGGACACAGGTATTGAGAACTTGTTTTTGAGGAAAAGTAGAAGACCGTTTCTGTAGGTATACCTATGTGTAATATAATTTAAATATCATTATCATTTTGATTTGTTTCCGTCTTTCTATTGTATTCTTTATTCCTTACTGGACCACTGTTAAATTGATTTCATAATAATTCTTCTTCTCTAAACTTAGTATATTTCAACCTTTAATAAACGCACTTAAGTCCAAAAAGTGACTACATCACAAAATTTGAAACGTGAAATATGGCTCGGCGCTACCACATACAATTTGTGTTTTAATTTACTTGTTTTATTCGACATGGTGGGAGTATGTATACTCGTACCTATTTGTACAAATCGACCTATCCTATTGTCAGGGTCGGCGGATAATGTGGGTATAGTGGGTAGCTCTACCTACTCGGAATTTTCCGAATGGGTAAAGTACCCATTCGGATTTTGACGACAAGTTACTGACGTCACTAGACATAGGGATTTCCTCTTCGCTCGAAAAATGCATGTCTAGACGCATTTTCTTTCTTTATATCTTATTTTACTTAAAATTATTATTGTCTAATATAAGCTAAGGTACGGTACCTATTGTTAGGGATATCTATCGAATCCCAATGGACAACTGTGCAGAATTAAAATCTAACAAGGGACTGTCCCCCGTTCCCGGCCAACTACCCACTCGGGCCTAACACAACCTGCCGGCCCTGCCTATTGTATCTATATGCACGAATTCGCAACACTTTTGCTCACGACAGTGCCCGTGAATAAGCGTCGTGAGAAAAGTACGAATGAGTGAGTAGAGTAGTACGCGGCTCCCCGCAGCCCACAGCCTCCAAATCACAATAAATCTGAACCGATAAGTAGTCAGGCGGATTGTCGGCGCGGCGCGATCAAAGCCAGTACACGCACATGAAACGAGCCGCCGCCGTCCGCTGAGATCGTTCATTCAAAGCAGGGCTGCCACATTCCCCTATTTACAGATTTATCTTCATTTTAAATTAATTTATCCTGAGGCGAAACTAATTTTACGATAAAGCATAATCTTTAGATGCAAATAAAAAATATATTATTATTTACATTTTAATAAACTGTCCGTATGGTGTCGGCCGGTTTTAGAATAGCCCCGCCCCGCCCCGTCTCCTCCCGTGGCTGTAGGAAAAGGCGACTAAAGGATAACAAAGCCGCTACCACAAGCCCCGAGGAAGTGACTTCCTCGGGGGAACTACATACACTATCTCTAAAACAGTCTCTCCAAGTTGCTTGGCCAACGTGGTTTATTAAGGCCATACATCTCTCATGAGCAAGACTATTAGGAGGTCCATATTTAGCAGTGGACGAAAAAAGGGCGGGTGATAATATAATCAGGAAGTATTTGTAAAACTGTTATACTGTAAAGTACCGAGTAACTGGTAGTTACTGTTGTAAAAAATGGTAACACTGTAAAATATGAAAATGTCCTAATAAAATGAAGATGGCTACATAAACTTTTGTTTGATTTAATAATGAAGTAAAATACAACAGTTACTACGTAAATACACATATGTTTTCATAATAGGTAAATGTAAACAGATGTTTAAAGATTTAAATATACGGCTAATTTCTCACAGAACCAAGAGGACTGATTACGAGTCTTCTTCACGGTGTTCAATGAGATGTTCGCCGTTTTACAATTCAATCAAATTATATAAAGAAAAATAGAATTTAAAATATTCAAGAGCGTTTTTCTCGGCCTTAAAGTTCAAACAAACTACATATTTCAGTGCCATAGACTTATATAGACGTGGGTACAATGTCAGTTGTCACTGGGATAACAAAATCTCATATTCTATCTTAGTTACGCCGTCGACAGATTACAGATTTGACATAAAATCAAATTTGACATCAAAAATTATCTATACTTTTAGTTCCAGAATTCATTTACACAAAAATAGGGGTTCAATATGTACATCATTTTTCAACATAGTGTCCTTCCTTGTCAATACACTTGGTCCAGTGGTCTACAAGCTTGCGTATTCCTTCCAAGAAGAAGGTTTTCGGTTGGTCGCGAAGCCACTTTTGTATCGCTTCCAGCACGTCTATGTCTGTGGAAAATCGACGGCCTCGCAAAGCATCCTTGAGCGGCCCAAACAAATAAAAGTCGTAACGAATTCATTCGTTTAATTTTCAACACAACATTGAATACCCAGTTTCACCTTTTTAGGAGATGAATTTCGAGGAATTTATTCTTAATTAATTAATAGGTCTTCTTAATAACTGTTTGTGCCATAAAAGAGAGCTACTGTTAAATTTTCGTATTTTTGGCTTCAGCGGTTTCGGCTAGGCGATGATGAGTCAGTCAGTATATTAACAGCACGCTGCCATTTTTCACGCAGTATTGGATTAGCGAGAAATCTAAAATAGACAATAACAATTCTTTACAGTAAATTTGAATGATTGATTACTGATTCTGATTACCTAATATGTAAGTTTCCAAACCAAGTTAAGTTAATTACTAACGCATGTACATTACGCAGTTTAGTATCAATATGTAGAATTTATAAAATTGTTTTCGTGTTATTTATTGTACTAACAAAGGTGAACGCTTCCATAAAATGTAGTTACTAGAATAAAATTAAAAATACAATCGTAAATAAATAAGAAAGATTCAAGACGGATATTCAAATGTAAGTAAAAGTAACCTTGATTAAATATCAAAAACAATATTGGTACCTACCCTCGAACACATTCAGGGTGCATTTACTCCAGTTATTAACCGAGACATTTTTAATCGATAAATTTCATCGGTAGAATTGATAGCGGGTATAAGCACTTGTGTAAACAATAAATTTTCACATAGGTATTTATAAAACATTTTTTTTATAGAAAACGGTGACAGACGAGCATACAGTCCAACTGATGGTAGATAGTAGATACTATCGTCCATAGACATCCGCGATACATGCCAACATCAGTCCAGAATGACAAACGTTGGCACGCTCCCGGATGCGCTGCCTACCTTTGCAGATTAAAGAATGGATTGGGAAAATGAGGAGATATAGGATGCGATGGAAATAGACTCTGGCATATCTCACTCACTACCGAAACACGTACGTACATTGTATTATCATATACGTACGTGATAATACAATATTTCAAATTATTATAAAAATAGAAAGAACTATAAATATTATTTAACAGCAATTGCTTTATTTCCCAAAATGTAACTAAATTAACGAGAAATATGAATGAAAAGTGTCGTATTCTATATTTATTTCAAACTATATTATTTCTATATTTATTTATTTCAAAGGTACTTCAAACCTGGGCAACTCCTTATGCTTTACAAAGCTCAGGTGAGGCCCCATATGGAATACTGCTCTCATCTCTGGGCCGGCGCACCGAAATACCAATTGGACCCATTTGACTCCATCCAACGACCTGCTATTCGTATTGTCGACGATCGCAGTCTCACGGGCGGTTTAGAATCCCTCAGCATTCGGAGAGACGTTGCGTCTCTCTGTGTGTTCTACCGCCTATACAATGGGGAATGCTCTGAAGAATTGTTTAATATAATTCCCACCTCGGGTTTCTACAACCGCACCTCCCGTCGCAGAAGTGCGGTCCATCCGCATTTCCTCGATACGGAGGTGTCGCGCACTGTTCGGTCCAAAAACTATTTTATACCGCGAACCAGTAGGCTGTGGAACGAACTGCCTCAAGAGGTCTTTCCATTGAGCTACGATATGGAGTTCTTCAAGAGAGCTGTGAATAGGATTTTGCAAGGTCGGCTGCGCGCCCGTATGCCCCCTGGTGTTGCAGGTGTCCATGGGCGGCGGTAACACTTACCATCACGTGGGACCGCTTGCTCGTCCGCCCACTAGTCTTTAAAAAAAAAATGTATCTGTGAAAACTGTATGTATTTATTTGGATTGTTACATCCTGTAGCTTTGCAATCGTAAACAACCCATGATACCAAGATTGTAAACTGTGTTATTTCCCTTGTACACAACGAAATGAACACAAAATATTCAAATTAATTGGGTCATTTCGTTTGACAAGCCGTTGAGCTCTTACAGTCACTGAAATCGAGTCTCATTTGACAATTGCGGCTGACTCTTTCTGGCATATGGTGAACATGATTTGGCTCTCTCTTTATTCTCCCTCGCATGCTCTGTACATCTAGCGGAATTTATGGGAAAAGTATATTTATGGGAAAAGGGTGATAGATTAGCAAACAGTCCACTTAGTAGTATTTAAAATCCGCGAAATAAACTAATATTAATGCAGAATGACAAACGTTGGCACGACCCGGATGCGCAGCCCACCTTTGGGGACTCCGGACTGAATTTGGAAAGAGATGAGAAGGATGCGAAATAGGAAGTACAACGGGGCGACGAGATTTTTCAACCCATTTATAATATCTTCCATTTCTCCTTGAGAATTTTGTAGAATATAATGTGAAGAATATGCACCTACACCTACACGGAAGAGCTGCACCTACACAGAACAAGGAACTCGTAGATCTCTCCTCCTGATCGGGTCGGGTCTCCTTTCTACAATTTTGTTATTCGGGCTAATCGACCATTTTGTATAAGAGTATCATGAGCAGGGCCGGCAGGTTGTGTTAGACCTGAGTGGATAGTTAGGGGCGGGAGGGGGGACAGTACCTTGTTAGATTTTAATTCTGCATTTTAATTATGATTTTTAATTCTGATTTTAAGTCCATTGGGACTCGATAGATGTCCCTAACAATAGGTACCGTACATTAGCTTATATTAGACTCTAAATGACTCTAATGGCTCTAAATAACAATGAGGCCGGGATATAATTTTAAGTAAAATAAGATACAAAGAAAGAAAATGTGTCTAGACATGGATTTTTCGAGTGAAGGTAAATCCTCATGTCTGGTGACGTCAGTAACTTTTCTTCAAAATCCGAGTGGGTACTTTACCCATTCGGAAAATTTCGAGTGGGTAGAGCTACCCACTATACCCACATTATCCGCCGGCCCTGATCATGAGTAGATCTTACTCGAGCAACCCCAGCTCCTTCCAAAACTCAAGCACATACATTTCATTTATGTTAATCTTTGCTTAGTATTTAGAAGGATGTGACAACCCTAACTCGATACGCTGTTTCCACCACCGACCGTCACGTTACATTGGTCCCTTTGTGCAGTGACAATTTAATTAATTCGATTTTAATTTTAGACGACACGCGGTGTGATGGGTCCAAGAAACGAAGGTTGACATAGGTTAAGTCGTTCACAATATTATTAATACGATAGGAAGATACGTTACTATCTATTATATTAATATGAAGCAAATTAAGTAGGTATAAAACGTGCCTACGTGACTAGGAAATAATTTTAGGTAAGTAGATACGTGAAAAGTTTTTATGGATTTTTACCATTCCCTATACTTAATATATCTTTTTTATATAGAGAAAGAGTGGACGAACAGACAGTCCAACCGGTGGTAAGTGGATACTGTCGCCCGGCGACATGCGCGATACATGAGTCGGTTCAGAATGACAAACCTTAGCAGGCCCTCGGATGTGCCTACCTTAAATAAAAAACCCTATCAATAAGAGCAGCCTTTATTCAATTTTTTTTCGCACTAATCTCGGAAGATGCTGAGCAGACTTTGTTATGGTTTATACTTTTCAATAGGGTATAATATGTTATCCCAAAAGGTTTAAGATTTTCTTTCCTATATAAATCTAGTGTTGCCTATTTAAATATTTCAGTATCCATTGAAGAAATATTTCTTTAAGAAATGCCTATTTTAATTGTCTAATATTGCCATAATACTCGTTATTTGATTTAAGCATAAATGTTTTTAATGGAACAAACAGCTCGACTTCAAGTTACTATTTTAAGTTCCTATGTTTAAAAAACATTACATTAACTAGTAGGTATTTATAAAGTTACTCTACGGTTTCTTTGACCGTCTGGTAATAATGCCGGTCGCCTTTAGAATAGCACCACCCTACTTCCTCCCGTACCTATCTATAGGCTAGCCATCCGTCTTCTTTTGACCGTGTGGTTGTTATTTTTATTTAACAATTTCATACCTCATAAAGAAGTATCACATTTAAAATTACGATCTACCCATAATACTAATAATAATTGTAAGACTAATGAGTAATTTAAATTTGACCTAAATTGCTAAGTAGAGTAAAACTAAGAACGTGTCCAATAACATTTTACTTATTGTTTCTATTAAGGGGTAGTCACTATGTTCTTCTGATCTTTATTAGGAGCACTTATTTCACTAAGTAGGTACCTACATAATATTGACACTACACTAACTCAAAAGGTTTCGTCCCTTTCAGTCTTCTCACTATGTCCGTGTTGTCGAGGAGCTGGATGACCTCAACGTTCACATGATGATGAAGTCTTCGTTCGTGAGCTTCGGCGTATTTTTTAATAATGTTGGCAACGAGGTCCACTTTAAGGTCCCGATGGAGGTCGTCATTTCTAATGTACCAGGGCGCATTAACCACGTCTCTGAGTACTTTGTTCTGGAATCGTTGGATCATGAGATATTACTTTGTTTGGTGCAGCCCCACAGCTGAATACCGTATGTCCAAACTGGCACGAGGACTTGTTTATACAATAGTATTTTATTGTATAATGACAGAGAGGAATGCTTCCCAAGTAACCAGTACAACTTCTAGCGAAGTTCTAACTCATCGCGTTTCTTTTTGACATGAACCTTCCAGCGAAGTTCGCGTCTAGTCATGCCTAGATACTTAGCTGTATTCGCGTACGGTATCACGTGGCCATTTATGTACACCGGATGATTGTTGGGTTTCTTATTCGTAAAATCTATGTAAACTCTAAATTGACTTAGATTAATTTAAATTCACTCGCCATTTTTTTGTCCAGTCAAGGATTTTGTTAATGGCGGTTTGTACCTTTTCCACTGCCTCTTCTTGCGTGACCCCAGTAGACATGATGGCTGTGTCATCGGCAAATGTTGCAATGGTGTTGTTCTCTATCTCTGAAATATCACAGGTGTATAATAAGTACAGGACCGGACCTAGTACACTCCCTTGTGGTACACCAGCTTTTATTTGCTTGAGTTCTGAGAATGAATCATCTTGCCTTACCCTAAACATTCTCTGTGTTAGGTAAGACTCCAATATGTCTGCGAATTGCTTAGGGAGCATATTTTGTAATTTATGTACAAGGCCCTCGTGCCAGACCTGATCAAATGCTTGGCCGTGTGGTAATGATGCCGGTCGCCTTTAGAATAGCACCACCCTACTTCCTCCCGTACCTCTCTATAGGCTAGCCATCCGTCTTCTTTTCCTAGCACACTGTCCTCTTTTGAATGGCTTCCGAGGGGGACTTTTTAAATGTGTTCTGGGTTTTTAAGAATTTCGTAATGCCGGCTATAGGGGTGGGGCGTGCAAAATATTATAAATTGTGGCGACTGACTATCTTTTTCTTCGATACAAAATGAGTATATCAGGAGATACCATTTATCGTAGGATTGACTTGTGAGCTTTTGTTTTCCGCTGTTACGATAAGCTCTTTTTGACAGATTGTATTAAATTGTCAACACATTGTCAACAAGACTGGTTTATGTTTTTATATTCAGTACTTCCAGAATTACAGACGCAATGTTCGGGGATTTTTGGTCACGAATTCTAGTTTGTTTAAATTTCTGATGGCAACCCTACTCACGTAAGAAATCTTCTCTTGATTCCTAGGGAATACCTATAGCCTTGCAGTAGAACGTTATAGTGTGATATCAATGTATGGTAATAAAATTTAAATAAATAATACTTAATTATAAACCAATTAACCGATTTAAAGTGTACGGGAATTGATCTGATATGAAAATGTTTTTCAAATTCAATGTACCTACAATGTTCTATTATGATAATGATTCGAGTAGGTACACATGAAATTCTTATGGATGAAGTCTACCTACCATTAGAGGCCACGTTTTGGCACCATACGTCATAACTGGCAGGACGCATAGGGTTGGATGACAAGAGCCGAGGAACGTGTGTGGTGACAAGCCAAGCAGTGGAGAAACATAGGCTGATGGTATGGTATAGCACGAATACACATGAACTGTTTACGTACGTTTAATCTAATTTCTATATAAGTAATATAAATTATACGTACCAACTTATGTCTCTAATCTAAACCGTCTGGTTTACTTCTAACGGCACCATAATAATTCCGTCAGAATTTATGTTGGGCGTCATTATCGTTAATGTAGAGCGATCGTCATTACCGCAGCTATGAAAATCACGTTGATATACGGTGGAGTGTCACAGTGGTGGATTGCTTTAGTTAATTGCAATAAAATTCATTTAATAAAGTCGTAAAAATAAATTGAAATATATTCTTTTTATGTAAGGTCATGTTGATGTATATAATATATGTATTAAAATAACATACAATCGGCCTGTGCCGTGACTCTCCACTACCTGGATATAGGCCTCTTTCAGGAGCTCATCCAGCCACTACCGGCGATTTTCTTCAGTTGTCAGTTCACCTGGCCGAAAGGCGTCCCACGATACGTTTCCCGGTACGTGGCCTCCCATTCGAGGACTCCACTCCCCTATCGGTTATCGGTCCTGCGGCAAATATGGCCTGCCCATTGCCACTTTAGCTTGCTGATTCCTTGAACTACTAATTTTAATAACTATTTAATAACAATTATTTTAATAACATGTTATTAATAGTGGAATTTAATAAAAACGTCAAAAAATATAAAGGGATGTTCTACTAACAACAGTAAAGGTGCATATACGCGTATCATTTCATTGTCACTTTATTTACAGACTATTATTATATAACATTTATCAATAACCTGGAAGAAATTTTCCGTGTTATTATTTGATTATTCTATAACGCCCGATCTGATACAACCGAAATAAGAGAAGAATTTTAAATTCTTCCGTTTTGAAGACGACATCTTGGTGCTATGTGACAATGATGATGATGATAATGAATTTTATGCAGGAGATATAGGCATTACGATTGAGCTCTGTTTAATTTGCAGCGAATTTGACAATGATCCGGTGGTATCGGTGCATAATGTGTGGGCAATGGGTCCGTGCACTGTGCAGCGGCCGGCACTTTCCAGGCGGTTATATTTGTGGATTTTGTAATGTACAGTAAGTAGTGTTAAGACATTTGACTCATGCTGTACCTACGGATTCACCCGAAGCCTTCAGATGATTGCTTACATTCATACTTATAATAAATGTTAAAAATAAAGTACTTGTAGATAACTGAAATGTTTTATTTGTAGAAATATATTACCTATTTCCTCATTATGATGATATGTAGCATTGGCCGGTATGTATACTAGATATCCAATTACTAAAGGTCAACCTTAAGTGTGCGGGAACCCCCGCCGCTCCGCAAAGTAAAAATAAACGTTTTGTCGGTACCGCTCGTATAGTTATTTAACCGTTTTTCAAACCCGGTTCAAACAGTTAATATTAAATTACGGATCACTAGTTAATTCGATTCTTACCTTGATGCATTTCCAGGCATACTGAGGGGGCACCAACAATACAACGCCGACTGAGATAAACCTGTTAATTGAGATTTATGAAACATTCGCAATTGGTTTCATTTTAAATGTAACATTTATTATAAACAGGTGTTATTTTTTATTTGAACCTTAACAATCAACGACATTACGTTGACTCAAGTCCATCAATTACAGGATGTATGCCAAGAATAAAACAGTGAAAGGTGTAATGGATATTTTCATAAGGTATAATAAATGAATTTGAACAAAACAGTTTATTAATACTTTTTTATTTTGTATAAAGTTTTACAACAGATAAGACTTATCGCAACAAAATATATACGAAACTAAACATCTGGCAAAAAAGAACAAAAAGCTTTAAAAGAAACAAGAAGATACACAAAGAAATGTTCAATATAAACACACAGTACAAATAAATACCGTAAGGCACACCTCTTTATCACAGAACATAGCAGCTATCCACTAAACTAATATAACGGACCATAAAAACAAATTGCTCTTGTATAAAAAATCATATTCAACAACATGTAGAATTTTTACAGTTAGCACAATCGGCAGCGCTATAATGTATCCAAAACTATTCGATTCTAACCTCGATTCGGTGCGCATTAGGGTGTCCATAGGTGTAGGTTGGCCTGTTGCCGATTGTACGAATAGGATAGGTGATTTAATCCCATTAAATTTTGTAACTTTACAAAACAATAAACTTGTTTTTGTTGTTAATTGGCCATTGAAGAAATCTTTTCTTAAATTTCTTCTATGGGCAAATTCACCACTCACACATTCACCACAGAATTCACCAATGAAGACCACTAGCTGTGTGAAATGAACGTTATGTTACGATTACGAATTGGATACGTCTTATCTTTTCTTTGTGGTCATCCATTCGGATTTCCAATCACTTCGATTCAAAGAGATCTTTCGTGTACCCCTAACCCTATCTTTTACTCTCGGTTCTTATCCCGCAGTGTAGTCTTTCTACATTATTTATGAGTTTTATTGATATTATTTCTGTAAGGTTTTATGAAAAAGAAAATACCGCAATGCTTGAAGTGCAGAACAATGGTCGACATGCAATTAACATTTCTTAAGTGTCAAGAGCGCGCTCAGGTGACAATCTTAAATAGCAACCCCTCATTGGTTTGTGCGGAGTTGTTGATAGTCTATATCTTATACAAAACAACCCATCAAAAACGTTACCCATAAAAGTTTGCTAATTCATTATATGTGGCCAAATGTACTTTCATACACACATATACACACTGAGTAAGGTATATAATGTATACCTATCTTATATAGATACTCATGCTTACAGTAAATGAAAATGCCACGTTGAAAATAAATATGTTAAGAGATATTATAATTTGTTGACATTATGAGATCTTTACATTTCAAGATGACCCAGTTTAAATTGAAGCTACATGATATATGTTAGCTTTAATTATACAAAGAATAAGTCTGATTGTTATGAAAACAAATCTGACTTTATATTGTCACAAGGATATGTTCAGTATGTGAAGATTCATTAAATATGACAATATTTTTATCTATTCTTTATAGGGATCAAAATTATCAGTCTATTTATATTGCTTATATACACGCATACGTTTTTTAAGCTCTAATGTATAAGGTAAAATATAAAAAATATGTTTCATAGCACTATGAGTTAATATCCCTTGGGATTTTTTTACTTCACAAATTATCATGGCATAGTTATTTTAGTTTCGTTTTTTAAACCCTAGAAAATGGGTTAAATTTTTTGGACGACTTTTTATTACACTACCTCTTTACATTATTTCGATCATATATTGCGTTTGTATTGCAAAAGTTTGTTACCGTACATTACAAAAGAATGTATGTATACCGTATACAGGCAGTCCTCGTTTTATGGCGCTTCGTTCTACGTCATTTCGTTTTACGTCACACAACGTTTTGATACCATTCCTCGCATTAACGTCTCTTCATTCGTTTTTCGTCTTCGGAAATCACAGGTGAGCACACAAGTTTGCGTCACGAGGGATTAAAGAGAGTAACGGAGAGACTGAACGCGAGTAGCGCTCAAATTCTTAAGAATTAACTAGTGAGGATTTAGTAGAGTTGGAAGAACTAAGACAGAAGGATGATCAGGGAGAGACATCTGGTTATTTCAGCATCGAAAGTAGCGTTAATTGACCTCAAAGAAATTAATCGAAGTTTCTAACCACTTCCACACTTGAGTTTTGAAAGTATTTTCTCGGTTATAAATTTAATTTTTTATTCATAATAATAACAAGAAAGAAGCTATACAAAAGCTTGTAGTGAATTTTTTATAAAAAAAATCACAATTTCCATTAATATTTATGGTACAGTAACTACTGCATGCATTATTTTATTTATAGATATTCCATTTTCATTAATAAAACTGGTTAGTTTTTCAAAAATATGTATCTTTATCCTGTCTGAGAACCTACTTGTCGTTACATAGGAATGTATGGAAACATGTGTCTCGTCTTACATTGTTTCGTTTTACATCACTCATTTATTTCTATAAACCTAACGTAACCTGCCGTAAAAGCGAAGACTGCCTGTATTCCAAAAGTTTGTTATCGTATATTGCAAAAGGTTGTTACAGTATATTGCAAAAGTTTGTTACAGTATATTGCAAAAGGTTGTTACAGTATATTGCAAAAGGTTGTTACAGTATATTGCAAAAGTTTGTTACCGTATATTGCAAAACTTGTTATTCTTACTATACATCGAAAAACTGACATCATTTCACATAGATAAAAACATTGTACTCGTAGAACAATCTAGAAAGATTGTAGCACCGTTTTATGCGCATTACATGTAATGATTATTTGAGCGTTCGAACAAATACAAACTTAGTTGCAGCTCATTATTGACATATTCAATAGGCAGTTAGGTAGCATAAGCCGCAAATATAACTTTGTAGAACAAGCCTGTTCTTTCAGTTAGTGCAACGAATTGGAACGTGAAAGTAGCGATAACAACTCGTTTATAAATACAATAAATGTTTGTAATCGTGCGAAAGTTCGGATGGGCAATGTTTTAAATATTGAAGTTTCAATCATCGTAAAAAAGACAAGTAAATTATTTTCATAGAAATTTACGAGTCACTTGTGTGTTAATAGAATTTACGACTCGATTGTGCGTGTGATGTTGTGTATGCACAAGTACAGAATCGACGAGTCGCAGCATCGAGACACTGTGAAACGTAATAAGATTCTATGTGTAGTATTAAACTAGGCAATCAGGCGTTCAAACACATAGAAATATACCTAATGTGCATCACCAAGTCTTGACTCACCTATGAAGATAACCTACTTATCTCTTTTTACTGTATTTCAACTGAGTGAGAAAACTGACTTATTCCCGGGCAGCTTCTGTCGCTGTTTCTTGATGAACTCACGCGCTTGTTTGTCTCCTTGTCGAGTCTCCAAGGCTTTGATAGCGTCGCCATCTGTAAAAAGTACAATTTAATTGTTTACATTTTACAAATATTATAACAATATTGTGAATACGTTCCACCATGAGCCGTATGTAAGTCATTGTAGGCAGGTATACACCATTCCAATTAAATTTGTCCAAACTGTAATCAAACACAGCGGTCTGCGGTAATTGGCACGGCCTTAGATAGTGAGGTGATCATTGTTTACATATCCATCATTTGATTAATCGATCCCCTCGATTTAATACATTAATTACTCGATTAAAATACATTCGTACATACTCATAATTTCTTTACTATATTCTGTTAAACACATATATCTGTTACCTTACATGTAACATTGTTGCACTAATTAGCATTGGGAAATACTGTGTGAATATACTTACCAAAATTACTTGGTCTGGTGAGAGCCAAATGTTGCTGCGGCAAGCTGGATATTGGCGCCGGAGTATCGGGCACCTCGCTGAAATGCAGGTACGCTTCCCCCACAAATGCATTGCTCATGCTGAACATGTCCTTGTCTTTTATAACCAAGTGGACCAATCCGTCGTTTAAACGACGCTGTTCTGCTGTTAACGAACTGAAAAATAAAGAAGAATGTTTGAAAAACAATATTAATTAGTTTTTAAGAACCAGTTTTGGAGTAAGAACAAAAATAAAGCATCAAACATCCCAACAGCACGAAAAGGTGGATTTCGCAATTATTTGTAAGTTTTAGAAAAATAATGTTTAGACAAAGTATAAGACAAGATATCGCCTGTATAATTGAAATTTAATTTCTTGTGATTGTTAATAATTTTAAACCTTCGATCGTTTCAGAAATGTTCGCGTTAAGAATGCAGTGAATCGTCATTAGTAAAGATATGTTCACATTGATTTCCAATATTTGAAAATAATAAAATACATCTATTTAGAAGGCATAGAACACTAAAAACTAGACAGAAATTCAAATGTAATTATCAGTCCTAAAAGTATCAGTTATTGCATAAAGTATTAATTCTTAATCTGAAAACTATCACTTTAATATGTATCATTGTATATAATGAATAAATTTCCTTTCTCCAATGTGTATAAAACACGTGATACTTCACAAAACAGTAGACACGTCCGGCCCGCACAAGTACAAAGTATGGAGTGCGACTGGAATGTCGGTGTAATCTGTGTTGCTGTGAAACACACCAAAGAGACCTTGACAGACCTTGAGCATACGCGAACAGCAATTAGAGGGTAGATTCTGCCGATCATTAGTCTGGTTTTGTCATTATAACAAACATTTCATATATACTACTATACGAGTTCTTACGATGATATATATATAATTGATATAACTTCGCCAGGTTATATTAACCTAGAACTGTTTCTAACTGTCTATACCTAGAACTGTCTATGTTCGCTCAACAAATGAACTTACATGATAAACATTTCATCATAGAGCGGGAAGAGATTCTTGTTGTGCGTCTGCGTCTTGGGTTTCTGTACGTTGGCGAACGTGTCCTCAGGTAGTAAGATCGCTCGCACGTACGAGTCGCATAGACCTGTGACATGAAGATATAATAGTAGATGAATAACAGTTCCTAAAACGCAACATGAATCTCTACATGGAATTAATTCATTTCTCGAGAAATTTTTCACCTGTGGCATTGGCATTGGCCAACCGAGCGTTCACACAATTCACACTGTTTTTGTGTTATAACATTTCATATTTTCGTGTTTTTCAAACATATTTATCTATTTTAAACGGGTCTTAACGAGTCTTCAAATATTGTATGCCGCAACTTTCCGGATTATGAAGACCAAATGCGGGTAGTCGATGAAACTGTTTGCAATTCTCGACGTGGACTACCCACCTCTTCAGTCAGCTCGCGACCATGGTTGGTGCAACCCAACCGAAACATCGAGTAAAATAAGGTAAGCATATGTTTACCTTATTTTACTCGACGTTAACACCCGTTTAAATAAATAAATATGTTTTTGCGTTTCTTAATGAATTATTGCGGTGGTTTTAAAGTTCACATTCGTTGCTCTAGCTGAATGAATAGGTTTATTTTACATTTTACATAGGTTGGCGCTACTTTCAATAAGCTAATAATGAACTGCAAAGTAGTTTGTATCTGTGCACTCGATTGGCTGGTACTTTAATTGGCTGAAAATATTTATTTTTATTTTAAATTTGGCCAAATAAATCAGTTTTGTGTATAATGTTTGAAAAATGAGTCACAGCATATTTGGTATGCTAAAGAGAGATAATATCACGTTTTGGAATGCAGCCTTAGTAGGCGCTCTCAGTCACCTTATGCCACTCTCAAGTCACACTCGAGAATAATTCATTCATTCATTTCATGTAATCCACGGTCCGTACTGGGTTCGAGTGGTGGATTATGTTGTAAAACCACAATGTGATTGCAAGGGGAGACTTGTGCTCTGTAGTGGAACGTTATAGGTTGACCTTAAGTTCAGTCTTAAGTTTATGGTGTTTTAATTAAACGTGATTAGGCTTGAGAAAGCAAAATATTGAGACAGATTTGACTATAACGTACAGCCAATAGCACCGACACAACTCTGGAATTGCGAATATTCCATAATCCATCATGTTCCATAATTGATTATCATGTGGATGTTGTATTTTCCTGTCAAAAAGTGAATTAGAACTTGTAACTAGTCCCTGGAACTTCTACTTACCATTAGAATCAGTCGGCGTTAAGTTCCTAGCGTTCATTATCTCTATTTTCAGATTATCATCAATGAACTGCGCTCGGACTGTCAAAACGCCCATCATCGGCTCGGTGACCACTTGTTGTTCCTGCCACCTCTCCACGTGATATTGGTGGATTAATTCCCTGGTTTCCATGCCGTGGATCTTTAACAAATATTCAACTCTCTTGAGAGTTTCCGATGAGTATGCCTCCTTATTATCTTGCCGGAACGATCGGATCATTATCTTTAAGCACTCGTGGAGATTAGAAAAGAAAGATGGCGGACGACGTTTCTGAAAATTGCCAATATACCCCTACTTAATAAAATTGTAATATGCAAATATGATTAACTTCATTTACATTTCATTAAAGCTACTGATACAAAATAGGAAAATAGATTCCCATCACCAAGACTTTAGGAAATCTATACAATAACAGGTAGGTATGGACATACAAGACATGCGTTTGTAATATATAGTCGTAGTAATAAATAATAATAGTGATAGATAATTGGACTAGAATATATCATGCATATGTTCATGTCATGTTCTACTCGTCATACATGTAATGAATTAAATTTTTAACGTCAATCATCTCACAATCATGGTCAATGACGTATTCTTTTGGTCAAACAACCACACAGGTACGAGTATTGTCTCTTTCTCTGATTTTATTTTATTCAAATTTAATCTCGATTGTAACAACATCAATATTAACCCATAAGTTTCTTTATCTTTCCTATAAAAAGCAAGAAACAACATTAGGTAGGTATATTTTACATCAGCAACATTAACTTGATATGTTGACATTTCATAAACAACATAATGCCACTTGAAAAGGGTTATACCAAATACAACTTAAGAAAAAAAGTGATTGATAATTTTGAAAAAGCTACACAAACATTTCCGGAAAAATACTATAGATATAGAAATAAGACCCTTAGATAAAATATAGGTTAGATCCCATGTTGTATGTACTGAGGACACTAGCGGAGACTCGGATTTTTTCTTGTAAATTCTCATTTACAAATGGTTGACCATATGACAATAATAATTAATTAATGCAAAAGTAATCAAAATTATAGCTAGTATTTGATTGGATTAAAGAAATGGACGAAATAATGGAACCAGAAAGACCGAAAATAACAAAGTTGTACAACGTAAACCATATTTTTATATTGTAAATAGGATCTGAACGCGTAAAATTGTTTAGCTTTAATTTGACGCGTTCAGACCCGAGGTATAATATAAAATGTGTACAAAACGCGAAAGTTTAAAAAGATTTAAAGGGTATTAATATTTCAAGATATTCTTAACAATCTATCATTCTTTTTGTACTATAGAACTTATCAATCCAGGACGAGTTTCTTTCAAGGTGCAGTAATCAATCTATAGTTTTCTACTATAGTAACTAGGCGTGGTCCCCCCAGTGCATGCAAGCTTTTGATCTAATAGGAGACATTGACCACAATGACATAGGTACACATCATAACATACGTATACAAGGTGCGTCTATAATCTATGGTTCGTTACCGCGACTAGGCGGGCGATGGTCGGTTTGGCGCGCCTCGGGTCGACATAGTGAGTTATCTTTGCCCTTCGGTGCTAGCAAACAACAATAATCAGTTTAAATAATGCGGTGTAAAGCGGACATTAGAAAAATTAGTGCCCATGGACAAAGCCGTACAAAACATTTTTTTCATCTTTTGTACTTACTTCTTTAAATTATTAATTTTAAATGGACAGGTATTAATCAAATGCAATTACAGAATTATGACACAATTCATTACACGTTTCCATTGCGTTATTGTTATTCACGTTATAGTGTACCTGCAGCAACAATTCAACATATAACCATCAGTATCTTACAACGCTATCAATAAGCACTAGAAACGATGGTTTTAGGTACATTAGCTTGTTATTGACTGTCTACATAATATTATTTATTGCACGTTGTATTTCAGCCCCTATAATTCCGGTAAAGCTTTCACTTCGTGTTTCCTCTCACTTAGATTATGTCATTCAAGCCACAGCCCCACAAAACTATTTTAATTAATTAAGATTTTGATAATCAAATCACAAAAAAATATCTTTTGTACGGCAATGCCAGTTTTGGCTCTCATTTTTCTAATAGCTAATTATTTCACTTCAATAAATACAATAAAAATACACAATTATGTGATCATTCTATTACAACAACGTGCATTACAAATACAGTTAATTACCCGAATCAAGGTAAAGTTGGGGGACACTTTGTTTTTGCCGAAATATCTACGTCTAATCAAGCGAATACGCGTCGAGAGGTTCTCTTTCTACAAATCAGAATTAGTAACAGTTAGTTGAAAGTAGTTATTACAATTACATGGGTCCACTGAAAGAAACAAACAAATAAAAAATGTACAAAATTAAAAAAATGTACAAACATTGTAATTATTACGAAACATAATTAATTTACGAAAAGGTTCAATAATCGTCTCTTCGGTTCATAGACTAGATAGTTTATGGTTAGATCATCATATCTATCAGTGAACAAAGGCGACAATTGGAATGATTTAAATGGTGTCTGAAATTGGAAATACACCAATTGACATATGACATCAGAATTCAAAAGAATCAAGAACAAATCTTTCAAGGAACCCACAGTGTTACAATGAAAAATTAATTAGTAAATCAAATGATACAAAACAACGTTAGCATTATTATTTACACAAATTTTACAACTGGTTAGCATTCCACGAACTATCAAATTTTCATTTCTACTCACCTCTAAATTGAGTTGTATGAGGTCATACAATTCTTCGCCAAGTTGCTCCCAAACGATATCAAGAGTTCTGCTAAAGTTTTCGTTGTTTAAATTATGGAATAGCGTGTTGAGATTTTCTTCTAAGTAACGCATGACACGGTCCATACTGGAACAATCCTGGTGTAATAACTCAGCACCTTCTATTAGAAACCTCTTAATGGATGGCATCATCTGAAAGTGACAGACATATTTAGAATAATCTCTAATAGGTTTTATTAAGTCTTCACTTGAAAACTTATGTCTTAAAATCATGCATTGATTTTTTTTTTAAATTGAAGTAGGCGAACGAGCAAGCGGTCCCACGTAATGGTAAATGTTAAGCTATAAAACTTGATATTAAGCACGCGTTATAAGGACTGTATTATCAATTTATGACAAACAAACAGACTTAATTTATGGCTAACATCACAAGCACAAATAAACAAACAAGTTACAATAATGGTGCCGTAAAATAGCATGACTTACCTTTCTAACCATAATTTCTAAAAGCTCGACAATTTTGTTTTTCACTGTGTCTATGGCATTTGCCATCACATTTTGGAGTGTCTCTTTGCACCTGAAATACATAAGCACCATACAATAAATAGTACTCCTCTAGTAAGTATAGTTAGTATCAGCAAAAATTGTATTCTTTAAATATTTTTTCAGACACTAATAAATGTACATCTTAAATTTGTTATTACGTTAATTGTGACAACGACAAGTTATTACTTTTATAACTATATTTAATTACAGACATAATGGTATGTTTCTCTGTAAACCCACGGACATACAGTAACTTGTCATTAGAATTTTACTCTAAAGAACAAGTAAAACTCTAAGGAATGTATTATTAATTTATCCCAAGGTAAGATAAATACATCGGTCAAATGCTTCTAGTTTTCTACATTTAGAGATAACTTTAAGAAAATAGGCTTTCCTTTAGAATTTGAATACAAATTGACGTCACTATTGTAGATTGCATTTCACCTAAAAATGGTCCTTCGACTTCATTTTTCAGGAAACAACTTAGTTTTTTTATACCTCTGTGCCTCCACCGGCGACCTGGCTTCACACATTTTCTCGACAATATCATCCATGTCTAACTGTTCGACGAATGGTTCGAGACTCTGCCGCACGTAGTCTATGTTGTTGATGGCCACGCACCACTCCTGCGTCACTTCGAACCGTTCTTCGTAAACAGTTGTCACGACGCCCGTGTTGTTGACACGGGCCGCCATCTTGTCCGAGTAGAATACGCAACAATGACATATGTCCTGAAAAAAATTGTGTCTATATAAAGTCCTAATTCTATGAGTAGTTAAATAATAAAAATGTTTTCTAATTCTGTCCTTGTCGAAATTGATTCTGTAAGACGCTAAAAGGTTCTATCTTAAAACCTTTCTCAAAGTAACCGCACTGCCAACTTGTAAATTTCTATATCTACGCCATCGATCACCCAGCGGAGATCGACGCATAGACAGCGATATAATCGTTTACCACCAGTAACTCTCTCTATTTTCTAGTTCTATTTTCAGTCGATTTCAATAAAATATCCATAAAATATCCAATAAAATATCTTAGAGGGGGACAGTGCACGCTGCAATCCAACAGCCCCTGGGCGCACTCGACTAGCCACGTTACCCCTCTCTCACAGAAGACTACCTCTAAATGTACTGCATTTCCCACTTTATCTTATTTCCCCAATGTACGTACGTGTTTCGGTAGTGAGTGAGAGGTGCTAGAGCCCATTCCCATCCTATCCCTCCCCATTTTCCCAACCCTTTTTCCAAATCCATTCCCATATCTCCTAAGGTAGGCAGCGCATCCGGGGGCGTGCCAACGTTTGTCATTTTGGACTCATGTTGGCATGTATTGCGGATGTCTATGGGCGACAGTATCCATTTACCATCAGATGGACTGTATGTTCGACTGCCGCCTTCGTCCATAAAAAAAAATCCGAAACAGAGATTTGAAAACCAAGATATATAGAATCAATCGCTTAAAAAAATATTTTGCAACTGGAGTTTTTAATTTCGACTTGATCAACTGAATAAAATTCACCCAACACATGGACAAGGCCTATATGTCAAATTTCATAAAAAAATCCTTTAAACGATTCAGAAATAAAAAAAATCACGTAATAGTTGGGAAAAGTAAATATTTCGTGACCTTACTCATCTGCACAAACATATATGTACATAATATTAAAAAGCAGTGGCGGGTATTTGTTTTCAAACTTATTAAAGAGCAATGGCCGTATATCAGATGCCTATATAAAGATTAATTTCATTAGAAATTTGATTGATTAGAAAATTTTAGGAACATTAACAACACTAGCGATCGTCCATGACGTCGTCTACGCTAGCGTAGGCTTAGCGTAAATAAGTATTAGTTAAATGGTAAGCGTCCGTATTTGTTTATATGAGATGAGCGCCTCTGTTATAAAGATATACTCACATCAATAATTTTAGCTACAAAAGTGTAGCATCCTTCCACATCGGGCCAGGCCAGTTGTTGCCAAAACACCTTGATTTGATAAAATATCGCTATAGTATCCACCGGCGAACTGCTATATTTCACATTAGTATCAACGGGCACCAAGTTGTCTAAATCTACAGCCTTTTCGATGCGCGTAAGAGCTTTGTATGCAGCTATGTTGAGCCACTGAACGACTCCACCGAAGAACCAAGTGTGGAACTTGGATATGGCGTACGAACTCCACTCGGTCTCGTTCAAGCCTTGGCCTAATCTGAAATAATACAGGAAGAATTTGTTTATTTGATAAGAGAGACAAAAAAAATGCAATTTCCGAAGTTTGATTTTGATGCCAATGCGTTTTGCATATTTTTCATAACACACCATCAACCTGTGTCTCTCTACAGCTAGATATAGTTCTCTCGCGCAGCTCGCAATAATACACGATCTTTTGCTCTTCTCGTCCACCCACTACCGTCGGAATTCTGCAAGTGATCGGTTCACGTGGGCGAAGAACGTTGCGCTTCCCGGTACGTGGTCTCTATTCAAGGATTCGTCGATTCAAGGACAGATATGGCTTGGTCATTGTCACTTCAGCATGCATATTTTCACTCAATTTACTCCTAACTTACCTGAAATCGTAGTAGAGAAAAATGTATGTCGTAAAAACCGATAAATACTTAGATACTTATTGTAACATGATCATTTCATTATCTTAAAAAGTCACATTGATTTGATCTAACAACAGTTTACTAAAATATTGTACATTTATTTAAATAATTGTTTGCTATGTTTAATTAAAGGAATATCTAATAAAGAAAAGTCGCTTGTTTGATCATAGTTGACACTACGATGGAACACACATAATCGTTCAAGCACACGTAGACTTGGGTCAATATTTGATCAGTTGACGCATGCTCACGAGTCGACACTTGTGCTAATTGCTATGTACTTTACAGTTAGATATGAGCGACAACAAACATTTGCTCAACCATCACTGTCGAGCATTATTTGTCTTGACATTTTTTTCCATAAAATACAAAAACAATTGAACAATTGTGGCCCTATTTAAATAAATATCTAGAAGTACCAATGTTAAAATAGAATTTTAATTTTAACCTAACCCTTAACTTAGAAAAAACAATAGAAATTATTAATAAAAATCACAAGATGCATAGTGTGCTGTTTAAAAATGTCGATATAGAAAATATACGCCTTGTAAGGTTGCATAGCGTAGTTCGGTACTGTTATTCAATGTTGAATACTTAAATATTAATTAAACTTACTGTAAAGTTTAATGTAGATTTATGTTATACAAACGAAGTACAAGACGAAAGCGAATTAAATACTCTATTTAATTGGGAATTGTGTATCTCGTGTTATTACAAGCTTTTAATTACCTTCACATGTTTGTTAGTTCCTTTCGGTCAAATCTTGCAATCGATTTTAACCTACTTCCACTTATACTACTGCCTTGAAATTTTACACATGTATGTAAACCGATGACAATACAATGATCTGATGACCTTGATCTGATGCTGTAGCCAGGAAGGGCAACACTCTGTGTAACTCCTCAACGGCGAACAGTGGACATGTTTGGGTTCGTTTTGATGTGTTTGCAATTTTGATGGCAAAAAGTTAGTGTCATGAGCTTGACCGTGTGGTTCGGCGAGATCGGCGTAGGTAGCATTGGTACCAAAATAGAGTAAATAAATTAAACGTAAAAAAAACTTTTAATAATGACAAGCTTTTAAATCACATAAAAACATTATCATTTATATTCTTCATTTTAGTGCATTTTAATAAAATCTTGTTTTTAAAAGGTCTTTTTACGTTTATTTTATAAATGTAAAAAATAGACATAAACAAGAATAAGACGGAATAAAAAAAGGAAAATTACTCACGTTAAGAACCTTTGCAATGCCAAATAGAGTTCAAAAAGCGTGGTTCCCATTGCCATAGGCTCGATATCCACTGTCTTCGCTCCAAGTCCAGTTTCGCCGTTTATTCCGCCGGCTAAGTGCACACTGTTGGATGAACCGTCCTTGTACTGCAATCGTTTAAGGCTCTTGCACACGTCGAGCACTTCTGGTTCAACGAGAGACGCTACTTTGCTTTCATATAGTGTGTACAGTGCTTTAGAGTAGGGGAAGCTCATTACCCTGTAAAGGACGTTATAATTTTACTTCTAAGAGAATTTGAATACCTAAATAAGCTAATATCAGACCATCTGGAAAGTTTCCATGACTGTCCATAAGAAGAAAAAAATTCAAACTCAATTTTCTTTCAGTCTTCTTTCATTCAAAAATGAATCTTCCACGAAAACGTTTTTGCGACAAAATTTTATACCATTTCAAATGTTTCTTTAAAACATAAAGAAGTTTTAATAGGATCATAAATGTTGTTTTTAAATAGAACACATAATACAGGGACACCTAATTTGTGTTTTACGTGTTTTTAAACGTACGAGAGAAATAAACTGAAATAAACAAACTCCATAGAAAGTCACTGTTATACTTAAATAAATATTTCGTCATTTTTACCAAACAGAAAAAGAACTTACTCAACAAAAACTCTGTCGAAATATTCAATAGCCCTCTGCAGATCCGAGCGCACCAACTGTATTACTTTGATCAAATGTACAAGTCTGGAATCATCAGTCTTGTCCTTACACGCGTTGTTGTCCAATATGTGGACGAACCAATCGGAAGCTCCCTGAGCCACAGCCTGGTTTAGTACTTCATGTATCGTCATTTTATTCTCATCTGTTCTCAACCACCCATACAAATTTGGCGGGAACAAGTCAGTGGTCTCGGGAACATCTAATAAGGATAGCCCGTATAAGATCTTGAGAACTTCTCTCAGCATTTTCATGACGGTTTTGTCGCCGGCAGTTTTCTTCCTCAGTTTTCGAATGTGATTGAAACATGTGGGTAGAAGTTTCTTTGCGCCCTCCCAGAAAAGTTTAACATCCTCTTCGTTGACGAGGCCTGATTGACAGTCAATTAAGGCGGTGTATTAATTATTTTTTAGAATAAAAGTTCTTTAAATTTACAAAGGATACAAGGGATTTAAAAAGTTCCACATGTACATAATTACAATACTTCGGTATACACTTACAACGAATAAATATCTTGGTTCGGGCATTAGCAATAAGAAAGCTAATCAGAAGGTAATTATTATTCCAAAATCATTCTGGAGTTTAGCTGATTATTTACGGGGTACTGTCACGTGTCGGCTTTAGAATAGCACCACCCCATCTCTTCCTGTAGGTTTTGTAAAACCTACTTCCCGTAAAGGATAACAAAGCCGCTACCACCAGCGCTGAGGCATAGACCACCTCTGAAAAAGTGGACCAGAGTGCCGTTTTAGCGCCATATACATCCCTCGTGCAGAAGACAATGTACTTGAAGAGGTCCATGTCTAGCAGTGGTCGATAAAAGGGCTGGTGACGGTATCATGCTTAATGTGTGTGAACACTAAGACCGCTGAGAATTATTGACATCAAAGAACGCAAATTTTGAAAAAATCTAACCTACAATAAACTAACTTCACCTGAGTGTAAAGGTTTAGAGATCTTCTCCAACAGTTGATTGAACAATGCGAAGCTGAGTGGGTGGTCCTGAGTGACTGCACAGTAAACTACCCACTGCGCTAACACGTTGTCTGTGACGGGTAGCCCACTCTGTGCCGCGTGTTGCGTGACGATTGCTTCCGCGGGGGCGCTGAAGTTGCCGCACCACCAGTATGGAGCCACCTGGAAGTAAGATATAAGCTTCTTTTATAGAATAACCTAGCGAGGTTAAAAGTTTATCTTTTCCGAGTTTTTTTTTCAAATCAAATCATTTCATCAACAACATCAACATGGGAAACAAACATGGTGTTCATTATAAATATTTCCAATTAATTTATTAATTTTTAAACTCCAATTTTTTAGTTCATGATAATATCTGATATTTATAATAAATTATGCCTTCATAAGCGTTGCGAAATGACAATGTTCTGATGATGTTTTGCCTCAATAGGCGTATAAAAATTAATTATTATATATAAATTAATATTAACACAGCTATCATAATTCCTAATAACGTTATCTATGGTATACAACGCAATAATGAAACATGTGTATGAGTTTATGCATAGAATAATATATGGGTATTATCTAGTCACTATAGAGTATTTTACAAAGTCCGTATGCTTGTTACAGACAAGCAGGTATTGTTATTATTGTTAACGCATCTTGTGGCGTGCCAGGCTAACTCAGATAAAATTTTAGTAGGAATTATTAAATTAAGCAACAAAAAATGAGTCGGATGCTCTCTATTGATAATTAACACGTCAACGTATTATAATAAACTTTGGCAACTTAAAAAAAAACGAGGGCAGACGTATAGCCCGCTTACGGCGCTGTATAGCGCTGTTGGCATTCACTAGCGCTGCCTTAGATGCGGGCAGCTAGCTAGCCTTAGATGCTAGGAGGCGCAATCTTTCATTATTGCATTGCATAAGGGACTTTTGCAAAGTAACAATTGTGGTATATCCTCACGTTGTCCACACCGTTGTTATTTAGGCCCGTAGATTTACATTTATTTACATCTAAAGCATCTGGCTTCTCACAACTACTTCAAAATATCTACTAGGATGAATTTAGTTCAATTACTTTGAAATCACTGAAACTTAAAAGAAGAAAGTATTGTTATGCCCTTAAAACTAGAACCGACCTTTGAGCTCTCCAGTTCATGTAGCAGTAATATCCTAAGTAAATGTCTGTGTTCTTGAGCGGCGACCTGTGAATTCTTCTCTGATGAGAAATTAAGTCTCACTTTGACGACGCCCTGCCGACGGAGCTTACTTTTCTTGCTCAGATTAAACCACATTGTCATACCGCCAGCTGGTATTGTCTGAAAGAGAATCAATACATTTCTATATTAAGATCCAGTGGCAATATTACATTACATTACAATGTAATGCTCGATATTGACTTACAATTTACATTCACTAGAATGTTACATAACACAAAACATAAAGGTCTTACATAGGTATAGGTCTGTATTTACTATATTATATATATTATTGTGTATGAATATTTATGTATTTAAACAAAAACTACATCGGCGTTCTGTGTTCTCTTTGATCTGGTAGTTAACTGGTAGAGAATACCGTATAGCATTAAGTGCGCCTTTTGTACATGTTAAAAAAGTGCAATGAACTTTAATTAAATAAAATAAACAAAACTGCATAATTATGCACTTTAATATCAATCCATCCTTTGAGTGCAAACAAATGACGAATTATGATGGTAGTTAAAAATAATAAAGATATTTTTTTACCTCGATACCGAATTTACCAAACTAAGACGTAACAAACAGCTTTGCGGTATAATAAATTCATGTCTGGTCAAGTATCAAGAGAAAAAAGCCATACATCATCCTACGATCATCTATGACAATGGTGTCAAAAAGTAATCCTGAGTGGAATTATTTTTAACTCATCTCAACATGTCACAAAATATCAATAGACGACGTGTACTGAATAAATAGACAGACAACTGGAAGTGGAAATATCAATAAAATAGCGAACCATTTTATAGGTAGATATAAAAATCTGTAGATACCTAATTAAAATTACGTAGTGAAGTAGTGAGTCAGCGATGATGTTTATGGCGCACTCATAAAAGTAACCCATTCGTAAATATTTTTTAAATACATGTAGGCCGTTAAAATTATCATTATCGGTTACAAACGACGATTACCGGTTTGACTTCAAAGTGAAGAAGTGGCGCTAACGGGCTAAAATCTAATTAAACCACATTAAAAACCAAATACGTTTAAAAAACAACGTAACAAAAATAAAGCGTTAGGAGACCACTTCTACGACAATAGAAAAATCATTATTTTTTAAACCAAACACTTTGCGAGCACTTTATGCAAGTTTAAAATGCACTAATAATAGTAAACAACTTACTTTAAGCGGTATGTTAGCGGTGCCTATAAGCTCATTATCATGTTTGCCGGTGGATGCTGTAATCGCTATTTCTTTCATCAGTTTCCTGAAGCCTTTTACGCCTTTAACGTCAAACAATTTGGTCATTTTCTCCTTCACGGTTTCTGCTGGATCAAAATCCCTGGAAAATAACGAAAAAGTAATCTTGTAGCATAAAACATGTTTTCAAAAATTACATTCTTAGATGTATTTACGCGAAATCATGTAAACTATCTGAAAATTAATTTATTCTTGTCTTAAAATTTATACTAGAAATATCTTCTACAACATGAACCGAATACAAGATGATCTGGCCGCTTCATAGCTTTAGTAAAGCGTTTAAATACATGACTAGGAATTTTTTACGAGAAACATTATCGAGTGGCGAATTATTTTAACGTAGGTCACTACTAAAGTTTCCAAGAACTAATAATGTGCAAATATGTAGGTGTGAGGTACAAAAGTTTCTAGCCTGACATATTTATTAGATTTCTAATTTATTTCTAATTTCTATTTTATTTATTAATATCTAAAAAAACAAGTTATACGGCATTGTAATTATCATTTATCCTACTAATTCGTGTATACTTTTTAGAGTTCAACCCTCGTAAGTTTTGATTCCTCGACTCTTGGATACAACAAGAATTCGCAAAATCGATAAAATGTTTAAACTAGAATATCGTTCCGTCGTTAAGTTCCTTACAAAGGAAGGTGTTGCCCGACCGATATCAAACAATGGTTGGATAATATGTACAGGGATTCTACTCCACCATTTTCCACCGCCAAAGATTGGTGTAAGCAATTTCGTTTAGGACGAGAATCCATCGACTCCGAATCCTCGCTCCGGTCGACCCGTTGAGGCACTCAATCCAAACAACATCAAATTAGTGGAAGAAGTTCTGAGCGACCGACGGCTAAAGATGAAAGAAATAGTAGCAAGGACTACAGGGCTTTCAAAAACTACAGTCCTTATGATTCTTTATGAACATCTTCATGTGATTAATTCATGTGTAGCGAAGTGAACGAGTAGCGTGCTCTGAGGAACTTTTCGAGGCGTTTCAGAGAAATGGAAATAAGTTTTTGAAGTCAATTGTTTCTGAGGATGAAACTATGGTTCTTTACTATGATCCCTTTCGAAAAAGATGTCGATAGAGTGGCGTCGTTCTGGTGAAGCACCGCCTAGAAAGGCAAAGGTGACTCTGTCCACCAAAAAGATATGGCTTCAATATTCTGGAATTGTCAAGGATGTCATTGCTTACAGACATAAAACAAGGCAATACTACGGTAACTGGAAGCTATTATGCTAACCTTATAGAGCAATTACGAAAAGCAATCAAGCAGAAACATCGTGGAAAACTAAGCAAAGATGTACAGCTTCTCCATGACAATGCCGGGTGCGTTGTCACGCCACCGCAGTTGCGAAAGCTGCTATTTCAAAGTGTGGACGGAAATTCTCCACCTACCCTATAGTCCCAGTGATTACTGTTTATTCTCAAAACTCAAGGCGGACTTAAGGGGTAGAAGATTTACCACTGATGACGAAGTGATAGTTGCGGTTTTCGCCCATTTTGAAGACAAAACTTCTGATTATTTTTATACTGAGATAGAAATGCTAATTAAAAAATCCGAAAAGTGTGTTAAATAGACGGAGACTATATTGAAAAATAAAAATAGTTTCATGAACTTAGTGTAGTTTTTCTTTGTCAGACCGGAAACTTTTGGACCTCCCCTCATATATGTATAAATATCTTTATAAATATATATTCTGCGGAAATCCGTTGTTTAAATTAATGTACACTTACCATACAGCTAAACAGAGCGAGTCTTCGTGAAGGTTTTCCGGCATTGGTCTGGAAACGTAAACATTCTGTTAACTCTCTGCTAGCAGCGAGAATTAATGCGATTTTTAACTTTAGACAAATCTGGCGAATCGTTGGTAGTAGCACCGAATACGTATGTATATATGAGTACATACATATTCAAAAACATAAAAGACAAAGTATGCTGTGAAAACGCTCGGTTCTTGCATTTTTTTATTTAAAGAAGACAGACGAGCTATCTTCGTTCAATAAAAACATGGTAGTAAGTGGATTGGCCGTGTGGTGGCCCCCGGCTTTAGAACCCATAACTTCCTGTGCATAAGGGATCTACTACAAGCCCTGAGGGACTACTTTTATAAGAGTGGATTCGCCAACCTGCTTGGCCAGCGTGGCGTTTAAGGCCTTATGCCCCGCATGCACGAGACAATGTGCACGAGAAGATCCATGTCCTGTAGTGGATACTGAAAGGGCTGGTTGCATTGCATTGCATTAAATATTTACGTACGCCAGACGTATGCTGGCCATCAGTTGGACGCAGAAGGTCACCAATGAGAAAGTCCTGCGACGAGTAGATCAGAAACGCGAACTCTTGCAGACCGTCAAGTGCAGAAAAGTTGCGTATTTGGGTCACGTGCTAAGGTATGAAATATACGAGCTTCTGCAACTAATTATGATGGGCAAAATTGCCGGAAAGAGGCGTGTTGGTCGCAAGAAAAAGTCATGGCTGCGTAACATACGAAAGTGGACTGGCATCGCGAGTGCCGCTGAACTGTTTCGCCTCGCGAGAGACACGGCAAAATATTCGGAACTGATTGTCCACCTCCACTAGTTGGAGAGGCACCACAAGAAGAAGAAACACTTCTTTCTAATTCTTCTTTCAAAGAATCTTTATTTCTTTCTAAGTAGAAAGACACAGCTACGTAAATGTTTGAAGTGGTGTGTACAATATTGCCAGTTATTACGGTAGCGCATTTTTTAGTCACCGAACCCTAACGGACACAATACTGCCGCCGGCCTAATCGTGGTTATCTGTTTATTTTAGGCAACAGTTACGTCGGCAATGCGCATTTTACTTCATGGAGTCATAAAATATTTATAGCTAAACATTTTATATATTTAATAATAACATACTAGCTAGATCATTATCTTACAATAGTTTCGAATTCTTAAAAATATAATTGGGTATTGGACTTTTTTAATAGTTTTAATGTTTAATAAACGATATATCATTATTAGTTTCTATAATAGTATTTTTGTAATGCTCATACAAACGAACAAAATTGTAACAGGCAGCGAATTTTATATATTTAAGAGAATGTTGAAAGATTCAAACAGAAATTATTCAACCTGGATACAAGCTGTAAATTATTACGAGTATAATGCAGGTACTTATAAGCATATTTTAGGAACAACGGTAAGACCGATTTATTAAATGTAAATGATGCAATACTCACGTCAATCGTGTACATCCAATAATCAAAAATGCACATACTCTTGTTATAAGGTACACATTTACTATGTAATATATATATATATATATTCCTACTGAAATCGTTTCTGAATAATAATTATTAAGAAAAGGGAGTCTTCACTATATATAAATAAACAATTGCCCACTTATTAGCCCACACTAGGATTTGGCATGTAGTGGGTCCAGAGACACATACAAAGACGAACACAAAACTACCCAGATCCGAACAAACGTTAAATTTAAACAAACAACTTTAAACAAACGACTAACGGATTTGGAATCGAATGTGGTACTTTTTGCACACTGCGTTAATCAGTCATCAGATAGGTACTGATCGATACAGAGTCCAAAACAACATTTTTTGTCTATTTTTGTTAAGCTAATTGAACCAAGCAGCACACCATAAGCCTGTGTCTCTCCACTGTTGAATATAGACCTCTCCCAAGGACCGCCACACGTAGGTACTCTAAATTCTACGCGAACAACGTCGTGGACACATAATTAAATTAATAATAACAACAATACAAGTACAGATTACTTAACATGCGTTGATACACATAAACGATACTTACAAAGAAAAATGCTCCTCCCAGACAGGGTTGAGGGTGCCTGCTTTCACGGAAGTGTTGTATCTGTGCGATGAGTTTGACATCAAGTATATCGTGACGAACGGGTCGCTGAGGCCGTTCGGGTCCTTTGGCACCAAGTCTTTAGCTTCTACCACCTCTACATTCAACATCAGTTCTGGCGGTTCCTTCGCTTCAGCCTTTGTAAACAACTCCGTGTGCCTGTCATTGGATATCTTGAATGCCTCTTGAACATAAGACACCATCACAGTCTGTCCCACTTCGCACCCTACGTCACATCCCCCGACATTGTGTAGGATCTCGTAAAGTATTTCCAAGTAAAGCTCATCGATCTGAAATATTATTTTAAGGCTTAATGAGTTAAAGTAAATATTTCGCCGGGACTTACCGTGTTTACATATTTGTTTACAAAAAGCACATTACGTAAGCGGGTCTTTAATCGCATTGACCGCAGAAAACTTCCCTCCAACCCACCTAAAATCCCCTAAATAACCCTATGTAGGTTACATACGTACTGTCATCTTGTATTTACATGTTTATAAATAAGTAACTGGATACTTCGTTTTTAATAATTTCTCAAGTTTTTAATGTAATGAAAAAAAACTAAGATTTTAATGTGTAAGTGCTGGACATTATATTTATGCATCAAGCGAAAAGGGGAGCAAATAAGTATTACTAATAGTTTAAAGATAAACATTACCTACTTTTCCTGTCTGAACTCAACGCCAGATCAATTTGTCATTAAGTATTGTGACAATGCAGAAAGTTATTATTGGCGATTCAGTCACAGTCTGTTCATTTAAGTAATATCACTATTTTAAATAATACACTCTTATTACCTACTCCTTTATTTATGGAACTTATTTACGCGACCCTTCCATCGACTCTTGGAGAGTTGATAATAAATAATCAATTTACTGCTAACGACACGACAATATTTAGGTCATAGAACAATCTGAAGTAATGTGAAAAGTAAATAGTAATTAGAACATAATTAATTAATAATAATTAATTATATCCCTCAAAATTTAACAGTAACGTACATCATTTGCGCAAATTTTACGTACCGAGGAATCATAATAATATCGCAGTTTCATCTACCAATCAGAGCACGAGAAATACTTCCGAACTCCACAACAATTTTCCCTCCTGCACTGCGACTAAAACTCCCACTGAATAAGTCGCGATGTGATGGGGGTGGCGTTACCACGGCACCACCGTGCACCGGAACAAACCAACATGCGACCGACTTCAATAACCCTGACAAGATGGGTCGACCTACAGTCCTAGACATGACTTATAAAATGGTAGGGTTACTGCGCCGTCGTGGGAAGCTATCGATCTGATTAAAAGCTCAGTGTTGTTTTCTGCTTGGCTGACTACTAAGAGTCGAGACTTGTATTCCTAAAGAGATATTCAGAAGTTACATCACAGTTAGTATGAACTCGTTGATTGATATAACGACTTTTTGAAAGCTTCCCCGAAATTGTGAGTCACTCCTGTATCTGCTGAATATTGTAAGGGGACATTTTGAGCTAATTTTTACTTATGACTAAAGTTTTTATTTCTGTAATATACAGAAAGCGAAACAAAGTAAATTAAAAAAAATATTATGTAATTTTAAATACCTATGTTTAACGAAAAGTATGTTTTAATTGATTCTAACTTAAGTTCGGGAATTTAAAAAAATAAATAAAGAAAGTAAATAAAACAACATCAAATGGAATTCCTCGCATTAGTTCTCGTAATTTAATATTATGTCACTGCTGCGTAATAAACAATAAAGGCAAAACACATACAAACACTACATACAGTCATAGACTGGATCATGAGACTGGTCTGTCTCTCCAGCAGCTCCTTTTTGATCCCCCTGAAGGTAGTCCGTAATGTCCCCGTGCCATTCATGATTGCAGGCATACCACTATTCACACTACACTACACTTCATTAATGAAATCAAGTTCACGGATGACATTTCTACGGAAATAGTTCTATAAATTAATTGCTAGTGCGAGGTTAGTGTGAGGCGAGATGTAGCACACAAATGTGTTCAGGTGGCCGTCGCCAGTGCACTGACGACTTCCCCGGACTCCGCCCGGGATTTAACCCACACTGCCGCCAGATTCTATTTTCGCAAAGCGCCGCCAACTAACGATTGCGAACTCGTACAAATAATAAAAAAAATACTGCCGACACCGTCAAAAAATATATTCTTTCGTCTAGAAGTATTTACTTATTTCCTGTTAGAATTTATACCTAAATCAACTTGAAAAATATAGGAACAGATAAATTGCTATTTTTTCCCCATAATAATACGATATATCGCCCCAAAAGTCCCTATGGTTCTTGCACTAAAACAATCAAAGAACGAGTGTTTTTTCATTATAATTATCGCAAACAAAATCATGAGAAAAGTTACAAAAGAAACACAACGCAAAGATCAAAAAGCTTGCAAACGAAAGTTCAAATCATACATACCATATTCACCCCTAGCTTTTGCCCCCAGCGTCGCCTAGGTGAATTTTGTTTTACGAGTAATTGACTCCCCCCCTGGAAAAACTAATAAATTTTCCCGGATAAAAGGTATTTTCTATGTCCTTCTCCGAATTTCAGATTACCTCTCTGCTAAATTTAATTGAAATCGGCTCAGTAGTTTAGTACAAAATAATAAATTAAGACATAATAAACAGATAAACAAATGCACTTCAGGTTTATAACATTAGTATGAAGTGCATTGAAATGGATATGAATTGTGAAGTGTGATAACCTCTAATACTTAGGAAAGAATCAGAACTAACTACCAAGTGGCACACGTTTTCAACTTGTCGTAGACGCCAAGACAAACAGGTGGCTTACGAAGTGGCTTACAGTATTATAGTACGCGCTAAACACTTTTCAATATTAAACTTCATATCAAATTACACACAATTAATATATTTTTTGTGCTCTGTCATATTAGAACCCTCACCCCTCTCTCACAGAGGACTACCTTGAAATGTATTGCATTTCCCACTTTACCATATTTCCCTAATGTACGTACGTGTTTCGATAGTGAGTGAGATGTCCAGAGCCCATTCCCATCCCATGCCTTCCCATTTCCCCAACCCTTTCTCCAAATCCATTCTAATATCTCCAAAGGTAGGCAGCGGATCTGGGGTCGTGCCAACGTTTGTTATTCTGGACTAATGTTGCCATATATCGCGGACGTCTATGGGCGACAGTGTCCACTTACTACCAGGTGGACTGTATGCACGTCTGCCGCATTCGTCCATAAAAAAAAAAGAATTAAGCAGTCTTCGCAAAATTTATCTAGCGATTTTTCCAATATTTTCATGACAGCTTTACAGTCAACCTTTTTTTCTACGTACGAATAGGTATGTAATCAATCAATAAGCTGTGGTCTGGGTAGATCGATCATTCAAATAATTTAGTAACGCAATCCAAGTGTAATATTTTAAACTAGACGTCCTTTACGAGCAAAATAACTCAATAATTGACGTATTATCTTCTAATATTACCCCTAATGTTTCTGCGAATGGAGAATGGAGATTTATATCTCTTGAAACAGACAGAAGGCCTATAAAGCAGTTTATTATCAAAAGTTTTATGTTTGTACGACTATTGAAGCAATACCAACTCGTATGTCTAACTCGTACCAATACGCAATACTCGTCGCGTCTCTATTTGATAGTCCTTCAGAACTATTTTATGTATATGTTATATTATAAACCGCATTTTATAAATAACTCGTTGACACAGTTATTTCAATAAGTTTAATCAAGTGAATAACATAGAGAATAAAACTTCTCTGAATTACTATTAATAGAATACGAATAGTGCATATTTCTTACGGTATTTTCATACATACTTTATTTAGTAGGAATCTGGTAACAGGTAAGTCGTAACCGATGGTTCATAAAACACTAAATTAGCGCTTGTTTACATTAGTAGTAATAGTTTTAAGCGTTGTTTCCGCACGCGGTTGGGAGCCAAGGTCCCAGGTTCACCACGCAACAGAGGCGCGTGCCCAAATCTATTTATTTTACTAACGATTGTAGTTTACTGTTCAAAGAAAACGGTAACTGGCAAAGGTGAAGATTGTTTGCACAACTGAACTGTATAACGAGTCATTGATAATTTAAATACATCCATTTTAAATCTACATGTATTTATATTTTTTTATAAAATATATGTTTATTAGTACTATATATTACTTGCGTTATTACCTCAGTCAATCTCTTTCTCAAGGTTGTCTGGAAGAAATTGCTAGAAAGCAATAACACCGTCTGGTTATATTTTCTTCTTATAAAATTATTCCTTAATTACGTTAGAATGTAACAATTATACAATAAAGAGTTCAATCTATATAAATCAAATTACGTGCGAAGACTACAAAAAATCATAAAAAAATTACAAACATCTGTACGCTTTCTACCATTATTGCGCTTGAAATAAAGTGAAGGAGAGATGTGGAACACAATAGAATAAAAATAATTATATGGATAGAAATTATGGGAAAAAAAACGTCTATGTGAAATAAATATTAAACTTTTCTTTGAACAAGCAGTCGGCCGCGATGAGAAAAATATAAAAATAATTACCTAGACACCTAATTAGGATAAATCCAGGAATATGAAGATACATTTAATTAAAGCTATCTAAAATTTTTAAGATAATCAAATCGCTAAATGGATCATAGGAAACACATAAATAAATAAATAGTAAATATAGTAATAATGGGAAATAGTGTCGTAGTGTTCAAGAGTCCTGTAAATTTTATAAGTACAGGTATTCCCATAGACACATTATTATGTGTTATTCCCCGATCTATTATTATACAATGTGACTAAGCTTTTTCAGAATATTTTCTGTTTCTGAGAAGCTCCATGAACACTAGATATAGGTGCATATATGATGTTATTTGAGCAAAGGGACCTTATCGTTGGTGTTCTTAACTTTGGATAAGATTTTAAAACTTCGTATTTTCAAGATCCCATTATTGCCCACTGCTGGGCACGACCTGCTCACGCACATTGTCCTGTGCAAGAGTAATTAATGGTCTTTTTCTTCATCGATTTGATGGCAGTATCAATCGTCAACTCAAGCGCGACGACTATTTTGCCAATGTCACATGTACAAATGAATTTCAAGTAAATATGCGTCGCTCAGTAAGCCCATAGTAGGTTTACTGAAGACATTTGGACTCCTTGGAAGGACACGAAAAACGTAGTCTCATGCTTTTATTTGATTATCACAAATATGTCACTAAAATTTAACAACCTATCAATACTAAACCACAAAGTCCACAATACATATTTTTTATAGTAATCAAACAAAAACTCAATCCCATCTCTCGAGCTTCCTGTCAAAAAATCGGATGGTCTTAAAACACCACGTTGCTGGGCAAGCAGGTTGGCGAGTCCACTCTTTTAGAGGCGGTGTATGTCCTTAAGACTTGTGGTTGTGGTTTTGGTTTCCCTCGGTAGCCTTTTACGACAGCCACGGATAAAGATGGGGTAGAGCTAATCTAAAGCCAGATAGCACCACCCCGCGACACGGCGACACGGCCCACCCACAACATGCTCCCTTTTCTCAGATAATACCACATAATATTATGTAATAAATAATGCAGTATATTTAAATATATATGTAAGATACAAATGTATGTGTATATTTTAATTCCCATCTGGCTCTAGTCTCTCTCGCACCTCCCAATGAACCTTTCTGATCAACCCAAAGGATGACTGGTAGAGAATGCTTTAAGGCATTACGCTCGCCTGTTGTATGATGATGTGCAATAATGTGTGTAATAATGTGTGTAATAAATAAATAAATGTAAGTTATTAAACGTTTCACTGTAAATGTTTACACTTACAGCTTTTTATACTTAACCGCTAAGAATTTTGGGTAAGGAGCTACATCAAAATCCGTAGAGATACTTCAAAGAGAGGGTATCTATTCGTATTCGTTAATAAAAATCAACAAAACTTGCTTTATGAAATATTTTATCAAAAGTAGCCGTATCCATCTAAATATAAATAAACCATTTCCAGATATAGCTGCATTTGAAAACGTATTCTTCAAGCCTAATGTAATGCATCTTGAAGATATCCAGACTGTTCGAGTAATCTAGACACCGTTTGTTGATCGCTGAGTAAATATCCATTAGTTGCTAACAGGATTTCAGTAAGATTTTAAACTTCGTTATCGTGGTAGAATATAATAAATATTATGTACAAGGGTTATTATTATGTTTATTATGTACAGCGAATATTTCGATCCAGTTACATGAAAAATTTCAGAGACGATTATAATGAAAAAAAATGTAGTTTCAGGAAATTAAAATTATTTTTTAGTTGGTCATAGATACGAGTAGCATACGAATAAGTAGGTATAAGTACAAAGTAGAAGATAGAGGTATCATTAGATGTTAGTTAAGAAATAGAATAAATAGAATATTTGCTCATCGTAGCCCTTTACTTGTAATATACCTACGGTACTTTTAAATAGAGCTCTTAAAATAAATCGCTATAACCTACCCTATCTGGGATACAAGTTTATGATCGACATACATCGAAATATTGTAAAAATCCCTACAATTTACTAAATTTCAAGTCAACAATAAGACTTTCAATACCTACCTTGAGTTTATATGGTGTTACTGCTTAATTGCATACAAATGGACGTACCAACATAAAGTATTTAAGACAAGTGGTACAGCATCAATGAATCACAGATCTATAATTTGTAAAACAGTCAATTACATTTTCATTTAGTGTCAGAGCAACAGAACAATAATATAGAGTATCTCTTTACTGAAGTAGGCGGAAAACAAATTTCAGTTCTTTGAACTCAAATATTGGATCGCACGAGCCTTGAGACAAATAGAATCCTATTTTAAAGTCAGGGGAATGACATTGGTTGACAGAACGCATTCTATAATGACGTTGGTCAACCCTGGATAGGAAGTTGACAAAATAGCCGAGGAAAAGTGAAAGAGTTATTGGCAACACGCCCGGATCGATCGTGAACTCGACTATTGTGAGCTTTGTCACCACTCAATGGAACAAGGACCCCAGGCACACACTTGATTGGTTAGACCTTGAAGTTTAGTGTCGTTGTCGCGTTTGAGCGTGTTACAAGAATAATAAACATCGTGGCTCGTATACCTTTGGTCCGTCAAAAAGAGACACACATGTTACATAGGTACATAGGTACGTAATGAAACCAAACGTGTACAAAGTCAAATAAATGAATGCCTGAAAAAAATGCACTTTCAATAAACTACTATAATTAGATTGCAGTTGTGACATTCTCGCTTGGAGTAGTGCCCAAACGAAAACATTAAGCATAACACAGCTACGCCGCGTCGTCGCAATGTCTCCGCAATTCACGACCCACTTCACCAAGAATAGGTGTAACCCAATGTCTAGTTCAGCAATAAGCTAAACGATGAAAACAAAACGACCGAGATATCCGCTTATTCGCGGCTAAAAATAATACAGCATTGCAACACACGCCTGACCCTTCGCCAATACCGACGCGTCCAGATGATAGCAGCATTTTACGAGACGACGAAATGTTTATTGTTATTCCCACCTACTTTTCCAAGTTTTTCTCTGAGTGCCCAACAAGGTTAATGTAATAGACCAAACCATTACCTACCAACATTTTTTATAAAAAAAAACAAAACATTTCTGAAAGAATGTGGCGCAGAAACACTCTAGATCTTCTGAAATCCTACTAATTACAAAAATAACATTAGACTTTTAGTTTCAAATGCGTTTCCAAATTTTAGTATCAAATATTGTTTCAGTAAGTGAAATTTATGTTATATCGCTACACTAGAAATATTAAATTCATTATATTACACGAGATAACTCGTTACGATCTACGTAAGTAGTATTTCAGAAAGTGTTGTTACTGTACCTACCAAACCAACTTACTCAAATGTGCAGTCAGTCGAGCCACAATAATCTCAAGAAAACCGTCCTTATAAAAATTTAAAAAATCTAGTAGTTACTTACATTCCAACCAACTGCCTCTTCATAAAGGTCTATCTTTTCGTTGTCTTCATGTTCAGAGTCGGTGTCAAGAAGAGACTCAGTGCCACTATCTGCGTCTTTGCTGCTGGCCTCTGCCTGAACGTCGACCTCGTTCTTTTGTTCGCTGTCCTGTTCTTCGATCTCCTTTAAGGGAGCTAAGGGTGTGGCTTCCTCTAAAGCAGCTCTTTGTGACGCCTGTTTTAGAATCGATCCGAACTTCTCGAAGAAACTGTCGTCTACTTCTTGTATCCTGTAAAGTTATAATTTCATTAGAATTTTACTTTAGTATTAAAGATTAGAACCTAGCGCTCAATTAAATGTACCTACGTGGCAAAACGAATAATAGAGTAGGTACCAAATATTTCAATGCATCTGTTCCCAAACAACCTACCTCCGAAATCTGCATCGCGATGCCTGATATCATAGTAAAAGCGTATCAGTAGTTTAACTGCAGCCCCGTTGTCGAGATAATTACATACTCGTGTTTCAGTAAAACTAAAGCGCACCAAAAAATTATCTTAAGCACGCGTCGTGAACTTTCACTAAGATGTCATTCGCACCATTTTTATATAAACACAGCGTGGACAACAAGCAAACATTAAGATCTGTCATATCTAAAATTATGAATTATGAAATTATTACTAAAATTATGAATTATCAATAAACCGCCTCTTATTTATAAAAATACTTCAACACATTTTTTTTAAAGTATGATAAAAGGGCAGATCCCCGCCGATTAATATCACAGCAGATAGAATACAATACAGAAACTAAATAATATTTGATAAGATTTTAGAATGAAAAACAGATTTAATAAATTATAATTTATTTATTTAGGTATATAAGTTGTTTGCACTAAATGGTACAATGGTAGACTCAATGCCTTGAAAATAATAGTTCTCTACCACTCAACTTACAGTTAAAGCAAAAAATATAAGTGAGTACAGAAGCTTAAAAGTAAAGCTTAATTAAATGGAAGAATAATTAATTATTTATTTTGAATTCATTTACATTGACTTGGCAGCATTAACTGCAATTTGCAATATTAAAATATGCCTTATGAAGTTATTAATTACCAATATGGGTATTAAAATAACAAAAACATCAGACTAATAACAGAAAATAATTACAGTGATTTTTATTTAAAACATATTTTATGGAATGAGTAACCAAAGTTTACAATCATAAAAGATTTTAGACATTCATTACTTCTACTTTCAAACTAATAATTATCATCATTGGTCACCATTATGTTAGGATTACAATATGTAGTTGAATATTCCAAATTTTATCAAGACCAATATTTATTAAAAAATCACACTTTACTGGAAGACTGAATTGCCTTACATAGATTTTTAAATACACATATTAGGCCCATCTCCTTATCTGTCAAATTGCCGTTTTGTATGTAAAAATTCAAATATATTTTTTCATAGGAAAATTATATATTTATTTAATTGAAATATTGTTCATTATTATCAAAGCACCTTTGGCATTCGAATGTAAGTTGATTGATGCCTCTACTATTCAACTCCTGGGAACGGGAATCGATGAATTCTCTGAAGGCATTTTTCACTGTCTCGTGGAAGCTGATTTTTTTTCCCCTGTCAAATGTTATCCAAATTCCAAAAAAATGGACAAGTGACAATAAGATTCAGAATCAGAAAGATAATACGATCAAAAATGGAGATTTTTTGTGCCAGTTCAACAAAGTAAGGCAAGCTACGACACATTTTAAGCTAACATTCATTAAGCTCATATGGTACCCACTTTCCAAGCTTCTTCACTTCCCAATTTCTCCGCCGAAAGCTACTGCGAACTCAGACGTGGTTTGAGATGAATCCGCTTCCACTATTGCATTCAATTCGTGATTATCAACTTTAGTCTCAGGTCGTCAACCACGGCCCTTGTTTTTGACGTCGAAATTTCCAGAATGGAAATGATCAAATCAAAAACGCACCATGCATTCGTTTGTGGTGTTTGGTTCTTACACATCGTTGATATTGCGTGCTGTCTGTGCTGCGTTGCTGCCACGACGAAATTCATATTCGCAAATAATGTGAATTTTCTACTTTTCTATGGTCACAAATACAATGATATCTAAGCAAAAAGTCGTTAGACGGAAAACAAATGAATAACTGATTTTGAAAGAGAATGTCATAGCTTTAAATTGAATTTAATTAGAATGTAATTCCAAGCCAAAGGCAAGATAACTTAGTTCAAAATGGCCACTATGAACAAAAGGCAATTTCATAGGTAAGGCCCTAATATATATCATCAATATCTTAACAATATCTACTAAATGCATGCATGCATGCATTTTTAAATGCATAATTGTCTACAACAACACTTTATTAATACAATGATATAAATTTTAAACATCTTAGGGGCCCCATAACCGCGACCTTTGTATCTATGGTTTGGTGAAAGCACACAAAACTATTCTACAATGATTTCAGCATATTTTCTTGTTGTGTATTAGCTAGTTATTTTATGCAAGTTAGATTTAATTTATGTAACAGCATAAGAATAATTGTTTTATGGTAATTTTATAATAATATAATATATAACGTTTTTCTCAGATTTTTCCTGTTTTAATTTTGCTTTATAGACCCAAAAATATGGGATTCGCTACTATCAACAGTTCAGGTATCAGTGAAAAGGAGCAGATGCAAGCTCCTGCGAATATGGGGGCTCTACTGTACTCATAAATTATCACTGATTAACTGGATAACTGATAAGATATCACTTTATACCATACATCTACTTACAGTAATTTGATTATTCATAAATTTCATAATACATTTCATTCACAATTCCAAGATGTTAAAAGTGGCATTTATTTGTCTAATCCAGACATCAGGGTATATTTTATATCAGTGTATTCCACTACGCCATGTATGCTTCCCTCTCTACCAATGCCAGACTCCTTGATTCCTCCAAATGGAGGTTCAACAGCAGACAAAATGCCATCATTTATTGCCACCATTCCAAAATCCAGCTGTCGGGACATCCTAAAAGCCTGGCCAAGATCTTTAGTAAACACATATGAAGCAAGTCCACTTCTTGTGCTATTTGCAATTTTAACTACATCTTCTTCTGTTCTGAACTTAAGACATACTGCAACTGGACCAAACACTTCCTCTCTATAAATCTCCATATCTGGTTTCACATTAACCAGCAGTGTAGATTCATAATACTTGTTTCCAAGTTGTTTATTGAATTTGCCACCAATGAGTGCTTTTGCTCCTTTTGTCACAGCATCCTCAACCAAACCTGACACTTTCTTTGCTTGCATTTCATTAACAAGAGGACCACATGTCACACCCTCTTTGATACCTGGCCCCAACACACATTTTTGACCTATCTTGGTCTTAAAGCCTTTAACAAATTGGTCATAGACATCTTCATGAATCAGAAATCTGTTAGCTCCCACACATGCCTGCCCATTGTTTCTGAATTTAGCAAGCATTGCTTGCTCTAAAGCATAGTCTATATCTGCACTTGGGAAAACAATAAATGGGGCATTTCCACCTAATTCTAAAGCAACTCTTTTGATGCCACTTGCAGCAAGTCCATATAGAATTTTTCCCACATGTGTTGAACCTGTAAAGGATATGCAGCCTACACTGTGGTCCTGGCACATAAGTTGACCAATAGAGGCAGCATTCTTTCTACTTGTGGTAACAACGTTAATCACTCCCTTGGGTACACCTGCTTGCTCAGCCAACTCAGCTGCAGCTAGAGCTGATAGGGGAGTGTCTTCAGCTGGCTTTATCACACAAGTGCACCCTGCTGCCATGAGAGCTCCCACTTTTCGAGTTATCATTGCAAATGGGAAGTTCCATGGTGTGATTATAGATACAACACCTACAGGTTGTCGAGTTACTAAAATTTGCTTATTAGGCCAAGGACTAGGTATGATTTCCCCATTGATATGCCTGGCGGTATCTGCAAACCATTCCAGAAATGAGTTACCATATGCAACTTCACCTTTCGCCTCAGCAAGAGGTTTGCCTGATTCTGCAGTTATTATCTGTGCTAGGTGGTCAGAGTTCTTCTGACAAACATCAAACCATTTTCTAAGTATGGATGAGCGTTCTTTTGCAGTTGAATTTTTCCATGTCTGAAAGGCGTTCGCAGCAGATTGCAGTGCGTTTTTAACGTCAGTTACGTCCATATCCGGCACCTCTGCTATTACGGTGTCGTCGGCCGGATTCGTCACAGGAAACAATACATTATTACCCGCCGTCACCCACTCTCCATTTATATACGCATGTTTTTTTAACAGATGCATACGCCTGCACGTCTGCATAAGATTTTTAGTTACTCTACTTCGAAGGAGTTCCATGTTCACTTTACAAGTTCGAGTAACTATTATATTTGAGATAAAATCACGGTTTATCACTTTGTTTTTGAGTTCAAATGCAAGGTCACGCGATAGATCTTATCACTTATATTCATATTATTTCAGATGAAGTCATGAATATACCATCCCTTGTGTCGTTACTCTTTACAAAAACAAATCAATTTTCCAATTTACCTCTCTGTTCACAATAAAAATAATTCTAGTTTGATCAATTTGACGGTTGACGTCTAGCTGCTGTCAAAAGATGATACGATAGTATTTTACAATACATAGATTGAAACCGTAAAACCATAGCATAAGATTTTCTTTCAATTGTATTACATGTTGTTATCTATGTTATCTGTTTGCTTTTATATGACTAATGATGACATTTATGATTTAACACCGCAGCGCTACTAGCGCCATCACCTATACCAGTATAGAAATGGAAATGTCGATAGTTTGGGATGAAAATATCGATCCACTCATGCCCCATAGTAATGTAATGAGTAATGATTAATTACTAAAGCAGAAATTCTCCATAAATATGGATCGATTGTAATTTCTAATTAGTAATTTAGACTATTACCGACGTTTTTACCGGAGTCGCATTAAGTCGGGTTTTAATTTTGTTGCGTTGTAGTATTTATGTTTTGTTACATTGTCATTTTGTTTTGTAATATAAAAATAATCCAATTGGTACCTACCATTGTATTTTATTTTCTTATATATACCAAATAAAACGTCTGTCTGTGTGTCTGTGGGTATACATACATACATGTGGGTATTTTTTCATAGCGGCTTTTTGTTCGCGCTAATCTCGTGACTTACCTACTGGATCGCTTTCGTTACAGTTTTTACTGCTACGGAGCATATCTATCCCTAGGATTATAAGATACTTTTGTCAAAGTCGATCCACAAGTTTTAAAAATAACAGGCGGGGTTCTTTCGGAATGGCTAAATTCTTGTGGCCCTAATGGCCTTCAAGAGTCACCGGACATGTATAGTTTAGAGCGAGCGCAGAAGGCGCTCAGCCAGGAGCAAAGAGTGTGTGCAACAACGAGCCTAAGGACTCCCCCGCCGGTAAATTGGTGGAAGAAACGAACCTCGACTTAGGGCGTTGCTTTGGGAGGGTACTCAGGCACGTGCCGATACCAGGTAAAAGTGTTGGCTGAAGGCCAGTGTGTGTTTACGATGTAGCGAGGGTGATGTCCTCAGCCGCGGCGTGAACGGTGTATATGTGAAGTCTGTGAGTGTGGTGTAAGAACCTCATTGGGAACAGTAATTGGGTCATCGGGGTCGTCTAAGACGTGCCGAAGACGACGAAGGTAATGGGGAGGGTGATTGCTATTGGATACATAGGTTAGGCTGTCAACTACTAGGGGGTTGGGATGGTGAGGGACTCTGTCATAGTAGCGTCGGGCGAAAAACAGGGGGAGCCATCATGGCGATCTAGATGTAGATGACAAAACGTAATGTTTACGATATTGTTATCATGTTCTTAAGGTAACGTATAATGAAGTCTTTCAGATATGCCTATCTAGATATCCTCGCGAACTAATTTGAAAAGCGGACAAAGGTTAAATGCCTATAAACTTAAATGTAAAGAACATTAATTGTGTCTCTCAAATAAAGATTTCGTTCATCTCTAAATTCAGATTTAAACAGGCAGGCTACTTGATTTTTTGAATTTTAGTCTACTAATGAGTAGAAGTCTATTGTTATTGTGTAATAAATAAACTGTATTAGATTACAGATTTTATCGATATTTTATGACTAACGGTCACATCACTACAGGTGGCTACTCAATGCTATTCGTTCCGTTCTACACAACTTGCTTAACTTATCATTACACCCTTGTATCACAGATGTCAAAATATACGGTAAATAAGTAAACCAAACTTCAAAATTCATTCAATAATAAATGGATTTTTACGGTGAAATAAAAGGTCTGCTACGTTTCTGCTAGTTTAACTAGTTTTATGTGACATACTCATAAGCCGTGGAGAAGTTAGATCAACGCACATGGAGGAGTGATTGTGTGTACCTCTTTGAACAAATAAAAAAATCAAAACTGTGTTTAGAAAAAAAATCAAAACTGTGTTTAGGTTCTCTACCTACATAAATAACTCAAATGATCGAGTGATTTCGAATTTTATTTTTTTAAATAATTATGTACCTACCATTTTCCTACTATTTATACCAAACGATTTCATAGTGGTCTGTGCGTTTAATATATTTTTCATAAGAACGTCACAGCTGGGTGAATCCAGAACCTGACTGGCAGTCAGGTCACTGGCTCACTCAGACTTTTGGGTTACCCATTACCTACATATTATACTATTTACTACAAGATTCCAACTTTTGGGGTAGTTACGATATATTACCGCATGCCCTGACCTCGTAATCCTCTTTTTCTCTCACATGAGTAGATTTATAGAAAATGATAAATATAACACAACCAATTAATATAAGTAGGTATATCATTTTGCAAACAATAGATAGGTACTATATACCTACATAAAAATGGATACAATGCTTACTTGCTATCGTGTACTTGTTCTTCTACGGATTTCTGCTGCTGCAGTTTGTCGTAAAATCCTTTCCACATCGATTCTTCATCCATTTTCTTAATATATTGTTTATAAACACACTAACTTTGGAATTAAATTTCACACACGTACACAAAAATCAAAGTTACTGTTAGCAAAGAGAAACTCAAATCTGAACCAATGTCTGAGGGGCTTAATAATATGCCGATCCAGTTATGATTCACTAAAAACCCACCGAGTCATAAATGTTCACAAAGAAATTGACGTCACCACGCCGAGTAAACTCAAGCTCTTGAGATTGGAAACATGAAACATTTGATTTCCTTTGCGATTACTAGACGTGACATGTCTCTCGGCTCACTTCACAAGGCTTGAAAACGTTTAGAGGTCACTAACACGAACACTGCATCAATGTATTTGCATTCACAGCTAAATTTAACCATAAACACTACAGAATTTCGACTTGAACGCGAGTTGGATAGCCGTTTATTTTGTTTCTGTGACGAGATGGTGAACCAGAGTGACGTAATCCAAGTTGACTGCGGACGTTGTGTGCTCCGACGCGGCAGCATACAAACTACGAACGATCCGCATTAACTCACCTGCTTTTATAATATAATTTAACAAAATGATGGCGAGTTGATGACAATTACTAGTACAATGTAATGTACCTGCACATTAAAACAGTCCTTGAACAAACCATATTATCAAGGCCGCGTTATGCCTGTGACTAGTTGGATCCACAAAGTACAAATAGGTACTTAACTATTTTCTTGTTACAGTTTTAAATTAATGTTAATTGCTTCCATTCGGTGGTATCCATTACCAAAAAAACAGTCGGTCGAGCGTCATCAACTAGCAAGATAACTAACTATAGTTAAATTAGTTGTCATTTCTATTGTTTTGCAAACGCTATTGTCCGCTAAATGTCTGGTTTTAAATATCTGTCTATTCATTATATAGGTAGTATTTACTTAGGTAGGTTTGAGAATAAGAAATAGGTGGCAGGAGTTTCATTTTGATACCAACATGAAAATTGTATTCCCAAATGCTGCGGTAATAATGAGGTAATATTAGTTAATTAATGTTATTTATATGTATTATATTTGTATATTTGTTAGCCCTAATCTCGGGATCTCCTGGCCGACTTTCGGTTTTCCGTTCAGTTATTTATAGGTCAGTGTTTAATAAAATAGATTCCATAGTTGATAAAATAAAGGACGGGATCATTCAATAAATCATCAATCATCAAACCAATAAATAAAATAGTAATATAATATATCAGGGGGAGAGTGCACGCTGCAATCCAACAGCGCACGCTCGACTGGCCACGTTACCTCTCTCTCACAAAAGACTACCTTGAAATGTACTGCATTTCCTACTTTATCTCATTTCCCCAATGTACGTACGTTTCGGTAGTGAGTGAGATGTGCCCATTCCCATCCTATCCCTCCCCATTTTCCCAACCCTTCCTCCAAATCCATTCTTATATCTCCAGTCATAGGCAGCGCATCCGGTTGCGTGCTAACGTTTGTCATTTTGGACTAATGTTGGCATGTATCGCGGATGGCTATGGGCGACAGTACCATCAGATGGACTGTATGCTCGTCTGCTGCCTTCGTACATATACATATATATATATATATATATAATAGAAGTTAAAGTATGAAATTGCCGTTTTATAGTAATAGATACTTTGAATTGACATAAAACCTTCATGGTGTGAGATTTTCGAGTGAAACTTTTTTCACATGATACCTATGAGGTTCTTGTTTTAAAAAATGTGCAACATTCGATTTTCGACTTTCAATTGTTTTTTTTATTCAGCTTAGACGGGAAAGATGGATACTTCGAAAATACGAGTTCCGACGCGGAACTAACGCGGCAGAAACGGCTCGCAATATCAATGCTGCGTTTGGAGAGGAGACTGCTAATGAACGAACCGTGCGTTTTTGGTTTAAACGCTTTCGTAATGGAACCTTCGACTTGAAGAACGAACCACGTGGAAGACCGCCCACACAGGTGAATAACACTGAATTGAAGGAGATGGTGGAAGCCGATCCGAGTCAAGCTACAAAAAATATGAAAAATGGGTGCCTCATGATTTGACTGATCTGCAGAAAGAAACGCGTGTTGAAACTTGCGTTGCCTTGTTGAATCGATACAAAAATGAAGGAATATTGGATCGAATTGTGACATGTGACAAAAAGTGGATTCTTTACGATAACCGAAAGCGAAAAATGCAATGGCTGACCCCAGGTCAAACACCGCAACAGTGCCCTAAGGTAAAAGGTAATGGTACCTGTTTGGTGGTCTATTCATGGTGTTATTCACTATAGCTTTCTCAGGTCTGGTCAAGCAATAACAGCAGATGTTTACTGTGCCGAACTTCGAACAATGATGGCGAAACTAGCAGTGAAACAGCCCCGACTCGTGAATCGATCTTCACCATTATTGCTCCATGATAACGCAAGACCTCACACTGCACGAGAAACCGTTGTAACTCTACAGGAGCTGCAGTTAGAAACCATACGTCATCCTCCGTACTCGCCAGACCTTGCTCCAACGGACTACCATTTTTTTCATGATTTGGACAATTTTCTACGTGGTAAATAATTTTCTTCCCAAGAGGCAGTACAAAATGCTTTCACACAGTTTGTCGAATCTACATCCCCAGAGTTCTATCGCAAAGGCATAAATGAACTTCCGATTAGATGGCAACAATGTATAGATAATGAGGGTAAATATTTTGATTAAATAAATATGTTACATTTTAGAAAAAAAACGAGTTTTAATTTTTCAGTACAAATCGGCAATTTCATACTTTAACCCCTAATATATATTTAATTTAATTTAATTCCCTATTAAGTCTTATATTCCCCTATTTAATTCCCTATATATATATATATATATATATATATATATATATATATATATATATATATATATATATATATATATATATATATAGAAGGTTAAAGTATCGATAGCAGCTTAAGTAGTAACTTAGATATTATGGGCTGGGGTTTGAACTGACAACGAATAAGCATAAATCAAGAATAAGCACCCCCTAGACTAGTGATCTGTTTAATAAAGAAAATAAATTAGAGGACTATAATAAACGAGAGTAATAAAATTAATGAGATGATTATATTATTAAGAACGTTTAATGAAGTCTTATAGAAAATTAAATTTAGTCTTCTACATTTACATTATACATATGCTGCCAGAGAATGCCTTAAATTATTAAGCTCACTCACCTTTTGTACCATAATGTGCAATAAAGTTTTTAAATAAATAAAAGAAATAATTCAACATCACTTGGTAAATTAATTTGGGTCACAAGCAACCGAAGCCAAGGAACAAAAGCTACTGCAGAAACTCATAGTATGTATGAAAGACTATTTATTTATGAAACTATTTTTGTTAAGAGACAAATAACGGGAGCAAAACACTCGCCGAGAAGACAAGTGACAAGTGGATACTGTCGCCTATGGAATGGACATCAACGAGACATGCCAACATAAATCCAGAATGACAAAAAATGCCACGCCCCGGGCGTGCTGCCTACCTTTGGAGATTTGGGCACAGATGGAGAAAGGGTTAGGAAAAAGGGGAACTATAGGATGGGATGGGAATGGGCTCTATATCTCACTTACTTCCGCAAAATGTACATACATAGATTGATAATACCTACCTACTTTCTATGCAACAGCAAAGTTTATGAATGTTTTTCTAACCAATGCAATGTGTATCTAATTCATAAATACCTACTTCACGGTTTTCGTGTTATGTCACGGTGTTTTTGTATAAACACGATACTCATCAGGTACCTAGATAGTTAGGTACGAATAGGTAGATGTATCTAATTATGTGCAAATTCAACTTGGCCACGAAACAATGAGCTCTGCGACGCAAATTAATTTTGACTAGATGACGACACCAGGTCAACGAACAAAGTACCTATTAGTTGATATATTATAATATATGCAGGATATGATTAGTGCAATCAGTCTACCTGACAGTAAGCACCTTCGTTACCATTCGCAAATTCAGAGGGCTGGGCTGCAAATGATCCACCAACTTTAATATTTTATTTAGTCCAATCGAAACTGCAAACTTAATGACCACTTCCTATTTTGATTATTGTTATTAAATGCAAGGCTTGTCACATGCGAATACTTTAGGTCGATGACTTATCAAAGAGCGAACTGTGGGCCTGTCGTGGGAAGATCTGGATAAGACTAGATAGATTGCAGTGTATCTAACACTACACCCACACTTCATTCGTGGCGTGATGTCGCGACATTATGAAGTATTCGTATTTGTTCGGGAAATGAATTATTATTATTTAAAAAAATGGTCTTAAACCTTCTCGCCTCACCCTCGATAGAAACCAGAGGACGATTCGGTATCGAGCAGCACCCGCCTTCTGCATCTTCCCCGGAAGCAGGCCGCCACGGAAAACCAACCGCCTCGGGTTGGTCTCGGAGCTGGTCGGGATTAACACGTTTACGTATAAATCGGCCGGGATGATTTCAGTGGAAGTCACGCCTCACATATCTATGACTTCGTGCGCCAGGTCGAGATATTTTCTTCTCTTTTCGGTTCCGGCTTTCACGAGGTCTCCGTCATGCGGGATGGTGATGCACAGAAACTACACGGAGACTGCGCCCGGTCCAAAAACATGATGTCAGGCTTATTCGCTAGAATAGTCCTGTCCGTGATGATGAGCCGGTCCCAGTAGAGCTTTGCGCAGTCATTTTCGAGCACCGGCTCTGATGTGTACCTATAGTAAGGTAACCTCCGTTCTAAGAGGCCGTATTGCAAGGCGCTTGGTTGTGTCTGTGCAAGTACTCCGTGTTGGGAAAAGCCGAACAACCGGACGTGACTCTGCCGGATAGCCACACGCCCGACATATGTCTTCGGTACCATCCTTCAGTATGTACTCTGGTAGTTCCGTGTCTAGTCTTAACCCACCTCATCCTGTATCGCACAGACAAACCCCTCAGTTTTTTCGAAGACATCACCAAAGCGCAGCCAATGCACGGATGCTTTTGCGTCTACGTGAGACTCAATATTATTATTATCAATGTGACGAACATTGTGACCATACCTATCGCGACAGCGCGAACGTTCGCTGAAGGCCGACAGTGTAGCCATAGCATTAAAGTATGGTTCCGCAAGTTGACAAACATGTCGCCGACACTGTTTTCATTCTCTGATTTATTCCAATAATTATTTTGACATATTTTTACATGTCCATCATACACAGAACAGTTATTTATATAAGGCAATGTTTTACAACATTCTTTATCAATCAAACGTCGTCGGTTAAGGACAAAAATTAAATAAAAGTTAAGATGGCTTGTATTACCGATATAATTATTTTTATAATTACAGTTAAAAGTATATTCGCATTAAAATTATAAAATAAATAGGTAAATACTTAGGTAAAAGAAAAATCTTAATTATCAACATAACCACTTACGAAACTATTTCTTAGATGCTGGTATAATAAAATTTGATAATATTTTATCTACGATCCGTCAACCAGCTTGATATCGTCTATTTGCGTAAAGGGTTGTTAAAATATTTTTTATAAAATACATTAATCACTGACAATATGTACTGATGGATAGATACGTAAAATGAAACTGAATAAAATAAAGTGTTTTTAAAGAAAATAACACCTAGCAACCTAAATTAAATTCCTCGCTTTTTCGGTTTGTTTTGTTTTTGTAATAGATATTTTGTAATAGAATTACTAGCGTACTATATCTGATGTATAACAATAATAAAATAAAAAAACTCAAGGCTAACGTAAGGATAGCCGTTGTATTGTTATAAGCAGTGTAGCTGTGACCCTCATCTCCGGTCGTGCGAGGCACAAAAATTTTACTCGTCAAATCTAACAACTTTTCGTATTTGTGAAAAACTCGTAATATGTAATGTAACAATAACAAAATAATATTATCTGAAAAAGTAACCTTGCTATCGGTTCTATGTTTCTAAGATGCTAACTATACCTACTAAGAATTTGATTACATTTTAAAAGTAACATAATTTTGTTAGAAGATGTTTCTGTTTGAATTGATTCTGAGAATTCTGAGCAGAATCTTGAAACAACCAAATTTTAATATTTTCTTAGGTTTTCGCGATTACTATACATAGCAATTAAACAACTTTGAACGGTTTAAATCGCGTATATTTAACATTATTTATATCCCGACGTTTCGAACACTTTGCAGTGGACGTGGTCACGGGGTGACTAATTGATTTTATTTGTCACTTGATTTATTAAGAAATTATTTGAACTACCGTCTGAAATTTTTTTAATCATAACATTCCCTATGCACGCAGTATTCGCTCACGGTGTCCAGAGGTCTTGCAGTATTGTGCCAACACAATACACATCATTAAATTAATTAAATCCCAAGGCCAACCTTGGGATTTAATTAATTTAATGACTGGATCCCAAGCCGGTGGTACTTGCCAACCATCTTCTCTATTGAAATTTGGGTGTTTCTTGATTTCAATAGCCTCGCGTAACATTGTTGGCATAAACCGGGTCTCTCTAGCGAGGATTTGTGGATTATCAAATCGAATGTAATGGTTGGGTTTGTCCAGAACATGTTCACAAACTGCAGACTTGGTCGAGCGTCTGTTCTTCATGTCAGCTATGTGTTCTTTTATCCGGATACCGATGCTCCTCTTTGTTTGCCCATTGTATGATATAATTGTATAATTATATCATAATGTCTATAATAATGTAATAACCCATTGTATAATGTCTCAAATATAAAAAGAGCGGGAATGACCAAGTGCGAGATGACACATAATATTTTCTTAATATTTTTATGAATCCTTCAAGCTTATGAATTTGACTTTGGCATTGAAAATATTGTCAACTTATTACCGTATAGTAATATGCAACGCATGTAGTAAAATAATAAATTACAACGCCACTCTCAATAACCCACACTAGGAATCCCTGCGTTGTGGGTCCAGAGATACACATATAGACAAACACAAGCCACCCAGACCCGAACAAAAATTTGTGTTTAAACAAATTTGTATCCAACCAGGAATCGTACCCGGAACAATTTGTATAACATGCAGGGGCACTACCAGCTGCAGTAATCGGTCGTCAGGTAAAGGTTAGCAAACTGGCTGGATCAGAAGACCGGAAGATCGTGTGAAGTAGCAAGTCTCATTCATCCATATCAAATAGTGGACAGACACAGTTAGATAATGTTACCTACCTGTGTCCGTCCACTGTATTATATATGGTACTGTATTACAATGTATATAATGCATTGTAAATTATAATAATACAACGTATTACTGAAATAACGCAAAAACTGAAAATAGGTTGTTGAGTATCCACAGTAGATTCTACCAGTTTTTATAATATATTTTTTCACGTTCTACATTTTTAGTATAATCTTTTATATTAGGGGCAGAAGTCGCGATGCCCGCGCCGTGCCACCCGCCACCGCTTAGGCGACCGGCCATTACCCCTGTCTGTACTGTTGTTGTAAGTAATGAGCGTTACGAACGTTTTAGATAGAACAACAAAACTTTACATGTTTGTACCTTTTTATTTATTCCCTGAAATAATAGTATTTTTCTCTAGAACGCTTTTATCTATTTTAAATGAATTGACGTGTTTTAGGCTTTGCGTTATTTCGGTGACTTTCATATAAGTATGGAATTGAAGTTGTTTATTACAAACGGGATTCCGTAAATTTCCAAGATTGAAATAACACATTTTGTGACTAAGGCTAAAGTATCCTAAATTATCAAAATACAAACAATTAGATCATTGCAAATGCTTCGCTAATCTTACTCTGTTGAAATGCTTATCTTAGTCGTACCTTGTTCACGAGGCGCATATTTATGTACACTAAATGACATAGTGCTAATTATGAGTAAAAATAGACCACTGTTTATGACATTACCTTACTGCTTAATCTAAGATTAAATAATCGACTGGTATGCTGCATATTTATGATTTGTATATATTTAACGATCAGAAAAAAAATATGATCAGTAAGTAGATCATGACCAACAAAATTAACCTATTTTTAAATAACTAAAGTAAATTTTATTTATTTATACTTTACTGTATACACAAATGATAAAAATAATTACGAAAGAAAATACATATACACAAAAGGCGTGCTTAGGAGATTGGGAGATTTGCTTACCAACAAACTTGGGAGAGCGACAGGTAGAGCAATGATATGGGCAGACATAGTGCGCACCTACTAAATACACTACTTTTATAATACGATTATTACATAGTAATAATATACGAATACACACAAACATATACATACTTATATATATAACATTTTTATATACACATATTTTTTATATAACAGAGATAATGTGTGCTCATTCACATGATAGACATTTTAACTTTAATTACATAATTTTAAATTACTAAAAATGTCATCACCGAACCAAACCAAAACCAAAACCTATCCCACCTTTAACTTTACTACCATCGATTTGCTGCCCATTCAGTATTTGCTGCTACTTGATTAATTGTTTTACTGCTATTCATTTTAATTATTTATTAACACTAGTAATAGGAATGGATATTGGTATGTTTAAAGTAATGTATCAAAATGAAGTCAATCTTTCAAATTTTCACAAACTGAATATTAAGTTTTTTACTTCAAGACTTCAACTGCACATTATAGTATTTTACAGGATAATTATTGTTAATTAACTCCTGACAACCGCTTATTCAAGCGTAAGGACAAACAAAATGGCAGCAAAATAACTAGTACTTCCTCATTGGTTAACTATAAACGGGATTTTTTCTTGGTTTTATTTACTTTTCTGCAACTATATATAATAAACTTAAACAACTTAAATAATAACTTTAAACACCTATAAATAGTTATTACACAGACATAAAAGTAATTGTAGTAGTAATTGTTGTGTAGTAGTGTTGTGTAGTTGTGTAGTAATTGTAGTAGTAACAGCGAAAGATTACCATCCATTACGAACTTGATGAACGATTATACGTTTAAAAATAAAAATATATACCATATTAACTTTTAACTTTACTTTTAACATTTTGGCGCGTTTTTAAGTACTGAACTTGTTTCGAAGACATCAATCATTATTTTCCCGATATCAAGATCCCCTAGCAGTGACCTAGTGATGCAATGTCGGTTCAATTCAATGTTGTTTATTTGTTGTATACTATTAGCATAAGAATAAATAATAGGTTATGTCTATCATTGCTTCAAATTGCTTCATAAACCGAATTAAAATGAGTTAAACTCAAGTTATCCTTTGGTATCTACATATATATACCTACTAAGCACACATCGACGACATCACACTTCATAAATTCTACAATTATTTGCTTATCTTTAGAATTTAATAACTATGTTTTGGAACCTATAGGTACTGTTTCTCTATATATTCTTCTCTAGTCTACGAATTTTCACATGTGTCATTAGATAACACTTGACTATTTCTTTCTTATTAGTATTTTTGTTTAGTTTTTACTTATTTTCAGTAATTCTCTACTTTATAAAACTAGTAATTACGACTTACTTTCTTCTGCTAATAATTTCCTTATCCTGCAGTTTCTTGAACACAAATTTCCATGGATCTTCGTGGATCTTTTCCATTTTCACGGAATTTTCACTTAATCGTCACAATATGTATTATTTCAACAAAACTCATTAAGATTTTAAGGAACAAAATGTCATTCAGCTTATAAAATAAAGATGTGTTAAACGCAATATGTTTATATATTTATATATTTAGAGCAAGTTTTCAGGCATCGCATGACGCGTGGTGGCGGCGACTGGCGATGATTGCGTGTCGTTCTCAGCTTTGTTTGATTGGGGATTACCTGCCCCACGTTTTTTAGAGTTTCAAGGCTGGTTCACAAAAACCTTTCTATCATTTATTCGTTACTGAAATAGCCACAATACGTATGAACTTATCCAGTCTAACAACACCTTTCGCCAGTCGACAGCTTTCTTTATTCATTGCAATAGTTAAAAATATTATTGAAAGATTTCAAACCTTACGATTGCAAGAGTATTTTTTCTTAATAAATAGAAATTGATATATTGTGTAAAAGGATTACCAATAAATATATAGAAGTGGGCCGTCCAAATCAGCCACTAAAGCTCCTAAACACTTTTTGTTCCTGGCTGAGCGCCTTCTGTGCTCGTCCTAAAGCATACATGTCCGGTGACTCTTGAAAGGCCATTAGGGTCACAAAATTTAGCCATTCCGAAAAAAAAATAGGCACTAACCTCCCACTGCAAGGCATAGGCGCCTTACTCGTAATCAGGAAGGGACTTCAAGCAGTAAAACACTACGTGTGCCTAATGGGATTTGTGAATAACACAGATGAAATACGGTTTTATAGAGCATACAATTTTTGTAAACGGGATATTTACGATTTTTTATTTATCTTGTATAGCCGAATATTTCGATGTAGGGCCGATATTAAAATCTTATGCATATACCTACTGAAAATTGTAATAAAACTATACTTAAATTGTAGTCCTTATTACCTACTAACTCATTTCAGTGGGTAATGGCTAACAAATTATTTATTGGCCATAAAGATCTCTTATCTCTCCATAGAATGATTATTGATTTGGATACAGAAAATATCATAAATCTAAGATTTCCTCACGGAACCCGTACAAAAGTATAACACTTTCGAAAGTAGCTTATAGACATGCTAAGATATTGTGTTACTGCCGCTATCACCAGTTCTAGATGAATCATAATTATGTATTTTACTTATAATACTGGTTTGGCCCGTTATTTTGCAACAAAGATTTTACCCGCTTACGTACGATTAATGGCAATTTATTAAAACATGTCTAAGCTTATTAATTAATATCTACAGTTTTATTACGTAAAACGTAAAACACGTCAGTTTGCCCGTGACGTTTCCGTCACGGTTTTGCCCGAAGCCCCGTAAATTGTTAGGTACATTTGTATCCGTGCCGTAACGAAGACGTCACGGGCCCTAAGAAGATTGATCTAAAATTAAGCAGCTAGCAGTTACAATTAATTTATTCTTATTGTAGCACTCGTACATAGTGCTACGTTAATGATTATATTTAACTGTAATAAAATAAATATATAATACAACTTTACAGGTCAACACTACATAAAAACACGCCTTTACCCGCAAATTTACCAGTGGCCCACATTTATTTCATCAAGTAAATATATTGTTAACTCTGGTCACCTTGTCTTTTAAAATTCTCTATGTTACATACAAAACTATGGAACACGATGAGGAAACAACCGGTGATTCACTGGTAACAACGATAAAATCGGCTCAATAATTCGAGGAATAATAATAATAATTCTTCTGCCTTTTTAACATCAAAAAATATGTTCATTAAACACTCACATACCTTAATAATTGATTTTATTGCATTAATTAATAGCATAAGAAGACCATAGGATTGTTCGCCGTGTAAGTATTCGTTACAACTCTTCTAGAGGTAATTCTAACCATTAAAAGTTATCAAGTACTTATTATTATTATTTACTTACCTTTTATTTAAAATTATAACGCGAAATACGGATTAAAATAATAAACGTATCTAGGTAAATGTACTTTAAGTACTTTAGTCAGTCAGTTACACAACCGTTTACTCAGTAGCAGAACTAATTAACACAGTCTTCGGTACGGGACTTAATGTTCCATTTACACCTTAAGTACCCAAATGTCATTAGCATTTCCAAAATTTAATTCAATTAACGCTGCCTCGCCGATTACTCATTGATTAAAATGAAATATCTAACGAAGCTTGTTTCAAATACAATATCTACCGACGTTCAGCATTGAGTATTGATTTTTATTGAGTTATTTTCTGGTCGATTTGATCAAATATCCGAAGATTACGATGTTTTTAACTCCCTCTGTATTTCAATTCAATAGCAGTCCTTCGTTCATTGTCATAATAATATATTACTAACATTCAATGACAATACCGAATCAAAAATTTCAAAACCACGAATCGTTATTAATTTGATAGAATCAAAAATGATTTAAAGACTAAATTTTACGAAATCGACAAAAATCGAGAAACAGAAATCATCAAACTGATCAGACCTATCACGCTAGAATTTTTTAATAATGCAGGGAATTATTTCACAACTACAATCCTATTATAATAGAGCAAGAAATATGAATAAAAATACATTAAAAAAATGGAACAAATAACATGATCGAGAAAGAAATATTTAAGATCATGCGCGTCAGACGTCCGCCTCGTATCTACCTCCGCACCGATTACCATTACAAAAGCAGCCTTGTTTGGACAATGACAAAACAATCGGTCATATGGGACACATCGTGCTCTACGCTTGTATTATGACGATCAAAGCAGGAATTTTGCATCATATGTAGAGTGATGCTGATGATATTTTTCCCTATGATCAGTTAAATGTCATAAACTCATAACATCAACACATACCTATAATAATTATTAGTTTCTAACTTACAATTTCTTAATGAGTAATGAAATAGCCACACAAACAACACATCTAATTTATTAATTTACACTTTGAAAATGTGTCAAATTCGTTGAGTGAAAATCTAATTGTGTAATAATAATGCATCTTTTTCTAACCTCGTATAATGCTTTTGCATGCGCCAACTACTTGAATAAAGTTGACAGATCGCTTGGGTTTTACTTAAACGCTCTCACAAGTTTGTGAGCCCTTTCTATTACAGGTTACACTCCAAGAACACACGTGTTCCATAAACCGGACGATTGGTTTTGGATGAGAATGCTTTGATCAATTTAATCAGATTGATCAAGCCTCTGACGTCAGCGTCAGAGGCATCAATACCTTTTGAATTCTGCAGAATAATTATTTTCGAGAATAATATTTTTGATCGCATGTCAACCACGATGCTACGAAATTGCTACGTTTGCTACAACTGCTACATGACTGCTACGAAAGATAATTCCCAACTTTCTTCAATACGTTCCATTGTATAATGTGTATCGCGCTTTTAAAACGTAATTTTATAGGTACGATACGACTTCATCTTATCGTATTATACTAAAAGTATACTATAAACCCTATACAAGTAATTTAAAATTAGTACCTACTAAAAACACGTTAGGCATAATAATAATAATGTTCATTTGTAACTGACAAATAGGAATGTTAGAGGGACTTAAGGGTGTAGATCGTGAAAATCACCGAAAAGAGTGTTACGATTTTTCATATTTAACCTATTTACATATGATTGATATCAATGATAATTTGTATATATTACAATCAAAGACCAATAAGTATGTTCATGCTTATATTAAACTCTTAAACCTAATAGTTGTTATATAATAAACGTCAACAAACGCACAAAATTGAGTAAAAATGCAAAAACATGACTTCGTATTTTTCAGATTTAACCCCATAAATCAACACAAATTGATAAAAAGAAACACTTTTTGAACACTGAAGAAACCAATAAGTATAGCTGTATACTTCTTTTTATACCTTTACAAACAAAGACTTCCTCTTTTAAAGCCCTAAAATCTAGATATATTTTAAGGTAAATTTTTCATACACAAATGTATGGGATAAAACGTTCGTTTCATTCGTGCAATCTCGGTGGTCTGCAGCGGCAGTTCCTTTCTGTAAGTGAACGCGATACCACGCTTGTCGGCTGCAGACAGCAGAATTACGTATTGTGAATTTGTGTTTTTTGTAAAAAACTGTAAGTATAACATTTTTATAATTAATTTATTTTCAGTTAGTAGAAAGTATCGATATAATGAATGTCTGAAAGAAAACCATGATGGAACTAGATATAAATCGTAAAAAATACAATATCTACACTAATAGGTATTATAAAGAGGAAAGATTTGGATTTTTGTATGTAACGAATAAACTCAAAAAGTACTGGACTGATTTTAATAATTCTTTTATCATTCGAAAGCTACATTATCACTGAGTAACATAGGCTATTTTTTTCGCAGGACTGATTGAATTTGAGTGGCATGCCAGGGAAAAGAAAGTTTTGTACGCATTATAAAAATATGAAAGCCAAAAGATCTCGGAATAAAATGTAAGTTCCTCCCTACTTATTTATTATCGCATTTGAACAGGGTACATTACAAAGCTAATACAATATGTCATATGATTTAGATCGCCCGATTCAGACATATACCTACAATAACATGTAAATATTGGTTTGTATTATCTATATCTATACTGATAAATAAAATTGAAGTATCTGTATGTAATATCAAAATAATAGGATTTTTAAAAAAAAAAAAGGCGATACGGAGTTCGCCGGGTCGGCTAGTATTGTCTAAATATCAAATTGTGGAAGTAGGTAGGCGACAGCGCAACTTTGTCGACATACCTACCTATACCGCCAAACAGACGCGAGGCGCCTAGCGTCTGGCTTAGGGTTGTACAAAATAAATAAAAAGTGGATAATATTGATGAATAATATTTCCAGTATTGAAAATAAAGAAAACCTTGGGGCCGAGACTCTGAGCAACAATGCTACGCGCTGTATAGAGGTAAGTTGTTATACGTAATTCTTGTAGACTTGTTACATAAATAAACAAACTACTTAGTTAGTGATGGGCGAAGACAAAATCTCAATACCTACCTATAGATTTTTCTTGCAATATTTATTATTTTCATCGAGAGACCTTAGTACCGAAATACTTCTCAATTACTTTCTCAAAAGAAAATTTACGTTCAAATAGGTGACGTCATAAAAAAACAATACCTAATGCGTAAAGAAATTATAATTTCTATTCATCAGGAACCTAATATTGTATTAATTCTTTTGCATTTTTTTAAATTTTTAATTATTTTTTATAAAAAAAATCAAGCCATTATCTTTCTTTACAGGAACTAGTTATTGAAAACGACCAAGAGGGAAAGGTGGATGAAATGGAAGTTGGGCGTAGAGTTGTAGACGTTTCTTTTTTTTTTAAAGCTCTTCAGGCCATAGGGGACCACGGTCCAATGGATTGTAAGTTAAGTTACCTCAGTATAATAGGTGAAGTAAAAGTTGGTCTGGACTCAAAACTCATCATGAAATGTAGTATGTGTAGTATGAAATTTACTGTGTGTTTGATTGAAAAGAAAGAAGATAGAATGGAAGTGAATCATCAAATTGTATCTGGTATCATATCATCTGGTGGGAGCTACTATCAGTTAAAAACATTAACTGCCGCAGTAGCCCTACCAATCATGTCACCTTCATTATACAATGAAATTAATAATACGGTTTGCGATTGGTGGGAAAAGACAGCAGCACATTCCATGGCAGAAGCTGTCAAGGAAGAAGCGGAGTACGCAGTGTCTATAGGTAGTGTTGATAAAAATGGTACACCATTAATATCTGTTGCTGTTGACGGTTGTTGGAGCAAGAGATCTTATGGTAAGAATTTTTCCGCCTTGTCCGGCGCAGCTGCGATAATTGGCATTAAAACTAATAAAGTATTGTTTTTTGGAGTTAAAAATAAATACTGCGTAGTTTGTGCACGAGCCGCAAAGAACGACAGTCAGCCCTCGGAACACCGTTGTTTCAAGAATTATTCGGGATCATCTACCGGTATGGAATCGACCATAATAGTTGAGGGGTTTAAACGTTCCATTGTTGATCACGGTGTAATTTATAATAAATTTGTAGCAGACGGCGATTCCAGTACTTATAAAAAAATATTAGATTCGCGACCGTACGGTAATTTAACAGTAGAGAAAATTGAATGCAAAAATCATCTTTTACGAAACTACTGCAATAGCTTGGAGAAACTGTCGAAAGACACTAAGTATCCTTGCGAATTGCGGAAATTCCTAAAAGAAAGGTATTTGCGTTTAAGAACGGGTGTAAAATGCGCTATTAAATATTGGGGCGATCAAAATCAGTCACTCGAAGAAAAAATAAAAAATCTTAGTGAAGATATCCTAAATGGTCCACAACACGTATTTGGTAATCACCAATATTGCAAGGAGTATTTCTGTAGACCTGATACTCGTCGAATAGAACCTGTTGGGTTGCTTCCAGCAATTGTTGGATGCGGATTAATGGACGCGGTACACATTTTAAGTAAAAGACTGTCATATCATTCTAGAAGTTTAATTCATAATTGTACAAGTAATATAGTTGAAAGTTTTAACGCAGTGATTGCCAAATTAGTAGGGGGTAAGCGTGTAAATTATTCTTCCCGTGGTTCTTATGCGGGCCGATGCGCAGCTGCTGTTGTGTCTTTTAATACAGGATCGATTCATAGTAAAACTCATGAAGTAATATTTAAATCTAGTCCTAATCCTTTGATCGCGAAAGTGGAAAATTGTAATCGTAGAATCCGTTTAATTGCTAAACCTAAATTAAGATTGAAAAAGAGCCACAGCGCTGTATCGAAAGACGCTCACTATGGACCAAACTGCGAAAAACCTGATCTGAGTCCAGAATTATATGAGAAAGCCAAGTCATCTTTTTTAGCCGATTTAAAGTTGTCTTGTGCTGAAAGAGAGGAGCTTGAAAGGTCGACCCATTTGCAAAGAAGTAGTTCTGAGTGGATGAGTACAAGGAGAAAATTACTAACCTCATCATCGTTCGGGGAAGTTTGTAAAAAACGAGAGAGCACAAGTTGTGCTGTTCTTGTTCGTAAAATCGTTTATGGTAGTAATATCTCCAGTTTGCCTGCTGTACGGTACGGTATCGAAAACGAAGAAACCACAATTAAACAGTTAGAAATTCAAGAGAATATTAGTATACAAGGTTGCGGTTTGTTCGTCGACGATCAATATGAATTTCTTGGTACTACACCAGATGGCATTTATGCAAACGGTTTAATTGAAATTAAGTGCCCACATTCTTTAGCTGGCATGACTCTTGATGAAGCAATGGCCAAACATACCTTTTGGGTTAAGGACAAGGCTTCCAAGGGTTATGTCATAAATAAAAATCATAACTGGTATTTCCAAATTCAGGGACAGGTACATATTACTAAAAGAAACGTTTGCATGCTTGGCATCTGGTTTGGTGCTACTGTACCTATGAAAGTTTATATTATAGAAAAGGACGACAAATTTTGGGAGGAGAAAATGGAGATGAAATTAGTTAGGTTTTATTACGATTGCCTACTTCCAGAATTAGTTGATCCTCGGCAGTCACGAAGCATGCCCATTCGTGACGCGCCCAGTATCATAGAGGCTATGAAAGAGAGGAAAGAAAGAGCTTTACGTGTTATGAAAGAGAAGAACGCCTAATGATTTTGAAAGATACAGGTAACTTAACTACCCAGCCAGTCGATTCACGTAAACACGCCAGTCCAAAAGTCGTTTTAACTTAGGAACTTAGAAATCGCCTTTTGGTTTTCTGTTTTAAACGCACTTACTTATCTAGTCTTGGATTGTCATAAATCTTCCAATAGCTCAATTACTATACAATTTCTGAGTTACCTGGTGTAAAGAATCATAAAAATTGGTTCAAAAATACAGCGAATTGAGAATTCTCCTTTTTTTAAGTCGGTTAAAAGGGCTAAATTTGCAAAAAACGAAGTGACGTCACTGCGCTACGGTTTTTATTACTTACGTGAATCGGGCAGCTGGTAACGTTTTCATTCTGATAGGTTTTGTGATAGCCATTGATTTTATCATCAAATTAGCAGAAATCAGAACTTGATCCGTAATCGAATGAAAAACCATTAGAATTTTGAACTCATATTTCGTTATTGTTTAATTACATACTTTTAATTAGTATATTAATAATTTACAAACTTCTGTTAAAATTAGTAAATAAATGAATTATTTACTAATTTTTGTACAACCCTAGCACGCTTTTGAGATAGCGAGTAATGGCGACTCATATTTGTTATTGTGTAGTAAATAAATCATTTTTATACTTGTGTTTCATTTATTGACATTTTTTTTAAAACCCTAGGATTTTTTTTAGATATCGACGAGGTGATCGTAAACAAAAAGTAAGTATTTGAGTTTACGCAATAGGCACATTTCCTTGCGTAGAGATAAACACACTTCCTACTGAATTTGCAATTATTTTATTGAATGAATATTTTACGAATTAGAATAAATTTTGGTAGTGAAATTACAAATAAATAAATAGTTGGAATTTTAGGTAAGTAGAATACAAAAATGTCAGATGTCAAATGATAGAAAAACATAAAAATTGTGTCTCAACTACTCTTATTAATCTATTAAAAAGAATCAACAGCTAGTTTCCAAAAATTCAACGTTATTGTTATGCTGTAAATATTCAAGTTCAATAACAATTTCTCAACGTGGAACGTTTGTTGCAAAACATTTTGAAAATCGCGCTCTCTAGGTCATTCATCCGCCCCGTCGGATGTTACATTAAACTTTGGCGCTGCGGTCGCTCGAAATCGAGATCTCAGGCCAACAATCTACACCCTTAAAAACTTATGGAGATTTCCTTCTTTTTTTTGTTACGATAACTATGGATTGTAAACATTAAATTTTATTATAAGTAGCTGTCTGCTAATTCAACGAGGGGCACAAAAACTTGAAACGAAAATTGCTTTTTGTTTCATTATTGTATTTTATTCGTTATTATATTATTATAGGACATGTGTACCTGACCCGGATGGGCGACCCCAGGAAAATTGTACCTTTGACAACATAATCACAATCAGATATATATCTTTTTAACAAACATTAATACTGTGCATCCGAAAAACCGAAAATCTTGGTTTAGTTGTCACAAAAAACGGATCTAGCACTTTAGTAACTTTTTGTTTCTTTAGACCTTACAGACTACAATTGAATATACAAATAAATCTAAAGTAAAATAATTTAACGCAAACTAAAATTTTATTACGTTAATTAATCTACCTATAGATTAAAAGACAAAGTAAAAAATAATGAAATAGGGCAAAAAGCTTTGTCTATTTAATTACAGAATTCTCGTAAGAAAACATACTTTTTTGCAAGGAAAATAATAACCCGCCACTAATTATAATTGAGGATAAAATATCTATTAAATGGAAGGAAACTGACGGTACTAATATTGGTACTAATAAATTGAAATAGGAATACTCGTAATAACATATCGGGCATGCATATGATACTTCTTTAGCCGTTTCCGAACAACATTCCCTTTGAACTTTATTTTATACATAACATAAGAGCTAATTCACTTTGACAATTGTTTACATTTTATGAGACATTTTTCAAAATTTTTCAGAAAATCGTCTGTTTTAATGTGCGTAATTTATATCCATGGAATGCATGGGCGTAGCCATGGTGGGGCAGGTTGGAGCGGTTGCCCCCGCCCGCTCCCCTCCTGGCATAGGAAGCATTAGTAACAGACTTTCTGCATTAGGTAGGTATTTAAATACACCTCTATTTAAATTGAAAATGAAAAAAAAATAAAAATGAATTTATTTCCAACTATATTTTACAATATGTTTGCCAGTTGTTCCCACATTAGGTATGCCTGCATCGTGGGTACTACAGTAGATACAACTTCAAAAAAAAAATTGTTTTAGTTCTCGGGAACTGTTTGCATCCATCGCCTAACCTATTTTAAAATAATATATGGTCAACAAGATAAGATATTTTTTAATTTTAAGTTTTTAATGCATGTTACTACATATATTAATAAGACAGTTAACCCTATTGCTATTTCTATACTATTTCCATTTCTTTATTTTCTCGATGACAGTTCTAATTTGATAGTTGTAGTGTTGTGACCAAATAAGTAATGATATCGATCGCATATATTTATTATATTTTGAACAAAGACAAATACAACAAAAACATTCAAATATATTTTTTCAAGGTGGGAACACTCAATGGCCCACCGCCATTTTGTGTTTGTTTTAATCTGTCACTCGCAACAAGACGGTCGTGCTAGTCACTACATTTCTGTTCGCTGAGTTTTTTCACATTATCCATACGTTACGTTGTGTATTTTGTGTTCCTCCGTGTTGATTGCTGCCCAGCTGTCAAATATCAAAATGCCGAAAGGATCTGTTCTGAAAAGGCAGGCGAGAGAACTGGTGATCAAGGTTCGTAATTACTGTGAAGCAGAGTATCAAAATGGTGGCCCGCTATTACCACTGTCGCAAGTGCGAGAGCGTGTTGCGGCCGCATTAGGAATTAGTGGACCTACTGTTTCAAAAATTACTACCGAAGCTTACGGTACAAGCGGCATGCAGGAAAATAAGCTTCGTACGCCGAAGAAAAAAACGCCAACCACGTCGTGTGACATCGGTTGACAACTTCGACGCTGACGCTATTCGCCCTATTCGCCATCATATATAAAAAAACTGTTGTTTAAAAAACTTAAACTTAAACACTTAAAAAACTTGTTGTTTCTTTACGTGAATGTGGTTTGTTCCATGGCCAAAAATCGTCATTAAGCTTGGTTTTGAAAGAAATTGGATTTTGTTATAAAAAATCGGACAAACGTAAAATATTGATGGAGCGTCACGACGTTGCTATGGCTGGCTGCGAATTTTTGAGCGAAGCTAAAAAGATATCAGATTGGTCAAATGTTATTTTCACTGACGAGACTTGGTTAAATGCAAACCACACAGTATCTAAGAACTGGACTGACGACACCGTCGCTTCCACTAGTTCAGTGCCAATGGGAAAAGGTGAACGCCTCATCATATGCCATGCAGGGTCTACGAAAGGATTCATGTCAGATGCTTTACTGGCCTTTAAATCCAAGAAAACAGTGTACTACCACGAAGAAATGAACGCGGAGATTTACGAAGGATGGTTTAAAGAAATGGTGCAATCTCTGGAAGAACCGTCGATAATTATTATGGACAACGCTACATATCACTCCAGACAAATTGATAAAATGCCGACGCAGGCCAATAAAAAACAAGAGATAATTGACTGGCTCCAACGTCATGGCGAAAATGTGGATAATACTTTATTAAAAGTACAATTAGTGAATATTTTAAAATCGAAAAAAAGCCTCCCTAAAAGATATGTTATCGACGAAATAGCTGCCGAATGTGGTCATTGGGTTCTTCGACTTCCGCCGTATCATTGCCAGTACAATGCTATAGAACTAATATGGGCACAAATCAAAGGACACGCCGCTCGAAACAATACCCATCCCCCTTTTACGGCAAACAAGATGTTAGATTTATTAAAAAATGCATGTGCGGAAGTAACTGCCGAAAACTGGGAAAAAATTGTGAGAAGAACCCAAAACATTATAGCGTCGGATTGGGAAATTCATGTGGCATTCGATAATATAGAAGTACAGGAACTTATAATAAATGTTGGGGAGAGCTCATCGAGTGACAGTGACGATTCATCAGATTTTGATTAAAATAAATAAATAAAGATTACCTGTCATTATAATTATTTCGTTTCATTGTCGAGTACCTACCTATACCTACTTATTTTACAACAGCTTCGAAAATTTTAAAGAAGTTGGCATTATCAATCAAGAATTAACACGTGTAACATCTTGTAATGAAATATAATATTAGTTAATAAATTTGTACAAAAGTATCCGGCAGTAGTTTAGTTTCTTACATTTTGTAAAAAAATATCGGATCTGTTATCGTGTTACGTTTATCGATAGTATAGTTTATGATATATATATGTATATATATCATGATTTTATGTGGAATTATGAAACAAGATGACTGTATTTTCATTACAATAAATGAAAACTAATTTAATAGTAATAAAAACCGCCAGTAATGTAATGATTAAAAAAAATCGTATGTTCTAGTAGTCGATTTTGATTGTAACATTTCCAAGTTATTATAATAAAAACACAGTCGATCGACTAACTACATCCCTAAAATTGCTTTCTGGCTGACGTGACCTTGTTAATGAAATATGACGTCTTGGTGCCTAATTTTTGTTCGGAGTTTTAGGCGTTGACGCTAGAACAAAGTTATATCGACCACTGTGTGTGAGCTGTCATCGAGAAAATAAAGAAATGGAAATAGTATAATATATACGTACTTATATTGTAATTATATGTATAATATTATATACTCATATATAATTTAATATGGATATTTCTCATACATGTGTGGCGTCGAGAGCCGACCTCTTTGGTCGAGCTCCTAATTTGATTTATTTAATTCTTTTTAAATGTGTTCTTTTTATAAGTTTTGCTTTTGTTATTTTTGATATGTATTGTCAACATTTTTCTTTATATACTCATGTCACTAGACTAGAAGGAAGTTCTTACCATATTAATTTACACTGTTTTAATTCTAATGTATGTTGTTTTATCAAGCTTATTCCCAACGCTACAAACGTTGTACTGTACGTTGGTTCAATAAATATTCTTATTCCGAAGATCCTGGTTTCTTCTCAAGGTAGCTCCAGTAATATTCACGCACAAATAATTGGAGAGCATTCCACCAAATTGGTGATCCCGACGTGATGATGAGCAGCAGGAAAGCTTCCTCCTAATTGAGAGCTTCCTCCGACAGGAGAGCTTCCTCTAACTGGAGAGCTTCCTCCAAATATGTATATATGACACATATTTGTATGATTGAGAATTATAAAACTTTATTTTAGATAGATGTAACATTCCAGACTAATATTAAGTAGATACCTAAATAAGTGATAATATTCATGTAATACGTTATAATGTATATATTGTATTAATAATAAACAAAATAATGATGTTCAATATATTGGGACACAGTAGCCAACGAAGTAGCCAACAAACAACACAGTCTTAGTTTGGTCTTAAGTCAGTGCCATTACTAGTCATTAGCCCTGGATAAAATTGTTTTCTTCTGCTCCACCCTGGATAAAATTGTTTTCTTCTGCTCCACCCTGGATAAAATTGTTTTCTTCTGCTCCACCCTGGATAAAATTCTTTTCTTCTGCTCCACCCTGGATAAAATTGTTTTCTTCTGCCCCACCCTGGATAAAATTCTTTTCTTCTGCTCCACCCTGGATAAAATTCTTTTCTTCTGCTCCACCCTGGATAAAATTGTTTTCTTCTGCCCCACCCTGGATAAAATTCTTTTCTTCTGCTCCACCCTGGATAAAATTCTCTTCTTCTGCTCCACCCTCGATAAAATTCTTTTCTTCTGCCCCACCCTGGATAAAATTCTTTTCTTCTGCTCCACCCTGGATAAAATTCTTTTCTTCTGCTCCACCCTGGATAAAATTCTTTTCTTCTGCTCCACCCTGGATAAAATTCTTTTCTTCTGCTCCACCCTGGATAAAATTCTTTTCTTCTGCTCCACCCTGGATAAAATTCTTTTCTTCTGCTCCACCCTGGATAAAATTCTTTTCTTCTGCCCCACCCTGGATAAAATTCTTTTCTTCTGCTCCACCCTGGATAAAATTCTTTTCTTCTGCCCCACACTGGACAAAATTGTTTGCTTCTGCCCCACCCTGGATACAATTGTTTGCTTCTGTCCCATCCTGGATAAAATCCTGACTACGCCATTGATTCCAGTTATTAGTTGCCTACAGTAAAATGTTGGGTATTACAATGGATATTAGTAATAATACTAATAATGAGTATATTCCCTCATATCGATGGGTATTACTAATACCGGACTAATTAATTATTAATAATTATTTAATTAATAGTGTTAATCTATTAATTAAAACTCAAGCAAGTAACTGATGTATCTACTCGCATAGTGGGGCAGATATCAGTTTAACATTGTCTAGAATTACACACATACCAATATGGACAATGTTTCGACTACTAAAGGATTAGAATCGAGTAACTTTCGTAATGGGAAGATACTCTATTTTTACCGCGCTTTTGAGCATACTAATGATTTGTGACACAACTGTGTAACGTTTAGTGAGTAAATGACCAAATTCAAGGTCACGTGATTACCCGAATATCCACTACTATATGCTAGGGGCAATTTTAACTAGGCTCCATTGTCAAAGGAACAAAAGTTCCCTCACGTTGTAAGTTCGTCGCACTCAGGTACGTATGAGTAGGTCACGATTCTAAGTGAGTATAGGTACCTTTGTTTCCTTTATAGGAAAACATAGTTTTCCTCATGGAATCTATAACTTTAATTTCAAATCACAATTTCAAAAGCGACCTATTCTCAAGTATTACTACTATCGCGATCTTTTAGGCACTCTACAGTTAGTTTGTTATTATCTACAATGACCCCGGCATGTTATCTGTGCCCCGGTCTATATCAAATCTACATAGAAACTACGCAAAATATTCCAGAGGCGCCACACGCGTGTAAACAATTGTTTAATTAATGACAAAAATTGTTTAAAGGTAGAAATATCAGCAGAGTCTGATTGTGTTATTCGTCTTTTTCCTGTTTTAATAAATCTTCTAGTGTAGGCCACTGCATACGGCGGCTCTATGAAGATGCAGCTATCTATTGCTGCAGACTATATATAAAATATTTATCTATTTTATTAGATAAATTGGTTCATGCTCCATTAGCAGCGTGACATTACAATTTAACATTAGATCAATTTATTAACGAATACGTATTTTCTGTAAGAATTGCTTACAAAATACGAAAACTAAACAGGAGCTTCTTATTTTCTAGAGATTATAATCGTAACATAGCCACCTTAATACTTGTTATGTTAGATTAATATTATATATTTATGAATTTAATTAATAATAACCTGCAACACCAGGGGGTATGCGGGCGCGCCGCCGACCTTGCAAAATAGGTAGGTAGGTAGTAACCGTAACGTCCGTAACCGTAATAATCCACCACCCACACCGAGTGGTGTGGGTTAGTAGTGAAGTGTTAAACAAGCGCCCCAAATATTAAACAGTGTTTATACAATGAATTAATTACCTTCACCATACTGAGATTCACTGAGATATAAAACTCAGTGGATAGCCAGGCAAAAATTCGAACACAAAACATTACGATTAGAGTCGAGGATAGGTGTCCTAAGGTTTTACCGTCACCGCCAATATTGACCACAGGAGTGAGATTTTCCTCTTACACTTTTACCTGCAGGAATATCTCATACTCATTAAACATTTCAATAATTCGCTCGTTACACATGTACCTACTGAATATATAGCCTACAAACTAGATTAAGCCCATTGTTTAATTTATATAAAGGCGTAATTAACCGCAAACAGCTAAATGCCTGATAATTCATTATATAAATTGAACACAAATAAATGTTCGACAATTGTTTACATAACTGTATTATATTAGCTACTATTAAATTTGCCTATATAATAACACACGTGGTCCTACATGAGTAAACTATAAGAAATAATAAAAGGTGGCATAGGAATAAATAAGAGTGCTTTATATAAAATAGGACTCATAGTAAAATAGTAAAAAAAAACCTTTGGAAAACGTTATTTATCCCGATTATATGTTATCTTTTACTATATAGTAATATAGTAAAATAGTTAAAATAGTATAGTTAAATACCTATTAATGCTAATACTGAAAGTTTTCATTATTTTCAAAGTATTGCAAAAAGTCACAGGTCAGCTCATGAATTTTCCTGTTCATTTGAACATATACTAAATTAACTGAACTTTTTATAATTTTATTAACACACGATTTTGAAGTATGACTGTAACAAAAAATTCCTGTCTATAGATATTACATTATACTTAATATGATTTAGTGGCAATGTTTTTTATACTTCTGTATACAGGATAATGTGGTTGAAATAACTACAACGGTAAACAAAATGGATACACAAGCGTCAAATTAGATATTTTTGTTTTTTTGTGCCATTCGAATCAATTTAGCGTAATATACAGGCCTTAAAAGAGTTTTGAATTTTTACTACTATTTTACACGTTATCTTAGTAAATAGAAGTAAAAATTCACTAATTCACGTGTACTACTACTAAATAGTACACGCGCCTTGTAAAATAATCTAGTAGAAACACAAAATCTTCTTTCCTGTAAAATTTCAATTTTGTAGCTTGGATTAACTGATCCTACTAACTATGCAGAATGGTATCCGAATAAAGTATACCTAAGTGCCAGAAAATCACTGTCGGGTACATTAACTACATATCTACCTATTATAATGTCGTTAAATAGACTTATTAAAGACATAAAATATGTAGTATACTTATTTTAACACATCTAGATTTTTTGCTAACCACACTAATAACTCAATAGATTCGGTTATTTGAATCAGTAGCGCCATCTGTTGAATAAGTAGAAAACTATGTAATTTAACCACAATCGAGACTCAAACCATAATAATAATCCAACATCGCTGCGCGAGGGCGCTCATGTAATAATATAATTAAAACCTATCTGGATTATGCTGCCTGAGTTAGATCAAAGTTGCAAAGAACAAGATTATCTTTAATGTTCATCTATTTACAAATAGTATCTGTAAATTTATAAATTTCTCTAAAATTAAATAGAAAAGACTAAACACCTTTGAACGGTTTAAATCGCGTATATTTAACATTTTTTATTTAGCGATTTAAACCGTTCAAAGTTGTTTAATTGCTATGTATAGTCATCGCGAAAACCTAAGAAAATATTAGAAAAGAATAATTTTAGAAATAAGTTCGCCTTTGCATACCTATCTACTTCCCGCAAACGAAAATGTATAATTGAATGTTTGCAATATTTAAATACAGGATATCTCATAATAAATCACCTAAATATATGTTGTTAATTGAATTGTGTTGCGAGTTACTGAAAAGCAAATAATTATTATGACAAGCGACTTGCCCAGTTAAAAGAGAGCTTCCTTGTGCAAAAGGTCCCGAGTTAGATTCCACTAATTATTTGAAAATAAATGTTTGTATAGGTCTGGGCATCGACATGCATTATCGATGGGTTTACGTAGATGGTGTTTGTCTTTGTGTGGCTCTGGACCCATTAATATGGGGAATCCTACTATAAGCGATTGAATGTGGTGAATTACTAGTTCTTTAAATATCACTTCATTATTTATTAACCCATTTATTAACAAAATTTCCAAAGCAGCTGGCGTATTAAGTATCTACTTATTGTTTCTTAAATTAGGAATACTCTAACATTGAAGATAAAATTTTGACGAGTATAAATAGAACGTCATGGTTAGAGATAAAGAGTACGGCACACGCATTAGGTACATACTCTACTGATGAAAAATTATCATCATTACAATAAACAGTGAGTCACTTACCCAGGAGGATACAATTTTTTATCCCGCGATCGAAATACAAAGTCAGGTAACTGAATTGTAGGCTTCAGTCCATTCAACTTTTTTCTGACATTTAATGTCATTGTCTTTATTGAATCTGCTGAGTCTGCGAAGTCTCCCTCTTAAGAGATTCTTCTTAACTCATTACTCCGACTCTTAACAATCATCACTGACACGTTATCCTGTCAATTCCTTTCTTATCCTATTGTCACAAATACGTAATAACTTAAATATACGATATAGCGAAAATAAATACGTAACTATTAAAATATAATAATTATTTAAAATATATTAAAATATCACATTAAAAATTATCTGTACACTATAGGCAAACCAAGCAGGCGTAAGCGCAGACAATGCGAGGGACGCGGTTAAAGACACGAATGATAATTTCTGTACCTACCTAAATATAAAACCACAATATAGAAAACGTAGTTATCCTCTTGGTGTATACGAATATAATGTTAGATAAACAAAATACAATGGGCATATTAGTTCGCATAATATTTATAGAAATATCCCGTTGGATAACTAAAAAATACTAAAAAGTGTGTTACTTACCTTAATGTTTCAGTACGCGGCTTTTTGCCTCGCCACCGAAGTAGAAAATCAAGTTTTCGAAATGGAGGCTTCAGTCGTCTAAACCGTTTCTTTAAATCTAATGTCTTAGTCTTTGTTGAGCCTACTGAACTGTCAATAGTCTGTACACTGAGAATGTCTGGTTCAGAACGACCCTTTCTTAGTTCATTCACACCGTCACCGTAGTTTGCGCACTTTTCGAAACCGAACACTGACACAGAATCACCAGTTGAATGTCCTTTTCTTCTATAAAAAGGAGTCGATGTAGCAAAATTCGACTTACATCCTCCAAAACCACTGTCACTGTACTCTCCGATACTTAACCTGTCATCACAAACACTATGACACTTAGGTCGACTGCAGTCCGGGGCTGGTACTCTTGAATTCAAAATACTACTTTCTTCAAAATGTCTACTCTTCTGATTCTGATGCACGTCGATAAAAGCTGTTATGTCTTCATAACTTTTCGCGTTGTACTTAGACAAATTATAGGAAGACTTTGCTGATGGATCAGTTTGTACTTCCATTAGGCCTACGTTTGTGAGATTATCCTCTGATTGTGAAAATTGTAGGTTCGATCGCGCCTTTTTGTTTCTTGCGGGTCGAGTCGGCGTTTGTACTGGAGTAATTTGCTGAACGACGTATGGCTCATCTGATTTCTTACTAGGTTTTGAATATTTAGCGATAATTTTGTTGATCTGTGCGCTATTTTTACGTCTATGTGTGTGTCGCTTAAAGTTGAGCGGTTGTTGATAAGAGTCGGTTACGCTCCCGCTTCCCCTTGCCTGCCAGGCCCTTGTCGACCTCTCGCGCCACTCCGACACTTTGTCCTCGATCAGCCGATGCAGCTCGATCGAACGCATCATGGGACCTAGCTCCGGCATGTTAGTAAACTTTTAAACTCACTCTCAACTCAGTATTTGGTTGTATCTTTGGCAAAACATTAAAGAAATATTCTATTAATAAATCGTTGTAATGTGGAAATAATCATCCCAATGTTTCAACATGAATATGTGTGTCAACATTCGCGTTGATATCGCATATCTCACAATAGTCCCTCTTCGGTCACTAGAACAATAACAATACAAAATTAACACAAATACCGACGTAACACGAAGAAGAGTATTTAAAACAAATTAATACTAATATTCATAAACCATTTCCTTAATTCTTTTTATAGTTAGATAGTTACAACTGAACCATACCTAACTATGGCTGAGATAATCATGAAACAAGAGCATGGGTGGTTTAATTAATGTCTTATTAAAGTAGCGGTGCCTCTATGGAGCTCCAAATTTATTATGACGATGGTGGCAATGACACTTAAAAAATCTACCAATCCCATAGTAGGTAATATCTTATTAACCGAAGAGGAGCGCAGAAACGTTGTGATCAGACTTCTACTATTGTTGAACTGGTAACTATTGTTACTTAGTTAAAAGAGTATTGGGGTGTGTTATCCAAAGAATGGTTGTGGAGGATGTGGCAGCCGCGATTTCTATCGACCATTCGCCGCCAGACTATGTCCTTCCCACACACGTACCTACCTACTTGTAAAAGTCCAACGGAATTCACTTATTAACTGATAGTACAGTCGGAAGTATCGAAATTTGATCAATTACGACCTTCAAAGTAAAAAATTATACACGTTTCCCGTTGCTTAACTCCTTCGGTAACTACCAACAAATAACTTGCAATTGCCTTTGTAAAAATTTAGACATACCTAACTGATTTTGTTTTACCAAATAACAAAGATATGGAAATGTATAAAATAATGAACCAAACTTTAAATCCTGCAGACAGAATCAGATATCGTATGTGTAGCACGACTCAAAAATTTATAAGTACATAAAACTAACACAATAAAATGCGATTACCTACAACAATTAACCATTTAGTAAACACGAGCCATCCTAAACTTTTAACAAAAACACTCACGTCTTAGTAATGCACATTTCGACTGCGGAATATGTACCTATAAAATAAAATACTTGCCTGTTTAAATAGATAAGAGATAAAAGATACCGTGTGAAAAGATAATGACGAGGAATCCAAGAATTATCTACATTTATCATTCGCAAAGGCAATCTCTCGTTTCTCCCGAAGAGCAATACGCATAGTAAGCGATTATTACAAGTAATTATATATGTATAATTATGTATTATTACAAGTAACTCATTAATTTAGGAAATAATTAAATAATTAATAATTAAGGAATAATTAAGGAAATAATACTTACTTATATGTAACCCCAGATGTGCGATATTTTGAATTGTTATCTTTTGTATTAGTGGGCCTATTGAAATCCGCGCGTGTAATCTCGAAAACTTGACCGTTGATTCTGCCAACGCTAGCTAATAAAATTGTCATTCGTATTTGCAATGTTAGAAGGTTTAAATGTTTCATCACAATCAGAGGCAATGAATATATTCTGTAATTAGTAATTATAATTACAGATTAAGCTTCCAGAAAATTTTCAATCAAGTGCAAATGAACAGAATACTCCGTCAATGTAGAAAAGAATATGTAATTTTTTAATCATTTTGTAATGGTCGTGGTTAGTGCATCTCAGAATATTCTTGTAGTATTTGGACGATTTATTGACTTTTTTGTATGTATCATTGTTGCCAACATCTATTGTAATATTGTCTACATCATGTGCCGTTACATAATTTTCTCGTCGCCGTCGTTCTCGTCGGATGGGTATGTAGGCCCCTCACGTGTTGAAATACTAAACAAGAGGATTAGTCATTGCTTTGAAAATCTTTATTTTATTGCCAAATAAGAGATAAACTACTCGTAGATAGCTACTTGATATAAAGATACGTAAACAAACTTATAAAAGTAATAAACAATGATTGTGAAGGATCTCGGCCAATTGTTCTTTTGATAGTCTTATCTACCAACTTACGTTCAGTCCTATCAACAGATCTAATATTTCTGCCACCGTCCTATCCGCAGCAGAATGCTTCAGTTAACCAAAAATATATACTTATATATCTAGTTCAAAATGTATAGAACAATCGAGCCCATTTTTAAAGAGATATATATATATATATTCGAAATTATTAAAAACCTTTTTTTAATTTTCAATTGTCGCTTACGATGTTCTTCCCGAAGTGACTAGATATAGAACAAAACTTTAGAGTAAAATCAAAATAGCTGTATTCTTCAGTTTAGTGGATATAGCAATTTGTATTCTTGCAAAGCGTATGAGAGAAAATAACAAAATTGTACCTACACACGGAATGTATGCAAATACCTATTACAAACCTTTCGATTTACTATGGTAAAACCTGCGCTCAAGTATTAGGGTTAACTCGAAAGTTATTACAATTCAGTTCTGAATGAAAGAGAGCTAAGGTATAAATCTAAATTTATTAAGAAAGCAGAGCTCAATGAATCCGTAGATATTCTTTGTTCTTATCAATATCCTGCCAGAGAAACTCTTGAAACAAGAGTTCCATAATGAAAGAGTTTATGAAAACAAAAGTCCAACGGCTAACTTTAGTTAAAATAATGATGCTTTATGCAATATGACATGGAACTGAGAAGTACTTACACAAACTGACCGGGGGTCATTCGCTGCATCCTTTATTGTACTCATTATCTACTGCACATTTCGTTCACACTTTGTCTCACAACGAGGGATAAATAATCATTCACTTCAAAACATCGATAACCTCTGAGTTAAGGCATTCCCACACCGCCGAATGCCCTGAGGGTGGTACTGCCAATGTTGATAGTATTCGTGCGTCAGGGAACACGTGTGCCGTGGACACGTGCGGGCTCCGCAGTGAGCCACCAAGTATCCAAGTACCAAGCGTTCCATTCGAGCGCTCCTGCACTTGACTCACGAGTACTCACGACCACCAGTGTAACCTGCCCAGCCTACTAAACACAATAGGCTAAATAGAGCATGCATTCACTACAACATCGTCACTTTTTCATTGTAGCTATGGTAGGTAGCATAATCTAACTAGTGAAGCCCTACCTAATTGAGTTTGAAGCATTCCTTTGAAAAAGCTTGGAATTTCGGGCTATTTATACAATAAGTTGAAAATATTGATAAGCAACCTAATAAATAGATTGCTTTGGATTATATTATTATTACTATAACTGCCATCGCTAATTTAAACATTCTACATATTTAGTAAACTTACCGCAATATGAATTTTGATAATTGTATCAATTGAATATTTAAATTTTCAGTAATTAACTGTAATACGTGAATTATACTTACATTGAAATATTCATTTGAAATGCATTAATTACAGTCATTAAAATGAGAGATATAAATAGTACCTATGGCCGGGTTTCAAAGGTTCACTTTGCTTGTTATCGCTACAACTATATATCTAAGTAATGGATGTATCTACAAGAGATCAACACATACAAGTATTTTCTTCGAAAATTTGGTTTTCCGGAAAATATATACAAATAGGACTTATATACACTGTATAATATTATTATCTCTGTAGATATTTTTGTGTATATTTACGAGTATATTTATAAAATATTGTATTAAATTCTCAAAATACCAAATGTAATGCGAAGTGGGTGGAGTTGTAATTCTGATTGCGCAAACGCTGTTTGGTGTAGAATGCCATGAGACAATATGTATTTCGTACGTCTACTACGCTTTACTATACTTTATGTCTACGCAATAAAATTTAAATAAATAAAAAACCCAATAATGATAAATTAGAAAGAGATTATCAAAGATTCATTAAAATTCGACTAAACAAAGCAAAAGACTTTACCCCAACTGATTTAATAAACCATAACCTTCCGGGAAACAAATCAGACAAACATGAAGACAATACCGAAAACACAAATAGACTTCTACCACAGCCTAGGCGCCTAAACTTCAGTCTGTTCTAAATTCTAAACCCATAGAATAGCTAATTGTTATCCGTTGGTAATGTTGTGAGGGGCATTGTTCGCTGCTGCGGGCGTGACAACTGCTTCCGCCAAGTTCATTGTCATGCAATACTGATGTCGCACTCGTGGCCCCGAGTGACCCCGCCCTTAAATTTTACTTTTTAATATTAAACATGTTAATATTAACCACTCGCGTGAACGTATAGAATGTAGGTCAGGTACAATGTGGAGTAGCCTAAATGTATCTATATAGTCAAGGGCGTAGTCAGGATTTTATCCAGGGTGGGGCAAAACAATCAATTTTCTTATAATTTAAATAGAGGTAATGTAATGAAGAAAGTCTGTTTCTTATTCTTTCCTTTGCCAGGAATGGTCAAGTGCCCCATCCTGCCCAACCTTGGCTACGCCATGTATTTATATATGACAAGTAGCGTCACTCTTTAGTTCACGACCGGTGACTCTTGAAAAGCCACTAGGGCCACAAGAATTTAGCCATTCCGAAAAATAAAACATCACTCTGATCAAAATAACTCTCCCGATTCTCTCACTTTTTGGATCTGGTCAGAAACTTGACTAGCGATCATGCTCACGATGACCGATTTCAAGGAACATAATAGTAGTGGTGTTTATAATTATACCTATCACGCAGTATAAATAGTTCAATTAGGTCAAGTAACTATCGATGATCCAGTTTATAATGTCAACACTTCAGTAATTGCAAGGTTGATACATACATGACCTAATCAGCTTCTAAATAGATGAAATATTATGGTAATTCCTATCGATAGCCGTGTAGTGTAGGCCGGCATTAGAATCACACCATATCTTCTATGGTTATCATAAAAGACGATTAAGGGATGATAAAGCGGCTGCCACAAGCTCAGAGGAAGTACACCAACTCAAAAAGAGTGGACTAGCCAACCCGCTTGGCCGGCGGGCGTGGCATTTTAATACATCCCTCAGGCACAAGGCAATGTGCATAAACAGTGGGTCTGTTTATGTGCATTTATGTGCAGTGGCAATGTGCATAAACAGACCCATATTCAACAGTGAACGAAAAAACAGGGCTGGTTACGGTCATCTATTGATACCGGTTTGTAACGTTCCACTGCAGAGCACAGGCCTACTCTAGTAATAGGAGGGAGTTTTAAGTCATAATCCTCCATACGTTACTTTTTTTTATGCTAATGAAGGCAACCGGGCAAGTGGCCCACATGACGGTAAGTGGCTACCGCCGCCCATGGACAACTGCAACATCGGGGGGTATGGGATTGCGGGTGATTTTAATGTCTTTGATGATTTGTTTCTAATTTATCATTATTTGCTTTTTTTATTTATTTATATTTTATTGCATAGACATAAATGTACGAAATACATAATTCATTATGTTTTATGTCTCATGGCATTCTACACCAGTCAACCTTCAGATTCTATTTAAAATTCTCGAGCATGCGGCTTATCTTACGATGTTTTCCCTCACCGACAAACTGGTAAATCCGTAACACAGTGCGTACTACTCATAAATAGAAAGTCGGGGCGGTACGGGACAGGAGTTCAAACTGTCAGCCTCGCGAATAAAAGTCGAGAAATATCCCTAGGCCTAAACTATCATAGCATATATGTAAATACATTAAATGACATTAATTACATTTATTTACATTACATTAATTTTAATAAATAAGATAAAACGTCAATAGAACTATTACGGACTGTAAATATTACATTTTACCTACGTTCATTAATACGACTTAATTTTTCTGTAAAAAATGAATCAAGACTGTAGTCTTGATTCAATTTGAATTCAATCTTGATTCAATTCAACTAGTGCTGAAAATGAGCGATGAGCGCTCGAGCACTAAGTCAGCACTAATCATAAGAACCTTAACCGATTTAGACTAGAGCTTTTATTCTCGAGGGTTTAAGTTTTTTAAATATTTTTTTAACGTTAAAAAAATATTCTACAACGCTGACAAGCGCATAACGCTGGAGTGTAAAAAATTCATTAGCGTTTACTCGGCGCTTAAACGTCGAGCTCAGCGCTCATTCTTACAACAAACTGTACTAGACAAATTGTCCAGAAAGTAGAATTACGCGTTTTCCCTATTTATCCCTAATTCTATTCTAGTTTATTTATCCCTATTATCATCGTACAACCACACATATTACTGTTACCTTTTTATAAGAATATGGTATGTTGTTCAGAAATATGTAGTTGGGATTCCCGAGAATTACAATAATATTACACTAAGTGTTATGTCTAATTTAGATTTTTATCCTCTTCTAAATCTCTATTCGCGGTGCGGCTGTCGTCTCGAGTGTCTCTCAATTGGTTAAATTGACTTAAATTATCTTTGGGTTGCACATAAACATACTCAGCTTGACGGAATTCAATTGAAATAAGGATAAAGTTTCCACAATTATTCTAGATTCGTTTCTAAGAATAATTAAAAATAGTGCTGAAAACATTAACAAGACAAGAAAAAAATCTAATTTAAAAATTAGCCATTATAACTAAAAATATGGCATATTTTTAAGTAAAATACATTTGTTATACTCTAATTAAAATACACAGGCTTTAAAATATAAGTAGGTACGTATATTTTAAAGACTGTATTTTATTCATTTCATCGAAAAAGTTGTATGTTCCATACAATGAATAAGTTCATTTTACTATTTAGATATATCATCATTTTCAGTGACCATTTTCAGATTTTCACATTTCCCGCCGGACTTTCCCATTAAAATCTACATACGCATCCTGTTCTTTGCATGTTAAACGTCACACGCCTACTGAATGATCACCCATTTTCTAATTGTCCCGAAGCGAGCACATTAAGTATTGACGTTTTCTTTCATTAGTATGCAGTAGCCGTAGCGTACGGTACTGTGTGTAGCATTGTTAGTATTTGAACTATGGGTCTTTGATCTCAAAGTTGATAAGGAGAAAGTACAATTTCACTAAAATAAAGATACTTTTGAATTATTCATAGAAAAACATTCGCGTTATGAGCGATAACAAAAAAGTTAGGAGAAAATTATATAGTTTTTACAATAATTTATGAAGCTTTTTCTACTTTTTATAATAAAGTTTCTTTACTATCTTCAATATTTAAGATACTTTCCCTGTGGGGTCCGTTCATTTGTTCCATTCTGTATAATCGAATATTAAAATCGAAAAGCAACAGTCAAAAAATAAAACGACAAATTCAAGCGTCAATGTTTACGTTTGATGCTTGGTAATGTTAAATTTTCGTGTAACCGCGATGCGATCCGAGCGCAATAAGCTTACATAATACGATACCCTACGACCGTTGAAACACCGATCGAGAATTCATTGTATATAATATACGATCAATCGGTTGTTAGTTGCTTTTTGTTATGTAATTCTTCTGCCGAATTTACGCATCACAATAAAAAATATAATACAATAAAAAAAAAGTCAAGTGGTACTCAACTCTCATTTTATTTTCTTCTCCAATCCTAATCACAATAAATAAATAATTTATTACAATAAATTCAATTGACTACATTTTAATAATACTATTTAAATGGCACCTAAGCAAGTCTAAGTGAGGCACTTTATGAAGCTGATCCCGAAGCTTTCGGCGCGTCAACCCTGAAAAAAATTTCCTTATTAGATAAATTTTGACACGTGGTTCTTGTATATCTCCGAGTATGATCTCTGCCTACCCCTATGGTAAACTGACGTAAACATGACATAACGCAAAAGATGAAAATAGGTTATTCGAAAGTAGAATCGATTCAACAATAGATCGATTTTACAATAGGTTTTTTTATAACTTATATTGTTCATTTCTAGTATATCTATTACGCGCAGTTGCATTCTACACGCGTTGTCCGTGCCGCACCCGTCTAGGTACCCGTTCATTACGCTGTACTGAGCAATGAGCGCTACGAAGGTTTTAGATGGAACAACAAAACTACATGTTTGTAACTTTTGATTTATGCCCTAAAATTATTTCATTTTTCGCCAGAACGTTTTTATATACATATTTTAAATTACGTGGAGTGTTTCAGGTGTTACGTTATTTCAGTCATACGCTATACATGAATGAATGTGAAACAGTTGGCTAGGTCTAAATTAAACACTTGCGTTAAAGATTATAATTTAATCATTTATTTCAGCTATATTATGTTGATATTATTTAAAATTGCACCATGTACCTTATTTGATATTATCGTTCTCCTTACCACCCAAAGGTTTCCTGGAACAGATCGCTTTGGCGATAAGGCCACCTGTTGTACTTTTCGTGTTCTTATTATACTTTTTTGAAACATGTGTTGGTGTACAATAAAGAGTTTTATCTATCCTAATTTTGTGGTAATGGAAGTAAGTTTAACAAAGTATCATGAGCAGTTTGATTTTCATCTCATTGCAATCGAATGGGAATATAACAGCTCTTGCATAAATGACTGCTTTCATAAATATTTATATAAAGGTTTGTTTAATCAGCTTTTATAAATATACATAGAAACTCGACAAATGAATTTAAAATCTGTACTAACCTGTAATACGGCTGGAATTCGTACAGGTCGTCGATGACCCTGCGCACGCGACACGTGATGCCGCAGCCCGGCTGCTGTCGCCCGTACACAAAGATGGCGCGCTCTACCAGCCGTTGAAGTGACGTCAACTCCACCACTAATGAGACAAATTCATTAATGCACTAATTAGTATCACCTTTATTAACCTAAAATAGTAATTATTATGTTGAATTTAAATTTATGGAACCACAAGGTAATTTTTTATTTTTTTATTTTTAAGGAACTTTTATGCCTTGGCACATGTCAGTTCCATCGTACCCTAAATTTACATTCTACAACATAAATGTAGGTACCCCTAGTGAGGGCTCACAAATCTGTACAAACTAAATGCTGCTCGTGAATTCGGTTCTCCTAGTATCTTATGGAACATACAAACATCATTCCTGTTCAGATCGAGAGCCCTCACTAAAGGTCAAAAGTTGAAGCATGTAATGATTATAAAACACCCGCGAGTTCACATGGATCGCTTGGAAACACTATGCTGTTGATACAGTTTTATGTTTTACTATTAAACGTTCTTAAAGTTCAAATCCATTTTCATACAATCGCTAGCGAAGAGATTCAAATGCACTACAAAGTTCGCTAGTCCCTCGAGGGATCCTGCCACGAGAGCCAAGTGCTCGGGGGACTCAGAGGGCATGAAAGCATATCTACACTATGTACTAGTTTTCTCTGAAACACTACAATCATTATTTCCATTAAGTTAAAATTTGACAACCGATTAGTCAAGTTGCTGGGGCCTTTAGTCAAGTGCCCCCTCTTACCTAGATTCCATTTATTTACATTTATAAGACAAACATTTATTTAGACAATGTTTTGTGTTAACAAAAGTTAGTGTGTTAGTTAATTAGTTAGTTTTGTGTTTTGTGTTGTTTTGTGTTAATGTGTTGTTTTGTGACAATGTGTTAATGTTTTTAAAGTTTTATATAAAATATAGTTAAAAAAATCCCTATACAATGTACCATATTTTATTCAGGATGTCTTTTAGTTTGTTTATTTTTGCGTGTCTAAGAGCAGTGGTACAGTGGCAAAGAAGATCTTAGTGTGGGCTATCGAATGTGATTTCATATCCTTATTAGAACACTTGAACAAATTTTAAAGTTGGCATTAATCCGAAAGCTTCCAGTGCTAGGGATGAACACTAGCCCGACATAGTAACAGGCTTTCTGCGTTACACTACCTCTATTCAATTTATAACAAAATTGTTTGCTTTGCCACACTCTGGATAAAATTGTTTGCTTTTGCCCCACCCTGGATAAAATCCTAACTATGTCATTGCCGGAATATAAATACGTATTAGGTATATTTCTGGCTTCCAAGATACAATTTTCTTTCTAGTTAATACAAATAAAGAATTTGAATATAGGGCTGATTGATGTTTTGTATTAAATATTGTGTTCTTTATGTTTCTTGTAAGCATTTGTGTATTTTTATGATGGATATATGTGATTTTGCACGTCAATATTGACAAATGTGTCGATCTGACTATGTATTTACCATCTTTTGTACGCACATTGGAAATAAATAAATTGAATTTAATTGCAAGGAGGGATTATAGGATAGAGACATTGGATTTACGTAAACTTACCCTTACTATGTCCAAATGTGCGCTCATCTTCATCATTACTGGTGCTGCCAGCTTCCTTCTTGAAAGTAATGAGTTTCGGTATCACGAGTAACATGCATACAACAGCAATCATAGTCACGATCTTCTTAAATATGAAGAATTTAAGCATCAGTTTTGCGATCGTAAGTATATCCAGTTTCAATGCAATTTTGTCCAAAAATCCTAATCCTGGGGCCGTGTAAGGGACTCCATAAGACGGTTTTAGCGGTGGACCATAAACAGGTGGTAAAGGTTTGTGAATAGGTGGTCCATAAGTGTTCGGTGGAGGCCCGTAAGTGTTTGCTGGAGGTCCATAGGTGTTCGCTGGAGGTCCATAGGTATCAACTGGCGGTCCATAGGTATGAGCAGGAGGTCCATAAGTGTGCGAAGGCGGTCCATAAGTGTTTGGAGGAGCGTTGTATGTTATTTCTGGTTCGAACTTCACAGGAGATCCATGATTTGAAGATGGGAAATAGTTGGAACTAGATGATCCAGCATAACTCGTTGGGCCCGATGAGTAACTGTCGCTATTCGAATACGATGGAGTGTAGTCATATCCAGAACTGTAAGAGTCGTCGCGATTCGAAATTTTCTTTTCGCCATCTTTCGCAGTTATTATAATAACACCTTGTTTAGCTTTTTCAGCGTCGATACGAGATTTAGAATAGGCATCTAAGTACGTGTCGGTTTTCTGAAGATTAGATTTAGTGCCATTTCCCGCGGGCCCAACAATGGCGGAAACAAACACGCACAAGGACAAGATCGCTGCCAGACGCGATAACAACTCCATGTTACAAATTATGCTTAGCTACCGGCTGAGTGAAGTTGCCTCCATCGATCGCAGTTGACGAATGACAAGCGACGTAGCCCCCCATTTAGTTTTCACTTTTGACTTACCGTAAAAGAACCTAAATATGATAATGGAACACAATTAAATTCTCCAAGTGCTTCGAGTGCGTTCCGCATTGCTCATGGTAAGTAGGCCCGGCGCGGCGCGGGCCGCATGCTAATAGCAGTTAGAGACGCACGCGCTCCACCGGTCTAACCTTGTTGGATGAGCCGCCCCCAAACTTCGGGGACCTTTTACAGCATAAAGAGCACTAAAAAATCGCAATCTCTTTGTGAAAGTTTTATGTAACAGTTTTTAGCGACATTTCATCCAAACTAGCTATGAACATGTTATTGTTTGATAGAATTGCTCATAATTCGTTTCGTTTCTTGAATATAAATTACAAATAACACAAAGCACTTCAACGCAAATGAAACGTAAATCATCGGTAGCTGTGGCTTTTGTGCCATTAACAACACCATGGACCGAATATGTACCTATTATATTGTACCGACCTTGACCTAAGTTAAACAAGCACCAAATGAAAATGAGCACTTGTGACGTAATTTGAGCAAGGGTCCTCATTGTCCATATGGACTTATGGGTTGTGCCTAAGATTTTCTAACTTTAAATTTCCTTTTATTTCCAACAATAGAAATATGCTTCGTCTGAAACAAAGCATTAAATATATTTTTTAGATTTCATTAGTCTCAATGTTTATTCTTAGAAAAATTCACAAATAGTTTGTTATTTAATACAAATCCTTCGAGTGCAATTCAACACCAACCTGCGTTTTACCACGTGAGAGAAAATGTAGCATTTCGCAACTGTTTCCGAAAACTTTGGAAACGAGCCAAGAACTTAAATTATGTACCTACATTGTTTATTGTATAAACAAGCAGTAGTATAATTGTATTTAAATTGTTGCTGATTTCTACTGATCACGATGCGGTGACAATTCATTTTCACTTGCAAAGTTAAAACCTCCGTATTTATGTAGGTACCCAATGTACTTTTTAATATAAACGCAAGTAACGTTCACACCTTTATTTCATTCAATATAAATTACATTTATGTTTACGTTCTAATACCGATATTTAATAGTGGTAACATATAATTGTCAATATAAACCGGTGTTATTACCTGTAAATATAAAATTGAGGTTTCTAACGTTACCGATTCTCCAATGGGATCTATATGCAAATAAGTACACGAAAAATACAAAAAAAAATGGCGACATTCTTGTACCGGTTTCAAGCCCCAATTACGAGTAGGACGCTACGCAGATCAAATGCAATACCCACTACATTCTATGTACTGAAGCCTCCGGTCAATCCATTTTAATTAATACCTATAAAATATAAATGCATATTCGTAGTTAAGATCATTCAAACGCGTTGGCCATTGTCAAACATCTTTCTTCAAAAAATTTATGCAGTTTTCGTTTCTTTTTATCAGTGTCGGGTTTGGCAAAGAACGAGCTGATTGATTTTGTGGATGCTTTCTTTTTCGCTGGACTTTCATCTTCAACTTCCTCAAAGGTGCAAGTCGCCGCTCTTTCCTGGAGTATTACTTCTGCTGTAGACCAACTGAACCTTACAAGCAGTGGATAACCGAAAACGTTGTCTATTTGGTCGCGTATGAACTTCTTTGTTAGTGGATCTGTAAAGAACGGAATCATTATAGGGTAGTTAATACTTACATATTATGAATTCATATAAAATACACATATAAGTAGAACTTATTTAGTATAACCAATGCCATAATTAAGAGGAAAAGTTGTAATACAAACAATGATAGCAATTAATAAAGATATCATTCACAATTATGAATAAAGAGAAGACATAGAAGTTGTACGCTTGATAAGCACATTCTTGCAACATATCATTTATACATATCAGCTTTGAAACTTTTTGGAATGTTTCAAAGAGTTTGTACCATCGCGCGTCCTAGATTTGAACCTATTTACTTTGACTCGGTACATACGAACTTAACAGAGATAGAGACCCAAGTTATTTTTGTATGCAATAAGTAAGTTAATTTGATATCTCACATAAACATTAAACATACCTGCTACGCAATTATTATCTGTATACAAGTCTGACGTCACCACCGGAAAAGGTTAATTAATCGGATGACAACAATTAAACATTAACATAATGTTGTAAAAAATAATAAACTGTGACATATTCTGTTATGACCTTATTTGTATAAAGGTGCAAATTTCTCTGCATCCTTGGCAATCTATGTTGAATTGAGAGATAATACCTCGACCTTACACTGCTGAAACTTAAGTTCCACTTGTTTATAAGTATTAGCAGTTTAGTCTTTGTTTTTGTATGCACTTAATATAAGTTTTGCTGTGATTTAACAATTGATCCATGTGTATAAAATAACACTCTAAAAATGTTCCCCTATATTTTTTTAAACTTAATGTTATCTTTTTCATGTGAACTAAAGACCTATGCTAGGTATGTATGCTTGCAAGCAAGAAGGGACGAAATGTCGACTTTTAGTTTATTTATCTACAGTTCTATGTCTCAAACATTTCTGCATATCGTTTTTAACCCATAAAAATATAGACACAATTTGTTTTAGTATTGCGACGTCAACGTATACTTTGAATTGTAGTTTCTTTTTATTTGCCAACACTACAATGTGGTAACACTGAAAAGGAAATTTCACGGAACTTATCAGACTCGATTTATTTTTTTGCAATAATTATAATTGGAGACACGAATGTTGGGGTCTGAGTGAAGTGGTGGGAACGGTGAATGTAAAAAGCATGGAAACATTCCTACCGCTCAATTATAGAGCAACGAAGTGTTCCGCGGTGTTCCAAGGTTCAATATTTTTTTTTACTTTTACTTATTAATTTTAATTACAAAATCTAACAGTACCCAGCATGGCACATTGTAATGAAAAGATTCTCCTATATGCACGACATTCATTCGTTTATGTAAATTGACTTCAGGCATCTATATCAACAAAAATAATTTCGTTTTCTCTTCTTCCTGGAAAAATGAGCCTTTTCTGAAATCCATTGTAGCGTGAGAACTCGCAGTGGCTCAATCACCAACTGACAATAAATTCTGTCGCCGGGTACTTATAATCTCTTTTATCCATCTAAGCAAGATATGCTTAGGTAGATACATCAGTTGAATGTACTTTAATAAGTTTCTTAGCTTATTATGTTTCTTGGTCATTACATCCACGCATAAAAATATATTTTTTTAAATTAAAATAATATTTTTATTACAGGTTTATTTTCTTCTCTAGTGAAGCCTACAATAAGACTGTATAATAAGCCATAAAACATATCAATTTCAAGTTTTTTTTTCTAGAAAGAAGGTGGCAGATGAGCAGACAGACCACCTGGTGGTAACATGCCAACATCAGGGCAGAATCACTTTGGAGATTTAGGAATGAATGTGGAGAAAGGGTTGGGAAAATGGGAAGGAAAAGGATAGGATGGAGAATGAGTTCTGGTATATCTCACTCATTACAAAAACACATAATATGTACAGTGAGGGAATAGGGTAAAGTAGAAAATGCAGTACATTTGACAATTGTTCTGTGAGTGGAAGGCAACAGCCAGTCGAGTGTACCTGTGGGATTGCAGCGTGCAGTTGCACCCTCCTTATAATACTTTTTATACATACCTCCTGGATAACCACTGCCAAATTGACTACAATCCATCTCAAGCCCCTCATCAAACTGCCACACCTTAAGTGCGTGGTCTCGTGTCACTTTTGCCACAATACTGGACGCCGACACTATGGGGTAGATGGAATCAGCTTTTTTCGCAACCTGGAAACATAATCTAAATTTTACATACGAGTATGTTCACACTGTAGAGCCAACAGCCATTTATATAAGGTGTCACATAAAGCAATACATAATGCAAAAGCTGAAAATAAGTAGTTCAGTATCGAGAATAGAATCAATTCTAAAAGTTTTTGCAAATTTTTTTTTCCATAACCTTATGTTCAATTCTAGTATATTTTACATTCTACGCGCAGTTTCATTAAAACGCGAGGCTCGCGTCGCGCCAAGGCATTACCCTGTACTGTGTAATGAGCGATACGAACGTTTTAGATACAACAACAATAACAAGAAGAATAGTTTTATATGTATATTTTAAATTAGTTGACATGTTTCAAGTTTTGGGTTATTTCAGGGTGCATTGTATATGGCATGGTATTTCATTCCATTGGGCGAGATCGATATCAAAGTGTAAAAGAGCAGTAATTTATCCTCATAAGTGTATGAGTCACTAAACGCATACAGGAGTGATTTATTCATATGCACAACTACAGAGAATCCTACTGGACTTCATAGAACGCCGTGTCAGTCTATGCTAATGGAATAATGAAAACGTTAAAAGCAATTTTCCTTCTCTTAATAATTAATGAACTGTTGGCTTGTTTCTGGAGTGATAGTTCATAATGTATTGAGGAATTTGATAATGCACATCTGAAAAGGGAGGAAGGGTGGACTCATAGGTGAACTTCCTGGGGGATATCCCCTTAACAATCCTCTTTGATTAGTACTTCATTTGTATTCCATATATTTTGTATTTTCATAGTGTCGCGGCATAGGGTGCAACTTTTATTTCGCCGGCCACATATTATAGGAGATCCACGGATGAGGAGGAAAATGGGGGAAATTCAAACATGCATTAACACTCTGATTCATCTGTGCTGTGTACTTGTAAATATGAAAACTACACACACAATCTAGATGCAGGGGTCAAGACTCCACTCCTCCTGGATTTCGTGGAATTTGGAAGCAACGGGAAAATAAATAATAAGAAGTATAGGAGGAAGACGACGAGTCTTCCTCATACCAATATACTTCCCATTCCTCCTCAGGAGGGATGAGGTGGGATGATGATTAACCTCTGACTGGCCGAGTGTGACTATCAGAAATGGCGTGCCCTTTGTATGCCAGACGATTTCGCGCGTACTCCACGCGCGAGTTGTGCACTTAATAATTGTTTATGAATTGTATATATACAAAAATCGAAATAGTAAATGTTACATTTTTTTAAAAAGATAAATGTTATTTTTACGTGGAAAGCAGTGCACTATAATTTTTATGTAACCGTTCAAAAATCGTAAAATAGGTCAATCAAACTAATTGTGTGCTAGAGCACTATATAGTGCTCCAGCACACGAAGGAAGCACCAAATGAGTGCACGATAATGTGCTCCTGCGTAACGGCGGTTAAAGAGTATAAATGGAATGAGCCAATATAAATGAGCCAATAAGGGGCAAGATAGAATGGGCTAAGAAATGAGCCCTGATTAATCTTATGCCATACACACAGATGGAGAAATCTACATCCAGTTACGTTATCACTTGTTTTAAACTTTCAATGCTAAGTAAGTAACACTTACTGTAATCTTATAGCTTGGAAATATGTCAGCCAGCTTAGCCTGATATTTCTCTGGTGGCCCCACAGTGTCCACATACACCTCAGTAATCTTTACCCCAGACTCTGCCACCTGCTTAATCAAACTTATTGCAGAGTTCATTGATACCTATAACATACAATTTTCACCTGATTATTTACAAGTTAGATAAATAGATAAATATACTTCATTGTACACCAAAACATAAAGAACAAAAAACACAAAAATACAATTAATTAGAAGTACAAGCAATGGCCTTATTGTTAAAATTGTTGGAAGGTCGTGATGCTGTCCACGTATACTTGTCTATGATGCACTGCATTTGAATTTATATTATATTCTTTTACTTTTGATGTGCGGTGTCACTATTATATATTATATTTTCGCTTATATACAAGTAAACACAATGTTTTCAAGTATTATTTACGTTTTAATTAATTGCTATAGCCGCTAGTCCACCCTATCAAAAATGATTTCTTCCAGGCAACATTTGGTAAGAAGTTGATATGTCACTTATAATTAAGTTAATCAAATTACCTCATTCAAGGAATGTTTAGCCCTTCTGTACATGGAATTCGAAATATAATTTGGAGATATAACTTCAGCTGCCCATCCAACATTATCTAGTGAGTCTGTGTCAGTTAGCATTTTTGTAAATATATCATTTCTTTTCTCCTCAGTTAAGGCCTTTGAATCGGCACATCCAAGACTTTTTAGAACTTCTTTTTTATTTATAGGACAGTAAGCCACTCCATACACCATAGGTCCTAAAAGTGATGATTTGAAGTTATAAAATAAAAATATCGAAAATGTGAAGACGGAGTTTCATTTATCTTCTTACCTAACACTGGCCCACGACCTGCTTCATCGACACCCAGCATACAGGGTTCGGTTTTACAAACGGAAGGTACATTTGAAGAATTCACGAAATTTTTATAATTACTCTTAGACCTAATAAAGTTCTGTAATGCTTGTAAAGAGTCCATGATAAGGAGGTAAACTCGTCAATATTAATAAATATAGTATCAAAATACTAAACAATGCTAGCAAAAACAAGAAATAATAGTTTTGTTATTGTTTCCTTAATCAGTTTTCCGCCAATCTGAAAAATTGTACGTATTGTCACTGTGACAGTGACAGTGACTTCATATTGAAAGCGTTTAGCAGGAAACATTCATAAGCGCTGGCAAGCAAAGTAGTGCTTTAGTTAGCACAAATAAGTTTCAATGTATTTGTGATCGAGATTAGAGGGACAAGCGAATTTATTAAATATATTTTATGTCCGCTGAGATGACTACTGCCCTATATTTCTAGGTTAATAGGTAAAAAAACCGTGCGTAACTCACTGAACGTCAAACTATCTGCATTTTTTTAAACGCAATGAAACGGTAACTTTCCATAAACCTAATAATCATGCAGCGCTTTACTTTTCATTTTCAACAAATTGTATCGCATACAACTAAAAAATAATTTTTAGAAATAAATGTAAATGATATTTAGTAATTGTATTTAGCCGTAACTTTTAATGGCTTATTTCCTTTTTTATATAACTTGAATTTCAACTGGTTCTTATTAGAAAAAAATCAAATAGCGCTGAATTCGCTTTTGTGTTTGCTTTCATTTGATTCAAGCACTTTAAGATAATGACAAAGACGCATCCGTAAACTAAAGAGTAGTACAGTGCATAATATTTTTAGATGTAGAAAATAGGTGTCATCTCCTTTTAAATTATTCCTAAATTGTCTGGATCGTGCACATAACAGGTAAAGTAAATTAAGCTTCTTTTATTCTTATATTTATTACTTCGTAGAAGATTTTTGAATCCAGTAATCACTGAATACTCGTTTGTAGGTTATAGTAGTGCGAGTAATATGCAGAACAACCCCCAGGAGCTTTCATGGCAGGCGATACAAGCTATCGTGGGGGTTAAACTTCCACCGAATGTGCTACGATTTGATGATATCGAATTCCACTTAGTTAAAAACTCTTATTCGAGTGTGGATGATTCCGATTCTGATGTGGAAATCGTGGAAAATGACTGGGAATCAGACAACAACGTATCCTCCAAACCAGAACACTCGGACAACGAAAAGACGACATCCCCAGAAAGAGCGCACAGTGAATCGCCCGTTCTACATCTCGTAGAGCCCGACAATAACAATTCAGGTAAAGACTCATTAGACTACAGAGAATGTTTAGAAAAAATGGATAGAAAAGATAATACACACGGGGACGAAATGTCGCAAATGCAAGACGACGCTGATAGCTCTAATGGGAATGTCGTGTCCATTGAAAACTACTTGGAGGTCACTTTGTCAACTGATCCCGAAGCTAGTCATATTTGCAGTCAATGCAATCAAATGTTTGCCAGTGAACAGTTACTCACATCACACCACTGTAGTGCCAAACCCACCGAAGAGAAAAAGTATCCGTGTCATGTGTGTGCAGAGAAGTTCCCCAGTTACTGGGAGCTCAGAAAGCATATAAACAGCCACTTTCCTGGCATGTTGGACTCAAAATCGAGCTTTTGTCACCTTTGCCAAAAGGACTACACAAAGACAGGTTTCATGAATCATCTACGAAAGCATACTGGGGAGAGACCGTTTGTCTGTGAACTGTGCCACAAGGCATTCTCTCAGTCAAGTTCACTCTCAATACATATGAAGTTCCACCTAAATGTTCGCAAGCACGCCTGCACTGTTTGTGAAAAGAAGTTTGTAACCAAGAGTGAACTGTCCCGCCACATGACTGTACACACTAAACAGAAGTCATACTATTGTGGCGTCTGTGAAAAAGCTTTTACTCGCTCTGACAATATGAAGAAACATGAGAAAACTCATGGATAAATTTGATATTTCAAGATCTAAGTGAATGTGAATTGCATCACATAAAATAATACCTTTAAATTGTCTTTTTGATAATATGACATAAATTGTCTTTAAATTGTGTGTGATGTATCTCACATAACTTTGATTTTAGATTCTCTAATTGCCAAAAATTTAGTCATATAATAATAATTGATAATATAAAATTTGCATTGTTTTATACCAAATTGATAAATATCATGATCTAGTTCATAATTTAGTCATTATGGTGTGTTAAAGTGAGTGTCCCCACACACACAGTGTGCTGCTGTAGTTGCTTTGGAGTTAGTGTAAGGGTTTGTATTTAAACAATTTTCAAATGCATGGTTGGGATATATAAGTAATTTATTAGGAAAATGCCTTTCAGGTGCTCTACAGTGAAGTCACAAATACATATCTCTACCCAAAGTTGCCTTTATAGATAAGTGATAGTGTAATATAGGTCAAATGGCCAAAGATTCCACAGCCACGAAGTAATTTGTTTACATTAGATAGAGGATAAAATATCGGAGGCCTTCTATATATTTGTCACAAAATTTATTGATTGTTCCTGCTTCTCTAAAAGAGCTTTAATAATTATATATATTTTTGTATACATTTACATGCAAGGTAATTTCTATTACTATTATACTACCAGTTGTAAAGTAGACCTATGCCAAATTAGATAAGACTTTCAAGTGATTCTTGTTGTACTGTGTATAAAACCAAAGCAATAATATTATTAATGTGCCTATTACATGTATCAAATACCAAATATTTCTTAGATGTTAAAAATTATGCTTAGTAATATAATGAATGTTACAGAATCTACATATGTGGAAATTGACAATAAATATTGAACAATGTTAGCAAATATAGTACACAAATAATGCTAAAATTTTATAGATCACTAAATATTTTCCTATAAATGGTCTCAGAAACAAGGTTTAGATTAGCAATAACGAACAAGTACCTAGTATAAGTTTTGCATTAATTGTAAAAATCCAAATTTGTTAAAACATCACAATTATCTGAAAATAATTAGTGTATTATCCTTAACAATATTATGTTATACATAAAAATGTAAAAGTTAAGGATTACTCTGTTTGCAGTGTTTTCCCTACAAAATACTGTTCTATAGGCACCAAATGTGTATCCCAAAGATATTATTTATGTATTTTATAATTGGCTATAAAACCAAAGTTACTTTATTTTTCGATTGTGCCACTTATCAATCTTACGAACTGGTTGTCAATACCTTATAATTTTAATGGCTAATTTTTAGTTTTAGGTGTAGTCAATAATCATATTTTAATATATTTATTGTATTTAACAATTTCTAGATATTTAACTGCTTGATTTTGATTTAGAATTAAGAATTTAAAATTGAGCCAAAAGGGAAATTCGACACAAAATCTACAAGACTGACAATAATATTCAGAGTAGATATTAACTCGTGCACAAAGCCTATTTATTAATACACAATAACTGCAATATTGTAATTATTGATCAAAAATATGCACCTTGTTGCAGTCTCTTCATGACAATTAGAATAAGGCCCGTTTGATATAATTTATAGTCTGTTTTATGAGAATGTAATAAATTGTCAATTTTATTAAAGAGTTGTTTGTTGCAAATTATGTTTTATTTCTGGGCTTAATAGGTCGTTTTCCCTTTGTTCTAGGTTACGCAAGAGATGTCGGGAAGATTGCGTAATCTTAATCCTTACGAATTACATAAGTACCTTGTTAACGTGTATTGTCTGAATACTAAGGGCTCTACGACGCTGTTGAAAAGAGACTCGTCCAAGGACCGAACCGACCTTGACGTTATAAGAGAAAACCACAAGTTTCTTTGGGAGGAAAATGATGTTGCCGATACTTGGGAGAAGCAGTTGGCTAAAAAATATTATGACAAACTCTTCAAAGAGTACTGTATATGCGATTTAACCAGATTTAAAGATAATAAAGTAAGTTTCCCTTTTTTCCAACTACACTTCGTTAGAAGGTTTTAACACAATCATCAATATGTAAATATTGTCTTCCCATATCGGGGTATATAATTCAGTAAATAAGTATACATAGATTAACAAATGAGTGACCTAGACTCGAGTCATCCTTATTAGACATTTGAAAAAAATCTCTTTGTAAATGTATTTATCCACATTTACAAATGATTATAACTGCAACATTGAAGATATAATTTATGTACTTGTATGGTTCTAACAATAGTCTGGATTAAATTCTCCCCTAACTTTAATCGAGACTGGGATGGGGACGGTCCCCTACGTAATTCTATTGCCTTTTTTTCCCGAGAGACCTTCCTTTGTGTGCCGCACTGGGGAGCGGAGCAAACAAAGAACGTACTGCCTTTATGCAGGCTAAATATAGAGCTACATTTTTAAACAGTAACGCACATCTGCCCGCCAGTTCTCAGTCCAAAGGTTGAATTCATTGAATTAGAACCACCCGATGCAGCCAAAAATGTACATTACGAAAATCTGCTTTTCTGTCTTCTAAATCCATATGGTCTTGTCCTAATATTATAAAGAAATGTTTATACTTAACAACTGCAACGAATAACTATAAATTTGGCATAATTTACGGATAACACCAACATTGATTTTTAAATACTAATTGTACGCGGGCGAAGCAACAGCTATAGTTCTTTATTATAAATATGTAACATTATCTGAGAAAAATGACCTTATTGTCGGTTCTAGTTTCTCAAATATTGAGAACGAAATAAAAAATATATTTTATTGCTCCTTAAAAATCAAATATTAGATCGTAAAATCTTATAACGAGTTTCTTTTTACTTGGAAAATCTAAACCAAAATTAATAAGTCCACACAGACTTGTGATTTTATAGGTAATGTATCTTTGATAATTTTGATTTATGATCGCTAAGAGACTCCATATTTTCACTACAATTATTAGGTAGCTATAACAATATATCGTTTGTAGTGATCATATTAGTAACTAACTGTACGGAATTAGTCTAGATATATGACCTGCGGTTGACAGGTCATACTTAGACCTGGTTATCACGAGGGAATTTCAGGATGCAGGCCTCGTAGGCCTTCACATCGGTCATCAATATTATTAGATTATACTTTCCCTAATGCATCTATCAACTGTTATGTTAGATAGGTAGCTACTACCGTTATTCCTGTTTTATTGTTCATGTCACGGTTTGGGTAATCCTCGCAATGTTTTCCTTCACCACCGTTAATAAGTTGAAAAAACATTCCCACTCATTTACTTAAATCAAGGATATTGCGACGCGAAAATCAGCAAATTATTTCTATTGTTAATTAGCCGGTGGTGAATTAATGGCCTATGGTGTCGGCCGGCTTTGGAATAGTACTACTCCCATCTCTTCCAATGGGTGTCGTAAAAGGCGATTTAGGTATAATAAAGCTGCTACCACAAGCCCAGAGAAAATACAACCTCTAAAAGAGTGGACTCGCCAAACCGCTCGAGTAGTGTGACATTTTAAGGCATTGGTAGAAAAATACATAAAAATAAAAGTAGTGTTACATCCCCCATGCACAGAACATGAGCCATGAGAATATATTGTCCATGAGGAGGCTCATATTCTGCAGTGACGAAAAAAGAGCTGGTTACGAAATTAATGACCATCTAACTAGAATTTAATTACGACCTCGCTCTACGTTAGGGTTGCCAACTCTACTATAAATATAGTATCCTACTATAACTGGAGCCTTACTACTACTTATATTTTTAATAAAATAGTATAGTAGGCAAAACTACTATATTTGCATGACAAGCAAATTCATATACATCGGGAATTCAAATATCGCTGGACATTTTCAACAAATGTTGAGGAAATGTAACATATGCAGATATTTTCAAAATTGTGCAGAACTTAAAATGCAAATAATACAAACAGAAAATGGTGTATTTTTTTGGATATGAGACAAATAAAAGGCTGACAAAATTACAGCAAGAGATTCCTGTGTTTCAAATCACTAAGAGGCATTTTTGACAAAAAGTCGGAATTACTTTATACAATTGGTTCGATTTTTTATAGTGAAATTGGCTAAGTCTTCTAAAAGACTTCAATCTTACAACAAAACTGTAATTTCCCAAATTTGAACTATTATTGGTAGAAAAATAGAAATTGTTCAAAAACTGAATATCAATTTCTACTCAAAGACGATTCAGTTGAATAAAATTCTGAACCTTGTACTCGCTGATCAAAAACTAAATCTACTGCTGAAAAATAGCTACTATTCTAAAAAAATACATCATAGCGATACAAATACAAATAGCGGCTGTGCCGCGCAGCCGCTGGGCGCACTCCACTGGCCACGTTAACCCTCTCACAGAAGACTACCTTGAGATGTACTGCATTTCCTACTTTATCGTATTTCCCCAATGTACGGTACGTGTTTCGGTAGTGACTGAGATATGCCAGAGTCCATTCCCATCCTACCCTATCCCTTCCCATTTTCCAAACCCTTTCTCACAATCCATTCCTTAATCCGCAAAGTAGGCAGCGCATCCGAAGGCGTGCCAACATTTGCCATTCTGGACTGAAGTTGGTATGTATCCCGGATGTCAAGTTGGCAACCGTACCTTTCGTAGGTGCTCAGACGGACTCACATTTTAAAATTTTGATTTTTAAAAAGCTTAAAAAAAACAAAAAAATATGATAGGAAAAAGATTACAATATTTATCGTATTTGGTATTGTAACGCTACGGGATAATTGTTATGCTTGACGTGCGATCTCGTATCTCTAACGAGAAACTATGTATAACAAATTATTGTATCTATATTGTAGTATCTAACTAACCAATTATTTTAGTCAAATGACTGTTTACAAATGAGATCAGATTATCTATTAGGTACTACACCTAAATCGTAGATTTTAGGTGTAACAACTGTAGTAGGTTTTATTGGAATATGTCCAAGAAACCCCCTAGTCCACCGGATAGTAGGTGACTCTCTGTCGCGTGGGTCTTTCGCAACCATCTCAGGTATGCAATCACGCAACGTTAGATGGCGAGCTTAATCAATTGGAAACTCTGCGGTATAAAAGCTACTTTATCCCCACACCGAAACAATGCTCCTTGGCAACGTTGATTAACCAAGAAATAAATTACGTAAGAGAATTCTTATTTTACCCAACAGGCCTTCTTTCCTTTGATTTTGTCCTTCACTAATCACCACCCTATTAAAAATGACCTGAGAGGTAGATAACTGCGTCAGCCATTGTTTAAAATATAAATGTTTACTTTAAACTGGATTGTGACATTTTGAGAATCATTATTATCCTACTTAAACTGTAAATTTTCAGGTCAGATTATAAATAGTAAATTGTTACGATGCTCGCTTTCAATCTTACCTATTATTTCATCAACTTTTCTCGAAGCTTCTGCCGAGCTTTCGCTCCTAGTCCGGCTCTTCGCCGAGCTGTAGGTTGATCAAGACAGATATCCGCCTATAACGTCCCACGGCAAAGAAAGATACGGGCCATAATCCACAATATGAGCTCAATGCGTCTGTACTTAAGTAGAAACTCACTGGTACCTACGGGCCAACGATTTGAACTCACAATCACATGAATGTCAGTCCATACCCCTAGGCTATCACCGCTCGGTTTAAGTAAACTCAATAAAATATAACGTGAACGTCAGGTGGCACTCCGGTGGCGGGTGGAAAAAGAAGTAGTACTTGGGAAGGGACAGTTTCAGTGCGGTAACAAGCACTGCATCAGCGACACCGGCCTTAGGTCCTGGGAGGTCAACTTCGCCTACTTGGAGGACAACGAAAAAAGGAATGCGCTTGTGAAATTGCGTAAGTCTTTTACTTATGTTTCATTCATTTACTTTTTTTGCACTATAATGTACAGAGGCGGACTTAATGCTTTAGGGCAGCGTTTCCTAATCTGGGTCCGCGGACCTCTGGGGATCCGCGGACCCATTTCTGGACTATATAAATGAAATAAAGAATTCCACCAAGTCTCGTGATCGCGACCGCGTAGCGTAACGATAAAAAGCGAACGACTCGGTAACACGGCGAGCGGACGTCTATTATCTGGCACCGTTGCTGCATTTATAGGGAGGCATTAGCTGCTACGAATATGCCAGAAAATTTGGAAAACACAGTATTATGGTACATTGTGCAGTTGGTAAATTTCATAAAAGCTAGGCCTCTAAATTCCTGTATTTTCGCTATTATTTATGAAGAGGTGGGAAGCATTCACAAACAGTTGTTGTTGCACGGTGAAATACGCAGGTTGTCTCGTGTCAAACTTGTGTCGCGTGTTTTTGAGCTGAGAAATGAGATCAGAATGTTCTTTTTCAATAATTCTACAGGCGCCGTCAATAAACATGCTGATCACTTCCATGACTTTGAATGACTCTCAATGGTAGACTATGTAGCTGACATCTTTAGTGCCGTCAACGAGCTGAACTTGAGCCTACAAATAACAACATCTTCAAATCTGAAGTTAAAATTGAAACGATGTTGAAAAAACTTGATTTATGGACAAATCGTTCACTTAAAAAAATTACAATCATTTTCCTACACTTTCTACATTTTTTTTGGAATTATCTGGTGGAGCTTTGTTGCCAGCAGAAGTACACGAGGAAATTATTAAACACTCGAATCACGAAATTATTAATTATTAAAGCGCTTTGTGTCTTCATTTCGAGATTATTTCCCAGCACCAGAAATAAAAATTGGATAACAGATCCTTTCAATACTGGCCTATTACTGGCCGACTAATATAATAACGACACAGGAAAATCAATTAATAGAAATATCGTGTGATTCAGCTTTAAAACGGAATTTCAAAGAATCTTCTCTATCCAGTTTTTGGGTAAATTTAAAGAAAGATTATAAGTAAATAACAGAAGAAGCACTGAAACACTTATTGCTGTTTTCAACAAAATACCTATGTGAAAAGGCATTTTCTACTCTTGTATATAGGTACTAACAACAAATAGGTACAGAAACAGATTGCAAGTAGAACCAGATTTAAGAATACGACTTAGTAGTAACATCAATCCGAATATCACTTATTTAGTTGCAAAAAAATCAACATCAACCTTCTATCACATTAAAAAATATGATAATACATTTATAATAATTATAAATTATATATATTACAATTATTGTGAAACAAAATTACATTTTGAAGGTTACAAAGTAATGTTTTTTTATATATTTGTAGTACCTACTAATATGATTAAGGGGGTCCGTAACAATTATGCTCGATTTACTAGGGGTCCGCAGCTGGAAAAGGTTGGGAAACGCTGCAGTGGCATTCTCTACCAGCCGAACGTTGGTTAAATGTGAAAATTTTAAGCGGGTGCAGAAGAAATTAAACAGTGAAGCTTAATTCATATGTATAAATAATAATAATATAATACATTGATAATTTACTTATACGATGAAATATATAAACCATACATATGAATTATATATATCTATATCAATAAGATAATATAAATATAATACGTATAATAAGTTATAATATAATACTAAATATACTTAGAGAAAAAAGGAGAAAATTACCATTAGCTCTGTGAATTTCGGAGTGTTCCCAAAGCTTCCTCTTGAGGTTTTTTATTAGGAGCCTTCCATCAGTGGGGAGCGGTTCTAATCTTGTTGCCTGAGCGGCGAAGAAATTAGTCATGAAACCATTGCGATGAGAAAAACAGTGTGGAGTTTTAAGTGGAATGAATATAACGGTCATGAGAATTCCTCTAAAACTAAAACTTACATTTCAGGTGTTCAGGGAACGTGGATCGTATAAGATAGAAAAAAGCGTGCAAAGCAATCTTACAACATGTACGTCGTCGGATGGACAGCCATTTAAGCCGAGAACTTTATGAGGATTTAAGATCATATTTACGAAGTCCGTAGATGAAACGAATAGTTTTTTTTTTATTTGTAACCCAACAGCGATGCGTAGTGTATTTAAACAAAAATTAAAGTTAAAAACCAAAGCCAATACAAGATTACACTAAATAGGTAGTTATTAAACATATCTATTACTAAACATACCTACATATTGAGGTGGCAGCAAGCTGCAGTCGCTCGTACCTGCTCTGCTCAACACAAAACCATAATATGATATAACCATACCTGATACTATAAAATCTTATATTACATATTATATCTTAATTCTATTTGTGTATGTATGTATATTCGTGGGTGTGTGCATGATCTTCTTGGATTTGGGTGGGTATATTACTCATCCAACCACGTAGCATAAGTTAAAGATTTATGTGCCTGAATCCTGATACCTTCATTGCATTTTTTACGATGCAATTTAACTATTGCCTTTTTTAGAGATTTTTTGTTAAGTATTTTAAGTCCAATTCTGAGTAATAAAGATTATAGGTACGTACAATGCGACAAAGTACAGTGTTTTGCGTATAATTCCTATGGACAAGAGGGACGTGGAAGAGTGGCATGGAACAGTTGTTGATAAGACGATCCAACTTAAGATCTTGGTTGACACCAGAGTAACAAACGTCGGCGTAATCAATTACCGGTAGCAACAGTGACTGCACTAGCAGTCTTAGTGCCGATCGGACGTTTTTTTAAATTGACATGGGGATCGTAGTGAGTAGGTAGGTAACCTTTCGACACACTTCATTGATATGTGGGGCCCAGGTCAGCGAACTGTCAGTGATCAATCCTAAATTTTTAACCTGTGAACAATATCCCTATGTCCCTATAGGTTTATTGTAAACACATTATTACGTCTTGCACTGTTAGTGTCAGCGATTTCATATTACGATCAATGATGAATCTCGAATAACGATTCATATACACCTGTCTAGCCATAAATAATGTTACAAAGAAAATATTGATATTTTTTAAGTTATCATTTTATAAGCCTACCTATATCAAGTATACATTTACAGGGAGCATACATTAAAAGGGAGCAGAGGGATTTTGTCTACTATAAGATACGAACGTTGCTTTGGCCTTAGGGAGTACCTACTTTTAATTACAGTTCACCTGGAGTCCTTTGTCCAGTCCTTTGATAACATTTGATGCTTGAAATTATATTTGTAAGACTACTTAAATGTGTATTTTAAAAATGTATAGTTTTATTGTAACTACAGATTTTCGTGGAGAGTAGGTACTACAGTGTACCCAAGTGTATATCTTTCCGCTTGATGTTTCTGAAACGTTATCTTTTGATTAGCTTCTTTAGTTTGGTAGATTGTTAGTTATGTAGTAAGTTCCAGTAAGTACATACAGACAAGCTACATGTTTACAATTTCTATTTTATCCCAAAAAACGCTTTTAATTATTTTACAGGTTTATGTCCAGAATGTTCTGACAAATTGAACTACAGATCAAAAAAGCGCGAAATTAAGAGACTTAAGAAAAGCCAAAAGAAAAAAAAGCATAAAGAAAAATCCAACTCCGATAAAGATGAAAGCAGTGACGAGAGGGGTCCTCGAGAGAACGCAGATGAGCCCCCTGAACCTTCCACGTCGAAGGAGGCATTGGAACTGACTGAAAAGGAAGAGTCTTTGTGGAAGAAAGGTCTGCTGCAGTTTTTTTTTAAATATAGAATTGAACCTTAAAGCCTGTTCTGCACACTACTCTGCACGCCGCCGAGAATCACTCGTAACGAAGAATGCCTCTACACTTTCGGAATTAACAGTCTTATCCATATGAACCCTTTGTCGTAGTTACAAATGCCATCAATATTGCCATGTCGATGGTTTGAGCAGAAAATGAACCTAAATCGGGTGAAGACTAAAACTATCAGTACTCCCTTCTTCGCAAGTATTAACGGCCTGAGTGTAGATCTAACTAGAATAGAATTCAATCATAGGTTTTGAAAATTTAGCAGGAACACAACATATACTTTATAATTCGAAATTGCAGCAGCCATTCGATTTGAAGGTCGCGTAACGTCACGAGTTGAAGAACATATCTCTGACTCGCTCTCACATTGTCTTACACAAATTTATAGCGTGCGCCACGAGCAGCAAGAATTTTGGTCATTGACGTGAGGTCAGGCAAGACTCGATACAGAAATTTGTATGAAAATCGTAGCACACCGACAACTCTGCTAGACCCCTCTTAAGATTCAATAATATGAGAGGTCTAGTAAAGTGGTCGGTGATCGACGATCTTCCTGCTCGTGGCGCGCGCTTGTGTATCGCTTGTTGATAAAATCTGTTCCTCAAATTGGTTGATGTTATATTTTCGTGTCGCACATTTATTTTCAGGCGTGCAAGAAATAGAAGAGAAAACTCGCGAAGAAGAATTTGAGGAATATCTGGAGGGCTTGCTATTATAACTATTTTTAAGGCATTTTTAAGTATTAAAATAAAAGTACAAAGAATTGTATTATTATTTAATTTATTATTGCATCCTATTACATAACTATGTGATTATGTAAAAAAACGGAATCGCTACTGATATCAAAACTTATTAAATCAGTTTATGCGTTATTATAAACTTTAATATCTATAAATACACAAATATAAAATTACATGCATTTGTTATAGGCAAAGTCCGAAGCACCGTCAATCCTATGTTAAACTAGTCAATCCTTGTATGGATTTTATACTGGCCTGTTTTTGATCAGTTGTAAATGAAAATTTGATCAACCAGTTCCTAAACTGTTTGATCAAAGGCAATAGATACTCAGATAATCAATTCCACTTTTAAAAATTCATCACTAGGTACTGCAATCAACCCCCAAATTAAAAGACGACGAGGTGGAGACTTGTTTTTTTTTTGTGGAAATGAAAGCTTTTGCATCATAGATGAAGATTTTTACAGTAAGAAGGCAGATGAGCATACAGTCCACCTGGTGGTAAGTGGATACTGTCGCCCTGCGATATCGCGGTACATCGAATCTGTTGTCAAAATTAAGCTGCACCTTCTTCCTCCGCATGGGGTGTTTAGTGCAATATTCAAGTTCAGCAACCGAAATAACCTACTGGATCCCAATTTCAAGCCGATTTATCGCACATAAAAAAGAAATAATAAAAGCGGGTAGTTTTAAGGAGGTGATTTAGCCCTTCCGCAATTTGAATCGGAAAAACACGTTCCTTCGTTCAATTTATTTCAATACGTTCAATTTATGATGTAAAAGCTACCATTTCCATAAAAATACAAGTTGCCACCCCGACGTCTTTTGACGGCTTATTGGGGGTTAATTGCAGTACTTGGTTAAGCTATTATCGATATCACCAACGAACTGCGATTAGATAAAAAAAAATATTAATTATAATATGTTCTTCACATAAAAAATGTAATATTTTTATTTTTTCAGCGATAAATAATATATTTTTTAATTAACAAAATTAGTTATAAAATGTAAATTATTCTTATGTAATCGTATTTACATGATATCGGCAATAATAGTTTATTTTCTTTAAACAAAATATAAAATAATACAGAAATTAGTTTTACTATTATACATAGGCACATTTTTCTTTAATTATCTCACTGTTTCACTGAACCTAGATTGACTAAGAATGACTTTCGCTTCTTAAAATTGACTTTGAATATAGTCTCCACTGAAATCTATTTACTTTGACTTCTGTCCAAAATTGGAGAGGCTGTGCTTCGATCTCTGATATCAAAAAGTAAGCACAATATCAACTGAAATAAAATCTCACACAATTACACAACAAAATGATAAACACAAGTAAATTTAACGAAAAATAGGTTAACTTACTACCTTATTGTAAAGTCAATCACATTTTGGAAATGCGCGTTCATCTGCTCATCTCTCATTAATTGCATTATTATAGCCTCAATACTAACGTATTATCACTACAAATACAATCAGTATTAATATCCCTGTTACAATACAGTACGAATTCACAACGCCACATTCTTATCAAAGTGAGCAATATTGACTTTTCTGGTACAACTAAATTGCGGTCGACCCACGTAGACCAGTCGATATAGTTGATCGATGATCGATCTATTTTGATCAACGATCAATGGATACATGATCCAGTTGATATTATCGATTGAAAATAGTCGATTGTAAATGTCGATCGCGGATATCGGTCGATGCTGCACCACGCTAAATCAATTTGAACGGTCGATGTCATCGATCGATCGCAATATAAATTTACCTTTACTGCGATTAGAAATACTATATCATTAGACCATTGTTATATACAAATGCCTCAAAATCATTTGCAAACAAATAGACATTTACGTATCCCTACTGTTGTAATTTTGGATAGCTTTACATAACAATGGGATAAATATTTATGTTTACATTATTGGTTAATGTAAGTTAAATAGCAAGATGTTTAGACAAAAACCGGCAAAGCGATACTCGTCTAATAATATCTTATTTGACTTCAAATTAACCAATAATGTGAACACAATTCTCAACCCGCTGTACTGTCAAATTAGCTAAATGTACAATGTAGATTTCCAAATATTATTTATGCACCTGCTTTTATCAACAATGCTAAACTTACGGAATGAATAAGATTTTTGAAATTTTCGGGGTTTAATATTAAACGTTGATAGATTTAGAAATCGAGTAATCGAGACTTGTGAAGGGAAATAGAATTTGCTATTTAACGTACGAAAGCGCACGGGGGGGGGGGGGGGGGGGGGTCAGCATAGTTTCAGTAGGCAATAAACTTTAACCTGCAAATGAATGTGTGTTTGTTCGGATTGTGCGTGATACAATTGAAACCAAGAAACAAAACAAATATTGCGTTTGTATCAGTGATCAGTCGCAATTTAAGCAAATGGTTGCGAGGCATAAGTTGATGCATATATTTCTAGTTTTATTATAATTATTATACGAGGACTAGTCCTGCCACACGACAAAGGTCGCAATAAGCGACATTGTGCATTTCCATCTGAGTACAATTTTAGGATTTCCGCGTTTTGCACACACACATATCTATTAAACGGGTGGTATGTTTACCTTTTTTATTTCACTCGACGTTTTGGCCGGGTTATAGCTATCAGAGTAAAAAAAGGTAAACATTTAAGACCCGTTTAATAGATAAATGAGGGGCTTTAATCATAATGGATCTAACCCACATAAAAAAATTAAGGTGCTGGAGAAATCCAAGGATGCTTTCCAAGGTCTTACTTTAAGTTTTAAAAACGTTTTGATTGAAAAAATATGGACTATATTGTAGTTTTTGTCACAAAATTCTTTATTATGAAGAAATTAGTGTGATTGTGGGTTGGTTCCATTCTCATTAGTCGGTCAAATTCTGTTACTAATTTATCGAGAGCAATAATTCGCTTAGAAAATTTTACTTCACTCGCAGATGGAAATACATTTAGGATACTTGTACATCCTCCGACAAGAGTTTTTATAATGAACATAAGACAAATCGTCCCCGAGTGAAACATTCCCGTATTTTTAGTAATCTATGGATTTATAGAACACATTACCGTTTATTTAATAGTTTTAATAATTCACAGATTTGAACTAAATCAAATTTTTCTGTTTGTTTTCTGTTTCAAGTTCTGTAACAAAACTTTTACCGAAAACATTTATTAAAATAATAAGTACAACTGTTGGCTCTTTCCCACGCAATTCTCCTTATAGATAAAAAAATTGAAATGTCATTGACAAAATATTGTCCTTGAATGGCCAGAATCGAGATCAAACCTAAGCTGTTAGAAACCACCTGCGAGATCGATTTATTCTCATCTAAACCCGTATCGGACCATAGACAAGATCCTAAAACAATTTTACAGCTAAATATTATAACATCGTAATAGCACCCTCAAAAATACTATAATGTGGATGCTACTCCTAAATCACAATACAACCGCCACTTCAAAACATATTCGATTTTGTATTCGATTTACACAAAGGAAGAGAACATTATTTACTCCTATGAATCTAAAATATTTTTATCATAATGTTTGTGTTTTGATGTAATTTTGCACCATTTTTTCTAAAATCGAGCATCTAAATGGCATAATTTGACTAAACAATACATATATACGAGAATTTGGTGCTCTTAGTTCAAAATTTTTTAGTTTCGAATTTATTTTACAATACATTAGGACATATCTCGCGCAAAACATACAACAAAATATATGTATTCTTTTTCATATATTTTCTTTAGTAGATTTGATGCATAATAAACGACATACTGAAGATCTTTATATACACAAATAAACGTTTATACTTTTATTTATTGCAGTTTTTCCAATAGCTGTTTTGGAGCTATGCGTGTGACCAGCAGCGTAATAGGGTGTTTGACACTGTAAAATTATACTTCTATAAAATATAACATGGTCTGCCAATGCAAAACACGTGTTTTATTTATTTAATATAAAAACAATTGATTCAAATTAATTTTACGTCATAAAAATATCTTTATTCTGTTTGTCACGTGAAAAAATACTTAAACACTATCTGCCAGTGTTTGAAGGGTGACGTCACTCTCAGTGCCCTTTCGCTTACGATAAAAATCGGAAACACGGTTGAAGATTCAAAACATCGTCTGCCAGTCAGTCGGTGTTGAATAGTGTTGTAAAAAGAGCGCTAAGCGTTCGACATTCGAACGCTCAGTGAGCGCTAATGAACTTTTTAAGCTCACGTTCCTAGGCGTTACCGTTCAAGTTTTTAACGTCTGATGGTATTAAACCCTCCAGTTTTAAACTCGAACCTCAAACGGTAACCGGTATTAACCAGCATAACCTTCGTTTTTTTTTATATTTATTTCTTAACAGTTCGTTACCGCCCAAGCTCTTGAGCGTTTTACGTTTCAACAAGAGATGAGATCGTGTTGCTCCCACTTACAACTGCGTTTCATATATTTCACACCAAAAACACAAAACGTCAAATATGTATCTATTGATTTTACTCGACATTCCGCCAAGCATGATCACCAGCTAACAACTAGTGAAATAAAATAGGTAAACGTTTAACAGCCGTTCAATAGATATTTCAGACGACAGTAAGGCCGTGTCGACCTACGCTCTATTGTACTATAGTCCACATCCTATAGTTCACAGTATTCCGTTTATGTCGCGCAGATATTAAGATTGTAAATAGGGACAATACTGAGGGTCATAAATAAAGAGGAGACTGTTGGTGTCGGTACACGCGACAGGGCGATAATATCAAGGTGGATAAACCGAATCGTAAGTGAAAACAAGATCAGAACAAGACATGGAAACAGGGCCGGATCAAGCGTTCTTAGCGCCCTGGACGGAAAATCTGCAGCGCCCCTTTAAGGACAGCATTTTCGCTGTGTATTGAGCACTTCAATTTGTATTTTGGAAGCATAGTCACTTTATTTATTTTTATATACAACAAATGAAAAATGAGATGAATCATATAAAATCAGATTTTCCGCTTGCGACACGGCGCCTCTCGATTACTTGGCGCCCTGGGCGTCCGCCCAGCTTGCCTAAATCTCTATGGAAATAAGATTATAACTACTATATAAGCAATCAAATGCCCTGTTACAATGCGCGTCGGTAAATCAAGACTCGAATAAGAAATAAGTCGTATTTATTTGTTTTGTGCGTTCTTGTTGAGGTCCTCGTCAGAACAATCTTCGTCGTGGTCATCATCGTGCGTGTGCGTCAGCTGCCGTGGTGTTTCCGGCCGGATATGCGGTATTGACGCTTGGGGCTGTCGACAATAATAATGACATTTACTATAGTCCCTATAATTCTCTCCACTTTATACGAAAAGGCACTTTAAGACCTGTTCAGATATAAGCGATATTCGCTGCGGTAACGTCTAGCGGTAATATCGGCGGTAGCGGTAATGTCTAGGCTGTTTGAAATTGGCGCGAGCGTCTTTGCATACCCGCATACATCGATTATTTCGAAGCAACATTTTTTTGTCCCCGCCATATTGAAGGCGGTTTGATATTTTTGAGTAGTAACACGCGCTCGGCGGCGAGCAGAGTTAAATTGAGATAAATTCACACCGCGGCCACGGACAGTTGTTATTTGTTATTCGCGCCTAGTAATAGGTCTTGTTCGCTGATATCCTGTGCCACGCGAGTGTTTTGGGAGTTAAGTTCACATCGCGGCCTGGGGCAGTTGATTTTGGGATTCGCGCCTATTAACTGGACTTGCACGCGGATCTCCTGGAGCCACGCGAGTCTTTTGGTTGGACTTGGTGATTGTGCTTGTGGTACTTGGAAGTGACATCTCGAGGTGATTTGCTGCCGTGTGTGAGTTGCCGAACTGTAGCGGCCACCGGCTCACCACAGGACGAGACTTGGTTTACTACGCAAGTATTTATTGCGAATGTATGTATTTATTCAATCACACTAAGATAGGTCACGTCTAGTAGGGACTAGCGTAGGTACACTTTCCAGATTTGTGCGTGGGCAAAACCACCTGGGGTAAGTGAGACCTTTAAATTGTGTAAATTGTTGATTATTTGCTTACCCACCATTTTGGTGGATACATTGAGTAAGTTTACATTTGGGCCCGAGTGCACATTCCTCGGGCTGCTTTCGCGTAACACGAGGCAGGTGCGCCTAGTGTGCGCATCGTAAACATAGGCGATATTTTGTACGAGTACTTTCGATACTTTCATGAGTAAGATACTTCTTTTGCGATTTGTTCTACGTTATATTTACAGACGACGCTACCTAACCACTTATTGAATTAGTTGATAATGAGCAGCAAAGCAGTTTGTACCGAGCGCTCGATTCGTCGATACTTTACATACACATATTATACTTTTAAAAAAGCTGTCTTATTAAATACATAGAGAATAGAACATGACGCCTAGAAGCACTTCGACTGGTTCATGCCTTTTCACTTCTTGGGAGAGCAAATACGAAAACAAATAATAATAATAAAAACATAAACGGGCGATGAAAATTATCCACCAAAAACTCTCCCTGAAATACGGTCTCTTAGAACAGAGATTGCTTTATTACAAGTACCAGAGCAGACTGCGTGGGCGATACAATTTGCACACGTGTTTATAGAATGGAGGTGGCAAACGAGCAGATAGTTCACTTTGTGGAAAGTGGATACTGTTGCCTATAGACATCCGCGAAACATGCCAACACCGATACAGAATGACAAACGTTGGCACGCCCCCGGAAGCGTTTCCTACCTTTGGAGATAGAATGGATTTCCCAAGCCTATACCTACATAGGCTTGCGTAAACGGGGAGGAATCGGAGATAAAATTAACTCTAGTATATCTCATTTACTACCGAAACACGAACATACATTCGTTTGTTACCAGCGACACCACTGCTGCACACTGTTGGTGATGTTGGCAAAGCAAATTCACAACAACACGATCAATAGTGTGGCTCAGTGGTGACGTTGGTAAAAAAACAATTATCAACGATACCATGAGTGGTGTCGTTGGTAACAGACGCGTACGTTGGGGGAATAATGGCCACGTCACTCACTGCACTAGCCCAAATGCGGCTATTTTAACTCTTCGTTTAACTGTGAAGTTAAAGAAAGAGTTAAAAGTATGGATACAGAACACTGTCAACAGACACAGTGCACGCAGAACGCGCACGGTTGTCAGCAGTGTGCGATATAGCGTCACTGCGCACACTGTACTCACCAGTCGCCTCCCGCACACTAACAATATGTAAACTTTTATTTAATTCTTGTGATCATTTAATAAAATAGTATGAAGGATAATAAAAGTTATTTATCCCACCTTCTGAAGTTGCACCTACACCTAAAGACATATTAGCTCCAAAATTATAAAGAACTTTTAGGATGGGGAATGCATGCTGCAATCTTACAGCCGCTGGGCGCATCCGACTGGACGTATTCACTTATGGTCTTATCGTGATAACATTATTACTAAAATCAATAATGATTATTATAATGAGTGTATACAAAGCGAACGTGATGTTACCTTGATGTCGTTCGCGTTGGGCGCGTTAGGCGCGGGGAGCGCGGGCGCGCTGTGCTCGGACACGTCTTCCAGCAGCGTCACGTGCGGCGGCTTCACCGCGGGCGCCGCCTGCCGTGTCCTGTTACATTACAACATGTGTTAACCTCACATATAGAGGGATAGATAACGCAACTTGTCCATCGCTGGATGCCAATTTCGGAAACGCAGGACTACATTAGACACGGTTACATTACACACAGTCAAATTATACGCGTTCAGTTATAACTGTCAGTTTAAACTGTTTAGTCAAAAGTGATAGGTTTAAACGATCGTGTGTGACGGCCATAAGATAGACGTGAAGCGTCATTATGGCGCGGCGAGTGTGTACCTGTCAATGGTGGGCGTGTCGACAGTGAACCGCTGTTCATGCGCGACGGTGGACTCGTGCGGCATGAGCATGGCGGGCGCGCGGAACATGTAGCAGAACGGGTAGTACATCAGGTTCAGGAACGACGCCGCGTACAGGTCCGCGTACCTCACCACCTGCACCACATGACAACGACACGATATTACAAAATTATATAACAAAATTATAGTATTAGACACTTTTTATATAATTATTAATTATGTTAAATAAACGGGTTTAGGCCCGTTTAGGCAGGTCATATTTGCCGCAGCACTGACAATCGATGGGATAGACGAGTGGAGGTCATGTATCGGAATGAGCACTGCGGGACGCCCTCCAGCCACGTGAGCCGACGACTTGAAAAGTTCGCCGGTAGTAGTTGGATGAGAAGAGCCGAGGATCGTGTGTGGTGGCGAGCCAAGGGAGAAGCCTATACCCAGTAGTGGATAGACGTAGGCTTATGGTATGGTAAACGACTTCGGTAAAGTTTTGAAAAAGTGGTTTATTGGTTTGAAAAGAAAAGAACTAAGAGCTAGTGTCTATAAAAGTATTATTGTAACAATATTTTATCATAATTCCATTTACTTCTTAACTCATACATTTTGCTGCATTCAGCATTGTTCCTACCATGCATGTATTTAAAACAATAAAAGCAGGCAGCCACGTCGCATGTGTGTTTATTTGACACGCATGACGTTCCTGACATACTCCTGTGTGGAATCACCAAGCAGTGACCGCACACAGTTTTGGTCCTTCGAGCGGGATGTGGCATTATGTAAGCACCTATATAAAGAGTATTTAACTTAAAAAGTTTTCTGGCCCTTTCTGATGTCCCTTACGTCAATTAAAATTTTCAAGACCGATATATTGATTTTCATTTCACAGCATTGCTTTCAGTATGTGCTTTAAATTATTTAATATTTTTTTTAAATAGTCAAATAGTTCTTTATGGCTCGCATTCATAATGTGAATGATAAGCTACCTTTTTAAAAAAACACCGATGTACGTGCCAGGTGGAAAAATAGATTTCGCTATTTTTTATCGTTTTCGTAACATGTTGAATAGGATATCTATGAATTTCCTTTTTCTATTTCTCTAGTTTGAATCATCGTAATTTATTTTAAGCATCAAGCTTTACCGAGACATAGACCCAAATTATTTATTTGTGTCGAATTTCATTTCAATGAGATAAGAAATGTGGTGAGACTTTAGGGGCGATACGACACAAAAAAAGAGTAATACAAAAAAAAGAGATTATTTTCGTTTCAGTAATATAACCATGCAGTCCGTAATGCAATAACTGTAATAACTGTAATGCAGTCCACCTCTTCTTATAAAACACTTTTTGCATGCTGTGTTCTTCGGTAAGAGAGCTGCTATTTATAATGCTCTATGTCAAAGTTTAAGTACTTTATATTTATAATAATAATGCAAATGTATGGTAGCTTGTTGGAGAACCTAATAAAATACATAAATATTAAACTTTAGTAATTACAAAAGAAAAGGGATTACTTGTTCTTTTTGTATCTATTACTATCGCAGTTTATAAGTTGTCGCTAACATTATAATCCTTTATTATTTAGTTCTTTTAAGATCATGATCTCCAGACTAACCTGTGACGAGAAGAATGTCTGCCTAGAGCCGGAGCGGAACAGTGAACCGAGCATGCCATATGAGAGGTCCATTTTGTGTGTGACGTCACGGATCGACATGCGCAGTTTTGATATATCCGGCTTCTCTTTTGTGCTCGAGTCCAAGTCTCTGCAATACAATTACAACCATTTCCTTATTTTGACATCCTATAGACAAAAATAGACGCTTAAAATGACGCAGTTAACGTAAAATCGACTAAAAGTGGTGTTTAGGCCAAATAGCCTTTGAACTGTTCATTTGTAAAGAAGGATAGCATTTGTCTGTCTGTTAGCGCTGTTTGCATCTGCAGTGTTGCGATTTACACTGCTGTACTATTACTATTATCTCGGTATTATACTGTTATATCGGTAGGTGGACTTATGAAGTATTTTTTATCATAATCCAATCAGAAATTAAAACAATAGACTGGGGGGTGTGCGGCAACAATGTCGGTTTTTAGACATGTGACTTTAGTCTGGCCATACTCATCGTGCAGCCAGCGGGCGCAGGGATGTGGGAGAAGGGATTCAATTCACCATTGGGATTAGGATTTCGACAACTCTTTGCCTAGGGAATGTACATTTCAAAATAAATGGTTCTGAGAGCAGTTGTTGAGGTTTGGCATGATAAACTTATAAACTGATACCCTAATAGATTTACTTAGTCTGGCCATAAATACCGTTACAATAAACAAAAAAAAATACGTTTGAATTTGGAACCTGTCACTCTCACGTGAAAAATAAATGTTTTCCCTCAGTTTGGCGCCAATCATTATTAAATATTGTCCTATTGATAAGAGTTAATATTATTAAGAGTAGGGTGAGAACGAAAACCATATTGCTGTAATTGCATTACACAAACTGATAATTTAAAGGAAAATAAGTACGCAAAGGAAGCTCAAAGACAAATTTTATTTACGGACAAGAAAATGTTTGCCAATGAGGAACAGTTTAACGAGCAGAATGATTGCTCAAAACTCCAGAGAAGCTGCTCAATTAATCAATAGGGTGCAACGTGGCTATTATCCGGCTTCAGTGATCGTTTGGTGGAGTGTTAGCTATCAAGGAGTGACTAAACCATATTTTTATGAAAAGGGTATTAAATCGTCGGCTCAAGTGTATCAAGATACGTTTCTTGAGAAGGTCGTAAAGTCTCTTAACAACACTGTTCCATAACCAAGAATGATCCTTTCAGCAAGACTTAGGTCATAAGGCTCGCTCGACACAGGCGTGGCTTGAAAGGAATGTTCCCGACTTTATTACAGCTGAAGACTGGCCGTCATCTAGTCCCGATATTAATCCGCTCGATTATGATTTATGGTCACTTTTTGAGAGCATGGCATGCTCTAAACGCTATGACTAGGTGTAGATACTGGTAGATATTGTGTACATTATTTTCTGTTGTAGCACGCCTAGCGTATTAAGTATATGTGAATATGACCCAAAAAAAGGTTGAATATAGCTGGTTTAGTCGACGTAGATATGGTACACAAACTGACTTGGAAATCGGATGTCAAACGGACAAAACCGCAAGGAAAGGCAAGAAGTATCTTATATGTTACTAATGTCTTTCGTTCTTAGGAGGGCAGTGTACTTTTTAATGTCTTATTTAACTACATTATTGTATTATAATGGCAAACATAAATTGCAACAAAATAGGGTACTACTGACTTGTACATATCTCCAAGCTGTATATCCAAATTCTGCAGCTGTGCGAATAACTGGCACTTATCCGTCCACACATGTAACTCTTGCACCAGCTCCGGAACTATGAGGAATGTTCGCCAGCCACCAATTTTCTTAGATTTCAATATATCTCCGAAAATGTGGTCACCGATATACAGCACATCCTTGCCTTTTGCGCCTATTAACTCTGTAAACACGTCGCATGAGCCTGGAAAGATTAAGCATTGTAAGAAAAACTACTCTGTCATAATATAAGTTTCGGGATTTTTTTAATAAAACATAAAATATTGCATCAGTCGTCTAAATTTATTTTGTCGCCCTGGAAATAGGCTCCATTTGACGCAATACACTTTCGCCAACGAATAATCCATTCGTTGAAACATTTCTTATAGGCACTTTACGGTATGGCCTTTAGCTCTTTTAGCGAATTTTGTTTTATTACGTCAACGGACTCAAAACATCTACCACGAAGTGGTAATTTGAGTCTGGGGAATAAGAAAAAGTCACACGGGGCCATATCTGGGGAATATGGTGCTCGGTCGATGATATTAGTTGAATATTTGACTAAAAATTCCCCAATGATTGAGGTGTGAGACGGCGCATTGTCGTGGTGCAGTATCCAAGAATTGTTGTTCCACAAATCTAGTCTTTTCCGACGAATATTCTCTCGTAATCATCTCATGGCGCCCAGATAATATTGTTTGATAACAAATTAGATATGCTCGCGTTCGTTCTAAAACCCGTTTTAATACGAGTGTTACTGAACAATTGAAAAAGATAATTCCTATTTTGACTTCACTAGTTGATACGGTAATATAATTACAATTTTATCAATGTTAAATAAATAAATTAGTTAGACCTCTGACCCTCAAACTAGGTATAAACCTATATCTTGGGGGTAATTCAAATAACCGGGACAAAGTGAACGTAAACTTATTACTATCAAACTCGTCACGTATGAATGAGGATGGGACATTTACAAATAGGATAGGATATTTGAAAATTGAATATCCTGTAAATAGAACGTTTTACGAAAAGGACTTTCTACAAATATGATGTTCTAATAGTAGGGCGTGTCGAACCTGTATGACATTTTGGGTTTAAAACATAAACAGCGTCTAATCAGTTTATGCCCCGTCGCAAATTCATCATCAACTAGAATAGATCGCTCGTAATAAACAACTTCCTAATCAACCCTTAATCCCCTTGAGAACTCTATATCATTTGAGTAATTTTATTAACACACATGTAATACGTGTGAAATACTATCAAATATCTATGATACTTTATATATTTTTTGCACATAAATATTATTCGAGTACATACATAATTATTTCAAACGGTCAAAGTAAATGAAGAAATCTATAAACGCGAAAATATCATCTCGTACGTCATCCGGTGTCCGTTATCTACCAGTCAATACTAAAATTAACCAAGCTGGAAGTTTCCGCAGCGCGTAGTGTAACTCTCCTGAGACAGGCGATAAAGACCCGATAAGTGTGTCACTAAGTACTGCATTCCTAGATATTGGGGATAGGTCATAAATATGTATTTTATTCTTACACTGTTTTAATCACTTCCATTTCATATCGCCTTTACTTGTGTTGTGGAATATATCCATGGTCTATGAACGAAATCATAACGAATTTAGGGGTTTTTATTAAGGTATCGGGTATTTTTGATCAGTGTATTTTCGGATTTAAATCCGAAACTTAAAATTGCAGAAGATATATAAAAAACTTGTCGTATTTATTAAACGTTATATACTTGATTATAATAAATATATTAATTCAAACAGATTTGTTTCAGGAGTGAAAGCTAAATTATACTAGCTTTTGCTCGCGGCTATAATAATATAATGAGCACGAGGAAGCACGAGAACGTTAGTTTTGAAAGCTATGCCTTTTACATGGTCCCCAAAGAGATGCAAGCAAAATTTCAACTCGATTCGTTGATCCGTTGATGCGTGAAAGCATCTCAAACAATCAAACAGTCACCGTTTCATTTTTATATATTAGATAGGAGTAGCGACGCGATCTGGCTTCGCTTAGGTGCATAATGATTTCCTATGGACCCGAGACATAGCCTATGCCCATTTATGTTCCTAAAAGTGAATTTAACTGAATTAAGTGAATATAAACAAATAAAAACAGTATTCTCCCTTCTCTCTTTATAAAAAATATGTAGATAGCTTTTTAACTAATGATCAAAAACCCCTCATTGCCGTGATTTTGTTTAAAGTTGAATTAATAAATTAAGAACCCATGATTTATATGTTTTGAATATGACATATCTCTTGCACTTACATTAAATTAAATGTCATTCTGATTTCATCACATTAAATAAGGAATATAAAATACAAATTTAATTAAATTGATCAATCAAGCTATATGATCTATGAGTTATTCTACTCTGTTTATTGTATAGCCATTGTACTCTACTTTAGTAGAAGCCCTGGTGGGCCCAGCCCCGCTTGACTGGTCAATAAAATATGGTATGAATATTGTGCACGTTATAAATTACTTCATCAAGAAAAATTTAGTCGTAAAAATTTATTCGCGTCCATCACCAGTTTCCCGTCGCGGCATTATAATCGTTTGCCCGCATAAATTGCCTGAGAGATTAAACAATCCCTAAAAGAGTGGAGTCTACAACCCGCTTGGCCAGTGTGACGTTTTAAGGCTCCTTGTGCACGACGAGGCCAATATCCAGAAGCAGACGATAAAATACCTGGGGACGGTGACGAATTTTTAAATTGTAACCAGCTCGGAAAACCTAATGAGGATACCCGCATGTTCGAAAGTTAAAAAATCTGCAGCATGTGCATGCGCCATAAATTTTTAAAGTTTCGCGTTTTGTACACATGTTATATTCTAAACGCGTATAATGAAAGTATTTGTTTATCTTTTATTCTCCACTCGACGTTTCGGCACGGGTTACGGCAGCCGTGGTCACGAGTTCACACAAACGTCGAGTAGGAATAAAAGGTAAACAAATACCTTTACCTTTATTGTATGCGTTCAGACCCGATTTAAAATATAAAATGTGCATGCACAAATTCCGAATCCCCCTAGTTATTTGCTGCGTATATTTAAACAAGCAGCAAAAAAATACTAAATGGGCAGTAAATAAGCAGTTTTTAATTATGAGTACTAAGAATGACAACACAAAGTAGACGAAGTTCCGCTCATGTCTTTATTGTCACCAGAGAATCTAATACACCTTTAAATTTGCTGCCCTCGATCTGCTCCCACTTTCAGTGTTTCTGCTGCGCATTTAATTATTTCCCGTTATTTACTAAAGAAAGCTTGTGCCCTGTGGTGGCACATCATAGACTAATATAGAAAGGGAGAAGGAAATAAAATAGTGCATTTGTATTAAATTAGAAGTAAATATGCTTCTTATTTGTCTGTGTTGTAGTTAACTACAAGCACTACAAGAGATTACATGCACAATATTTGCCTAAGATCGTGTGGTGGCGGACCTTGACAGAGACCTACGTGGAGAACCTGGCTTATGATATAATACGGGAATTGTGTAAGAACCGATTTCCTAATTTCAGATTGATAAAGCGGTAAGAATTGTAATTGACTGATTGTAAAAATTAATCAATCATAATATAGGCATATTAATCTAAAGAAACAGACGTGATAACGTTATCTAATTAAATCACCGGCATAATTATAAATACCGTTGCATAAGAAAAACTACATCTAAATATATAAAATACTACGATATGGCAACACGTGGAGATAAGACTAAATATCTAGTTTGGCCGGTTTTCGGTAATAATTCCGAACAATGATCGCTATTATTGTTATACGCAATTAGTCACACAGTATGAGGGAAAAGAGTACGTTAAGGAATACCATTTTGCTATAATAAATTAGGTTGTGGTGCATACCACAAGTTACGAATATACAGTATTATAGTGGCACAGAATACTGTGTCCGAGTGGAACATGCCAAAGACCCAAACATACCGTAAGAACGGATGCGAATTTGTTATTATCCGTCAAGAACGACGACAGCGGCTGTGTGAACGACAGCGGTACTTCAGTAGATTAAAAAAACAAGATGACGGCCACCGCTAACAAAATCTGTAACAATTTCATGTCTAAAACTCTACTTAGAGTAAGGACTTTAAGCATAACACACCGCAAAATTATCATAGCCCGCCAAGCTCGCTCCGTAAGCGCTTTAGAAAAGAAGCTAGCCTTGTCTATTTAAGATTATGTCTACCTGCCTACAGTCATCTAGTGAACCAGTAAACGAGTTCCTCGCGCAGCGAACTTACGAAGTAGCTCATCGAGTCTATCATATCCATCTGTCAAAGAATCGTTTCCTCATCAAATAACAAAAGTTTTTCTTTTCATGTATGACAAAGAAGCAATTAGCACATTCTGCCAGTGTCACGCTTTTTTGTAATTAAAGTCAAAACAATTTACAAAACATTTTGTCAAGTTCAGTCACATCGAAGCAAGTTAGGAATCGCTGAGTAAATTAAAAGTAGGTTTACTGAGGACAGAGATGGACTCCTTGGAAGCACACGAAAAATGCAGACATTTACTTTTATTTAATTATCACAAGCATTATGCACAAACACTGAACACTTTGAAGTTTAATTAAATATCACTATTAAACTACAAAACACACAATACATAATTTTTACATTAATCAAACAAAAACTCAACCATAATTTTTGGAGCTCCCGCCAAAAAGTCAACAAAACTTTAACTCACCCCCTGAGTAGACGAGTCCTTCGTGCAGCGGGCCCACGTGGTGTCCCATCTTGAGCGCGCCGGTGCGAGTGTCCACCTGTCGCAATGTGGTTCCCTCGCCGAAAAAAAGCGGCTTCTTCGCGTCCACCACGATCCAGTCGAAATAAGTCCTCCAGTTGCGGTGCGGGTCGCTTGGCTACACACATGGTAAATGCTTGCTTTAAATTATCGACCTTGGCCGACTTCAAACAACTTATGCAAATTATTAGTCAACCGAGTGTATGCATGATTATAAAAAAATATATATAGAAAATATTTACGTTCGTAAACGAGTTATTACGGTGACTTTTACGTTCATATTCCTTTTTGTACTGTACAGGTTTGTTCTGCAATGTTTGCGGCTAGCATTATTTAACCGCTTACTGTAGGAGGGTACGCTTGCTCGACTGACCAATATTAAATGGATTAGAAGGAGCATAGAGACAATGGTTGCCTCTCAATTAGTCTCAATATGAATGTCAAGATTCTTTTTAGGAGTCACTTTTCAGTGTTTATGTCATATTAATATCAGTCTATAACAGTCCACTACACAGCACAGATCTCAATTGTAAATTACGAGGGCAATATGTAAATTTAGCCTCAAGCAATTTCAAACAAAAACAACACAATACAAAAATACAAAGCTTTAAGAAATACTGTGGCGAGCGCCATAGCTCCAGGACGGAAGGTGTGGGGAGAGACCATTCCCCCGATTTTGAAGTAAATAAAACGTGCGTCGAATTCGCATTGCTTTGAAAGTTTTATTTTAATCGATAAGAGCAATATTTCGTTGTACTTACATCCACTGAAGTAAAATAAAGTTTTTAATATACATCGGCAAGCACGAGAGAGTAAAGAAAGGCAAGCTATAAGTGTTAAGACGGAAAATTAAATTTAAACTATGTTTATGTAAATAATTACCTGGATATGATCATTAAGTACCTACATTGGACTTTCTCAAAGGACGTGTTTAAATTTCCTACTGACAAAATCAGTATTGTTATCACTTATCGACTAGGGTCAAGCCTCATTCTTTAAGAATTTACAAAGCTCTCACGAAAATAATACGAGCGTCACATTTTTAATGATAACCATATAGTGCATGATTGAGTGTTAAAACCCATTATAGATACCGAAGGTTAACATAGCATTCACAATTTTCCTTATTGCTACAACTATCCACAAATGAAAACTTACTATGAACGCTGTCTATCGGTGGGGCTGTCTATCTATGTACATATATCTCAATTTATACAAAATACTCATCAAAATATTTTTTAAAACTATAGTTCATACACTCTCTGAAGACTTCATTCAATAGATTATAAAGTTTTCTGTTATTGATAAATGATAACTAACTAGCGATGACAGCGACTTCGTTCGCGTGAACTTTAGCGTGATTCCCGTGGGAACTGTATAACGAATGAGGATAAAATATACCCTAAATGTTAACCAAAGTCATAAGCTATAACTATGCCAAGTTTCATTAAATTCTGTCCAGTTCTTGGTTCTTGCGCGATGGGCGTTCAGACTATAATTATAGTTCTTTTGAACTATATATTGCAATCACTTTATTCGAAAAATGAACAGACAGGGTTCTGTTACGATTTTATTACCTGTATAGATACACACACAATCAGTCTCAATTAAGTTAGTAAGCTATTACACAGACAGTAACGGATAATGATTCTGAGTTAACTAACATTAAAGTTATATACATATGTAATCCTTTGTAAAAAAAAATGTGTTGTATTTAGTAAATAAATGCGCAGGAAAAATTTTAAATAATAAACAAAAAAAAAATTTAATTCTCATGTGTTCAGTCTTCAGCAATATAATATCTAAGACATTGATAACACTGAAAATAAAAATATTTTCTTACCTTGGCTCCATGTGGGAAATCGAACAAATAACTCATGATGTTGTCTGTAAAGTTGTAATCACTATTCGTAAGTAGGAACAGTTTGGAGCCACTCTCTGTTATCCTCGACAAGAACATCGGCAGTCTTTCGTCTTTCTTTAGATACAAGTCTACATTTTCCATGGTCTTCTTTTTGAGATCACCGTGGATGTGAACGTAGTCAACGGCGCTTCTGACGTCTTGGAAAATTGATTTGAAGGACATTGCCAAGTCGCCGCATCTTACACCGGTCTTCTCTCTGTAACATATTTTTAGCTATGTTTATCACGAATGATAAGTAGAGGATTATCACGCGAATTGCTTCAGTTAGAATTACTGAATGACTGGTACATGCTAACTATAAAGTAGCTCGATCCATTTATTCCTTTTAAGAAGCGATAGTAACAATCATTCAGGGCCGTCTTAAGTCTATTCTGCGCCGGGGTGCGGGAGTGTATCCTAAGACAGTCAAACATCCTATTGTGTATCCTATGACAGTCAAATATCCTATTGTGTATCCTATGACAGTCAAATATCCTATTGTGTATCCTATGACAGTCAAATATCCTATTGTGTAATTGTTTACTATAGCGTTATATTTTTTCATTACCTTTAAAAGGTGAGCGCCCGGGGTGCACCGCACCCCTTGCACCCCCTGGTAAAGACGGCCCTGCAATCATTAGTAACTAAGAAGTAATGAAACAAGGTTAAATATTTTCAGTAAATTGTGTTTTTCGTTTATGTCGAAGATTTTCTCTATAATAGAAAAGAGAAGTAATGCAAAGATCAGTAAAAAAGAGTGAATGGGCAGTAAATTTATGGCAACAAATTTAAAGGGTGATTAGGTTCTCTAGAGTCTAGTTTACGTTCGCGGGCCTAGAGTGTAGACGAAAGATGAGGCCCGCGAACGTTGACTTGATTGTGACATTCTTAGTAATATAAAATTATTTACTTTAGTTATTTGACAAAAAGTTGTTTTGTTGATCACGATTTGCTGCTGCTCCTTTGGCATTTTTTCTGCTCGTACATTACGAGCCATTAGAAAAACATAAATATTTTTATTAATAATAACTATGATTATACCTACTAATTATATTTTCGAATATACTAATTTAAATTATATCTAAATAAATGTTGCGTAGAAATGCATCCATTAATCGTTATGCTAATTTCAAATACGCACATTGCGACTGCGTTAATTTATATTTTTATTTATAACCGTGATTTATAATGCGTAGTGTCATTTATATGCTTAACATATCGACGAGATTAATGAATATGCAATATTTGAAATAGTAATGATTATAGTTATTATTAGATTGTTTATTGCACCGTTTGAGTAATATTAGATCACAGTCTATGATTACTGATTAGATCTCATAAGCTCCCACATTCAAGTAATATAAACACATTTGTAAAAATCACGCCATTTCACTGTTGACACTTTTCCGCGTTAAAAAATGAGAAATACTTAAATGAGCAGCAGAAAATACGAAATGGGCGACAAATCGATGGCAGCAAATTTAAAGGTGAGTTTGGTTCAGGTCTTCCGGTTACAATGAACATATAGAGAAGTGGAAGCGGGACTCCGCCGACTTAGTAATGACATTTTTAAGTATTTTAAAATTATTCACTTGAGTTATTCAAGAATAGATTGTTGTGTTGGTCATGTGTTACTGATCAAGACAACAACTCATTTAGTATTATTTTGCTGATCGCTTAATAAAAGTCATGAAAAATCCGTTGCAGTCGTGAAAGAAAAAGATAAAATTAACGTGCAGAATGACGTCACTTGACTACGTGACATACGCAGGCAGGTGGCACAGAAAACTCACCTTTATTGTTTTGTAATATCAGAGGAACAATGAACTTTAGAAGTCAACAATCAAATTCCGTGATTGTAAATAATGAAATCGTTTAATATTTATAGTGATGAAAGGTTATTTAAAAACATTGTAATTCAAACAATGAAAAGCCCTTTTGTTTGACATTATGTTATTAAGTGGTGACAGTTTCTTTGATATACAGGTATTTCTTTTAGAAGATGATAATAATTAGTAATAGAAAAAGTAATTAACATAAGATTTTAAAATTATAATTTTTTGAGTAATTTGTTTTTGAGTAATTCAATGATATTATTCTTTATTTCAAAAATAAAGTAAGTACCTATGTGTTAACTTTATTTATATTTATATTGTGAGTGTCATAGACATAAAATTCAAAAAACGTAATAAAAACTAAAGCAAACGATAAAATTAATCATTAGTTCATTGTCGCGTAGTCTTCTAACGTCACACGTACTGAATTGGCAAAGTCAACGGTTCGATGTATATAAAGTACTATGATTATTATGTACCATGATTATAAAGTATGGTATATTTAAAGTACGCTACAACGAGACTATACATTATGGTCTTTTGAACTTTAATCCTTTGAGATAAAGTTCCAAAGCCGCCAATGCGCATAATGTCTAAGATACTACTATTATACTACGTATTGAAAATAATGGAGATAACGAATATTCTTGTAGTGTAGTATTTTTTACAATAGTTTCACTTGATTGAGAACAGGTCAGTGAAACTGCTATATCCGACCCCGTTGAACTTAGAAAGTACGCGAACGCAATGGCTAGCAATATTATACACTCTGCTTTAACGATATTCAAAAACAGATGACTGCGTAAACGCTTGATTCGTAGTCTGTAAAAAATAGAGCCGCCGTGTCCGTGGGTAGCAGACAGTACACCTGGTGGTAAGTGAATCGCCCATTGACATCCGCGATACATACCAACATCGGTCCATAGTGACAAACGTTGGCACACCCCCGGTTGTGCTGCCTAACTTTGGCGATTTAGGAATAGATTTGGAGAAAGAGTTGGCAAAATGAGGAGAGATAGGAAAGGGTTCTAGCAAATCACATTCGCTACCGAAACACGTACATATATTGGGGAATAGGATAAAGTAGGAAATTCAGTACATGCAGTACGTGGCCAGTCGAGTGCGCCCAGCGGCTGTGAGTTTTCAGCGTGCACCTTTCAATCCCATGTACCTATAGGATTAGGTATAGGACCTATAGGACTGGAATATAGCAGAATTAGTAACAATGCTAGCAATCACTCATAATTACTTACGATAATAGCTTTAATATAGTAATTTGGTAGGGGGAGAGTGCATGCTGCATTCCCACAGCGGCTGGGCGCACTCGACTGGCCACGTTACCCCTCTCTCACAGAAGACTACCTTGAAATGTACTGCATTTCCCACTTTATCTTATTTCCCCAATGTATGTACGTGTTTCGGTAGTGAGTGAGATGTGCCAGAGCCCATTCCCATCCTATCCTTCCCCATTTTCCTAGCCATTTCTGCAAATCCATTTCTACGTCTCCAAAGGTAGGCAGCGCATCCCAGGGGCGTGCTAACATTTGTTTGGCATGTTTCGCAGATGTCTATGGGCGACAGTATCTACTTACCATTAGGTGGGCTGTATGCTCGTATGCCACCTTCGTCCATAAAAAAAAAAATCTGTTATTTGCATGTATGAGACGTACGCCACTGCTTTATAAAACTCTCAATAATTATTAAAATCTAAAACTAGTAAATATTATTAATGTTGCATATGTTAAATATCTCACCTCGTGTACTGCGGCGAATTTGTGAAGAAATCTATGAGACACGCTATTAGATATGTTTCAGGTAAATTGAATAATGTGTTCAGTACATACACCCTGCACTCGTCTAAAGTGAGGAACTTATTTGGATACAATTCGTATACTTGTGAACTGTAACAAAAATAATGTTGCAATTTTAAAAAATATTTTGAATGTCATATGAGCTTTCTTTTTACATTTTAGTCGAGTTTAAGTACTTACTGCTTCAAAAATTCAAATCCATGCACGCACACTAAGATATTACCATAGGCGTCCACTTTTAATAAGTTTCCATACAAAGTGTCGAACCACAACCCTCTGCAAAGACATAAATATTTATTGCAATATGATTTCATATTTAGTTACATCTAATATATAAAAAATAATGTTTGTTTGTTCGTCTTCTATGCGTTCCTTAACCATTCGTCCGATTTCGATGAAACTTTGGTGAGTTGTTTGCGTGCGCCCGCGAAGGTTTCTGACAAAAAGAAATATGTATATCTAATGCATTGCAATGCATGCCGGACACAGCTAGTTTTAAACAAAATCCACAATTTCGTTCACCTGACAGGAAAGGACGGGTCGTATTCGAATTCCAATATTTCCGTTGGATATCCTTTGCTCACTAATCTTTCTGTGGTTAAATTGAATCCTAGAATTTCGTATTGTGGTGATTTGTACTCTGAAAAAAATAAAAAAACAGAGTATAAAATTATTTACAGAACAATATATTTTAATGTAAAAGTATTTACTAATATTATAGAAACTGTATGTTTGTATGTAAGAGCTAAGCTCAAAATCTACTGTACCGAAACTATTGGAAACTAAACGAATGCAATAGACTTAAGAAAAAGACAGGGTGAATAGTTAGTAGATAATAAAAATAGATACCCCATATTCCCACTTACCAGCCAATGTATAATCCATATCAAATCCATAGAATTTAACATTTTCTAAGTGTAGTGACCTGTTTACGAATATTCTGAAACAAAGAAAATATTATCATCAATTTGTATTCTGGACGCAAACGATTACCATATCAAATCGGCAGAAAAGTGGGGCGGCGGCGCGAGAAAAATGTTTCTTTACAGAAACAAAAGATAAACGCTGCAAATTAAGGTAACTATGGGGAGTTATGCAAACAGCTAGCCAATGCTTTGTTTTTTTTAATTTTTAGTCTTCCGGAATATATGTAGGTATAAAGGAGCTCCGCTCCGTTTCGTCGCACTGATTTCGGGAACTATTACATCTATTTCATTGCGAGAGTCATTAACATAAGAATATTTATTCAAAAGATAATTGTTATCAAAATACGATGAGTAAATATGAAAAAATAGCGGGATTTGTATAACAAGATAATAGAAATAGACGATAAAATATGTCAGAGAAAATCACAGAAATCAATACAAAATAACAAGAATTTTCAACAGTAAAAAAACTATAATAGACTAACAGGTATGTACCTACTAACGCGGTCTTGTTATCAATTTTCGTATTTTTGTCGCGCTAATCACGAAACTACCTACTACCCTAGTAGTTGCACAAAACGTACTTCATTTCACAACTCCAGGTTATGTGATGATATGGAAAAAGATGAATCATGAAAATTAAAAAATGGGCTATTTACATATTCTTAGTCTAAATAAATCCATCCTATCAAAAAATTAGTCCAAATTGTGTCCGTAATTTTTTATTAATTGCACAATGCACCGCCTTTCGTATTTCTTTTTAGCCAAAGATTGACTGGCAGAGGATGCCAATAGGTATTAAGTCCGCCTCTTGTACAATGTTTCTTTGTGCACTAAAGTTTAAATAAATAAATGAAAATAAAATAATGAGAGTATTTTTATAACCCCAATCAGCAACTTAGCAAGCAGATGGACGGCACGATTTTGATGACAGCCATTTAACCATATAGCTAACAAGAAATATTATGAATATAGTTATAAACAAAAACCTACCAAAATATGTATATAAATCGACTACTTTAGTCTAAAATGAAATATAAACACGCAAGTTTGAATGGTGGCGAGTGTTCACGGGTGACCGAGTTTACTGTCAATAACAGCCATAAACTTTTTATTTATAGATATCCCACATGTGACGAACAACTGTTTACTACATATATTGCGGAAAGTGAATTTGCTTATGAAAATCCAATCTACGTGCTCCATGTCATGGCTATCGATATAATGGTACACCCTCCGCGTGTGGCGAAAGTTGTATTCCAGCTCCTTTTCTAGTACCTACTTCCGACACGCGATATACAGTTAAACTCAATGTTACTCAAACGTTCTATGTACACCTGATAATATAGTATCTTTTAGATTGATAATTTCACGCGTCAGCTTTCTTTGTTATTCCTTTTCTAAAATGAACACCTCATCATTTTTCTTTATATCCATTAAAGTGAAGTCAAGAGTATGAGTAGTAAGAGAGTAATATGTATGAGTTTATTTGTACCTACTCTCTAAAAGTGCTTAACCAATTTGGCGCGAGTTCTATAGTGTATATTTTTTCTGTAAAATTAAATTATCAGTAATTAAAAAAAAACAAGGTTACAGAAATATCTAAAATACCTGGCATGCAAGTTATTAAAATAGAGACTGAAGAAATTAAAGAATGGAAACAAACATGTCAATAATAGTATACTAATAGAGTAAGAACATAGGAAAATTAAATTAATGATCCGTCTTCTGCTAATGGCTAAAGTATGAACTAAAAATTCAAATTCAAATAAAATGTTTCATTTCTATGCTTTTTCTTTCCTGACAAAATGACATCGCTGTTTTTTATCTCATTACTAGATTAGTTCACCATGACAAAGCGGTGGAGAAACACATACTGGTATTGTAACTAATAAAACTATAATTACCAATACATATAAGTACTGTATTTGGTATAAGTTTATCAGTAAAACATTTATATTAGTCACGTAATATTTCTTTTGTCCAAGCATTTGTTGAGAAAACGTTCGATTGTACAAACAAAGAGCACAAAAAGAATATGAATAACTCGCGTTTAAAATCAAAAGATAATTTTATTTTAGTGCTATATTGCCTGTAAAACTATAAGAGGGCGTAACGGAAGCTTTCCCGACGAGCGTAACCATAGATACCTGTACTGCTCCTGATTGCAAATTAATTGATATAATATAATGTTACATATTTTTGGTAAAAATATCATGTTCTTGCGCTTTGTATTTTTAATACCAATTTGTATGAATAATTTGATAAAAACTAAAACGACATTTTTAGTCAATAAAATATACAAATACAAATCTTCTCTTGGAGAAAAATCTTTTTCTTTTTAATTTTTGCTAAATATTTCATACTTTCACGTTTATAATTTTATTATAATTAACTCATGTCATAACACGAGTCATGATGACCAATGAACCGAATATATGATTTCGGAGTTTGGGAATTAATCAGTTATAATTATCCTGTATATAGAGTTAGAGAAGCATGTAACCGTAACCAGCTCTTTTTTCGTCCACTGTTCGACACGGGTCTCCAAATGCACACTGTCTTGTTCACGAGAGGTGTATGGTCTTTAAACGCCACGTTGCTGGCCAAACGGGGTAGCTAATCCACGCTTTTAGAGGTGGTGTGGTTCCTCGGGACTTGTGGTAGCCGCTTTGTTAAACCTTAGTCGCCCTTTACGACTCCCATGGGAAGAGATGGGATAGTGCTATTCTAAAGCCGGCCGACACCACGCGGCTGGAGAGGTAGATACAACATAAAATTGTAAAACTTAAGTTTAACATTATTATTTCTTTAAAAAAATATTCTGTATGGTACAAATACCACTGATGGTATGTTGTCGTATGGTAGGTGAGTAGTGTAAACTTGAGCTCGTTAAAACAGGGAAACTTCCCGTATTTGAAAAATGGTTAATCAAAGTTTATTTTAGAAAAAAAATAACGTGACGAATTTACGAAGTTAGATTGTCTGGGTAGACTAATCACTGCATCAATAGACACTTGGATTAAAGTTAAGTGGCGTGGTCACGCAATCATGTTGCCTTTACGGGAAAACTAGAATAAAGGTTACGTAACACCAGGCACGTACTTTTAAGCCGACCAACATAATTAGACAAACGCCTGCAATGCAACCCATAATAATAAAGATATGTATCCGTAATGATATGTATCGAGAACCCCTGGAACCCTTAGAGAATTTACAGTAGATAGAACGTTTTTTCCTAGAAAGCAAATCGATAAATAACTGATCCTCTGAATTCTCTGTTTTTATTGGGCTTCGTGTTTTGAATTTTGTATTTGTAGATTGTCAGCCAAGTTCCGAATACAGACCTGCGATAGCAGAAGAACAATAATCTTGACAATCAATCTAGGATTCTACTACATAAAAATAAAAAAATAAATGATTCCTCTGATATGCCTAGAAAGTCAATAACTAAAATTGCACCATACCATCACGTAACTGAATTTACGTGAATGTATTAAATTTAAATCTATTAAATCTACGTAAATGTATTACTGTATGTATTTAAATCTATTCTCCGTAAACTATGTACGTGACTTGAAACAAGTTCACATTAACTCTTGCACCAGTGTTGAAATACTAAGAGGATAACGGACCTTCTAATTAAAATCTGCAAAGATTATTCAACATAGAACGATAACATGCGAGACATTTATTTTAGTGCACCAGTCAATGATGAAAACTTTTCACTCGCATCGAATGCAAATAAACGACATTGAATTGAACACCGTGATTCAGGTCAGGTGTAGAACAGATTTAAATTTAGGCGCCATTAGATTTACGTCCAAATTAATAATGATCTGAAGTGGACAGTGAGCACCCACTAGCGTGACGTGTTTTGTAGCTATTCCAGTGATGACGTTCCAGTGATCTCAAAATATTCTTAGCTGCGACACTGTCTAAAATAATAATCATTTTAATTTAAACCGATGTTTACACATTAGTGCCATTACCAAACAGAGGTTGGATATTATTGGAGTAATGTCGACCCTTGGAATCGCAGGAATATACCTAAGTTTCTTACAATAAGTACTTACTACTTTTTGGACACACCGCCTTTTCAGTATCTTCCCACAAAATTCTTTTCATTTCGAATTTGAAGCTCTCTAAATTTGTTTCTTCTCATCATACGACATAAGTTAATTTTTAAATTCAATTCTGAACCTCTTTGAGACATTGAAGAGATTGAACTCTTTTCATACCTTTCCTTTTATAAGTTTATCCAAATCTCAGAATTACAATTACATTTGTTGGCTAATGTCTAAGAATATATTCTACTTAGATCCCAATCTAATAAAATCCACTCGAGGACTAAGCAATCATGTTAAATTTATTTAAGCCAAACATATTTCCAACAACAGATGTGTGTATTAGCTACGAACTACTTCGTGGCATGATTTGCCAAGCGGTATTACAGAAAATTCCAATTAGATAGAAAAATATTAAATCATGTAACAATGAATTTGATTTATAAACTCACTCGTTCGGAGCGGCAGTGTATCGGTCCCCTTTCCCGTATGACGAGCCGTTGGTCACGGCGTGTTGGTTGGACTCTTGTGCACTTCCGTTAGCCATGTCCTGGAGTCTCATAGTATATACCATTCACGACTAGAGCGTTATATAAATTTCCTCGGCCCTTACAGTTCAAACAACAATCTCTATTTGATAAGTCAGTCCACGCTTTTAAATTATAATGACGGACAATTCTCTGAATAGTAACCGTGTGAAATATCAACATAAACAAACTGTTCATATAAAAAGAAATCGTGCGGACGCATGCGATGTTCACACTTCCACCACGTCCGTATTAATGAAACGCAGGAAGCATTTGAGTGGATATCCTTGACAGTAACAAGATTTAAGAGACCGGTCCCGTGCTATTACTGAGACCTTTATACCTACTGCACAAATGTATCTGAATATATTCATATAAGTAAGCTATCACTAATTTTAACGCGTTCCGGTTTATTGGCGATGACCATACAATTACGGTTAGGAAGAAAACATCCTGAACTGCTGTAATATAACGTGACATTGACATGACAAATACGTTATATACGAACAGTATAGACGGATAAATAGATGGAGCAGTAAATGAATGGGTCTCCCCCTCCAGTGGTAAGGGTTACCCGGGCTCCAATAGATGCAGGGCGCATGGGGGAGCGTCTGCCAGAGATTCAATAATCAATATAATTACACTCCATGTACCAAAATAGCGTCTACATTTCCTTCCTGGTGACATTGAGCATTTCACAATACGAGTTAACGTTCTACCGTTTATTAGATGCAGTAAGGATATTTTATATAGAATCATTGTAAAATACATAAATTGTAATAAACCAGAATAGGTCTGTCTAGTCAATAGTAACTACTGATCGATTTGGAATTGCTTCATTTGTCACGAAACAGAAGGAAATTACATTTATTTACTAATAAATGTTGTTGGATGTTGATGTGTTTTAATGCTATTTGATTTTACTCGTATTATATGTATACTAATGTATAAGTAGATTAACTTCTTTCGTGAAACAGATTCTAATAAGATGATTATTTATTATTTATAAAGGCAAACTACCTAATTGTACGGTACATTCCAAGTGCTAGAAGCTCACATAATATTTGACGCAGCCAGTTTTATTTTTTAATTTCAAGTATTCCATTAAATCGGTTAAAATAAAATAAAAGTCATTCACCCCAACCTGCCTCAAAACAACGTTTTGAGCCTATTGAAACTATGTAGACTATTGTTCGAAACACGTGTTATGCGAACACAGAGCGAGTTCTATTTGGCTGATTTAATAATTAGCACCAACCATTACAAACTACGTGTTAAGGATAACTTTTAGAATGGAAATATACAGTTTCTTGCAACACATGGCTCAGAGAGAATCCATAAACTAGCATAAGTTGTAATCGTCGCTTGCACAACAGACCACGAATATTAAGCGTGCGAGTGGGTGATCCTATCATACATAACCTAAATAAACAGTTTAAACTTAGTTCTGTAATAAAGCAAGCTATATTGTTTTATGAGGGGGATAAAGGTAGTTTCTTACGAGCTATTCCTTCTCACTGGCAATAGCTGCAAAATTTTAGAAAGATGAATAACTCATTGAAAGTGACATTTCAACTCGCTATTTACTGCTAAAGTTATCGCAATCTTGCGATGCATACTACGCATTTCATAAAACCAGTTACCTAAACAAAAGATTTTGTGAAGTTTACGTATTCAAATTACATATTACGTTTGAATTTAAGGACGCACTAGAATCTAATTTAATTTATTATCAACAATTAATTAGTAAGATCGCGTTTTTGTACGTAGCGTTATCAGCGTTAAGCAAGCCAAACGGAGTGGTAGGCTCGTTCGCGTGTACAACACTGACTGACTGGCCGCTGGCGAACCGGCATGAGTGCAGCCTGTGGCAGACCCGACTACGTTCCCGCACAAACAGCTGATTCACACGCGTCACATGCCCAAGTGTACATGCGATCATTCACTCACAATGTTATGATGACACATTCCTATCATTTACGGTCGATAATTTAATGTTTTTCTTTTCGATGTGCGACGCAGATGCTATCAAGTTTCGTTGCTATATTGTATTACAAATAAAAAATTTTGGAAGTAGCTGTACCATAACCATTCAGATAAGATTACACAAGTGTTAATATTGATCGTTAATAAATAGTGTAACGATTAGAATGCCTATTAGCAAGTCGTCTAATTCGCACCACGTCTATTTAGCAAATCGTCCAACTCGTAAAACGTTCAAATCGCTAAAAGTCCAAGTATGCAGAATGTCCTAAAAGCTAAAGGTCTTAATTAGCAAAATGTCTAACTGGCAACTTGTACAATCAGTGACAGAAATATTAAAAATCATATTATTTTTTTTATTTAAAAAAGAAAATGGCGATAACAAAAAGAATTAATAGTGAATTTTCTAATATTGTTACAATTTGTAAAAAAGCTGAAAAATTAGCCTGTAGGATTTTAGTCAATATTCTTGTTATATGTCCAATATCTTTTAAATCAAAAGGTCTCTACATCTTCATTTAGCAGTTTTTTTTAGTTGTCTTATATGATTTATTGCACGATAAGTCGCTTTTTCTGCGAAGGCTTCCTTCAAATAAAAACTTTCATTATGATCTTGCAACTCCGCTTCTTTTTTAAGGCATGCAGAAATAGGAATAAAGTAGATTTTGGCTTGTCACGCGCAAACCTACGATGCCACCTCTCTAAAAAAATATTGGTTCGATGATTTTCATTGCAACAGCTTAGTATATCCGCCAAATTGCATAATATAGTTAATTAATTATTTTTGTACATAAATATCTAGGTATTTTGCGAGTTAGACGCTTTACTCTTTAGACCTTTAGCTTTTAGGACATTCTGCATACTTGGACTTTAGCGACTTGACGTTGTGCGAGTTGGACGATTTAATAGATGGACTTTGTGCGAATTAGACAATTTGTTACTTAGACATTCTGGTCGTAACACAATAAATATTGGTCTTACTTTTTCAGCTTATTGCGTTACATTTTAAAAAAAAATGTTTATACAAGATGTGAATTGATTAGTAGTGCGTTCAATAGTGCAATGCAAGAAACTAATTCCATAGTTACAACTAACAAATAAACTCTATATTCAACGAAGTGACATGAAAGAACGTCGTCATTGCAAAACAATAAATAAATTATTTATATTATCATATCAGACAATAACTGAGCAATTGTCGCAAAAAGATGTGACTGTAATCTTCCGACAAGTGGCTATATGTCAACAATGTGTCACTATCAGTTCTTAAACGGTGATAAGGAAATGTTTGGTGATGCAACATTTTGGAGAATAATCAACTTCGGTTAATGACATCATTAGATCTTATTCATTTATTCCCTTACTCGTGTGCTGTTTAAATTTAATCATAGCTTAAATTCCTTGTTAATTTCTAACCAGTATTAAGTTGTTTTTTTGGAAAACGAAAACAGATTTTAGCCAATCATTAAATTTAAATAGCGTTTATGAGTAAGCCAGTTATTGTTTAGATCAGCTATACTCTAAGTGTGTTCCGCGGAACCCTAGGGTTCCGTGATACCTCTGTCGGGGTTCCGCAAGAATTTAGAAATAAAAAAATCAAAACACCTCTCTCTGGTCGCTCCGCGGCTGTGCGGACTCCGCGGCCGCGCGGAGACAAAACGCTATGAATGTTATTTATTTATTTATTTGTATTTGTATAAGCTTGTGTTACATTAGCTGGTACAATATCTCATAAGTTTGGTCTCAACAATTTTATACTTGTACAACGCGTTCGCTCTAAGTTTGCCGGTCTGTGGAATGCGCGTACCCTCCCCCACGTGACAACAAAACTTATAATGTGTGATAGTTTTACCCAAATATCTAACGTACACAATTTTTATTGTTACAATTAAATAAAAAATTTCGAACGTCATACACTCATACCTATCGCCAGCGGCAAACTTAAAACGAGCGGGTAGTATACTTGTAAGCGCTCAGTCTCTTTGATAAAAGCCGCCTCTGAATTAGACGCTATAGTTGTCAACTAGCGACTTTCGTCTCTAACTTCAAAGGATAAAGTCGATATTGTTTACAACGCTATTTTTAAATTTCTGTTTTTATTTTTGCTTTTTGTTTATCAAAGGTGCCGACTCGAGTATTTTCGAGAATATTTGAGATCGAGTCTAGGACTAAGTATAAAAGCGGCGATCGCGCGTTGGCGTCGTCAGTTGATGATTAGCGTTCGGAGCGATAAGTTACTACCTACTTACAAGCTCGCTAGCGAGAAACTAGTGTTCATTGTTTTACTGCCTGCTGTATTCTGTTGTCTCAGTTTTATACATTTCTTCCCTGTAGGTTCTAAATTTAGTCTCTTATACGCAGTAACGATTGTGCATTATTTAAACCCCACTATCCTGACTTGTAACATTATAAATAAAGAAGAATGGAACGTTGGCTTAAAGGTGTTAAACGTGTTCCAACAACATCTTCTAATGACGCTGAATGTTCAAAAGCAATGCGCGCGGAGAATTTAGCAATCACCGATCCAGAAGATGATGCCACGAGTGCCACGACGTCAAGCTCGACGGTTTCAAAGACGAAAAAAAGGAAGTATGATGAATCTTATATCAGTTTCGGATTTGTTGATTCCAACGGCTCACCTCTCTGCATGCTCTGTAGTAAACTGCTTCCTAATAGTTCCATGGCACCTGCCAAATTGCGTCGACATTTAGAAACCGTACACCCCGAGACTAAAGACAAGAATAAAGAATTTTTTGTTCGCAAAAAAGATCAGTTATTAGAAAGTCAAAAAAATATGATGCATGTAACACAAACTACCAACGAAAAGGCCACGGAGGCATCATACTTAGTTAGCTATCGCATTGCACAAGCAGGTGAAGCGCACACTATCGCTGAGAAATTAATAAAACCATGTGTATTAGACATAACAAAATGTATGCTTGATGAAAAATCTGCAAAGCATCTTTCTACTGTTCCGCTATCAAACGATACTGTTTCACGACGAATCCATGATCTGGCAAGCTACGTCAAACAAGAACTAGTTACACGTCTACAAAATACACGATTCGCTTTGCAAATGGACGAGTCGACTGATGTCGCTGGTTTGGCTATCCTGCTGGTTATTGTGAGATATCCATATAAAAGTTCTTTTGAAGAAGACATGCTTATGTGTTCATCGCTGCTTACAAACACTACCGGGGAAGAAATTTTTAATAAAATAAATATATTTTTTGAAGAACATAATCTCAGTTGGAACAATTGCATTGACATTTGTACAGATGGGGCCAAGGCGATGACAGGTAAAACAGCAGGAGCAGTGTCACGAATGAAAAATAAAGCGCCTAATTGTAGTTCCAGTCATTGTATTCTGCATAGACAAGCACTTGCGATGAAGCAAATGCCGTCTAATCTAAAATTAGTTATGGATGAAGCGGTAAAAATAATTAATTTTATCAAATCACGACCACTACAATCCCGATTGTTCTCATTATTGTGTGAAGATTATGGCAGCAAACATAAAACACTGCTGCTCCATACAGAAGTGCGATGGCTGTCTCGGGGAAAAACTTTAACAAGGCTATTTGAACTTAGAGCCGAGTTACAAATGTTTCTTTCAGCAGATACTTCTTTTAATTTGAAGGACCGTTTGTATGATAAAACTTGGTTGTTCCGATTGTCTTTTATGGCGGATATCTTTCAAAAACTTAACGAATTAAATTTATCGTTGCAAGGTAAACAGACAACAGTGTTTCAGGCCTATAATAAAATAACTGCTTTTAAAAGAAAATTAGATTTTTGGATCATTTGCATTGGTAAGAAAGAAATAGAAAGTTTTACGTTACTCAGTGAGTTTGTTAGCGAAAACGACTCAGAAATGTTTGAAGATAATGTGTTTGAAGAATTGGTCCAATATCTCAGTTCGATGCGCGCATCTTTTGAAAAGTATTTTCCCGAAGAACACAATACAAAAATTAAAGTGAACTCCTGGATTCATAATCCTTTTTTACCCAACTTGGAAAAGCCTGAAAACATGTCAAATGAGATATATGAATCTCTTTTAGAAATGTCATCAGACACAAGTATGGAGTCATTGTTCAAAACGACGCCTCTTAATGATTTTTGGTGCAGAATCCAAGATGAATATGCAATGCTTGGCCAAATGGCTCTGGATATTCTTCTCCCGTTCCCAACTACATATTTGTGCGAAACAGGATTCTCTACCTACGCAGCCACGAAAACAAAATGTCGCAATAGACTGGACGCCGAAGCTGATATGAGACTCCAACTTTCTTCCATCAAACCTGATATCAAGCAATTGATGAAAAATAAAAAACAGTTTCATACCTCCCACTAGTTAGATTTTTTCTTTTTTAATGTTTTCTATTATTGTCCTTACCAAGTGGTGAAGTAAATAATAATTAGTAACTGATACATTGTACTTTTATTATGCTGATTAATATAGAATACACTTATAAAAATAATTGTTTTATTGTAGGGTTCCATCAAGTATTTTGCTTCCCAAAAGGGTTCCGTCATTTAAAAAGTTTGAGAACCACTGGTTTAGATAATAAAAATTCTTTAAATTCAAATCTATCATCATCATCATTTTCATTTATCAGCATTTAAGTTCCTTCTTTCATATTTCGGATTTTTTCGTCACAATCTAATTTATACGTGAGATGTAAGTATGTACCTAAGCCGACCTAGTGATCGATAAAAAAATTCCAAACAATTCAAGTTTAAGAGCGTCTCTTGTCAACACTGATTTCAGTGCGCCTAACGACTAATAAATCACATATATCATCTTACAATATTCAGTCAACGTCAGAGATAACAAGAATGTCCTACTTAAACAAAGGTTAATAAAAATATAACTAAATTACATTTCAAAAGCGTTGTAACTAGTTATGTAGGCATATTCTTACCAACATCTATCTTTTCATTAATATTGATTGTGACAATCACGTTTACCAATTAATTTAATTGTTGCTCAATATCACTATCAATCATTTAATACACAACACCGACAGCCTTTTGAAACGGCTGCCTCGCATTCTCAGCTGATTTTTAAAACTGAAATTTTATATTTTTCAACATTTCATTTATGTTGTCTACGCTTTCATGACCATCATTGGCAAGACTTGCCATAAGAAAACATTTTCGAGAGCAATTTGAGAACTATATTTCACTTATTTGACTTTATTATTCCTAGTCATTAGTTAGATATTATTTGCTAAAGAATTTGATTACGCGCGAATTAAATGTTCATTTTTTAAATTTTATTTAATACATATTCAGTTAATGATTTATTGAGTATACAGAAGCGAAATATATATAAATAATCATGATGTATATAAGTCATAAAAATATATTAAATAAATTGAGGTACAGTAATTTGTCTAGACTTTACTAACTGCATACCTCACTATACTATTTACTAACACTTTGGTACTATTATTTGGCTAAGTAAGCCACCACAAGCAATCGTAAATAATAAAACAAATCACCTGTACGTTGAAAAACTCGAAAATCTATTTTTAATTTACCAACAGGAATTATATTTTTGGATCATCTCCAGCGGATATACAGCAAATACTAATGGAGAGACATGGAATTAGTAATGTATTTTTAAGTACGCACCTGTGCTCTAAAACTCTCTTATCGAACCAGGTGCTATGCATAGTGGTGAGTGATTCTGCATAGCTGTCCAGCTCCACCTCGCTCTTGTCACTTCTGGCTAAAGATAAAGGCTTGTCGATGCCAACGATGGATTTGTCGGGTATTTCTACGGCTTCGTCGCCAGCGAGGAACGTCACTACCGGCTTTTGTTTCCCCGAAGATGAATTCGCGCGTGCGCGGATATCTTGTGGGCTCAACGACGGCGACAACGGATACGCACTCTCAAATGCGTCAGGCATTTTTACACTAATACAGTACAGACTCGTACAAAACAACCACACAGCATTGACAGTAAATTGATACTGCCGATCGCAAAGCAACTTACAAAACAAGAAACCAGCACATTATATGATAACTCTTGACTGGTCACGTTCTCGGCTGATGTAAACATTAAGTATAATCACAATACAACTTGATATCCACAATCAAAACAAAGCAGTTATGTTCGCCACTGAAGACCATTTTACTTTAGCAGGGAAAATCTTCCATGCTTGAATTTGGTAATGTTTACTTATTATTTTAACACTGGCAATGCTTTTATCGTCATGTAACTTTTAAAACTAAGTATATGCCTACCTATTAGGTACACGTACAGTGTACTCAACTATCGTTTTCACGCAAGTAACTTCTATTAGATAGACACTCTCTTAGGCTCGCCACCACACACGATATTCGGCTCTTGTTATCTAGCCACTACCGGCGAACGTCTTCAAGTGGTCGTCGATCCATCCGGCCGTAGAGCGTCCCCACATTGTGCCTAGGAAGCACTAACGTCACCGAACTAAAGTCACCGTCATAGCTCACGGAATCAGCATGCTGAGGTGGCAGTAGGCAACTCCTATTTGCCGTAGGACCGATAGCCGATGGGGTAGACGAACCCCCGAATGGAGGCCACGTTCTAGGAAGCATAGTGTGGGAGCCAGGTGGACCGACGACTTGAAGAGGTTCGCCGGTAGTGGTTGGATGAGAAAAGCCGAGGATCGTGTGTGGTGGCAAGCTTTGGGAGAGGCCTATATCCAGCAGTGGAGAGACATAAGCTGATGGTATGGTTAGAAAATTTTGTTTGTTCATTTAGTCTCTAATACCAGCAACAAACAAGGGTTGGGATCAAGAAATAAGGGGACGAATCGCTAGGATTAGAAGTAGAAACGGAGAGATCGTAACATCACAAACGTCACAAAGACATGTTTAAACCGCGCACTAGTGGTCTCAAATTTTTTATGGTGCTGAATCGTATGAAGGGTGTAGACTACAAGTGAGACGCCTTCGAAATGTGGTTAATAGAGCAAGCTAGGCTACTCTGACTCCATCTTCCGGAAATTAAATATTAAACAGAGGTTTGGCAGCATCTGCTTGTGCAGGACCTTGAAACACTTCGGTCACATCGCCAGAAAGATAACAAGGAGGAACTTGGTGATAAACGGAAAAATCGGAGGAAAGACCTCGCGAACGAAACCTGTATCATTGGACCGACTAAGTAAGAAAAGCTGTCGCTATTCATGATGCTTTGAGTCACCAAGGATAAAAAAGTGAGAAGAAAGGTGCTTCCGAAATAGGTCAAGTCGACTCATGATCTTCAGCAATGAAACCAAAGACTATTGTCAATGTGATATTTTGTATATTAAAACTAAAATTATTTAAAACAAATGTTTAAAAACAACATAACCGATCAAGAACGTATCGGCCGCCCATAAATACCACACGAATAAATATCCGTATAGAACAACAGCTCTTTTGAGGCGCCGAATATTTATTTGTACCCAATTTAGTAGGGCTTACAAGAAGATAAAAATTATTTTTTTAAATAAATCTTTACCAATATTAACAACTAGCTGTTGCCCGCGACTTCGTCCGCGTGGACTTTAGTTTATAAACAGTCTTTATTCGACGTGATTCTTTAAATTGATATAACTTTTTTATTTATGAACTTGAACTGATTGAAATAAAACAAACACTTAATTTTAAGTGAAGCTTACCACAATACATTAGTGAAAACCGCACCCAAATCGATTAAGCCGTTTCTAAGATTAGCGCGCACAAACGCACAGACAAAGAGACAAAAATTGTAACAACCATTGTTTTGGGTTCTATTGCGTTGATAAAGGCCCCCAATAATAGTTTTTCTCATATATCTTCCATGTACAGACAGCGATCAGTTACATTTTTATTATATGTATATAGATTTACGTATTAAGATAAAAATATTTAAGGAACTTTTGTTAGAAAAAAGTTACAAAATTTTCCAGAGGAATTATAAGATTTCCAAACCGGTACATTACCTTCATTATAATCCTTATAATTACTAAATAAAAAAAATTACTCATATTTATTGCTTGTTCAGATCTTTTCTAGTAGGTATAACTCAATTTCTCTACATTTGTGTTGTTTGATACATTTCTTTAATAACAATAAAATATTTCAACATAAATTTAAAAATAATAATAAAAGAACGCATAGCACGTGCCACTCTTTGAATGTTTGTCCCCTAATCGAACCGTTTGTCCCCTTACAGGGCGTATGTGAACCTCTCGGTGAGCGGTCACGCACACATAGCCACACATAGTAGACAGGGCCCGATCTAGTGAGAGGGCAAGCCAGGCAAATGCCCAGAGCGGCAAAATTGAGGGGCGCTGGCGGCTAAAAAAATATTGGGTCCAGTCGTGAACTATACCGCAGCGCGGAGGTAAAGCCGAGAATACGTCACTCTGCAGTTTATATGTATTAAAACATGTCTTAAATTGCACCATTTATGGAATAACATAGTCATAACTTATAAAGTTAAAAGCCCCTTAATAAAACATAAGGCAAAAAAAAAAAACTGAAAGGAGTCATTGTAAAGCTAATATTATTTTTGCCCAGAGCGGCTAAATAGCTAGATCGAGTAGTGTACCTATCGCGCCAGGTTTGTATAAAACTAGCCCTCTGGAAGAATATTTACTCATGTGCCCATGCGCCTTCCAGTGCCGGCTTTGACGGTTTCGCAGCCCAATGCAAGATATTCCATTGCGCCCCCTCCTTGTCTACGCCCCTCCGGGTCCTCCAGTACTGTGCGGCCGCACGGGTCGTACATCCCTAAAGCGGGTACTGCGCTCTACGCACATTATTGTGCTCCATAGTTGTTTCAGAATATACATTGATGCTAACCTAACATCTGATTCAACATCATTTGCCTTTCAACTTTATGTTATACCTTAATAAGGACTCTTATCTTTGAATAAAAAAAAGAAAGGATTTATCAGATATTTTCAGTCTCTTTACATCAGTACCCATTCCTACCATACCATCAGCCTGTCTCTCTACTGCTGTATATATAGGACTCTCCCAAGGCTCGCCACAATTCCTGAAGTTTCAAAAAAATCAAATTTGAATTTTTCAAAGTTATCGACTGTTATTACAGAATTAAAGATAGAATTTTAAAAATAAATATATTTCGACTTTAGGGCTATAAGACAGGACAAAAATGATGAAACTATAAAGTGCCAAACACACAAAAGTAGACATGAGCATGGTAGCTTTTGGGTATACAGAGCATTCCTAAGGTGTAAAATGACAAAAACCTCTCACTCACCCTTATTAACATTCTGGTGGTGTTTAAGACCTGAAGTTTCTAGTTGGCTTTTCTAGTTAGTATGCCTATATCTTGTGTTAGCTGATGTTAAGTTTTGCCATATCTCTTCTCCTGGATGTTAAAAAATTATGATAATTCTCCTATTAGGATAAAAAAGTTTTTTATAAATAAAACTTACCTGTGTTCAGCACGACGATAATACTTCTTGGATAGAAGAGAATTATCTTGATGTGGATTTAAAATTGCTACATTGTTTTCTGTACACTTAAATAAATCCATTTTGTTCATAGCTTCTTTAGAAATCTTCTGTTTGTAGAAAATATGAGTAACAGAAATAAACCTTTGTTTTAATAGTTTCCTGAGCAGGATTTCTGTATGTCTAACATACACCTAAAAATAAATGTATTTATTGGTAAAAATTGTGTGCATGTATAGATAGATATTTCTGGGACAGAACTTCTTCAATTATTTTCTTAAATAATTGAAGAAAGTATCAAAGTATCTCTACCTAACAGCATAATCAAGCAGCATATTTAAGGCTGTGCACTGTTCAGATTTAAGATGACAGTATAAAATAAGTTTTTACATTTACCTTACTTGTTGTGGGTTTAGCTTGTTATTTTATTGTCCCCTTGTTTAATTTTTTGCTAGTTTAGATTAATTTTGTAGATAAGGTAGCTACTGATTTAATTATATCCATGTTTAGGCACTGCTATATATACCATCACTTGTCTATAGCTGTTATATTTTCAGATATTAGTGCACAATCATCATTGTGTACAAATTTCCATTTTAGATGGAAATGTCAATTAACTGTATTCAGATTAATGTAACTCACAATCACAGTATAATAATAATGTAACACTCAATAGTCCACACTGGGATGCACCAGGGACACCCAGACCTAAGCAAACACCTGTCGTTAAACAAATAAATGACAGACTAGGAATCAAACCCAGGACCTTTTGCACAGCAGGCACAGTCTAATCAATAGTCAAATCTGTTCCTGACAAAAACCATTGTATGAGTTACTTGTGATGCTGATCCAAGATGAGTGTATGTGCCTATAAAGTGCCACTGCAGAGCACAGGCCTCACCTAGTAAATCACTGGGGATTTCGGATCATAGTCCACCAAGCAGGCCCAATGTGATTTGTTTGTATTTATTTCTTAAGCTTTTTTAGATTTTTTTATTCTTAAGCTTGCGGGTTTCCTCACATTCTTTTTCGTCACTGCCAAGATAGTGAAAATTTAAAAATTTTTAGATACTCAAATGTTACAGACAGAGGATTTAAACTCACGAGATCACATAAATGTGAGTAGAGTATAGATACCCCTAGGCTATCACTGCTCTTTATCACTAAGGTGAATAGTACATCAAAAACCCATAATGTTGCAAAAGTGGTAAACAAGAAGAGCCTGTTTAGATACCTACTATTTTTTGATAAAAAATATGAAGTTAAACACATATTGGACCATACATCCCTGGCCTGTCCACTAATGCTACAGGATATTACTGTGTAGGTTCCTAGGCGCCAACTACACGAACGAGATATGGGTCGGCGATAGCTCATATATAGTTAATATTAGTGGTACGGGAGAGAATATCGCCGCGAGAGACTCGCTCGTGTAGTTGACGTGGTATTGTTTTTAAAATAATTTTACACATTCATTTTACCATAAAGAACTGGGGAAACTGTAATTCGTGGACACTTAATGGATAAATAAAAATATTGTCTCGTAAAATAGTTAGGTGAGTACTAAATTTAGAAATAATTTAATATTATTCATTTTGCGTCTCATCAAAAACAACTATGAACTTACCAAATAAATCGCCAATGTCACAATATATTGTTTTGAATTATAAATAAACCACGAATTTGCTTAAAAATATAAAAATTGACACGAATTTTATAATAGAATTTGCACAAATCATGTAGGGTATGAAAAAATTTTACAGAAGTCTCAGAACTGGCAAGCAATGAAGGAACTTATGAATGAAATCCAAAACGTGCGATAATCTGTCTGTCAACTATCTAAATTTAGTGCATCTCATTTTATCTTTATAACGTAAAAAGAGATGCAGTATTTTTTAGAATGTCAAAGTGATAATGGCAAATCACTCGTACGTTTTGGAACGCAACACAAATTGTCATAACTAAAAAGCAGTGGTAGGCAAAACGGTTTAAAAAATATATATATATAATATAACGTTAAAAGCGAATTTGATTATTTTTAAGCGAACATTGTCAATAGTGAATATGCATGTATTTTTTATTTCTTAAATAATTCAAGTCATTATAAACAAAAAAAAAATGTATATATAAAAATAATAAGTTCATAAAAGCAATAAAAAAATATTTGAATAATCAGTATCATTTCAACAAGTTCAAACAATTTGTGCAATTTCGAATAAAAACGACATTTTACTTCTCCCGTCTATGAGAGGGTTGAGGCGACTGAGTATAAATGCGGTTCGGTTTCAGACAGTTTTTATGTCCTCGGAAGGTCAGTTGATGGTCTAGCTATAGTAACTCCGAAATATTTGGTCTTTGTGGCCCAAAGGATAGTTTCATCACAAAGCGATATCGGGAGTGGGGAAAGGCGAGGCCTAGAGCTACGAGAGCCACCCGTGGGAAAAGGAGAGCATATGGCTGCACTTTTCTCGGGGTTGACCTCAATCCTCTACCTTACAAACCACTCGCCTAGGGCGAATGTGCCAAACTGGACAGTGCCTTCAACTCTGGAGCGATTGATAAGGTGGTCTCGAATTTGAGGCACCTCGAGTTGGTACAGTATAGATTAAACCGTTGTTCCAGATCATTATCAAAGGCCTTCGCTACGTCGAAGAAGACAGTTACGGTCTTGAATGATCTCCTTTGGCTGAGACCTGTGAGGATGACACAAGAGTGATTGGCTCTAAAGCCGAATTGATCATCATTTTGAATTGAGTAGGCCTCTTGAGTTAATGTGACTCAGTAGCCAAGAAAGGAGAATTCTTTCGTAGATTTTAGCCATTGCATTCAATAAGTTAATGGCTAACTAGGTCCGAGAGCGGTGTTTACCCGGTTTGCGGATGCCGATAACGATGGCTTCTGTCCAAGCTGCTGGAAAGAGATGATTTTTCATTGCGGCATTGTAGATAGCCACAAGAAGTGCAATCAAGTCAATCATGAGGCTTTTAAACACTTATTTTAATTTTGAGATTTAATGATATCCTAAATTTCAGCTACCGTAACCGGTAGAAGAAAGTCTGATGGGGAGATAAAGACTCGACTCCCCACCTCTCCGTCAATCAAGGCGACTCACACGTCACAATGCGTCAACCGGTTGACGGCTAGGGGAGCACTGGGCTTCAAAGCTGTCGGCCAGCCAATCAGCCTTCTCAACATCGTCAAATGCCAGAGGGCCGTTTGGGCTAGTCAGTGGGGGCATGGAGGCAGTATTGTCTGCTTTCATAGATCGCGCCAATCGGCAGTAGGCTGTGTGAGATGGCGAGATCTCTACATGATGATTGATTGGACAGGCGTCTTTTATGGAACAAACATATTAATGAAACAATCCAAAAAATTGGAAAATATCTAAATTTATTTAAAATGCTGGCAGGTTCTTCATGGGGTATACACCCTAAACATTTACGAAGAGTTTACATAGCTACAATCAGAAGTAGAATCAATTATGGGTGTATTCTATACTGCAACGCAGCTAAGACTAACTTAAAGAAACTAGATATTGTACAAAATAGGGCTTTAAGAATAGCGGGCGGTTTCATTAAAACTACCCCTATCCACACCATGGAGAGTGAAATGAGTGTATGTCCACTTTATGTTAGAAGGCAATATCTAGCGTATAAGTATTGTCTAAAAGCTAAATCAATAAATAACAATCCAGTATGTAGCTTGTTAACTGAACTAGACAGGACGTATGAAAATAATACCTATACGTTAGATAGGAAAAAACCACTCCTGATTGAAACCTTTGATGAATGCAATTTAGAAACTATTGAGTGTTTTAACAAGCTATTAATGTTTAGCTTAGATGTTTGGACTAGTTATTTTAATGTTGATGAACTTGTTATTTGTAATTTAGATTGTAAGATCAAACCTAAAAGGGCATATGAGCCATGCTATTTAAAAGCTAGTGTACTAGAAGAAATTGATACCAAATATAGCGACTGGCATAAAATCTATACGGATGGGTCAAGGATAGCTGACAGCGTAGGTGCGGCTTTCTTTGACTCAACCGATGGAACTAAGGGCCGTTATAAACTAAGCAATAATGTTTGTGTGATGACAGCGGAACTCGTTGCAATCTCACAAGCTCTAGATCACGCTACATCAATAAACAGTCTTAAATTAGTAATTATAACAGATAGCAAAAGCGCGTTGCAACACCTCATTAAATGTGCATATGGACAAAGATGTGTCTCCATAGCCTATAATATCTTACAACAAATAAAATATTTAGAAGACACTGGTAGGAGTGTGAGATTGCAATGGGTTCCCGCTCATATAGGAATACATGGTAACGAAGAGGCAGATAGAGAGGCCAAAACAGCTTTGACAAACGGCCAACCATTTCCTATTGCTCCAAATTACTCTGAATGTTTAGGAAAATATAGATGTGGCACGTACAAAATTTGGAAGGAATATTTTGATGAAAGATCACTAGTAAAAGGGATATGGTACAAAACAATTCAATCTGCACCTCTTCAGTTACCATTGTGTGCCACCAACCTCAGTAGACGGAAGGTTATAACGGCTCATAGGTTTAGAACTGGACACATTCCATTAAGAAGTTTTGCTTATCTCATGCGAAAAGTAAATAGCCCCTACTGCCAGGACTGTACAGGTCCTGGTGGCCTGAAGAATGTGGTCGAGGACGTGCAACACTTCTTGATGGAATGTGCCCGTAATAGGGATAAGAGAAATAGATTAATTACTAGTCTTAAGTTAGATTTAGAAAATGTAGGTATTTTACACAGTGTACTGGCTGAACCTCTATCGGAGGCAGTGAGTACACTGTTTTCTTTTGTTGTCAATTAATATTTTCTGTACGTTAAGCAATATTTAAGGTACGATGGGGCTGACATCGTCACCTCGTGTACAAAAGCCCCTATTCAAAAATAAAGATTAAAAAAAAAAAAAAAAAAAAAAAGCACCAATCCGATATCTCTAACCGTTTCGGAGCTGTCGTCCAAAGAATTTCGTATGGCGGCCATCTTGGAAAATTACGGCACCTACCCTAAATCCTCAATCGGAACCCTCCGGAAGCCAATTTCCTTCTCTATTTTCCACCTTGAAACACATTCGTTCAGAAATTTTTAAATTTCGCAAAGTTTTTTTTAAATTTCAGCCATTTTGTGTCCGGCATCTTGGATTTTTTTTTTCGCCTAATTTCCCCATAGACCAAAGTTTGCAACGAGGGGGAATTCCACCCCGCGCCCCTTGCCCAATTCGAGCTACGGCCTCGGAAATGCCCTCGGACCCCAAAATCGAAATTTCCACTTTGTATGGCAGCCATCTTGAAAAATGGCGGAATTAAAAAAATGTTCCAAAATCCTGAATCAGGGTCCATTGAACCCCCTAGGTATTAATTTTCATCCCGATCGGAGGAACTTGAAAAATGAAATATAAATAACTTGAAACTTGAACTTGAAAAATGAAAATGAAACTTGAAAAATAAGTAATATAAAAATGACGTGGAATTAATGAAAGCGGCCCGTAGCAATAAAAAATATGCATGGAAAAATAAACAAACTAAAACACACATAAAAACAAAAAGCGTTTTTATTTTTTCCTTCCAGATGGTTCAAATCGCTCCGATGATCGTCCGAAGGCCCCGATTTTTCTTCCCCAAAAGGTGGCAACCCTGTCCGCACTGGTTAAGTCGTTTGGGATAGAGTCTAGGTGGCGGGAGCTAGAAGCCTTAAGGACTTCCTCGAGCTTGCTCCAGTCAATAATAGTCTTCCCAAGGAAGATGGGTCGGTCTGCCGCCCTAATTTCATTACTACGGGACGGTGGTCGGAGTCTAACTCACATAAAGTTTCTATACAGTTTAGACATAAGTCTATATTTTTGTAAAGGGTAATTGAAAAGTACGTAGTAGGAACAATAGGTTTTGATGGCTACGCTCAGTAATCGAAATTTTGATTTGAAATAAATTGTTATTTCATAGCAGAAAAGAAATGGAATCGAAAAAAATACCAACCATTAAATTTTATTATATTACTTACATTACATAAATATTTTTTTTTTAATTATTGCATATTTCCTATTGCCTAAAAAAATTCTTACCTCTGTTATTTGGTATCATTTTATCGCACGCAATATGTCTCACTGGCCCCTTCTTTTATTTATCGATAGCTGGCCGGCTACCTAGGCGATTTAGATAATATAGGGAGGACCTAAGTCACGTTTTCACAAATGTCATAAAGAATATTGATTTACAAAGAATAAAACACAAACGTGTTGTGTTCCTAATAAGATTCATAATAGAAAGTAAACATATGTTTGTGAAGTTGTTTTATATAATTCTCTCTTTTCATAAGCAGACGGCACTGTTTTTTTCTTTTAAAGGCGCCGCGATGGACACTATATTAACCAGAGGCATCGAATTCAGAAAAAAATCAGTGTTTTATACCTCAAATCAAGAAATCAATCTTTTTTATCAGTTGGAGAACATGAGCGTGTTATAATTTATAATAATAGATACGTTATATTATAATTATAACAGTTTAGGTCGTTCCTCCGGAACATGTCATAGAGTTATGATTTTTAAAGTGTTACCAAACAATTAACCAACCTCGTATTGTCAATGTCAACTACTACCTCACGGACGAATTACTATTTTATTTTGAGCTCTCATTCATCCTATTGTCGTTGAAATTTACTATAAAAAAAATTGTCAAGAACCATAACATAGTAGAAAAGTGTACAATACTAATGAATTTCATGCTATTTAAAATTTGAAATCATTAATTTAATCGAAGTTTAACGCTAAATATTTTGTAATGGCTTATACAGAAAAGGTGTCCCTTAGTGGCACCGCTCTGTCGTTCTTGTTATATGAATGCGTGAATTCTTTGAATAGCCAGGTATATTATACATTTCCTTTGTTATTTCCTCTACTGTTATCAAATATTTTGCCTAATTAATTATATTTTTACTTCCAGGAAGGTTTTTTGATTGGTGACATAACTTCAGAAATTACCAACCACATATCAGACTCACAAAGTGATAACGCTCGCCTGGAGACACAAATTGTAATAAGGACAGTGCTGCCGCTACCTTCAGTTTCTCTATTTTATTTGCCAACTGGGAGAATTGAGGAACATGTTCTTTCAGATCTACTATCAAGCACTGCAAATGAAGTTGTTGGTTGGTACAAGTACAGGAAAAATACAAACATAAAACCTACATTTAGAGATAAACTAATATCTAAAGGCCTACAAAAGTATTTTGAAAAACATCATGGCAAGAAAACTTTCGTTACTTGTAATTTATCAAGTAAAACATCATCTGCTGCTTCAACACATACATTTACATACAGATTTGGGAAAGTTAACTGCTTTGACTTGTATGTATACATTGAGGATGTGACAGCTAATTTGGGCGAGAAACTTACTGCATACAAGAAACCTTATAGACTATCACCAAGTTGCATTTTTAACAAAATAGTTAGGCAAAGTAATGTTCAAAGTAACAATACGAGTGATGCAATATTGCGCATACAACAAGCTGTGGATGTGAGGCTCATAGAGGAAGCAAAACTAGCAGCTAAAAATGAATGCACAATTAGAGAATTGGAAGCAGAAATTAAGTTGATGAACACCATCTTATCTGATAAACAGACTGTAGAGCTACAAGAGGCCCATAACGTAATGATTGAACAGAAATTAAAACAGAGACAACTCGAAATAGCCAACGCTTGTGTGGAGGCACTAAAGGGAACTGTACAAACGCCAGTACTCAGTGTTCCAAATGTAACAGTGAATAGCAATCATTTGGATGAAAGTGGAGTGCCTATCAAGGTCAATAACAGGATAATCATTAGAAGCCCAAGTCCTGTGCTAACATCTACTGCTTCAGTAACACCAACTATTCTTAATTATGCTGCTGCTTTGAAGAATAACTATGAATCACCTTCTACTAGTGTAAGTATATACACTCAATAACTTTAATTATATCACTGTGTATTACACATGACCTAAGTCTTTTTCCAAATTTATTATTATTTATTTAGAATTATTATTGTCCAATTCCACTACTAAATATCTAAAGGTAGGTAGTGCCAATCCAAGGAATACCAAGATATTGGCATATATCATGTATCATGGGGCAACATTATCCACTTCCCACAAAGTGAACTGTATGCCTTTCAATCACTTTTCATAAAAAAAAATTTTTCAACACATGAAATTGTCTGCTTTTTTTTAGTTAGTCTATGTGAGCCATTATCTGTCCGAAAGGACCTTATTGTCAGTATGGACTTACTGATTAAGATTTTCTATCATAAAAATTTGTGGTTTTAAGATTCCGTTTAAATAGAAACATGCACTGTATAAGAAAAAATAGAAAAAACATCATTATTTTACACTTACACTCATCACAATCAACTCCTTAAAAAATTGTTACATTTTATGTAATTAATTATAGTTGATTTAGTAAAAGTAGGTAGACATGTATTTAATGTTATTAATAGTCAAGACCCTTAATATAAATTATGAACCGTCATTACATTAATTTTGATTCCAACAATAAATATGTTGCTACAAGATAAGTTTTATATTTATTGGTCTGAACCAAAATGCACTATACATGTTTAAATGTCTAAATTTATGTTTTTCTTATAACATTTCAGATTTTCACTCTTTTCACACATATTTATCTATTTAAACGGGTTTTAAACGTGAATATTTACCTTATTTATTTTACTCGATTTTTCAATTGGGTTGCACCTAATAAAGACATCTTAATACTAACATAATAGATGAACAAAGGGCACAAGCGAGATTCCTAACAATGAGTTCACACTCATGGCATAGAGATGGCAACATGTTGACAGCTAAAACCTGTTTCTCGAACAACATCCCACAATCTCCCGGTCTATCAAGTGCTCATTGACAACACTATTCCAGGCAACACAATACACAATAATTTATAACATCAAAAATAAAGAGAAACAAGATGAAAATATACACAGAATAAGTACAGAAGGAAGTATAATTGTGTCGATGTGTATTGCAATGCCAGAAATGGAATCCAATTCAGCATAAGCTGCAGTTTACCACAGTGCTAGTAGTTCTTATATAGGCCATACAAAGCGCACCAGAGCAGAAAGGGTCAAAGAACATATCGCAACTGTGAAGAATCGCCAGACGAATAAATCGGCGATAGCGGAACTCAACACGGGGATCAATCACTGAATAGAACTTCATAGTCCAAAAATACTCTCCACTGATCGTCACTATTTCTCCAGGATTGTGTGTGAAGCAATTGACATCAAAACACATAGAAATCAATCGAAAAGATGAATTCAAATTGTCCTCAACATGGAATCCAGTTGTATATTCTAAATGGCCTCTAAATGCGTATAATAAATTATTTGTTTACCAAGGTATTTTCTGACCCGATTTAGAATATAAAATGTGTACAAAACGCGAAAGTTTAAAAAGTTATGGAATCTAATGATTAATAAATTTAATAAAATTAAACCTTGCCATTTTTCGTCTGACGCTCGACTTCTAATATTGTGTGTTGTCTGCTGCAACTTTCCGGACTGTAGACCAAATGCGGGTACCTAATTGATGAAACTGCTTGCAACACTCGACGTGGTCTAACCGCCTCTTTAATCAGCTTGTTACCGTGGTTGGTGCAACCCAACCGAAACGTCGAGTAAAATTAAATTAGTAATAAAATTAGTAAACATTCGCGTTAAGAGTCTTAACTTAAGACCCCCCGTTTAAATAGATAAATATATATTTTACTTCTAAAATAATTTGTTAATAATGATATAAATTTTATATTTTCGCATTTACAATATTGAAATTCCCTTAACAGGGCTTTAGTGTACTAAGTTCCTGCCTGTATGACAGCAATAAATAAATATCTATAAAATTAGAACTAACAATAAACCCCTTTTTTTCTGACAATGTCACCACTAATAAATTTCTTTTTATTACAGAAAGCTAATAATTTCAATGAGGATTTGATTACTTTCGACATAGAAGAAAAGCCAGCACAAAAGACTGTAGTTAATAACAAACCATTTGTTAAGAAGGATGATGTTCACTGTTTAGAGGACAGCTCTCCTGAGTACTGACATGTGCCTTATCATATACTGTAAGTGTAGAATATTATTAATAAATTACCCGATAAGCAATTTTAAATTGTATTCTATACATAATGAAAACGAAGAATGTTCTGTTGCTATTTGTTATTGTAAACTCCTAATCCTCATAAATTAGTTTTGTTATTTTTTTATAAATAATTGACATAGATACATTGCGACCAAGCTTTTAATGAACGTGGTCAAAAAAGGAAGTAAAGGTGTCCCAGATTGAGCGCCGGATTTAATTTAGAAAAAAAATAGTCATTGTTTATCCGGCTCTGTGTCATGTGGCACCGTCCTGTTTTAACCACAGTTGATCGAGATCCATATTCTCGAGGCATGTCCCCCTCTCGATGCCTCGAGGTATATCTCTCTATACCTCTATACCGATACTTAAAAAAATGGCCCTATGATGACGCCGAACCAAAAGCTGCACCAAACTGTAACTCTTTGAGGATGCATCCATTTTTCATGAATCTCATAAGGATTCTGGAAGCCCCAGATACGACAATTTTGCTTATTGACGTATCCGTCAAGTTGGAAATAGGACCTGGTCACTAAAGATGATTTTTTCGCCAAAATGATGGTCCACTTCATACTGCTCTAAAATTCATACTGCGTTGCTCTTTGGTGTAGCGTTCCATGTTGACGAATTGCAACTGTCATATGTGACATCTGTAAACAAATCAGAGTTGCCTACAGCCAAACAAAAAAATGACGCGAAATATAAGTCTGGCGCTCAATCTGGGACATCCTATAAATTCAGAATTAAATTAATAAGCAGTTATTTATTGTCTCAATTATTTAAATTATAATAGTAATCTTCTTAACACCAATCTGTACCTCATCTTAAACCTAATAGTAGAATCTACCCATTAAAAATCTTACTCTGAGCAAAAATCAACACAGTCAAACAATTGCAATCAATGTAAATAATATCAAATGTACTTATGTTAACTAAATAGTAGGTGGTTACTTTAAGAATAAATATCTCTAAATAAAAATGCACTTGATAAACTAAAACGCGCTAACAAACTGATTTCTTATTGGTCTAATTTAGATTTTAAAACTTTGGAGAACTTTAAAAATTTGTATGAAAACTGTTTCTTCATGGCTATTATAATCAATGATGCATACAGCCAGTTTTTTTATGTTTTCTGTAAGTCACGAGCATTTTTTTATTAACATTAGTTGAAACTAAACACAAATTGTCATAAAAAATTCAGAAATGTCTCAAATAGCTTTCTTTCAGCTCTTGACTTGGATCTTGTTGAAGCAAACTCCACATACATATTGTAAAGTTGTTTAAATGACTGATTCCAATTATTCTTTTATGATCGATTTGCGGCAATAATGAAATGATAATTTGGGCACAGTAGTCAGGTAACTTTTGACGGAATCTCTGTTCTAAGACAGAGAGATGTAATATCTCCGAAACTGTTCACAAACGCGTTGGTAGATGCAGTTAGGATTCTGGAAAGGACGTGGAATCAATGTGTCAGTACATCTCGCGTCTTCGTTTCGCCGAAGACATAGTCATTCTGACATAGCCAATGACAGAATCCCTGGAAGAACTGAGCGGGATGCTAAACGGCCTTAACGCAACATTACAACGCGTCGTTCTCGGAGTGAACTTAGGCAAGACTAAATCATGTTCAATGAACATGTTCTTCCGAAACCGGTAAACGTCGAAGGCGTCACGATCGAAGTTATTGACCGTTATGTCTATCTTGGGTAAACGATCCAACTAGGCAAGTCTAACTTCATCAAGGAGGTCAAGGTCAATCAAGGACGCATTCATCTCCGTGGGGCAACATTTGGGAAAATGTGTCTTCTCGTTGCACTGATTGAAGGCAAAAGTCTTTAATCAGTGCCAGTATGACGCGTGACCTCTAACGGTAAGCCTGATCAAAGTTACACAACGAGCTATGTTTCTACGTAGCTCGCTGAGTTACTTTGACTCTAGCTATGCTCGGCGTTTTTTTCTGGGATAGGATCCGAAACGGAGATTCGTCAAAGAACAAAAGCCATCGAAATAGCTCGTAGAATCAGCATGCTAAAGCGGCGTGGCAATGGGCAGGTCATATTTGCCAAAGGACTGATAACAGATGGCGGAAAAGAGTCCTCGAATGGATAGAAACAACCTCACGTTCTACTACTGTTGCGCAGATACCCAGTATTGACGTCGTTTCTCGCTAGATACTACTTCGCTGTTTCGACTAAGTTTAATTTTAAGCGCTCTGATTAGTAGATGCATACAACTGATGATATGGGTCGAAGCCAATCACCATCACTTACTTACAGCCGCGAAATCTCATTTTTGCTACGTTTGTAGTTACGCAGTATTGCAGTATCGCCGACGATATGACTAGTCAATGTATAACTTGGCATCATCTTCTACGTTTACCCTAAACTATAGCGGATGTATTTAACCTGGCAACCCCATAATTAATTGTCATGCCCTCCACGTTTATTAAAAGCCCGCTCGCATTGTCTTAACATCAGTTTGACATGTTTGTGCTTAAATTAATTGCATCGCAAATAAAAAAATGCATTGGATGATTCGTGATTAAATATAAAGAAATATGTTTATAAATACATATAATGATTATATATGTAATTATAAATATATATATGTAGTTTTATAAATATAGAAAAATGCAATATATGTCCGTTCAATTATAGCTTGAGATCTACTGAACAGATTTTGATGTAGTTTTCACTATCGTGTAGGTTATTTTTTGTTCTGGAAGGTTTTAGTATAATAATATACGACGACAGTGCATGTATCCCACTAGTGGAGCAAAAGGCTGCTAGTCTATAATAATGTGTATATCATAATATGCATACATGGCAACACCTTATCGAAGTTCATATTGAACTCCAACTGTTACTTGTAACTATACCTACCCACAATACTACTAAACAAACAAGGCGGGCGGCCATCTTCGTATTCTGAACAAACACGAAGGGATGATGAGGAGCAAAGAACATTCAAACGCACTTCAGTCTTCATTATATTGCAACCACTCTATGTTACCTACATAGAGATGTACAGTGTTCGACAATATAACGGTCGGAATTCGAAGATGGCCGAACGACATTAATAAGTAGTACTGTCTCCCTTCCAATCATGGTAGTGGGAACTGCCTGGCAACATCATGTTCATTTATGTGGCAGTAGGTACTAATTGATGAGTTTCTCAGAGAATAACGGACAGAATAAATTAATTAAATAAAATGATTATTCAATTAAGTATTTACTCACCAAATATTAATTCAATAGCAGAATTACCAAGATTATTAGAATTAAAGATAAAATTAGATCACAATAATTTACTCATCAAAGCATAAAGATAGTCAATAAGAAAAATGTGTTTGGATAGGATATTTTTGTATTATAATTAAAGTTGATTTATTTCAATCCATCTATCTATCTTTGTTAAAGCCTATTCCCATTAAGAGGGTTTCCTGACATATAAGAAATATAAGTCTGGATAAATAGAAGATTCTCGGGTTTAGGCTACGTCCGCAGTGGGCGGAAAGAGGGAGCAGGAGGCATAGCGATCCACTATTTTCAGAACGTGTCCACAGTTAAAGCGATTCTCGTGATGGAAGAGTTGGGTGGTAAAATTTGATTTAGAAGAAGTTCTACTTGAAGGAAGTGCATTTTTACTTGGGATATCATGAACATACTCGAAAAACGATAGAATATAGAGAAACTATAAACATGAACTAAATCGCAACGGAAATCGTAAACTGACTTTTACTGCCCGCTTCCGCTCGAAACCGTCGCAAGTGTCGTCGCGGAATCCGTTCCCCACTCCACAGTCACACCGACACGAGACCTCAGTCGATATACTACTCTGTGAAATAAGTTTCGGGATTTTTTTAATAAAACAAAAAATATTGCTTCAATCGTCTAAATTTATTTTGTCGCCCTCGTAATAGGCTCCATTTGACGCAATACACTTTCGCCAGCGAATAATCCATTCGTCGAAACACTTCTTATAGGCATTTTCCGGTGTGGCACTTTGGCTCTTTTAGCGAATTTTGTTTTATTACGTCAAAACAAAACGTCTGCCACGAAGTGGTAATTTGAGTCTGGGGAATAAGAAAAAGTCACACGGGGCCATATCTGGGAAATATGGTGCTTGGTCGATGACATTCGTTCAATTTTTTGGCTAAAAATTCCCGTACGATGATTGAAGTGTGAGACGGCGCATTGTCATGGTGCAGTCTTCCCGGACTACATGCGAACCCCAGCACGTCGCACAAAACAGTGCTCCAGTTTGTAACCGGGGTAATGAAGATACGATGTATCGGCCGGGCAGGATATCTGTGTCTCCGTCAAGAAAAGTAAGGCCGGCTTTGCCGTCTCAAAGTGGTAGTGGACGGCGTCGATGTTACTATGCATCCCTCTGATGTTGCAAAAGTCCACTTTAAATGTGGAACTTACAGGATGGGCCGCTGAGTGCACATTATACATTTTCTTTTTCTTGGCCATTGTAAGTGTGAATAGGGAAAAGAAGAAAAGGGGGGACGGAGAGAGAGATGGTTGCATGTGGTTCAAAGGACAAAGCACGGAGCGGAGAAAAAATCAGGTCACAAAGGTTGTGTGACTTGCTGGGGGTGTGACTTGCGGCGCGACTGCTGCCCCCCCCCCCCCGGGGGGGGGGGGCAGCAGTCGGGTTCCACTCCGGTCCCCTCCGGCACAACTGCTACCCCAAGGGACTTTTCGCGTGCGGCGGGGCAGCCTCCAGGGGTGAAGATTAAAGAGATCCCCGGGTTCGGGCCCCCAACAACCCGAGGGCGGTCAGCGGACAACCGTTTCACCGGGTCTCCCTGATCCCCGCGCCACCATGTCACGCCCATGGGCGTCTGTAATTCCCCGCAACCGCTGATCCTCCTTTCCACACGCAACAATCTCTCTCTCGGGACGGCTTCTTCCGCTCACCGCCGGAACACAATGCGGGCCTCGCGCCTAATATGGCACCATTATGGCGGCGGACTTCGACGGAAGGGTGGTATCTTTGCCGACGGAGTAACCGTCCTACCGCAAAATAGGGAACGCCATTGCCTCGTTAATTAACAGCAGGGTGCACCACTAGCAGGTGAGGTTGGCTTAGGCTCGAAAGATGGTAGATGTCTCTCTTACACCCCATTGTTCGACTTTGTTTCTTTGTTCGACATTTTTTATCCATTGTAAAATTCGTAAAGTAGACTTGAAATTGTCTAGCAAATATGAAAATTTTCAAACAACTTTTTGACAGATCGCGCTAAAACTTTACATGAAAATTAGCTACAATAATGCCAACCTTACTCAGGCATTTTACGCGGGCATTGTTTTTCAAAATTCCCGATACTTAATTGATAATATGTACGAGTATACGTGTGAAAAAAATACGCAGCGAATTCCTCTGACGCATCTTTCGGCCACAACCTTAGGCTACCCCACACGGGCCACTAGCGACAGCTTCAAATGATCGCCCACAAGGTGCGAACTCTATTATGCGTATACATATGTATATAGTAAATGGTGATTTATTACCGCCTCAGAAACGTGAAAAATGATGTAAGAATTCTGTTAAATGATCGATAATCAAATAATCAAATAATATTCTTTAAATTTTAGTCTAATTGATGGAGGGGATAGGGTTTACTCCATAAATCCCCCGTGTAGCGATTCCCCTTTAGGTGAGAAAATCTGGTATTTAGAAGTCTTCTTGAAATAAGTCGCCGGTAGTGGTCGAAGATCGTATGTGGTGGCGATCCTTGGGAGAGGCCTATATCCAGCAGTGGAGAGATAAAGACTGATAGTACGATAATTAACTAATGCAATGCGCGAAAAGGTGACGTCAACCACAACTTATAGTAGACCAAAACTTTTTCTTTCAATTAGAGCATCATAATCTATCTATATATATAAAAGAGGATGTTGGTATATCTGATGTTAACCCGTTACGACTTCGACACCGTTTGACCGATCACCATGAAAGTTGGAACATAGTATATGTATTTTTTCATGGAGAAGGTTTATATGCTATCGACTTTAACTCATCATTAGATGGCGCTGCAGCACATCAACTTCTATACCGTTCAACCGATCGCCATGAAAATTGGTATACATAGGTATTTGAGCACGGAGAATATTTTCGAGCTATCGACTTTGTTATAACTTGCCACTAGATGGCGCTGCAGCACATCAACTTCTACACTGTTCAATCGATCGCAAAAACCATATCGACGGCAAAACAGAATAATTTGTGCATTTATATATAGAGGTAAATAAATATACACGGGCAGGACGTATGCCGGGTTTTGCTAGTAATATATAAATATAGTGGATAAATAAAGCAGTGTAGATGGGCTCGAATAGAAACAATGAATAGCTACTAATCATTTTTTATTAACAGACACAGTTTCCTTTTAGCAAGTTAATAGTACAGTAATCCACTAGAAATTGTGGACCCTAGAAAAAACCACCCCACTTGTGGCTAGTGGCTGTCTGGCGTGACTGTGGGGCGTCGCTCGCTGGCTTGGCTGGCGTATCGCGATTGGCGGGAATGTAACACGTTACAATAGGGATAAAGCCAAAGAGTGGACTCGTTAACCCGCCGACACAATCCCTCACAAGTAGGTACATGAGGCCTGGGCCCAGCAATGTACGATAAAAGGGTTGGTTATATAATAGTTCAAGTTACCATAATATCAAACTCAACATGAAACTGAACTCAAAATAATATAATCTTGCGAATACTCCGTTGCTCAATGTATTATAATAAGCTGTTTGAAAATTATCACGCAAACCGTCCTATGTGAAATAGGAGTAAGGTAGTTATGGGGTGTAAAATTTTACATCATACATAAGTACTGCAATCAGCCCCCAAAAATAAGACGACTAGGTGACCACCACGAGGTGACGTTGTTTTTTTTTTTTTGTGGAAATGATAGCTTTTGTATCGTAGATAAAGGACCGTTATTCTCAAAATCACTCTCAAAACTATCCGCTTTTATTCTCCTTCCCCCGTAATCCCTCGCATTCAAGGGGTGTTCAGTACAATTTACGGGGATAGGTTACAGCTAAATTTTATCTTCGGGTTGGAACCCACGCACAAAACGCAACGCAAAAACTCACTAGAAATCACTTTCAAGCTTATGTATCGCATATAAAATAAAAAAATAAAAGCGGCTTATTTAACAAAAAAAAACAAGTCGCCACCTTGTCATGGCAACTAGTTGTATTTTGACGGTTTTTTGGGGGCTGATTGCAGTACTAATAACAATAAGCTTATAGATATTTTATATGTAGTCTAGAGTACTGAAATTGTAATAAATTTATTTTGATTAAAATGAAACCGGACCAATAAAATGTTGTATTTTTTATTAAAATAAATTAACAAATAAAAATATAAAAAAAACCTAATTAAATTAATGCTTGGTACTAAACAATAATCTCTCCCTGGGTAACTCAAAAGGAGAGAGACGGTATAACCCCCGGCGGAAGCCTAATCGGCCAGGGTTCAGGACCCCAGGTAGAGAAACCGACGGACGGTACTGCGTGTATCGCAGCCCAACCACCTCAGGTTTGTCTCAAAGCTGATGGGAATTAATCCGTTTACGGACAGGGCGACTGCGGTGATTTCAGTCGACGTCACGCCCCATATGCCTGACCTCTTGCGTCAGGTCGAGATACCTTATTTTTTCTCGGTTTCTGCTTTCACGAGGCCTTCGTCATGCAGTACGGTGATATCCACTAAAAACACCCGAGACTGCCCGCTCCGTCAACGCAGTATCAGGCTTATTCGCGAAGATAGTCCTGTCAGTGATGACGGGCCGGTCCTTATAGAACTTTGCGCAGTCGTTTTTCGAGCACCAGCTTCGGTGGTATGTAGTAAGGCAACCTCTATTCTAAGTGACCGTATTTTAGATCCAAGCTCTTGGTGGAGGATTCTAGCCGCTTGGTTGTCTGTGCAAATGAATACTTATTATTATTACATTATTGAAGTGTGTAAAAAATGATTCTTAAAATCATTCCTATTATTATGTACTTAAAAATCGCGTCCGAGATTGAGTGTGTTTAAAAAAAACAGTCTGCATACTTTTACTTTGGTATTTTGGGCATCAGACTTATGCACAAAAATATCAAAACCAGTTTCTTTCCTGGAAGTAGTACGATTATCACGTTTTCTTATGTAAATTCCGTTTGGAGACTAATCCTTGTACGAAAGCATTTTTTGCAGCCCATGACTTCACATTCCAAAATTTGGAATGCAGCGCAGTTCGTTCCTCTTCGGATACCAATTTACACATGAAACTATTTTTTTATTTTTGTATGGTTGCAACGAGTTTTTACAGATGTGGCTTCTTTCGGTATACTTTATTCTAGTTTGCCGTCTTCTTTCTTGTAACCCACGTATTGTTTTCCCAGTAAAAGGCGGCGTTTAGCTTTAGATTGACAAAATTGTGGTGTTTGAGAGCTACTCGGAATTTCGATTCTCTCCATTAACTCCTGTATTGGGCACTCCTTTGATGAATTGCCATCATTATCGCTACTGTAGACAATGTAGCGCCTCCGTTTGGTGGTTGTAGGAACAGGTGAACTATCTCTACGTTCAGAAGATGAATTTACTAACATGTTGTTTGCACGTACACTAAAAGATGTAGATGGTTGACTGGTGTTAGTGTAATGCAGTTGCATTACACTACATTACAGATCAGTTGATCTTGATTCAGAATCATTGCTTCTCTAGAAGGTTCTTGAGATATTACATTTCGATATTCCTCTTGTAAACATTTATCGTCACTGGCAGTTAAAACTGCTCATTTTGTAACAAAAACACGTAATTCACAAGCTAGCGTAGTTTAACAACTGACTACTTATGAATAACTAAGTACAATTCATTTATGAAGGCAGGATAATATATCAGAATAATTAAATTTGAGGGTCATCATAAATAAACATCGAAGTATAATCACTTCACTATTATATAATACAAAATTGTCAAAGAACAAAGAGTTATTTATAACAAAACTTCGTTATTCTTATATTGTTTATTTAAGTTGTAATAAGTGTTTGTAATATTGTTGTGTTAACACTAAACTTAAACCAAAATCGATCTAAGAAACGTCTATTTATCTCACCTTAGTTACATTACTGAAATATAATAAGTTATTTTACACTGATATTTCGTTGAGTTTAGCATAAAAGGTGGGTATAGTATTCATGTTTCTCACATCACAACTGTAGTCTTAGCACGCCTAGCGCGTCATCGGCCGTAAGTAAACCACTTACTAGCAAGTGTCATGTCACTTACCAACAGATGGTAGACCGCTTATTAGCACGTAATAAGACGCTTCACATCAGACAGTAGGCCACTTAATTATTCATTAAAGATTTTTTGACCTGAAAACACTGATATACAAAATCCGCCATATGGTGGCATACCAGTAATACATTTATTCCGTCGCACATGTACAAGATAATAGTGTTCTTACGGATACTTATAGATTTCAATACAATTCTGCGGCGGTCGTTAGCCTGGCGTATAGCCTTATTAATCTATCTTCTGACAATAGGTATCGTAAATCTCTATTAATAATACTTTGGTGATTACTTTCTCTCATGGCTCAAATCTTTGAAAGCTTCAAATAAATAAAAAATCATATTTTTTAAATAAGAAAAAACTAACTCGTTCATTACTTTACTTATATTTTAATTTCCGCGGTGGGATGACTCAGTGCAATAATACAATTTTCAACACACTTGCTCGTAAAGTGGCCCTTATTGCAGCGTTTTTAGGGTATGCATGCAGCATAATGCAGCATATAAAACACGCGTGCTTTTTACTTTACATTACCGCACTAAACAATGAAATTATTAATAATACCATAACACATAATAGGCAAATGCCAACAAAACTGTTGCGTATAATTTTAATAATTGTACTTTCAGTAATTACTTCAATAATTAAACTTTTTATTAACAAAATAAAACAATGAATTTTTATTTATTTTTCCCTCGCAAGTGTGTTGAAAAACGTCGTATCAAACGCGTGAGCATTGGTCATTACACTCTCGGCTCCATTACGCCCTCGCCTTCGGCTCGGGCTGCAATCCCGCCTCGACTATAATGACCAACTTAGCACACTTGTATCATAATGTACTATTTTAGGACCTAAACAAATAATTATTCACTCGGATTCATTTGTTATGCCTACAAATATAAAATTTGAATCTGATAGCAATGGAATTATGTATATATTTAACCTTATTATGGTGTATGAACTTATTTACTAATATAATTACAACATAGACTACATACAGGGTTACTGATAAATAGAACAGTTGCTTTCAGAGGGTGGAAAGTATGGAGTGTAACGATATTTTCCACTATTACATACCTTGGCCAAAAGTTGATAGTTTCGAAGATATTTAAGATTTTGTATTTTTCTCAAATAATATATAAGAAAATCTTTAATTAACATCTTTATTAGTTTTATGGATGGTAGGTAGAATTATTTGAGAAAAATACAAAAATCTTAAATATCTCGGAAACTTAACTTTTGGCCAGGGTAGGTGATAGTGAAATATAATCATTACACTCCCTACTACCGCTCGGCGAAAGGAACTGTTCTATTTACCAGTAACCCTGTATATAACTATTACTATGATTTAGAGGTGTATATAGGAAGCTACTTAATTATATCGCTCAATATGCCTTTATTCTATTCAAGTTAGGAAAAGTGATGTCATCACTATCAGTCATGTTATTTCATCTATTGACCAATTACGAGAGGGAGCGTTCCTCGAGTGACCAATTAACGCTGTGCTATACTACATTGGACGTATGGCGTCGCTTTTTTCTTAATGTGAATAGAGTATGTCTGATGTTTTCACTCCTGCACAGAAAAAAAATAAATCCAGAGTGGTTCCTGGAAATTAAGTAAATAAATGAATGTGCAATAGGTATAAACAAGGTACACTTCCCGGCCGAAAGTAATACACATCGGCCTTTAGAAAGAGACTATCGGCTAGCTTTGGTTTTGTAGAGACGACGCTCTACAAAACCGAGCTAGCCGATCATAGTCGTTGTGTATTACTTTCGGTCGGGATGTGTAAATAGCGCTTAATGTGGTTCTCAATAGAGTCTACAGTAGGTCAGCTGCGGGCGCACAGTCAGCCAACTCGTGTACGGAGTGCGCGAGGCGGCGCGCCTGCTGTACCGCTGTAGCCGCGGGCAATAGCCCTAGGTGGATGCAAATCAACTCTTTGATGCACACGCCTTGACTGTCGTTGGGGAATGCGAGCTCTGCTAGTTGTCTGCAATAGGGCAGTATAGGGGTGTTGGAAATTTCACACATTCGAATTCACATTCAATTTGTTTACGTCGGGGTTCTTAAATTATTTGGCGCTTTGCTACCTGTATAGGAAATATAGAGCAGTGATAGCCTAGGGATATCTATAGATATTCGCGACTCTCACTTCATGAGATCGTGAGCTCAAATCCTTAGAACGTATTACAGAGTTTGTGCTTAAAAAATATTATGGTCCGAAATCCCGTAGTGATTTCAAAGGCGGAGGGGAGGTCTGATATCAACCACAAATCAAAATACATATATTTAAACCAGTACTTACTGTAGGGGTGTAACATGAGATTGTTGTCGGTTTAAATCGTAGACTGTGCTATCACGAGATATGCTTATGTTGTGAAATGGGAAATATAAATACTGTTCATTTCAAATAGATAACATTCATAGTATAATTTCCTTTCGGTGACAATATGTAGAATGTATTGAGTTCTTTTAGATCATAGACCATGAGTGCAGCCATACAGAACCATAGTGTTCTGCATGGCTGCTACAAATGACAAAATCATATGCGAGGAATGGGCACAGTCACCTTTTTTTATAGAAAATACGCGTCAGACGAGCATATAGTCCACCTGATAGTAAGTGGATACTATCGCCCCGTAACATATCAAGATTGATCCAGAATGACAAACATTGGCTCACCCCAGATGCGCTTCCTACTTTCAGAGATTTGGGAATGGATTTGGAGAAAGAGTTGGGAAAATGAGAAGGGATAGGATGGGCTGGGAATGGGCTCTGGCATATCTCACTCACTACCGAAACATACGTACATTGGGGGAATAAGATGGCGTGGGAAATGCAGTGCGTGTGACGGTAGGGCGGTGTGAGTGCGGGGTAATGTGGCCAGTTAAGTACGCCTGTGGGTTTGCAGCGAGCATCTCCCCCTCTAGAGGCTTGTTTACACGAGTTTCTCGAACGATTCGGGCGAGAATACGAGTATTGTATACGATTCTCGTATGTGACCAAACTACTTACGATTCCTGCCTACTGCTGTTCACATGATATAAACTCGATTATAACAGTAATCAAATGATAACAATTGTTTATACTAGCTTTTGACCGATATTCGAGAAACTCCTTGTGTATATGAGCCATTTTTCGTTCCCTTTTTCTCACCTGTAAAACGCGTTGAGTATGTCCCCGGGCGGCGGCAGCGCGCGCACGGCGGCCACGTGCGGCGAGCGGGCCGGCGCGGCCGCGTGCGCGCGCCGCTCCCACCAGAGCAGCGCGCACGCGTGCACCGCGCCGCGCCGCCACGTCGCCGCGGTATAGCCCTCGCGGAATGCGGAAAGCCCGCGGGACACCACACCACGCACCTACACACAAACCGCCTCTAGTTTACACATGCTATTATTTACATACTTTATTTACATCAAAGAGAGAGACATAATCTCGTGCACACGCGAAATTTTGTGAGACGCGGAACGAAACCATTTAGGGTTTACCAGTACCTGTATCTATCATTAGCTTGTGTATCCTATATCCACTGCTGGATATAGGCCTCTCCCAAGGACCGCCACCACACACGGTCTTCAGCTCTTCTCATTCAGCCACTACCGGCGACTTTATTCAAGTCGTCAGTCCATTATCCCCCGTTTCCCGGTACATGGTTTTGGGGTCTACGACTATGCAATTGTTTTTATTCACATTTTATGACACATTTTTATGTTTATAAATTATATATTTTTGAAATGCGCACATTCATTATTGACCTTTCATTTGATACCAAACACGATACATTTGTGTGCATTTATTCTTTTTGCTACGTGTATTTTCATATCCGCCATATTGGATTTAAAGCGACGTCATATAGCGGACCTATGCTACGCGGAACATCAAGACGAATCCAACGACACCTCATTTGTCAAAATGTGATGAGTAGTTTAAGAGCTACGAGGAAAGAGATGAACATACACATACTGATCTCATTTGGCTTTGCCGTAGTCTGATAAAAATATGGCGGGCTTAGTGCCAAATGGCATTTTCTACCAATGGTTGATTGGTAGAAAATGCCATAGTCTAGCTTAATTTTATATTAATTACAATTCTGTTCTGTACCTTTAGATCCAGGAAATAAATAAATCTGAATAGTGAGCAATGTGTTACCATGTCCGGAGTGAGCATGTCCGCGCAGTCGGCGAGGTCGGGCGCCAACACGCGGCCGGTCGTGCGATCCACGTACACGAAATGGATCAGCCCAGGGAACTCCTCTACATACTTGTGTAGCGTTAGGGAACCACTCTCGCTCTCGCCCCGGCCCGTGCTCAAACGCGTACATTAAGCGAAATAATCGTAACACCATAGTAACTGCAGTGATTACAGGGCTTGAAATCGGTTTAAAATTACTGATAATTTTAAGTGAAACCGGATTTCACTAAATCGGTTAAACTAGAACCCAGTCAATTATAGATAGTCGGGGAATAGGCACGTCAAATTGGAGGATTGCAGGAAAAATGGATTAAGACTTAGACACGAAATGTTAATTTCTCTTTGGCCTTAACGAGACAAAGCATTCTTTTAAAAGTAGTTGGGAACTTTATTTTTGTCGCGTCGTAACAACGGATACAATGTGTAAAATAGACATTCCCCCTCACAATTTGATATAATTGGTTAGATCCATATTCTCGTACATTTTCGTGCAGATAACTGCATCTTTTAGTTGTTGTGCAGTACAGTAAGTTTGACTGCAGACAACTTGCATAAAGTTCAAGTAGTTGACTGCAAAGTGTAGTCTATCTGACAGCGCCCTAAGATCGGGAACGACATATAAAACTGTTCCCTAATCGGTAAATTCTGAATAATGTTGACAGGAACAGGAGGATGATTGAACTTAAACGCACACGCCGCGCATGGCAATGGCGGATGAGGGGGGCGCGAATAGAGGATCACTCAAATCGAGTTCAAAGCGTCCAGCCGCTGATAATAAAAGAAAACCGCTCTGTGAGCGAAATCTAGTTTCGTTTCATAATTATCGTTTCTATTTTTTACTGATATCACAAACTTTTTAATTGAATATAAGCGTTATTTGAATTCTGCTACGAAAAAAAATTAAAATACTGTTTTGTAAAATAAACCGGTTTTCAACCCCTGAAAGGTTCAATTGTGTCGTGTTCATAATAGATTTTATGATTCAATCTGCAGCAGAGTTTAAAAAATAACTACGACATACATAATATGACACATATATATTTGTTCTTTATTACGTTCTTTTTATTAATGACTAAAAAGGCATTCTACAAAAACTAAAATAGTAAATTGTCTCTTTTTTTATTTACGATATTTTTATACATATTTGCTACATACAAAGCAAAAAAAATACGTAACTTTTCACATGTTTACACAGAATTACAAATAAAATCAGAATCATAAGACCATGGGTTTCAGGAATTTAGGAATTCCAATTGCAAATTGTATATTTTAGGGCATTTATTATAAATAGTGCGTAGTTTTTAGTGAGTGGATGTAGTCAAAGTGGATGTGTCAAGGATGCATCAAAACAATTAATTTTTTTGAACTCTTCTAACATTAAAGTGAAACGATCCTATTTATCATTATTAAATTATGATTGAACACAATACAATTTACACGCTTTAATGTCTGCGTCATGCACGTTTAAGCATTAATAAAAATATATTATAACAAATTTACTACAAACCAAATAATTCATATGAAATAAATACGTAAACTTTATTAAATAAAAATAAATAAGCAATGATGAATAATTAAAGGCTGTCGCAGATATTGCATACCATATACCAAATTAAAATGAAATGCAATAAATTTTGAAAAGGATATGATCCCATGCTGAAATATCTCATCGCTTTGACCCGCAAGAACTCTGAATACGGCGAGAGTACTGTTTTCAAATCTTCTATAAGTTTCTCCAGTTTTATATGTGGTATGTCTGGTTTGAGTAGTTCTATAACTGTTTCTAGTGCTGTGTGCATGGCAGTGGCTGTTGTTTCAGGAGTGAGGGGTGTGGTCGTGGTACAAGACTTCCGTAGTTCGAGCATTCGGCTCGTGAGGCGAATGCATAAGTTGGAGTTAGATTTGTTTTTGCGTAGAGCGTCTGTTGTCTAGGAACAAAAAAATAATTTTGCATAACAACCCTGGAAATTTCAACTGGCGTAAAGGACAAATACAACGTTTTAGGTCATAAAACATTTTTTTATATAAAAAAATACAGTAACTTTATTAAAGTGACAGCTATGGTTTTAATCTTAAAACTCTTCAGATCAGAACAATGGCCGTACAAACTAATAGTTACAAAGAAAATTTTATAAAAAGAATTGCTTACTGCCCTATAACGTTGTGATTTGTCCCTTTCGCCTTTTGAAATTTTCAGGGTCGATAAGATATTCGCAATATTATACAGAATTGGCACATTTCAAATTACACTACACTCTGTTCGCGTTAAGAATGCAGTGATTCATCACTAGTAAAAGCACATTCACATTAACTTCCAATATTTGAAAATAATAAGATTCATCTATATTTATTGGCAGAAAGAAAACATAAAACTAGACAGAAATATAAACGTAATTATTATGACTAAAAACGTGTTTATATATAATACTAAAAAAAAATATTATTTTGTAAAGAAAATTACAAATAATAATTATTTCTTACTACTTTACGAAACTTAGTATGTACTTCACAAAATAATGGACACGTTCGACCCGCACGAAGTATCGAGGGAAACTGAGATGTTCTATTAGTTTTTTTATTTAGCGATTTAATAATAAATACATGGTAATATTGTTAAGAAACGCTATTGGCCGAAAAAAAGATGATATCATTAACTTAGGCGATTCACTGCATTCTTAACACAAATAGACTATAATTGACATCTAATGTAGCCGGCTGTAAGATAGAATGTGACGCGCTTTGAAGTAACGTCATTACAATTCCTGCGTTTCTTAATTCAAGGGTAAAGGGTAGTATTTTATGTAGCCGGCTGTAAGACTTTGAAATAACGTCAATATAATTCCTATTTCTTAATTCAAAGGTAAAGGTAAATTTACTTTTTTCAAGGCTGCTTCCAAGGCGTCCAGTGTGTTCGGCAGTAGCTCTAAGTTTCTCTGCAAGAGCAGCCGGCGCAGGTTAGATAGTATTTGCGTAGACATGTGTGCCGCGATGCCAGTCTCCCTGTACCCATAACACTGTTATATGAGTTACTAGGGACCCACATCCGTGTGGTATCAGCTGGCTTTAGAATAGCCTTGAGAACCTACACCTCCTCTAAAAGAGTGGACTCGCCAAGCCGCTTGAGCAGCGTCACGTTTAAAGACAATACATCCCTCGTGCACAAGACAATGTGAATGAGGAGACCAGAGTCCAACAGTGAACAATGAAGGGGCTGGTTACGGTAACAAGCCACTTTGGTTTCCCACGGTTGAAGTATCTCTTATTTTGACATGTTTTTTATTGTTTACAATATCCTCACACAACACAATGTTTAGGTTGTTCCTGTGCATCAATTTATATATTTTAAGAGGTTTATCTTTTTCACACATATTCATTTATTAAAAGGATTTCAGTCAGCTTAGAACTATGGTTGGTATAACCCAGCCGAAACGCCGATAAAATAAAATAGGATTGCGTTCCAAAACGAAATGAAATTTAATTGAATGGAATTTATTTTGTTGAATTTCTAATATTTAGTAGATACTAAAAAATTTGCCATTTCAAAGACTCGAAACCAGATTCGCTCAGATTTTTTTAAACTAATACCTGTATAATAAAACTTGCAATATTGTCTTATGATAATCTTTTATTGGTTATCAAAAGGCCGATTTTCATAAAAGAAAATAGACCGACACCTCCTGTAATAAATTCCGAACATGTACTGCATTTCCTACTTTATCGTGTTTCGGTAGTGAATGAGATATTCCAGAGCCCATTCCCATCCTATCCCTCCCCATTTTCCCAATCCATTCCTTAATCCGCAGAGGTAGACAGCGTGTCAACATATGTCATTCTGGACTGCTGTTCGCATGTATCGCGAATGTCCATGAGCTACAGCATCCACTTACTATCAGGTGGACTGTACGTTAGTCTGCCGCCTTTTCTTTATATAAAAAAAGACAAAAAGTTTACTAGTATTTCATATTTTCTTTATATCCCATAATCTCACTTAGCGTAATCAAGCCCATTTAACGTTCACTGCTGCACATTGTCTTGTACATGAGGGATATATGGCCTTAACACGTCACGCTGGCAGCGGGCGGCTGATTAGCGAATCCACTCTTTTCGAAGTGGTATTCTAAAGTCCACCGACACCACACAATCATCAATCATCATTTAATGGATGTTAATTATTTTTCACTGACAAAAAGTTTTTAAATCGTCTATTAATTTTGCTAAATAACAAGCATTCATTACAATTTGAATTAAACTTGGGGAAACATAAATAATTACCTCAAGTCCATGTCGAGGAGGAGCACAAAAGTGATCGTAGGCGCGACCTCCGCGAGGTGCATAGAATACGGTGCGCACGGGCCGCACGTTGCGCCCGCGCACAAATGCACTATGCCACTGTTCTCTTCCGACAACCCTGCAATTTTTATTTTTTTCTATTTTAATATCATGATCAGATTTTTTATAAAAAAAGGGTTTAACTGTAGTATCGAAGCCGTTCCTTAAATATTAACTTTCTGTATCACTTATTATTAAAAAATATACTACATTCATTATAGCATGGTAACCAAAAGGTAAACAAAATAGGCAGTACTTTTAAAACTTAATTCCTATCACTAGCATTTTCCTGGGGTTATTAAGCTTGGATATTATAGGCTATATGTTACAATAGATAAAACCTAAACAAGAACTAAAGATTCAGTCTAGGCTCTAATTTAAATAAAACAGACCGATACTACATACTCATGCGTCAATGAATCGAGTAGTGTTATTGTATTTATATAAGGTCCTACAAAAATAGTGTGAAATAATTCAATATGTCACATACACTAAAACACATTAAATTCAGTACACTAAAACTATTATTGTATAACTAAAAATTAACATGAATTCCATGATTATATTCTTCTATTTAAAATAAATAATTGATGATGAATTTACTCGTATGTGCATAACACTATCCACACTCGCTCACTCGTCTTTAGCCTTTAAACGGGCCCGCTGGTTAGTAAGTATGCGTATTATTAGGCTATTTAAAAAAAATGTGCTTCGTATTTAGAAAATTTGTATAATAAAAGAACTCAAAAAAAAAAATTGCATATGAACGTTAATTTCATGTTAATGAACTCTGAATCATGAACGAAATCAGACTCGGGAAAGGTGGAAAAGGAATCTAGGCAGTATATTTTACTAGTCAACCTTGAGGCGTTTGGATAGTGTTCAATAGATGTAAATAATAAAAATACTAAATTACAAATTAAAAGATAGTGTAATGTGAAAAAAATCGTTTCAAGTGTACTTTTTTTAGAATGGATAAATTCTTGTGGCTCTAATGGCTTTCAAGGGTCACCGGACATGTATGAGTTAGGACGAGCGCACATGGCGCTCAGCCGGAAGCAAAAAATGTGTAGCAACGAATCTCGGGACTCCCTCAGCGGTAAACCGGCGGTAGGAACCGACCTCCGCTTAGGGCATTGTCTTGGGAGGGTATCGCGGTGTAGCACGGTATATCGGCGAGAAGTGTCCAGATACGTGCCGATACCTGGTAAACATGTTGGCTGAAAGCCGGTGTGTGTTAACGGTGTAGCGAGGGGAACATCCTCGTCTCCGCCGGCGGGGACAGTGTAAATGCGTAGTACGTGTGCGTGTGTAGGACAAAAACCACATTTGCAGCAGTAATTGAGTCGTCAGGGTCGTCTAGGATATTTCAAAAGTGTAACTCACACCACTCCTACTTGCAATTCGCTCAATGTTAATCCATTGGGTATCCACATTGAGCCCGCATGGTAGGCATACCTACAATATAAGTTATAATGCCTATGACCTAGAATCTTATAAGCTAATTTAATATCAATGGAACAAAAATTTAATATTAATTGCTTACAAGGCAACCGGGATATATTTTGTTTCTCTTCATTGCTGTCAGTCTTTTCCAAATCTTTCCAGTATTCTTGTGCAGCAATGCTTTGAATACTAATCAGGATTAAATCTGGAGGCGTTAAGTCCTCACTGCCTCGACTAAAAAGCAATAAAAGATTATACAAATGAATTTGAATCATTTAAAAATATAAGCACAATCCCTCAGCATACTCCTGCCAGACAGAGAGGAGAAAAAAACATTTCAAATGACAATAAAGTATGAACTTTATCTAGTATCCTCCAGATGTATACTATTAGGTGCTTACCTATGAAATGACCGATTTGTATTAGAAACTGAAAATATTTTTTTTGTTATAAAAATGTTTATTATGTTAGTCGAAATATTGACCTACATTATCTACACACTTTCGCCACCTCACGGTCAGTTGATTGATGCCACTCCTGTAAAAATCTCGTGGACGGGTATCAATGAATTCTTAAAAAGCCCTAATTACACCTACTTCAGAATCAAATTTTTTTCGTTGTAAAAAGTTGTCCAAATTTCGAAAGAAAAGGAAATCTGTCGGGGCAAGGTCCGGTGAGTATGTTGGGTGAGGGAGAGTCTCAAGGGCGTCGTCAGCCAATGAGCCCGGGGGGAGGGGGGCAAGATAAGAGAGAGGATGGGAGAAATATGAATTGTAGGTACAAATACATTTTTTTTTCGAATCTCTAGAGGGGTGCAACTGCCCTCCCCTTGGGGACGCCCTTGGAGAGTCTCCAGGTCCAGCTTTTGAAGTTTTAAAACTGTTGTATGAGAAGTGTGAGCGATTGACCAAACTCGGTTGGTTTGTTGCCAGCTTTTCCATCATCGTCTGCAGGTCCTTACACTACACATCTGCATCAATCGTTTGACCGACTCACAAGAAACTGTAGTGGACAATACCGGCACAGGACTACCGAACTGTTACCAGTAGCTTTTTCTCAGTTATCTTGCGTTGATATTGTTGGGCTGCTTGGATCCAGCCACTGATACGAACGTTTGCGGTTATCATACAGGATCCATTTCTCATCATAAATCACGATGCAATTTAAAATTCGTTCGTTTTTGTGACGGTTCAATAACAGAGTGCACACTTCGAAGCATTGTTGTCGCTGACGTTCGTTCAGTTCATACGGTTCCCACTTTTCGAGCTTCATTATTTTGCCGATTTGACGTAGAAGAAACCAACATTGTTTCATCGTTTTATCACTAACATCAAACCCTGCTTCTAACTGTACTTTGAGATGGATCTGCTTCCACTATAGCCTTTAATTAATCGTTATTAACCTTGGTCGTAGGTCGTCAGTGCGGCTCATCCTTAAGATCGAAATTTCCAGAACGGAAGCGTTCAAACCATCGACGCACAGTGCGAACGTTTGTGGTGTTTGACTCATATAAACTATTGATATTGTGAGATGTCTGACTTGCGTTGGTGCCGCGACGGAACTCATATTAAAATAATAGCGCGGATTTCCAATTTATCCATTTTATTTTCAATCGGTACAGAACAAAATTTAGGTACAGAAAAACAAATGAAATACTGATTTTAAAATAAGAACAACCTAGCTATTAGATGCATTTTTTTTTATTTTGAAAGTCGAATTAGAACAGAAGATATCCTAACTCAAAATGACCAGTAATAAATTCGGTCATTTCATATGTAAGCACCTAATACAACGAAGGGCGAGCAGACGTAGTTGGGAGTAACCAGCCATAGTATAAACCAATGGAGTGTTCAAAGAAATTCAGACTCCTTTGCAGATCGTAACCAGCCTTTTTTGTCCACTGCTGAACAAAGGCCTCCTCATGCACATGGTCCTGTGCATGGGGGATGGATGGCCGTAAAATAGCACACTAGCTAAACAGGCTGAGGAGTCCACTCCTTTAGAGGTGGTGACGTTCCTCAGGGCTTGTGACAGCGGGTTTGTTATCTCATAGTCGCCTTTTACGTCACCCACGGGAAGAGATGGGGTTGTGTTATTCTAAAACCAGCCGACACCACATGGTCATTTCATGGTAATGAAGATAAAAAAGGATGCACCATATTTAGACTGTCAAAGAGCTAATATACCATATTTCGGAACTTCATTTTTATGAATATATTACACTGTATGAAGACTAACATAATATTATATATTTTTCGACTGAATAAAGTTAATACTGAATACGACTAATAAAGTCATTCAAGACTTTATTAGCAAAGACTAATTAATGTACTAACATCCTATGACATGTTACCTTTATATCTCACTTACCTAGAATACAGTGCCAATTGCTTATCCCCAACAAATAGTATGAGGTGATAGTGCGGGTGAGAGCATTTGATATTTTTAGAAGCAGTTTTGAGAGCATTCAGAGCTGCTGCAGTTGCGCCACTCTCACCAATAACGCCATTAGCTCCAGGCACTGAATCGCCTTTATTTCTGCTATCTATTAGCACTGATAACCACTGCTTATATATAGGCGAATGTAGGCTGAAAGAAGCCAAATATTATATGAGTCAAACTGTTAAGGATACATGTCATGCAACACCATGCCATACCATTCATCAAAATATTCCTGTCCCTCGGCCACAGATTGCAATGGGAAATGGGCGTGCTTTTTAGAGTTAAAAGATGTTATAATCTCGGCAAGATTATTTCATTTCATAAAAGCGCGCATTTAAATAGATATTAGTCAAAAAACTCAGTAGTCCGATTAAGGGAGAATGTCAGAATTACGTACTTTACAATCTTAAATATTTTTGTTAAGTCAAGTTTAAAGTAATATAAAGGAATGTATCTTACAGGTTAACGTTTTGTCCGCATATATGTTGCACAAACGTCTTGCAGTCAAGCAGTTCTCTATGAGCATCATCTACACTTTCTTTGCAGATTATCAGAAACACATGGTCAAGCCACTATAACATTGAAAACATTTTTCATTACAAATTATTGTTACACAATGACATTGTATTGGAAAGCATAAATAATAGAGAATGTATTATTACATGTTTTATATTTTACATTTATTAATATTGTTTATTTCAACTTCAACTGTCACCTAGCTGGCTTCTATTGTGACTGCCACAATAATTCCGCCACGACCACGTGGTTCACAGAACACGGTAATTGTATAGAAAGACTTATAGACTATATAGACTCTCATTCAAAAGTAGCAGTGATGTTGAAGGAGTTAGTTTTGTGAACGGATAGAGGTGCGGTGGCGTAAGTCGAATGCGTATATATATCAACCCTCCGCCGCAATTCCTGGCTGCGCGACTGAGGATGCGGACAATAGCTGGTCTACGTGGCGTCGCTAAACGTGGCCCCTGTCTGCATCTCGTAGTGCACCTTCCCCAGCCGCCGGCTGATCGCACCGAACTGCCACTTCCGATGGGGACCCGAATGGCTACGGTCTTGCACCCTTTCGCCTAGGGCGAATTCTCTTTCACGGAACTCTTCGATTTGTTTGGGAATTACATAACTGGTCTTCAAAAGTAACACGTAGTCTGGTTCTTGTATCTCTTCCGTGTTAAAGAAGATCTCTCTGTTTTTGTGTTGTCATAAAAAAGAAGTAAAAAATAAATTGTGTCGTCAATAAATAATATTCAGTTGTCAACAATGCATGTATAATGCATAATATAATGCATAATATAATGCATAATATAATGTATAATGCATTGTATAATGCATGTTTTATTTTCACCGACAAAAATATTTTTAACATTCCCAACAAAAGTTGATAGACACTGGCCATTCGTACTTGGGGCGCGCCTTAAACGTGTCGCCGGCGTTTAAGGCGGGTTTTCGGCTTCTCGAGCGCAACTCGAGAAGCTTGCGCTTGAGAAAGCTTGCGCCGAAGAGATAACATCTCTCCGAAAGTGAACGCAGTCGCCACTGAAGATGTCAACCGCAGTTGTTGACGAAACGTTTGGAAAGAAGAGAAGAGATTCCAGAAGACCTCGGCCAAGTAGCCCGGAAGATTCAATTAATAAGTTCAATTATCTCCAAATTTTAGAGAGCTAATCAAGAAGCTATGGAAAGTAGTCATTTTGTTTAAAGGCTCACCCACCAAAAATTACAAACTACAGGATTACGTACAGAAGGAATTTGGAAGGAAAATTGAGTTGATAAGAGATTGTAAGACTAGATGGAGCAGTTTGTGTAATATGATTGAATCTTTTAACAGACTGAAACTATGTGTTGCTAAAACTCTATTGATATTGGACTTTGAACAAATAATGACTCTACTGCTTTTCAGAATATGAACATGAACTAGAATCACTTTCTGACTTGGGAACGCATGCTTAAACCTGTAAAGTTGGCTGTAGAGGTTCTTTGCCGTCAAGACGCTAATCTTCTAACGGCGATAACTACTTTGAAGTTTATGATTACCAAATTAGAAGAAAATCGTAACTCTATGCTGGCCAAAGAGATAGCTGAATCTTTAACGACGACGTATAACAGAAACACGAACAAATATGACTGCAGTTCTAATTTACTTACAAAATCCAGTTGCTTACCATGCCTCTGAAGTTGATGAAACGTTTATTTTGCCGCCAAAAAGTGTGATTCGAAGGGAAATAAGGAGTTAGTCCAGAAGATCAAGTATAATGCATTAACCCTCAACCAAAGTTCCTCAACTGCATCCAACGAAGCCGATGATGATGAAGTGGCCCTTACTGTTGTGGCTGAAAAGAATCTTCAGAGTCAAGCTGTTGATGCTGCCAACTTGGAAGAGAACACGGCTACTTGAGTTTTAACATTACAAGAGGAACTAGAGCAAACTTTAAACTCCGCCATGACAAGTATTTGTCCATCGCCCATCGAAAAATTTCGATCCCGCCGATACCGAGATCCCGCAAGGGCCTGCGGGATTGAAACCCCTACTTCTCACCGCCCTACTTCACCAATCTCTTCAGAAATGGATCGATTTCATTTCGTTTTAGCAATATCTCGCATATGGAAATTCTATTCAGCAAGTTTCTGTCATTTAAATCATGCGGCACCCAACATACAGCTTTTTTTACAAAATTCAGTTTCTGCAGGTGATCCAAAATTGTTGAGTGATGAATGGTTAATCTCTTCTGCAATTTGATGACTGCTTATGTGTTGATCTGCTTCAATTTTATCAATGATAACATCAACATTTACCAATGATAACATGTGGACGATCACAGTGAAGCACATCATTCGCATCAAAATTACCAAGACCTGAATTCACTTTTTTTCACAGAACATAAAAACATGTTTTATATATTTTATGTTTTTTTATGTTCTGTGATTTTTTTGCAGTAGTTTTAGCTCAATTAATGGGTTTTCAAGTAATTAAAATAGTTCTTTAATGTGAAATACGCTTTGTCAAGAAGGACTGTTTTTAAACCTAAATTTGGGATTGAATAAACTCAAGAAGTGGAGTTTTTGTTTGATTATTGTAAAAATTGTGTATAGGCGTTTTGTGGTTTAATAGTGATAGTTTGTTAAACTTCAAAGTGTTTTTCATTCGTGCTATTTGTGATAATCAAATAAAAGAATGGGAGTGCATTTTTCATATCCTTCCAAGAAGTCCTCTTCTGCCCTCAGTTAATTGTTTTACTGAGGGACTCCTGATTTATTTCGACAGGACTGGACATTGATAGGATACATTTTAGATTTTGAAATTATTTATTATGAAGAAAACTTGACACTGGCAGATTGTGCTATTTGCACTATTGTCATATATTATAAAGAAAAAAACTTTAATTTGAAATGTCAGAACTGTTAATGTCACTTTTGTAGATTTTTGGAGTCATGCTAAAGATACTTTTTTCTTAAAAGAGATTTTCATTATATCCCTATTGCAACTACTTTTATAAAATTCAAATAGACTTATTTATTGCATTCATGTAAACTATTTATAATTATAGGACAGGACATCCTGTAATTAACACACAGCAATCTAATACAAATACATTATATACCTATATAATTTCAAGTAAAACCATTAAATTAAATGTCAAATGATGAGACAGATGTGTACGAACATAGTACATGAGCTAGGGAGCCAATATTACCTATCAACTAATGCACATATGTAGATTACACGCTTGACTGTTCAGTGTTCATGCTGACTCTACTTGAAACAACATTCTCTTACAAAGCCAAATATACTTGTAACCCAGACAGTAATGAGAGCCCAACTGAGCATTATCAAGTTAACACACACTAAAACAATATATATGTACAAGCACAACTACTACTAAACATAACCTTAACCCACCTTCTTGAGATGAAAGAACTATACAAGATTATAAAAAAAAAGTTATAGATCATAGATGAAGTTGCAATATTACTAAAATTAATTTGCAAGGTTGTGAGCTTGACCCTAGCCTGCAATTCTGAGTTTCTACTTAACTACAGATTTTTCAATATCATGGCAATAAAAGAAAACATTGTAAGGAAACCCATATAGGTGAGAATTTTAAAGGGGCTAAGATATGTTTAATAATAACAATAACAAGAAACATACGGGTCTATATGGTGCACTATGACTCAAAACTCCTTCATGCTGTTAAGGAGACCTGTTTTTTTTTTGTAAAAGAGCTGGCTGTCAGCCTGCCAGTCCACAAGATGGTAAGTGATCACCACTACATATGGACACATACAACAACAGAGAGGGATGTGGTGTGCTACCGACCTGACAAAATCCTATTCAACAGTATAGGCTGATATTGAGGAATTGAATGTAGAGTGTATTACCTCATCAAATACTATTGTGGTTTTATCTTTACATTGCATTGAGGAATATGTATTGCCAAATTGTGCAGCCATCACTCGTTGAGAAGTTATTATTGGAGACAGAAGCTGTGACACATTGTGGCTATCTGTCAAATTACCTTCCACATCCTGAAAAATAAAGATACCTATCAAATGTGATTGATCAATGTGATTTGGTAACATACATTATTATTAATTTGTTTATAAGACACATTTGGTATGTAGGACATTGACAAAACATTAATAAGATGATTTTATAGAATGGAAACCTGTAATAAATATATTAGAAATAATATTTCAACATGTTTTTGAACTACAGTTGATAAATGTACAACTAGCTTGAAGAAAAGGTCTATTAAAATACATAATATGTGTAACAAAAAACTTACACTTTCATTAAAAGACTTTAAACGCTCTAAAAACGTTTCATCCCATTTATAAAAGAGTAAATCATTCACATTATCAAAAATCAGTAGCGCTTTCATAGTTGGGCTAATATAAATTGAGCAGACAAAGAAAAATCCACACACATAACATATGAAATAGTTTAGATACTAAAATGAAAAATCATTCATTAGGGATATTCACTAAACATCGATGTATTGAATCCATTCGATGTTTACCGTTCGATACATCGGATTGATACGATGTTTTGACAAATGTTTTTCTATTCGATGTATCGATGGTTTTATTAAAAACATCGAATCAATGGAAAAGCTAACTAACGAATAATATATTTCTAGTTCACATAACTTAGTAGGTATTGATTTAATAATTTCAATTTTTAACAATTGTTACCATGAGAAAAAGTCATCTGATTTTTCTTGCGGTTGGCTGCATTGGTTAAATGAATGGATATTGGATAATTTTGTTTACTCACTCACTCGCTCCTCCCCCGCTCTTGCAGGCTGCAGTTTGCTGGTGTTTGTTGTTTGTGAATCGAAATTTACTCTAACTAATCTAAACAAGTAATTAAGTGATACGTGATAAGTGCATTTTAATATAAACTGGCTTGACGTATCATTTAATTCCATGCTCGTAGTTGAAAAGGTATGTAATAATGTTATTATGCTTAAGAATATATTTAACCTAACCTCAACTTGTGTGTGACAAACAATCTAAGTTTTTTAACATTTTGGCCCAATATTCATACTAATACACGCACTATTGCACGAATAATTCCTCTAATAAGTTATTTTGAACAAATTAAGTCACGTTTATTTTACTTTTTTTTACTTAGAATGTCGTGAATTCCGTCAATAGTGATGTGATTCTACAGAGTGGTAAATTAATCGATAAATATATACCTCCATTACTTTGTTTTCTTTTTTCAGTTGATTAAATGATGGCGCCTCCAAAGAAGAGTAACGTGTGGCAGTTTTTCACTAAAATTGAAGGAAATGGAAACCTTGCAAAATGCAAGCTTTGTCAAAAATCTATTAAATCGAGTGGCAATACGTCAAACTTGATTGGGCACGTAAAACATATCCACAAAGCTGCGTTTTTAGAAGTAAATAAAAAAAACTTGCAAGCGACGAATAATGTAAGTTCATCCGATGTCGACAGCGAAACAATTAAAATAGTCTCCAAACCTGCTGTCTCCAACCCTGAGTTACTGCCATCAACCAGTACAGCTGATACGATAGAATCGAAAAATAAAGCTTCAACATGCTTATCAACAGAAGATATCCATATCAACGATCCTCTCCCTCCATCTTTAAAGCGTCAAAAGTCGATTGTAGAGAGTTTCGAACATATAAATTCATTTTCGGAAAGTGGCGATAAATTTTTGAAAATAAATAATGCTTTGATTTATATGCTTTGTAAGGATAATCAACCATTTATGATTGTTGAAAATGAGGGTTTTCGTAATCTGATGAAAGTGATTGCGCCGCATTACAAGCTTCCCAGTAAAACGACAATAACTCGCTGGGTTGATGATAAATATGATGTATTATCAGCTGTTTTCAAAAATAAAATAAAAAATGTAGAAAACCTCACCCTTACGACAGATATGTGGACAGAAACAATGAGCATGAGAAGTTTTCTTGGGATTACAGCACACTTCGGTATAGGTATTGGTTTTTTTTCAATAACTCTTGGAGTATATCAGTCATTTGAGCGTAATACTTCAGAGAACATTGCTGAAATGCTTCTTAATACTTGTGTCGAATGGAATATTAACACCGATAGAGTTTCGGCTGTAGTTACTGACAATGCAGCATCTATGATTAAGGCCGTCGATTTGGCTTTTGGTAAGAAACACATTCCGTGTTTTGCGCACACTTTAAATTTAGTTGTTCAGAACGCTTTACAACAGTGTCCAGAGTTGCGAAGTCTATTAACAAAGGTTAAAGAAATTGTTACATGGTTTAAACAAAGTAACATTGCAAGCAATGACTTAAGAAAAGCCACCGATAAAGAAACAAAATTGATTCAAGAAGTTGCAACAAGGTGGAACAGCACTTATTATATGCTTGAGAGGTTTTTAGAATTACACATTGTCGTAAACGATATAATTATCCGCCATAAAAATGCACCAGCAATGGTCAATGCGTCAGAATTGTCAATTCTCTCTTCAGTATTACAAGTCTTACGACCGCTCGAAGCTGCTACGAGAGAAGTATCCGGCGACATGTACTGCACTAGCAGCAAGGTAATTCCTTTAATCCATTGCTTAGTTTTAAAAATTCAAGCTCTCAGATTGGTAGATTCACTCGCCAATGAGTTGAAATCGATTGTGCTTAAAGAAATAGAAAAAAGAATGGGTGCTATAGAGCGAGTTACTCCACTTGCCATAGCCACTGTACTGGATCCACGGTTCAAAAAAATGCATTTCAGGGACGCACTAGCTTGCTCTACAGCAGTCTCAAAAATCAAGGACTTCATGAAAAATAATACACAAACGTTGGAAATGTCGGAATCTGATTCAGATCAATCGGAAAAATTAGAAGAGAGTTTTTCTTTATGGGAAGACCATCATAAATTAGTAAACAAGAGCTGGAAAGCAACGCAATCTGAAGATGCGATTTCTGATGAGTTATCCATTTATTTGAGAAGTCCTGTAGGACGACTGAATGAAAATCCTTTGGAAATCTGGAACGATCTCAAAATTCAGTTTCCTAAACTATATAAAATTGCTTTCAAATACTTGACTATTGTTGGGACTTCGGTCCCATCCGAACGGTTATTTTCAAAGGCTGGCCAAATAGTAAATCAGCAAAGGAATAGACTGAAGGGTAAACGTTTGAGTAAACTTTTATTTCTACAAAGTTTGCCTAAACAGCATTGGTTTTAAAGCAGATCACAAAAATAAAAGTATTGATTTAGACTTTAGTATTTTTTGTCTCATTTTGTAATATGTGATGTCGCAATAAAATATTTCTAATGTTTTTTTGTTTTACTTACAATGTCTCCCTTACAATAACTACTAAACCCGAAAAAAAAACATAAAAGTATTCGATGTTGAAAAAACATCGATGTTTTCAAGCGATGTATCGAAAAACATCGATGCAGGGTTACGATGTTATACATCGATTAAAAACATCGATATATTTTTTAAATGAACACCCCTATCATTCATTATCTATAATTAGGGTTGCCAACCGTATTATATAATATAGTATCCTACTGTAGCCGGAGCTCTACTACTATACATATTTCTAAAAAAAAAAAATATACTAGGCAAAACTACTATGTTTTTGCATGATAAGCAAATTCATATACATCGGGAATTCAAATATCGCTGAAGATTTTCAACAAATGTGTCAAACTGCTCGAGGGAACTAATGTAAAAATTATAGATATTTCCAAAATTATGCAGAACTTAAAACAAATAATACAAAGAGAAAATGATGTATTTTTTAGATATAAGACAAATAAAAGGCTAAAAAGGCTACAGCAAGAGTTTCCTGATGTTATAAATCACTGAGAGGAATTTGTTGCTACTTTTAACCAAAAATTGGTTCGATATTTCCGAATCAAGTTGGATCTGAGTCTCTGAGTCTTTAAGACTTCAATATAACAACAAAACTGGAATTTTCTAAATTTGAAACATTGGTAGAAAAAATAGAAATTGCTCTTAACTGAATAGAAGCAGAGTTATTGATTTATTATAATTTAAATTTAGAGCTATGAATATTTCTTCAAAAATAAAAAAAAACTGTTGATAAATGCTCAAAGTAGTAAAATACTCATTTAAAAATAATATATAAATACTTATTACATTAAAAATAAAATACAACTTTGAAACAAACTAAATAACTTTTTATTTTTTTCTCAATCTAATATTCGGCCTAATAAATGTTGGCAACCCTACCCATAAAATTTTTTTTCGGAATGGCTAAAATCTTACGAAGTCGCTTTTAACAGATGTCAAATAGTAGGGTACTAGTGAAGACCATTGTCTAACGACATCGATTTTCGATTACTATTACCTATTACGAGCAAATTTAAATCGAGATGACAGAATCTAAACTATTAAAGATTAGCATGGGGTTTGGGGTTAAAATAAAAGACAAAAACTTTTTAACCCTTTACCACATGGATTTTCTAAATAGCTTGAAAAAAATATATGTCATTTTATAGAACGTTAAATGTTGAATGTGAAATATTAAGTGACTAAAATTGGATTTCCGTGTTCTTAATGTCTTAGGAAAATAAGTCATTTGCGTTATTACAATACAACTTTCAGTTTAGAGACAATTATAAAACATACTTAGTGGTTTCACTTCAATTAGGTAATGAATGTCAATTAATAACGATCGAATAATAACGATCTTTAGGAATATTACTTTGTTGAGTAATGTGCTAGGTACATTACACCAGATAGTACCTATTTACAATTAATTCGTATTTAATTTTGCCAAATTTCATTAATATCGGTTTTTGTAGTTTAGTCGTGAAGGAGTAACAGACAGACACACCTTCGGATAATATTAGTTTGGATAAATAAAGTGTTTACGATGCGCACACCAGGCGCGCACCTGCCTCGCGTTACGCGAAAGCAGCCCGAGGAATGTGCACTCGGGCCCAAATGTAGTAAAGCTTACTCAATAACCACCACAATGGTGGGTAAGCACAATAATAGGATATACAGGCCTCACTTACCCCAGGTGGTTTTGCCCACGCACAAATCTGGAAAGTGTTCCTACGCTAGTCCCTACTAGACGTGACCTATCTTAGTGTGATTGAATAAATAAATAAATTCCCAATAAATACTTGTGTAGTAATCCAAGTCTCGTCCTGTGGTGAGCCGGTGGCCGCTACAGTTCGGCAACTCACACACGGCAGCAAAACCACCTCGAGATATCACTTCCAATACAAGCACAATCACAGCAAATCCAACCAAAACACTCGCGTGGCACAAGGACATCGCGAACAAGACCTATTAATAGGCGCGAATAACAATAATCAACTGTCCGAGGCCGCGGTGTGAACTTATCTCAATTTAACTCCGCTCGCCGCCGAGCGCGTGTTACTACTCAAAAATATCAAATTCTCAAACCGCCTTCAATATGGCGGGGACAAAAAAATGTTGCTTCAAATAATCAAGGTATGCGGGTATGCAAAGATGCTCGCGCCAATTCCAAACATAAAGATTTTCTGATTTTGTACATTTTAATTTAGCTAAGTTTTAGTAAAATAGTATTTTTTTTTGTTTCATTTTATTTTAAGAATATATTTTTTTATTCATATTGTGGTTTTATTTATTAACTGGGGAATGCCCGCTGCTTCATCTATAATCTTTATAATATATATAAAACATCTATTTTACGACACCCATACCCTTTTAAGTGCATTCAGTTGTGTTCTTTGTATAGTGTTCAGTGTTGCCAACTCGGATTTTGGAAAAGACGTAGGCCAGACTAGAAAATTACGTAGAATTAGTAAAAATTGCATATGGTTCAAATTGAGAATAAATAGTTTTTTTTTAATTGCCAAAAATTAGTTCAGACCTACTTTGCCGCTTTTGATTCTATACGACTCATTTGTAATGAGAATGAATATAAATATGGCAACTGTGTAATTAGCACATTCTGCCAGCGTGAAGTTAAATGTCCTGTCAATGTCCAGTCCGGTCGAATTATGTCAGAAGTCACTGAGTAAAGCGATAGTAGGTTTACTGAGGACAGAAGAGAACTCCTTGGAAGCACACGAAAAACGCAGTCCCACACTTTTATTTGATTCAAACACCACGCACAAATACATTTAACAGTTTAATAAACTATCACTATTAAATCACAAAACGCCTAATACACATTTTTTACAATAATAAATAAGAACTCAACACTTCTCGAGTTCCCGCCAAAAAGTCCAAATCGTTATTCACTGGAAAACAATGTCAAATAATTACAAATTGATAGGGATGACACATGATATTCCTATGATGATGAATTCAAATGCTCGGCCCGTACCATTGAGTTTCTACTTACGTACCATATATATCTTTAAAAAATATCACTAGCTCAGCGGTGAGAGGAAACTTCGTGAACGCCTGTATGCGCGAGAAATATAAAATATCTGAAATATGTGAACCACAAATTCGAAATGAGCCAGCGTGCTGGATTACGCCTGGAACCCCCCAGTGATTTACTGGGGGAGGTCTGTGACCTGCAGTGAGACGAGACCAATTTACAAGTACAAGTTTATTAAAGAAAATTATTCCTTAGCTGTTGTCATTAGTCATTTCATTAGATATTATGATATCCAAAATCAATTCAATATAGAAAGGCTAAAGTGGTCAAAGTTCTAACCCCAAAGTATTCAAGCTCTATAGTCCATTTAAAAAAAGTCAACTGGTTGGGTGTTAGTCACTGTCAATCATTACTGTCAAATATGAAAAGACTTGCGGTAAATTTTAAGATTTGTTGGAATTTAGCCGAAAACTTCAGAATTCTTTACTTTACTTATATTTTCATTTCAAAACATAAAAAATGGCTCATAAAAAAGATGCTGTGGTGAGACATTTTAATTTGTAGCTTAGCCGATCTCCTATAAATTTAGTAGTTTGATGCCATATGTATTTTTATTCCGTAATGGAATTTAAATTGATATAGTATCATATGTAGATCATATTATGTAGATCATATGGTTCATGCCATTTAGTATGGCAATAGTGAGCATAACACCTCTATAATAATGTACTCGTCTTTACTATAGCGACACTTACTGATGTTCCCAGTAATGAGCGAAAACAGCGTATCTTGGTAACAGCCACGTTACATTATTACGGAGTGAAAGTTGACGCAGCTATTGCCATTATAAATGGCACGGAGTATAATAATAGCTTAATCAGTTCAGAAAAGCTTAATTAACATTAAACCTGCACTACATTTCTGGCAAGAATAAACAACATACTTAATAACAATAAATAATGTGTTGACAGAAAAAGATCAAATCTCTTTGCTATCTTACATTGGGCGGATATGTATCATATCAGGTGGTTTATTTAAAGAAAGACTTCTATGATTATTATGATAAAGTCTTGCAACCGGCGAGTCAGTACTTAAGCCCAGAATGGGTACACAAGCTGGGAGTGACAGCTATCAAATATGGAATATTTCCCCCTGAATGTTACAAAGATCCTACAGTTTTAGTAAGTGCAATAATTAATGCCAATTATTTATTTATATTTATGTGTTATTTAATTTGTTCCTTTTATAACTTTTATTTTTGTTTTGTATTTGGTTTCATTACATAGAAAACAAAGTTCCTGAACTATGACCTGAGCAACCCTCTTGGAATAGCAGCAGGTTTTGATAAACATGGAGATGCTATAGTAGGCCTGAGAAAGCTAGGCTTTTCCATTGTAGAAGTTGGTTCAGTGACTCCTAAAGCTCAACCAGGAAATCCAACACCACGGGTTTTCCGCCTGCCTGAAGACAACGCTGTTATCAATAGATATGGCTTCAACAGTGAAGGCCATGATGAGGTTTACAAAAAAATACAGAGCATAGATAAAACACTATTAGACAAAGGACTTCTTGGTATTAATTTAGGAAAGAACAAATTATCAATAGATGCTGTCCAGGACTACACTATAGGAATAAGAAAATTCTGTAATGTTGCTGACTATTTTGTTATTAATATCAGCAGGTACAAACTTTGTAATTATTTATATAAAAACAGACTGTAGGCATCCAAGCAACAATGGCTTAGGTGCAAATAACCCGCTTAAAAAGTGGCCCATGGGTGAGTTTGTGGCTTCATGTATCATGTAGTTTTGAAAAGGAATAAGTTTAACAATAAAATCTTTAGAAGTAGTTGGGACTAGTTCTGTCCCTATCTGTTTTGTAACTAGTAAACTGGTCCATTTTTTAAATTGCTTATTGGACAGTTGAGACCGCCAGCAATTTCAAAAAGTGGTAAAGTACCTGTGTCCCAGTTTTTAAGCAGGCCAATTGCCCAAGCAATTTCGAAAAGTGGTAAAGTGCCTGTGTCCCAGTTTTTAAGCAGGCCAATTGCCACCTAAGCCATAAAAACAGTCCAGACAGACAATATTGGAGTTATGGACACATTTGGAAACTTGAAGTTTGACCACAACATAAACAAAACAACAGGTAAGGTAAGCATTATTCAAAAACAAAAAATGTGTATATCTTAGAAACAAGAAGCTGAGATCTGGACCCTGTTTTATTTTCTTGGGTGCCTACTAATTATCAAATAGCAAAAAATATTTAAATTTTATTGCTTCAGTCCCAATACTCCAGGTTTGAGATCACTACAGAAAAAAGAAGACCTTGAAAAGCTGCTTACTGAAGTAAACAAAACTAGGAATTTAATAGAAACTGACCAAAAGCCTCCTCTACTGTTGAAACTTGCTCCCGATTTGAGCACTAATGAGAAGAAAGATATTGTTTCTGTAATCACTAAGAAGGGGAGTCAAGTGGATGGCCTTATTATTTCAAATACAACAGTGGACAGACCATGTCTTATAAACCAACAATTTTCAAATGAGTCAGGTGGCCTTAGTGGGAAGCCATTGAGAAATAAATCCACAGAAATGATTAGAGAAATTTATAAGTTAACTAAAGGTTTGTATTTACAGTGAATTTTATATTTTTTGTGGATCTTGACCTCCTCCAATTGTCTCCTCCCTTTTCCAAATTGCATACTTTCCCATCACTTTAAAATCTTCAACATCTCATTACTTTCAAATCTTTAACTGTCTTCTATAAATATTCTTCTTTGGGATTTGTATTTCCAGTTATATTCAATAAATTATGATCACAAAATCAGTATCAGATAAATATATTTCAAAATAAGTATATGATAATATAGATACAAATGTAGCTTTCATTCCGAGAAACAATTTATTCCATTAATACGATAGTTGATTGTACTTGTAATTAATGTTTTATGGCTTATTCTTTAGCTAGAGAAAAAAGCTATTTTTATTTTAAATTTTTATGTAATTTTTAAATTAATTAAAAAATTACCTTGAGACAATTTGATCGCTCATGTGATGGCACTACTGTGTTAGTGACATTATTAATACAGTTGACCCTTTCCTTTCCAACTTGACTTTTAAACCTTACTTATGTTAGTTATTTTAGTCATTTTTAAAGTCTGGTATCACAAATGTCTTTAAAATTTTATTTATATCAAGTCTGATACTATTTTGTTCCAATAAAATAGTATTCATGTTTGTTTGGTGTGCAACATATACTTTCAGTGTGGTTGATAATTTATTTTTGGATGGAACTAATTGTCCTATTTAATCACTTTGTCTATTGGTTTTAAGCAGAAACCATTGTTATTACTTATTAGACATGGTTGCATGTTGAGTATTGTTTTTTTTAATAGAAATAAGACAGCAGATGGGCATATAGTCCACTATAAATAGATGGTAAGTGGATACTGTCACCCATAGACATCCACTACATGCCAAAATATCAGTCGAGAATGACAAACATTGGCATGCCCCCAGATGCGGTGCCTTCCTTTGGAGATATAGCAATGGATTTGGAGAAAGGGTTGGGAAAATGTAGACAGCATGGGCTGGAAATGGAGACTGGCATATTTCACTCCTACCTAAACACATACATACATTGGGAAAATAGAATAAAGTAGGAAATGCAGTACATTTCAAGGTAGTCTTCTGTGAGAGGGGTGACATCAATCAAGTAAATGCAGCAAACCTCCAAACTATTATTTCTCTTCTAGGTACAATACCTATTATAGGTGTTGGTGGCGTGTTCACTGGTCAGGATGCTTATGAAAAGATCTTGGCAGGAGCAAGTGCAGTACAAATATACACTGCTCTTATATATCACGGTCCAGCAGTTGTAACAAAGATAAAAACAGAATTAGCTGAGCTGTTACAAAGAGACGGATATAAAAGTGTGAATGAAGCTGTGGGTAAAGGCGCAAAATGATACAAAATTGTGTTATATTATTTGTAATAAATTTAAAATGTATAAATATAACTATAAATAAGTTGCAATTCTTATTGTTTTAAAAATCCTTTGTGCATACTATGGGTTCTTTTCCGTCACTTTTTCTGGTTCACCTGAAATACAAATTTATTTAGTCAAACCAATAGAAGGAATATACGCATTAACTGGATTAAACATAGTAAAAAATATTTTTTTAATAATTAATCATACCTATATTATTACAAAGCTCAAGCTTTACCTTGGATTTTACATTTTGGCAAATGTGTTTGCAAATACTGTTTGCATTCCTCAAGATTATTGACACTGCCTAGTTCAAATAGAATCAGCTTCTCGAGTTTCCTTAACACTTTCAAATCTTTAATTCCAACATCACTCACATCTAGACATTGTGAAACTTGAACTTGTGTGAGGGTGGATTTACCATAAGAAAGTCCCTTTAATGCTCTATCATCAATGTAGCTACTGTTGTGAAGAATAATTCTTTTTAGCATTATACACCCACCTGAAATTGAATAAGTTAATTTGTACTCTACATATTTAAAATATATTATAATATTGACAGTGTATATCTCAATTGACAAGGGGCAATGTAGACTACACTAAAACAAGTCTCTTACTATAATTTGTTAAAACACAGTTTTTAACAAATTCTTCAAAGGAATGATTTTAAAAGCCATCAAAATTTTAAATATATAGAAATATAGAGTAGAAAAAGTGGAGCACAACTGTATATAAAACATATTGTCGATAAATGTCCCTTATGCCAATTGAGATTTACTATGTAATGAATGTGTAATCATTTAATAAATCAATAATCATACTTAAGTGTGGGAATCCATAATGTGATATTGATGAATTTGAACCATCAATCTCTAATAGTTTAGGCACAGGTTGATCGTCGGATGGTAAGAAATTGTAGTCATCGAGTTTTTTCCCATCAACCCAAGCCACAGCACCTCCATTTCGGAGAACCCACTCGGCGCATGCCCGGTCTGGCCCTACTAGTTTTATGCGATCGGGGTCCGGCTTATTAAACATCATGTTCACGTATTCCCAAAGCGATCTTACTTGGCCAGTTAAAGGTAAAAAATGTTTTGAAATATGCGGGGTCATCTGTAAAAACGTATTTATTATAGTGCTTTTGAACTGAAAACAACAAAATATATTATTATAGATATAACTAATCGTTTCATACTCACATGTCTATGTAGAAACATTTTATTTTACGAATTAATAAACCTTCAATGAAAAACTAAAATAATATGTATTTGTTATTTGTTTTGCAAGGTCGACATGTGTAAGGTCACAGCAATGTTGCCGTTCTACAAAATATAATGTCCCTAGATAATCTGAAAAATTCTGCCAGACATGGCAAGAAATATTTTCTAAAAATCACCTAGATGTCCTTAGACTATTTTATTGTGTCGCTGGTCTAGTCAAGTTTTCTACTTTTCTGTTGTACCCTTTAATAGATTTTTCATTTAACTATTCACTAAAAGTAACAATCCAACAAATCAGTATGAAAACGCAAAATAAATAAAAAAGATCTTTAATTAAAAAAAAACATATTGTAAGCCTAAATTATCTATATTTGTAATTAAATTTCAAAATCAAATACGAAGTCATCCGGATCTTCTTCAATTATAATTTCTGTGGAAGTTGAAGCTTCTCCAGGGTCTGCATTTTACCACTTTGTTTTGTTTTAAACTAAAATACCTTACGACGATTCCAAGATATTTTGTGACGCTTACATCTGTTGATTCATCTAATAATAATAAACTATATTTTTGATCAGTTATGTCTCTCCGGAGTTCCTTTTCGAAATGAGGTGCCAGAATATCATTTATTATTCGTGTGCATTTAGTTCTATGCAATTTCATGTCGCTTGTCGATTTCGAATCCTTGAAGCATTTTTTACACACATCAGTTAAGTGGTCAATGTGGCAAATTGAGCTATGTTCAGCAATTTACAAAGCTAACGTGCACTCAGCTCTTGCGCATTGCTTGCATAGTTTTGCTTCACCCGAAGAAAATGTCAGTGTTTTATTTTGAGAAATTAATATGCATTTGTTTTTATGTTTTTTCGTTTCCAAATACTTTTTAGATCGTTAAGTTTCGCATATATTTCAGAGTGGCAATAACTACAGAATGCTTTAGTTGAGTCACTTGGCACAGGTTTCAACCAATGTTTGATCTCTTCATAATTTTCCCATTCTCTCCTGTAATTCTGCGAGTAACACTTTTTTTTAACGGGACTTCCATATTTACGATAAAATAAGAGTTTATTTTACACACAGTAAGTCACACTAACACAAATATTGCAACGAATATGTCTAAGTACTCGAAAATAAATTAATTGTCTGAATAATACTGTGAGCAAATAAGAATGAATGAATTGTTAAATATCAATCCACATTTTTGTCTCACTCATTCTTGATGTTAATGAGCGAGAAAGACAACAAACCAACGAACATTGACCGATTCGACAGTTGAACGAACATTGACTGACTCGACAGTTTGTTTATAGCAGGGAATTCCCGTTTAGTCTGATTCTACGTTAAGTTGTGGCCTCAAACTAACGTTAAATATCACAATGAGGCCACATCTTTAGTGTTACTAGCGTTAGACTTGAAAATCGAACATTACTTTATTTCATTTGTTAGACAAGTCTCGATTTTTATTTCTAAAATAAGTAGTAGAAGTCGCTAAATATTTATTTGTCGCTAAAACCAAAATTTTACTCGCTAAACATTCGTGAAATCCCCTAGATCTAGGGACTAAGTCGCTAAAACGGCAACACTGGCTCCCAGTGAAGCGAATGAAGAGAATTCAAAACAAATTCTACATAGGCTGCGTTCCAAAAAGTGCGAAAATCGGTCTGTCAATTTTAATTAAAATTTGTTTAAACAATAAGTTCATGATTAGTGAAATTTTCAATTTCGAACGTCTCTGCCTAAAACGAAGCGCAAATAGGTTGGTAACTTCATCTGTCATCGCAAATGAGCGGGTATAATGACAACTGGAAAGGAGTTCCAAAGCTAATCGTATCATAGTAGGTGTTGATTAAGCCCGTTTTGACACCTGTTATTATTACGTAATTAGTCCTATTTCGACGGAACTGGTCAATGACGCGTTAAATCAATTTATTATTTTATTTGCTATATCTTGCACCAATGACTGTGCCAGTGTCCAAATAAATTAGATAGAAAAAGTAACCGTTCTTAACTTGTCAAATCATGTCGCACTACATGTAATTTTTCTGTTTTTAAGTGTAAATTCCCATTTTACTGGTAAATTTCCAGTGTTAAATGCGATTTGAAAAAGATGTCCGAGTCTTACGGTAATTGTATTTGCATATCTCAAAAGTACAAATTAAAAGTTTATTACGAAACTTCTATTTTATACCTATCTGTCCTAACAACAACATTGCTTATCCGATTGCTGTTTATACTTTTGTTACAGAATACTTGTTCAAATTCCTAGTGATTGGTAGCGCTGGAACAGGAAAGTCCAGTCTTCTGAACAATTTTATTGGTAACAAATGTAAGTATGCACTAAATAAATTATTTTAGGTTTTACATGCTCCTACGTAGATTCAGTAACGGTAGTAAAGTAAAGATGTAGTAAAGTAAATAAAGTAAAGTAAAATGGTAGTGAAGGTAAAGATCACTCTTAGTCTTATTGTCAGTGTTTGTACTTCGTATACTTGCCAATTATTGTTTGTACCTTTAAGAGTACAGTACAATACTATGTTTTGTATCCTTTTGAAAAACCTTAGTTCTGTAGCGCATAGGTGTTCAGAGATCTGTGATATCGTTGTAAGGGTAATTAAGATGTATAATTTTTTTTTTTATTATTATTTAAATTTCAAACAGCCACTGTATATACTAACATCTATAGTTAACATCTTTACTCAACCCTCCTCAATAACTACAGGTGGTTATAGAACCTCTAGTAATCCTCATGTACAGTCACTCTCATAACTTTCATTCTCACACAAAACTGAAACTTGGCCTTTGATAATGGTTTTGTCACCCCGTCAGCTACCATTTCATCTGTTTCTAAATATTTTAACAATTATATCATTCTGTACAGCTTCTCGGACAAAGTGATATCTTATATTGAAGTGTTCTGTTCATTGGTGGTTTTTATTCAAAATAATCAATTTGCAACCTGGTACTGTTTTCACCAAAGTCCAAGTTTTGTTTTTGTTTAAAAAGCATCCAGTTCTTGGATATCTTTTCTGCACTCATTCTTGTCTGTTCTAGATAAGGCTTCTTCAACTGTTAGTGGATCCTCATTATCCTCTTCAGTTTTATAGACAATGTAGTCTGGAAACTTTTGGTCTTCTTATTCTTAGTGGATATCTTCTCCCATCCTTTTGTGTATTTTCTTCTCCCTTTCTCCCATCCATAGATCTTCATGGATTGGATATAGTTCCATCTAAAACTTCCATGTGCTGTAGTTGCTCAAACCATCTAATTTCTCTATAGGTGGTAAGCTGCTACCACCTCCAATCTCGTAACTATTTCGATTTTTTCTATCGCCGTTATGTATGAGATTGTCTATAACCAGGTCAGAGTTAGTCAGTTCTTGGCCTTTTTGAACGTATGACTTTAGTGTGCTATATTTATGGCAACATTGATCACCTGTTCTTGTAATGGGGCAAATTGAAATTACAATTTTATCTTTTCATATTTTATAACAATTTTAAAATGGAAGTTAATAAGGAGAATTTTTTTTTTTTTTTTTTTTTTTTTTTTTTTTTTTTTTTTTTTTATTATATAGACTAGGAGGCGGACGAGTAAGCGGTCCCACGTGATGGTAAGTGTTACCGCCGCCCATGGGCACCTGCAACACCAGGGGGCATGCGGGCGCGCCGCCGACCTTGCAAAATCCTATTCACAGCTCCCCCCATATCCACATTGAAGAACCCCATATCGTAGCTCAGTGGAAAGACCTCTTGAGGCAGTTCGTTCCACAGCCTACGGGTTCGCGGTATAAAATAGTTTTTGGACCGAACAGTGCGCGACACCTCCGTATCGAGGAAATGCGGATGGACCGCACTTCTGTGACGGGAGGTGCGGTTGTAGAAACCCGAGGTGGGAATTATATTAAACAATTCTTCAGAGCATTCCCCATTGTACAGGCGGTAGAACACACAGAGAGACGCAACGTCTCTCCGAATGCTGAGGGATTCTAAACCGCCCGTGAGAGTGGGATCGTCGACAATACGAACAGCACGTCGTTGGATAGAGTCAAATGGGTCCAATTGGTATTTCGGTGTGCCGGCCCAGAGATGAGAGCAGTACTCCATATGGGGCCTCACCTGAGCTTTGTAAAGCATTAAGAGTTGCCCAGGGGTGAAGTACCTCTTCGCTCTGTTCAGCACACCGAGCTTTTTGGAGGCCATTTTGGCCTTATTGTCCAGATGACCCCTAAATTCGACTTTGCTGGAGATGTCGATACCAAGGATCCCGATACTCTCCAAGATCTTAAGAGGTATGCTCTGAAAGCGAGGTGCTACAACAAAAGGGGTTTTTTTAGCGGTGAATGCACAGACTTGCGTCTTACTGGGGTTGAAATCCACTAGGTTCATAGAACCCCAAATCGAGACTAGATCTAAAGAGTCTTCGATTTCAGATACAAGCCTGGCGTGACTCTCTTCCACTTCGACCCGAGGGATGTTGGCGCGGCCCCTGTACAAGGTGTCTCCAGTACTGTCATCTGCATAGCAACGTATGTCACCAATTTGCAACAGGTCGTTGATATGCAGAAGAAACAGAGTTGGGGACAACACGGAGCCTTGCGGGACGCCAGCGTTAATAGACATGGTGTCGGAGCAGCTACCATCGATAACGACTCTGATGCTCCGTCCAGTCAGGAAACTGGCAACCCATTCGCATAATCCCTCGGGTATCCCGAAGGATGGTAACTTGGAAAGCAGCGATTTGTGCCATACCCGGTCAAAAGCTTTCGCAATGTCTAGGCCTACAGCCAGAGCCTCGCCTCTACTCTCAATGGCGTCAGCCCAGCGGTGTGTTAAATACGCTAAAAGATCACCAGCCGAGCGATTATAGCGAAATCCATATTGACGGTCGCTAATCAGCTGGTGATCCTCTAGGTACCCAAGGAGCTGTGTGTTTATAACACGCTCCATCACTTTGGACAGGAGGGAGGTGATCGCTATTGGCCTGTAGTTGGCCGGGTCGGTGCGGTCACCCTTTTTAGGCAAAGGGTGAACATGAGCTACCTTCCATGCTGACGGGAAGCTTTTTGTGGAATATGAGAGCCTAAAGAGTCGCGGGTATGAATGCTTCTAGTGCTCGAAAAGAGATTTGTGGTCTTTACGTAGAAGATGATTTATCAAAAACTACTGCAAAAAATGGTTCAGTCAATTCAGATCTGGTAATTTCGATGTGAATGATGTTCCTCGCTGTGATGGTCCTATTAAAGTAAATGTTGTTGTTATAATTGAAAAAATTGAAGCAGATCGACACATAAGCAGTCGGCAAATTGCGGAAGACCTCAACAATTTTGGATCAACTCCACAAACTAAATTTTGTGAAAATGCTAGCTAGCTAGATGTTTGGGTACCACATGATTGAAATGACAGAAACTGGGTGAATAGAATTTCCATATGCGAGATGTTGCTAAAATGAAATGGATCCATTTCTGAAGAGATTGGTAGCAGGCGATGAGAAGTGGATCACCTACGATAACAATGTTCGAAGATGATCTTGGTCTAAGCGAGCTCACAAATATATAGTCCCAAAGCCAGGCTTCACTCTGAACTGTCATGTTATGTTTATGATGGGATTGGAAAGGCATTAGCTTTGTTCGCGGTAAGGATTCAGAACTAATTCGGAACTATACTCTGTTCGCGTTAAGAATGCAGTGAATCTGATTATTTTACCTCGACTACTATCTGTTCGCATTAAGACAGATAGTTTAATTATTTATCGTTTAATAAAACATATAAAAGGGAACCAAATGAACGGTAAATGAACATGCGTTCTTAACGCGAACAGATAGTAGTCGAGGTAAAATAATCAGATTCACTGCATTCTTAACGCGAACAGAGTATAGTACTGAACTAATTTGGAATCGTAGTAGAGCGCATGCTCGGTTATAAACCGATTCGTGATTTTTATTTCCGCGAACGATTTCGGAACCAAACTGCGTACGATCTACTGTCATCGGCGCAGTGTTACCAACTCTCAAAAATATTTATCCCTAAAGCTTAAGTCAAAAACCCCCAAAATCGCCCCAATTACTTAGAAATCCCCCTAAAAAAATATATAATAAAAGAAAAAATATAAATTACAAAAATCTAATGAAATTTCTTTACCTTTTAAATCTGGATCTGTTTCCCAAATCTACGTGTACTTCTGACTGTACATTTTTTTTATTTTTAGTTTCTTTAGGCATCATTAACAAATTGCTTGTCGGCACAGCAGTACAACAACAAAATCGAATTAAACAAGTAAACAATAATCAACGTACATATGTATTTCCAGTAAGCATAGGCACAATAACCACCAGTCACCACAGAGTAGTTGTAATATATTTGTACTAGATGTCGTTAAGTCGCTAGGTCAACAAATAAATATGATTAGCTATTATACTTTGGATTGTCCCAGGGCCTATACTTTCACATAATATATGAAAAATATATATTCAAAAAATATATGAAGAGTCAAAAAATCCCTAAAAATACCCCTAAAAATATAAAACCCCTAAAAAAAAACCATCCTACTTATTTACCCCCTAAATTTGGGTGTAAAACCCCTAAGTTGGCAAGTATTTAAGTGGACCCACCAAAACACATTACTGTTATTAGAGTATTATATAAACTTATTATTTATATAAACAACAAACAAAACTAACCATATTTTATTTAACCCTTAATAAATTAATAAAATTTATATTTTATTTAACTATTTAACCAGTTTATTAGTTTCTAACCAACTGAATATAGCCGCAACATGTATGTCAAATGTCGTTAGGTAAAAACCGCATGTCTGGAACTACGATTCTTGCCAAAGTTATAGAACTGATAGAACTGATTCTGAACCGATCCTGAATCGAGTTCGACGGTTCCGCGAACACAGAACTGTAACTAGAAATTCTGAATTGTGTGTTCCGCGAACTGCATTATTTGAACTGCGCATGCGTATAGTTCCGAATCAGTTCTGAATCCTTACCGCGAACAAAGCTATTATGTATTACGAGCTTTTGCCACATGGCCATACGATTAACTCTGATGTCTACTGTCAGCAATTAGTAAAATTGAAACAAGCACTTGAAGAAAAACGCCCAGAATTAATGAATAGAAAAGGTGTAGTTTTCCATCACGACAATGCTCGACCACATACATCGTTGATGACTAAACAAAAATTGATGGACCAAACCTCCCAGGTTTTAATGCATCCTCCATACAGTCCAGACATAGCACCTTCGGATTATTATTTATTCCTGAATTATTCCGGATTATCGGATGACATTCTGCTGTAGTCATCCACAAAAAGCAAGAAGTATCTAGCTAAACCAATTGATTTTGTTTCTGTTGACCCGTATACATATTATACCGTGACGACGTATACCGTGACCCGTATTTTGGGGTGTAAGAGGCTCACCTACCATCTTTGGAGCCTAAGCCAACCTCACCTGCTAGTGGTGCACCCTACTGTTAACTAACGAGGCAATGGCGTTCCCTTTTGCGGGGGGAGGGTTACTCCGTCGGCATAGCTACCACACCCTTCCGTCGGAGTCCGCCGCCATAATGGTGCCCTATTAGCCGCGAGGCCTGCATCGTGTTCCGGCGGTGAGCGGAAGAAGCCGTCCCGAGAGAGAGATTGTTGCGTGTGGAAAGGAGGACCAGCGGTTGCGGAGAATTACAGACGTGCATCGACGTGGCATGGTGGCGCGGGGATCAGGGAGACCCGGTGAAACGGTTATCCGCTGACCGCCCGCGGGTTGTAGGGGGCCCGAACCTGGGGATCTTACTTTAATCTCCACCCCAGGAGGCTGCCCCGCCGCACGCGAAAAATCCCTTGGGGTAGCAGTTGTGCCGGAGGGGACCGGAGTGGAACCCGACTGCTGCCCCCGGGGGGGGACCGGGGGCCCTTCCGTACCCCGTGCCAGCAAGTCACACAACCGTTGTGACCTGGTTATTTCTCTGCTCCGTGCTTTGTCCTTTGATCCGCATGCAACCATCTCTCTCTCCGTCCCCCCTTTTCTTCTTCTTCCTCTTTCCCCTATTCACACCTACTCACACACAACATCGACGCCGTCCACTACCACCTTGAGACGGCAAAGCCGGCCTTACTTTTCTTGACGGAGGCACAGATTTCCTGCCCGGCCGATACATCATATCTTCATTACCCCGGTTACAAACTGGAGCACTGTTTTGTGCGACGTGCCGGGGTATGCATGTACGTCCGGGAGGATGTTTGTTGCCGCCGCCTCAGCCATTTTGAAGACAGGGACCTGTCGATCCTCTGGGCGCGTATTGACTATGGATGTTCCACTAAAGTCTATGCTTGCCTTTACAGGTCCCACAGCGGTGATACGGAGACGACTCGTTTTTTTGAGCGTCTACAAGAGACGACTGACAGCGTGCTCGAGCAGTTCCCTTGCGCGGAAGTGGTGGTCCTCGGTGATTTCAACGCTCATCACGAAGAGTGGTTGGGATCCCGAATAACCGACCGCGCAGGGAGAGCAGCCTACAACTTTGCCCTGACCTATGGTTTCTCGCAGTTGGTATCCTCACCCACGAGGATACCTGATATCGAGAGCCATACTCCCTCCTTATTGGACCTCCTGCTGACTACGCGGCCGAATGACTACAATGTTGTTGTTGATGCTCCGTTAGGATCATCAGACCATTGTATCATTCGAACTGCTGTGCCAGCTAAACAATCCGCGCCGACCTATTCTCGGGGAACGCGCAACGTCTGGCACTACAAGTCTGCAGATTGGGATGGGTTGCGCGAATTTTACGCTTCTTATCCCTGGGGGCAGCTCTGTTTCTCGTCGGGTGATCCGGATATCTGTGCAGACTCCGTTGCCGACGTGGTGTTGCAGAGCATGGAATGTTATATTCCTTGTTCCGTGATACCCGTAGGCGGACGGAGCCAGCCTTGGTTTAATCAGTCCTGTAGAGAGGCCCGCCGTAATAAGCGGGCTGCATACAGGGCCTGGGCCAAAGCGCAGGTGTCTGAAGATCCGAATACCACCGACTTGAGGAAGAAATTTAACGCTGCCTCGAGGTGCAGTAAGAGGATCACTGTCAGGGCAAGGAATGAGCACATCCGCAGAATTGGCGATCGACTAGCAAGCTATCCTTCTGGAAGTCGGGCTTTCTGGTCGCTCGCTAAGGCTGCCGAGGGTAACTTCTGTCAGTCGTCACTTCCACCACTGCGGAAACTCGATGGCTCACTGGCCCATGGGGCGAAAGAGAAAGCCGATCTCCTGGGCAGTCTCTTCGCCTCAAACTCGACTCTGGACGATAGAGGTGCCTCACCACCGTCCACCTCAAGGTGCACAAGCTCCATGCCAGAAATCTGCTTCACCCAGCGTGAAGTTCGGCGAGCTCTAGCATCTCTTGATATCCGATAGTCGAGTGGGCCAGATGGTATTCCTGCGGTGGTGCTCAAATTTTGCGCTCCCGAGTTGTCTCCGGTGCTTACGCGACTCTTTAGGCTCTCATATTCCACAAAAAGCTTCCCGTCGGCATGGAAGGTAGCTCATGTTCACCCTTTGCCTAAAAAGGGTGACCGCACCGACCCGGCCAACTACAGGCCAATAGCGATCACCTCCCTCCTCTCCAAAGTGATGGAACGTGTTATAAACACACAGCTCCTTGGGTACCTAGAGGATCACCAGCTGATTAGCGACCGTCAATATGGATTTCGCCATAATCGCTCGGCTGGTGATCTTTTAGCGTATTTAACACACCGCTGGGCTGACGCCATTGAGAGTAGAGGCGAGGCTCTGGCTGTAGGCCTAGACATTGCGAAAGCTTTTGACCGGGTATGGCACAAATCGCTGCTTTCCAAGTTACCATCTTTCGGGATACCCGAGGGATTATGCGAATGGGTTGCCAGTTTCCTGACTGGACGGAGCATCAGAGTCGTTATCGATGGTAGCTGCTCCGACACCATGTCTATTAACGCTGGCGTCCCGCAAGGCTCCGTGTTGTCCCCAACTCTGTTCCTTCTGCATATCAACGACCTGTTGCAAATTGGTGACTTGTGTCTGACGCCAGGCTTGTGTCTGAAATCGAAGACTCTTTAGATCTAGTCTCGATTTGGGGTTCTATGAACCTAGTCTATAAAAAAAAAAAAAAAAAAACATTTGCATGCACCACCTCCAAGACTTTCTTACTTCTATGACTGTTATGTAGAAAGGGTAACCTCGTTTGTTTTCCTTCACAACAAACATTGCAATTAAACTTACTAACGTCTGCTTTATCATTATCTGATAACCCTTCAACAGCGCCATTTTTCATTGCATTCAGATCTTTACTGTTGATATGGCCAAATCTTCTGTGCCAAACTGTTCCTGTCGTTGTCGCTGAAGCTACTAACAAACATGCTGACTTGATGTTTAATCTATATACTCCATTTACTAACTCTGCCGTGCCAATTAACTCATTCTGCCGATTTCTAATGTAACAACCTCCTTTCTGGAAGCAAACTTTGTTGCCGTTCTCAATCAGCTGTCTAACCGACAATAAGTTGGTAGGGGGTCATCCATAAATTACGTCACACGTTAAGGCGGAGGGAGGGGATTAACAAAGTGTGACATCGTGTGACAAGGGGGGAGGGGCGAGTCATAAGCTTCGTGACGTCACATGTATAAATCTAAAGTAATAAAACTAAACTTCAACTCTAACGAAAAACTTTAAAATATTACCAACTCTATCAATATTATTATAAGGTTGTTTTTATTTAATAATTTCTAAATTTAAAATATGTGACGTCACACCAGGGTGGGGGGGGGGGGGGGGGGTCACACAAATGTGTCACTCATGAAATTCGTGTGACGTAATTTATGGATGGCCCCTAGTGAGGTTAGGAATACACAAAACATTCCTAACAGCTATATCAAACTCTGAATTATTAACAATAATCGTTATCTGTGAGTCTCCCGAACACTACACTGGTACACTAATTTGGTTTGCAACTATGATTTCTTTCGTAGTTGGGTTGCGTGACATGTTAATTATTTGTTTTTCGTTGGCTATCATATCGAGTGCTGGCCCCGCAATCGATATACCATTCATCTTGATTAAATTTTCCGTTAAGAAATACTGCACTAAATGTATTAACAGTCTTTTCTTTCAATAATGGACACTTATTCTTATAATATCCGCTTTGCTTACATCGGTAGCATTTTATCTTCTTGACAGTTTTAGATGTGGATTCAGTAGTATTGCCAACCTTGCCGCTCTTTTTGTTTCGGTGCAACACTGTCGATATACCTAGGACGCACTGAAAGTTATGCGTACCTGGCCAACCACTAATATCTGAATATGGAATTTGGTAAAATAAAAAAATACAGGTTTTCAAAAATAGAACACAATTTAAATTTGTGGGCAATTGTTATTCAGTTGTTTTCAATATCAATTTGAAATTGAGAAGTCTCATTCAAAATGGAATTGGAGCGAAAACATTTTCGAGCCATGATTTTTTACGATTTTAAATATTCATTAATTGCGAATGAGTGTTGTTCTCGACTTCAAAGTGCTTTTGGTCTTGAAGCACCACATGTGAGCACCGTGAGACGTTGGTACGACGAGTTCAAACGAGGGCGTGTTTCACTCAGGTACGAGATTCGGGAAGGCCGTCCATCGACGGCAGTCACCGAAGAGAACGTGGCTACCATCAAGCATCTGATTGAGAAGAACCGACGTATCACTTACGAGGAAATTAGGCGTCAACTGGGGATCGGAATGAGTCAAATTGAAAAGATCCTGCATGAACATCTAAGGGTCAGGGAAGGTTTGTTGTCGATGGATCCCTCGTGAACTCACTACAGAGCAAAAGCGGGCGCGTGTGGTCTGGTGCCAGGATATGCTCCGAAAATTCAACCACGGATGTTCAAATTCCGTCTGTAATATCGTGACCGGTGACGAATCTTGGATCTATTGCTATGAGCCAAAAAGAAAGCAACAATCTTGCGAATGGGTCTTCGAAGGAGAGAACATTCCAACCAAATCTCGACAGACGAAAAGTGTTGGAAAACAAATGATCGCCTGTTTCTTTTCCAAGTCTGGTCACGTGGACTATGTTCCACTTCAAGAACAAAATACTGTTAATTCGGAATGGTATACAAGCGTTTGTCTGCCAAGTGTTCTGGAAAAAATTTCGCGTGAGACGCCCGAAAAGTCATATCATTCTTCATCACGACAACGCGGCTCCTCACACCGCGAAGAAAACAAACGCCTTTTTGTGTACGAAGAGTGTCGAGCTTATGACTCATCCGCCATACAGTCCAGACCTGGCACCATGCGACTTCTTCCTATTCTCGAAAATCAAGGGTTTGATGCGCGGTTTAAATTTTACGGACGCAAACGAGGCGGTGGTGGCGTTCAACAAGCACGTAAATGACATGTCCTCCGATGAGTGGGCCTCCTGCTTCCAGAAGTGGTTCGAGCGTATGAAAAAATGTGTCAAACTCAAGGGTGAATACTTCGAGAAACAATAAACATCTTACTTGTACAATAAACCATTTTTTATTCTAGTTACGCAAAACTTTCAGTGTGCCCCACGTAAAAGCGCCTTCTGACTCAGTGTTGCCAATATCTGCACTCATGTCTAAAAGTTTTGATTTTATGACGTCGGTGGAAATAGCTATACCAGAGTGCTCTATGGCCATTATCATCTGTGCTAATTTTTCAAGTAAACCCGCCAGCAAAAATGAACCTGCCCACTCTTCATTTATATCAAAGCCGGTTCCTCTCAATTTCTGCTTGCCGGCTATCCACGGCTTGAGTAACGTATGCAGTCGTACGAATCGAAATCAGACTCCGCAACAGGCTTATTTTTCGAGTAAACCCACAGTCGTCGAAAAGCGATTTTAACTTTTTCCACACTTCCACACACTTTCCATGGCTTCATCTGACTTATTGATATCGACGCCTCCCAAAATCAAAAAATTCTTAGCCGCAAACGCCCACTCATCAAAATTTTCATGCCCCTTGAGCTTAGGAACGTTTACGATATAATTTCCAGCCATTTTACTACGAAAAAACTAATAATTTACACTCAAAATGGGACTGGGCCCATAACCTAATAAAATACCGTTTTGAGTTTTAACCCCAGACTGACTTTTATTATTTTAATAATAAATCTTATTCTACCCTAACCATAAACAGCCACAAGATGGCGCCAGTAGTACGTAATGTTGATAAGTATCAACAATTCCGCTCTTTACAAAATCCTCTAAATGGAGTAAAATTACAAGGAGTAAAATTCAAGAGTAGCCTGTATAAACCATTTAAATCCTGTAAAATCGTTTTTCGCTCAGAAACCCCAAAATTTATAGCGATGGGATAATGGCTCTGCCAGAAAAATGGTGAAAGATAGTCGAATGAAATGGACAATATTCCGTTCAATAACTATTTATCTAATATAAAAAAGTATTTATTATTTTCACTATAAAAAGGTCCCGAACTTATCAGACTACCTAATATATAAAAATTTTTAAAAACCACAATTCATATTAGTGTCTTTTATTTTTTCACATTGACAATGACACAAATAACGGATTATTTAAATTTTCTTTTTATAAACAGCCAGTGTGTATAAATACTACCACCATCTATAGGACAACAGGCATATTTGCCGAATCGGGAATGCCTGACTTCTATGCGGTGCTCAGGGAGCGTACCTATTGCCTCCGTTTGAACTCGCATACGTAATTCTAAGAATAGGATTTTAAACACTATATCTGCAGACTTTCGAAACTCTATTGTAAGATCTTGGCTAGATATACACCATAGCAGACATTTATGTTATTGACATCAAAGATCTTAATTATTCTTTGTTTTAGGTATTTTTATGTTATGTTTTACAATTTATATGACTAATGTCAATTTTGTACGAGTCTATTTGATCGAAATAAAAATTATTATTATTATTATTATTTATTGTACCTACTTATGTAATAAACTTAAAGTAAAAGGATATTATTCATGTTTCAGTCAAAGAGGATAGATGCCACACTATTGGTGTTGAGTTTGGTTCGAAAATAGTGAACATTGGCGGCAAATCCACAAAGTTACAAATATGGGACACAGCTGGCCAGGAGAGGTTCCGCTCTGTCACTCGTTCGTATTATCGCGGAGCCGCCGGTGCTTTGCTCGTTTACGACATCGCGTCACGTGACTCTTTTAATGCTCTCGCCAACTGGCTTAGAGATGCTCGTACACTCGCCAGTCCTAATATAATTATTTTGCTTGTGGGAAATAAGAAAGATTTGGAAGAGTCCAGAGAAGTAACTTTCACAGAAGCCAGTCAGTTTGCTCAGGAAAATGGTAAGTTTTCTGATGTTAGATTAACAAGTTGACTATCCTAAAGTAATTTGTAACCCCATCCTGATATGTCCAATCCTGGTGGGTCCTTGAACACGTTGATTTATAAATGACTAGCGACCCGCCCTCTCTTCGCTTCGGTTTATAAGTTTTTTTCCCATTTTTTTTTCGAAATAAAATATAGCCTATATTAGACACGGATAATGTAGCTTCCTATTTGTGAAAGAATTTTTGAAATCGGTTCAGTAGTTCCAGAGATTACCCCCAACAACCTACAAACACACAATTTTACCTCTTTATTAGTATAGAAAAAATTGCAATAAATGTGTATCTAGGGAATGCAAATCGGTTTTAACTGAAACCGAAAATACTTAAAAATCGGATTAGAGGCCAACTACGAAAATCGGGTTTTTAAGATTTTGAAATCGGTTTCAGTTTTCACAAACAATACTAGCCATTATCTAAAGGTACAATGGCTACTCTTTCTAAATAATATAAATTATAGGAATTATGTTGAAATTGACCTACATTGTGACTTAAAAAAAGAGTTAGGAGTTGGTTTAGTCAAACAGGAAGTACAGGAAGTGAAAAAGTCGAGGAAGATGTTATTAAAAAACTTATGCACCTAAAGATGAAGGGACACAAGTTTTCACTGACGGCTGACGAGTGGACCTCATCAAGAAACAGAAGATACATACATGAACATCAATCTGCATTCACCACTTTATGACACTCCTCAAAAATTAGTCAGTTTGGGTCTCGTTCGAATAAAAGGATCAGCAGCTGTTCTAAGTGTGCTTCTTTGATTGAAGAACAATTAAAAAGCATTGGTTTAGATATTAAAGACAATAGGTTTCACCACTGATGGGGCCAATGTTATAATTAAAATACCCATTAATTAAATTAATACCCATTATTAATTAAATTTAATTATAATTAAATTAGACGTGCTTTATTCGTTCGTTCCTTTATTCTTTATTCCTGCTTTATGCTTTACTGGCCGAGATTAATGAAGATATTGGTATTGACGAATAAAATGACGAAAGTTATAGTGAATCAGAAGAAGTGTTAGAAGTAGTACCATCAAGAAATCAATTATCGCCATCACTGGAAATTGCCGAGTTACAAACCTTTGATGGATAAAGTAAGGAAAGTCGTCAAAATGTTTAAAAAAACACGAACCTAAAATAAAATTTTGCAAAATCCGTTACTGAGATGTTTGCTAAAAATTTGACTATTATCATTGACTGTAAGACAAGATGGAATTCATTGTTGGAGCAATTTATCAAGGCATACCCATGTATTCAGAGGGCATTAATTGATTTGAAGTGTAATACGACATTTGACGATGAAGACCTTGCTTTGCTCAAGCACCTCCATGGAGCGTTGGAAATAATTAAAAGTATTCACTCAGTTTTATGCCAGGAAGAGGCTACACTTTTAACGGCTGACACTGTTCTTAAACATATGTATAAGGAACTTTCGAATACGCCTGGAAATTTAAGCGCAATGTTAATATCACTGCGGAAAAGAATTGGCGACCAATACCTTTTAACTCAGGGTCTTGTATTTTGTGATACTGTATAAGTTTGATTAGTGAGACCAAAAATGTCAAATCTGCTAGTAACGAGTACCTACATTTATATACTCATATTAGGGGTTAAAGTATGAAATTGCCGATTTGTACTGAAAAATTAAAACTCGTTTTTTTCTAAAATGTAACATATTTATTTAATCAAAATATTTATCCTCATTATCTATACATTGTTGCCATCTAATCGGAAGTTCATTTATGCCTTTGCGATAGAACTCTGGGGATGTAGATTCGACAAACTGTGTGAAAGCATTTTGTACTGCCTCTTGGGAAGAAAATTTTTTACCACGTAGAAAATTGTCCAAATCACGAAAAAAATGGTAGTCCGTTGAAGCAGTCTGGCGAGTACGGAGGATGACGTATGGTTTCTAACTGCAGCTTCTGTAGAGTTACAACGGTTTCTCGTGCAGTGTGAGGTCTTGCGTTATCATGGAGCAATAATGGTGAAGATCGATTCACGAGTCGGGGCTGTTTCACTGCTAGTTTCGCCATCATTGTTCGAAGTTCGGCACAGTAAACATCTGCTGTTATTGCTTGACCAGACCTGAGAAAGGTATAGTGAATAACACCATGAATAGACCACCAAACAGTTACCATTACCTTTTTATTGGTAAGCTTTGCCTTAGGGCACTGTTGCGGCCTTTGACCTGGGGTCAGCCATTGCATTTTTCGCTTTCGGTTATCGCAAAGAATCCACTTTTCGTCACACGTCACAATTTGATCCAATATTCCTTCATTTCTGTACCGATTCAACAAGGCAACGTAAGTTTCAACACGCGTTTCTTTCTGCAGATAAGTCAAATCATGAGGCACCCATTTTTCATATTTTTTAATCTTATTGATTTGGTGCAAATGAGTCAATATTGTAGGTAAGGTAACGTTAAACCATGCCGCTAATTCCAGGGTACTTTGACTCGGATCGGCTTCCACCATCTCCTTAAATTCAGCGTTATTCACCTGTGTGGGCGGTCTTCCACGTGGTTCGTTCTTCAAGTCGAAGTTTCCATTACGAAAGCGTTTAAACCAAAAACGCACGGTTCGTTCATTAGCAGTCTCCTCTCCAAACGCAGCATTGATATTGCGAGCCGTTTCTGCCGCGTTAGTTCCGCGTCGGAACTCGTATTCAAAGATTACTCGGATTTTCGAAGTATCCATCTTTCCCGTCTAAGCTGAATAAAAAAAACAATTGAAAGTCGAAAATCGAATGTTGCACATTTTTTAAAACAAGAACCTCATAGGTATCATGTGAAAAAAGTTTCACTCGAAAATCTCACACCATGAAGGTTTTATGTCAATTCAAAGTATCTATTACTATAAAACGGCAATTTCATACTTTAACCCCTATTATGTTCAGGTCAGAAGTTCCTAAAAAGTTTAATAATGATTGTTTAATACTAAGTTTTACATTTTACTAATCAACTAACTCATTAAATTTTCAATTAATAACGTCTATCATGAAAATATTACATTTAAAACGAAATGATTTCAAAACTGGTTAACCGGATTTATATGTCCAAACCGAAAAATGAACTATTTTTGATTTGGACCGGCTTTTGCATTCCCTAGTTGTATCCTGTACTTAAGTTTGTTTGTTTTTGTTTCTTTTTATTAAACAGATTGAATATAGGTACAGTCGCCACCTTAAGGCCTATAATTACATGTACCTACCTACACGTTGGTTTAATAAGGTTGCTTTTTAAAATCGTGACATAATGTCAATATTCCCTACTACCTTCTGCCTGCGGCTTCGTTCGCGTGAAATAAGAAGCAGTAAAAGATTCTATTAAGTTATATTTTAATTTTCCTCTGTAACTCAACTTCCTTGTGTCATATGAAGATATACATATACTAGTTTTCCTTCTGGATACTCAGCTATACATTAGTGAAAACCCTCGTCAAAAGCCGTTCAGTAGTTTTTACCTGATGCTCAAACAAACAGACATACAGACAAAAATTTTAAAAATACTGTGTTGGGTTCTGTAGCTTCTAAAGAGACTACCCATTAAAAAAAATTTAAGTCAATGTACGGCCTTAACTGTTTTACTGTTTTATTATATGTAATACATTAACGACATGGCAATGTCATTATACCGTTCGGTTGTTCAAATAGACGACATACTAGATAGAATGACATGGTAATAAGTATCTTGATATGAAATACATATTATTGGGCGCGATGTGACAACTGAATGAATTTCAAAACTGATAAACATTTTTAGACTACGACTGTACACCAGACAAATGGCAACCAGATGAACAAGACGAACTTCAAACGATTCCTCTAGACATAAAAGTGCAATAAATATTATTATTTAATAGAAAAGATAGCAGACAAACAGGCAGGCTACGTGATGGCATGTGGTCACGACCGCCCATGAACACCTTCAACACTACGGGGTATGTGGGCGCTGCCGAATTCTGTTCACTGCTCCGCTCCCTTGGAGAGTATAAAATATGTCATAGTATAACGGAAAAACCTTAGCTGGCAGTTCATTCCACAACTGTCGTGTTTCCAGTATATAGTGTCAGTTGTCATTGGATGGAGTCAAAAGGATCCAACTGGTATTTCGGTGTACCTGCCCAGTGGTGTAAGCAGTACTCCATGTAGGGTCTAACTTGAGTGTTCAAGTTGTTGCCCCGGAGCGTGAAGTTCTGCTTCAATCTGTTACTATTCACTCTATTGCTATGCAGTATTAAAACTCCATGATTTTATTTTACTATTTTTTGCATTTTTATATTATCTTCTGTCTTTTAATTTTACCATTTTTGCTATTATATGTAGTGCAAATGCATTACATGTGATGCACAGACAGTCAATATTTTAATACTAGTTTTTAGTTTCATTTTATTTGTTTATTTATTTGAGATATATATTTTGTTTATAGAATTGATGTTTTTGGAAACCAGTGCTAAATCCGGCGAAAATGTAGAGGAGGCGTTTTTGAAATGTTCTAAAACCATCCTTGCTAAAATAGAAACTGGAGAACTAGATCCAGAGAGAATAGGCTCTGGCATCCAATATGGAACAGCCACATCAAAGAGGTTGTCTACACCAAAGAGGCCAGCAAGAACCCCTTCCGAGTGCGCCTGCAGGGTGTAAAAGGCTAATTTTATACAATGTGTCTTAAGAAACGCACTATTTGGACTCTTATTGTATATGGACTCTTGAATGTGATGTTCTTTATGATTCTCATAGTGTGTTAAGTAAACATTTTTTCTTGCATGCCTCAAAAGGTTCAAAATTTTTGTTTATCTGTATGTTAATGATTTCTACTAGTGTTAAGATAATGGAAAAAATGAAAAATATTTTTGGTATACTTATGACATTGGCTATGATAGCATATTACATGAATAAGTAATACTAATTGTTATTGTTTTAGATTTTTTGTTTCGTTTCTTTAGGACACCGAGGCACACCCCCTCCGATTTTGAATGTCTATACCTGTATACCTAGCAGTTTTGTATTCATTTCATAGGTGTAGCACTCGAAGTTATTGACTATTATGTCTATCTTGGGCAAATCGAACTAGGCAAGTTCAACTTTAGTCAAGGAGGCCGATGATGCATTCAGCTCAGAAGCATTCAGGGAAAATTCATCGACTTTTCTCGTCGCCTATACTAAAATGCTTGAAGACCGTCTTCGATCAGTGTCCGGTGAGTTATGACGGTGAAGGTCAGTGCGGTGCCGAAACGTGCCTTCTGACAGGCCAGACCCATAAATTATAATTCGCTCGGTAAGCTATGGAGATAGTTATGAGTATAGTAGAGCTCTTAGTATTAAAACATTGGAAATTGTGTCCTGACCAAATAGAAATTACAGGGGGTAATGAGTGCGCTAGGAGCGTAATGAGTGTTTCCAAGTCCATTTTGTATTCCATTCTTCGTATTCCGAACAAACACCAAAAATGAGTAAAACAAGAAACAAATATGGAAACACACTTGAGCTCACTACGTTACTTTATAACCACTCTACGTTATTCTCGTATACATCTCTCAGCATTTGGTCATAGTTAGAAATATAAAGATGGCCGACCTTGTGAGGACTCCTTTGTGTTATTGACTTCAAGTGTGCTGCCATAAAAAATGTTTCGTCAGTAGAACCCCAACAAAATTCATGAAATTACAGCATTTTTCCATCGCTGATTACATGTACATTTTGTATTGTCGCTAACCAAGAATTTTTATTTAGTATCATAAATATCATAATGGTTATAACTCATAGGGATGTGTTGATATTCTTCTGATATAGTTATAAATGTTTAAACATTAAATTTGGAACTCTTATGTTGAAAGAATTGAAGAAGCTCATTCATATTTTTTTTTAATGATTTGGAATCTTTTTTGACGACCGATTAGCCAAATTGGTAGTGCCCCTACCTGCTGTGCGAAAGGTCTTAAGTTCGATTTTCGGTCGAATATTCATTTGTTTAAAGACAAATGTTTGTTGAGGTTTTCTTTATTAGTAACATCTTTAAAAACAATTTGAAATAACTTTGATACGATTTGAATTAAAAATATTTTTAGAGACAATAGGAAATGGGTTCAAAATTTGCAAGTAATAAGTTTTCGAAAAAGTGACATTTTCAGAGATACAGCTGCGATTTTGCTGGATACCTTAATACCACCTAAAACTTTTGAATGGTTAGGATACAAATTCTGATTTTTGGATACGAAATATAAAAAAATCCTTATTAATCAAAATCAAAATGGGATGGGGGCGCTGCGGTGGTAACATATTTTAATGGGACATATAATAAATGTGCACAGATTTAATTATAAGATTAAAAATAAAGTAATTACCTAAACATGTGCTAGTGGTTTAGATACTTAAATATACATAATGCATATTAATGACATTTATTTTTGAATGTAACTACTATGAATGACACCAGTGTATTCTGACAATAAAAAAATGCTTTGTATACCTACTAAATTACGCTCTTAGGTTTGTGACAATTTATTATAATTTATCATAGGAACAACTTTAACGATATGATTTTTTGTTTATCTTTTTAAACTTTCACGTTTTGTACACATTTTATATTCTAAATCGGGTCTGAACGCGTATAATAAATAATGGCGCAATCGGAGGGAGAAACATTCTGTGGTTAACAGACAGCCAGCATTTATGCCATACGTGAAAGGAGTGACGGACAAAGTTAGAACAGTATTGAGAAGATATTCCATTAAGACTATATACTCCGTCCTCCAAACTAGCGGAAAATCTACGTACACCCAAGGATGTTATACCTTACCAGACGCCAGGTGTCTATAAGATAGACTGCAGCTGTGGTAGTTCCTATATAGGCGAAACTAAGCAGCGTACAGTTGCGGAAAGGGTCAAGGAACACATCGTAGCTGTTAGAAACCGCCAAACTAGTAACCAATAGCCGAACACATAACTGAATGCTGGAATTAATCACAGGATAAAACTCTGCACTCCCAAAATCCTCTCCACTGAACGTCACTATTATCCCAAGATTGTATGTGAAGCGATTGAAATTAAAGAAATATATATTTTGAATCGGGAAGATGTATGCATAGTGTCGTCGACGTCGAATCCAGTGATTAACAAATTTAAATCTTGCCATTTACCGTAGAATACGTCCGCGGACATTGTTTGTGTAGTGTGTCGCAGCCTTTCCGAATGTGAGATCAAATGTGGGTAGCTGATAAACTGCTCACAGCTCTCATCCTGGACTACCCGCCCAGTGCCGGCCCGAGGCAAGTTTTAGGATGGAGCGAGATCTATTTATGGCGCCCCCTTGCTTGCTCCTAATACATACCAGTTATGCGTGCAAGCATGGATCTTGGAAGATCTCGACAATATCTTAAATCGTTCCTCGTCTCTCCCTCGATAAGTCAAAGTGAGGGAGAGACGGTATAACCCCCGACGAAAGCATAGTCGGCCGGGGTCCAAGACACCAGGGAGAGAAACCGACGAACGACTCTTGCGGTATTCCACATTCCGCCTTCTACATCTTCGCCGGAAGCAAGCCGCCGCGGAAACCCAACCGCCTCAAGTTGGTCTCGAGGCTGGTCAGGATTAATCCGTTTACGGATAAAATGACTGGGATGATTTCAGTGGACGCCATGTGCCACATGTTTTTGACCTCGTGCGCCAGGTCGAGATATTTTCTTCTCTTCTCGGTTTCGGCTTTCACGAGGGCTCCGTCATGCGGGATGGTGGTGTCCACTAAATGTCCCCGAGACTGCGCCCGGTCCATTAACACGATATCTATCAACCCCATATGCCCCGCCCATAGCATCCCCAACCCAACTTGATTGAGTCGAGGCCGCCGGTCAGGGAATACAAGGTAAACCGCCCGACACCGACCAACGCGCTCCGTGTCGATACCCAGTCAATGGTCACTCACATACTAGCTACACGCACGCAATCAAAATATCGAAAGGCGAAAAAAAATTTTTTTTTCTTTACCACTGAGGCGCCCCCTGGGTCTTGGCGCCTGGAGCGGCCGCTCCGTTCGCCCTATGGTAGGGCCGACCCTGTACCCGCCTCTTCAACGTCGAACGTAAGAGTAGGAATAAAAGGTCAACAAATACCTTTATTATATGCGTCCAGATCCGATTTATAATATAAAATGATTTTTTATATCACCATTTTTTCAAATGTTTACTAATTGGAGTAAACAAGTTTAAAAAATAATCCTTGTTTATTTTGTATCTATAATACATTTCCTAATAATAATTACATCGCATACAAATATAATTAACCATTCAAGCGATTCTTGGACGAATTTGAGTCAATTAATATACCAAAGAAAGCGAAAAAAAAATGGAAGTTTATATAGCTAGGTGTTTTAATGTCTTTCAATTTTGATCATCTGTTTTTTTTTGCAAAATAACTTGAGAGGAAATAAAGAAATAAATAAAAAAAGTCATCTATTTTATATTAATTTATTCTTTGAATAAGTAACATTTGCTTACAGCTCCTACACTAGCTATAGATACACTAGCTATTGGAGCTAGCTATAGAGTTTTACATTGTTGTTTTTCCTTAAACTGGCTCATTTTATTTCATGATGAATAAATTATCTATAATCATTGGTAGTTTTTATTTTAAAATATAGTATATTTTTTATAAAAAAAGACCATGTGTAGGTAGTTTGCATAAATTATAAAAGAAGTGTTTAAATTACACAGTTGCGTAACGAGCTAAAATTAATTGTACAACAAGAATATTTAAAACAATCGAGCTCCAGGCTTCACGACACAACAGACTATTTACATACAAAAATACATAATAGACACATTACAAAACCCCCAGTGCAACAGATGTGATATGTACATTTCTGCTGTTTACAATGTTCGATTATAAGATGTTTCAAGAGACCTATGGAATGTAACAACTTGTCATTTGATACAGAAAAATTACGTAAATTTTCAATACATTCAAAGGGAGTCAAAGAAATAATATGAAGAGGCAACATAGTGAGAGTTGACCATCGGTTTCAGTGTACCATTGGAGTAACTTTATTTTGGTTTGTACATAGAGGTAATTATAAAACAATCATAAAAAAACTTACATTCATTTCGATATTTTGAGCAAATTAATAATAATAATGAAATACCATTATGTAGAATTAAATATCGATGGCTTCCTACTAATGCAATATTGAACATTATAGCAACACGACGTCACATTCGTTATTATAAGTCACACAGGGTGAGTAGTTGGTCTCATATTTTGGAAATATTTTCTTTTGTACTTTACGTTATAATAACATTAAGTAGTTATATTTTATTACCGATGGTTAGAAAAATATTGTAAACATTTAAAGTACTCAAAATCACAACATACAAATATAAATATAGTGTACAGAAATCTTAAACTAATAATTACATACGTTTGTTTATTACACGGCGTGCAACAAAAACATCGACAAATAACACATTACCTAATATAAAATGCACCTATTTATAACTCTAGGAACTATAGTGGGTGTGATGTCTGACATACAAACACATGCCATAGATTCCGTGGTAGGCAACCCCGTGGCATTGCTTCAGTAAAATATAGATGGCGATTCTTCAGAGCTGTGCACAAATTCACGACTTCTTGGAAAATTTAATAGATAGTAGGTTTACTGATGTTCCGAAATTGATAATGACAATATTTTATGAATTAGTAACATATCCGTAACATGTATTAGTAACCGGAACATTATCTCGTCAATCCATCCACGTGGCTTAGTTTAGTTACTTAGGCCATTACTGCTTTATTTTATATTACTGATATTTTCTTAACTCGTGATAATCATATGTCTGTGATTTATGGACCTCCGAAGAATCATCTAGAAGTCGATAAGAGCTTTTTCGCACTAGCGGAGATGCATCACAGATGTTTGCTTTAAAAATATTCAAAAAATCGCAAGCAGGAAGTGGTGGCGAAGCGTGTAACGCGGTTTACCGTGTAATATCAAAAAGTTCATCAGCGGCGTGTATTAAATCTTAAACTTTGCAAACAATAGTGGCCGTATGCAGGTAGTAGCTATATAATAATTGTTAGGTATAGACTGGAAAATGTTAAAAGCAATAACAACACTAGCGACGACTCGCGGTTTAGATCACCTACTTTAGTGTAGGTTTAGCGTAGATATGCCACTCATGTCTACATACTTCCTGGTGTCTGCGGTGCGCCACTAATGCGAATAAGCTCTAACTGCAAATCCTCATAGAGTGTACATTACTAGGCATATAATCGAATACTTAGCTTTACCGGCAAGCAAAGCAATATAACTTTAAAACCAAAATTACATTTTTACAGAATAGTCCTAGTTCTATCACAGTAAAATATCAACACACTTAAAAAATCTTTGTATCCAATATATGTATCCAGTGTTAAATTCTACAATGTAGGTCATAGCGAGTAACGAAACTATGAATATCATAGATGCCGATGAATGAAATGATCAATCGTACTCGTGATTATTTAAATTGATTGATGTCAAACTGCTGTATCATCATACTGTTTAGTGGTATGACAAATCAATGTGCATCAGTGATCGACAAATGGAATGATCAAAATAATGATACACTAAATGTACGAATAACGTTGAGATTCACACGCGCATCGTTGCGTGTCGTAAATAAATTTCAATTTAATAAATTCAATTAAAAAATACATTTCATAATTAATAACACTGGCGTATTGTTGTACAAAAATATGTATTCTGTATAAATACTGCATCTAAATATTTCGTGCTTGTAATCTTGGATGGTTTCTCTATTTATAATAATTTGTTAATAATTTATCCGTTTCAACAATAGCTATATAAAATTAGATATTTAACATTACAAAGAGCTTTTCTCTCAGTTGTAAAATGTACACCACTATAAAACTACTTATTGCTAACATAATTAAACATAACATTACCTATACCTAGTCAGTGAACCGGGCCGATGAAGTGTGCGGGAATTGCCGGTGCTGTGTGGTCACGGCTCTACACCGACGACACTAAGACCAAATAATGTGCCTGAACGCGAATTCGGAGCCTTTAATAAATCAGTCTTTTCAACAATACTAATGACAAAAACCACAAACGGATGAGACGGTTAAGAAAATTAAGTAGCCGGCGCTCCAAGAAAATGTTTTGTGACTAGACTAAATTAAATAATAAGTACGCGAGAACCCTAAATCATTAATTATTGTGTCGGCCAGAGAACAGTAATCTTAATCTTAGTGCGTTTCCACACCGAGCAGTAAGTAGTATTATTGAACGCGAGGGTGTTCCCTCGCGAGCAGAGAGCACACAGCGGGCGCGGGGTCCGGGGCCGCCCCGGGTCGCGCTTCTTCCAAACCGCCCTCTAAACGTTCACGTTAAATTAAACAAACTATTTGAACATTCCTCGCAAAACGTCACACAGATTTCACGTTTGTTTAGTTACTTTCTGAGAATATGGCATTTTGCGTCTGCGTTTACCGAATGGGAACGTTTGCTATGAATCCCTATTTGATAGTATGCGACTGTTTAACAAACAATGTGTTTGAAGAAATTTTGATTAACGGCATGTTTGAACGTTTATCCACACATTTTTTTTTATCAAATAAGGTTATGTTTCAAAACGTGCTATCTTCACTATAGGTATCTACAAAAAGACGCGACATGAGACCTATTAAGAATTATTAATAATAATTATTTTCAAAGCAGAAGTCATGTTTGACAAATTTGTACGTTTACACCGCTGTTTGTCAAACCATGTATTTAACAAACTATTTGAACGTTTATAGGCGTTTATTTAAGATGGGCCTGGCTCACTCCGCACTTTACATACGCAAATATGCCTACAGAAATTGATCACCGCACTTAAGAATCAATCAAATCAGTCAGTCGCTCTTTTAAAATACGTGCAGTATTCTACAAAAGCGACATTCAATGAAATAGGAACTAACTGTTGACTTTTCAAATTCAATTTAGTTCACGCGGACTGCGACTCATTTTATTAGGCATACTTTTGTATTTAAAATTTACTAGTAACTGAATTTTTTGTAGTTAGTACCATTAGCTATCCTGTAACTAAGGTGATGAATTTTGAGACCCATCGAAATTAAACTAATCGACCGGCGGACAAATGACATCGCTAATGCGATACAATTCGCCTCCTTATCTAATTATTAGAAGAACAACTTCTAACTAAGGTGCACCGCGCGTCATAAACACATACAAAAATTCTTAAAAAAAAGTCTATTTTCTCGAATCAATCATGCCTACTTCAGTGTACTTTGCTGGGCAGAAGTCTTGAATAAAACTCTGTGGAAAACAAACTTTGTACGTCTTGTACGTACTTCCAATTCATGTGAGTTTGACTCAATTGACAAAAACTTCGCGCAGTGTAGGTAGAGCAGGCCTGTTACGATCAATGTGCGAGTTCACCTCAGTTTTTCAGATGATGTTAAAAAACCGGTCAAATGTATGCCGGACAGGCGTTAAAATAGACTCCGGAGATTTTCGACGTAGGAAAATATCACCTCAATCTTGCGTAACGCGTGTCCGACACTTGGTTCTCTGGATGTAGGCAGTATGTGTGGGGGCGCGCGTTAGTAGGTATTCAGGGGCCTACACGAGGTTCTGGCTCTGGCGACACGCGACGGCCGCCACTAGCGCGGCTCCGCGACCACTGCCGTCTTCTGACAGCATCAGGTCGAACTGTAACAAGTGAAACAAACTGTTGTACATCTTGGATTTCTGAAGATACGAATGTGGCCTGTGTTCAATATACATATAGGGGTTAACCGAACTTTTCTTGAAATTAACTTCATGGACATGAAAATTTTATGAACCCTTCTCTGTGAAAATATTTTTTTTAGTTTTCTATTTTTTACAAGTGTATGAAAATTTTGTAACAAAGTTTTTTTGCAGAACAATCATAAGCAGAATTCAAGGTTTCAAGCTTCCCGGAAAGGTTCAGTTACGATAGTTGTGTAGATACAAACCGCCCGTTTATTTTATAGAAAAGGTCTATATTATGGTGGTAACTGGCTAGTACAGTTAGTGAAATATGTACCTATACCAATCACGTCAATAAAGGGTAAAATTACCTACCTACACCTTGGTCCCACGGTTGATACAATATAGCTCACTTATTACAAGTCATTATTAAAAGATATCGATTTTTGAGTTATTGATAAAAAAAAAACCTTAATTAACATATTTTTTAATGTAAGTGTCAATAAAGATAGCTTCACTACAGACTGCTAATAAGTTCATGGGATATTTTTGTTTGTCATCAAAAATACAGCAAGTTGGTATTTAAAACTGCTCTCCTGTAAAATCCTGTTTCTTGAGTTAGATATGTAATTAGTTTATGACTTATGTTATTATGAGACTTACCGAGTTTATGATAGTAGGTATTGCAATAAATGAGCGATATGTCAGCTACAACTCCAGGAAGAATGCGGTTGCTGCCGACCTTTTTAAAACCCTATTCACAACGTATTCAGAATATATCTGATAATTATATCTCTTAATATGTTTTGTACTTCATACAGATAATAAACAGATTACACGAGTACCTACATCTCTTCCCACTCAAATGTTGCTCAGACAAGAATAAAGCAATCCCCTGTATTCCTCTGTTACATTGTTGTGACTGTATCACATCTTTGTGTAGGTACAGTACAATAAAGAGTTTGTACTAAAGACAAAACTAAAATAAATTTTAAACGACTTTTATAGTGTGATCATATTGATTGAATTAAACTTCATTCTTAGTGTAATTAAAAAAAATATATAAAAAAGGCGACAGACGAGCATACAGCCCACCTGATGGTAAGGGGATGCTGTCGCCCATAGACATCCGCGATACATGCCAACATCAATCCAGAATGACAAACGTTGGCACGCCCCTGGATGCGCTGCCTACCTTTGCGGATTAAGGAATGGATTGGGAAAATTTGGAGGGATGGGATGGGCGAACTGGCATATCTCACTCACTACCGAAACACGTACGTACATTGGGGAAATACGATAAAGTAGAAAATGCAGCACATTTCAAGGTAGTCTTCTGTGAGAGAGGGGTAACGTGGCCAGTCGAGTGCGCTCAGCGGCTGTGGGAATGCAGCATGCATTCTCCCCCTACAGGTAATATTAGGTAAAACAAAGTAGGGAGTTGGACTTATATGGACCTTATTTAACCGTTACGTTATCTCGGGATTATCTACATTTAATTTTAATACCATGCTATTAATATATCGGTATACTACTTAACCCCATTGTGACTGCGTATAATATTATTATCTATTTGGATTCGCAATTAGAGAAAATAACGAAGAAACAGGTAACTGTAGACAAATAAACCGTAACACAGTCTGGATATTTTTCAGACTTATGAAAAACTCTACATAAAAAGATTCTTTACTTTTAAATTTTAACTAACAAACAAAGAGATAACTTTTTAGGTAGATTAGTAGGTACTTTAAAAATATCCTTAATTCGTTTCTCGTTCGTAGAAATTTAATTAACAGATATCATCTAGTTACGCTACGTCACGCAGAAGACGCGGAACATTCGCAGTTTTGTTACTTTTTGTTACAGCCCACAACTGGCGCAAAGTTTGTTTATATTGTCAGTCAAACATGTTCAGTAACAAATAAAATTGAGCCGGCAAATGAATGACTACTTTAGGTGAGTACTTTTATAGGTACGAGTAGTGTACCACTGGCAGACAGTGGCAAAAACGATTTGAATGATGCAAAGCAAAGGAATGTTTCAGAGAATTGATCTTGACACACTTATTGAGAACGACATTGAAACTACGTGATTGTATTCACTTAGTTTTTTATTTCAATTTAATTGTAAATTCATAGTTTTAGTTCAACTTTTGCTATACTTTGGACTTACTTTTGGTTTCAAAGTTCAAATTATCTTATTGTTATGCCAAAGTCACAAACAGGGGAAGTGATGACGAACAGTTGTGTAATGATGACGAAATTGGCTAGTATTAGAGATAACATTTAAGTATGTATGTTTATTTAGTTTCAAATTTGCTGGTCACGGTGATGAAGTATATTGTGTCTACATGTATTGTTCTATAACGAGTTTAATAGCTCGGAAAATGACTGCTATTAGCACAGGGTATAATATTAATGTTATATTGAAAAACTGTTATAGGTACATTTGTAAGGGAATAAATAGTAACTATTAATACTTAAGTGCAAATAACATAGAGGAGATATACCTTAGCTACTTGCTAAAAAAATATTATTTTCTATAGTACCTAATGATCATAATAAAGGTCTGGAGAGGAATAAGTATGGAGAACTAAACTTTGCTTGTAATTTTAAATAAGGAAATAAAGATGGGATCCCATTAACACATCAAGAAGGTTTCGAATTCATACTTACGTATATGAAACAAGTCCGAGTAACACTCATAGCCAGAGCGATATTGAAAGAAGCCAATGTACAAGTTTTAACGTGGTCAGCTATTAATCTGGAACTATATGCTATTGAATATATGCTATGCTATCAAAATGTGCCCCACTGCGGTACCAAGTGGGTGCGTTAAGACTGTGGTCGACACAGAGGCAGACCGCGAAGGAAATGGCGATACCATTTGAATTTATACTTATTGTTAGATGAGCGGCCAAAACTTGCATGGGTAGAGAGGGTCGTGGGCTAAGAGAGGGGAAGAAGCATTGGGACAATTTGAAGTGTATAAATTATTATTATTACATTTTTGTGTTGTCCTTGATGTGTATTGAGTGTTAATTTTGTTAGTTCGTTTAAAAAGGATTAGGTGTGTTAAAAATTTCAGTTTTATCCATACCCAATTTTACGTTAAATATTATTATGTTAAAGTTATTCTACCAATAATTATAATTATTAATAATACCACTAATTTCTTTAATGTTTCGTTCGTAATGAGATAACCAAAATTATCTTATTGAGTTTTGATTAGCATATTACGACGCTATTATTGCAGCAAAATGATTATGATAACATGCATTTTAATCGTCTCCACCCTCAGAAGTAATTAGCCAGTTTTTTGTTAATCACACGCAAGGAGTTCTATTTTTACGAACTGTCTAGCATCTGCTTGTCGAGAGATTGATTAATTCAGTGGTCATTAATTCAAAATTGAACGTTACTTTATCAGAAATCATTCATTGGGTATAAATATTATTATACTGTTAAGGGGTGTGTCATTCATTACGCATTTGTTTATAGAATTATTAAATTACACGTGACGGAGTTTCATTATCTCTTTAGGTCTGAGTTCGGGAATCCATTTGATAATAATTGTTTACATTTACGAATAATAAATGATTACTAATTTAATACTTATTCAACGTCCAAAGTTCGCGGTTGGACCGGTTTAAATACAAACAAGTTTATCTAAAACCTTCGGTGTTACGAATAATAACACTTGTCTTTCATAGAGTTATTTGCAAGATAGCTAGTTCAAAGGTTAATGTTTATTATTTTCTCGTCGGTTCTGCGAACCATAGGTAAGGGAAAGACGTCACATTGGTCGTCTGTTGAGGGTCAACATTCCACTTGTTTGGTTTATTTGAAAAACTTTAAACAATACGCAATTAAATTACATATTGAATCATATGACAAGCCACGTGTATGGCTAGCTATCATACATACCGAGAAAAGTATATAAAAGCAATTGAACTCCAATTTATTGCTCGTCAACATGAGCTCTTAACATCAGTGTTTAATTTTAAAAAAGGCGAAAGGTTAGTTCTATAATTATTATTTCAACTGATCATTAACCTTGTCAATAAATATTTATATAGTGATAAATAATTATTCTGATTGTAGACATATTTTTAGACGAACTGAATTTGTCCATTTAGATTAATTTGATGGCTAGACATTTACATAATCGTTGTTTATCTGAATACGATGGATTTCAAGATAATAAGAATAATCTTAGGCGCGATTTTGATACGAGTAGGAAGGAGAGAGTGAGTGAATAAAAAACTTTTTTCTTAACATCGCTATAACGCAACGAGTGGGCCAACGGGTCCTCATTAGTTTGCATCGTGATAATAAGAGGTATCATAATAAGAGCACAAGTTAAGTAACATTATTAGAGGTGTGAATGTCACTTTTAATTATATGTGCAACTATTTATATAGGATAGACGAATCAGGACAGTAGAGCGCACTGTGGAATCCACGTAGAATATGTGTAATCGTTTCTTTAGCACCTATTCAGTGTTATTATGAGTTATAATGATTTATTAAAGTTAATGGCAAAGTCACGCGACAAAAGTATAGCGGCCCTTAAGGATGGCATGTGAGTAGTTTTTTTTACCCTCCACCACCCATGGCCCTGCCAACCTACGGTTCGTCGCCGGACAGTTCTGATAGCAGTCTCTTTCGATGCCAGTAGTGCGCGAATTGTATACTCGTTGCCATTTAGCGTGGCAATAGCGGTAATTGCTTCGACTTTCACCCCGAACTAATATACTCGTGTTTACTTACGGTTGCGACACTTGCCAAAGTTCCCCTAATGAGCGAAAATAGCTATCGACAGCGTATCGTTGTAGCGGCCAAGTTGACATGGAAAGGATAGTGTCAAGTGTCGCTATCGGTAAACACGAATTAGTATTAGTACATTAGTAGAAAGGTGTGAATGACCGCTATTGCCATGCTAAATGGCACGGAGTAAAGCTGCCGTGCGAAGTTCGCTTCCAATGCTACCAAGTCCGCACAGTAAACCGGCCCCGCTTCCGCCGGCACTATAGCGTTCAATATCCTAACACTCCCTTGCTCGCACCTACAGCTCACAATGCCATAGTGAGTCTCTATACTCATCGGCCGCTCCGTAAAAGCAAATTCCCGTACTGCTAAGTCCCCAATTTCTAAGACAACTCCAGAAGCAGCCGTGTCCAGTAAGCAACTGCGATAGCTGGTAATCTCACTTTACCCAAGTCTGCATCAAACCCGAAAGAACCCGAAGAGATGCGAGTAGTATGAGGCACGCATGTGTGTAGTGTGCGGGTGCAACGGACCTGACGTGTGTAGTGTGTGGGTGTAACTGACCTGGTGTGTGTAGTGTGTGGGTACACTGACCTGATGTGCGTAGTGCGTGGATGTAATTGATTTGATGCGTGTAGTGCATGGATCTAACTGACCTGATGTGTGTAGTGTGTGGGTGCAACTGACCTGTAAGCCGGGGTTGACGAGTTGCGCGATCTTCTCGCACATGAGCGCGTGGAAGTGCGGGTGGAATCGGTAGACGGAGCCATCGATGCCGACGGTGACACGCGGCTCCGCCATCTTGTTAAGTAGCGTCGCGATGCCGGCTGACACCAGGTGCGCCGCGCGCCGCGACACGCGCGAGCACACGTGCCGCACGCCGCACATGTCAGACTCCGTCGCGTGCGACAACCCTGCATGGGACACACCACATACCATAGGTCAATTATCTGTGTCTAAACATCCGTAGAGTATTATACGCAGGATGAACTAAGAAAGACACTCTTTAAAATAACGACACTCAAAGGCTCACGCCAAGATTCCTCATGTCGTAGGTTCCAGTATAGGTATCTTTGGAACCTTCGATAAAAAAGGATACGTACTACCCAGATGTCATTAAATAAACGTTACTTCAATAGGGAAATGAAACCAGAACCTTTTTCACATCATGAAAAGCTGGAATAATCGGTCGTTACAAAACTTTGCGTAAAATGTTTAGTTTATTTTCGAATTCAGTAAAATCACTAGCTATAAGTACCACTATACGTATAATAACGCAATACTTTCATAGTTTCAGGCAAGAGCCTCTAACCAATAAAATATCATAGAAAACATTAGAAATATCTATCATAATATCTATATATTTACACTTTAGAATTTGTAGAACGGCAGTCTATGGCCAAAGTTGACAACTACAATTTGACGTTTGATTATAATAAATTATCTGACTTAATCATAGTGCCACGCGACACATAATATACCTAACAAATATACAAAGTAATAATTACAAATACATACTTTGTAGTGTTTAGTCACGCCGCACGCCTGCGACAACATTGTCATATTTCAGAATACCAAATTATCTTTTATCAAACCGTTACAAAATAGCACCGTATTCACATATCTACCACCGCTAAGGTGTTAGCAGATACCACTAAGTGTTCTCTGGCAAATTACACGTGTTATTAGCGCCATAATAATGAAAACAGACTCGAGTATTGAGTGTTAGTTACACATCGCACCACTCGCACCGCAGTGGGTGGCATGCGACACCTAGACATTGTCAGATACCTCACCTTATCTGTAAACTATACATAGTACAATGCTATGTCGATGCCTGATTGCGCTCGCCATTGACATTGAGTTTTGCTACTTCAAGTGTCTTAAATATATTATAGAAGCTACCAACTCTTACCTACCTTAATAGGTAGTTTTCTAATGAAAATTTAAAAAATACTTTCGGACAACGCAAAGTTATGAATGGCTTGAATTACCTACTTCTAAAAACAACAGTTAACTGATGAATTAATGATTTATCTGAAAGAATCTTATCGCTAAAATCAAAGTCAAATATGGCGTTTGTGTAGGAAGATAATAAAATCCGGTACGGAGGGTCAGGCTGATTTATCTAACTGTAACATAACCATGACGCAAGTATCTCACATAATCGTTCGACCCTTATATCAATGGGCGCAAGACTTGTCTTTATTTCATCACAATCATCACACAGTATCGATTAAATTTACTATTATTACAAATTCGGTATATTAATCTTGCGATTGTCATTTGATTAAATAAAATCTCAAATTGTTATTTAAGCGTTTCTGAGTAACATTATAATTGCGAGCCTCTAATTAGTTTTCAGTCATTTTTACGAATTGCATACGAATTACATCATTGCAATGTGGAAACGGTGTGCGCAAGTGTGTATTAGTTTTGCGAAACATTTTATGCACATGCATTAGTGGAACGTACTTCTAACTAAACGGTTTGCAACACGTGGTTGTGACAATCTTAACAAGCTATTAAGTATTGACCCTTCCTTATCTCTACATAATATAATACATTAATAAATAATGCAACTTTGTTCCAGCTAATCTTGTAAATTATGGGTCAGACTGTTGGGGTTTTCAGTATTGTGTTATATTGTAAATCGGGTCTGAACGCGTATAATTAAAGGTTTTTGTTTACACTTAATTATTATTTAATTATAATTTATAACAAGCTCTAATTATATAAAAACCATAATTTTAATTAACCTTTAGTTTATTATAATTAAAGGTAAACAAAAACCATTAATTATACGCGTTCAGACCCGATTTACCTACAATATAAAATGTGTACAAAACGCGAAAGTTTAAAAAGTTATATGTTTATAAGATACGTTATAGTTATACATATACATATGTGTTTGAAAACAGCAGCTTTCGTAAGAGAGGGTAAATTCAATATTAGTGATTGTCGGCCGAGACTAATATAATAAATGGTAAGATCAGACTATGTAATGTACATTATTCTGTTATTATGGATTTTGTATATACTGGGAAAAAATCCTATTAGTTTATATCAGTAACGTGATGGTTACAATTAAACGATAATAGTCACATAGTACCAATAATGTATATACACGAGTAGTTGCGTTGTTTATCGCGTGTACATAGCGTAAACACTCAGATAAGCGAGTTTAACCGCGCTTTTCCACTTTTTTTTTTATGTACGAAGGCGGCAGACGAGCATACAGTCCATCTGGTGGTAAGTGGTACTGTCACCATGGACATCCGCGATACATGCCAACATCAGTCGAAAATGGCAAACGCTGGCACGCCCCCGGAAGCGCTGCCTCCTTCCTTTGGAGCTATAGGAATGGATTTGGAGAAATCTGTGAGAGAGGGTTAACGTGGCCAGTCGAGCGCGTACCATCAGAGCCCAGCAGCTGTTGGATTGCAGCGTGCACAGATTATTCGGATTTCATACTGTAATCTCACTCTGAACACGAGCGTGTAGAGGGCGCGCTCGCCACTCGCCGCTTTGTTCTTTGCACAAAATACCGATACGAAAGCGAGCGCAGTCAAGGCGAGGCGAACGCACACGAGTCTATCCGAGGGGACCCTCTTCACACTCGCGCTCGCCAGCACTCGCCTTCACTCGGCGAGCGTGAAGTGCGACCATTAAATGGAAGCAGAATCAAGATTGTCGGCGGCAATGTTTGTTGCGTAGTGGAAAAGCACGGTTCTAATTACTAATACAATTTTGATGAAAAAAGTAGGTACTCTACGAATGCCAAATTCAAATGTTCATCATAACTCGCTGAATAAATCAGTCCGTGACCTTGTACGGTTCATCACATAATTATTTATATGGCCACCATGTCATCTACTTGTCTGTCAGACAAATTTTATTTCTCTACTTGCGGTTTTCATAGTCAATCAGATTTATTTCTTCCACATGTTTGTAAGCGGACGAATAAGAGCCAATATCATACTAGCTGCAAGGATAAACTGGGATCAACAGTTAATAGTTCATCATAAAAGCGAACGGTGTAGAAATTTTTATCTTTATATTGAATTTTATCGTAAACTATTCAACTATTCGTAACTAAAATCTTGAACGTATCAAACTTGAAATGTAATTAATCAAAAGCAGACCTGATGTATAAATACTCATTAATATTATCACAAGGGGCGCTACTAAATTGTTTGTTATTAATTCGGAAATCTCTCGAATATTTCGAAGGCTTCTTTAGAAAACGTATTCTAGATACATGCCAATATGTATCAGAAAATACCCAAAGGATTTGAAAATTTCTCTTTTAAATGTTAATTTTTTCGAAATTAGTTCTTCGTGTTAAATCTACCTGGGCTAAACCAGGACACAACTCACTAAAAAAGATGCTGGACATAAAATCGAATGTTATTCACTAAGCTAGATAATATAACAACGGAAAATGTTGAAACTCATTAAACTTGATTGTAACGAAGTAATTTTTATTTGCGGTGTGGGTGTAGCAGACGTGAAGATCTCGTCACATGATAAAATAATTTAATTGTCCACCATCATTCTGACGATGCACTTAGTAGACAATAATATCAGTTTCGTTGCCGTATGTAAGTTTATCTCGACTTTTTTTATCGTATCATTAGTTTCGTATCTCGACATATGATATAGTTCTTGCAAATCACGAGCGCGCGTCTGCCTCGCTTGTAGTGGTAAGTGTTCGTATGTGTAAAAAGAAACCTTATATACTCCACAGTATAAAGCTTTAAATACGTTGAAGCAAAACTTACTTTTCACGTACCTATACGGACATTTATACATAATCAAGATATACGATTGTGCTTTGTTCTTGAATAAAGTTGAGTGTTTAGTAAATAAATGGGTAAAGATAACAAAGGGAGTATTTTGTAATAATACGAGTGATTATCACTAAATGTTCAGTTTCAGTACTTATCAGTAGCATTTTTCACGCAGTTTACTGAATAGAACGCAACTGCTTGCGTAAAAATGCGCTCGTGCGTAACAACTTATGTAACTATAATGTTTGATTATCATACATCATTTGATGTGATTGATGAAATATCACGTCACGTTTACTTTTACTGTAAACAATTAATATAGTTATCGTGGACGTAGTGCGGCGACACAGGTAACACAAGTAGGTAACATCGGGACTAATGTTCAATTTATGTTAGTTTTTTCTGCCAAATTGTTATTGTTTACCAAAAAGAGCAACAAGAAAATCATAAACGAGTACTTACCAAGTTCTTCAAGGACGTCCATACAACTGGTATAGTCTCCCTGCTTGTCGGACTCGATCTCAGATACGTATTTGGTGTAGAAGCTACCCTGCTGGAAGAGCAGGTCTGAGCCACGTCCTCCGAACAATAGACCCATCTTAGTTAACTTCACTAGGACTAGACGGACTAATTCGCCGAGGTACATTCCCGATATCATCTTTTCTTGACTGTAAAAGATAAAGAGTACACAATGATATACATTATTTCTTATTTTTCGCTTAGCATTTGCCCCTCTTTCCTCGCCAAGATGAGTGAGTGTATGTGTGCTAAATGAAACGTCAGATATTCGTCAGATAAAGTTCGACATTAATTAAGTCATCTCATAAGCAATTTAATTCCATATACGAGTAGGTATATTTTATTATATTCTCACAAAAATGCGGTGGATGTCATAAAGATGAGGAAGGAAGTTATAACGCAAAAATCTTGACTTACGTTAAAGGTTAAGGAAATTTATGTAATAAGGAAAAAATATAGTGCATCTGTGTCATTTATTTGTTTTGTTCGGGACTTTTTAAAGGAATTCTAATGAGTAATGTTTCTACAGACGTCATTTATTATCTATCATAGATTATAAATGTTATCTGGATTGTGGTTAGCAATGTCATGTGACATAAAATCAAGAGTCAAGTGGACAAATGATACATTATTTTATTGGAGACTGCGCTATATTATTGTTATGAATTAATTATATGAATTCTGAGCTACGCCCATTGTAAGACTGAAGGAAAATGCGTCACTGAACACGCCTTTATGAGTAATCAACTGTACTTGTTAATTTAATGACGATAAATTCAGTTACGGTATTATGAGCACAGGTGATTTAGACAAAGTTTACATTTGTATTTTTGTCGCCTAAATTAATTAGTTTCGAAAGGAAGGCAAGATTTGACAACCTACTTCTCTCTCACATTTAATTGACGAAACGTCGCTACCTAAATTGCAAAGTAGGTTGGTCTGTTTCTCGATTGATTGTTACATAGATTGATCGTTTCTTGCGTTTATAGGAGTTACATCCCATAGTTCTCCTTAGAACAAAATATTAGTAGCAAAAAGAGAATAAAAAAACAAAATTTATTACATTATTAATATAAGGGGACGCTCTGAAATTTAACCATGTGCGCTCGAGATTATACAAGGCTGTATCTCACATTATAGGTTGAGACATATACCACAGTAATTCACAGACAAACCATTCGTTTATTTGTCCGACTCTCCTAAATAAACATTAATACAACGCCACGATCAATGGCCCACACTTGGAGACTCTGCAGTAAATCCAGACAAACGATGCCAATACAAAAAGATCCCGAACAAGTTTTGTCAGAAATGCCGGACGTTTGTCGGATGGGGAATAGAATCTGGAGTCTTTTTACAGGGTTACTGCCGATTAAACTAACACGACTGTTAATGCCGACTGAAAGGTAACATGATAAAACACTTACATCTGTTTCCCCGGGTTGATGGAGTTATTGTCGACCTCTTTGTCGAACTCTGCGCGCACGAAGTCGAGCGCGCCGTCGTCGCCGAACGCGCCCCATTCCGTGTTGATGAGCAGCTCGGGCTTGCCGGGCTCGCCGTCGAACAGCTCGCAGTTGTCCGTCTTCTCCACGTAGCAAGCGTTACTGCCAGTACCTAGCACGCGACTTGCTATTACACACATATTCATCCACAAGTTTAGTTTTTAATACTACTGGTTCATTTACCATGGGCGTAGTAGCGCTTGAGGCATAAAGAAATTAATTAAACGATCTGATTGTGATCTACCATGATAGAAAATCGGCTAAGTAAACTCTGTATGCTACGCCTACGCTTGGCCTGCAACTTTGAAAGTTTTACAATAATAGTTATGTAATTTTAATACTGACATATGTTTATATTGAAGCACCACATATTATGGTTATGTCACACTCACAGTACCACTACTATATACCTAAGTGAATCGATTAGTATTACGTTGAAAAATAAAACCAACACCAGTATTTGCAAAAAAAGTGTGAATCCTCCCATTTTTAGTGCCCATTCTTTTGATATGAGTTTCAAAAGTCGGCATTTATAATTTTATTTCGGATAGAGCATTCACACTTGATTGTAGCAAGCTCTAAAAAATATATTGCGAGTTCCAAGGCAGAGTAAAATAATATAATGCAACACACCATACTTTAATACTAAAAAACTCAAAATATCTTAACATACACATTTAGCTTGAGAAGAATTTTATCTTTTGTAGTATTAATCACAACATTAAAATGTTTATAATTTTATCTGCTATTAACATTGCAATATTTTTCCCTGATTGTCAAATATTTCAATAGAAACCACGTTATATCGTTATATACCGTTCATATCGGTATCACTTAAGTAATTTTAAAAATAAATATTATCAGGAAAATTAATGGTTAACATAAATAGTAGATAGCCAATTCGTTCATGCATGATTAACAAACAGTAATTAGCCAGGGGTAGATGCGAGACTCGAGTCTAACCACACACGTTGACGTCCGGTGACTGGATAATACAACCGCGTAGGATAAGGAATGTGCTTAGTTAGTTTGTATTCGTTGTTCCCAGTCAGTGCAATCAACGTGTGTGTAGAGTCAAGCAGTTAACATCAGAGCAATGATAGTTATATTGTTAAAATAGACAAGACAATGAAAGGCGAACACACACCACTACACGGCAATAAACAAGGTAAAACCTACCAACAATCAGTCCTATTTTGCAGTTGTGGTTTTTCCACGCGCAGGACATCAATGTGCCCGTGGTGTCATTCAGAATAGCACATATGTCAATCTGTACGTCCTACAAGAGTGAGATACATGCGTATTATGTAAAGAGAAGATAACATTCCATAGACATTCAAGTGTTTAGGTGTTTCACAGAGACCTGCAATGGATATGTTGAAGATGATTATAGAGGCTTTCGGCGATACATTGCAGCAACTCGGCACTTTATGTTCATTTTCATTTAAAATACATTTGGTATATTTAAACTTTAACTTTAAATGTGACTCACTTATGTATTCTTATGAATATATAAAATAAACATGAAATATGCGGAAACAAAACAACTGCATAATTCCAATTCTATTGACTTTTAAACAATTTTATTAGGTATACATAATTCCAGGACTACATCACAATAAAAAAAATTGAAAAATGAAAAAAAGAAGCATACTATAATTGTAACTGCATTCCAATGAATCTAAAAGCATATTGTAGTGCATAATGGTAGTCAGCTCCTAACAGACAATAAATCGGTAAAATAAAAACTTAAGAAAATAATTTCCACAAAAAATTTAAATTATTATCTATTGTTCAATTTATTAAAAAATATTAAAGTTGGCATTGAGTGTGGTTAATCACTTCAATAGAAAGAATCATACAAAAAATGTAACTGTAGTCTAAATCATCACTCAAGGCAATTAAGGACTGTACTAGAAACAACATAAAGAGATGAACACAATAGGTATAACATTGAGTTGCCACAATTGATTTGAAAGCCCCTACTGGCTCTCGTGTAGGCTCCAAGAATCATGCCTTACGATGCTAGCAGAGAGCTGGTATCATCATCAACTCACCGATAATGATCCCTACTCGGCAATAAGGGTCCTTATGTGCACACGACATGAGAGTGCCTGTTGCATCGTTAAGGATGCCCATCACGGACAATGCAAGATCCTGGAAAATTGCTTATTTAAAAACAGGATCCTAAAAGAAATGTTTAAAATGTTTCATAGCATTCATCACCCTCCACTTTACCTAGTGTGGGGAAATTAATGTTCATTTAGATTCACGTGATGATGACACGTGATTTTATAGTAATTTTACCAAACATAAGATTAAATAAAGCTCGATCGTATAGGTAAGATTAAATAAATAATATTCTTCCTCGATTGTATAAGGGAAATATAGATTTTTTCCTGCATAGTTATAATGCTGTAATTTCTTCAATTGCATGAACATTTGATAACATAAGTGGCATAATTTTGTGGAAATTTTAAAGTAGATTATTGATTTAGAAATTTTACAGATGTTTTTATTATACTAAAGTCAATTTAGTTTCTGTAAAAATTAAACTTTAATTTCTTTACATGGAGTAAGTGCCAAGAGTGGTACAATTTTTTAAATGTAACAGCTAATGTTGACTAGAGAGGTACTATTTTACAAAGGACTGCAGCTTGGGACAATAGAGCCACTAATAAAAAAGACAACAATTAAGTTCAAAGGTCATAAACATAATAATGCAAATGACAATAAGTACATTAAATATTATTAACATACCCCTTTTTTCGATAGTATCTAAAAGGAGCTTCTTGTTTTGATCTATAATACCGAAAGAATAAAAATATATAGAATTCTTTAATATATCTACATATTTGACAAGGAAAAGGCCTGTGTAAACAATATATTGTATAAAAAATGCAAGCTCACCCCTCGTCTGGCAATAGCATCCTTCAGCCCCTGCACTACATCTTCACCAACAACTCCAGAGCAAGAGAAGCCCTTGGTCCAGCGTTGCAAAATGCCCTTCGTGAGGCCCAACTGTTGCAGTGGGAAGCTGAATGTGAACCCGAGAGCCAGGCGCTCCTCGTATACATCATGTTCCTATATGAAAAGTTAACAAACGTTTATATCTCACTTGCTTCTTTGTACTGAAATGCAAATAATGATGAATGTATAGCTGTTATTGCATCAGCCACTTTTTTCAAAGCTAGTCTTTAAGCCTTCCTAGTTCATTCACTACTTGCTATCATGTATAAATAAACATTTGATTAAAAATCAATATATTGATACTTTGTAATTTAAAAACAGTTTAATATTGCATCTTGTTTGATATAGAACTTTTTAAAATCAATTAGGATCGATTTAAAATTTAGGGATAGGTATTTTTGGAGAAATATTAGAAAACGATAAAATTACCTTCATAAAGTTAGCCAGACACTCCGCAATGTGATCAAATAGCGCCATTCCAGTACCGGTCATGATGTGGTGTGGAATAGCGTAGATTTTGGACTGCATGTCAAAGTGGTTCTCACCCAGGTTTATGATCAACACTCTGAAGTTTGTTCCTCCTAAGTCTAGCGCCAAGAATTTACCGCGCTCTGTAAGAAATATATATCTTCCAAAATCGTGTTTTAAATTTAGCAATAGGGAATTAGGTAACGATAATTAATGAAAACTGACATGTATTTTCAAGCGTTCGGTAAAAACAATTATTTTAGAGATCACACATTTTTTTTAGTTTCTATTATGTCATGTGTTTGTTTGAGGTTACGAGTCGTCTGTGGTTTGAGTCGTCTGTGGTTCATCTTGACATTCCACAATTTGACAACGTCACCTTTCCTCTGTCTTGGGATTGGTAGTTTGAAAATGAATGAAATAGTAGGTATTAGAGGAGCGAGGGCGTCATTAAAACAATGAAATGACACAAAATCAATGATTGATTGATAAAAAATGCAACGTTGCCAATTTTCTAACGCCATCTAAGGAACTAATCATTAATTTAAATTAGTCTTCTTATTAAATTAGGTACACGTGTGATTTTAAATGAGGCGTAATTGATAAAAGAATGAAAGAATATTGGTGGTATATATATGTGTGTGTAGGTACTTATAATAAAATACAATAGAAATATTCCTTTTTACAAACCTTTTCCATTCGGTAAATCCTGTATATATGTGATCCAGCATTTAACTATGGACCTGGCATGGGTATCCTTACCAAGCCCTTTAATGAGATCATTGTGGAGTCTGTTCATGATCTCCCTGAGCTGGTTGTCTGACAGCTCCAGGATCTCGCATTCTTCGCGAATCTACACAACAATATGTAACAAAATATATAAATAATGATGTCTGTCTACCTACGTCTACCTACCTACAGACTACACTCGTGACGTCAACGAAACCAACTTCTAATTTTAGACCTTTTTGGTAACCTAAGGATAGTTTCTCACAGGACAATAAAAATTTCCATATAAATAATAATATTTTTTAAATCGGTACATAATTGACTCATTTCAGTCAGTGAACCTATTAATCGATTTGTAGGTAGGTGGTAACTACACCCGTAATTAAGATGTCTATATACCTAAATTACAAAAATGGCTAGGTTTTCAATTGCGTAAATTAGATTCCGTATTTTCTTTAGTAGGTATTCCAGATCCCTGGATTGATTTACAAGTATTTTTTTTTATTATATCTATATCTACTAATATAATAAAGAGGTAAAATTGTGTGTTTGTGGGTATGTTGGGGGTAATCTCTGGAACTACTGAACCGATTTCAAAAATTCTCTCCCAAATAGGAAGCTACATTATCCGTGTCTAATATAGGCTATATTTTATTTTGAAAAAAAAAAATGAAAGTACTCTTATAAACCGAAGCGAGGGCGGGTCGCTAATCATTTATAAACCCATGTCCACGCGTAAAATAATTGTCTAAATATACCTACCTACTTACGAGTACACTTATCATATCAAAATAAATTAAATGGTTGTCGCCACTCGTCTTGTAAAAACAGTTAACCCCAAAAGCAACACTAAATGCACTTGCTTGCACACACGAGTAGGTATGAAACGAATAGCCGTTTATTATCGCCAACGAGTTTCACAAGGTCAAAGCGGTCATTACAACACTACTGTTGCTTTCCAATTGAAACTTCAAAGCCGGCTTTCAAATAATAAATTATAACACATTTTGCAGTATTGTACACTTTATATTAACAGGAACTCACCCGTGGTAAATTATTGATAGCCATGCCCATTTTTATTTTTAACACTAGAAAAGACAAATTATTTTATTATTGGTGTGCAACAATTTGCGTGTGTCGTAGTCTCGACACGACTCGCTAAACCCGCAATGAAATGAGGAATACGGCCAGCGAACGTCGAACGCGCTCTATTCATACTAACGCGGACTTTTCATTCAAGATAAACTATTGTCATCTCCTTCTTATACGTTGTGGTAGTATATGTTAGAATAGCGCGACTAGTGGTAAATAAAAAATTTAGCAAGAAAACAATATGAATGAAAGATATTGAAGTTCATTTTGAACTTTTAAAAGGAGCATTAGAATTATCATATTAACTGCATTTAGATATTTTTTAAATAAATGTTATTTTGTTTTCAAGCTAAGTTTAATGTATTTTTCCCAGGCGAGCCTCTTGGTGTAAGAATCTGATTGGTTAAAGCGTGGGCTCGCTCCTGACGTCACAGACATTCCTCGACCTCTATTAATAATTTGCATTAGTAGTGGTGAGTAGGTAAGTTTACATGTGCGTTTGGGTGGGTGGCTCCCACAAATCAAATAATATAAATATTAAAAGTAATGTTAAAAAAGAGTCTTTACTCAGTAAATGTACCTACATACATATAGGCCCATAAATATTTCAGTAATATAATGGAAGTGGATTTTGTAAAGTTATGATTAGGTAGGTAGGTAGGTAGGCTACTTTTTATTAGAAAAATTAAAAATGTAAAGTCTACATTCTTAGTACCTCTACTTAAAGTATGTTTACCTACTTCACGTTCAGGCACTGCATAGGTAAGTACCTACTTAATAAAGGTACGTATTCAAAGATAAATCATTTGCAATTAATTTAATAATTTATGTTCACCGTTTGGTATAAGTATTAGGTTTTTTCCTACGCTAAAAGATATAAACTGGCAAATCACGATAAAAACCGCTGATATCTAGTTTTATCCGGTTCACATTAGCGGATTGACCGACCACTCGAGGCGCAAAGGCGAAAAACGTCATCAGCTGTTTATCACAATTTTCGCGTCTCGCGTCAGAAAGGAAATATTTTTTTCGATTTATTCACATCATAACTACTCAGGTGCAGTTTTATTAAACCTTTAGTTATGTATAAAATGGATACGGTAATTTTATTACTTATACTTAAGTAAAGGTATTTGAATGATCTATTTTGAACAGTAGGTACTTTCGTTTGTTTCAGACGTCAGAACAAGATGAACGCACGCTGAAGCATTTTCTTGGCACAGCGCGTAGAAATAGACTCTTGTTTATTTCCGATGAGTCTCGTGACGAGTGACGCTACATATTGTTGCGACACTTTTAATCCTTCACCTAAAGACATAAACGTGATTACGTGATACCTACACTACGCAACAAAAAGACCTACCTAATAGGACAGGGATGGCAAACCTTTATTCATCTACGTGCCATTTTCACTAAAGAAATATTTAATGAGGCCATGACGTGCCGTCAAACAATCATGACTTAGGCAATAATGGCGAACAAAAAAAAAACTAACTACTTACTATCAACTTAAAAACTCTTTCGTTACAACCAGAAATATATTTACATTTTCTACAGAAATTTATTACTGTTTATTATTGTTTTATGTTTATTTATAGAAAGAAAAAATTAGTGCGACTTCTGCTGTTGCCATTCCGGCACCGGTAACCCTGTTCACAATGAACTTCAAATATAGACGAAAAAATAAATTGTTTCGATTAGGTACCTAAATTCCTTAATTAATGCCGTGCCCAAATTATTTTGTCGCGTGCCATTGGTTCTCCATCACTGTAATAGGAATTTGTTAGACAAACTGAAAATCTATGTTTAAAAAACTATTAAGTAGGCAATTATATAATCAATTCTCAATGAGTTGTAATTTTTTTGCAGTCGGTCAATAAGTTCAATAGTTCGTAAACTATTCAAAAAGTAAATTAAAATGCAATATATAAAAGTAAGTCAATTAAGTAGACATATAACAATATGACCTCCGCTGCTTCAGACTGCAAAAGCCTCGCCCTGTAGATAACAATACTTAGGTATATGATAAGGGGTAAGCACCTTGTATAGTGGAAAAATAGGTTAATGCAAAAAAGATAATAATCATATAAAAATAATAACTAGGTATCTAAAGGTATGTACAAAAAAGTAATTTCAATTATTTATTAGTTTATTTACAGTCACTTTTATATGGCGAAAAAAGAAAAAGTCCATTTAAGAAAGTTTTATAGATAAATGCGATAAAACAATATAAAATATTTTGTTTTTTGCTATTAACAAAAACACAACGAAAGAATGAGAAATTTAGCATTATGTTAAAAAATTCTCATGATTTTATGGTAGAAAGTAATGATAATGACATTGCTAAAGGACAACCATCTAAAACAAATTAAATAAATACACTGATTTGATCAAAACAAACGATTGGTATACATATAATGAGGTGCAACAGACGGCGATGTCATGCCACTTCAGCCTTAAAGCTGTTTGATAAAACACCGTGTCGGTTTTAGATAGCGTTTAGATTATGACGCATTATCATTACTCTACTGATACGCAGCACTATCTATTGTAAGAACTCATAAATGAAACCTTTTCAGTGTGATTAGAAATAATTTGCAATGAATTAGCGATGAAGATAATAAGAAAGGAGATAATCACACTAAAGTTACACATACCTTATGTAGAAGCAAGTGTGAATAATTGTTTGAACTACCTACTGAGATGTCCATGTTTAATTTAGATATCAGCAGACAAGCCATGCCATTTGATTGACTCTATTGACTTTCGAAATGAGTTTGAGTGGACATCAATAAGAAACCACGCGATACACCCTACTATACCTACCTATATTAGGTACCTACAGACAGATATGTACAGATATGTGAGAATGCTTATTAATATCACTAATGTAAGGAACAATGTATACAATTATACATTTACATAGATGGTTTAAATTAATAACGACATGAGTTATAGTAGATATGCGGGGTAGCAATTATGGAAAGTTATCTTGAGAGGAGCTAAGCTGAGCTTACAGTAGTAAAGAATCTGCAGCACTACCAATACCTTGAAAGTGGAAACATTGACATCCGACATATTATCCGCATTATAAGAATATTAATGTACAGATGAGTGAATGATATATTCTTTATAAGTATAACATACACAGCGTTATCTAAAAAAATCTATTTTACGCTATAATGCCATAAACAAATCTCTTCAGAAACTAAGTGATTATAGTTTTTTTCTGAATGGCTAAATTCTTGTGGTCCTAATGGTCTTTCAAGAGTCACCGGACTTGTATGGGTTAGGACGAGCGCAGAAGGCGCTCAGCCAGGAGCAAAAAGTTCCCTCGCCGGCGGAAGGAACAGACCTCAAATTGCTTTGTTTAGGTTGGGTTGGTTGCTTTTTTAATTTTAGTATTATATGTATTCAACATGGTAAGGGTTTTTGTGTTAATAATAATTAGTTTGCATTGTATACGATATAAATGGAATTATCAAACCAGAAGTTATTGTAACATTAACAGCATTTGCATGTTTGTACGACTTATTTGTATAAGATTAACAAGTTCGCCTGATTGTACAAATACGTTGTGCGTGTGTTAGAAATCTACAATATTAACCAGTTTTATCATCCTCAGGTTAAATTTCGTGCTAATTTGTAACCTAAATGACGTCGTGAATCACCTATTTAAGGCTAATGTTAAAATTACGTATTTTCTCTATAGAATTAGTTTGAGCTTTCAATTAAAGTTAAGGACAAGTTATCAAAGGAACTGTTACGAGTACCTATTATATGTTTACCTACAATACTTGTGTCGATATATGTAAATAAGTACCTAACGAAAATTGTCTTTCATATTGCGGGTGTCCTACTAATTGTTTCAGTTTTCGTATATTTATTAAGTTAAAGTTAATATTGTTAATTATGTTTTCTCATAAAATACAAATACTGTTAGACTAATGGTTTCTATGGGAACCCAATGTTTTAATAAACACATTTCTCCCCAAGTTTTTTGTAAATTTTAAAAGGGTTTATAACCCTACCCTATAGTTTATACCCTATAATTGAATATTCACTAATATACAAGAAAAACCATATTACAAAGGTTTGATAATGAGGCGGTTAAGAAACGATGTTTTATATGTACAGAGGCGGACTCTCATTTGTACCTACTCGTATTGATATACATGACATAGGTATATTATAGTGGAGAGGACGGAATACATGTTGATGGAGTCGTGTGGAGGGACACAGGTGAGTCTCTGTATAGCGAGGAACTATCAGGCTATATCTATCATTACTGTAACAGTTAAAGTCTAAAACCGTCTTGCTTGTTTAAAACGTTTAACTTCAAAAAATACACAAGTTCTTGCATCTATTTCGTCGTGATCTATAGATAGGTAAATATCGAATTTTGGAACAAAATCAGAATATTATTATCTCAATTCTTGACTAAGAGTGGCCAACTGAATCCAAAATCCAATATAATTCAAATACAAGTATTCAAATAGTCCCAAAAGCAATTTCAATGAAATCCTCCTTTACGGTTGGAGCGTAGCATCGGCGGTTTTTTGTTTGCTAAGGATTTTTATGCGTATCATTCTTATAAAATCAAAATGTAGGTAGGTACACGTTTCTTACGCGATACGAGTGTTCACTGTTATATTTCATAATTATTGTGCAATAAAATTATAAAATATAATCTCAAATTTGTCTTATCAATTATCACCTTGATCAACCCAGGTAATAATAAAGTGGCTAGTAACAGAAAAGAGTATCACACGAAACATGAAAAATCCACCATATTCGTAGGTTCTATGAAGGCGACCTTGCGACATGACCTTTGAGCAGCTATACATATCTATATATAACAATATAGATATAGTATACAGCTGTCTAGAAGAAGGAAATAGGTAATCTATAACAGCGATTAATTGTGTTATGAAATAAATTGTGGATATGTATCATTAATATCCGCATATGATGACAATGATACGAGATATTAAAAAAGTAAATTTTAAACAAGTGATTTAGATTAATAAACATTATAGAGGTGACACTATAATAAAAAAAAACAATAATTTGTAGGTACTTATTTAATCTGTAATTTTAGAGGATTTTTAGACGGTAGTTACATACCGGCACGCTTATATATCGAGTTTTATCTTACGACTGATACTGTAGCCTTTTAAGAAGAGCAGTTTTTTATTAAAGCCTAGTTTTACAGAATCTTTCGTTTAGAGAAAATATTTCCTTGCTTACAATGATAGGTACTCACAAAATCTCGTGCTTGACGCATATCGATTCGTCTTGTCAGTCGCGAAGACTGCGATAAAATGTGATGAATGAGTAACGTTGGGGTCCACAGGATGCTGCCGTAAATTCCACTGTGTACAAAGATACTGTTGATATCCGCGTTCAAGCGAATTCCGATGCCGGTAAATCAGCGAGCGATTTGTCGATCAGAAGTGAAAGGAACGGACTATTGGAGACGACGTAACCGCGGAACACTTGTAGTGGCGCGCCGAGTTGAGGGTCACCTTGAAACGACGCGCATGTGCACCACACCCTCGACCTCGTCGCACGCTCCGCACACCGCACGCCGCCCGCGCCGCCGGTATGACGTCACAGCCTGCCCTCCGCTCACGTGATGCCCTTCACGCAATACCAAGTAAAATGCGCCAACTTATTGTAATTTATTCCAAATCCAACCATATTGTAACGTTTCATTTAATAAAACTATGATTGATTTTACAATCACCTATTTAAGAACATATAATTCGGTAACCTCAATGAAGGACAATCCCTTGTAATCACTTTCAATCACTTTCATCGATTTAATTGCGTTATTTGGGGAAACCGACGCTTGGGGAAATGTGTTTCATTTGGTTCCCTATCACATTAGTTACGAAGCCTTTATATGAGAAGGGTTTTTCAATACTGCTGTTCTGATAATGAGCATAACGGAGAATTTCACTTTGCTGTCCTCCAACCAGTTACCCCAACTGACAGGGACAAACAGGCCGATGAGGTGATGCTGTGTAATACACGGATGGATCCAAAAAATACTATGCAGGGAAGGGAAAATACGATGAGCAACCCCACAAATATGTAAAGATTTTAATTCATATTTAGCAAAATTAAAAATAATGTAGGTACAAATTTAAGTAAGGACTTAATATCAGATTTTAAAACTGGCCTTCTCCCCCCCCCACCCTTTGCTCGAAACCACCTATAAACATACCAAGGTCTAATCTAATCAATTTTCAGACACAAAATAATACATATTTACTGTAAATTAAACTTTAAAAATCAGCATTCACGAATGGAATTTAAATAAATGTCACATACCTACTTCTACTTCACCTTCGTTTAATAACTTGCTCAACCGGTTATTTGGTTACCTATCCATTACTATACATTGATGTACAATTCGGATATAAATAGCACTAAATAGCTCTCAGTATAAATAACGGTTTGGTCTACGGGCTCTGAATGCGGTCAAATATAATTTAACAAAATTTAGATATTCGTTATTTACTATAATGGTTGTATTAATTTTCATCACCGTTTCGAGTTACGAGTTCGAGCTCTATCATACGAAAGCATAAGCGTTCCGTGTAGATAAGAAATGTAATCTTTGTACAGCATTGTGTAAGGACGGTCATCCGCTAGTGGGCGTGGAGACGTGCCCCCAAACATGTTGCACTCCGTGACTTTGCGCACGCTTCACATGACCTCATCAGTATCTTTCGCGCCATCACCGGGAATTCAAAGTCACGTGAATAATGCGCGCAATTGTATATTTCGTTATGAAAATGTTTCTTGCCATTTTATGGATTTAAATTACATTACCTACATTAATCGTTCTAGTGTCTAGTTGTCGTACAGAGTTTTTTGTTATATTATATAGTTAAAATGTTACGTACAGTGCGCCATCCTCACTGCATTACATATTTCTATATAGGTATACTTAAATAATAAAATTAATATAAACTAAAAACACAAGTTATAATTTAAAATATTTGAATAAAAACAAACCACGAAATATGTTTACTTATGAAAAAAATGAATAGAACCACCCCGCCCCTTAAAAGTACAATTTTACACACGGACAACCTAGAGGTAGGTACGAAGAAGCGAAGAAAAATGTAAACGTTGCACTATTATTAGTAGGTAGGTACCTATACCTACTAGGGATGTTCCGCCAAAACGAATACTCAACAATTTTTAAGTATTCTTACTCGTATTCACCATTTTCTAAACGAATAAGTAGGTAGGTGCCTACTCGAATACTAATCGAATCGGAAAAACCCAATGTAAATAGTACCTAGATATCCTAGTAAGTTTTCTACAATAATAAATATTTTTACGAGTAAACATTCATTTAAAAATTAGTTTACGTATCTGATTTTTTTAGTTTAATTAGGAAGTGATTTTATAGTATTCAAAGTTTTATAGTATTTTTAAATTTAAAGGTGGATACTTTACATTAAATCAAAAAGGTACTTACTGATTGAACTAAAAAAAATATTTATAACAATTATAATTTTAAATTGAACTACAAATTACCTACTTACTAATTTTATAAGTAGGTACCTACGTGCGTAGTAATTCAGTTAGATACCTAAGATTCGTAATAGTATTTGTATAGTGAGTAGTGGGGCAAATTATTTATTGGTATTTGTATTCGCGAACAGTGTTTTTTGCTATTCGAAACATTCCTAGTAACCCACCTACTCTATGGAAGTTCCTTGTCCCGCGATTATAATCTGTTCCCGCCATAACTCTAGCTATTATTGTTAGAACAAATGTTAAATATAAGATATATTAAATTAATTGACTTGTATAATTTTTTTGGACGATAAATATTTTGGAATAATCGACATAAAAGAATACATATATCAATGATTGGGATGGATATATTTGAACAAAGAAACTAATATTCCAATGTGAGCTTGATACATCATGATTGATGTATTATCAATCATCATCACACATAAACTTACAATCGTAAACTGCCATCAACGAGGCAGAAAAAAAAACAAAACAGGGTGTAGGCTTAGGGTGTAAACCCGCTAAATCCATTTTTTGTCTCATAATTATGACATATTTATACCATTCGACAGAGAAAGAGATGGCGTATCGGCTACGTTAAACAGCTACACTCGATAATAGCCGTAAGTTGTCAAAATCACGTGATGAGTAAAACAGCTAAATCCTTACGCGCCATATTTTGGCGGCTAAATCCACGACAGGCACCATTTTGTATGACACCTACTTACTAAGCTACGCTACGTAATAGTAATCTAAGCTGACTATTACGAACATCAAAGAAAAAAAGAAGAAGCCAGAGCAGAGAAAAACAAAGATAAAAATGAAGAAAAAATTGTTTTTATGGTTGATTTACAGGCTGTACTGATGGCACCTAAGTCAAAAATTAGTAGCCTATATTATAGAACAAAACTCCCAAGTACACAATCTTACGTTTTATAATCTACAAAACAAAGATGGATTTTGTTATTTATGGAATGAAACTGAAGGAGGCTTAAATTCTGAAGAATTTACAAGTACACTGGTCATCACAAAAATCGGCCCACCTGCATTTATAACGGAGATCGCATTTTTTTATAGTGAAATAAAACAAATTATTTTAGAATCGAAACGTTTAATTAAATTTGTTTATTTTAAACAATTTTAGCACAAAACAAAGAATGAAATGAGTAAAACTTTTCCATTTTGATTAAAAATTGGAAATCAATGATTTTGCCATATTTATAAGTTGAATTTGTACACGTTGTAATTTTTTATTCTTAAGTATTATGACGACAATTCTTTAAATTAAATACTTTGTATTCCCTCCTCTTGCCCTTATGACAGCTTGCATTCGTCGTTTTAAAGATCTCATTAAAACTTTTACCACTCCTTGAGGAATTCTGTCCCACTCTTCCTTGATGGCGGTTTCCAGGCCTTCTAAGGTTGTGGGGGCTGGATTCCGAGCTCTAACCTTTTGTTTTAGTGTGTCCCACATGTCTTCTATAGGGTTAAGGTCAGGGCTTCTTGCTGGCCACTGCATAACCCGGATGCCAACCTCTTCTAGATACTGGGTGACTATGCGCGCTACGTGCGGTCGTGCATTATCATGCATTAATTCGAAGTTTTCTCCGATGTAGCCGACATATGGCACCACATGGTCTTCCAAGATCTCCGTTATGTAACGTGCAGCAGTTAAGCCCCTCCTTATGAAAACCAGGTCCGTGCGTCCCGTCAAAGAAATCCCACCCCAAAACATTACAGAGCCTCCACCATAACTGACAGTTTCTTGTATACAACACTGGGCAAAACGTTCACCTGGTCGTCGCATGACATTACGCCGTCCATCTGAACCGTATAATGTCATTCGGCTCTCATCACAGAAAAGAACTGACTTCCATTGGTCTATAGTCCAGTCGACGTGATTTCTCGCAAATTGAAGTCTGGCTTGTCGATGAGCTGTGGTCATTTTCGGCCCCGTTGCTGGCTTGCGTGGTCTTATGTTCTGCTCATGGAGTCTCCTTCTCACAGTACTGTTACTTATAGCCTCACTCCGATCTTCACGTAAGCGTCGCTGGAGGTCAACACCAGAGAGGTGTCGATTTCTTAGAGATGTTACCACAATAAAGCGGTCGTCTTTTTCAGATGTGTCTTTTCAGACCCTGTGTCTTCCAGATCCTGGTCTTCTTCGATACTGGCCAGTCTCTAAAAACCTTTGGTAAACTCGCCGAACCGCAGAACGGCTGAGATTTAATGTTCGGGCCACGACACGTCGACTCAAGCCTTGTTGCAGCAGAGCTACAACTTGCGCCGCCTCACTTTCAATAGCATCCATTATTTTAAACACAATCAACGAAAAATACAGTCTCAAATAACACAAATTTTAAGTAATTAACAAGCGGTTCTTTAAAAGTTCGTTTGATAACGGTAACACGACTCGAACGAGTTCCGACATAAACAATCAAATCAACACTCAGCAGAGTTTATGTTAAAAACTTTGATAAGTACCCTCAGGTGCACTAAAATGTATGAATCTAATGCAATAAATCTTATCTGTCCCCAGAAATGAACAACACTGTTCAAAGACACTTAATTTTGAAACAATAAAATAAAATCATAAAAAACGAGGGTGGGCCGATTTTTGTGATGATAAGTGTATATGGGTTGATTTAATTGAAAAAACAATTACGCTGCCAGACATATCTGCAGAACCAACGGCAGAAGGTCAGAAATAAAAAATATTTTATAGTGATGGATGCACATACCAGAATAGAAATTGCGTGATGTCCAATGCTCTGCTGTCCACTGCCATGAATCACAACGTAATCATCGAACAAAAGTTTCTTGAGGTTGGGCACACCCAAATGGAAGCAAATCGTATCCATTCCACTATTGAGCGGGCTTTGAAGCACAAAACTATGAACGTTCCAGTGGATTACATTGGTATCTGCAGATCAGCACGAAAAACACCAAAACCTTACAACGTAACTTACTTGAACTACCAGTTTTTTAAGAAATTCGATGAAGTTCAGTTCTTTAAAAGTATTCGTTCTGGTCATGGAAAAGGCAATGCCAAAGTGACAGACATACGAGCTCTACGCTACACTCCCAGTGGTGATATATTTTTCAAATTGAGATACCCTGATAAGTGGAAAATAATACCACAAAGAAAGTCGGTGACTCCGTTCTCATTTACTCACCTTCAACATTTGCATCGCAAAAGAAAGAAAATTACTGCCAGAAAGTTTGAGGACCTGCAACATTTAAAGAGCTCTTTACCTGAAGATTATCGTCGGTATTATGAAAATTTACCTCATGATTGACCTATTGAAACCACTATTATAAGTTGTAATATTCCTAATTGTGTTCCTAACTTAAAACGGAATAAGTCTGATTAGAAGAAAATAAATTTATATTACAGCTAAAGATAAGAAAAGATTTATTTTTATTTTTGAGTTATTTTTCTTTTTTTTTAATTTTTGTAGTTTTATAAGGAAAAGTGGATTTTTGTTTATTTTTTGTTATTGTGTCTATAGTCTGAAAACTGAAAACTATGTCTGTTTAAAAATAGGACTAGGGGAAGGTAGCCCAAAGCGGGTACGTTAACGTTTGTGGTATGATAAAAACGACTATTTAAGACACATTCATTTTATTTTTTATATATGTATTTAGCATATATCAGTGACCATTAATCTAAAAATAAACTCAAAAAAAATCTTACAATTTTATGAAAAAACAAGAAAAATTAATAACCCTCTTTTGACCCGCTTTACCCCATGGAGGCGCCTAAAGCGGGTCTAAGTTTTGGGCAAAGCGGGTCTAATATAATTATAATGAGATCAATCACTTTATTACGCCAGTAAACTTTATAATTACGTTTACATCAACATTTTATAATCTTCAATAACAAAACAAAGTTCACCTACTAATGCTACATAATCAGACTCTTTCAAATTGCTTTCAACCTTACTCAGCCTTATTAATTTGTTCTTAAACATAATTATATAAAATAAACAAAAAATATTATTCTTGACACATATCACAGTAGTATGAGCCAGTGCCTGAATATGAGGAGCAAGCCTCATGGGCCCACATTTGACAGTCGTCACATTTAATCCAGTCCTCTTGAGGAGGATCTTTGTATGGCTCACTGCAGATCAGGCATCTATAGATTTTCTCTTTTTTAGAATTTATTTCCTTTTTCGTCACAGTTTTACTTGAGGCAGCATATTTATCTTTAGTAAGTTTTCTTTTTACAGCTACATTTTTTTTAAGTTCCTTAGCATTTCTCTTCAATTCCTTTGCTTTTTGTTCTTCTTTAATGTGTGTGCTGGTGAGTACTTCAGCTTTTTGTATTCTTCTTTTACGTGTAGTTTTCTTCGCCAGCGTTTTAGGAGACGGTCTTATATCCATAGGTGTCACATAAAGGATTAAGCTTGCTGCGATGTTTCCAGAATAGTTTTTAGCATCAACGTCATCAATGGAAGTAAAATTTTGTGTCAACTGTTCTGTCTCTGCTACTGCCGGTGTAGGAGTTTCACGGCTAGTAGGTTTGCAAATAATCTCGTTACTAACAGCATCATTTGAGGTCAAGTCTTGTCCCGATTGTCCTGCAACTAAAATAGCCGGTGATGGAGTTTTGAGCCTAAGGTGGTTCATAATAATTTCATCTAGAATTGTTGGTGAGACAGTACAGTCAGAATCAATGGAATTACGGGTATTTAGATCAGGCTCTTTTGTGCTGGGACCAGCAACAGCGACAGTCTCGGATAAATCATTAGACGCAGGCTGATTGGCTTCAGCAACAATGCTGGTATTTGTTGGTTCTGGTCTGTCCGTTAACATTGACGGGAGGAAATCGGAATCGTCGAATATGTTTCTATTTGTGGGCCAAATGCCTGAGGAGGAAAACCCATTCACAGCATTTTGAGAACTGGCCGCTTTTAAATAGGCCTCTCCAAATAATCTTGCCACCTCATATTGAGAAACAATGCGTCCAACGTGGCTTCTTTGGAACACAGAAATTGCTTGCTCGAAATAGATTTTAAGAGGGCCATAGACACATTTATCAAGAGGCTGCATTCGATGAGTTGTATGCGGAGCCAGAGACACAAATATCACATTATTTTTCGATGCATACTGCAAGGCTTCCAGGTATTTGTGGCTCTCGTGGTTGTCCATTATAAGCAAAATCTTTCTCTCTGGAGTTGGTCTAGTTATATTAACAAAGTGTCGCAACCATTCCAGGAATGTGGGGCCGTTTATCCATCCATTATCTGTACATGTGGCTGCTGTGCCAGGTGGAGCTCCGTCTAATAGTCTACCAACCATCCTTTTATGTCCAAAGATCATGAAAGGCGGTATAAATGCCCCTGCTGCATTACAGCAGCACACCACCGTTGTAAGTTTTCCTCGTTCAGTACTAGATATAACCCCAACTTGTTTTTTTCCTGATTTACTTAGAATCCTAGGCGGTTTACTACTCGTAGTTTGAATGCCGGTCTCGTCTATATTATATAGACGAGTAGCATCAATATTATGCTTGTCGATCTGGTCTTCCAACAGGTTGAAAAAACGTTCAACTTGAGCTTTGTTGAAGCCTCTTGCGCGTGCTATTGACGTAGGTTCCGGACGGCGCAGAGTAAGGTCTGGATGTCGAGCTTTGAAACCGATATACCAGTCTATGCCCGCAGTTCCATTTCTGAATTGATGCGAAATCTTGTTGGCATCGGCGTACTGACACACTAATTCTAAAAACTCAGATTTTGTGAGTCCATAAAACAAATTATCCATATGAAAAACATACTGGAGCAGATCCGATTCTTGTGTTTCGGTGAAAACGGTTGTAAATCTTCCCAACTTTTTTTTGAAAGTTCCTTTTTTGATATGTCGTTGTAAGGTCGACAAGTTTATATTATATTTTTTGGCAGCACTTCTAACGGACGACTTTCGAGCTTCTTCCATGGCGAGTTTCATGGTATTTTCATCCCATGTAGCCTGGGCAGTCTTTCTTTTATATTTATTAATCATCTGTAAAAATAAAAAATATGATAGTATTGAGCTAACTTACAAAAGGCAACCCGCTTTGCCCCTACCTGCTTTGCCCAACCGCGTGTTTCTTTAAATTTCGAGAGACATAACCTACAAATCAAAACTAAGTGGACAACTGTTTTTGAGGAAAAGTAGGGTGACTTACTACTAAATAATCATACAATAATGGTATACATCTAGCATACACAGTTTTTGACTATTCACTTCTTAAAAATACTCAAATATTTTAGTGAAAATGGAATAAAAAAGTTTTTTGTCTTACCTTGAAAACTTTCAACGCTAGGCGAGCGGGCCGACTGACGCTGATTGGTCGGCCGTCGAGGCACAGCACTGCACTCACACATTCACAATGATGTCGATAGCTTACGGTTAGAAGAGGTATACCCGCTTTGGGCGGTGTACCCACTTTAGGCTACCTTCCCCTACTTAAAATAGCTTTGTTTTGGAGAAGAAGTTTTGTTTTGATATTGTTTTTCAAGTTTGTTAATAAAATTGTTGCAGTATCGAATATTTTTTTTGTAATTACTATTTTTCTTTTATTGTGTGCAGAATGATTATTAATACAAACATGACATCAATCCTACCATCACACAAATTTTCCGAAAAACCCTGCTAAGTCCGTTGTCAAACACATAATTCTTTAACTAAAACCTGCTAAATCAAAAAATCAGTTATAGAAAAATAACTGATTGACATTTGTTATTTTTTGTAGCTAATTATAGAAAATATTATATGATAAAATAGATACATTTAATTTTTTGTTCTCATGTCACGCAATTTGTTTTTATACATATGGTATGAATTTTTATGGTATGAAATATTTTGTCGCCTTGTAAAGTTTCCTTATATTGAGTTAGCAGGTTTACACCCTAAGCCCTTACACCCTAATATGGTAGTAAATGAGGCAAAATCAAGTACGATATTTTGTGCTACGTACCTATATATTTGACATTGACAGTCTGGTTTTCCTAAGTTCCTAAGTACATAGAGTAGGTATAGGTACCTACTTTTTAAACACATATTAATTATGCAATTTCCCTAAGTAATATTCCGTGGTTCGAAATCTACAGTTATGAGCTCTAAGACCTCGGATAATTAATTTGAGTATAATTTTTATTTAGTCATAAGCATGGCATAGGGGATAATTATTATGAAACGTAAATAGGACCTGTGGTGAGCAACGTGATCTCCAATGTCCAATTCCATCTGCTGGAATTGTCTATTTAATTATTATTATTTGCCATCACTGTATACAGATGGAGTGACGATTTGAAATTATCGTGTGTAGTGGCTGGATGAGCAGAGAAGTAGACCGCGTGTAATGCCAGTGATTGACAGAGGCTTACATCTAGCAGTGGGGGCACAGGCTGATCGTATGATATGATATAGAGCATCGTTTCTCAATGTTCTTAGTATCGCGACCTCTTAAAAACAAAAAAATGTAAAAACCTTACGACACCCTCGCTATAGTTTATTATGTAACACTTGATTATAACTTAAAATTCATTTATTAATAAAAGGGATTTTTCGTATGTACCTTATTTTTTTTGACAGATCGCAACCCTCATTTTGAGAAACGATGGTACCTATAGATAGACTGTAAACAAATTCTCATTACAATTACCCACGAACTTTTAATTTACATAATTATTCTGATGTTACTTGCAATAAGTGAATGTTATTCTTTTCGTGTTACTTACTTAAAATGTCTTTTTGCAACATGTAGGTACCTATTGGTGTACCTACAATAAAGAGTTTATCTATCTATATAGGTACGTCTATATTCCTGTAAGAATATGTAGGGTGTGTAGATCCGATATAATTACTTATTTCTTTTCCTTTCCGAACATGACGTAGGTATCTAATTTTCTTTTTTTAATTTAAATTAGGTAGATGATTTTCTTATAAAATAAAATAATACCTCTAAAATGAAACGATTAGGTACTTCGATACGTTATTAGTGTTATTACTTATTAGTTTAGGTTTATATTTTGCTTAAGTTCGAAGATGAGCTAAATCGGTTCAGTAGGTACCTACATCGATAGTACAAAATTATGACAATTTTAACTTTCAAAAAATCTCAAAAAAAAGGTTCGTCGTCTATACATATAAAAACTATACATATACCATATGTCGTTGGCTGGGGCGCGTAAAGGTCTGCACGCTTTTTTCTAAAACGATACGAAATATAGTGAAATCTGTCTTCCAACTGCGTTCGCTGCTAACATGGCTGCGGTGATATTGCGAGCAGTAAAATATCTCGTCCCATTTTTCGATAGATTGTGTTAAAAGTTCTTACCCCATATTCGTACTTACTTCACCGCACACTCTGAACATAAACATAATAATATGATGGTTTTAATTCTCCGCAGTTTGTCAGGGAATTACCCGCTGGTAGGTACGGCAATGTTCCCAGAAAATGTAACCATAAATCACATTCTTAACTATATCTTATCATTGTTACCTGAGGATTTGTTATAAAAATAATTACATAAAAATTGTGAAAATACTTATAAGAATAGGTTTGGAAATGCCTACGTTACAGCTTATTTGATATGCTGTGTTTATGTGCCATGTAGGTAATTAGACGGAAACTCAGTTTTATATACCTAGTAAAAATAAATACATGTTATTTTTTTATATGTGGTAGATGTAAATATATAAAATAAATACAAATTTGATGTTCCTAATATAAAGAAATTCAAATATGTTTGACATGGGCCTTACGAGCCTATGTCAAGCACGACAACAATATGCTGCTGTGTTTCAAAACTAAATACCACAAATGGCGTCTTTCCTGTGCGACATCCACTTAATGAGCCAAAATAAATATTCTGTTTAAATTATATGAAACTATTTTACTTTGCCCCACCCTGGGTAAAATTGTTTGCTTTGCAACACTCTGGATAAAATCTTCGACTACGCCTTTGTTCAGTGACATACTCGTAGCTAAGTGGTCGCGGGCCCCGGTATAAACAAAATTGGGCCCCAGAAACCAAATTAACATGGATCTGTGAGAAGCTGCTCAATTGATCAATAGGGTGCTACATGGGTATTATCAGGCTTCAGTGATGGTTTGGTGGGGTGTTAGCATCCAGGAATGACTGAACCACATTTTTGTCGAAAAGGACGGCTCAATTGCATTAAGATACGATTTCTGAGAAGGTCGTAAAGCCTCTTAACAACACCAAGAATGGTCCTTTATTATAGTATTTTTATAGATTTAATGTGACCATCCTAACCTCCTGATCGTTACCTCCCTCACCTATATCCCAGATAGGAGTGCCCCTCTCCGCTACCATCGTTCACGGCACGTCTTACATGACCCCGACGACCCAATTACTGCTGCCAATGCGGTTCTTACACCACACTCACAGACTTCACAGATACACCGTCCCAGCCGGCGGAGACGTGGACGTCTCACTCGTTACACCGTCAACACACACCGGCCCTCAGTCAACATTTTTACCAGGTATCAGCACGTGCCTGGGCGCTTCTCACCGACTCGCCATCCCGCGGTATCCCCCCAATGCAACGCCCTAAGCCGAGGCCCGTTCCTTCCGCCGGTTTACCGGCGGGGGAGCCCTTAGGCTCGTTGCAACACACATTTTGTTCTTGGCTGAGCGCCTTCTACGCTCGCCCTAAATTAAACACGACCGGTGACTCTTGAAAGGCCACAATAATTTAGCCATTCCGAAAAAAAAAAACGAATTAAAGTGGACCCAATAACAACCCTCGTGTGGGCCTGAGGGACTCCGAACGGAATGGGGTCCAGGTATATACACAAGTATAACCCTCGAGTAGGTACTACAGCTTGATTACGGATTACGGTTGCAGATTTAAGAAGCAAACCATCTTAGAATCTCGCCATGGCTACCCGAAGCTAAAGTTTATCCAGAATCATCTTGTGATCGATACGATCGAAACATTTACCTACTATAGTCTGTGTCCACCTGGGCACCATATGCTATACCGGCGGATATAAATTCGTTGGCTAAAATTAAATTTGGAACAGTGCAGCGTCTTTTAAGGAACCAATGTCGGTTGTCGTCGAAAGACTGCTTTAGCGAAGGTACCATACCTGGGAATATACATGGGTACTACTCTCTCTAAAATTTTAGAAAAGAGGCACATTTTTGTGGGAGTTAGGTCTGTAATTTTCAACGTTTAATTTGTCACCTTTTTCTGGACTGGAGTGATCAATGCCGATTTCCACATTGAGAGTAAGTACAATTCCTGGGTAGTATATGAGTATGAGTAGTATTGGTGGTAGGTATATGATTTTGTGTGGATATGATCAGTTCTGGTACTTTATTGGCTGTGTTACACAATGTGTATTAGGTATGTAAGTACTTATATTAATCACTAAATCTTTTGAAAACTTGTAATGTTTTTACGAAGGGCTGAGCACATAGTATCATGTTATCTGAGGTAGAGCGGTGATAGCCTCATGATACCTATCTATACTTGACTCATATTCGTTCGTGTGTTCGTGGGTTCAAATCCTCGGCACGTACCACTGAGTTTCTACTCAGAGTCTGACCACTGAGTACGGATTTAAAAAAAATCACTAAAAAAATTAAAAAAAAATCTAATAAAAAAATAAAAAAAAAGGATTTTAAATTTAAGGATTTAAATAAAAAGCTCATTGGTAAGTGAAAATAACAAAAAAAATACTGGAATATGTACAGCCAATAATTTTTCACTGGGCTCGCGTGGTGGATTATGGGCGGAACCCCCCCAGTGACTTATTAAAGGAGACCTGTGCTCTGAAATCTGATAAGGCTGAAATCTATTGTATCTCTCTGAGGCACGGTTACAATTTTGCGACTGTATTGTGTGCACCTATGGTATATCGCAACTATTGATGCAAGAAGTGTTCGTATGCACGGGGTTTTGATTTGATTATTTGTAGAAGTACAGTGTGTTGCAGGTTTTTATGATTGCAAAAAAATAATTCGTCCTATTAGGTAAAACCTTGATGGTAATGTTGCGAGTGGCATCATTAATCATTAAGGATTTTTTGTGGAATATCTACACTGACATATCTTTAGACTTATCTTTAATCATATATTTTGATATATCTTAGCAAAGATAAAGATCGCATGATTATTTCGGGTTTTATTGTTCTGTCAGCCGTTTAGAAAATGCCTTTGGCTATAGGAGGAGGACTGTCGCGAGTACGATGAAACTGAATTCGCAAGCTGACATGTCTACCGGTAGGTAATCACCGCGATAAGTAATACCAAAAACTGAAACTGACAGAGAAAGATATAGTCCCAGTTGTGTGAAAGACTCCACAATAAATACGATACGATTAGGAAGAAGGAAACTTATTTCAAGGGTGTTATGCGGACAGACCAGTTACATGTCAGTAAAGAACCTGACGCGTACAAGTATGAATCATACATGATACTCAAGGCAAGGAAAATCACCAGCATGGTTTATCTAGTAGGTAGGTATCACCATAGTAGGTTTTAGACATGTACTGAATCCGTGGTTGTAGCCTGCAGAGTTCTGCAGCCTGCAACTTACAAAATATAGTCATTAACATTACGCATTTGAACAGTTGAATCTTTAGGTTATTCCCGTATAAGTATCAAGTTGTGTTGCCAATTTTTTGTTTGTGACAACCAGCCTCGACGGCTTTACCAAAACAGTCGCAGTTAACTGAAATTTTAAGTGTGTGTTCTAGTCGATGGCAAACTATCGGATATTCTTGGAAATTTAAAGCTAATTTTCAAGGGAATGAAAAGTATTTATTCAAGCACATATTAAAATCACAAAATATTAATTGATACATAAAGAAACTATGTAGAATAGACGAATTGGACGCTACGAAAATGATACCGATTTTTTTATATGCAATAGGTACCACAGTACATTTTGTATTTTACATTAGAGCTTTTTGTTTTTTTATATCTGATCATTCCACAATTATTTGAATGGACATTTATGTAATTTATGATATTGTTAGTTGCTAAATGCTAGTTCAAATAATGCATTATATAATACCTACTCTACATTATCGTATTCTTATTTAAGTCTTAACACGATCTAAATAGGTACATTACGTAAACAATTAATATCACTCTGTATTAGCCATTTATTAATTTGCTTCCTGTTCCGATTATTTCTAGTTGTTTATCAATAGGATTAAAAAGCATACTTATAGTCTCATAAAAGTATCTTTTGTTTACCTTGAAATCCAGCATATCACGGGCCATCTTCGGTAGTTATTTGTTAGCTCCTTCAGGTCACTTCAACACCACAGTCCACAAGAAAATGAGCCCGGAAGTGAGAGACTCACGTCTTTTCTAGCGACCCCTCACAGTAAAGCCTTTATCTTTGCAGATATCACTAGTAGGTAATAAACGCTATGTAAAGTCGGAGTTTACCGCTATATGAATACTGATATGGATCATAAAATTAACTTTTGTTATTATCCTTATATCATATAATTATTTAAACAATAAAACAATTCACTTTTATCCTCTGATAAAGATGTTTTGTACGAGGTGGTCTTTTGATAAATTCATAAACACGAACTGAGGAGTTGGAAGTGTTAGGTAACAAGGTACGCCGCGCGCTGGCACCTTGGCACTTGAAACAGAGAAACTTGGATGACGACCAAAGTAGTTAATGAGTGGATAAAAAAGAATATAATTGACAACATTCAGAAAGTTTATTGACTCAGACAAAAGTTTTGATAACCTTAAATATTTGATAGCAAATCGAAGCGGAATCATCATTCCACTCATTTAGTTAGATAATGCATTTTTGAATGAACTTTGTAATTGTTATATTTGTTTTAGTGTGAAATTGACTTCTACCTTGAATTAATTAGGTGTTAGTTGAGTGGATAATTGAAAAGTTGAGTTTAATTAACAAGTGACCGTAGCTAAATTAAAAGTGTAATTTGACAGAATGATCGCTTAAACAATTAGGTAGGTAGCTACAATAGCTCTAAAGAGTTTGATAAACGGTAGTAGCTAGCTACAGACTACTTATCGAATCAATTTAAATTGAATTGTACAAAGTAATAGATACACGTGAACAATATGATACATGAAATCACGTGTTCTGTATTTTTGTTACTTTACTGCATTAACATTATTGTCGATGCTTTTTTTTATAGGAAAAAGGTGGTAGACGAGCATACAGTCCACCTGATAGTAAGTGGATACTGTCTTCTATAGACATCCGCGATACATGCCAACATCAGTCCAGAATGACAAACGTTGGCACGCCCCCGGATGCGCTGCCTACCTTTGCAGATTAAAGCATGGATTGGGAAAATGGGGAGGGATAGGATGGGATGGGAATGGACTCTGGCATATCTCACTCACTACCGAAACACGTACCTACGTACATTGGGGAAATACGATAAAGTAGGAAATGCAGTACATTTCAAGGTAGTCTTCTGTGAGAGAGGGGTAACGTGGCCATTGGAGTGCGCCTAGCGGATGTGGGAATGCAGCATGCACTCTCCTACTACAACGTGGTGCTAAGGTGCTTAGGAGGTACCTACCCTGTCAAATAATCAACAATTATTTGCGCGATTAACATACACGCTTGTTAGTTCGTGTGTCCATAAATTTTGAGACTAAAAGCTAAGTAAGTATTCAGATTTTAGAATTTTGCACGCATACCTAATCATACAGCTTGTGGTAACAGCTTTGTTATCCCGTAGTCTCCACAACACGACACCCACGGGAAGAGATGGGGTGGTGCTATTGTATAGTCGGCCAACCCCACACGCCACTGAGAAACTGGCACTGGCGCCAAGGTACTGTAGTACTACAACACCTCTGAAAGAGTGGACTCGCTAACTCGTTTGGGCAGCGTGGCGAGTTAAGGCCATATATCCCTTATGCACAAGACAAGAGGAGGCCCATGTCCTGCCCGTCAGTCCTGCCCATGTGCATCAGTATCCACTACTGAAAGGGCTGATTGCATTACATTGCAATCATATAGCTACTATATTAAGCGTTACCTATTTTATTTTACTTAATGTTCGGCTGGATTACACCCTGTCTGAAGAAATCGGCAGTCCACGTCGAAAGTTAAAAGCAGCTCTTTTAACTACCCACTATAAGGACCAAACGCAGGTATTTATCTATTTAAACGTGTCCCAACGCATATTATGTTTTTTTTTTTTCGATGTTTCGGATGGGTTGCACCAACTATGGCCACGTCACGAGCTAACGTGAATCAAACGTCGAGTAAATAAGGTAAACATACGCGTTGAGACTCGTTTAAATAAATATGTTTAAATATGTGTGAAAGTCGCGAAAATGTCAAATGCAGGTAGATGACAAATCATCTCGCAGCTCTCGACGGAGACTCCAGTTCAATGTCTACTTACAGTGTAGCAAGAAGATTAGCCAAGGTACGAAATAAGCACCTTAGTTGAATGGAGGATCAACTAGAAAACCGTCCTTCTGGAAGTCGAGCTTCTTTGTCACTCGCCAAGGCAGCTGAGGGTAATTTCTTTTAATGAACCCTTACCGAGCCTTGGTCTATTATAACTCCCAAATGTTCCCATATAATAAGATAAAAGAATAAGTTTAGTTCATAATTTTTCTATACAAAGAATGTTGTATTTAGGTAAACAGAGTTCGCCCGGTTGTAAGGAAAGACTGTTGTCCACGATCCAATAGACATCGGCGACATCCGCATCTTAATGTAAACTCCTAACAAAAGTGAACAATACTGGCATATCAGTCTCTCGCAAGAACAGAAAAAAAAAATATCTGCAGAGATCGCTATCTACGGTTGGACACAGGACTTCAAAGATTAATATCCCATTAAAGACAAAGGTTGGGGTGAGCGTAGGACGGGGAGGGCCGACTAAATGGACTCTGATTTATCTAGTCATCGACGAATCACAAAAACATGTAGGTACGAGTGTTTGTGTGTTTCGTCGACACCTACTACATAGGTATGCTTGGTTTTCTGCACAGGTTTTCTGCGTGTTGTAGGATGATATGCGTTTTCCTCACTTATATTTAAAGTTATTAGAGGACATATAGGCATATAAAGACACGAATTAATCAGAAACACTATTTTAAACAAATATTTGTCTGATTGGAAATCTAAAACCTTTTCTATAGCCAGTAGATACCTACCTATTATGTGAATATTGTGTGACAGCCAGCAGGTAAGAGTAGGTATCATTTATATACTTGTATAGATAAGTTATCAATCATAAATCATAATGGTTTGTAGTGTCGTTTTAAACGTTTTGTATTTTTATAAATTCAATAAATATAATAACCATAAATATGGTGATTGGTGTTTGTATTCTCATAACGATCAGAAAAGCTAGTTACAGGAATAAGTAGAGACATCTATCCTGAATTAAGATCTTTAAATTGTATTAATCTTAAATGTGGCGACATCTAACTCATTTAGTGATTCACTCAAAATAGATGCCGCTGATTGTGAATTATTTTTTTTAAGTTTAGAATTAAGTGCAATTTTATACAATAATAAAATAATAATATACGTGGATACATAGGTGAAAGTCGTAGAAAAGTTGAGATACCTATTTATTTATTTACAGCTGTAAAATTGATTCAGGTAGTGCCATCTAGCAATTGATTCGTACTACAAAATATTATAACTAAATCTAAAGATGGCGCTAGAAGTACGAGAATGTTCGTCACACGTGTAGTTTTTCTTGTAGATCTTGATCACAATAAATATTTATTACTCCTTTCCGAGGTACTTTTGTATTATTTGTATTGTACCGAGGCACACAGAAGATCTTTCCATGCCTTGCAGTCTCGTCTATTACGATGAAGTGATCGATTCCTCGAGTGGCTATCTGTACTTAGAATTATATTAGGGCTTTACCTATGAAATTGTCGTTTGTTCTTGCCCACTTGTTCTTCAAAATCAGTAATTCATTTGTTTTCCGTCAATCGACTTTCTGCTTAAATATTGTTGTGTTTGCGACCATGGAAAAGTTAAAAATTCGTGTTGTTTAATGTGATTTCAGTTGTGGCAACAACGCAGCTTAGATGGCGCGGTTGCGCAATATCAACGGCGTAGGTATACGGACTATTGCGGGCCAAACACCGCAAACAAACGCACGGTGCGTTTCTGATTTTATCGTTTCCGTTCTGGAAATTTTGGACCTCTAGAACAAGCCCTGTGGACCATCGGAAATGAAAGCAATACTGGAAGCGGATTCATCTCAAACCACGTCTCAGTTAGCAGCAGCCTTCGACGTAAGTGTCAAAACGACATTGATCGATTTGCGTCAAATCGGGAAAATGAAGAAGCTCGGAAAGTGGGTAGGTAGCGTTTGAGCTCAATGAAAGTCAGTTGCCAACACGCGTCGAAACTTGTCTTACTCTGCTAAACCGGCACAAATCTGAAGAGATTCGTAATCGTATTGTCACTTGTGATGAGAAATGGATCTTGTATGACAAGTGTAAATGTTCCTCACACGTCACGTAAACTGAGTTAAAAGAAGCTCATGGTGACTGTATGGTGGTCCTGTGCCAATTGATAATAATGGACAATGCTTCGCTTAATTAAATATATATATAATTTTCATACAAAAAAATATTTGACTTTTACATGTAAAATGGCAATTTCATAGGTAAGGACCTAATAATAGGTACCTAGTTGGAAAAGTTCTTGGCCTTTTTGAACGTTTGACTTTAGCAAGCTATATTTCTGGCAACACTGATCACTGGTAGGAAAGTGATATACCGTTTGACAGCCGACTTTTTTGCAATAGCGGCAAATTTAAATTACAAGATAAAAGTTTTATCTGTTCGTTTTTTTTAAAAAAAAACTAAAATGTAAGTTAATAAGGAGAAAATTAGGAATGTTATACCTACATTTTTTTTTCCACAAGGGTATGAATGCTTCTAGTGCTCGAAAAGAGATTTCTGGTGTTTACGGAGAAGATGCTTTATCTAAAACTACTGCAAAAAATTGTTCATTCGATTTAGGTCTGGTAATTTTGATGTGAATGGTGTTCCTCAATGTGGTCGTCCTGTTAAGGTAGGTAAATGTAGATGTTATCATTGAAAAAATTGAAGCAGATCGTCATGCAGTCATCAAATTGCGGAAGAGCTTAGCGGAAGAGAATTGTTGTGGTGAATACCACAAAAAACTAGATGTTTGGGTGACGCATGATTTAAATGACAGAAATTTGGTGAATAGAATTTGCATATGCGAGATGTTGCTAAAACGAAATGAAATCGATCCATTTCTGAAGAGATTGGTAACTGGCGATGAGAAGTAGATCACGTGCGATAACAATGTTGGAATACAATCTTGGTCTAAGCGAGGTGAGCTATCACAAATAGTCCCAAGCCAGGCGTCACTCCGAAAAAAGTCATGTTATGTGTATGGTGGGACTGGAAAGGCATTGTGTATTACGAGCTTTTGCCACATGGCCAAACGATTAATTTTGATGTCTACTGTCAACAATTAGTAAAATTGAAACAAGCACTTGAAGAAAAACGCCCAGAATTAATAAATAGAAAAGGCGTAATTTTCCGTCACGACAATGCTCGACCGCATACATTTTTGATGACTAAACAAAAATTTATGAAAAATTGATTTTATAGCGATGGGATAATGGCTCTACCAGAGAAATGAAGAAAGATAGTCGAATTAAATGGACAATATTCCGTTCAATAAATATTTATGTAATACAAAATAGTCTTTATTATTTTAACTTATCCAACTACCTAATATTATGAACTGCGACATGGTGTTATCGAATCGTTCCCGAAACAAAGTAGACCCCCCGAAACCATTGAGTCTGCATGGTTCGGAGTAAATGCAGACATATAAATATAATGTTTTTTTTCTCTTCATATCTATATTGGTGAATTTGGTGATTGATGAGTGCATTTAGCACATTCTGCCAGTATCAAGTTTTTCTTCGTATACAATTTCAAAGTCTAACACGTATCCTGTCTATGTCCAGTCCCGTCGAAGTAAGACAGAAGTCGCTCAGTAAAGTTATAGTAGGTTTACTGAGAACAAAAGAGAACTCCTTGGAAGCACTCGGAAAACGCAGTGCTATATACCTTTATTTGATTATCACAAACATTACACACGAAAAACACTTTGACGTTTAATAAATGATCACAAAACTCACTATTAGTACACAATTTTTATAATAAATCAAACAAAAAGTAACAAAAACAGAATAATAAACAGAATGCTTGGTTTGAGGCTTCGGGAAAGGTTTGATTACATGCGACTGGTGTTAAGGCTAGCATTCTTTAAAAATCTTGGTCAACCGAGCGTTCGTGCGATTACAATCCTTATTTTGCTTTCGTTTAGAGAGTTCATTTTCTTTGCCGTAACTGAATGAATAAGTTTGTTCTACAACGTTGCTATCTAACCGCTTATTGAATATTGAGCTGCAAAGGAGTGTGTATTTCTGCGAACGCTCGATTGGTTGATACAGTACTTAACAACTCAGTTACACGGCCCAACTTAAGAGTATGAGCCGAAAATAGATAAATCGATATTTTTTTTTTTTTTTTTTTATAGACTAGGAGGCGGACGAGCAAGCGGTCCCACGTGATGGTAAGTGTTACCGCCGCCCATGGGCACCTGCAACACCAGGGGGCATGCGGGCGCGCCACCGACCTTGCAAAATCCTATTCACAGCTCTCTTGAAGAACCCCATATCGTAGCTCAGTGGAAAGACCTCTTGAGGCAGTTCGTTCCACAGTAAATTCGTAAATTATTGAATCACCATTCTATTCACTTAAGGGAATAAGAAAATAATTGATTAAATGGATAATACATGTGGGATTCAGTTTTTCCATTGTAGAAAACGAAAATGAAACGAGTGGAACAACTTTCACTACTTGTAATTTATTCTTTTGATTTTTAATAATTTTATCACAGTTCTAAGGAACTACTCCTCTCACCACCTAGCAGCCATCTTTTTTTTTCTCTCTTTCTTCTCGCCCGCACACCTTCGTTCAGAAACATGTTATTTTATGCAAGATTTTAATCCTACATACATATCTTTCAGCAATCCTAGACATAAGATGAAATCATATTCTCGTTGGAATGCTGTTAATGCGTGGGAAGTAGCAGATAAGTAGTTACTTTAATTGAATGGTCGGTGTACTAGTTGAGATCGCGCTTGTATCACTGACGGCCTTGTTGTTCTGATATATATGGAGCCATAAACTTTAGGAATTAGGATCAATGAGGTCAAATTGAAGCTGTCGTGTGAAAGTAAGAGATATCTTTTTACCTATTGGTCTTATTGTATTCCGAGTTCAGTACTCATTAGATGTAGATTAATTTGAGCTCAAGCAAAGGCGCAGTTTTCTCTGAGATTCATACCTACCTGTTGTCAATAACCCCCAACTTGCCCGTATTTTTTAGCTACATCTTTTAAACAATGATGGTACTCAATTTAAGATTTGTAGGCACCAAATATGTATTAAATCCTGATCCTAGAATGAAAGCAAAACTCGTTTAGAGCAAGCCAAAATAACTGTAAGAACATTGTTGGAACAAGGCCTAATGGAAGGTCTAACGATTTCTCAATCAGAGATGCCAAATGAATACCTCCTTCATCATCATTTTCAGCTTGATTCTACCTACTGCTGAGTATAAGCCTGCTTTCGTTTGTGCCATCCTCCTCAATACTGTGCTGTATTACACTGGAAATATTTGTATTAGAAACCGAGATTCCATTCATCATCTAAAGCATAGATGTAGAGTTTTTTTTTATAACCTCAGTAACTTCGGTAGAATCAACATAACATGCGAGAGAAAATTGAAAGCATAAACTCCCCTCCACCACAAAAAACAAGCAGCTTTAAACAGTGTACATCTCTCGTTTAATAGATTATTTTGATACGGTAATACGGAACACGTCCACCAAAACAGGGAGAGTTTGAACCAACTCAATTGTCACTTGCCGAAGAGGCCCGGAGTCCCGATAAACAAACATAATATTTATGACAAAGTGTATAATAAGTATTATAACTGGCCTATATTATTTTAGCCATGCATAATCGACAGATCGAACCTAGTAAAAATATTTGGGAAAATTTCGATTCATTCCTCACCGGAGAGCTGTTTTTTTTATCCCTTAGTTTAGGATTATTATATTCTAGTCTGTGTGGTTAAGCTATGTAGATAAGTGGTAAGTAACCTTTCAGTCGATTTTAAATATTAGGTACAGATACATTGCGAAAACATTGGCCTTCGGCATTAAACCGGAAACACTCGGACACGCCAACCACGTCTATGAATTACCATACCTCTAATTATATACTTTATTACGAGATAAATACAAAACTTTATGAACATGTCACGAGTCAGTGCACAGAAATATATGGAATATATTTTCTAAGAATAAGAAATATATTTTCCCTTGAAAAACTAATGACATTATATCTATACTAAACAAGTCACTATATTGCTAGATAATCGTATTATATTTTTTCTACTTAGGTCTTATTTATTTATTTATATATGTTTGCATACTAGATAATTAATTATAATAAGTATCTATATTGTGTAATGAATGTAGATATAACTATATATTGCTTTTATTACCCTTATTCACATTATATCTTAAAAAATCAACACCCATATCCCTATACAATTTCTCTTCCTTTAGATCGAAATCTTTTAATCAAATCCTTTTCCATTTTATCCGTTTCAATCTTACATCATCCTTTTCCATCAACACTTTTCCGTTGTTCTTAGTTTAATGAACCGAAATTCCAACTGACTAAGAATATTTCGTAATGTACTCTCGCATCCTTTGAAATCGATGACTTCTATTAGTTTCAGTTTTAAAGACTTGGGTGTCGGCACTTGCTTTTAAGCTCATGACGACAGCTCCAATTCTCCAATTCATCAGAATCAGAGGTAAACCTCAAATGACATTTGTGCACCATTGTGTTTACAACAGAATGGTCAAAATCTTGACGATTATTCAACAAGAAATTTTTTTTCGGTCTACTTTGATTTTGAATTTCTGATGAATTGGAGCTGTCGTCATGAGCTCTTACAATTTTATTAATACTTGTACGGGAAAGACCAGTTGTATCACGAATGCTTTGTTGTATCTTGTTAAATACGTTTTACTCGCACGTATTTTTAAATTTTGATCGTTCAGTTAAAAGATAAAGATATATATTAAAAATAATTTAACCGGCTTGTTTTTTTTATGCGTTTTCCTTGTCTTGAATTCTTCAGCATCTTTATGAAAAAGACTTATTGTTGACTGAAGTGGATAATAATGTGGCTTTTTAAGGCGCTAGTGAAGGATTTTGACATCCCTCACAATATCATTACATTGATAGGATACCTTTTTGAAAATTAAATATAAAAAAGTAATTAAAATGAGGTCGGTAACTAACAATTGATGATATACCTATCTATACGTATATAATTAATTATCTATTGAAAAAAATATTTCGGGGGTATTAGTAGCTCTATTTAATTATGAATTCGTTGTTTGCCGAAGATACCCGGATATTCCCGACGGCTACTGTTTTCTTGCAAGATCTGTACAACTGCTCCCGCCTCAATCACTCCATGTTCTGAATCAGTTTCCGCTAGATTAAACCAAAACCGCAGAAAAATTTCCGCTATTAAAAATATATTGCTACTATATACACGATAGTCAAGCCTACAGTAAAATGAAGTTACATTGTTTATAAATAATATAGTATCTCTTTAATGTTTTATTTAAACCAATACAATACGAAGATACATATCACAGCTCACAATAAAAATCAGTACAATAAAATATATAACACATAAATAATGACAAGTGTAGCAGGTTACAGGTAGAGAGATAATTGCTGTAGCGCCCAACCGTAGCGACCTCGTAGCGCCTCGAGGAGCGGGCACGCGCGCGCTCCTCAGTCATACTGTAGCTTTTGCTGCGTACGCGCACCCTGTGTATTTTCACATTACGGAACATGGTTTACGCGCGAAAATTTCTTTCGATCTATTTTTATTATATTTATTAGAAACACCTTGAAACTTTAATTTGTGATCTCGATAGTTATCAAAGACTGACTTTTAAAAGAAATATGTTATGATAATATGAGTTTGAATGTGAACATGTCTGGTTTGTTGTTGATGTGACGGTGCGCAGGAGTGGGCTCGGTGGGCACAATGAGTGCGGCACTGAATTGGCATAAATGGCTTGTGTTGTCGCTGCTCGGATTGGCTTTGTCCGCTCGGCCAATTGCCTGCGATTACACTACCATCACCGAGAAATTTGGAGCGGAAGCCGTGGCTCGATGCAATGAAAAATGTCCATTCCAGGTTTGTATTCCGTAAAACGTTAATATGATTTTATCTTTTGTATATATACCACTGGATGGATTTAGATGTAACTTTCACAAATCGGTAATGTTTAGTATCCCGGTATATTTAACTGTTGGACACTTTGCTTCTTCTTGTCGTGGCAACCCGCGACCAGGTGACCAATACCTCGAAAGTTTTTGTATGGAGTCCCTTGAAAGTCTTCATACGGTGTCGCGCACTCGCCTCCACCAGCGATACTGTGTCGGATGCCTTACCGTATCATACTGGAGTAACTACAGGTATTCCAGTATAATGGCATAACTACAGGTCTTGCTGCAATTCATCAAAACCAGTGCAGTGGTTTACATTTAGTAAATCAAGGTAAATTGGGTAACAAGTTAACTCATACCAAATAACACCTTAATTTGCTAGTAATAAGCTAATAAAAGATAAATGCAATGGTTTTGGGTACATTAACATGTAATCAGTTATTCTATAGGTCATTTAGTTGGACGTAGTATACCGTTGTAATAAAGTGTGACGTAATCAGACCTTACCTATCTACATTACCTATTACAGTATTTATTTTCAGTTCTTCTTAAAGTCAAAATACAAAAAATGTTAAGGCCATGCTCTACACTGTAGATTAATTGTATAGATATTTTTGTTTAGTTATGTTTGTTTAGTCAAGTACATAAATAAAAGATTGATGTCTTAAGTTATAATCAGTTATTATGACAATAAAAAAATCTCTACTATAATTTTCAGAGTAAAAATTATTTACTCACGATAAACTAAACATACTCGTATTATTGTAACATTGTAATAATATTGATAACATAACAGTTACACGCATAATTTTAAACAGCAATAGGTTTGGTATGAATTGGTTAAAGTTTATTGTCATGTTGAATGCATTCATTGATAAGGGATCAATGAATGGATTATTGAACGTGTCTGAAGCTAGGATCAGCGGTTTGCGGCGCAAGCGCAGGTTCAACGCACATCTAATTGTTGGCAATTAGTGAGCCGCCGTAATCAACGCAGCCACGCTAAATATAGAGCGTTTCTACACATCACTCTCGATCATACACATTAGATGCTGGACACTTTACACTATGAATATTGGTCGTTATTGCACAACTGAGGTTCCGCCATTAGAAGTTCCGGGTACTCTTTCAATGACGTTTCCAAAAAATGAATATTAATGATGTTCACCAAAATCTTTAATTAAAACATTTTTATTAATATTACTTGTAATATAGGTTATTAAATGCTACTGCAACCTGTAAGGCTAGGCCTACTGGTTGCAATATTACCTATTTGCTGTTCAATCAAATTAACGCCGAAAATGCTATATCCTGTCCCGACTATCAAATCCACTTACCTAATCACGCCGGTTTTAACAAATATAGATTTCAATATCAACCCGCCTTGGCTTCGCTCTGGTGGTACTTATAACAATTTTCTAGGGAGCTCAAACGTAGCCTGTGTCCGTCTGTATTACTGCTTGGTAAAATAGAATTCCTAAAAGTGCTGCCTATAATTTAAATATCGGTCTAATAGTCTTTAAGTTTACTTCTTAATATAAAAACTGACAATATCTCTTTATATTCGTACTAGCTGTGCCCGGCATGCGTTGCATGTCCGTCAATTTTTTTTATATATGTACATAAAATATAGCCTATGTCCATCTGGAATAATGTACCTTTCAAATGGTGGTGGATTTTTTGAAATCGGATTAGTAGTTTCGGAGAGTACCTCCTACATCCAAACTTACAAACTTTACCTCTTTATAATATTAGTATAGATTACTTTATATTTATAGGCGCTTGTAAACTTTTTTGATACCCTCTATTGAAATCGTATCTGTCCCTAGCCCGATTCTAATTACGAGTATACATTTATTATTTGCCTAGAATTATTTGCTAACCGAAATTTATAGCAACACCGTGTAAGCTTAGTATCTTTCGACTTAACGTAAATCTGTGTTATGACTAGTTATGAGAGAAGCATGAAAGAAGTTGCATAATTGCATTGTACTTACAAACAACATGTGACAAATAAGTAATGTCACCAAATTAGTAAATCGTTACAATTGTCTTACAAAGTTAAGGAATTAACAACACACTTTTGTAACTACTAGTATTGCAGTTCAAAGAAAATTCATGGTGATAATATTCTCGGTAATAAATATTCAATAATTCAAGTAGTAATTATAAAATACTGATGTCGCTAAAGTCGCTAAATACAGAAATCCGAAAGGAACCGCACGGTGTCATATTACTTTATGGAAGCCTCAAAGGTGCTGGGGAACCGGTTCCGGTCACACGTTCGCAAATAATACAAAAAAGTTATTGGATTACCTTGATTTAGGTGGTAAATTAATACTTTAAAGTGAGTTAAAGTAAATAGTAAAGTAAAATAACTATGTATTTTACCTCACTTTAAAGTATACAGGTTCACCTTGAACCTATATAGGTTCACTCAATCTTCATATTGAAAAATATCCACGTTATAAGTGCGCCAATGCCAACTCTGGGTAGACGCAGCGTACTCGTAGATGGACCCTTCGGTGTTTACCAATTTACAATTTGTTTATCAGTTATTCCCACTTTAAGCATACCTGTATGGTATCGTGAGACCCACTGGTCTCACGATACGATTAACGAGAGCATTTTTATACATTTAAATACTTGACTGCGACACTGGCTCCGCGTCTTTATGTAAACGATAACACTGACTACTCATGTTGTAAATGACAATAGTAAGGATTCCTTGTCTATAACGAGAGGACCTCTTCAAGATAAAAAATTAAGAAATAACTATTTTACTGTATTTTTCGATATCAACAATGTAGGGCACGGTTTTTGTGAGTTTTCGGGCCATAATCGGCAACGCTGCCCCAGAGCGGATTGGTAACATAATGTGCAACCCAACTACAACTGGAAATATATCAACTATAACTATGAGTAACTATCGTACAAAATAATATTCACCGTCGTGCCACAAAATATAGGCATGCTTTAAAACAGCGTTTCAAGATGTATATAACTAATCTGGTTGATCGAGAACATGTTAGACTAGCGTTGAACACTGTTTTAAACCATACGAGGGATAGATAACGCAATCTGTCTGTCGCCGTCGTTGCGTTCCTCAAGTTGGCGCTAAGCTCTTAATTCTCGCACTGTTAGTCCTTATTACAAAACAAAAAATGCTTAATTGCGCTAAAATAAGTTGAAAAATTTCGTTAAAAGAGGTGAACCGAGTCAACAGAGATATTTCTTTTCATCGGCGAGTGGTTTCCCAGCACTAAAATGTATTCGTGACTTAGTCGTAGGTACAAACAATAGGTGACACGCTTGATTTCCATATAATTTCGCGAACTTATTGAATGAAGGTGGCAAACAAGCACACAATCCACCTGATGGGAAGTGGATACTGTCGCCCATCCATGGTTGGGCTCAGTGGTGTCCTGTCAGTGAATACTGTGCGTGTGGATACATACTGTACCTCGCTCGTCTTTCAAAACTCGCCCATCTAAACGATCATACAAATAATTTATATAATCTTGTTTTTTTGGTTATATTATCGGATATCTACATTTAAAAACTAAGTTCGGTTAGGTGAGTGTACCTACTTGTAATTAGAGCAGGTAGAACGATGTCGCGTGATTGACACGCTTCGCTGCGCGACGATGATTCGGTTCGGAAGTCAACGCAACTGTGACTCCGGTGGAAACAACCGCGACCAAAACTCATCCTTAACGCCATGAAGAAAATAACTCGATTTTAATTCATAATATTTCTCATATTATTTACTTATACTTCCCTAAATTTTCTACAATAGTTCATGCTACTATTTTTTAGTTCTCGGATAGTTACATAATAAAAGTACAGATGGCGCTGAAACGCTGGATAAATTGGATAAACTAGATAACTTTTGAGGAAATAGACACAGAAGAAAGGCAATCTTAGCGAAGCGATATACGGAAGAACTTGCTCAATAGGAACCATCACGCATACTCTTCACTCTTCTTGCACTTCAACTAACTACAACCAAATTACGGAATTTCAATAATTTAACCCCGTTAAGTCGTAAAACCTTAGGTGTATGCCGTAGACTGCCTTAAAGTGGCCCAATGAAATTGTATGGTTGATTGATATTCCGATCTGGGTTGAAAATCAATTAATCCCATTTCTAGACCCCACTTAGACGAATGTAGTTCATTAAAGATATAGACAATAGACATAAACAGTAATGTATCCAGGTGTCCAAGAGCCCCAGTGTAAAAATGTTTAGCCCTCTCCCAACTAATTATGCGCTACACTACTTTAGTTTTACGACAGTTATGCCACTGGATATTATCCAATAATAAACAAATGCTTTGACTTCTTCAGACCCTCACGCTTTCGCTCGTGCTATTTAACAATATCCGAAAGATTCTAATAATTTTATCTCTTTTTCAGAATCGGACCGGTGAAGGTCATTTTGACGTTAGCTGTGCATCGGACTGCAGTGTGCAACAGGTAAATACCGCTCTAATTCACTTACTCTACTCTACTCTCATGAAAAGAAAATAGCGACTGAAAGTGTATGAAAGTGTACGTGTGTGACGCAATAGCGTCAGTGCTTTGGCTGAAATTATATTGATTCCTGACATTACGTTGCTTGTGCTTGTTGTTCAGTCACCCCCTTCTATTTCCATATGGAGTTGGCAGTGCGTTCGTAATCCTAAACTTTGTCATACCTATAAAGAAACAATAATTATATATCCGTGTATGACAGAAACAAGTTGATAGATAATTCGAGATAAGTGTTTAAACTTTTTATATGAATTTCTATTATTGTATCTAAGTCCTATAGCACATTTTATCACTTTGGATTTACAATAAAAAATTAAAACCTTTAAACTGTGTCATTCAAAACAGTTGATTTTGACTTATGAACTTATTCCAGATATATTGTAATGTTATGTGCGGATATATTGTAAGGTCACAAGAGATGCATTTTGTGGTCCGATTTGATTGCAAAAATGCAACTCATATGCAATTAGCCTGCAGGCAACACGACTGGACGTCAACTATTTGTCCCTACACTGCAACTGAGGTTCGGCGAGTATATTCGTATTGATTGTAGGACTGCATTTTTGCAGACGAATTAGTTGCATTCGATCTCTTCTGTCTTACACTAAACTACCGTTTTCTTCCTGTATAAAAAGTGCTACTACGAATTCTAATGTCTTGTGTACATGTTCGCTGAAACTAGACGAAATACACCAAGCACGAACGTGAAAACGGACGCTCGCCTCGGCTTGGCATTCCTCTCGGACATGTCGGTTTTTATTACCGAGTCAAAGGGAGTTCGGACGAAACACGAACGTCTGTCTCTGTTTACATGGTTGTCACTGTCGAGAGTTCTGTTTCGGTGATAGGCTACCACCATTCACCATCTCCTTCTTTTCTGACTTAATATATATAATAGTAATAGTTGTATAAATTCATCAAACGCATAACACTGATGCAGCAATAATTTAACTTAGCAATAAGTCATCCATGTTCGGCGACAAAGTACCGACTGTGATCACGGCGAACCGCGAACGTGTGAACAGGCGCTCGTGTAAGCACGTTCGGCGAGACCGAACGTTGCGCCGGCCGAGACGCTCGCCCGAACGTGTAGGTAAATGAGACAAGAAAGAATGTTTAGATCGCTACGGGGCTACGAGCTACGAAACCCCTTACGACAAGCAAACAATTATTATACATAGTTTTCTTTCATGTCAGCTAAAATAGACGTCAGGAAATATTATGTATTTTTATTATTTAAAAAATACTTTTGATATGTCTTTTTAATTGATTATTCGACACGTAAAATGTAAGTTATCCACTGCTGAACATTTGTTTAGAATACATAGGTACTTGTAATATTCTACATAATGTGCCTAGTTATCATTACCGGAATCAATCGCTCATACGCAAGCAACGGTCATAAAATGCACCAAGTCGATAAGCTTTGACTTTATTGTTTATTTTATTTTATATTCCTATTCTAGAAACATGTGTAGTACCTATACATAACTGTGCAGTAGGAAAGTATAGTTTTGGTCTTCTAATGGAAATTATTTTCTTTTTAAGGTTGTAATACTTGTAATTTAAGATTATCTAAATTTGTCGTTCGATATTTTGATTTTAACCTATAACATCCCACTCTAGTCTACGAATTTCCCTAGGGAATTTGGGACCACAATCCACCACAGTACGGATACATAAAGTAAGTACCAGGTTTTACGCTCATTCTCGAGCATGCGGGTTTCCTTATGATGTTTTCTTTCACTGCCGACCCATAATATAAAAATCAGTTTTATTATAGTTAAGGAAAGGAGGTATTCGACTTGCAATAACATGCAAAATCATCGTTTTGGCGTTGTCAGTCTCTTAAGTATAAACTTAATGGTACTGGCCGAGGATTTGAACTCACGAATGGCAATCAAGAATAGGTAAATACCGCTAGGCTATCACAGCTGTCTACAAATACTAAAAAAATATGATAAACTGTATCAGACTTTAAAAATAGCAGATAAGTACTTGAGCGAAACTGTAACTTTTAAGCGAACTGTAACTTACAATAATATTTTGTATTTCTTATCTCATTAGTCATTACCATTAAATAGGTACATAGTTAGGTACATTTATTTATTAAGACTGATACTTACGCAGCAAATTGAAATAAAACAATCGACTTGATTTATTAACATTGAGTTGAAAGTGATAACGATGAGGTACCTCGGGGTGAAAAAATCACGATTTTGTACCGTATTACCTACTTTTATAAATAATTATTGACAGATAATAAAAGTAATTTAACTGTGACCTTTTGGCGATACAAGGGGCTTAATGAATATTGTTACCAAAACATACGATGCATTAAGATTACCAATAGTTATAATACAACACCTTGTTATCGGTGTCATTTTCATGTAGCATGGTGCCGGCTGACATCTGTCAGTTTACTATAACTAGTGATGTGCGGAACTTGAGTCGAAACCGTGTTATACGATTTTCGATTTCCGTTGTGAACTGTTTGTAATCGATAACTACTCGTTAATTAAAAGAAGTAGTGATATGTTTATTTTCTACAAAATGTAATATGAAACCTTTTATTTCACTACACATAACTATTATTATATTAATTGTTATTCGCAAATGCAATGTAATGCGAGTATGTATAAATATTTGTTCGTATATCTATAATAAATAAATATATTAGTATTGGTTTAACATAAATCAAATTATAAAAATCTCTCCGATTTCCTTCCTGTCGTGACAATACTTAAAATCAGTCGTGACCAAAAGACAAGTATCCAGGTTAAAACTCTTTAATAACCCTTTACGAGTGCGAGTACCTTGTATGCCGTCTGTGTCTTTGTACGATTCGATTGTTATCACTTATCAGTAATTAAGTTTAGTACTTGTTACCGTTATATTTTGTTGACTCTTTTTGTTATTTTTCTTAGTTTTGTTGTGTTGTGAAAATACTCAAAAAACCAAAAAGACTGTTTCGGGGAACCAAGCTCGTGAGTGTAAAAGTAAAAGTGACTTGTAAAAGTTTTCACTTTTACAGGTCATGCAAGCAAGAAACAACATTGCACCTCCGTCTAGGGCAACAAAAATGCTAAAACTTTTATTATAAGTTTTAAACTTTTATTTAAACCTTTATTTATTTAATTTTATAAAACCTTTTAATTTATTTAAACTTTTATTTAAACCGGTGTCACATGGCCACATGCATGTGGCCATGTGACTCCGGACGACTGACAAAAAGTGGTTAAAAAAATACAATGGATGAATGGGAACGCGATATACGCATCAACAATATAATGGACTCAGAATTTATAATATCAGTGACAGATACCGATTCATGTGAGGATGGAGACATTAGTGACTCAGGTGTGGATTTAGACCATTGTGGATTTAACCATTAAATTAAAAAGCAATAAATCCTTTAAAAAATACTGTGTTTTATTCAATATAAAATAAATAAATCTACATGAATATTATTTCTGAATTCATTAATAGTAGGTATAGTAAGAATTTTGATTAGGTGCTGTCTTAACAGTATATAAGAAAATAATAAATCGGACTCCTTCAATTTTATATTTTACATTTGATTAGTCAACGATTTTTTAGTCGCGGCACTAGCTTAACACCGGATAAACAGGCCACAGAATAATATAATATATGTAATTTGATATACAGTATTAAAAATTAGAAGACAGGGAAGTAAACACATTATTTTTATGCTCTGAGTCATATTATAGTGTTTTGTAACTGTTTATATTTTATAATAATATTATAAATAAATAATACATAAATAAATATGAAACATAAACTACAAAATTATTTCACATTCTGTGTATGGTTATGTTCTATGGGACCTGCCACCCGCACCATCCTTCGTGAAAAATTGTATAATGCAACGAGTTAACACGCCGACTGTAACACGAACTGTCCGAGAAAATTGGTCAACAATGTAATTTTGCCTCCAACTACAAATTCAAGTGAACTGGACCATAATTAAACATAACTGATAGGTGTACACCATCTCTCTGATCATTAATATTTCTATATTATCACACAATAATATCTTTTGGGCACTCGTATAAACAGCACTATGTAATAATAACAGTAAATTAGGTAGGTAGGTAATTTAATCATTTTAAAAATTGAAAGTGATAAACTGTTACTCTTGGAATTTTATCAACAAATTAATACCTATGTTTATAAACAGAGAAACAATTATAATAAAATAATATATTAATATATTTTAATACATAATTTTCTCGCCATCAAATACAGAACCGTACAAGTTACTGAACCGAATGTAACAACAAATCTGATAAAAAATATAATGTCTGAAAACGTTCATTATAAAACAATGCTTTCATTTTACATAGCTGTGTTATCCATCATTTGAGTGAACAAAAACTGACATAAAGCGGCATGTTCCCGCCAAACTTTGACAGTTAATACTGGTTTATGTCAAAATTATCAGTTGTTTCCAATTTATGCTTCTCGCAAACCAAAAAAGGTTAAGTGGCGAGACGGGGCGGCGCGCGGCGACGCTCGCGCACCCCTCGAACAACGTCATAAAGTTACAAACGGACTCAATTAACATGTTTCCATTTATTGTTCACTATAAGGTTTTGTAATGGGATTTCTATGGGCTATTATTTATTTATTACAAGTTATGATAAAGTTGTTTTGCTTTAATTTATTATATTATTATTTATCAGCTTATCACAGTTATCACCTATGTACAGAATGCCTTAAGGCACTAAGCTCGACTTTTGTATGATAACATTATTGTACAAATAAAGTTTCTTGAGAAAATAATAATATACGAGTAATTATTGGAAATACACACCACATTATAGAAGAACTTTGCAATTTTAGTTACAGTTGATTAACATACCACTGCTGTAGACATTTCCTGAGAACCGTTTCCTGGTAATCGTTTTTCATTTGAAATTGATCATCTTGAATTGATTTTTTTTAATGTATAAAAACTTTTTTTTTCGGAAATTCGTTGTTAAGATACAATTAAGATACGACAGTCCTTTTTCAAATCATTTAGTTTTCTATTTTTTGTTTCTGTTTGGTTAGATATTTTGACATTCGTTTAGCATTCATTTCACGTACTTATTTTCACATGAATAATGCATGTACCTATTTGAAGTTAGAAATTTAAGGAAATCCAAGAGTAATGCAATTTATTACTGAGTGAAAGTTAGTTTGATATTATTGAGTAAAATAGAAGGAAAAATTGATAATTGTGCCTTCTATAAAAAAATTACAAGAATTGAGGATAAGTACGAGTTGTTTTGTCTAAACATCATCTAATTTAACATTAACTAAGCTAATTTAAAGCCTCTGTAAAAATACTCAAGAGCATAACGCAGAGATTTATTACGGGATACAGAAAATTTTTGAGTATTAATTCTCAAACCGAACCATACTCGTAGGTCTCTGTGAAATTGTAACTGCCTCTTGAATTGCTAGCGATCCGCCCTGTTTCGCTCAGGTGGCATAATAGCCTGTTATCGCTGTCTTTTCCCAAAAAATTGCTGTTACTAATTTTTAAATGTACTTAGGCTTTCTGAACCTAAAAATAGCCTATGTCCACTTGCATTAGCTTAGCTTCCTAAAAGTAAAAGAATTTTAAAAATTGATCAAGAAATGTTTTGGTAATTTATTTCTACATGAAAACAAACAAAAAAAATTAAAAAAACAATAAAAAAATGTAATAGTGTTGATATTATTTATTGTGAGTTGCAGCTCACTTTACCGATGTTAGTTAATACAATTTTTGCTAGACAAATTTAGACTGACAATTTTAGAGAACTTATTAACTGACTTCAATAAAATTTATTTTATTAGATGATTTGTATAATTGTTAAAGTTAAGGTAACCTGTTAACGAGATAACGTGTCAAATTCCTAATATTCGCAGTTCATAGAATAAGTATTAATTTATTTAGAAATGTTCCAGAAATAGGAACAAACTGCACCTACCTTTAAAATGTTATGTTTGTTGCGTGCACTGGTTACATCACTCGTCATGCATCATGGGTGTGGCGGACAGAATGCAACTCCCAACATCTAACTAAACCGTTGCACCAACTAAACTGTTTACATTCACACCAGTTCCTGTTAATATTCTCATTAACAGATAGTTACATTTGGACTTGCCACTTCTTACTTTTCATCTTATTTATATGTTCTTTGAATTTTGTTTCGTTAAAGTAATGATAATATGATGATAATAATAATAATACCATTTGTTTTCAGATGGATTGTAGGTATAATTTCAGAAAGTGTAGTGTTGTTGTTTTATGCAATTGTGACATAAGAGGTATCCACCTTATATCGCCGTTTTTTTATTTATTTTTAATTTTGTAAAGCTACAGGCATCAGATAAATCACCTCGCGTCAGACAAAAATATAGGTACTTACCAATTACCAATTAACTAGTATAACAAAATAAAAAATAAATTAGTTCAAACTTTATTAACGCACGGGATATTTATAGAAACTACTTGTATGTGGCCGTAACTCGTTTTATTAGTACTTACTCCCGTTTGCGAAGACAATGGTCAATAGTTTCTTTCCACATTTTTCATATAGTGCCAGAGGATAGATGTTTGAAAGATGTTTCACTATTTTGAACACAAGAATTGTAAAAAAAGAAAATACGTCAATTAAAGGGATAATAAACTTTTGCTAATGAATTTATTATAACCTCTACATTTAACACGAAAATTAAAGTTAAACATGATGTCAATCCTAGCTTGAAGTGTAAATACCTTTAAGTACTTACTTTTTTATGGAAGAAAGGGCAGACAAATAAGTGATTTACCTGATGGGAAATCCTTACTTACCAGTGTCCAGCTCGTGGACTTCGCTAGTTTTGTCTATACATAATAAGTATTTATGTATTGTCCCGACTTCTAGAGGCTAAGCGTCTAGTAAATGTAGATAGTGTGGCGAGTTGTTGATCCACCATAGGCATCGCGTTATGGCGCGGCGCAGGGGTCGCGTCGCGTGAGACTCGCCGCCGGATGGACGCAGGAAGGAAGCTGCTAGTTGCCAGCCTGCTCCCCTCGGATCTATTTTAGAGTTCATTCGTTTTATTTGGTCGTTTTATAGAGCACTCCTCAATAGCCATGTTCCCCGATGTTCCCAATCGCTAATTTGCCTTCATACAATTTGCCGACATGAAAACATTCGATTATTATCTATTTTACGTACTCACACTAAAATTAGCGAACCGTACCTATTTGAAACAAACAAAATAAATGATGCGGAGCCAGTTCAGTCCCGTTGGTGTCAAGAATTGTGTAGTTTAAATCAACATGGTGGAGAACTACAGGAATTCAATCCCCAGAGCACGCTTCGCTGCACTGCTGCGTTCGGAAATGAATTCAACGGAAGTAGGTTCTAGTCGTTGGTCACCATCATAATTTATGTGTGAATATGACTAAGTATATGTTGGCTAAATTAATATATTATCTACTACTGAGAGGTGAAGGATATTAAAACACTAAATTAAAATGATTTTTTACACGGTGAGTAAAAATAAGTCATCGTAGTGTAATCTCAATGTTAAAACGCAACTGCAAAGCATTCAATTTTAAAAAAAACTGTATTTATTATGCTTTTACCCCTGAGTTGTAAATATTTTTAAGTCTAAGAATAAATATTTTTTTTTAAGAGTAATAAGAAATCCCCTAATAGCCCGTACTACATACGACTGTACTCACTAACATACGACATACGACACATACGACTGGCAGATATTAATATATTTCGAATATTTAACTCTGATTTCAAATCTTCGACTATTGACTAGACTGCACTGATATTGTTATCTACCTAATATGATAACTTTGTTTCAAAATATTTACTCCAGTGGCATTCTATATTATATGGTTTCAAGGAGTTTTTACTGTTTCTAAAACTTTTTATGTTTGTCATAAAATTCAGACTACCTAAGTACTAATACTTGTGTTTGAAAGTTGTACCATTGTACAGTGGGTAAGAGTAACGAAAGGTTATGGTGATTTCAATACAATCTTAGTATTTATTTTTCAACGAAGTAAGACAATAACTTTACAAGCTTGCCAGAGATTTGTCAAAATGGATAACCCCACCAAATCGTGGGAAATATGGGAATAAATTCGTTGAACGTTTAATTTAAGATAATTTATTCGAAAACTCAGTAGAGCAAAACCCAAAACGTATTCTAGTAGCGGAATGTTGGTTCAATGTTGGTTCCATGGTGGCGGTCAGGTGTACCTATTACATCATAAAATAATATTGTTTTAATTCAACTCTAATACACGAATATATACATATAATGTAATAAATGTTGATTTATATTTTGGAATCCAAATCGTATGAGTACTGCGTATCATATATTTTATCCGTATCGCTGCACATCTTCGAATCCCATTGCCATGATGGTTAATTAAGTAGAATGAGTTTTTCACGCATTTATTTTATTTTTTTAGTTCAATTTTTACGTCCCCTAAAATTTATATTGAGACACATTTTAAATCTTTAGTGATTCATTTAATTGATCTTATAATTAAATAAATACCTTATTTATTTTAATTTTTAATTTATGAATTATTTATTTACCTTTTTTTTAATAAAACTATAGGAATGTGGAGATATGGTTTTCCTAGATTTATTGTATTTATTAATTCTACCGACACAGTTTAATGCGTGAAATGTAAAAATGTAAAGGAAAAAAAGTGTTGCCACAAACAAACGAATATCTTAATACTTACAATTCGTTGTACAGAAACTAAAACTTATAAAGTTTTTAATTATAAGATAGAAGGTTTTTAATTGTATGTTAACATTATCTTGAACAATTGGTTTTATCGATTTATTAAAAAGATTTTTACCTAATAGAAACAACTTGCTAGTGTAATTAAAATATAGCTAAAACATGTCCAGTTAAACATTATGTATGGTTTCTTGATGTAAATTTGTTAATTACTGATAAAATGGTCCATTAATATTTCATGTTTCCGAACTCAATAATGTAGAAGTATTATAAAATCTTCGACAACGTTTCAGCTTTCACACGAGAACTTTCTCTAATGAAGCGCATTTCATGAGCTCAGTGCGACACGCAACAATTAAACCAGCAATTGGTGTAGGTATATTGTGCAATGTGAACACGCGACCCTTACAGCGCTAATCAACACTCATTATATTTGTTTGTTTTATTTCTGAGGATAAGAACTCAAACAAAGTAACGCTTTTTCATTAAACAAATTATAATCTTTATCTCTACATAGTGTTAAACAAAGCGTCTTTCTGTCTGCTTGATTTTACCCCAGGAAGTATGTACACGATTGTCGCTGAACTAATATATTGAAAGTAAATAGTAAATCCAGGTTAAGATCCAGTAATCCAGTTGATCCAGGTTAGCGACAGTGCATCAGGCAAGTTCGGGCAAAAGTGGCCGCCAGCGCTGTCGTACATCTACTTACACCAACCAACTTAAACCATTCGCCCCGTCTTCAACTTGGCTCGAAATAATGACTAAAAGAAAATACCATAATATGGTATAAGGTATGCCACTACAGTTTATGTACTAAATAGATTTATCTAGGATAATTTTAGGTATGTTCGTTAAAATCAGTGGTTGTTGCTTTGGTTGGTAACGTTCCCGTTGGTAACGAACTACGATAGACTGACCATTCAAATAAAGGTAACTACAATATGAATGAGGAGATTACAAAAGAGAATTCATTGTGTAGAGGCAATTTGCAACATCTCCCAGCCGACCTCAATACTGAATGAACAGAAATTGAAGATCGCCCAAGGAATACCAGTACCTACCTAAGTACATTGGATTGAATAATACTCCGTTCATATTTGAAACTGATCATGACTAGGAAGAGTCTTAAAAATGTCAAAGAAATTAAATATCATCAGTCCTAGATCTGGATATTTTCTAACATGTGACCCTTATGGCTTAATATTTTGTGTTAATTGGACTATTTTTACAATATTTCTCTGAAAAAACTGTTTTAAAAACAAAAGGAAACAATTTAAAATATTGATTTTCTTTACAACCTAAACATGACGTAGGTGTTATTGTTATTATATAAGTAGTTTTATATTAATTATCGTTTAGACATTTTGTAATAAAAGCTCATTCATTCTGAATTATCCTTACACAACTTTTTAAATTTTATTTCTTTCTCATTTACCTACTTTTAATTGCATCTACTTAGATGATTATACAGAGCTGAATAAGTAGTTATTGATCCGCTACAAAACTTTGTAGTTTTCTTGCTTTGTAGTTAGTATAAAATTTAATTATTACAAAGGCTAATTTTAACGCCCTCGTGTCACTTGTTATTCTTGTGCCTAATTTAATTGGTATTTCTATTTCTTACTCAACCTTCCTTATAATTTGCGTGTTGGGTTAAAATAGCTCAATTAAGTGTCAGACGGTTTTAATTTCTCAGCAGCAGCTTGCAGACAAGCACATTAGATTAAACTTAGACTAACAATACTGGTAGGCATTTCCTGGTCTATCCATCTAAACAGTATAAAGTGACTCTGTTACGCCTAGCTTATAACTACTTGCAAGAAATTAAGGCTTGTTTACACGGTACGGAAATGGCTTCGAGAATGATGTATGCTTAAGATGAGTGAGAAGCGAGATTTACTCACGAGTTTTGTACAAGAAATAGAAAACCACACTGTAACATCATGCTTTGTAAGATTGAGCCATTTTTTTAAGAAGGAATGCTGACAGGTATGCGGCCCACATAATGGTAAGTAGCTGTCGTCAACCATGCATAATAATAATAATTTTAATTAATAAATACGTAACAAGACAAGGGTTTAAAGTTAAAGTAATGCGAGTATATATGATAACTGCACTCGGCTTCGTCGCCCGTTAATTCCTATTTCCTCATTAGGTCCATGTTCCTCGCCTGCGAGCTGCGCTTGCTTCGCCCATTCAACATAATCCCCTCCTCGCACTCCCCTCGCAGACATTATAATACAGTAAAGATACAACTACAGTATGTATTCACGATACAAACGATTGATAAAATTAAAGTAGGTATGCGTCATGCAATGGCACTCCGTTTACATGTCATCTAAGCAGTATTTAATTAATGAAGTTCACAAAGCCTGCCGCGAAGCTGTGTTAACAGCGTTTTTGGGTGATTAGTGATTACATACTGCTGCTGTGTATACATATATTGTGGTTATGCTCTGAACCTGTTCCCCTCCTACTCACCGCGTCCGTTGAGCGAAATTGCTGCGTGCACTCAGCCAGTGAAGTGTTTTGATTTATTGTCCATTTATTGGACTCGATGCCATGTAAAATAAAAATAGAGTTCTCTTTCCTCTTGTCAAGACAATCATCGAGTTGTTAAGTCGATCACTTCTTTTGCGAAATTGAAATTTCCGACGTTGCAATGAGACAAAGTTATCTAGTGACACTGTATATTACTTTAACCATTGTTTTTTTTTTCAACCGAATGGGTAAAAGGCCAACTGTGTTTGACTTTTTGGACTGATAAAGGCCTGCAGCGGAGATCTACACTTGAGTTAGGAGATAGAAGAGCCCTCGAATTCACAGTAGCCGAGCTCAAAGGCGGGAAGTGCGCCGGTGGGCCTCAATTTGGCTCGACATTATTCAATTGTCGCAGCCAAGTGGTTAGCGTGGGCCAGCGCGTGAACTGTTCGGGTTTTTCGGATCCCTTTGACACTGCCATTAATAATGCACTTTATATTTCCTAATTAAATTCCTATTCCATATATGTATTTATATTTGGCTGGTCTCATGACGGGTAATATAGTGCCATCCATGTCAGTATCCTATCTTAGCTAGGTTCAATTCATGAAGTTTCCATTTACTAGTTTCCATGTTTACTGAACTGTGAATGTTTCAAGAAAGCTGTGAATAGGATTTTGCAAGGTCGGCGGCGCGCCCGCAAACCCCCTGGTGTTGCAGGTGTCCATGGGCGGCGGTAACACTTACATCACGTGGGACCGCTTGCTCGTCCGCCTTCTTCTCTATAAAAAAAAAAAACTAAGTGCCAGATGCATTTATGAAATTATTTATTTCCAGTTCTCTCGTCCTTTAACTACTAGGTTTCTTTATCTTCGCTCTACTAATGATTTCTAGTTGATAGAGCAGCCTCACAATTCTGCTAGAGATAAGACGAATCAGATTAATATCTTAAAAATATTATTAATTGATGGCGAGATCAAATTTGAGAGGATAAAGTCCTTTCCGCCTTAGAAACAGATCAGGTGTACAATGTATCTAAGTGAGAGCATGGTTTATTTACTATCCCTGTGTAAATTAGCTTGAATAAGCTATTTAAGCTTATTTCGACTGTTTCTGTAATTATATTTATTATTTTTATTACAGATTCGACAATAACGCGTCATTACACTCATATAGAAAGCATTAATCAACCGAGTGTTATCAGTGATACCTATTACGAAGTTTCTTGCGTTCATGAACTGTATTATGGTTATTGCAGTTGGCACCCACTAGTCGTCAAATTAGCTGCAAATGTGTTTTTATTTGTTCGAACGCTTTATTTGACCTGTAAGGGTTGACCTGTTGCTAAGTGTACGAGTATATATCCAGTGTGTAGGTATAGTCTTCAGCTAGTGATTAGGTATACGCATATCTCACATTATCAACAGCTGACAGACTCGTGTTAAGTGTACCACATAATCTAAATTGCGATTTGTGAAATAAATATAGTGGGCTATCATAAAGTTTATCTCTAGTCCAGTCGAGGTAGACATAAAACTAGCCTGAAATAGAAAAAATTAGAGGCCGCGATTTTTTTTTTTAAACGTCGGGGGGGGGGGTGGTTGGAAGTCTAAATATCGATTTTCGGGACAATCCCGCCGCCGCCGTCGCCGCCATCTTGATTTAAAGTTCAATTTTTTTGTTTTTCTGAAATAACTCGTTAATTTACAACTTTAGAGCAAAAATTGTAGTATCCAAAGTTGTTGGAAATTTAATTTCCTACAAGTTTGTTTATTACCATTTTTACGCTAGGATCAATATTTGCAGAGTTATACTATCAAGTTTATAAAAAAAAATCGTAATTGGTGGAATTTTATTTTCTTCAACTTTGGTTCTCGCACTGATTTTACTCCACGATCAATATTTTCGGATATATATATATGTTTATATATTGTAACGTATATTGGAAAACCCCTGAACTGAGTATACACAGCGTTACCAGAAAGTCGTTATTTCGTACTAGATTCTCGGAATCTGACAATAGATTCCATTCATTGTTTAAATAACCTCAACGGATTTCTGGCAACACTGAGTATACATGAAGAAAAGATATAGCTGTCCCCGGGAAGGGTCCTTCAGGTATGTATCTCTCGGAGTTTTATTGACGTTCAAATTATCTGACCGTTTTGGTCTTCAGGTCTGTATATATATGGGGCATTCCAAGTGAAATCGTGGGGTCATTTCCCTCGGGTCATCAGATCCTCGCGTAACTTTTTTTTCGCATTGGTTCCACTTCAAAAACGGCTTCATTTTTTTAAAGAATTTTCTCGCCATTCCTTCAGGTGGCGCGACGATCATTTTTGTGTAAAAAAGGGATAACCGGAAAAACACCACTTTTAAAATTCTGCAATTTTTTCCGCAGATTCTGGGTAAAAAATAATTAATATCTATCATGATTAGAAAGTGGGCTCCGGCTGCCTCATATTTTTTTTTTTAATTTTCTTTTTTCAGTTTCTAAAATAAAATGAAAAAATTAATTTCTAATATCTCTAACATGAGTAAAAAAAATAAATAAAAATAAAACATGTCTTGGAAAATTTTGATATTTTGCATATTTTTCAAAATACATGAAAAAAATATTTTATTGAAGAAAAATATTTTCCTCCTTAATTTTGAAAAATATGCAAAATATCAAAATTCTTCAAGATGTTTTATTTTTATTTTTTTTTTACTCATGTAAGGGGTATTAGGAATTAATTTTTTCATTTTATTTTAGACGGAAAAAAAAATTATTTAAAAAAATATGAGGCAGCTGCATCCCACTTTTTAATCATGATAAATATTACTTAATTATGACCCAGAATCTGTAGAAAAAATTGCAGAATTTTAGAAATGGTGTTTTTTCAGTTATCGCTTTCTATTCAAGTATTTTATCAAAAAAAAAGATTTTTCTCATTTATTTTGAAAAATATGCAAAATATCAAAATTTTCCAAGATGTTTTATTTTTATTTATTTTTTTTACTCATGTTAGAGATATTAGAAATTAATTTTTTCATTTTATTTTAGAAACTGAAAAAAGAAAATTAAAAAAAAAATATGAGGCAGCCGGAGCCCACTTTCTAATCATGATAGATATTAATTACTTTTTACCCAGAATCTGCGGAAAAAATTGCAGAATTTTAAAAGTGGTGTTTTTCCGGTTATCCCTTTTTTACACAAAAATGATCGTCGCGCCACCTGAATAGAAGGAATGTTATTGAATTAGTTGCGTGTAGCACGTTGTAGTGGATGGACGTTTCTAAAATGGAGGAGTGTTTCGTGTGTGGAAAGCAGACAACCGATGGCGACAAAGTTACTGTGAAAAAACGTGGTGTTCAGACACTCTTGACGGCTAGTATTGCTAGAGGTGATGTACAACATGAGCGGATGCTGCGGAATAAGGATAACGTTATCTTGCACCCAGCTTGCTATAAATATTACAGTGATTCGAGATCTGCGCAGGCATCACGTCGGAGAAGCCTTGAAAAATCGGCATCGACGTCGTTGTCATCGTCATCAGCAGTACAAACAAATATATCAATGGCGTTCGATTTTAAAAATCGGTGTTTCTTATGTAGCGAAGTACTTGAGGAGCCAGCGCAAGCAAAGCTCCGGATCGAAAAGCGAAGAAGGATTATGTCTGTTACCAAAACCTCGTTCGGGAATACATTGCTCGAACTTTTCAGGAATCGTAACGATAAATTTGCGATGAAAGTGAGAGCGCGTATCGAAAATATTCCCGATCTAACAGCTGTTGGAGCGCGATATCACAGGGATTGTAGCAAACCTATATATAAACCGGTTGCGGTTGAGAATCGACCGGAGAGGCCAGTATCCAGCAACATCGATCGTGCTATGGAATACATTTATAATTATATCGAACAGCATAATGAGGAATGTCAATTTCCAGTCAACGATCTGTTGGGAAAAATCGAAGGAGAATACGTTCCTGATGTGAAAACCGTAAAGGCACGTTTAAAGGAACATTATGGAGACGAAATTGTGATATTGGAGACGGCAGGCATCGGTTCCACCGCCTTGTTCCGAAATACTGGTCACAAACTACTCGCACAACGCTGGTACGAGGATCGAAATGCGGATAAAGGACAAGAGAGGCTGAGGGTCGTGCGCGAAGCTGCCGCTATAATTTTAGAGGACATACGCTCGACACTTTATGATGTCAAGAATTATCCTCCGAGCGATAACTTTTTGCAAAACGTCGAGGATGCAATTCCCGAATCTCTCCACGTTCTTTTAACAAACATTATTTGTAAGTAGAAAAGGAATTCGCTCGATGCGTGGAAGAAAAAATGCACTGCTATCGCGCATGCCATCGTATCTGCCGTACGTCCGCGATCTTTCCTTTCGCCATTAAAACTGGGGGTTGGCGCTTTTTTATACAAGAAGTATGGGTCGAAAACTTTAATCAACGTTCTTTCCGCGTTGGGACTGTCTGCAACGTACGATGAAATTAGTACGTTCGAGGCTTCCTCTGTCATCCGACGTCAGCGCCAGGTTAAAGAGAGAACATTCTCACAGTTCGTTTTTGACAACGCGGACTTCAACATTAATACATTGGATGGAAAAAATACTTTTCACTACATGGGAGGGATTCAATGCCTAACGCCGTTCGATGGTATAGAACCGGAAACACCAACAAGTCGCGACTCTTCAAAAACATCTGCCGCAGTCATTGCAGAAGCCGGACACGTTGAAATTTCTTATTACGGTAAAGAAAAATCAGCGGGTCTCCAGAACGTGAAGGTTGCTGATATAACGGAAATGCAACAAATTTCTGAAACGTGTCTGCCAACCATTGGTGATCTGATGTGGCTCTACGGAAAATGGTCCTGCATCGACGATATACCAGGGTGGAACGGATTCATGGAAGAAGCTACGGCCGGAAAAACCTTCGTCATTTCGAGTATAATATTTCTTCCGTTCATCCATGCACCTCCTTCAGATTACGACACGATACATACAACTCTTGTGTATGCTCACGCCAGGAGCAAAGCTTCGAACAGCAAATCGTGCATCGTAACGTTCGATCAGCCACTGTATTGGAAAGCGCATGATATTGTTTCCAACATTGAACCACCCTCTGAGATTAATTCCATCATTCTTCGCCTGGGGGGATTTCATCTCCTCATATCATTTTTGGGTGCGACCGGATTCATAATGGGGGGCAGTGGACTTGAGGACGCTCTGAAAATTATTTACGCTGAAAATTGCGTACAGAAGATCCTATCAGGTCACGCGTATTCGAGAGCTGTTCGTGCTCATTTTCTCGTCCATGCATCCTTAACGAAGCGCGTCATGGACATAATTGAGTTTGACGACGAAGAACGCAATGAGATGGAGCAATTACTTCTGGATTTCGATCGGACAGTCATTCTAGATGCTGAAGAAAACGATTTGGTCAAAGCTGTGATCGATAAATTCGGGGCGGCGCTCAATCAACTTGTCAACAACGGACCCACTGCTAAACTATGGACTCAGTACTTCCGAATGATCACGTTGGTGAAACAGTTCATAGAAGCCGAACGATCTGGAAACTGGAAACTCCATCTCACTACAATTCAAAGGATGCTGCCCTTCTTCCACGCTAGCGGTCACTTCCTGTACGCGAAGAGCGCCAATCTATATCTTCAAGATATGTTGAAGCTACGTGATAAGATGTCGGCTGATGATTATGAAAAATTTACAACGGAAGGTTACTTCACAATTCGGCGTACCAACAAATTTTGGTCAGGCATCATGTCTGACCAGTCGATTGAACAGACTCTCAATCGAGAATCTAAAATAAGTGGAGGATTGTTTGGACGAGGAGCTAGTGAAAGCGTGGCAACAAGATGGACCATGGGTGCGGTGCAAATGCAGAATATTTGCCAACAAGTGGAGGATTTTTGCAATATTCACAGCGCGACAACTGAGCAACACGTCGACTTCCGGCCAACTCGTGTCTCTAGAGACAATTCGGATATGGAGAAGTTGGATCAGTGGTTCGCTGCACATGATCCTTTCCCTGTTGGTTCTCAACTGATGTCTATCAGCACGGGATTTATCGGCACAGCAAATATTAACTGTCATCTCGCTTCTGAAATTGGTGCGAAAATGATGAAGAATATGATCGGTTCAACTTACAGTTCGGTGACATTTAAACGAAAGGACAAAATCTTACCCTTGAATACAACTTCAAGCAGCATTACCATTGACAAAACAACTGTGCCAATAAATCCTCTCCTGCTTTTCCAGCGCATCAGCATTTCCAAGCAATCCGACAAAGACCTGCAGGATTGTTTCGCTTACGAGCTCGCGCCGTACCCTCTTTCGTTATTCAATGAAGAAGGAATGCGAAAGGGTACAAAGTCTGTATTATACAACTGTTTCGAGCCTCTACAACGTTCTCCGTCTCTAGGAGACAGGCGCCTCGAGGTTATTGATGGAGGATATTTGTTGCACAAAGTTATTTGGCCTCGCACGCAAGCAACGTTCGATAAAATTTGCGAAACATACGTGTCATACGTGAGAAGACATTTTACGGAGAAAGTTATCATTGTTTTCGATGGGTATCCAGAGAATTCAGAAAAGAATGTTCCTAAAGGGTGGGAACGCAGAAGACGAGCAGCGAAGTACGGTTCCTCTGAGATTGTTGTCAAGGCGGCCTCCGTTCCCTTTATAACGCAAGAAAAATTTTTGGCAAATGACAAAAACAAAGCCCACTTCATCGATCTACTTAAAACAGCCCTGGAGAAGTCCGATATCACAGTTCAGCAGGCACCAGCAGATGCAGATCCGTTCATCGTAGGAACAGTGATTTCTGAAGCTCCGCAGTACGATCAAGTGACAATCATCGGCGAAGACATCGACCTTCTGGTTCTACTCACTGGCATCGGACGTCATGTGAACAACGTTTTCTTCAAGAAACCAGGCAAAGGGCGCAATCCTGAACACGTGTACTCGCCGAAGAGTTTCCAGTATGGAGAAGATGTTGCGCAGCACATTTTATTTCTCCATGCTTTCAGTGGATGTGACACAACGTCCTCGATATTCAACATCGGGAAAATAAAATTTCTCAGCACGATTCAAAAACATCCACAAATCGCCAAAGTTCTCAACTTGTTCAAGGAACACGAAATTAGTAAGGCTGTCTTGGCTCATGCCGGTGAATGCTTCTTGATCGCTTTGTTCGGAGGCGGAGAAGGCGATAAATCTTTAGACGCACTCCGATACAAAAAATTCACAAAATCCGTTGTAAAAAAAAAATTCGACTTGGCTACACTTCCACCAACAAGCGCAGCGGCGGAATACCACACGTATAGGGCATACCTTCAAGTCCAAATTTGGTTGGAGTACGAAATGCTCGCAACGGATTGGGGCTGGAAGAAAACAAATCGTGGGTTGGACCGATCACAACCCCCGCCGACCCAGCACCGGAGTCTTTGCTCAAATTAATATCCTGCAAATGCAAGTCCAAGTGCGGAAAGATGTGTGGCTGCCGTAAAGCGGGCCTCAAGTGCTCCGTTTTATGTCTGCACTGCAGCGGAGAAACGTGTGAAAATGTAACAAACATGAGGGATCTCCTGCTGGAGGAAGACTACGATGATGATGACGACAATTTCGAGGATCTCGGTTCGGAAGAAGTGGCTGAACCTTTCGTCGACAGTCCTGATGCTCCGATCGAGAGCGAGGAGGCAGAAGAGATCGCGAGCGAAAATGTAGCTGGGCCCTCGACAAAACGATTACGATTGGCATAGGGGAAGATAACTACGCGTGATTGAAATTAAAGGTACGTGTCTTATGGAAGGAAGCAACATTAATATGAATTATACATAATTGTCAAGTTAAGATAACTAATCAGTTGTTCAAATCCACAGGTTTCTACTTGCTGAAATGCCGAGAAGACACAACCAGATGTAAAAGACACGAAATTCCCCTCAACATTCTCCATTACAATTTTTTGTCAATAAACTACATAATAAACGAAAAATTTGAAAAATAAAAAACATTTCACCTCCGATTTGAACATTTCATTTCACCTCCGAAAATATTGATCGTGGAGTAAAATCAGTGCGAGAACCAAAGTTGAAGAAAATAAAATTCCACCAATTACGATTTTTTTTTATAAACTTGATAGTATAACTCTGCAAATATTGATCCTAGCGTAAAAATGGTAATAAACAAACTTATAGGAAATTAAATTTCCAACAACTTTGGATACTACAATTTTTGCTCTAAAGTTGTAAATTAACGAGTTATTTCAGAAAAACAAAAAAATTGAACTTTAAATCAAGATGGCGGCGACGGCGGCGGCGGGATTGTCCCGAAAATCGATATTTAGACTTCCAACCACCCCCCCCGACGTTTAAAAAAAAAAAATTGCGGCCTCTAATTTTTTCTATTTAAATGTCTGCCCCGACTGGACTACTCGGGTCACTAACGAACTGAGTTAGAAAAACAGAATCACTGTGATAAGTGCTTCGCTGGCGCCTATTTACAAATCGGTTGAGATAATTGTTATCACTAATTAATTCAACCAAAAAATAGATTAATGTTTTTACATATAACATGACAAGGAAAAAAAACCCAAATACATAACAATTCAGAATTAGTTTGCATTCATTTTTGTTTAGGCATTTTAATTTAATTTTCACTTTGACATCATCATTTTCAATGAAACAATGACCAAACACGAAAAAGTCGAGAAATGCGACTTAACCGGTTAAATTTAAAATTTAACCGGTTAAACCTTGACTCAACAGCCAAGACCATTAAATTCGACACCACAGTGCTAATAAAGCTACTATAGAATACTCGGAGTACTAACACAAATTATGTATCTGTGGTACTAGTACGTACATATTACCTACGTATATACTAGTATCATACATATGTACAATGAAGCAAGAGTAATAGTTAAATAGCAATTAACGTGAGTGCTTTCACAGCGCCCAGCATCCGGCGTCCTGCGCTCCCAATTGGACTTCCGAGCGCGTTTCCGAAATCGCTCCGACAATAAGCCGACGCGACGCGACGGTTAATGACTGAAGGGAACAACTATTGTTTTGTTATTATTACGGCACGAGACAGGATGCCGGTTAATTAGACGCTAATTTACTAAGTTGTTATAGTTACCGTTTTCTGCTTTTGTTATTTGAATTAAATTAGTGGACGTGGGACTTCTTTCTAGAGATTATAATGATAAATTTAGTGTTTATTGCGTACGAATTAAAGTGCCGGTCACTTTTCAGGTAATTTATTTGATGGCTCGCAGATGTCCTACTTTACATAGACAAGAAATTTGTAGGTTGAATCTACGATTCGCATGATATCTATCTGTTTATAAATGAATCTAAACTCTTAAAGAAAAATGATTGTTTATCTTACTCTCTCGTAAATAGGTACGTTCTTAAAAAACTAATTTATAGTGCGACATAGTAAGGTCTAACATAACTATTAGGTACATACTTTAAGGTGTACGCGCTGACTCTGTCCAGGTACATACTTATATCACAGACTGGGGTTTATCTATACCATACCATAAGCCTGTGTTTCTCCACTGTTGTACCTACATTAAATAAAGAAATTTGTAGCGTGTGCTATGGTGTGCGGCGTGTCACCATCCCTAGCTAACGTGGCTCTTCCGTTATGGCTGTCACAACACCACGCCCGAATACCAATTTATGAACTACGACCGACGAAACCATTTCATCGTTAAAGTGCATGTCAATCAATATTAATATGTTTATCCCACGATCCTCCCTTTTGTCGTATGCCGAAAACAAAGTGATTAGAATCGCTTCTAGTTTTCATGTAACAATAATTGTACATTTACGAATTTAACCGTCAAAATAAGTACAAAGAATGATAATAACTTTATAGGACTTTGTGACAGGAACTCAGGAAATGAAGTAGAGTTTTTGTTTAATTATTATACAAATAGTGTTTTGTGGTTTAATAGTGGTAGTGATAGATATAGTGTTTTTTGTGCGTAATCTAATGTTTATGATTATGAAATAAAAACAGAAGACTGTGTTTTTGTGTGCTTCCAAGGAGTCCAACTCAGTAGGTTTACCGGTCCTCAGTAAACCTACTTTCACTTTACTGACAACTCCTAACTTATTATATTGTAGTTAGACGAGACTGGACAACGCTAATTGCTCTATTGCAATATAAGAAGAAATGTAGTGAAATTGTAGATTTATATAAATATGTAAAAGCGAAAAATATAAAAAATGAGGGCATTCAGTGGCGCCGGATTATCCAAGTTAATAACGCTGATTCCCGTGTCCCAGTTCGCCGATGACGGCAGTGCGTCAGGCAGGGCGCGACCCGCAATTATCCACCCGAAACAAACCGCACAGATCGCACGCGCACTCATCTACGTATGTGCGGTTTAATTGTTTAGCGCATTCTATTATATGCCACGGCTTCATTCACTGGTCGCTCGGAATTCCTACTCGTATTGTGCGATGATAAGTCATGGACATCATGTAGGTACGATTACATTTTTGGGTCGTTTTAATACTTACTTTAAAAGTCTTCTTTATTTCATTTGCAACGGAGAGTAGGTAAGTAGTGTCTTTGGTACAGTGTTTTTACACAAACATTGTATTTTCCTTCGCTATCGCTGTGTCCAATTGCAGCTTATACGTATAACGGTACTCATATTACATTTATTCAATATCTATATGTATCATTTTCACCAATTTTATAGCAAGAAATCTGATTAATCAAATTGTTAAAGCTTTTTTATAGAAGCCTGTAATTATAAAAATCGTTTTGAGTCTGTTTTGCGAAATATTTATAAAACTGGAAACTTGTACAAGTGCAGAACAGCACACACAAAATAATAATTAATATACTGTTATACATTTCATAGCTGTTGTAGGTCAGCAAATTGTAATCAGAATTACGTCAATAATATTTCAGAATACTTGTTGTGTTTTCATATTCTATTTCATTTGTGTTTAATTAATAGATGTTATTTGAATAAATCAATTAACTAGAACTGATAAAACAGGGTGAACTATTAAGTAATTGGCCAGAGAGCGGTTTGATAACTTCATTACTAGAGCGAAGGACACCCACTGAGACGCTAATTGAATTTATCTAATAAATTTCAACACGCCATGATATTAGCGCCATATGTCATGTTTTCAAACAATTTATTTCTTAAACTGACGAACCATTTTAATTGAAAATGTCCTAATCATAATTGCCTCCAGAAATAATTTGTTCTACACTTGTAAATAGTAGGTATAAGAACACGTATTATACGTGTACGAGTATATGCGTTTATTATACGTTTAAATACACTTCTGCATATATCATATACTTATTCAAAATCATTAACAGGTTGTATTTAAGACGTTGATGAAGACGCACCTGCGACATCCGGTAAACACCTATCCACGTCGTTAGCGATGCAGCTCGACCGTGAAAATCCGTTACAGAAACGCATTATTCCTTTTTTACCGCGTTTACTTGACCTTGGCTTACTTTAACTTATATTTCACGCTTGTAGTTCACCGTGAGAAAGTAAAACGCGTAGCAAAACAGACTTTCAAGTGTTCACTTGAGGATTGTTTGGGTAAAGACACGAGAATGTGTGCACGTGTGAGACATAAACACACGCAAAACTTCTGCAGAACCAATTACGGAACACATGAAAGCAACTATAAAACATTAATCATAAACATGTTCTACTTTGTATCACTTATAAAAGAACTTTATTTTTAAAACTGTAGAGACGTCTGATCGTGTCGATTTCAACTTTGGAGTTAAGTCGAGAGTCGAGTATATTTTTGTTGTTCCAGTTTATTTAGTTTTTCTCTGTGCTTTAAATATGGTATTCAATAAGTACGGATTCAAACAGTGCACTTAATATGACTTCCGTACCAGTAATTAAGTAGGTAAATTTTAAAGGTGAAGTAACGCTAAATAAACAGGATCTGTTTAATTGGATCAGCGCCCGCACCATTAACTGCTAATTGATGTAAATCAGTCGTGGTGTTGAAACCCATGCCCACTATCTTGTCATTGTCTATTAACAATTTACATATTTATACCATTTATCTACCATATCCATCTAGTAATTGTGAACGACATTGAAACAACAATATTGTATGTCATTGTTTATTTTAAAACCTTGTCAAAATTTGACATGTAGATAGCAATAAATGCTAGGATTTTTTACATTGTAAAAAGTTATAGATAGAGTAATGCAACATGTTTTTCACGGCAACTTAGTCTCCTACCCCTTATTAGTTTCATTTAACCCCTGCACGTTCATATTACATGCTCTATTACACCATAAAATATTATATTACTATAATAGTTATTATTATTATATTACTATTACAGCTGCATATGATATCACTATTTATCTACGAGTATATTATTATTACATACTTTATTTGAAGAAGTCAAGGTAGACAGACATACCTACTGGCACAATTTTATGATTTCAGAATATAACTAGACAAAATAATTTGATCCGGCTCACACTGCGCGAAACGTCATAATTAGGTAAATGCAATAAAACGGTTATTAAGGACGCAGCGAGCCTATATTAGTCCATGATGTCTCAGTACCAAATACAAATCTCTGATATAATTCACCACACTACGACTACAGCATTTTTTGAGTTACATTGACTTATTTAAATTAACAAAAAAAATCTTTAAAAAGGGCAATAGTTAAATTGCATCGTAAATAATGCAATGAAGGCACATAAATCTTTAACTTATGCTACGTGGGTGGATGAGTAATATACCCACCCAAATCCAAGATCATGCACACACACACGCATAAACGGACACACACACACACACGAATATACATACATATGCATATAGAATTAAGATATATGTAATATAAGATGTTATAGTATCATAGGTATTATGTATTATGGTTTTGTGTTAAACAGGTACAAGCGACTGCAGCTTGCTGTCACCTCAATATGTATGTTTAGTAATAGATATGTTTAATAACTATGTATTTAGTGTAATCTTGTATTGGCCTTGGTTTATAACTTTATTTTTTGTTTATATATACTATCACTGTTGGGTTGCAAATAAAAAAAAATATTATAAAATACAGAACTACCATAAAACAATAACAGGTACTTTTATTTACTCATATAACAAATAATCAGTTCTATTCGTAATTAACTCATAGCGCTGACCGCTGGCTCACCCAAATTAAGTCAGCAGCTCCACCCAGTGCTCGAGAATGCAGGAGTCACACCTCCTTGAAGTCCTCTTCATGATGCTGTTGTTGTTATCCCGTAGTCTCTACAGCATTATGTAAAAATCATCTGTACGCGCCTCAGTAGAGACTCAACTTCTTGAGATTCTGCAGAATAACAACGTTAGACTCAACAACGCTCTAAGTACATTATTATAGTAGGTACTACGTTGAACCTATAGGACGCCAATCGATTTCTGCTTATGTTATTTTTATATTTTTCAGTGTACACTGGGATGCAGCCTTTGGCAAAAGGGACTGGAGAATTCTTGTCAAACCATCTGCGTAAGTATTGTAACATAACTAAAATTAAGCAATATTATTAGTCTTTATTATTAATTAACTAATTATGTAATATTTTTTTGCAGAATGTTACATCAGAGACAGTTTTTTCCCGCGAATTGTACTGCGTTATGGGATGTAACGAAGCCCTTAACACATATTTTCAAAAATTAAGAGGTTAGTCAGCTGATTTCTGCCCTTTTCTCTTTCCCCTATTGAGTGACTGGAATCTTAAATGTGTACTTCTTTGATGTCCTTTTCCTTTCAGAGTTAATCGGTACTCCACCCGCACCCGCGCTAGTAGCTGACAGTCTAACCGCAACGTCCCTGTCCCTGGTGTGGGAGGTCCCTAACCTCGGCAACCTCAGTTACCTGGTGCAATGGCGCTACGAGGAACTACCGGGCACTTGGCAATATTACTCTAACACTAGCCATTCAGATAGGTCCATCATACATGTGGAAAACTTACGACCATATACCAAATATAGGGTATGTTCATTGATCATTTATAGTTGCTGTAATAGTTATCAATGTTATCATACATTTAATAGGTGGTAAATTTTGATCAATTATTGTCCTCTTTTTAGTTCCGAGTGGCCATTTTCTTATCGGGTCGTGGTGGTACTGGTGAACCAGTGTATTCAGCGCCATCAGTCGTAATCTCCACACTAGAGACCGGCAAGCCAAGTTCCGAACCATCAGCTTTGCGTGCAGCCACACCGGACCCCAGCCGCGTAGCCATATCATGGGAACCGGGACCTTTCCCCAATGGACCCTTGATTTCGTACGTGCTAAGATTGGCTGACACTCAGCCTAATACTTACGCTGTATTAGAGGTAAGGAAACGTGCGTCGAAGCAGACAAAATATATGAAACGCCTTGGAACATAGCCCATTTTGTGTCTGTAGGCAGATGTATGATGTATGAAGCGCAGTAGTTATAAACATTATGGCAGTAAAACGTTTTTTTTTTCAGGATATGCCAGCATCAAACAATACACTGTTTTACATGTTTCAAAATCTTGCACCAGCTCGAGAATACGAGGTGTCAGTGGCAATGCGCAACGCGATCGGTGAAGGACCCAGAGCTTACGTAACAGTGTCTACTCCCGCTTTACCTACATGTAAGTTCCTCAACTCTCAATCGAATCCATCTTCCTCAAAATTATTAATTACAGCTTGTATCACAGCATTTTATGTTTTCAGCATTTCCTAGTCAACAACCTATTCTAATAATGGGAGGAGAACACAATATATTAGCAGCACCTGCAAATGACATACTTTCATATCCTGTCCAACTTTATAGCACTGAACACTATATAACAGGTACGAGAAAATATTAATTTTCAATTCTAATGTAAGTTTTCTATCCAACTACTTATAATAAATGCTAATGAATTTTAAATAATGTTTCAGGAGTTGGTCTTGATATATCTAGTGACTATTTATTCGTATCCGTTTCAAATGGTTTCGTTTACCGTACTTCCCTGTCTAGAAAAGGTGTCTCTGAGGCCATTCTTACACCAAAGAATATTTCATTCAAACCTCACGACCTGTCTATAGATTGGCTTAATCAAGACTTGTATGTACTTGGTGAAGTTTATTACACTAAAGAAGGTTCGAATTCGACGAATACGCATTCAAATTGGGAGATATTACGATGTGATTTCGATGGAAGAAACCAACTTGTCGCTTTGTCTGGATTCACTTCACGTCCTATTCATTTTGAAGTCGATGCTTACAATGGGTAAGTAGCTCCGTATAATACTATTATAGTTTCTTCATGTCATAATACAATATTCAGGTTTTGAAACATAAAATATGATATTAGATTCAAACCAAAGGACTAAAAGAATGTAATTGCAGGTACTTATTCGTGATCGTAGATCGTGGAGGTTTATATAGACTTGATTTGGCGAATATATCAAATGGTGTGCATCATGATGCCCAACCTGAACTAATTGTAAGAGATGCCCATCTCGGAGCCTTTACTGTGGACCATGCTGATTTCAGACTCCTTGTTGCTCATCTCAAACGGAATACGGTACTGGCTGTCTCTCTAGACGGGTAAATATTTATGTTCTAATTATCTTTTAAACAATTCTTGTAGTTTACGTTATAATTTTTCTTTATAATAATTCACGGTTTCTCTATTTGCAGGCGCGAAGTTACCGATTTTCGAAGTAATACGCAAACACCGATGTTTCTATCGGCGCGTTCAATAGCATACGCCAGTGGCCTCTTTTACTGGACAAATGGCAAGGAAATGTTAATAGAAGAGTACCACGCGCAAACAGAGAGTTACTTTCACAACGAATATCCTATAGAGTACCATAGCAAGAAAATTGCAATGCGTCAAGTTTTGGTGGCGTTAAGGAGTTGTCAACCAATTCCAGTGCCTGTGAATCCTCCGATTGGAGTGCAAAGTGTAATGGGTGTCAATCGAGCAAAGGTGTCGTGGTCACCACCTCATTTGTTAGGACACCAGGGAAGTGGTGCGTGGCAACAGTGGTCGTTTCATCTTCAACTGACACATCTTGCAACTGGAGAAACCATTGATCTTAAGAATATCGATGGATTCATGTATATTGTAGAAAACTTAAAGCAAGATGCTGACTATGTCATCAAAGTTGCAGCAGTGACAGAATCTGGTTCAGGTATATAAACTAAATATAATAAATATCAATTATTATTAAAAATAAAAAACCAAACTATTTTTCTCAAATATTTTGTAATAATATATATCTATCTCAAATGTTTTCAGGACCCTGGTCTTCTGAATTCGTGGGTAAAACATTAGCATCTTCACCTACAACTTTACATAGCACGTTGTTATGGTCAGGGCCTGATGGACTTTTGCAAACTGATTTGACTGGTGACAATTTAAAAACTTTGATTCACAGGTATAAGATACGATCTTTCTTTAGATTACTGATACACCAAAATTCGGACCCTGGGTGGTGGAGGGTTTAAATATACATTACTAATAAATTAAATAAAAAGACGTGTCTAAATATAATTAGGTCAATATTCCAGTTGTTGTTCTTTTCCAGAGCCCACCTAAATAATTACCATATCACCGACATTTCATGGTATCGCGATAAACTCTACTTGGTAACCAATGCCTCCACCGTGATGTGGTACAACACTACTTCTCATGAAAAAGGATTGATGCCTAACATGGATAACGTCGGAAGCTTAGCAGTAGATTGGGTTGGCAAGAGAATTTACTGGTCTAATCCTAAACAACAATTGGTAAGCTGACTTCAAGAAAGGACGAGTTACGATATATTTTCCGTTGTAAGGGCATTCAAATCTTATAATTTCATAATTTTGTCCAGATAACCCGAGGAAACCTTGATGGTGGCAATCGCGAACCTGTACCAATTGTAACAGTTGCAAAAGAACTCACAATTGATTCGCTAGGAGCTTACATTTACTGGAATACGGGACATGCAGTTGAGGCAGCAAGATTAAACGGCGAGAATAAGATGATTTATTATCCAGCACAACTCTTTAGTGGTAAACAAGGTAATCAATTATGCGCTTTTATTTAAAGAAACATTACTGATATTTACTCACTTGAAAATCGTTAAGTAAATAATATATATTTTGTTGTAGTAATGGGTCTCACCGCGGATTTAGAAAAAAAGTGGCTGTACTGGCTGGTCAGAAGTTACGACGGATCTGAATTACATCGTGCTCCCACAGCTGATCAGATTTCCTATGGTGTAAACGAAGTAAGTTTAAAAAATCGAACTGTCAAGGATTACTGATTATGGCCAAATGTGGCCTATGAACACAAATTCATATAGAGACATCCACCACCAAGTGTTACCGAGTGCACCAGCCAATTTGAAAAAAATCACAATTACAACAGTAATATGTATAAGCAGCGGTATATCGAAACTATATCTTGTACAAAATATTTATTTTCCAGATTTCGGGTTCTTTGGTGACTCGTTTGGCTGGTACTGCGACCTTAGGCCCTCTGTGTTACTTCAGTGGTCGACTAGTGTGGGTGCAAGACGCGTCACGAGCTGTGGTGTCTGACCTCGAGGGAAAATATACCGCCGAGCTTGTGCCCAGGGTCCATGTCATAGCTGTCAGGGATCCCACGCTGCATGTTAATAGTGGTATGTTTGTTAGCTAAAAACTTTGTGTATCCTAGACGCTATAAGAAAATAGAGTGATTGGATATCCTTTGATTGTATACTCAGCAACCACTAATCCACTCGACTGTAACACTTATTACAAACTCATTAGATGACATTGTATAGGTTGATTTGTTGATTATCATACGTTTAGTATTATAAACTGTTGGTGTTGCATTATTGACTTATGAGTAAAATTGCTATAACTTTAGTTTCGAATAGTGATTAATGAGAATATGTAATAAAATGATAATGAAAAGATGGTTTAATAACGAGACGTTTTCTCTATTCAGAATATCTGATAGCGATACCGGAGACAATCAATGACACGTCAATCCGGGTGGAAGGCAAATGGGCCCGTTTCAACGTAACGTGGGCTCCTGCGGCCAGCGTTAACGTCAACAACAGCCGCGTCTACTACGATGTCAGCCTACACTTCCCTGGACAATATAAAATTGAGGTAAGTAAAAAATAAGAACTTCGGTGTTTTCTGCTGCAACAGCACTTTCGTAATAGTATAAGTCTGTACTTCCTGGTAGATAGAAGATGGCGTCCTATATTCATACGGAAGTGCTGTACAGTAGCGAAAAACTACAATTCATTTACTTACGACTACTTAACGGAGTCTTTGCACAACCATGCCTTGATTTTTGTAAGGCTTGCTGTCACTAGGACACACACAACAATTAGCCTAGGGAAAAGGGTAATGTGTGATAACGAGTAACAATTATATCCGGTCCTGCCGCATGTTGGGCAGATCAGGACTCTGATTTACAGCTTGAAACAAAGATTTTAGTTTTTGTTTACGATGCGCACACTAGGCGCGCACCTGCCTCGCGTTACGCGAAAGCAGCCCGAGGAATGTGCACTCGGGCCCAAATGTATTAAACTTACTCAATAACCACCACAATGGTGGGTAAGCACAATAATAGGATATACAGGCCTCACTTACCCCAGGTGGGTTTGCCCACGCACAAATCTGGAAAGTGTTCCTACGCTAGTCCCTACTAGACGTGACCTATCTTAGTGTGATTGAATAAATAAATACATAAATTCCCAATAAATACTTGTGTAGTAATCCAAGTCTCGTCCTGTGGTGAGCCGGTGGCCGCTATCGTTCGGCAACTCACACCCGGCAGCAAATCACCTCGAGAAATGACTCCAAACCACAAGCACAATCACACCCAAACAATTCCAACCAAAACACTCGCGTGGCACAAGGATATCGCGAACAAGACCTATTAATAGGCGCGAATATCAATAATCAACTGTCCGAGACCGCGGTGTGAATTTAACTCCAATTTAACTCTGCTCGCCGCCGAGCGCGTGTTACTACTCAAAAAATATCAAATTCTCAAACCGCCTTCAATATGGCGGGGACAAAAAAATGTTGCTTCAAATAATCAAGGTATGCGGGTATGCAAAGATGCTCGCGCCAATTCCAAACAATCCCCCGTCCCGAGCCGAAGTATTCGGGTCGCTAATCAATGGGTAAGCGGGATAATGTCGCGACGGCCCGCTTCAAAATAGAATCGCCCACCAAGACCTCGGCTAACCTGGGAACACCATCAGAGCCCGAAAAAAGGTTAACAATGCGCCCCCGGCGCCAACACAAGGGCGGTAGGTTAGCATCTTTAACCAACACGAGGTCCCCAACCTTCGGCGGATTCGTTTTGTCCGTCCACTTGACGCGCTGCTGCAGAGTGTGCAAATATTCAAGGTGCCAGCGTTTCCAGAAACTCTGAGTGAGTTGCTGGAGCAATTGAAAACGCGACAAACGAGAACTGGGCACATCAGTCCAAGGGTACTCTGGCAGAGCGACGAGTGGCTGACCAATCAAAAAATGGCCCGGCGTTAGGGCTTCCAAATCATTCGGATCCGACGAAAGTGGGCATAGCGGTCGAGAGTTGAGGACGGCCTCAACTTTCGCAAACACGGTCGCGAGTTCCTCAAATGTGAGAATCGTCTCACCAATAACGCGCCTCAAATGGGTCTTTGCCGATTTAACTACGGCCTCAAAAATTCCACCCCAGTGCGGACAAACTGGCGGATCGAAGCGCCAGGTTATCCCACGGAGGGCCATCTCACGACCCAAATTCATTTTCTGCTCTTCAAGAAACTCACACACATCCCTTAAGTAGTTATTGGCCCCATGAAAATTAGTTCCGTTGTCGGACCTAATCAAAGTAGGAAGTCCCCTACGGGATACAAATCGGCTGAGGGCCGCTACGAAGGCTTCTGTGGAGAGAGCAGACACAACTTCCAAGTGTGTGGCCTTAGTAGACAGGCACACAAAAACACACAAATATGCCTTTACGGATTTAGCGTTACGAAGCTGAGATGACTTCACCAAAAAAGGACCAGCAAAATCCGTACCAACTGTGGCAAAGGGTCTGGACTCAGAGACTCGGTCCGCGGGCAAATCGCCCATCTGGGGTTGCATGGTAGAAGCTTTAGTCCTATAACAAGACATGCAACGAAAAATGACTCCCCGGACGAGTCGTCTAGCCGACAAAATCCAAAATTCGCGTTGCAAAATCGCCAACAGTGCGTTACAGCCTGCATGGGAGTTCTTGATGTGTCGATCAATCGCCAGCAACCGCACCAAATGTCCATCTTTCGGCAAGAGAAGAGGATGGCGGACACCATGAGGCAAATTGGCATGTCTAAGCCGACCTCCCACGCGCAGTAGACCCGAAGGATCCACAAAGGGATTCAATCGCACAATAGCGCCTTTCAATTTAGCGGGACCTTCCTTCATAGATTTTAACTCTGAAGCGAAGCTAACAGACTGTACTACGCGAATCCAACTCAATAGCGCTTCATGTCGTTCCTCAGACGAGATGAAGGCTGACAACAATTTATTCTGTGGGTTTTTAACATTGTGACGCCAACGTCTAACCCAAGCTGTCACATTCAAAAGTTTATCCAGTGAGCTGTACCTGGCCAGCAAAACATCGGGATCACATGATGATTCCGCTGCTTGGCCGCTCCCGGCACCATCGGCCACTGGTAAACTTACAAAGCCTATCGCAGGCTGAACTAGTGATCCGTGAGGCCGGCCAAATTGACACTGGTCCCTTCAGCCAGTCCGGACCCCACCACAACGGATGTCCAATAATCTCTAGGGCTGAGCATCCACGTGATGCACAGTCAGCTGGGTTTATATCGCCAGGGACATGTCGCCAAATCAATCGAGCTTGCGACGCCTGGATCTGGGAAACACGGTTTGCCACAAACACCTCCAAGGTGTGAACAGAAGCTCGCAACCAACAAAGCACAATTTGACTGTCTGTCCATGCAAAGACGTCTACTAACTCTACGGAACGCCCTAGAGTAGCGACGACATGATTCAAGAGACGAGTCAAGAGACTGGCGCCTGACAATTCTAGCTTCGGTATTGTCATAGGCGAGCGAATAGGCGCAACCTTGCTCTTTGCTAGAACCGGCGAGACCAAAACATGTCCAGCAGCATCCACTGTGCGTGTAGATAAACAACCGCTGCATACCCTCGCTCGGAAGCATCAAAAAAGCCATGAAGGCTAGCTCTATACTTTCCAGACGGAAGGAAACGTCAGGGCAAGGAAACCCGATTAAGAGCTGGGAGGGATGACACAAACTCTAGCCATTCCAACAATAACTCTCCATGAAGAGGCTCATCCCACGACAATTCAGCAGCCCATAATTTCTACAAAAAACATTTCGCCCAAAAAATGACTGGACTGATCCAATCGACTCACCAACCAAGCTGAGACTACAACCCTGGGCACCCGAGTCCAAAAGGGCACGAACAACAATCGAGTTGCCCTTCGGGTCCCATACCCGCACAGAGACCGTAGGCAAGAGGATGGTCTCTGGGTTCTCAGCGTGGTGAGCTGCAAGTCCCTAACGGGAGAAGTTACGGAGTGAGGGCTCCCTCCACGAGTGCGGCAGGGGACGATAACTGTCTACCCTGCCCTCACCGCGACGACCCGGCACAACATGTGCGGATGAGAGGGGGGCTGCAGCCTGCCCTCCCAGGCGGGGTGGACGCCGCTCCAACCTCGGTCGCTCCAACAGCGGGGGGGAGAATCTCCGGTTGCGGTAGACTGTAGAGTACTCCGCAAACCCAACAGCGCCTCTAGGGGGTGGCGAACGCCTACCCCCGCCCGTAAGGGCTCGATCCTGGGCGCTGGACCTGGCAGGACTGTCACCACCAGCGCGAGCAGCCAAATGTCGCTCAGCCTCGCGAACACCAGCACCCTCCTGGTTGCGGTTCGCACACAAAATTACATGGTGAGCACCACCACATTGTCCACATGGACGAGGCTGAGGACACTCTCGCTGGAAGTGACCCTCCAGGCAATGGTAACACAATCGCCTCTCCTTGGCGATGTGTTGACGCGCTGCTACGCGCAAGGCTACAAATTTGTGGCAAGCAGTCATCCGGTGGCCGGAGCGCTTGCAGAATCTGCAAGCCACGGACTCCTCTTGGGAGACCCCATATCTCGGCCGTGACTGCTTGAAACCCTGCGGACCCTGCTGTCGGGCCAGTGGTCGCTCTCGGCGAACACTAGGCTGCGGCACCAAGGGAGCGGAACCCTCCACGGTATCCACCCTGCGACACTCGTCTTCCAAGAACCTTTCCAGGTCCTTATAGGAAGGCAGGTGAGTGGAGCTGTCCCCACCATACTGTCGCTCAAAGCGCAGCCGCATCTCCAAAGGCAGTTTCGCCAGCACAATATGGAGCAGCAAAAAGGACCACTGGTTCACAGGTAAGTCCAATCGCCTTAAGGCGTTAACCGCCACCAAAACAGGGTTAACAATGTCTGTCCGTAAGGCTGACGCACAGGTAACCTTAGGCAGATTCAAAATTTGCCCCACGTGGGTGTCAGCCAAAAGGCGCACGTTGTGGTAACGGCGCTTCAACAAGTCCATGGCTGTCGAGTAGGTGCTGTCATCGACCTTCAGGTGCTGTACCAGGCCTAGAGCCTCTCCCTGTAAGGAGGCCAACAGGTACGCCATTTTTTGTGCAGCTGACAGGTCGGAATGGGAGTCCACCAAACTGTTGAACATCCCATAGTAGCTCAACCACTGGTCCAAATCACCGTCAAAGGTGGGAAGGTTGAGCGTGGGGAGACGACCCAACAAGGCGTGGGGTGCAACAAGTGAATCCCTACCAGAGGGAGTTGAGATGTGGGAGACCGCCTCGTTAATGGTGTCCACAAACTCGTATATTTGGCCAAAGTCCGCTTCATATCGCTGCTTCTGCTCGTCCGGTACAGGCGTTTCCAAATTCGCCATAAACGTCAAGCCTTCAGCAAAACTCCTATCTAACGCCACCAAACGGGCCGGCATTTCACTCGCCCGGGCGAGTAAGGCTTGCTTCCGGTCCGGCCGGTTGACCATTGCAACCGCAGAAGAAAACCATCTCAACTGAGCAGTCATTGCGGACTGATGTGTAGAAAAGGTCACCTTGACAGACATGTCTACACCTCAGGACGCACGCAATACAAAACAAAAACCAAAAATAAAAAACAAAAATAAAAGTAAAAAAAAACAATAATAACAAAAAAAATAACAAAATAAAAAAAACAAAAAATGCAGTGGAGGCACAATAAAAAACAAAAGGGGTGCGTATGTGTCTTCAAGAAGGTATAACCGTCCAAAATATTAATTAAGACTACCTGACAAAACAACAACAAAAAAAAGAAATTAAATTATCAAATTATCAAATTAAAATAAACGCAACCAAAAATGTACACGAGCGTGGACTCAATAAAACCACAATGTCCAGCTATCAAAAAAACGTGAAGCGTTATATCCAAAAAAAATTATTAACGCGTGTGGGTAACTAGCTAGCTACTAAACGTCGCACGCGTGGATTCAAAATATACTCAGAATACGAATTATACGTAGGGCCTAGCCTTCAAACCGTGAACGTAAAATAAAATATCAAAACCAAATATTTAAGCCAAATTACCAACATACAAACAAGACAAAAGGTCATCAATATTAACTACCTAACGGTATTATCAATGTCATCAATATCAAGTAACGGTATCAAACCACGCTCTGCTACCAGTTGTTTACGATGTAGCAGGAGCGTGGACCCATTATACGCAAGGCCCTTAACACGGGAAGTTACAATTATCAAGTTGATGAATAATGACAAAACAAAAAAAACAAAAAAAAAATGGTTGATGACGGTATCAACCACGCTCTGCTACCAGATGTTTACGTTGCGCACACTAGGCGCGCACCTGCCTCGCGTTACGCGAAAGCAGCCCGAGGAATGTGCACTCGGGCCCAAATGTATTAAACTTACTCAATAACCACCACAATGGTGGGTAAGCACAATAATAGGATATACAGGCCTCACTTACCCCAGGTGGGTTTGCCCACGCACAAATCTGGAAAGTGTTCCTACGCTAGTCCCTACTAGACGTGACCTATCTTAGTGTGATTGAATAAATAAATACATAAATTCCCAATAAATACTTGTGTAGTAATCCAAGTCTCGTCCTGTGGTGAGCCGGTGGCCGCTATCGTTCGGCAACTCACACCCGGCAGCAAATCACCTCGAGAAATGACTCCAAACCACAAGCACAATCACACCCAAACAATTCTAACCAAAACACTCGCGTGGCACAAGGATATCGCGAACAAGACCTATTAATAGGCGCGAATATCAATAATCAACTGTCCGAGACCGCGGTGTGAATTTAACTCCAATTTAACTCTGCTCGCCGCCGAGCGCGTGTTACTACTCAAAAAATATCAAATTCTCAAACCGCCTTCAATATGGCGGGGACAAAAAAATGTTGCTTCAAATAATCAAGGTATGCGGGTATGCAAAGATGCTCGCGCCAATTCCAAACAGTTTTTAATAATCTTTATTACTCTATTTAACTCAGAGGACCGTGGAGGTACCTTGGATAGAGGTGACAGAAGGTGTCGTGCAGCCGTACAGCGCAATGGAAGTCACAGTTCGCGCGCACACGCAGTGGGGCGGCGGGTCGGCGGCGAGGGCTCTCAGGCGCTCCCCACAAGCACCGCCAGATCCGCCGCAGCGTCCACGTCTTTACATACAACCTGCGCACAGGTAAACTTACACTAACACTTGCTTGAAGGGCTCTAAACAAGACGTTTGGATATCATACCATACCATCAGCCTATATCTCTCTACTGCTGAATATGTGTGCTGCTCGCCTCCACACACGATCTTCAGCTCTTCTAATTCAACCACCATCGGCGAACTTCATCAAGTCGTTGGTCTACCTGGCTGGAGGGCGTACCACACTACGTGCGCCGGTACGTGGCATCCAATCGGTGACTCGTCTGCCCAACGATTATTGTCTCGTGACAATAAATATAACCTGCCCATTGGCACTTCAGCATGCTGATCGTGTGAGCTACTCGTATGTTGGTGAGTTCTTTACCGAATCTCTTCGTTTCAGATCATATCCCGCAAAGAAACTCCGAGCATAGACGTTTGGATGACTGTGTACTTATTGCGTGTATTATTTATTATATTTATAACTGTAACACTGAGGAACTATTCAATCAGTGTTTTTCTCATTTTCAGCGGCGGTTCTCTAACCGCGATATTTCGGTGGGAAGCTCCTCTTCGCGCCAATGGCATAGTTCGTGGATACGAAGCGCAATGTTGGGCCATCCCAACAGACAGAAAGAACGCTTCTCCCTCCGTCAAGCCAAGTGCATGTGCCGACGCAAGACTCTTGCCGTCTCACACGCAACTCATGCTAAGAGATTTAGTTCCCGCGTCTACGTATTTCTTCCAGGTTGGTTTTTCTAGAGCCTGTAGCCTTAAATAAAAAGTTTTACGTTACTGTATACCTATGCATATCTAAGTTGTTTGTAATATAACCTGTATAGAATATTTTTCCTTCATCAATTCTACAACTTACTTTTTTACAACTTGATCAATTCTTCTTGTAAAGCGATTCATGAAATTATATTTATCATTTTGTCCATCAGGTGCGAGCTTTTACCGATGCTGGATTCGGAAATTATTCGGAGATGGTGTCATCATCTGCAGACGACGTAAATCCCATTCCAAAAGTTATGATATCATCTCAAGAATTTATTAAGATAGTTGATTTAGATTCGGAAGAAAGCGAAATCATACCGAAAAGTACTGGAATACCAATCGATTTTGCTGTGTCTATCGAAGAGAACATCGTGTATTGGGTCAATAATCTTGAAGAAATTTTTTCCTCTAGAATCAATGGCAGTGGTCATTATAAGGTAGATATAATTAAACTACTCATAAATTATTATTTCTCTTGTTAGAGTGAAAAAATCAATTAAACGTGAATTTATGTATGTTTTTGAAGCTTTCATCGATTAACGGTTCAGCCACTAGTATATGTGTAGACTGGGTAGGACGTTCAGTGTACTGGACCCAGTTGGAGATGACATCTTCAGAGTCTTATGTAACGTATCGGGCTGATCTTGCAATGCTAAACACTCGACCGCATATCACTCGAGTGCTCTCTAGAAGACAACCGATATACAGTTTACAAATTATCCCATTGCAACGGTAAGCAACGATGTAAATCTTTGGTACCTACTTGATTATAATTATAATAAAATTGTGCATAATAATCTGTCTTGCATCATTTTAGGAAATTATTGTGGTACGAGGAAAGTACACATCCAGGTCTAGGCAATCTCATGACTTCTAAACTAGATGGCACTGATATTAGAAGCTTCTTCAACAATTCCAATGAAGATCCTGGAGATATAACCGAGTGCAATTGTCCCGAAAATCCTCAAGTAGCAAAAGCTTTTGTAATAGATATGACGAAGAAAGATTACGAACTATATTGGGTAGATCCTTGGATGCATCACATTATAGGTGCAGATATGAAGGGATGTAGGTGTAGAGTGATCGTTGACGCTACCGAGAAAAAAAAGTATGGATTCACCCCCATGTCTATTACTATCGATAGCAAATATGTTTATTGGTTTAACTCTACTGAAAAAGCAATTTTCTACACAAACAAGAATAAGAATAATAAAGTAGAACAGGTGAAAACATCGTACGGTTATAAAATAATGGCATTAGATCCTGCAAATCAGCCGTACCCTCCAAGACAGTGTTTGTTTCCTAAGTCACAAAATTTAAGACCAAAAGTTTTAACAAATTCTGCGAATAGTATAACACTTAAATTGCCTTCAATCGGTAAGCCTTACCGATGCCAAGACTTAGAATACGAAATGCCGGTAGTAGAATATACAGTGTATCATCATTTACAAATGGCGAACGACACGTCTATCTGTAACACAGACTCGTGTCCATACATCACAAGCACCAACAATGAAATAGTCTTGAATGAACTTAGGCCATTTACTAATTACACCGTGATGTTAGAAGCAACTAATTACTATGCAAAATTACATGAAATTAAACCAGTCCATGGCTTGTCAATGGTCTTGCAAACAGCTGCAGAAGGTAAGGTATTTCTAAATTGTTCTCATGGCTAGTCGGGCCTAGACAAATATATAGTCAAATATTTTTCGATATTGCAGCACCTACAGCCCCTAAAGACGTAACTGGCATAGTATTGAGTCCGGTACTCGCCCGTGTGGAATGGATGCCTGACCCTGGACTGTGGTATGAACTGCATTGGCGCACTGATGACTCTCCTACATTACCACATCGGTTGAAGGGTAAATAAAATAAATAAACCTAATTGAATTTAACAACAATATAAGAATGTAATGAATTAAATTCTTTGAGATTTAAAATATTTGTTCGTTGAATACAAGTACTGACTTTTAGGTTGCCCTTAATTAAAAAAGAATAGCTTTGTCATCGTGTGATCGTCACTTGTTCAAACTAAGATGTTGCATTTTCTGCCGCATAGATGACTATTAATTAACGTATACCTACTACATGCGAGACATCGTTTGTCACCTGCTTTTTGACACAAAATCTTTATAACCTCTTCAATATCCTTTATAGAGCACAACACATTCGAGGTATCGGAAGGACGCAGCGCGAACATGACACGGTTGTCTCCAAACACGACGTACGCGGTGTGGGTGCGCGCGCGCTCCAACCACAGCGCAGTGACGGCGGACTCCTTACCGCTGCGCCTGCGTACGTTCCCCTCACCCGCGCCACTAACTACCGTCGCTACTACTGCTTACGCACTAAGCGTGCTGTGGCCACTGCCTACAACGTATACACTGCATCAGTAAGTGTTCATTGCTTTTCTATTAGTTTACTTCTTCGTATCAACTTATACACAAACGAAAATATTTATATACCTGCTTCACAAATGTCCAAAGGTTGTCTGGCAGAAATCGCTTTTAGCGATAAGACCGCTTTTTGTGCATTTTGTGTCTACAATGTATGTTATTGTTTTTGTTTTGTTTTTGGTGTGCAATATAAGAGTTTTATCTATCTATCTATGTTTGATGCTACAATAACGAAATCAAATCGGAGAAAATATACACGAACATATGAATGTGAAATGATAAGGAAAAAATAGGTAATCACCTATATAATTATGAAGCACGTATAAATAGATGTTATTTATGACTTTAATTTCAGATACAAAGTGGAATACATTGAAGCCAGTGCTTCAAGTGGTACTTGGCAGTCGTGTACACAAACTGGCCGCGGGGAATGGACGGCGAGCGAGCTGCGCCCGCGCACTCGCTACCGTTTCCGGCTGCGTCTGCAGTACGTGGCGCGAGCACCGCCCTACTACTGGCCACACGACGACCGATTCACTTATGAAACTCTGGGTACTGTCACTTAATAATATTTTATACACGGCGACATGTAAAGTGTTGATGCACCGATCAGTGTCATCTTGTTGATTTGTGTCATATTAGTGAAAATTTTCAACATTTCAAAAGAGTAAGATTTTGAGCTTCATAGCGGACACAACATATTGTAATCGTATTTACCCACACCAAATTTTCGATTTCGAAATAAACTTATATTTTCAAGGAATTATTTTTTTAAGAAACATCTAGCCCCACCTCATAACAATACGCTATGTCAGGAAAATAATAAATTAATAATCGGAATTTTATCAAAGCACGCAGAACTGGGTCCCGGTGTCACAATGGACCCAATCCCTGAGGAAGCTCTCAAGTTTTTGTTTCTTTTGTAGCAATAAATAGCATCTCTTGCTCGAATTTTGTTCTTAAGAAGTATTTTTATTAGACGGAAACTATTTCAAGTAAAGAGATCAAAATGAATATGTAACACGCTAACAAAATACGGTGTTATTCGTACTACATTGTAAATATTTCCCATTACGTTTGCCTTAATAGGCGTGCAGAAATTAATTTTATATTTTCTTCGATTAATACTTGTCATATTTCGGTAACAGGCGATGTCCCGAGTCCCCCTGGTCCGCTACGTGTGGAGGCAGTGGGTGAGCGCGTGCTACGCGCGTGGTGGGCCGAGCCTGACGCGCGCGGCGCCGCCATTGAAGAGTACAGGGTCTGGGGCAGATCACACCACAGGTATGCCTACCTTTACAGCTACATTGGACATTTAACAATCTGGATATTTAATGATCGGGACATTAACGATTTGGACATTTAACGCCATGAACAATTGGACATTTTAGCACTCGAACATTACCCTCCGAAGCGCATAATACATAACGTGGAAATTAAATATTAAAATCAAACACTTATGCAGATTGAAATTCTGTGAATATCCAATCTTCACATGGACAATAAGTACGATTTTCAACTGATTGGCACGAAACGAAACAAATGTTAAATAAAAATATCAATAATCTGCTTCTCAAAATCGAAGTTGGTTAAATTTATTTACCCTTTATTTGTAGAACAAACTATATTAGCAACGTCACCAAGAACATGAGTGAACTGTTGCCGAAGGACCTGCCTGCCGACGTGGACGACGATATGAAAATGCTCATCATTCGGGAGGGGTTGGAGTTACTTCACAATGGAACAGGTGATTTATTATTAAAACATCCTCTTCTTTATAAAAAGATGATAGATTATTCTATATGTACATATATTGATAATCAAATAACGTCAACCGAGGATTTATTGTAGGATGTGTCTTCAGACACCTTTGTCAGTCCTTTTACAGATACTCATCAGATAATTGCTTTCTCCAAATACATTCCTAAATTTCCAACTGCATGTCAACGTCAGCCTGGATTAATGTTGGCATGTGTCGTGAATGTCGCAGGGTGGCAGTATCCACTTGCCACCAGGTGGACTGTCTGATAGTCTGGCACTTTCTCTCTATAAAAAAATGTAACATTTCCCAATCTGTTCCAATATTTACCAAAAAATTTGTCAGTTTGTCAAATGAGAAGTTCAGTTTGAAGTGCCTCTTGTTCTAAAGGTGGGGTTATATTCCCGATCGGACAAACATCTGTTTGAAGACAAATGTTTATTCAGGATCTAGATCCTGAACACAAAACATCTAGATCTAGATGTTTTGGACCCACGACACAGTTAACCATTGAGGTTATTGGTCATTGGATATGTATTAATTACTTACTAGCAGTGCCTGCTACTTTATGTTCCCGTGGAATCTTGATTCCCGTGGGAACTCTAAAATGGATCTGGGTAAAAATTACCCTAAATGTTAACCCGGTGCATCAACTATAACTACGGATGTCAAGATTCAATAAAATCCATCCAGTGGTGTTTGCGTGATGCGCGTGTTCAGACAGACAAAAATTCCAAAAAATGCTGCTTTAAGCTCTGCATCACCTGTACTTTACACAGCGACTACCTTCTTCATAAAATATTAAAATGACAGATACGACTGTATTATTTGATTATATAGTACCTATATAGATAGTTTACTAACCCCTGGTTACTCATTATTCCATTCTTATTTAGAAATTGTATCTAACAACCAACCTGTGATCTACTCGTATTTATAAATCGTTTTAGAACTTAATGATAAACATGGGCGCCCGCGATACAGGCTTATCCTAGTGCGGGGCTCAATAGCAACCTTGTGTATCTACGCGTAGTTTGTATTTTTGGTAAATAAAGTATTTGTAATTATTTGTATTCCAGAATCGTACTGGCTGATCGGGTCTGGCGAGGTGTCGGGCGCATACTGGTGCCGTGTACAAGCGCGCAACAGCTACGGGTGGGGGCCGCTCTCCGCGGCAGCGTCGCTGTCGCCGGTGTCAGTCGGTGGCTGGCAGGCGGCGCGCGCGCATCCCGCTCTGGCTCTTGCATTGTCCGTAGCTGCATTAGCTGTGTTGTTGCTCGTGCTACTTGCTGTCTTTTGTGGTAGGCACACTACAATACGAATGACAAATGCTCTAACTGATGCCCTTGATTCCGATAAGAATTTTTGCCTAGCAGATTGAAAAACTTTATTATACTGGACAAAACGACTTATTTCTAATATAACTATTTAAACTTTTGCGTTTTGTACACAGTTTATATTGTAAATAGAGTCTAATGTGAAGATATGTGGGTAGTTGATAAAACTGCTCACAGCTCCCATCCTGAATTGCCCGCCACTGAAATCAAATTGTGACTACGGTTGGTGTAGTCTGTGCCAAAACGTCGAATAGAAACAAAAGGAAACTAAAGCTTAATTTTGCGCGTTTAAATCCGATTTTCAATGTACAACTTATCCCAAATCCTTAGCTCAAATACTACATGAGGTTAAGACGTCTGTCCTCCTTTATTGAAAAGTTAATTGATAATAACATGAATTAAAACTATTGATGCCAACAGTCTAATTTTCTTGCAGCCTATAACAATCGGAGTAAGAAAAAAAACGTGGCTGATATACAGGTTCCGATAAATGCTGTGCGAAGAGGACCCGACGTCGAACTAGCTACCCTGCGGCAACTACCGATAAGGCATTCCACCAACATTCTTTATAATCAGGTATATCAAAATCTCCGAAAAAAAAGTATGATAGAAATGACTATAACGATTGAAGTCCATTGTTTTAATCGAATCTTGTCGTTTGTTTCACTGCTCTATGTTCTAAAACGTCTACTTTTAATTTTAGAAAAGGTCTGCTTTTCATTTCCCGAAAGATCTAATTTTAATTTGTCTATAAAGTCAACATAAGGTTTATTTTTTCTCAACATGACGTCACAATTTTTGCATCAAACATTAAAACAAAATACATGTGTTGTATGTACCTATATTAAAGTGGGTCGTTGTAAAATAGATAACAATATAAGGTTTAATTTATAAATTACCCCCATTTGAGTTATTGTTTTCGTGAACACGTACCTACTAAAACATGAGCGTACTAAATGAAAATGAAGATTGCTATTTACGAAAGTAGCAAAAGAGCAATCTTCATTTAATGTACATACCTATTTCAAAGGAATAAGTAGTACAGTCCTCGCAACGAGACATGAGCTTTGCATCTGTGTGTGGGTGCCGAAAGTAGAGACAGTCAAAAAATATTAGTAGACAAATTATTTGAATAAAATTATACTTCTACAATGTTAATATAATAAAAGTATAATAAAATAATAAATAAAAGTATTTTTTCGACTTCTCACATTCCGTCGTCATCTTCATTGTCTCTTTCATCTGATGTATCATCTACGTTAAAAATAAATCTCTCTGTTATGGCATCAATAGCGGCATTTCGACCATAGAATTTCTTTTCTTCCTTTACTACATGCTCACAGATATTTTTCCAATTCTCTAGTGATCGTATCAATTTATTCTTTCATATAAATATTAACAAAACAAGACAATTGAAATTAAGAAAATACACGTCTGACTGATGTACCGAAGATAAAATGCGCCGGACTGCAGGGCCGGAAGGCCGGTTCGCACTGTACACTATCGATATGCACTCACAAACGCAAAGCTCATGTCTCGTTGAGTGAGCTGTATCCGCATAGCATGCTCCTACTTTGACGTAAATAGCAGAAATGCTTACAAATTTTCTATTAACGTAACTGTAATACTATAATACGTATTAGTTTATGTGTTTCTTAGTTTTCAGTGATTTGCATGTCGTTTGTTCGGAGATCCTTTTTAAAAAATTAAAGGTATTATAAAAATAATTACTTCCCTTATTATCCAGGGCCTCCAATGTCCGACGGACGCGGAGATCGCGGGGTTGCCGCACATCCGGCGTGAGCAAATTACTCTCACAAAGTTCCTCGGGTCGGGCGCGTTCGGCGAAGTGTTCGAGGGCGTCGCGAGACAGATTAATGATAACGTCGATGACACTAAAGTGGCCATCAAGGTAAGAAACGTCAGAAATATACGTGAAGAATAGAACGCAAGAATTCTTTTAAAATTATGAACAAGCAAGATAACGTGATATCAATAGAATGTCACTACACTCTACTCCCCATTTCACCTCATCTCTCCAAAGAAGAATAGGAAGAGTAAACTCGTCGTTCCGTTGGAGAAGAAGGGTGCACGCCAAAATCCAACAGCTGCTGGGGGCACGCTTATGTTTGTAGGTGTTTCTGAAATGAGTGAGATATGCTAGAGCCCATTCCCATCCTATCCCTCCTCGTTTTTCCAACCCTTTTCCAAATCCACTCCTGCATCTCTAAAGGCAGGCAGCGCATCCGGGGGCTTACCAACGTTTGTCATTCTGTACTGATGTTAGCATGTATCGCTGATGTTTATGGACGATTTACCATCAAGTGAACAGTTTGCTCGACTGCCACATTCTTTCCACAAAAAAAAACGCGAAAGAAATCAGTGGCAGTTCTCAAAACATACATGCTTAAAGAATATATTGTGCTATTGGCAACTTAATTGCCAATTCCACAATAAATTCTCGAAAGCACTCTTAGCAAAGTTAAAAACGAACCTTGTTAATTCCTGGGATTCTTAATGTACGATTCCGGGGCACGCGGCAGACGGTAGACGCGGCACTAAGTTTTCGCTTTCTACATCTTTCAATACCTCAATGTTTCCCGACTGCAGACGGCAGTACTGTCTTTGGGCGATTGTCCCGACTGCCGCTACGCGTCACAATAAAATACAACTTGCCGCGCGGCACTTGCAGTCGTGTCCAAAACGCTCTCATATAATTTAATAGCGGAAAGTAGAGCTGTCTGCCGTCGCGTCAAGTTCCGTCACCGTCGGTCACTGCCCTCTGCCACGGTGTAGTAGTACCTTTACTTTAGACAAACATGCATCGAACTTGATGCAACGGAGTTAGTAAAATTGATGAAACGACCAAGAAAAATATACCTAATACTTTCATATAAAACCTTACATTTTGTTTCCAGACATTACGAAAAGACGCAACAGACCGGCAAAAGTTGGAGTTCTTGAAAGAAGCTGCGCTGATGTCGAACTTCAAGCACGAGCACATCCTGCGGCTGCTCGGCGTGTGCCTCGACAACGACCCCAACTACATCATCATGGAGCTGATGGAAGGCGGCGACCTGCTCAGCTACCTGCGAGCCAAGCGCGCTTCACTGGTAACTAACATTACGTGGTAACTGACTGGTATAATATGTGACATATGTATTAATATCCTTCTCCTGATTTTAGGCTACTTTTAAGAAAAATTTCATTAAAATCGGTTCAAAAGGTACGTCGTGAAAAATGAAATGTTATATTTAAATGTAATGGTTTAATGTATGTTTTATTTAAATAACAAAATCTTGAACATAATTTTAAATTATAAAAATCACATGAAAATCTTAACCAAAGTCAATAAGCCCATATTATACCAACGATAAGATCCCTATGCTCAGATAACGTCACATAGAAAGTTTCTTTTTTTTGTTCGGAATGGTTAAATTATTGTGGCCCTCGTGGCCTTTCAGGAGTCACCGGACATGTATAGTTTAGGGCTAGCGCAGATGGCGCTCTGCCAGGAGCAAAGGAGCGGACCTCGACTTACGGCGTAGCTGAGGGTTATCGCGGGATCGCGAGTTTAGCACAAAATCAAGAGCAATGTATTTTGGACGACAGTTAATGGACCAACATAGAGGCCTTTTTTCTCTTTTACTAGGTTCATGAGCGACTGTTCTCGAAAAATGTTGTATTGCGTATATTGAAAGTAAATAACGCACGGCGGAAAGAAAATGGAAGATGAAAATGTGTGTAAGCGATGAAAGTCGAAAAATTTTGATGGTTTGTAAACCCAAGTGGAAGATAAATAGCTTATCTTTGAGTTTCCGCCATTTTGCGTGTAGTATTGAGTATTTATCTTCAAATTTTCATCCATGCTTCGAGTGATTTATAAACCTTCCAACTTTTCCCACTTTCATCGCTTACACACATTTTCATCTTCCACTTGTCTTTCCGCCGTGCGTTATGTACTTTCGATATAGGCAATACTATATTTTTCGACAAAAGGTAATCATGGACCTAGTAAAGGAAAAAAAAAAGTCTTCTATCTCTAAGTCCATAAGCTCCATCGTCTTGAAAGGTGTTAATAATGACTTTCTTTTGTCTAAAATAAAAAAAGAAATACAACTGTCGTCTTAGCTGCTAAACCGAACTATGAAGCAATTTGCTGTTTTTAATAATCGATGCAGTTATAAAATCTAAAGTCCAAGTAAGATCGAGATCATAAAATGTATATCCGGAACTACCTACTAGGTAATTTGCCTGTCTCTCCACAATACTGTATTTTCCACCATTAAAAATCCTATGTTTTTTTGCAGTACACCCCCGAGTCTTTAACCCTGCTGGACTTATTCAACATGTGCGTAGACGTAACCAAAGGCTGTAGATACTTGGAAGAGATGCACTTCGTGCACCGCGACCTCGCGTGCCGGAACTGTTTGGTTGCGCATCGAGCGAGTGGCAGAGTCGTCAAGATTGGTGATTTCGGACTGGCGAGAGACATTTATAGGAACGACTATTATAGGAAAGAGGGAGAAGGTGAGCAATTACATATTTTTGCTTGATAAGACTTAGAGAATAGCTTTTTTTATCGAGGTTTCTCCGTGTTCAGTCTCATAAAAGTTACAACAAAAAATCCAAAATAGAAGATACTGAAGGAATAAAACAATTACATATTGTAGGTATATCACATATTATACAAATTTGTTCCAGGTTAACATTCCAGGGTTAACCAACACACACCCCACACACACACGCACGGTCACGCACGACACGCATGTACCCACACACATAACACACTCCTCCCTCTAATGATGTTCAAATCCTATTATTTCATATGTACCTTTTGAAACATTTAAAATGTTGTTACTTCGTAAATAGATTAAAAATAGGTACTGTAGGTATATCTTGTATTTTATAGTACCTATGTGTATTTTTCATGCTGTGAAATTTCGGAAAAAAGTAAGTAGAAAAAATTGCAAGATTATTATTTATTTGTTTTACATGTAGTTTCTTGTTTTGTAGCTATAGTTACTTTTTCAGACTTCTTTTACTTTTTCAGGTGTACTTCCTGTAAGATGGATGGGAGTAGAATGTTTTGTGGATGGAGTGTTTTCATGCCAATCAGATGTATGGGCGTGGGGCGTACTCTGCTGGGAGGTACGATATGAAACGTTATTTATTTGGGGGTTGTTATTAGTTCTTACATGGTTATCTTTTATTTAAGCCCGTTCACCCTCTCGCTGGTATTTACCTAATCCTGCCTGACATATTTTCTATACTGCTGAAACTGAGTAGTCAAGTGAGCGAGACTGATTAAAGAGTATGAGTGGCAGATTTTTTAGTGATTTGAGTTTAGATTTTTAATGTTTGTCATTCTGGACAGATGTTGACATGTATCGGATGGTCATGAGTGATAGGATCCGCTTACCTCCAGGTGGACTGTGACGCACCTACTTATTTTTGAGATATTCATATCTTCATAAATACGAAAGACTAATATAAATGCAAATGTAACAGTTTGGAGGCTAGCTTTGGAAATCAAATTTTGTCAAAAAAATATTTGTGTCTATATTTATTCCTTTCTGGGTTTTGATACGAGGCAGTAAACTTGTAGTTTCAAGACTGCGTAACATTTGTACGTGTGTGCAGGTGTTGTCGCTGGGCCAGCAGCCGTACCCAGCACTCTCCAACCACGAGGTGATTCAGTACGTGCGTCGCGGCGGGACGCCCGACCGGCCGCCCAACTGCCCATCACTATTGTAACTTTCCTTTTTATTTATTATGAATCTATTTTTTATTTTTATATAAATCGTTATCGTCGTGCGGTTCATCCGCACTTCTCTGACAATGAGTCGTTGCGTACAGTGCAGTCATCAAGACACTTTATACAGCGAACACGAAAGTTGTTGAACGAATTGCCAGCTGAAGTATTTCCGCTACGTATGACATGGGTCTGTGAACAGGATCTGCAAGGTCGGCAGCACACCCATATGCCTCCTGGTGTTGCAGGTGTCCATGGACGGCGGTGATCACTTAATATCATGTGGCCCGCCCGCTCATCTGCCATTTCTTGCGTAAAAAAATGAAATATTATTGTGTATTAAAGCGTTTAAATAAAGAATCTGGAGAAATTATTGTCTTCCATTACATGTAAAATCGAAAAACATTCTTTGATGACGTGCGATATGTTTTAATTTTCTGATTTTCAAATTAGTAACTTAAACTTAGTTAAAATTATTTAAGTTCTTTAAGTAGCAAAGATACAGTAGCAGTTTGTTACAGCTACGAGCTCCTGCAGAGGTGCTGGAGTTATAGCGCGGAGGCGCGGCCGTCGTTCAAGCGGTGTCTGGAGGTGGTGAGCGCGTTGCGCGATAAGACTTCGCCCAACATCACGCTCACCGCCACGCCCACGCCGCCGCATTACCTCGCGCTGCTCGCTGACGGTAACCACTACTGCAATGCACCACTTGCAATGCAATCTGCACTTTCTGTATCTACTGCTGGACACGGGCCTCCTCGTGGACATCGTCTTGTGCATGAGGGATGTAAAGCCTTAAAAGGTCATGCGGGTTGGCGAGTCCTCTTTTACTGGTTGTAGTTGCTCAGGGTTTATGGTAGCCGCTTATCCCTTAGTCGCCGTTTACGACACCTACGGGAAGAGATGGGGTAGTGCTGTCCTACTGTCAGCCGACACCAAACGGCTACAACACTTACGAGCCGGATAAAGGGTTGGACAAGCTGAGCGATCGCCCAGCGCGCCAGGTACTCGACACCGCGTTACAAGCGGAAAATCTGATTTTATATAATTCATCTGATTTTTTTATTTTGATATACATACATATATTATAATTAATTATATTATAAATGGGCAGGTCATATTTGGCACAGGACCGATAACCGATGGGGTAGACTAGTCCTCGAATGGAGACCACGTACCGGGATTATAGTGTGAGATCTGCCAGGTGGATCGACGACTTAATGAAATTCGCCGGTGGTGGTCGGATGAAAAGAGCCGAGGATCGTGTGTGGTAGCGAGCCTTGGGAGAGGCCTATATCCAGCAGTGAAGAGACATAGACTGATGGTATGGTATATTATAAATATATACAAATAAACGGAGTATGCTTCCAAAATACACATTAAAATTGTTTGATCTACTTTTTATACGCGCAAAAAACGCTGCTCTTAAAGAGGCGCTGCATATTTTCCGTCGAGGGCGTTATACACGCTTGATCCGACCCTGAATTTAATATGCAATATTAGAGCGAGGCGACACGATGTAGTGCTCCCATTTGTATACAATACAAATAGATAGATAGAATTTGATAGTTTCTTAAAAGGAGATTCACTTGGACTTCGCATCAAACATTATACATCTTTCCGGCCAAGTACTCTACGTATATGAGCTGTAACGTTACTTTCAACCATGTATCAACCAAATTACGAGTACATATTGCATTGCAACCCCGTATGGCATCGTGTGGTCTCGCTGTTATTTATGTCATATAATCGTTGTCATGTCCACTAACATTGAACGTCATTTGTGCATGTCATCACCCGCATGCTCAGACGCCGTCGACAACCGCACCTACCTGCTCGACGAGAATGACAACGCCTGTGTAGGTTTGTTATATTCTCATATCATCTCATTGCATTTTTGCTACAAAACGATCATTATATTTAAATAATTATGTGTGATGGCTAGAATAAAGTTGATTTATTTTCTATACACATTATATAGGATCAACCAAAGTGATTGTAAGCACATTTATTGTAAATATACAATTTTTACAGCATATTTATTGTTACCCCTGATTACAATTACTTCAGTTGATGACAAGCCTTAACCTAACCTATGTCCCCGATAGGAATGACTCTCCCCGTTGCCGTCGTCGTACTCGGCACGTCTTAAACGACCCAATCACTGCTGCCAATGCGGTTCTTACACTACACATTATACACCGTCCCCGCCGGCGGAGACGAAGACGTCACCCTCGCTACACTGTGAACACACACCGGCCTTCAGCCAACACTTTTACCAGGTATCGGCACGTACCTGGGCGCTTCTTATCGATTCGCGATCCCGCGGTACCCTCCCAAAGCAACGCCCTAAACAGAGATCCTTTCCTTCCGTCGATCTACCAGCGGGGGAGCCCTTAGGCTCTTTGCTGCACACACACTCTTTGCTCCTGGCTGAGCGCCTCTTGCGTTTGCCCTAAACTATACATGTCCGGGGACTCTTGAAAAGCCATTAGGGCCACAAGAATTTAACCATTCCGAAAAAAAAGTCAAGCCTTAACTGCTCTTCCGTCTGTAAGTTTTAGGTCTTGCTTATTTCAATTTGGCATGTTTGGCACTACTTAAATATTAAATCAACTCTCTAATTAAGGTTTAGCAAATGTCTGTTGTAAATAAAATTTCTAGTTAACAACATTAATGTATAAAGTATATATATGAATCAATATATACCCAGAGTACCTACATATCTCCTTTTTTTTAAGGGAAAGCTAAAACTGCGCTGGTCATTACGCGTAGGCGAGTTATTTCTGATGTTATGGCAACCTCACGGTTTACAGACCTGGCAATCCAAGGGTTCGAGTTATCGCCGCCTATACAACTGATATATCTATATTTGGCGGTGTATTTCTGCCACTCTGTGGTTTTTACCCATTTAATACAGCCTGAGGACACGACGTGTAGGGTACTCCTACTGACGCGAGCATCATTTGCCTCTCTGGCTTTTTAGTACATGTGTTTTAAAGAATATTTAATTGAAATTTTTCAATTTTTAGTGTGCAGCAAAAGCTTTATAATGCAAATCAACGTCAAAATAAAATAATATTGTTAATTTGTTCATAGATGAGGACGGACCAGAACAAATGGAACCGTCGCGACTTCTGCCCGAGCGAACGCCCAAATACCTTGAGCTCATGTACGACAGCGACTCTGCTCCGAACACGATTTGCGACGGATACGAGATACCGCGATCACCGTTCACGTACATGCCCTCTTCAAGACACAGTATAGTCGGTGTCGCCCCTAACAGACTGATAAAGCCGCCCTTGTACCGTACGCATTCATTACGTACCAACATGCGGCCTCCGAACGCCACAATAATCCCTCTACGAAACGGTATAGTGAAGCGAGCGTCTCTTTGCGAATCGCTACAAGATGAGGAATACGCGCCGCACATGCCTCGAAGCCGAGCGAACTCGCACGCCGAGCCGCAAGTTTTCAAGACGCCATTTTGAACTGTGATATTATCTAGGCAATTTATTCACCACTACGTAAATCGATTCCACCGATAGTCCTCTTCTAGTACCTACTAAGCCAGCTCTACACTTGCGCCGTGAAGCCCCGCGAACATGGACGGTTTTCGGAACTTCTCGCGTGTTCACGGTTCTTGATTCCCGGTCGGAGTTGGTAAGCTGTGTCCGCGTCAGTGTTCGCGGGCGCGAACGGCGAACGCTCTTACAAAGCTCGCGAACGACTGTGAACAATTGTGTGTCGAGAGATATTCTCGGGGCACGCAGGTTCACGGCATGAATTCACGGCGCGAGTGTACAGCCGTATAGTCCGTTAACTGCGTTGGCGGTACTTTTCGGTTCGCGCGGGACGGCGGGCGGAGGGTAAGCAGAACGATGCATTGCTTGAAAGCTATGAACGCTAACGCTTTATGTGAGATGTCTTCAAATTTAAAAATGCAGGATGAATCCGATTAACTGAAACTTGAAACCATGAATTCTGTATAAAACGTTCGCTATTTTTTTTAGGAATACCAATTTATTGAGCTTTGTATATAGGAAATATGTTAGAATTTTTTAGTAAATGCAAAAAAAAAAATGTTTTGCAGAACCATAAATGGAATTCTTGGTTTCAGGCTTCGGGAATCGATCGGTATATTAGTTCCATACAATTACTTTAAATAGATGAGTACCACCTACGAAGTTGTCGGATTTAGCGTGCGAGTTCCGTGGGGTCGGAACGTGAGGGATGTTATCCCTCCGCTACCGTCGTATCACCCTGCGCTCACCTATCTCATTTAATTTTTAAGTTAAGTTTTATTTTTAAATGGATAACAACAATGATGTATAGCAACTATTTAATAAGAAGTAAACATGCAATTTAACAGCGTGCTAGGAAATTATTGAAAAAAGTAAAGATGGATAATTTAATATAAACCATGCTCACGTAAACGATGGGTTAAGAGCTAAATGCCGACTTTGCTAATGCTATTGCCGACGAATATTGTGACTTCATATAGTTACTGATAACAATGTGATAACGGTAATTCCTCGACTCCCAATTCGGTCGAGTTCAAACCCCTGCCTGTATCACCGAGTTTCTACTTAAGTACGGATTTTTTATTATCATTAGCTAAGCGGTGTAGAATATAAGGCATGTGTAATATCCACAAAAATCAGTGATAAGTTCGTATGGTGGATTGTCCTACCTCCTGCAAAAGGTCTTGGATCACAAGGTAAGACCTTGATCGTAAGGGCTTGATTGAACGATTACTGCAGTAGACGAAATTATCGAAAAGGGACAATAACTCTAGTGGCATTAATTAAAATGGCACGGAACTCGCGCGTAAATAATAAGTGTAATATTTATTTCTATTTATTTATTGTTTAGCTGTACTGTAAATAAATATGCGACGATGTATATATTAGTGTAGGGCGTACATGACATTCAAACTACGTTAGTAAGTACAATGCAATGTGTAAAATATTAAATGCATTTATTGTATGTAATAAGGGGATTCCTATTAATTAAATTTGTCATATGGTATGATTTATTGAAATAAAAAACGAAATTACTTTGAATTTTATTGTTATTACCCAATGAAATAAATTACACTATTTGAGGATTTGCATTGGCCGACCATGCGCTAGTATGAATATAAAGTTTATATTGCGTTCGTGAACGAGTTATTATGGTGACATTAACGCTCATATTTTCTGATTTGGTTGAATGAACAGGTTTGTTTTACAATGTTATATTTACGGTCGATGGCACCTAACCGTCATTGAGAAAGTTGATAATGAGTTGCAAAGCTGAATTGTTCAAACGCTTGATTGGTCAATACTCAAACAAAACACAACTGAATAATCTTCTTCTTAATTAACTATGCTTAGAAATGCATAATATTTAGCTTATAGATAAACAAAATATATAACTAATATAATGCGATGTGTACAATGGAGTTGTCACTCACATAAATATATTTTTATATGCTATGAATGTAAAATAGTAAAAATATTTGAGTAATGTCCGGTTTAAATATTTTTTTTATTACACACGGCATTTACGACTCGTCTCGTCTACTCTCCGTCCTCTGCAACCTCTTGTTTGACGCGTTTTTCCTGAAAGTACAAAACAAAGTGAGATTAAGTTATTTTATTAGATAAGAACGTAATAAAAAATAAACAACGCCACATTCAATGGCTGTGTTCCACTGGGATTGTGTCGTGAGTTCATAGACTAAAAGAAATGTTTGCCCTTAAACAAATGACGTGTCCCACCGGGATTTGCGGGACCTTTTGTACAGTAGTCAGAGGCACGATATTAGGGAAAAGTTAGATTTCATGTCAGAAAAATTTCCTTGTCGGTAATTTTTTTTTCTGACCTTCGTAAGCATGTTTTAAACATACCATCAAAAGTTTACCACCATAGAGTGTACGCTTCTTTTCTCATTTAACAAAATAGTTGTAAAATAACGCTTTTTGGTCAATAACCATTCAAATTATATTTTTTTACAAAAATTAGTGATGTAATTCGAAAGTACGGGATATTTTACATAAATAATGCTAATAAAAGATGTTTTGTAAAAACGAAACACAATATTTTTATGTTTTTAACTCATGAAAATATGGCTCCGGGGCGCCCACTACACTAAAGGGCAATGAGTAATTTTGTATGGAGGTTGGTGTCGTTTTTTTTTTGCGCGTCCACTGTAAAAAGTTATTGTCGTTCATAGTCCTCGCGTAAACGTGTAATAATAAGCAAAAAGTACAGCCCTAAACTGCAACGAATAAGAGATATTCAACTTTGGAAATATGAAATCGACGCCTGCCTACTCAATAGCAATCAATAAAATGAATGTGAGCTTTAATGTTTTGTCTTTTTTAGTGTCGAGTTAGGTGAAATATGTAATAAAAATGGTTTTTGGAACTTAGGACCTCATTAGGACAAAGACATTGAATTGAAATTGAAGAATAATATATTAACCTAGTATGAAATATTGACAATTGAATATCCGTTTTGTTACACTTTAAGAGCTATACTTCACGTGACATTTTTTGTTAGTTTTAATGAGACCTTTCAAAAAAACTAAGACATTAATGTCCGCGAAAAAATTAAAACGACGCCACTTTTACTCAAACCTCTTTGTTATAACTTTTTAAGAAATTAATGAAATCAAACAAACATTGTGAACGGATTCCCATATTTTGAGACGAAAAAAGGATATGAATCTACTTAACGTCTATAGAAAGTTTGATTTATAGATATTTATATTATATATAGTCTATAGAAAGTCTATAGAATTTTTTTTGATAAAATCAGTTAAAGACCTGTCATTTCTACAATTTTCATAAATTGAATATGAAACTTGTAAAACAAAATTTTGATAATGCATGATCTAAAAAGGATTTTTTTTAAAATATTTTTTATGTTATTGGGAATATTCAGTAAATTACAGTGAAATCAATGAGACATGAGATTAGCATTTGTGTGAGTGGGTGCCAAATTGTCCAATCCGATTGTCAAAATGGTTCGCACTGTATACACTATCGGTGTGCACTCGCACAAACGCAAACCTCAAGTCTCATTGATTTCACTGTGTTTTGTTTCTAACTATTACACTGGTTAAAAACACGTTATTAAAACTTTAGAGGTAGGTTTTTCAAAGCTTTTAATGTGTATTTTAAAATACCGTGAGTAGTTTTGTCTGAAATATTAAATATAGATACATTATGAAAACATTGGCCTAAACCGAAAACAACCGAACGCGTCATCCACGTTTATGTAATAGTGTGCAATTAAAGGTACGGTAATTGTATCTGTACGTACTTTTTATGATTAACGAGAACATATTAAAACTCTTGATTCATAAACGTTAAAATTGAACATAAATAAACGTTTATAATTGAGTGAATACATTTTTCTGCACTATCTCATCTTGCAGATAATAGGACCTCAGAGTAGGTAAATTCACCTGAATATATATATATATATTTTAAAATATTTCTGGGTTTATTCCGGTCTGTAATTAGGGGACAGATCGGAATTTTTAAGTTCGCATTGTACATTCAATATATATTTTAATTGAATAAGTGTATGTATATAAATTGTGAATAAATATATCTATAACACAGCTGAACAGTTTTAAATAAGGCCTAGCGTGCACGTTAATTCAATAACTAAAATCACACTTAAACAGCAATCCCTGTTTTAAGGCAATAAATTGCCCCATTTTTAACATGGTTAGTGTTTATAATATAAACGGTGTGGTAGGGTGTCAGAAACATTCTCAACACTGGACAGAACTCTCCACTCTAAAAACCCTCTCCACTCCACGTCACTATTATCTCAGGATTGTACGTGAAGCGATTAAAATTAATGAATATAAAAATTTCAATTGGGAAGATGTAAACTGTCGTCGTTTGACGGCTGACTTTTTTGTAATGGGGGCAGATTTAAAAAAGTTAAAAGTTTCATCCTTTCATATTTTTTAACAATTTTAAACTGGAAGTTAATAAAGAGAAAATTAGATATGTTTTACATTTTCTTTTCGACAAGGGTATGAATGCTTCTAGCACTCGAAAAGAGATTTGTGATGTTTGCGGAGATGCTTTATTTTAACTACTGCAAAAAATGGTTCAGTCGATTCAGGTCTAGTAATTTTGATGTGAATGATGTTCCTCGCTGTGGTCGTCCTATTAAGGTAAATGTTAATGTTATCATTGAAAAAATTTAAGCAGATTGACACATAAGCAATTATCAAAATGCGGAAGAGCTTAGCATTCGCCAATCAACAGTTTTGGATCACCTGCATAAAATAAATTTTGTAAGACGTTTGGGTGCGGCGTGATTTAAATGACAAAAACTTGGTGATTAGAATTTCCATATGCGACATGTTGCTAAAACGAAATGATCTGTATCCATTTCTGAATAGATTGGTAACAGGCGATGAGAAGTGTATCAAGTACGATAATAAGGTTCGAAAACGATCTTGTTATCGTAGGTGATTATTGCGAAATAATGGGTAGCTCCGTGCTAACTTTACTCCACTATATTATAACTGGGCTCAATGAACTATCATGAACGGAATCGAATGTTTTGGTAATAATTGATCAGTTACACTATAGATTTTCAACTGTATTTGGTCTATGGCATCCCTTTCAGAAAAGATATTTCAATGTCCTTCTAGACTATATTGTTTAATTGAATGAAAATGAAGAGGATGGATGGTGTAGATAAGAATGTGTATCCAAAGTTTCCCTTGCCCCCTTCTATGTCCTCAGGGGAATGCGGGTGGTACCAGCCCCTAAGGACACTTATAGATTACACCTGTATATGGCAAATAACGAAATTTTTTTGAGAAATTGAAGGCCGCTTAATAGATCTTAAACCGTTTAAGAGATGGTATGTTATAAGTGTATAGGAGATAGGGATGCACGATACGATATTTTCCAGTATCTTTATCACATCATACAATACTTCGATATTTTCGAGCAATATATAAAATGCGATACAGGCTTGGATCGATACAAACATACTGGTATCGGATCGAATGCAGTCCTTCGTTATTTAGCAGTGGTAGCAACCTCAGTTCCATCAGAACTTCTATTTTCTTCGTGTATTTCTTCCATGAGAACGTCTTATTATTTTTAACGAGGCTAAAAGTTGAAGATTGGAATTGACAGTTATTTTGTAATTGACTACAAAATGACTAGCTAAAACATTGTTATATTTTTCAACATTTTTTAATTTTTACTTTAACTAAATAAAGCTGTTGCATAAATCTTTGATTCAATACGATGTTTGGTGGATTGGATCGTAACTACTCGACACGATCCTACTATCGTATTACACAGTTATACGATCCGGATAGATCCAAGATATGTATATGAACAAGGATATCGTGCAGCCCTAATAGGAAAGATGAGTACACATACTTGTTTAATCTGATCGGTGGTAGTGACATTATCGCCGACGGTGGTATTAGCGGGCTGGTCGTCATCAAGTGCGTCGTCCTTGCTGTTCTCGTGCAGCAGCACGTACTCGCGCTGCGAGAACCCAAACTTGACCACGTCGCGCTCCAGCAGCTCCACGTAACGACGGGGATCAATCTTCTTGTTGTTCACGAACGTGCCGTTCGCTGATTCTGCACAATAAATTAATACAACATAAAAAATGTGTTACTGTAATAACGCAAAATCTGAAAACAGATTGTTCAGCATCGAGAATAGCATCGATACCACCAGTTTACACCATAAGTTTTCTTTTTCATGATTTTTTTATGGTATAATACTAGTATACCACCAGTTTACACCATATGTTACCTTTTTCATGATTTATGGTATAATACTAGTACATATTTTATTCTACGTGCGTGGCCCGAACGCCGACGCCCGCACCGCACCGCCTTGGCGCCCGGTCTGAGTAATGAGCACTTGGAACATTTTAGACAGGAGAACAAAGACTTTTAATTTATTCCTTAAAATAATTTTATTTTTCCCTAGAACACGTCTCACATATTTTAAATAGAATGACATGTTTTAGGTTTTGCGTTATATCGGTGACACGTATGCACGATTTTAGATTAGGTGTTGGATTCGTGTCTTTAAACCAACCCTTTTCTCATCCACTGCTGGACATTGGCCTCTTCTTATACGTGAGGGATATATGATACATCGCTCATGCAGTGCCGGCTTTAGGGGTGTGCGACGGGTGCATCCAGAGCGGCTTGAATTGGAGGCGCTCTACACAGCAGATGCCGCAGTTTCACCTACACACCAGACGCCCTGAGGTGAAACTGCTGGACGGCACTTCATGTATGGCGTTAAAACGCCACGTTGGCGGAGAACGGCGGGATGGTGAGTCCACTCTTTTAGAGGTGGTGTAGTTAATTGGAGCTTGTGGTAACGGCTTTATTATCCCTTAGTTGCCCTTTACGACAGCCACGGGAAGAGATGCCGAGATATTCCAAAGCCGACCGACACCACACGGCTAACTCGTGCTAAGTCTAACTGAAGTCAATCTATCCGGGTCTGAATGTTTTAATGGAGTAAGAGAAAACAGACGAAAGATATGTAAAAGGCATGCTAACAATGTACACACATTACTTGTGCAAACAGACCCTTCTATTTAGCTACATACAACTTTATTGATAGTATTATCAGTAGTGAAGATAAGTATTAATTCTACTTTAATTACTATTAATCATTAATCTAACACCATATTCTTAAAATGAAGACAATAAAGATTTGTATTTAGCAATAGTTGAGATCTTATTCGTTTTTTAACTAAATCACAAACTTTTTTAATATGCTTGCTGCTGGTCAATTAAAGACAGTTTATGTTTCATGTTCTTAATTTAAAATTAAAAAAAAAACAGCCCTCTTTTATTTTCCATTTTGCCGGAAATTTTCAAGAAAAAGCTTAAAGCAAAAACTAGCTTGACTTTATCTCAAAATTAATATCATTTTCATCATATTCAACGAGCTACTGTGGGAAAAAATAAAAGTTGCTATTCCTCTACAAGGAAGATCATTCTGAATTTTTATGACAAAGATTGGTCATACAGGAAAATTGCGAATCACCTGCGATGCTCTAAAGATATGGTCATGAATGCTATCAAACATTTCAAGAAGTTTAATACAACAGAAAACGTACCTAGGAAACCTAGACCTAGAAAAACAACCCCACGTGAAGACTCCAGAATGATATTGTTAGCCAAAAAAGAACCATTCAAAGGATCAGAGCTTATTCGTTTGGAAGTATTTGGCGCAGGAGGGTCGAGAGGTGTCGGCAAGAACAATTAGAAGGCGATTATGTGAGGCAAACTTATTTGGAAGAATATCTCGTAAGGTGCCACTTTTAAAGAAAGCAAATATCAAAGCTAGATTAGAGTTTGTTAAAAAATATGAACACTGGACTGAACGTGAGTGGAAAAATGTACTATTTTCGGATGAAACAAAAATTAATATGATTATTAATTAAACTGACTGAAAACAATATGTGAGACGTCCTCCGAATAAAGAAATGGATCCAAAGTATACGAAGAAAAGTATCCAAAGTATATTGCGTTGGCCTTGGGATTTAATTACATTTAATGACTGGATCCCAAGCCGGTGGTTAAATCCCAAGGCCAACGCAATACTGCAAGACCTCTGGACACCGTGAGCGAATACTGCGTGCATAGGGAATGTTATGATTAAAAAATTTCAGACGGTAGTTCAAATAATTTCTTAATAACTCAAGTGACAAATAAAATCAATTAGTCACCCCGTGACCACGTCCACAGCAAAGTGTTCGAAACGTCGGGATATAAATAATGTTAAATATATAATGTGCTTTATCAAGCACTAGAGATAAATCTCGAAATCAAAACAAATTGCGTTGCTCTGAAAAGAGATTGTTTTTATTAAACCAAATGTGGCAATATACAATTGACATCAAAACAACATGTTACAATCTGTACAAATCTTACCTGAAAAGAGAAACAACATTTAATGCTATTGATTCTCTAATTTAATTCTCAATATCTTATTATATTTTGTCATTAGACACAATTGTAAAACCTCGATATAACAATCCTTGATATAAAAAATGACAAGCCCTTCTGTCAAACCTCCATTGGCTCAACCATAGAGTAACCATCGACTGGCTCAAACTCCACAGAGCCACCACTATAGTCAATTAGGAATGAAGTACAAAGATCTTCATTTACATCTTCCCCCCCCCCCCCCCCCCCCCTTTTAGGTTTCTTCTGGTACTGGAACAAGTTTTGTATGGTGGAAAAGATTTGATTCGAATTTTTTATGCCCTGTGTTTACTCTATATATTGAGTTTGACAATTTTTCTAATACTTGGTATGGGCCGATTTTTAATTCATCCAGTTTTTTCCTGTTTAATCGATTTCCGTTTTCAACATATACCAAGTCTCCTACTTTAAGTTCGCATTTTTTTCTGTTTTTGTCGAATTGTTGCTTATTATAATTGTGTGATTTTATACTTTTCTCCAAAGCTATTTTTCTATCTTGCATTAACTCATTATGTGTTATTTTTTGTTTCAGTTCATCTGGTAGAATATTAACATTTTTTCCTTCTAATAGATATTGTGGAGAAAATCCTGTCACAGTGTGCTCCGTTTCATTATATTTTTTTGTACATTCGTGAGCAATAGTCGTCCAGGCCAATTTATCCTTCTTTTCATTAATTTTACATCTGATTTTATTAACTAATGTTTGGTTCAATCTTTCGTTCAAACCATTCGAAAAAGGTGCATTTACTGCAGTGAAAATTATGGGTATATTTTCCTTATTTAAGAAGTTTTTAAATTCTTTTGAATTTATACCCGGATATTGATCAGATAGAATCATGCCTATTTTATTTTCCTGTGTCACTTTTTTAACAATCTTTATAAAATCACTCGAGCTTTGAGTTTTTGAAGTCACAATATAGGCATACCTGGTGAAGTGGTCTACCAGAAGATGTAAATATGTTTTTGTAGAGCGTGAGCTACCAAATCCACCGATGGTATCTATAGACATTATTTCAAAAGGGTAAGTAGCGGGCCCTAGATGAGACATTAGTCCAAATTTATATTTAGCTCTAGATTTATTTTTTATGCAGATTTCACAGTTGTCGCAAATTTTCTTTATATTACATGTTAAATTTTTCGCTACGTAGAATGGTTTAATTTTGTTTTCCATTTGTTGTATTCCTATATGGCAGTAAAGATAATGTATGTTTTCTATAATTTTTTTACTAAATTCCTCGGTCAGTACAATCTTTTCCTTTCTCCCTATCTTCTTATAGTATATTTTATCTTTTAATTTTAGTTTATTTATATTTTGTTTTATATCTTCATTTTTTTCTTGATCATTTTGGATGTCTTCTAGTTTAATAAAGTTCACAATTTTTAAAATTTCATCTTGATTTTCATATGATTCTAATACAGGATTTCTGCTCAAACTATCAGCTTCTAAGTTGTATTTTCCTGGAGAATATATTACCTCGAAATTAAATTGAGATAGATAATATGTGAGCTCTCCCAGTTCTTCATCCGTTCTAGCCTTAATATTCATTTTTTCTAGAGGTTTATGATCAGAGAAAATTGAGAATTTTTTTCCTATGAGCCAAAGCTGCCAATATTTTACTGCTTCCTTTATTGCTAAACACTCCAGATATATAGCTTTTTTCTTTTTTTGAGTGTCATTTAATTTTTTTGAAAAATATGCACAGGGTTTTTCTTCTCCATTGCATTGTGGTTGCTTCAAGACCGCGCCTATGCCCTGTATACTGGCGTCCGTATAAATATGTATCGGCAGATCTGGGTCAAAGATTGCTAAAATGGGTTTTGAACACAGTAGCTTCTTTATTGTATCAAATGATTCTTGACATTTCTCTGACCAAACAAATTTTTGTTCTTTTCTTAACAAATTATGTAAGGGATCTAATATGATTGATATATTGGGCACATATTTTCCATAAAAATTTATTTTTCCCAAAAACTGCCGAACATTTTTTCGTGTTGTCGGAACAGGGAAATCTTTTATAGCAATTAAATTATCCTTTAGAGGACTAATTGTATTATTTTTTATTATATGGCCTAAGTACTTCACCGAGTCTTGTGCAAATTTACACTTAGAGAATTTCAATCTAAAGCCTTCCTTTAAAATTGCTTCCAATAACAATGATAAGTGCTTAACATGTGCTGGAAATGTCTCAGAAAATATCAGAATATCATCTATGTAATTTACGGTGAAATCTGATAGTCCATGTTTCCTAATAATGCTACTTAATATTCTCTGAAAAATTGCAGGAGAAGTTTTTAAACCAAAGGGTAAACAGGTCCACTGAAAGTGGTTTTCTTGAGTAACAAATGCTGTTTTCTTTCTGTCTTCAATTTTCAAAGGGATTGACCAAAATGCTGAATTTATATCCAGCGTTGAGAAGAATTTGCAGTTTCTTGTTTTTATCATTAAATCCTCGATTAGTGGAAACGGTTGTGATTGAGGAATCACAATTTTATTTAGATCGCGAAAATCTATGCATAATCTAGATTTTCTTCCTTCTTCCTTTTTATATGCCAATGTTACCGGGGCTGCAAAAGGACTATAAGACTCTTCAATTAATTTTTTTTGTAATAATTTCGATACTTGTTGTTCTATTTCTTTTTTATCCTCAATAGTGCATCTATATGGTCTTTTGCTACAATATCTATCTATTAATAAATCAATATGTGCTTCATAGCCCTTCACCGTGCCTATATCATATTTATCTTTGGCAAAAAGTGATTTATATTTGCAAATTAATTTATTTATTTCTGACTGTTCCTGAAGGTTTAGATGATTTACTGATATGTTAAAGTTCGTCGCTTCCACGTGTTCATTAAAGTTTATTTTATACTTATCATTTGTTTCAACTTTAGTTTTCCCTAGGACATTCACTTCCTTTTTTTTTTTATTTAAGTTCTGATTTTCTTCAAACTTGCTACCTGAAAAGCCAGGAATTATTTTTGTGTTATTAGGATTTATTTCTTCTTTATTATCTTCTTTTTTGAAGTTTAGGATGTTTTGTGTAATTTCTAATTTTTCATTTTGAATTAGTTGAAATTTTTCTATGCAATCTAATCCAATTAAGAAATCATAGTCGAAATTCTCTTCATCTATGACAAAAACATTAATATTTTTTTCAATCTCATAAATCTTTATCTTTAAAGTTACTATTCCTATGGATTTTTTTACACCATTAATCGTTTTTAAGTTTGCATTTCCATTATTATTATTAATTGGGTTACTTTTCAAGGACAATAATCTTGAGTTTATTAAAGACACATTCGACCCTGAATCATAAATTCCCAAAATTTCTAAGGTATTATTTATTGTTAATTTAATTTTGATTAATGGTGAAGTTGTTAGTTTTTTGGATCTATTTCATTTAATTGCATTTCTAACTCCGAATTGTTGACGCTTCTAATTTGACCTCTTTTAGGTTGGTCATTATTTTTGTTTTTAAACCAACATAAGGATTCAGGATGATACCGGTTTCCTTTATTTTCTTTTTCACATATTCTGCATGGTCGGTCTCTTCCATTGTTTTCTTTAATTTTATTTTCAAAACCTACCATCTTTTTTTCCAAAATCTTTTTATTCACCAAATGTTCTAAACCTCTGATGTTATTAAATAAATTCTCAGTATCTTTTAAGTTATTTCTATCAATTTTATCTGCTATAAAATTTGGTAGCCCCGTAGCGATTAGATCAATTAGAGTGGGTTTATCCATTGATTTATTTATCTCCAATAAAAGTCTTTCTTTTTTTAGTGCATAATCTAGTAATGAGCCCTGTCTGTATTTGAATAAAATTGCATACCTGACTGGTGACCAACCTTTGTCCGCATAAGTTTCATAAAAGTTTTTTTTCCATATTGACCATTCTGAGTTTACTGTATATTTTATGAGCATGGAACTGTACCAGTCAAGACACGAGTCTTCTAAAAATAGCCTAAGAACTTCAATTCTCATAGTATCTTCATCTATTTCTAAACGAGTACATTCTGCTTCAAAAATATTCATCCATTGAGATCCATTTGATGTTTTTCTAGTGAATTTTTCTATTACAAATTTCTCTGTTAAATTTCTTATTTTATGAGGTTTAGGTGTGTCCTTCTTCATTTCAGCAAAATTCTCCAGGATTCTTGTCAAGGCTTCTTCTGAAATTTTAGCTGTATCAGCCTCTTGCCGTGTTTCTGGTGTAATCTCTTCCAGTAAATATCCCTTGAACTGCATATTTCCATCTTCATCTACATAAACATTATTCATCTCTGGTGTTACCGAAATCCATACTTTTCTTTTTTCGTGTCTCTTTTGTAGGGTAGCTTTTACTTTTTGGAAAGTTTGAGTTCTTATAAGTGTATCATGTAGTTTTACCGGTTGTAGTTGTTCCGGGATTACAAAAGTTTGTTTATCGGTATCCGTAATTGAGGTTATGCAGATTACGTTCGTTTTTGGATCTTCAGCCGGTTTCACTACAAATTCAAACCTTAATTTTTCCATTGCTGCTCAACAGCTGTAAAAATGTTGTTTTATAATGTGCTTTATCAAGCACTAGAGATAAATCTCGAAATCAAAACAAATTGCGTTGCTCTGAAAAGAGATTGTTTTTATTAAACCAAATGTGGCAATATACAATTGACATCAAAACAACATGTTACAATCTGTACAAATCTTACCTGAAAAGAGAAACAACATTTAATGCTATTGATTCTCTAATTTAATTCTCAATATCTTATTATATTTTGTCATTAGACACAATTGTAAAACCTCGATATAACAATCCTTGATATAAAAAATGACAAGCCCTTCTGTCAAACCTCCATTGGCTCAACCATAGAGTAACCATCGACTGGCTCAAACTCCACAGAGCCACCACTATAGTCAATTAGGAATGAAGTACAAAGATCTTCATTTACAAATATACGCGATTTAAACCGTTCAAAGTTGTTTAATTGCTATGTATAGTAATCGCGAAAACCTAAGAAAATAAAATATTGATAACTTTACTAAAATGTCTATAATTAATTATAATAAACTTCATTTTAATATTTACGATATTTCTTTTTTCTTAGTTACTTAGTTAGTGTGTCTTTAATTAGTCGGTCATACCTTTGTTCAATTCATACAGCTTGAAAAGTTAAACCGAATAAAAATGTAGGTTGTCTTAACTTTATCGAAAATATTTAATTTTAACATCTCACAATGCCTATACGAATGATTTAAATACTGTTGCAAGTTCCTATTGTATTAAAGTGAAAAATAAATAATCAAAAATCTCATTTAACTTAATATCTCCTGAGTGTCTTTAATTATGTGACCACCACTGTATACGTAACAACATTTTACGTGGTATATCACTTAAAAGCGTGCTCAACATGCCCAAAAACTTATAAATTAAAGGTAATTACATATATAATTAATTTATGATTGGACAAGTAAGTTTGTGAAACAATGTACATAATGGAATAACGTAACGTAATGTCTAAATTTCTGCATACTGTCACTATTTTTACGATAATGCATAATGCTGTATATGCCTGTAAGTGATTTGGCACGCTATCACACTGCAAATAATGTTGCTATATTATGTATCGTGTGCTCATTGTAGGTGTGCCTATTAATATATAAATAATTAGAGCATTGAAGATGCAGTTTTTCATAACTCTAAAATCGCCATAGTCCCTTAGAACAAATTTCTCTATTTCTAATAACCTATTTCAGTAAGATTCTGTATACGAGTATACAAACAGGTACCTAGATGAATGATATAGATTCGCACACGGCGGCCCTGCGTGCCGTCCGGCCGTGTGAAGGGTGTGGCGCGGAACTGCAGCGCCCTCGCGGCTGCTTGTATACAACACGTAGCAAAATCAATGATGTAGGATCACACGCGGCTGCCGTGTGCCCGTCCGGCCGCGTGAAGGGTGTGGCGCGGTACTGCAGCGCCGCGTGCTGCTTGTATACAATACGTACCCAGATGAATGATGGAGGGTCGCACGCGGCGGCACTGTGTGCCGTCCGGCCGCGTGAAGGATGTGGCACGGAACTGCAGCGCCCTCGCGGCTGCTTGTATACAACACGTACAGAGATCGATAGTGTAGGGGCGCACGCGGCGGCCCTGCGTGTCGTCCAGCCGCGTGAAGGGTGTGGCGCGGTACTGCAGCGCCGCCTGCTGCATGTACACAATACGTACCAAGATCAATGATGTAGGGTCGCACGCGGCGGCCCTGCGTGCCGTCGGAGCGGGTGAAGGGCGTGGCGCGGTACTGCAGTGCCGCGTGTTGTTTGCTGACGGAGGGGTGCTCGAGCATGATGTCCACTACTTTCTTGTCGCGTCCGAGTAGAAACGCCGATTGACGGTGGATGTATAGGATGGGCAACGCTTTATCGCCTTTGAAAGGGTAGAATCTGAAACCAAATATCTACATTTGGAAAACCAGGTATAGTTTTTTAATCTCACTAAGGGGGGTTACGCTCGGCGCGACTTCGGGAACCCAACTGAGCGTTCTCAAATTTACGCCAAAATTCACGTCGGGTCGCCGTGCCAAGCAAGTAAAATAATGTACATGTACGAGCGCAACATCTATTAAGCGTAACCGGCCTTCATGAGATGAAATAACTATCTATACCTATAAGAATATCTGAGCGGTATCTATATCTATACCTATCTAAAACGATACTATAAACCGTCGTGTCTCAATCTGGGGGTCGAGATTAGCGCCCAATCTGTCAAAAAATAAGGCATGTATACGAAAAATCCTTTTATTAAATAATGAATTTTAAGTTATAAACTAAAGTCTAAAGATTCTCACATTTCTCATATGACAGTTTTAAAACTTCAAGGGCCTGATCTGGAGACTCTCTTTCCCCACCATACTCACCGGACCTTGTCCCGACAGATTTCCATTTCTTTCGAAATTTGGGCTTAGTAACAACTTAGTAACAAACTGAGTAACAACTGAGTTCTCGAGCGTTGCGCTCCAGAAGCCGAAGAGATAACATATCTCCGAAAGTGAACGCAGTCGCCATTGAAGATGTGAACCGCAGTTGTTGACGAAACGTTTGGAAGAAAGAGAAGAGATTCCAGAAGACCTCGGCCAAGTAGCCCAGAAGATTCAATTAATATGGATAGCGGTCGAGAAAGCCTACACTCCGCTATAACGTTGGTTTGTTTGTTACGTAAAAACTTTGTTACAAAATCACTACCACTTTGTAGGGGAAGAGTACACGCTCTGCATTCCCACAGCCGCTGGGCGCACTCGACTGGCCACGTTACGCTTCTCTCACAGAAGACTACCCTGAAATGTACTGCATTTCCTACTTTAACGTATTTCCCCAATGTACGTACGTGTTTAGAAAGTGAGTGAGATATGCCAGAGCCCATTCGCATACCATCCTGTCTCTCCTGATTTTCCCAACCCTTGCTCCCAATGCATTCCTTAATGTAGGCAGCGCACATCCGGGGGTGTGCCAACGTTTGTCATTCTGGACTGATGTTGGCATGTATCGTGGATGTCTTTGGAGGACAGTATCCACTTACCATCAGGTGGACTGTATGCTCGTCTGCTGCCTTTTCTCTATAAAAAAATTTAGTTTGTCGGATAGATGAAGACATAATAACTTTTCTATAACTACGTCTGAAAGCAATCGCCGACAAAGAATCCACTTTAATATTCCTTTTAGATCGAGTCTATTTGGGGGTAGGGTAAGCATTTTACTACCATTGCACCAAGATTGTTTCGATTGCTACCTGAATCATCAACTCTCCGCTTTGAAAATCTTTATGAAGAGAAATTTCAATCAAGCACTTTAGTGCTACTAAAGAAAAAGACCAGGCAACGATATTAAAGCACACTGACCTTAATACATTATATGATAATATAGTAAACAACAGATTAAAGATCATAAATGATCATGCAGATATTATATTATAGTAATTATTATATTGTATGTTACCATTTTACACTACTAAACACTAATATGTAAAATTATTTATATATGTATACTCGTACGTATTTTTAATAATTTCGTACATTAACGCTTTATATTTATTATTTGACTTTTCAAATTTAGTCACCAATAGTAAGCCCTTGCACAGACCGCAGTCTATAAAGGGCTGCTATCACAAAACACTGATATAACTCTATTTATTGACGTGTGCTCTGCTTTAAGTTTTTGGTGTTTAAATAACAGGTAACTTTTTAAAAAAAAAAAAATAGGATAGTTTTAAGTTTTAAGCGGCGTTGCCGCAAACAGATAGTAGTATGTATGAACATACCTCCATCTTCTCTTAGGCTGCTTGGCGTCATCCGGCTCTGTGTATTTGATGACCACTCCATTGACAGTATTCACATCGGCTGTCAATTTGCCGGAGAGTCCAAAGTTGGGTTTCTCCTTGTCTCCCGGTTTGTCGCCTTCTTTCTTTGAGTCCTCTTTACCCCAACTATACTCTTTGCTGTCGCCCGTGTCCGTGAACCTGGATAGGTACAAATTTTTTTTTAGTTAGTTTTCTAATATTGTTATTTTAGTACTCCTCGAGAGTATGTATTCTCAAATCGATGTTATTCTACACACAGTGAAAAATGCTTTTAAGTCTAGGGATGTGAATATCAATAACCACTGTTGAGTCTTAGTTCTGCCTTTTATTGTATTAGCCAACTGAGACCTCGCGCGATTACAAACTTTTTTACAAATGTAAAAAAGTTGTAATCGCAAGTTGTAATGTTAAAGTTGTTGTTTACGATGCGCACACTAGGCGCACCTGCCTCGCGTTACGCGAAAGCAGCTCGAGGAATGTGCACTCGGGCCCAAATGTAAAGCTTACTCAATATATCCACCAAAATGGTGGGTAAGCACAATAATCAACAATTTACACAATTTAAAGGTCTCACTTACCCCAGGTGGTTTTGCCCACGCACAAATCTGGAAAGTGTACCTACGCTAGTCCCTACTAGACGTGACCTATCTTAGTGTGATTGAATAAATACATACATTCCCAATAGATACTTGTGTAGTAATCCAAGTCTCGTTCCGTGGTGAGCCGGTGGCCGCTATAGCTCCGCAACTCACACACGGCCGCAAAATCACCTCGAGATATCACTCCAAATACCACAAGCACAATCACAATAAGCAAGTCCAACCAACACTCTCGCGTGGCTCAAGGATATCCGCGTGCAAGTCCAGTTAATAGGCGCGAATCACAAAATCAACTGTCCGAGGCCGCGATGTGAATTTAACTCCCAAAACGCTCGCGTGGCACAGGATATCCGCGGTCAAGACCAATTAATAGGCGCGAATAACAAATAACAACTGTCCGAGGCCGCGGTGTGAATTTAACTCAATTTAACTCTGCTCGCCGCCGAGCGCGTGTTACTACTAAAAATATCAAACCGCCTGAAGGCGGTTTATTTTTAATGGCGGTTATTTTAATATTTTTAATATTTATATGGCGGGGACAAAAAAATGTTGCTTCGAAATATTCAATGTATGCGGGTATGCAAAGACGCTCGCGCCAATTTCAAACAGTTGTTAAAGTAAAGATGTTATAGTTGCAAAAAAGTTGTAATGTAAAAATGTAAAGCAAGACAGAACAATGAGTGCGGTAAGCAAGTGAGAGTGTAGTATCCATTGTGTGTAAATAGTCAGTGCGCGTAGTATATATACTGGCATCGCGTATCTCGGGAAGGGAAGGAGTCGTCCAAGAAGGGCAAAGAGCGTACAGGAAACTCCAGAGCATGAGCAGTAGAAGCTTATGAGATGGCCTGGATTCCTCTCTCCAAGATTGTGCGATTTTAGGTGCATACCCTATTTACTATTGTAAGATACTACGTTATGTGTATAATGTATTGTTCTATGTTGTAAACATTGTAAATTGTTTCCCTTGTTTATCTCTGTTTATACTATATAATGTTTTTATTATGTTTAATGAATGTGTTTTGCCTTTTAGCTTTTAGCTCTAGCCTTTTAGCAAATATTTGTGTTTGCTTGTCTGGGTTATAAGTTGGGTTGGTAAAGATAGTCCAGAGAAATAAAAGCTACTGTCTGCTATGTGTTTTATTTGATAAGAGATGAAAATATAAAGTTGCGGACTTGTTTGAGAAGTATAGGTAGTGACGCCACCGGCGCTGGAGGTCAAGCCCTCCCCCGCACTTCTCTCTTCACCATCGAAAATAGTTACTCTCCGTGCAAAAGGGGAGCTAACCTATTTATGTATTAATTTGTGACCTAGAACTTATGTAAAATATGGATGAACGAATAGCAATAAAATTGCTCGTGAAACGGGGGGATCGCAAGGGCAGCAAGCTTCTATAAATGAATGAGGCTCTGGCCTCTCTATGCCAGTTCGACTCGTACAATCGCCAGTTCGACACATACAATCGCCAGTTCTACTTGTACAATCGCCCAGATATCATCTAACAAGTTTAAGTTAAGTAAAAGTAAGCTCGCTGCCGACTGCCCTTGCTGTTCTTGTGTATCAGAGCGGCATTTTATTTTTCGAAATTCCACCCCTCGTTGGGCCTCACGGTCAACAATAAATGAGTAATTAGGCGTCAGACACACGTGGTTTGATCGCGACGACTAATCAACTGGTCGTGATTTTCAATTTGCGAGCTTGGTTGAGAGGTTCTATCACATTCTCTCTACTCACCAGATGTTGCACCCTTTGACTATCATTTATATCGACGACTGTAACATTTATAAAACGTTAGATATGTGAGCTGTTTCTTAAAATAAAAAAACAGGATTTTATAAAAAGGGATTATTTAGTTTTCCTGATAGATGGTAGTCATAGATCGCGAAGGAAACTAAATTACTCAATAAAGAATAATGTACAAATTTTTCAAGTACCCATAATATTTAACCCTAACTACCTGAAATGGAACAAGTGTAAATAGTTGAAGTAGGCTTACAACACGCTTAAAGAAGGTTAAAGAAGAAGACCCAATAAAAATGCATATAGAACTGAACTAACCTGGTCTTCCGCTCGCGCGCCCTTGGCTCATGCTTGACTGGCGGGCGGTCGTCGCGGCGCTCGCGGTCGCCGCGTTCCTCGCGGTAGCGTTCTTCTCTTTCCTCGCGGTGCTCCGCTCGTCTGCCGCGTTCCTTGTACCGGTCTGGACTTCGCGATATCTGCTCCCTATGCATTGAATAGGTTAAATTATGCAATTGTAGTCGATAATAAATTGTAAAAAAAAATGTAAACAATACAAAGGACTTGGCGGGAAACTCGAGAAGTGAAGTTAAGTTTTTGTTTGATCATTGTAAAAATTGTATATTAGACGTTTTGAGGTTTAATACTGATAGTTTAAACTTCAAAGTGTTTTTCGTGTGTAGTGTTTGTGGTAATCAAATAAAAGCGTGGGACTGGGTTTTTTCGTGTGCTTACAAGGAGTCCTCTTCTGTCCTCAGTAAATCTACTATCGTTTTATTGAGCGACTCCTTTGACTTACTTCGAAGGGATTGGACATTGATAGGATACGTTTTAGACTTTGAAATTGTTTATTACGAAGAAAACTTAACACTGGTAATAATGTATTAATTTCACCATTGCCAGATATGAAAAAAGAAAACAATACAAAGTTCTTTGTAAAAGTACAAAGAAAATGAGGCAACTCGTGACCACGGGTGGTGTAACCCGTGCCGAAACATCGAGTAGGAATATAAGGCAAACAAATACCTTTATTATGCGTATAACCGTTCACACCCGATTTAGAATGTTAAATGTGCACAAAACGCGACAGTTTAAAAAGTTATAATACAAAGTGAGCCTAGGAAAATACTAGGAGTTCCTTGGTTTGGTGATGTTAGAATGAGTGTAGCGTGTAGAGGACAGTACAAGTTAGTTTGCGATTTCCGCTGCGAGTTATAGGTATCGTCATATAAAAAGAGCGCTGGACGTCTGTGGAACAGATGAGTCCGTCCGCACATCGGTTGCGCACGAAATTACTCTTTATTTTATATATTATATTTCAATATTTTAGAGTAATAAGTTTAGTAATATAATTTTTAATATGACTTCTTTCTGTTTTTACCAGGAGGTCGAAAATTTGTGAGAAATTCGGAATCACTTGCATCTTTTACAATTCGTCTCACAGTGACCTCAGAAGTATGCATTGCCACTGAGGTCCGTTTCATACATTGTTTTAAATTAATTACTTCGCCATTATCAGCCTCTCTTTTCATAAAACAATATAAGCTGTAAATCATTTTTCTTTTTTTTCTATGCAAAACCACCTTGCAATATTCGTAATTAACAAAAACTTTTGTGCGTGACTGTTTGGGAGAGAACAAAACGTGAACTCAACGCGGGAAGCAAAGGTTGACTGACGAACCAATAGTGCGACGTCACTGACATGTGACGCGTAATCTCCGCGTCGCGTCTAACCTCGTACCACAAAATAGATCGATAAATCGCTTAGTGCGCAGGTTGATGGATAACGCTCTTTTTATGTGAAACGATGTATAATGCATGTTTGTAGTTTCTATATAGTTTTGACGTTTTATATTTAAGTATGTTATAATATCCGAAGTTCGTGTAAAACTTCTAAATCAAAATTTGAGTGATAGTGTGTACAAAATAGAGACTTCACACGGAGAATCGCTTTAACTGCGGACACGTTATATTATAAAAACAGTGAACTGCAACACGGAGTTTTCCGTTACCGCTTCTCGCCCCTACTTTGGACGCAGCCTTATAAGTTACGTTGCGGTCTTTTTCTATCAAACAAATTTTCATTTTTAATGACTAAGTTTCTAGTGCAAATTGTGAAACACGTAGAAAGTTAAATGACATTTATCATCGACTGATGGAATATAAGCAGAATAGAGATAAAACTACTTTTTAATTATAAATTTAAAATTAATATCTGGGATGTGGGTATGCTGTACAGCATCTTAATGAAGCCATCTTCAGATACAGCTAAAATACAGATCAACCAAATAAATTAATGTACTGTGTCTACATAGTGATATTATCATAAGCCTGACAGGCCCGAATAAAAAAGAGAAAAATTGTAAAAGACACGAACTTGTGTGTAGGTACAGTGGATCTGTCGTTTCTCTCGGGACGGGCGACTCCCTCCCGACGCTGATCTCGGCCCCTGCAAACAACCGCCCGACCATTAAACCCATTCTCAACTTCACCGATAGCTTACTGGCGGTTTAATACAATCAACAAACACATCATTTATCGAACATTATTTGCAATTTAAATTTAATGAACCACTCTTGTTATGTCTCTTAAGAACTATAACCAAAATGCGTTTTAACCAAAATATGTTTATACTCATCTACTATTAAAAAGTAAGTAGGTACGAGGAAAAAAGCTTATTTCACTTAAAATACATAGGTATTAATTTAAAAAAATCGTAATATAAGAGACAAAGTTTAAAGTTATGATTAACCATTAAAATCCAACACGTAGATTCAAGCACGCCTATGAATCGCACACTTACCATAACTTGCAATATACGTCGGTTTGAAGATTTACCTATAGCAATTCATCCGATCGTGGATATCTCATACATTTTCATTATGAAGAGTATTGAACTCTTTGTTACAAATTCAGTATAATAAACACCCAGTAATTTGAAACAAGTATAAATTACCACAGCATTTAGCATTGAATATACATATATTTTATATCATTTCAAGAATCCCAATCCTCTTCTTTCCTCAATGATTAAATTGATTTTTGTATATATTTCTCGATTAATTATCAATTTTCATCCACTGTGCGTTAATCTTCTTAATCTTCTTTCATTACACACATTTGTTTCAAAGGTAATAATTTAATTGTCCTCTATAAATTTGTCTCCTTAGTCATGAGAGAATTGCAGCCAAAATTGTATCTGTTAAGTTTTCTCAAATATTTAACATTTCTTTAATTGAATACATTAATACATTGAATTCTTCTAGTACATAGGATTTTTCTATAATATTTCATGTTTCGTTTACATAAACATTATTGCTTTCTATATATATTTTTTATTATCATTGCATATTTCTTCCTATTTAAAACCAATATCAGCAGATTATGTTATTATCTTTCATATGTTCTGTATACTCAGAGTCATGTCTCTAATTTTAGTTTCTTACATATTTAATCTATATATGTCATTATAATGTTGCTAAAATCGTTTCTAAATGATTACACTTTTAACAATTCCTTGAGATGTCAAAATAACGTGCTAAATTATTTAAATGTCCATAAAAGTAATACTTCTTTAAGATTTTCTTCAAATTCACCTGCATATGTTTAATATGTTTCTTTTGATAGTTGGATTTTTTTGTAGATTATAAGCAGTGTTCTAAATTCAATGTTAAAATATCAAGTATGTCATTGTGTCTCGTGGTTTTCGGTAAATTTAGCAATATTTTCAGGAAATTTACAAATTTGAAGGCCTCTGTAGCGTACCTACATAGACATCTTGAGTTGCGTCACAAAAATTTTGGTTCTATCTTTAGATTTTCATCTGTAGTAACAGTAGTGTCACAGTTGTGTAGATTGCTTTCATGAAATCCACTCTCAAAGTATGGTGAGTAAGTTCTTCATATGTTTCCATGAAGTTAATTAATGAAATATAAAATGAGTAATCCTTCAGAGATGTAATTGGAAACCGTAGTACAATTAGCACTGAAACATTGATCAAGTTAAATGCTTCGGAACAAGCCTTTTGGGCATGGTGAAACTAAAACCTCAGCAAGTCCCTGCATATTCAAACTAACTCAACATCGTTACGTTCTCTTCTATATGCATTCATCAAAATAAAAATGAGTCACAATATTCATGGTTCCTGACAAATCTATAACAAACGGTTTCACACACGCCTACTTTGTGCATCGTATAAGGTGCAAATATTAAAATATCTTTGCAACCGCAACATTTTCTTATTGAACTCATAATAATGTTCTGTAGAGATGTCACTGTAAAAACAAATACATTTGTTTAACGTCTTTGCACAACCACGCGTCGGGTTTGCGACGGCAAAACATACATGCATCACATTCAAGGACCGCTGAATACGAAAATGTATTATGAACCTATTTATTTACCAATTAGAAATATAAAAAAATATTTTAGTTGACAGTTTTAATAAATACTGATAATCTTTGTCTGAGAGGTAATTATGATGTTTAGAATGTATACACACCTTTCGGGAGAGTATTTGTCGTCGCGATATCGGTCCTTCTTTTCTGTATACTCCCGGTCGCGATAGCGCTCGGGTTCAGGAGGGGCGCGTCTGAAAACATTCAATGAAGCACTGAAAATTGCTACTGTAACTGTGAAGATAATATATAATAACGTACCATGCGTATGAAATAATATGTAGAGAGAGCTTAATCAACAACCACTTACTTTTCTCTGTCGCGGTAATCTCTGCCTTCCTCGTATTCACGCCTCTTAGCTCTTGAATCTTCATACTGATTATACCGATTATAAGCTATAGAAACAAATTTTATATTATTATTATTATTTATTACTAAATATAAGTATTATAAAAATAATTGAATAAATACTTTTTGGTGCATCTCTGGTGTAATATGCCTCGTCTCTCTGCTTCCTGTGATAATCATCTTCTGTTGTTCTATGTCCCTCATATCTTCCACTATGTCTAAAACAAAAATTACAATACACATAGAATACTCAATTGACATTTGAATGTGAACTCAGTGCCATCGAACGTGAGGTGTGGTGGTAAGGGAGGACATCCCCCTTTACTATTGTACAACTATGAGGTCCTCAAAGTGATGACGTTTGACAAAGTGTACAATTGTACATTAGTCAACTCAATTTCAGTTATGTTTTGGTTTCATTCGTAATGCGCGCGCCACGAGCAGGAAGAATTTCGGTCATTGACATGAGTTCAGCCAAGACTCTCGAGGTAGAGATTTGTATGAAATCGTCGATCACTTTACTAGACCCCTCATATTAAAGTTCAATCTTTATCGATCTTTTCGCGGTTTAGTTTGTTATATTTTTGAATGGATAGCAACAATGATCCGTGTATTTAACATTAAAGTAAAAAAGTTTAATTATAGTGTCTCAAAATGGAAATAAAAACCATGCTCATAGGTAAACAATTTCCTGCTCAAAATTTTCACTGACAAATAACAGTACCTTATCGGCCGGTCAAGTACTAATTTAATTCAATAAGATGGCACGGAGCTCACATGCGGTTATATACTCTATTAATTTATCATATTATGTATGTATTTATAAGTATTATTTTATTGTTACTTTTTAATGCTTTCTAATTTACATTTGCACCTAGGATCCTTTTTCTGTATAGTCTGATGGTTGATTGATAGTACAGAGCATCCCTTATTGCATTAAGTACATATCATTGTGCAATGAAGTTTAAATAAATAAAACCATGTGTACATTTTACATACTAAATTATTAATCCAATTTCATAAATGATGTAATGAATATCTAAAATGATGCAATTATAATTGATTTGATTTCATAGTAGATGTCACTTGAACACTTGAACAATAGGGTGGAGTGATAAGTGATAATAACAATAGGGAAATGTTGCCTTTATATGAGTAAATGAAACTTGCAAAATATTATCTTCATATGATCATGTTTTGAGGTGCCCCAGTATAATCGAATTTTGGAAAAAAAAATGTATGTATATTGTAAAAAACTGTTACGAGTACCTGATACATCCATACATTCTAAAATAGCTTTGGAATAACATTTCTTGCACTGTTTAGAACTTGTTTTTAAATCTAGTGTTAAAATGTTAACAATCCATCAATAACTGCAATTCTTATTCTTATGACTGCTTTTACGCAACTAGAGATTATTATATTGCATGATTTTTGAGTTGATGCAATAAAAATATATTTTCTCTTTTTTATAAATGATGATAATAACTAGAATGATAATTCTCTTAGCGGTTATGATTATTATAATTGACTTGAGCATTTTATTTAACCTTTCATTATTATTTTGTCGATTTTATTATGAGTGTTTTGACAAGTTACATAACATTATTATCATTTAATTATTTAGACTGGTATATTTATCGATTGTTGTTAATATTTTTAGAAATTAATTATGTCAAGTATTTAAGGAATTCAGTTTGCATACTCGTATTTACAATTAAATTTTGAATGCGTGTTGGGGCAGAACATAATGGGTCATATTTGTAATTAACACCATATTTGTAAAATAAATGATTTGATTTGAAAGTATAATACATAATCTATAAACATATGGTGCCCCATTATAATTGAAAAATGAGTTATATTAAAATTTTCTAATGAAAATTGTAGATACATTTCTAATGTTTATTGAAAAAAGTTACAAACTAATAACTAAGCATTAAATTGTTTCTTTATATTGAAAGTAGACATCTTGTAACTCGATAATAGTCTTGCTCTGATGAAGCCATCACGTTTATTTTCTCTACTAACGGCACCGGAAGCTTCTGTCACCAGCTTGATGCAGCGCTCTACGGATTGAGTACAAGGAAAATCGATATTCTCTTGTGTACCGAGACCGTTTTCAACAATTTCTTTTAAGGCTTCATTTGAAATACATTAATTCCAAGATGGGTCAGTTATTAGATGGTCTTGCCAAGTAATAATGTCAGTATAATCTTGAGCATCAAAATTGAATGCAGGAGCTTTAAACTTGCGAAGTCATGAATCTTTCTCTGATCTTGCTTTTATGATTGGTCGGTATGCTAGGTTACGTATCACTTCTCTCTCATCTCCGAGCATAGCGATTAGAAGATTTTCTGGGTGACCGAAATATCCATTTCGTTGGATCACTGGTTCAATTACCCTTTTCAAATTGTCATTCAAATAGCAACTCAGGACTATTTCTTTGCCACAAATGTTTGGCTCCTTTTGTACACGAGGGATTACATTTCATTGTAAACCACATTCCACCATCGACCATAAACTTTCATCACAAAAGTGGCTATTAGCAACTTTTCTTCGGGATCAGTTTTAGTAGCATACAATCTTAAAATTCTATTTGCTGTAGTTAGCCATCTATAATGGTTGAGGGGTCTGGGTTCAGTATTTGCCAGATCTGAAGAAAAATTACCCGTACTGATGGCGGTCATTATATCGTAAACATATTTTTGATAAGTGCTAAAATTATTATTGGAAATTTCAGGGAGTGTCGTGGGAATAACGGCAAATTTTACGACTGCCATTGTCTCATCGAGCATCGAGGCCTTGTAGTTTTCTTATCCAAATGTAACAATAAATGTCGCAGTAGTAATTAATTTGTATGCAACTGGCAGATAAACCACCGTAACGGTTTATTTAGTTCTTCCATCAGACGAATGACACCACCTTTGAAACGGGTATTCACTACTGTTCCATCACAACCAACAACTGTTGCTCTCATATCCACCGATTTATTTCTCAAGAGAGTAATATATCTATATATCTTTCATATTATATCTTTATATATATTATATATCGTTAATAGCTCTAGCAGTTCTCGACTCACATGTGACATGGTCGAAATAGTAATCACTTCCTGGCTCCGATACAATTACATAATGGTTTTCCAATTGTCGTTTTCTGAAAAATTTACCTTGTTTCTGGATAAGTATTAAAGTTTTATCTTTTCTGCCGTCGAAGTAAAGACCACGAATTATTTCATTACGGTTTGCATGTTGTAAAGTAGACATGTTCTTAGTTCTCACACGGCGCACCTTTGAGCGATCTATGACACAACTTGATCGTTTGATGAAATAATGCCAACGTCTTTTAGGACAGAAGAAGCTACGAGGCTTGTCCCAAAAGTAAGGTCTCCATAATTATAAAAAATCGAAAAAGAGCTTTATTAAACTATTTTTCGACATAATCGCCGTTCATATCGAGGCACTTTTGTAGTCGATCTGGAAGCTTTTGTATGCCAGCGTCATAACTCTCCATCCACCTCTTTTTCGAAGTAGTCCTTCACTGCAGTCTTCACTTCTTCGTCTGAATTCAGTCTTTTCCCACCCATATGTTTTTTTAGGTTGGTGAACAAGTGATAGTCCGATGGGGCAAGGTCTGGGCTGTAGGGGGGGGTGGGGGAGAATGTCCCAACCGAACTTATCCAAAAGCGCTTTTGTGTCGCGTGCCACGTGAGGTCGAGCGTTATCATACAAAAGACACACTCCCTTCGTTAGCATTCCAGGTCTTCGGTTTTTTATGGCTTGACGCAATTTTTTAAGCGTCTCACAATACGAGGCCGAATTAATGATGGTCCCAGTTGACATAAATTCGATGAGAAGGACCCCTTTCCTGTCCCAGAAGACAGTTGCCATTATTTTTCTGGCAGATTGCGTCACTTTAAATTTCCTTTTTTTGGGGGAAAATGAATGCCTCCACTCCATTGACTGTTGTTTCGATTCTGGTGTGAAGTGGTAGACCCACGTTTCATCCACTGTCACTATTGAGTCCAAAAATGCCACCGCGCGAAGCTCAGACTGAGCATAGACAGATAAGGAGGCGAACGCTGACGACTTTGACGCGCTCATCTTGTTCGCGTGTCACGAAGGTACTAAATGTCCGATCCGGCCAGTTCAAATTTTCTTAGAAAGAGAAGAAACTAACGGTCACAGCAGTGGTAGCAACTTAGAAAAATAAAATTTCCCTTGGCCGCTAGGAGCTTGGAGACCTTACTTTTGGAACAAGCCTCGTATAATGGGTGCGGATTTGTCGGAAACTCCAGTAGGTACGATCATGAGCAAGGGCTAACGACGGTAGATTTAATCGATTTTTTTAAGAGGCGGGGCCACGTTTATGATGACTGTTTTGTTCCAAGGATTCCAAGATGACACAATGGTACTATCATTTTTCTCGTTGATCTTTGAGCAAGTTAAAAAAAAAGATTTCCTGGTATATATATTTATATATATAGGTACACGACTGTTTTTTTCACAGGTACAGTTGGAGATAATTTTGCATTTGCAGTTATTGATATCAAACAATCTTTGGGATTCGTCCTAAAATTTGTCAATCCTTTATTGATAATTGTTGTTAGTCTGACGACCTTGATATGGTTTCATAAAGCCCCTATATTTGTCATGGTAAGAACGAATAACTTGTAATACCCTTTTTAAACTGACAGTTGGTAGCGATGCTTTTTGCCAAATTTCTAAAACTAGAGAAGCAACTCTTGTGGCTTCAGTTCATACTTAATGAAGAGATATTTCATAACGTCATTATATGTAGGCAATTGAGACAGGTAACGTTTCTGGCAGGCCAAATACAGGACAGTTCTCATTTGTCGTGTTTTAACTTGAGACATTTTTACCGTTAACAAGAGACGTTAATATTACTAAAATTGCAATTTAGAACTTTTGTACTATTTGAAACTACAACATGAAAGGGTAATTAATGCTTACATAATATTGGTCGATCTCAATCGTAAAACTCAAAGCTTCACGAGTCAAGTAACACAAAAGTCCGACACAAGTTATCGTTCACAATGTTTATTTGCGACTGAAAAGTAGCAGTAGGTACCTCTAGATTAAAAATGTCATTTGAGTAGTTTATATGTAAAGTTGCGTTTAAAAAGTTGAGTGGTAGTTTTGTTTGTGTTTAAAATGAACTAAAATGAAGAATTGGATATGTTTATTTTGGTTACAATATAAATAAAAAAAAGGCTGATTTTGTTAATTTCTTCAAAACTTTGTAACGTCAGGGCACCTCTACATACAATGAGACAAATAATTTTTTACATTTTTATTTTTGAGCTAAAACGACAAATTTCTGCAGGTATGCCCTAGACATTGTAAAAAAAATGTTTTCATTCCACCCTATTAAACAATCATATCACTGTTGTAGCTAAACACTAAATAGTAGGTAGTTATTGATTGCACTACACGTGCTATGTTTGAGGCGCGATAAGCTTATCGCAACTAGAACATTATTTTTTAAAATCAATGCATGGGAGAATGAACCAAAAATACTAAGGAAAATATGGTATGGCAATTACAATGCAGATAATATGATATAGTATGATTTTGAAATGAAATGATTTGTGCTACAGCCGGCTAAGGAGCCTTTTCAACCACACTTCATCCAGTAACCTCTGAGATGTATTTACTATATAACATGCAATGGTATAACAAATTGTGTAAAACATTTAAGACAGCATTCTAAAACATGCGATTATAGATAGCTCTTTGACAATCTAAATCACGCTGCATCTCTTTTCATGTTATGATTATTAAAAAAAGGATGCACCATATTTGTCAATGGAAAGGTGGAAGTACTTTAATTAAATATCATTTTTGTCAAAATTGAGCAGAGCCCTCTTTGAGGATTTCGGGGCTCTGAGCCAAGTATGAGTTGGAGCCATTGAAAGGGTGTACTCAGGATTTTACCTGGGGTGGGGCAACGCAAACAATTTTCTTATATTTTTTTACATAACAGATTTATGGGCCTTTTCAACTTCGGGGCTCTGGGCCCTGACCCAGCAGGCCCATGGCTAAATACGGCCCTGAAATTGAGTAGTATATCTCATTGGATTTGTCGTTTTTTCCATGTCAATCTCTCTAGGTGTTGTGTCAATCAGAGTACTTTTTTGTATGTGTATTCACATTACCTATCGATGCGATAACTCAATAGGGGCTTACCTATGAAATTGCTGTTTGTTCATAGTGGCCACTTTGAACTTTGAGGTATCTTGCATTTGGCTTGGAATTCCAAATTGAAATTAATTTCAATTTAAAGCCCTGACATTCTTTTTCAAAATCAGTTATTCATTTTTTTTCCGTCAAACAACTTTTTGCTTAGATATCGTTGTGTTTGTGACCATAGAAAATATCAAAATTCGCTTTATTTTCGAATATGAGTGTTCCATCCATCGTGGCAGCAACGGAGCACAGACGGCACGCAATATCAACGATGTGTACGGACCAAACACCGCAAACAAACGCATGGTGCGTTTTTGGTTTGATCGTTTGCGTTCTGGAAATATCGACCTCAAGAACAAGCCCCGTGGACGACCGGAGAATAAAGTAGATAATGACGAATTGAAAGCAACGGTGGAAGCGAATTCATCTCAAACCACGTCTGGGTTAGCAGCAGCCTTTGGCGTAAGTGGCAAGACGACATTGATTCATTTGCGTCAAATCGGGAAGCGAAAAAGCTCGAAAAGTGGGTACCTTAGGAGCTTAATGAAAGTCAGTTGCAAACACGAAGGTTGCCTTACTTTGCTGAACCGGCACAAAAATTATTATCCTTATTATCCACTACGTCTTCTTGAAATCTGGCACAACAATTAATGCAGATGTGTACTGTGAAGAACTGTAAACGATGCTCGCTGTAACTGTGGACAAGCTCGCTATCAAACAAGTGAGTGGTCAATTACTCTAGTCCATTGCTTCTAATGTTCCATAATAATTTTATATTTGTTTTTGCACGCCAATTCTGGCAAATGTGACGGGCCGTTGTATGTAATCACCATTTGTTACCACTCAAGTGGCAAATAAATGATTTGATTTTCCATGATAAGTCTCGCCTACACACTGCACGACAGACAGTCTCAAGTTACAGGAGCTTCGACTGGAAACTCTCCGTCGTCCACCGTACTCGCCAGACCTTGCCTCTACTGACATTCATTTTTTTTTTTCATTTGTATAACTTTTACATGGGAAAAATGAACCCCGATGAGAAAGTGAAAAAAAGCAGTAGCAGTGTTCAGAGAATTCATCGATTCCCCCAGTTCTATAGCAGAGACATCAATCAACTTCCATTAAAATGGCAAAAGTGCACTGATAATAACGGACAATACTTCGATTAATTAAATATGTACATCAAAAAATATAGCCTACACTCCACTACAAAAAATATAGTACCTATATCAAATCAAAAAAACTGTTTGATTTTTTCCATATAAAAGAACAATTTCATAGGTAAGGACCTAATACTTGGCACTCGCTTTACAGTATATAGATGAACAGTGAATTTTAACTAATGCACCACTTAACTCGTATAACAATATTCTTATGTAAATTAAATTGTGATATTAATCACCATAATAAAGTGAAATAAATAAAATAAGCATCATATAAAACATCATAATAATATGATAAAGGTTTCAGGTATCTTTGTTTCGTGAGAATTGGATAAGTGGTAAAAAGTTATGCATTTTTTCTTAAAAAAAAATTTTACCTTTCCACTGAGGATAATGTAGATAGTCAAAGAATATCACACGTTTTTGAAAGCAGCCCAAATTTGTTGGCAGTTTGACTAGAGAGTAACTAAAATCTACAAAAGTAATGATGTAAAATTGTCACATGTACCGTTTTGGATCAGTAGAGTTATAACTCTGGCTATATCCCTCTTTATCACTTTTGCTATAGTTCCCTTGTTGTTGATATTGTGCATATCTGTAATAAGCAGATATTTGCACAACTATTACATACATAAAGTGACATAGGTAGGGAACTCAGAAAGTTTTGCGAAAATGAAAAAATGTTCTACGGGTTCCAATTTTTTATTACACTTTTTCTAAGCACTCTCCACTGGCATCTATACAAAGTTTCATGCGTTTGAACCAATTTGAAAACATTTGTTCCACTCTTCCTTAGGTACCTCCACAGCCTCTTAGAACGAAGCCAGCGCATCTTCCGGCAACAAAAAATACTTCCCTTTTAGTTGGCATTTAATTTTGGGAAATAAGACCAAAGTCACAAGGTGCCAAATCGGGACTGTAAGGAATTTTAACCCAGGAATTAAAATATTAATATTTAAATATTAATTTAAGGAATTTAAAATATTTTAGAATGTACTAATATAATAAATTTTACTAATATAATAAATATATTTATAACAAACAATTTACTGAGACTTTCCAGAGCCCTGGAAGTTTGTTACTGCATAGCTTTAGATGAAGTTTTCTATAGTCGGCAATTCATTGTTTGTAATGTGAAAATTATGTACGCATCTTTTAGTTAAGCCTTGATCAAAGTAGTCAATACCAGTAACCGGACTTTTTCGCAGTTTTTTTCCTGGGGTCCAAAAAACTGACAAGAGGTCAAATTCATTGGTCTTTATAATTCGCTGTACAGTCCTTATAGACGTTCCAGTGGCCTCTGTGGTCCTTTTTCGTATGTACCTAAAATATAAAGAAATATTATTTAAAAAAAAATCCAAATATTATATTTAAAAAAATAAACCAATAACTATTTTAAATTTCTATAAGATTTAAAAAAAAAACTAAATTAGCCACATAAAAACAAATACCTGATTGACGTTATTCACTCCTTCATCAGCTTTTTTTTTTGCATATTACATATGTACTTATAGACGTTGTAAATTAATTTCCTCACTTGCCTGTGTAACTTGTCACATTTCGTCCCAGCATTATTGATTTTAATTAAAAACAGTTATTTAAAAATTTGCACTCGAGAGTGTACTTAGAAGCTCGGGATGGGCGTGTGCATCGCGGAGAAAGGGGCGTGACTACGACTGATGAGCTAATCGGCGAGCATTGCAGTGCCGCGCCGGTCCTCACTTCATACCGCCAAACAGACCGTGTTCCATACATTAAATTCTTTCCATAGATAAAGATGTTCTTCGCAAAACTTTCTGAGTAGCCTGGTATATATTAACTATCAATTATTATCCACTGGTTCAGCTATGTGGAATTATGAACACTACTGCTTGCTTGGTTAACTGTCTCTTTGTTTCACTTTGATGAAATGTGTCAATGTTGATATTTTGCTAAACATTAATAAGTATTAAATTTGATATTTAATAAGTATTCAATAATTAATTGATAATACATTTTAAGTATTTAGTATTATTACTAATAGTAAAGGGACCTTATTGTTGGTTGACATGGATTTATTAACAATGATGAAGATTTTCTACCTTAAAATTTCAATGTTTCAAAATTTAGTTTAAACAGAAACATGCTGCAACATTTGGTTTTTAATATAAGACATTGATTTTTTTTTAAAGATTTCACTCAAGTCTATTATATCTGGCTAGAGTTGACAATAAGGGCCCCTTTCAAAGACCTACTTAAAAATGAAAAACAGCTATAAAATTCTCCTTATGAACACATTATGCAACTATGGGATATATTTGTGAAGAAATTGTCAGTAAAAAATAATTTTGCTAAAGGTCATGGGGTTATTTAGCAAACAATTGAATTAGTTATAACACTGCTTAAAATATCCCCAAGGCATAATTTTACCGAATATACAACCAGGTCATATACCTGTTGTCTGCATGTTCCCGATCATATGTGTAATGCTCCTGTCTTGTATCCTTACTAGAACCCCTGTAGAATCTTTGCACCTCACATTCCCTCTCATAGTCACGAGATGTTGATCGTTGATACTCTTTCCTACAAAATAGTGTTATTATCCTATATAATCTATCTATATACATAATAATAATAAAATGGTAACAGTCATGTCTGCATATTAAATGTTTTGAAAAAAAAAACATTGGAGTGTACACTATGAATGATATAGAGACTGTCTAGCTGGCTGAAAACGCATTACACAAGAACTACCAGATGGATTTTAATGAAACTTGGCATAGTTATAATTTATGTGCGAGGTTAACATTTAGGGTACTCTTTGTCCAAATCATTTATAAATTCCCACAGAAATGAAGCTAAGCACACATACTCTGTTTGTGTATGAAGTCAAGGCACTGCTAGTTGCTAGTAGATAATATAGTAATATATTATTTGGACAATATTTAGAATATGACCGCACGATTTAAGAGGGTTGAAGGGAGCGGAGAGGAAGAGAGGGGACGGGGTACCCCCCTGGTACCACTCCCCTCCCGCGGAGATGCTTAGTTGTAGAGAAATATTAATTTGAAGTTTCTTAGAAACTAACCTCAAAATTACGACAAAAGATTTTTATAAAGGCATCACACGAATTGAGGGGGCTGCTCTGGCGCTACGGGAAGTGCAGCCCCTTCGTCCTTGCGTAACACAGCACAGAAACCCATGCTTCGGCTTTTTGGTCACCTTCAGCGACCAGCCTCAGCCGCCACGGCTCTCACCGGTTTCTGTGCTGTGTTACAGCGGGCGAGGGTTGCCCTCCCTTCGCGCCTCCGGCTTATAAAAACACTCTAGGGGTAAGGCAGACAAGTACCACGTGGATTCGGGGTTGACAGATTTGGTTCTGTGACACCCACTAAAGTAATAAAAGATTTTATTTATATTCATTAATTTATTTTACAGCCTTTAAAAGTTCAACAAATGGATCTCTCTTATTTTTATTAATTGATCTTCGCCACACAAATTCTACTATTACATCGGCAAAGTTTTCTGGGTGGTTATAATTATCTTTATAAAAGAATTTTTTAACCACCCGCCATTGGGACTCTATTTGCTGGGTGTGAGTCCCATCATATGCCACAAACGGGTTCTTGGGGTCGCTGTGGTTAATTTTTTTATGAATGAACCCATGATCTCCTAGGCAATCATACGCCCGCCAGAAATCTGCATGTATGGTGGTACCCTCCATGACATGTTTCTTTATCAAGGGCACCAAAACTTCAGCCGATCTGATGTTGTCGGGGCAGACCTCAAGCCGTAGGTCCTGGCTCCCATCCTCAATCATTTCGAGGACCCAATACCTCTCGATTCGTTAAATATACTACACCAAAATAAACTTCTTAAATTACAATGACAATGGATAAAATAAAACTTTAAATTACCTCTGTTGTACTTTCTCCTCCCAAACTTGCTTTCGTCTAATTGGACAAGTTTTCCGGGACCACCAATCTTCCCTATAGCTCTTTTTCCAACTAATATATTACCACTGCTTCCCGACAGTAACTATACCAGTCCGTAATGGTGGCACTAGACAGACAGTGTTCCTTTTCATCCTTTAAAATATCTTCCCATATCACTTTTTCGTGGGGCCAATGGTGGGCAAAACAATACATTAAATAGAAGACATGGGACAAGTCAATTTTTACTTTTTCAAACCATGTTCCATTTGCTCTGGGAATTCTTCCCATGGTTCTACAAGTACCCTTGTTGCAAACAAAAGAGCCGACATTGGTATCATGTACCACGTCTATCCTCATTGGTTGTCTGTGCAGCCGGCACTCTTTGCTAGTCAACACTAAATTGTGTTGCTCAGCAAAAGCTATACATTGGTGACGCGTGCCTAATTCACTTATTACTTTTTTGAAATTCCATCCACCGCACCTTCCAAGCACCTTCGAACTATACATTTGGCGCTTAACGAATGACTTATCAGTGTCAAAATGACTCGGCGCCACCAGTCCACGATTCGTGGACGGTGCAGAATCATTTTCTGATGTCATATTATTCCAAATCGCTGAGCACGCAGAATCCAGTACAAATGCCAAAGTCAAACAGGTCGGGAAAAATCGAAGTCCAGAAAAATTGCCAAAAACGTTAGAAAATCCACTAAAAGTTATCAGAGAGCACATTCACGTAACAACGAAATTCACGACAGAAACGGAATGAGTGGAATAAAATGGTCACTTGCCACAAAACGGCCGGCATGTGTTCCGTTTCATGTTCGGTGTTTATTTCACAACGCAGTTCTTAACGAAAAATGACATTTTTTTAACAAACGATATGTTTAATGCATTGTTTGTCGCAACTTTGTTATATCTTTTGCACGAACACAATATTTTGAATATTTTTGTTATATTATTTGTTGAAATGTTGCTCCGCGCACAAAAAAATCATTAAAAAAAAACACAAATCTCTGCAGGGGGGCGGGGGGGAGGTGTCGATTGAAAGGGGAGACCTATCTCTATAAAGTGCCACCCTTAACAACCCTAAATTCGTGCGGTCATATTCTAAAGCCAACCCTATTATTTTACATTTTTGAAGTGTAATAATAATAAGAGTAGAGTAAATGTTTTACATTATGTAAATATATTATCAATTTGGACTAAGTTTATTGACTTAACAAGGAGGCACTGTGTTTCTAATGTTTGCTAGTGTTCCTATATTATACAATAACTCACTGATAATATGTGCGCGAAGGACTGCCATTTTCGGAGGAGACTCGGCGATCCTTTACTACACTATGCAGGCGCCGCACTCCACGGCTCTCGTCTATAAAATAAAAAAACAAATTTACGTGGCGACCAGATAAACTTCCATAATTACGTTAGATCAAACAAAAACACTATGCGGCCAAATGAAAGATTAAGTATGGCTTTGCAATTAAACAACTTTTAACGGTTTAAATCGCGTATATTTGACATGATTTATATCCCGACGTTTCGAACACTTTGCAGTGGACGTGGTCACGGGGTGACTAATTGATTTTATTTGTCACTTGAGTTATTAAGAAATTATTACTACCGTCTGAAATTTTTTGAACTACCCTCTGAATTTTTTTTTAATCATAACATTCCCTATGCACGCAGTATTCGCTCACGGTGTCCAGAGGTCTTGCAGTATGGCGTTGGCCTTGTGATTTAATTAATTTAATGACTGGATCCCAAGCCGGTGGTACTTGCCAACCATCTTCTCTATTGAAATTTGGGTGTTTCTTAATTTCAATAGCCTCGCGTAACATTCTTGGCATGTACCAGGTCTCTCTAGCGAGGATTTGTGGATTATCAAATCGAATGTAATGGTTGGGTTTGTCCAGAGCATGTTCACAAACTGCAGACTTGGTCGAGCGTCTGTTCTTCATGTCAGCTATGTGTTCTTTTATCCGGATACCGATGCTCCTCTTTGTTTGCCCAATGTATGATAACCCGCATTCACAATCAAGCTTGTAAACACCTGCATCTTGTAGGGGGATATTGCTCTTGACCGGTCTTAAAAATTGGCTAATCTTCTTGTGAGGCTTGAAGTAAGTTTTAATTGAAGCTCGTCTTAAGATATTGCCAATTTTGTCAGTGATGCCCTTGATGTATGGTAAGATGGCAAGTTATCGCTCAACTGTAGGAGGCTTGGGGCGGCTTCTGTGACGCATTCGTGGGAGTTTGTGATTGTTGCTTCGCAGTACTTGTTTCACATGCAGAAGCTCTTCCTCGAGGTGGTCAGTGTCACAGATGCCGTGTGCTCTCTGTAACAAAGATTTGCCTACGGTAGTCAACTGACATGGATGGTGATGGGAGTTACCATTGAGATATTTATCTGTATGGGTGGGTTTCCTATACACAGTATGACCAAGAGAGTTGTCAGGATTGGTCATACTGTGTATAGGAAACCCACCCATACAGATAAATATCTCAATGGTAACTCCCATCACCATCCATGTCAGTTGACTACCGTAGGCAAATCTTTGTTACAGAGAGCACACGGCATCTGTGACACTGACCACCTCGAGGAAGAGCTTCTGCATGTGAAACAAGTACTGCGAAGCAACAATCACAAACTCCCACGAATGCGTCACAGAAGCCGCCCCAAGCCTCCTACAGTTGAGCGACAACCTGCCATCTTACCATACATCAAGGGCATCACTGACAAAATTGGCAATATCTTAAGACGAGCTTCAATTAAAACTTACTTCAAGCCGCACAAGAAGATTAGCCAATTTTTAAGACCGGTCAAGAGCAATATCCCCCTACAAGATGCAGGTGTTTACAAGCTTGATTGTGAATGCGGGTTATCATACATTGGGCAAACAAAGAGGAGCATCGGTATCCGGATAAAAGAACACATAGCTGACATGAAGAACAGACGCTCGACCAAGTCTGCAGTTTGTGAACATGCTCTGGACAAACCCAACCATTACATTCGATTTGATAATCCACAAATCCTCGCTAGAGAGACCCGGTACATGCCAAGAATGTTACGCGAGGCTATTGAAATTAAGAAACACCCAAATTTCAATAGAGAAGATGGTTGGCAAGTACCACCGGCTTGGGATCCAGTCATTAAATTAATTAAATCACAAGGCCAACGCCATACTGCAAGACCTCTGGACACCGTGAGCGAATACTGCGTGCATAGGGAATGTTATGATTATAAAAAAAATTCAGACGGTAGTTCAAAAAATTTCAGACGGTAGTAATAATTTCTTAATAACTCAAGTGACAAATAAAATCAATTAGTCACCCCGTGACCATGTCCACTGCAAAGTGTTCGAAACGTCGGGATATAAATCATGTCAAATATACGCGATTTAAACCGTTAAAAGTTGTTTAATTGCAATGTATAGTAATCGCGAAAACCTAAGAAAATATTAAGTATGGCTTTTATATTATACCTCTCTCGCTAACAGAAGAACTGCGATCGCGTTTTGCATGTTTTTGTTTGTGTTTATGTTTTCGTTTCTTTTTTGAAGAAATTTCGCCATCGCTCACAGATGAGATATCTTCATCCGAATTACTGTCTTCTACAGAAGCCGAACGCCTTTTTTTCTTTCCGTGCTTCTTTTTCTTTTTCTTGTGCTTGCGTTTTTTTGCACGCCTTTGATCATCGGAATCACTTTCAGATTCTGAAGACTCAGCTGCACGCTTCCGTTTTTTCTTGTGTTGTCGCTGATCCAGGAATGAAGATTCATCGCTTTCGCTGTTAGAAGACGTGTTTGATTCCACGCTTACATCTGATTCTTCTGAAGATGAGTGATGGCGCTTTTTAGACTTCATTTTTAAACTAATTTATACTAGCGTTTGTAAAAATAATGTTTAAATGAAATGAGATGTGCAAATAGACACAAACACCACAGAAAAAATAATGGCGAATTACTGAATGACAATATAATACAATATGATTGTAGTCGTACCGTCCGACTGATGCCAGAGTATCAAGGGTAGGGACACGGAAAAAGTATCGATACTTTTTGGTATCGAGTACTTTTCTTTCGATACCGATACTTCTGTACTCGATACTTTTAATCTTATGAATACTTTTTGGAAGATAACGAACATCTCGCAATAAAATATCAAATTCGATATTCACCCTGTCACACGTAACACTGTTTTATAGTATTGTTATTTTACTAGAGACCTATTATGTTATTAAACTAAATAACTAATCAAACTAACTTAGCTAATCTTAAACTAAATCAGTCCCCTCCGAACGTTTATTTTCGAAGACAAGCAAAACATTGTTAAAGACACGAAACAGATTATTACCGAAACGACTCGTTAAATTATTGTTTTTGAGTGACTATAGATGAAGAGTGGGAGGTGTAAGAACAGATTTGTAGATGTAGTGAAATATTAAAATTACATTAAACAATATATAATGATAATATTAAAATAAGTGAAAATACTCCAATTTTTTACTTTTTCTATTCTTATTTTGAATATTGGCGATCTGTAATTCTGCTTTATCATTGGTTCTCATAAGAAAATAGTTAAAATGTGTCTTATAAGGTCGGGGAAAAAGTTTCTTCGTATTTTATATACAAATTCAAGACAATTTTTTTAAAAGTTTAATTACAGTTAATTATTATAATATATATGTGCGGTTCTGTTCTATAATTTGTTGTCATCTTCTAGGTTTTTTTTTTTTTTTATAGATTAGTGGGCGGACGAGCAAGCGGTCCCACGTGATGGTAAGTGTTACCGCCGCCCATGGGCACCTGCAACACCAGGGGGTATGCGGGTGCGCCGCCGACCTTGCAAAATCCTATTCACAGCTCTCTTGAAGAACCCCATATCGTAGCTCAATGGAAAGACCTCTTGAGGCAGTTCGTTCCACAACCTACGGGTTCGCGGTATAAAATAATTTTTGGACCGAACAGTGCGCGACACCTCCGTATCGAGGAAATGCGGATGGACCGCACTTCTGTGACGGGAGGTGCGGTTGTAGAAACCCGAGGTGGGAATTATATTAAACAATTCTTCAGAGCATTCCCCATTGTACAGGCGGTAGAACACACAGAGAGACGCAACGTCTCTCCGAATGCTGAGGGATTCTAAACCGCCCGTGAGAGTGGGATCGTCGACAATACGAACAGCACGTCGTTCGTGTTGATTGGTAATCTCAGATTATACATACTCTTTTGATGTCAACTCTGATCTGTTTGGTTTATGTATTATGTTTGAATTACTTTAAATTTGGAATGTCAGTTTTATTTGTTCAGATTGAATTGTGTCATATTTGACTATTCCGTGAAAATCGCTTTAGAAATAACATGTCTAGTTATCTGACATAACTTTTGTATTTTATATAAATTTTATAATGATTACCATTCATCAAAAATAAATTCAAAATGTTTAAGTTTAAATAAATTATTTTCTAATCAGTCCTTAAGTGTCTTTTTGGTTTGAAAGTGATCCCATTAGCCACATCTACCATTCAAGAGTTGGATGGAGTCAAATGGGTCCAATTGGTATTTCGGTGCGCCGGCCCAGAGATGAGAGCAGCACTCCATATGGGGCCTCACCTGAGCTTTGTAAAGCATAAGGAGTTGCCCAGGTTTGAAGTACCGCTTCGCTCTGTTCAGCACATCGAGCATTTTGGAGGCCATTTTGGCCTTATTTTCCAGATGACCCCTAAATTCGACTTTGCTGGAGATGTCGATACCAAGGATCCCGATACTCTCCAAGATCTTAAGAGGTATGCTCTGAAAGCGAGGTGCTACAACAAAAGGGTTTTTTTTAGCGGTGAATGCACAGACTTGCGTCTTACTGGGGTTGAAATCCACTAGGTTCAGAGAACCCCAAATCGAGACTAGATCTAAAGAGTCTTCGATTTCAGACACAAGCCTGGCGCGACTCTCTTCCACTTCGACCCGAGGGATGTTGGCGCGGCCCCTGTACAAGGCGTCTCCAGTACTGTCATCTGCATAGCAACGTATGTCACCAATTTGCAACAGGTCGTTGATATGCAGAAGGAACAGAGTTGGGGACAGCACGGAGCCTTGCGGGACGCCAGCGTTAATAGACATGGTGTCGGAGCAGCTACCATCGATAACGACTCTGATGCTCCGTCCAGTCAGGAAACTGGCAACCCATTCGCATAGTCCCTCGGGTATCCCGAAAGATGGTAACTTGGAAAGCAGCGATTTGTGCCATACCCGGTCAAAAGCTTTCGCAATGTCTAGGCCTACAGCCAGAGCCTCGCCTCTACTCTCAATGGCGTCAGCCCAGCGGTGTGTTAAATACGCTAAAAGATCACCAGCCGAGCGATTATGGCGAAATCCATATTGACGGTCGCTAATCAGCTGGTGATCCTTTAGGTACCCAAGGAGCTGTGTGTTTATGACACGCTCCATCACCTTTGAGAGGAGGGAGGTGATCGCTATTGGCCTGTAGTTGGCCGGGTCTGTGCGGTCACCCTTTTTAGGCAAAGGGTGTACATGAGCTACCTTCCATGTTGACGGGAAGCTTTTTGTAGAGTATGAGAGCCTAAAGAGTCGCGTAAGCACCGGGGACAACTCGGGAGCGCAAAATTCCAGCACCACTGCAGGAATACCATCTGGCCCACTCGACTTTCGGATATCAAGAGATGCTAGAGCTCGCCGGACTTCACGCTGTGTGAAACAGATTTCCGGCATGGAGCTTGTGCACCTTAAGATAGACGGTGGTGAGGCACCTCTATCGTCCAGTGTCGAGTTTGAGGCAAAGAGACAGCCCAAGAGATCGGCTTTCTCCTTCGCCCCATGGGCCAGTGACTCATCGAGTTTCCGCAGTGGAGGGAGTGACGACTGACAGAAGTTACCTTCAGCAGCCTTAGCGAGCGACCAGAAAGCCCGGCTTCCAGAAGGATAGCTAGCTAGTCGGTCGCCAATTCTGCGGATGTGCTCATTCTTTGCTCTGACAATGATCTTCTTACTGCACCTCGAGGCAGCGTTAAATTTCTTCCTCAAGTCGGAGGTATTCGGATCTTCGGACACCTGCGCTCTGGCCCAGGCCCTGTATGCGGCCCGTTTATTACGACGGGCCTCTCTGCAGGACTGATTAAACCATGGTTGGCTCCGTCCGCCTATCGGTATCACGGTGCAAGGAATATAACATTCCATGCCCTGCAACACCACGTCGGTAACGGAGTCTGCACAGGTATCCGGTGACATGATCCCGTTGCTATAGAAATTTTGGGATTTTTGGTCAAAAAATTGCGATAAGTAGTTTTGACAGTCCTCACTTGATGTTAACCTTAAACTACCTAAAGAATTCTGAAGAGACTAAAAAAAGTGGAAATCTGAGGGCGCAAGGTCAGAGCTATATGGTGGGTGCATCAACACATCCCAACCAAGCTCTCTCCATTTTTGCTGAGTGGCCAAAGATGTGTGTGGTCTAGCGTTATCACGATGAAAGACTACACCCTTTCTGTTGATCAATTTCGGGCGTTTTTTCTCAATTTCTTGCTTTAGTCTCATCAGATGTTGGCAGTAGAGATCCGAATCGATGGTTTTGCTCGGCGGTAAAAGCTCATAATGAACGATGCTCCTCCAATCCCACCATACACACCACATCACCTTATTGCGCGTTAATCCGGGTTTGGCCACAATCTGTGGAGCTTGGCCGCACTTAGACCATAATCTTTTCCGCATGTTCTTGTCGTAAGTGATCCACTTCTCATCGCCAGTGATCAATCTTTTCGAAAATGGTTCGGTTTCATTGCGTTTTAATAGATAATCGCAAACGAGTACACGGTTCATTAGGTTTCTTTCAGTGAGCTCGTGTGGTACCCAAATATCGAGCTTTTTTGTGAATCCAGACTTTTTCAAATGAGTTAAAACTGTTTTGTGGTCAATACCCAGTTCATCAGCAATGTCGTAACTACTTATATGCCAATCTTGCTGCATTTTTTCACAAATGGTATCAACTTTATCGGTAACAGGGCAACTGGAGCGAACTGCATCTTTAACATTAAGATTTCCTGACTGAAAACGCTTAAACCAACTTTGTACTACTCTTACTCACACTGCATTAGGTCCATAAACAGTATAATTTTTTTTCCCGGCTTGTGTCGCATTTTTTCCTTTTTTGTAATAAAACTTTAAAATGTATCAAATTTCTTTGTTAGATACACTCATTTTCTTGGACAGAAAAACAATTGAAAAATGGCGGGAAACAGTTTTTATTTCTTTTTTTTAAATGTTACCTTTTTAATGGTATCACAACCAGCCAGGTACAAACAGTTCAATCAAAGATATTGGATCACAACTTCATACATACAAAATACGAAAAGTCTTGCTCCCCGACCCCATCCAATTATTATTGAAAAGTGAATTCAGAGTGCCAGATTCTTACTCGAGGGTCTCTAAAATACTTGAAAAATATAGAAAAAGATCTACCAACGTTTCTTGGTAGGATTTATTGGAAACTACCAACGTTTAAAATTCTTTCTCTCACCTTGACACATTTTGGGTTGGTAACACTACTCTTCAGTGAACGTATTTAATTTATCCGCTCAAGTATCACCCCTGCTTAAGTGCAGCAAGTACATTTAGGAGACTCCAGCATTAAATAATATATTGTGTGATAATGATGTTGAGTTAAACTTAAGAATGTTTGAGCGTTTTAGTCATTTTTTATAAATAATGTGTTATTTGTGTGAGCGTTTTAGTCAAATTTGTAAAGAAATTAACGTTTTATTGTCTTAGCGCTAATTTACTCACTAAACACTATGGTCAATTAACATGTACGATACGTATGACTTTGACGTTTACGTTTACTTACTTTTATCAGATTCAGATTGTATTTTCCTTTCTGTTTTTAAAGTTTTCTTTGCAATTTTCTTCAAATAAATAATACTTATAGTGACATATTATTATTTATTTATTTGACATTTATCCCTTGTTATTGAGTGTTCTTCCTAATTATTTATAATCTGCAAGTGCTATTATTCCATAAGGTTTATCTCCTTCGGTCTATAGATTGTTTTACTTTTCACGTTTTCGTAATAAAATTATGGCTATGCGTAAGAGAAGTGGCTCTGGATCCAAAAGACATTTAAAAGAAAAAGTAGTGCAGATATATGAATCCTTTTTTAAGGGTGATGATTTGACAAGTGAAAATCCTACATTTTGGGATGAGTTTTTCCTTTTAAAACCAAAGATTCCTCAATTAGAGGCTGAAATTAATAAACTGTCAGCGGAACAATTAGTTAATATGAAAGACAATATCAATTTATTAGTAGCTCAGTGTATAGAAATGTTGGGTCAAGAACATCACATAAGGTATGTTAGACATTCAAACCATTTTCTTCATGAGATAGCATAATTGTATACAACATATAGTTTTTCTTGGAAATACTATCTTCCTGGTGGTTAAAGACAATCTGCCATATTCTATCTTGATTTCACCTTATTACTAAGTTACCTGTAGGCAGTTGGTCGTACTTTAAGTGGGCTAGATATTACTATCATATTTTTTTGTCCTTTAAAGCCACTATATAACAGGATTAGGACTATCCTATTATTTCTAACAGCAATAGGTGTCAGTGGTATATTAAACCATTTTTTTTATAGAACAAAACCTATAGACATGCTGACAGTCCACTAAATCTTAAGTGAATGCTGTCACCCTGCAACTTCAGTGATATATGCCAACTAGAGAATACAATCCTGGTATAATCCTGGGATATCTGGTTTTTTCACATGCAATCTCAGGATCCCGGGCATATATGGGGATTCAGGGATGTATTGTGAAAAATGCAATGGGAATTAAAAAACTGAGGTTTTTTATTATATGGCTTTTTTAACTACTGATTACAAATATAATTAGTGATAAGAACTGTTTTCTTGTTAATTATAGATGTAAACAATAATTTAAAAAAAAAATATTAATTCCAAATGTAATAAGCAAAAAATTCTAAATATGTACATACAGTAAATATTATTAACAATTTGTCATTTTTAATTTTATTATGAAAATGACTTTAATTTAAAACAAAAAACAATATTCAATTGGTATATATTAGAGATGAAATGGATATCCGGTAACTATCCAGCCTAAATTTACTATCTGGCCAGATATCGATAATAACTCAATATCTGGCCGGATACGGGATATTCAAAAACTATGATAATTTCCTAAAATCAACTTTAATAAATGAATCTTTGTGAGGTAAATAATAATAAAATGGCTTATAATTATGACAGCTTTTATTTAAAGGTGAAAAACTTACAAAAATTCACAAAGTACCTTCCAAAAAATTAAAATTATCTTCAGAGATATTCACTTTAATAATAAATATTTAAACTAAAAACTTACAAAAACTTGTTCTTCTTCATTTTATCAAGGAGAATATTTAAATTTAATATTCAAAATTAACAAGTGGTAGATTATGGTGAATAAAGACTAAATTTTCAGCATTCCCAGGCAAGTATAATTGCATTCAATTATAATAATCGTATAATTGCAGCAAATCACGCAGCAAGTAAACAACTAATTTTCACTAAACAATTGCTCACTCACATCACGCACGATCACTGATCATGTATGATCAGTCACGTTGACACCCGAAAGTTCCGAAACCACCCGAATTGATCCGATCGCGTTCACTGCACCTGTGCGGCGCTAAACTCGTCACATCATGCAACGAGACAAGGAGCCGTATATCCGACCGCCGAATATCCGGCCACCCAACTTCGCAGCTCGCCAAATATCCGGTATCCGGTCAAACGACTATCTGTTTCATCTCTAGTATATATGTATTATTATTACATTTATATTAATATGATTACAAATTACAACTGTAATGAGAATAAACCTAATTACTGATGATAGATTTAATTATAAATTATTTTCTTAAAATTAATATATTTTAATTATTTAAATAATCAATAACCTTGAAATTTAGATTGTTGATTACAGAAGTCATAAGTAATTGGAAAATTCTACTAATTTAATAGCTTTGTTCGCGGTAAGGATTCTGAACTGATTCTGGACTAGTACTGAACTAATTTGGAATCGTAGTAGAGCGCATGCTCGGTTATAAACCGATTCGTGATTTTTATTTCCGCGAACGATTTCGGAACCAAACTGCGTACGATCTACTGTCATCGGCAGTGTTACCAACTCTCAAAAATATTTATCCCTAAAGCTTAAGTCAAAAACCCCCAAAATCGCCCCAATTACTTAGAAATCCCCCTAAAAAAATATATAATAAAAGAAAAAATATAAATTACAAAAATGCAATGAAATTTCTTTACCTTTTAAATCTGGATCTGTTTCCCAAATCTACGTGTACTTCTGACTGTACATTTTTTATTTTTAGTTTCTTTAGGCATCATTAACAAATTGCTTGTCGGCACAGCAGTACAACAACAAAATCGAATTAAACAAGTAAACAATAATCAACGTACATATGTATTTCCAGTAAGCATAGGCACAATAACCACCAGTCACCACAGAGTAGTTGTAATACATTTGTACTAGATGTCGTTAAGTCGCTAGGTCAACAAATAAATATGATTAGCTATTATAGTTTGGATTGTCCCAGGGCCTATACTTTCACATAATATATGAAAAATATACATATATTCAAAAAAATATATGAAGAGTCAAAAAATCCCTAAAAATACCTCTAAAAATATAAAGCCCCTAAAAAAAAACCATCCCACTTATTTACCCCCTAAATTTGGGGGGGAAACCCCTAAGTTGGCAAGTATTTAAGTGGACCCACCAAAACACATTACTCTTATTAGAGTATTATATAAACTTATTTATATAAACAACAAACAAAACTAACCATATTTTATTTAACCCTTAATAAATTAATAAAATTTATATTTTATTTAACTATTTAACCAGTTTATTAGTTTCTAACCAACTGAATATAGCCGTAGCATGTATGTCAAATGTCGTTAGGTAAAAACTGCGCATGTCTGGAACTACGATTCTTGCCAAAGTTATAGAACTGATAGAACTGATTCTGAACCGATCCTGAATCGAGTTCGACGGTTCCGCGAACACAGAACTGTAACTAGAAATTCTGAATTCCGCGTGTTCTGTGTTCGTCTGTGTTCCGCGAACGGCATTATTTGAACTGCGCATGCGTATAGTCCCGAATCAGTTCTGAATCCTTACCGCGAACGAAGCTAATAATTACATAATTGCAATTTTAAAATTCTAAATCTGATTACTTTAATAATTTGTAATCATAAAATTTTAATTGTTAATTGCAAATGTAATGAGTAATTGGAGAATTCTAATTGCTAATAATACATGTACTCAGGGCCGTCTTAAGTCTATTCTGCGCCGGGGTGCGGGAGTGTATCCTAAGACAGTCAAACATCCTATTGTGTATCCTATGACAGTCAAATATCCTATTGTGTATCCTATGACAGTCAAATATCCTATTGTGTATCCTATGACAGTCAAATATCCTATTGTGTAATTGTTTACTATAGCGTTATATTTTTTCATTACCTTTAAAAGGTGAGCGCCCGGGGTGCACCGCACCCCTTGCACCCCCTGGTAAAGACGGCCCTGCATGTACTACTAAATTCTCTCATAGTAAATATATTAACAAATAGTAATTAACATTTAACAGTTACTGATCTAATTAATAATTGAAATTTTTTGGTTACTATTATAATTACCGCCTGTTCCATCTATCCCTACCGCAATGGAATTTTATGGAATGGATTTTTTTCCACATTTTTGAACAGTACTGTGTAATCTTTACTGTGTTGTCAATTATAAAAATATGTATGATCACATTGATCACATTGAAAATGTTTAGTGCTTCCTAAAGTGCCCTGATTATTATTTTATAATTAACTGATTTTGAGGAGGCCATTGTGATGGCCATGAGGTCCGTATTTCCAGTCATTCAAAAATTCAATGTTATTATCATCTCCATAAAGCAATATGGGAAAAAGGGAGGCAATTGATAATAACCAAGGCAAAAGAAGAATACTAGCATTATCAGCGACATTACCTTTGCTGCCTATTGATAAAATAGAAGAAGAATGGTCATATATTGAATCTCAAATTTTGGATAAATTTTCAAAAATATTTTCAAAACTTATTCTTTTCATCTTAATGAAATAAAATGAAGATCTTAATGAAAAGAATAACAGAAAATTGAGTTTATATGGATTGTTGAAACTGTTCTATGAGAATTCTGTGATCCAGAAAATCGATACAATACTTACATATCAATTTCAAAAAATTTAATACTGCCAAAAAAGTGAGTCCAAGAATTTGTACTCTGTGATTATGTGATTCAAAATGCACAAATTCAGTTATTTACAGGAGAAATCATAGTTAGACATAATAATAACTTATAGAACTGAATATTGTTTTTTTGTTATTCTTATTTTTTGCTATAAAACATTTAAACAACTCTTTTCTTCTCACTAGTACATTTACATAGTAGGGATAAGTGGAGATGGAATTACCATATATTCCTATTGTATGGAAGCATGGAAAAAATTCTTCCCATCCATTCTTCCCTACCAGTGACGATAGGGCAGAGGGGGGGTTGGCTGATAGGGATAATTGGAACAGGTGCCAATTTCTTCCATAATTAATAACTGAAGCATTTTGATTTTTTTTGTAATTAATATTTGAATAAAAAATAATTAACTAATGATTTTTACAACGCTGTATTATGCAATATTTTCTTTTTTACTTTTCGTTTGAATCTTTGACATATAATGTATTAAAAACAATATATGCCGATAATCCCAAAATCCCAGTATTGTTGAAATTCGACCCCGAAATTTTCGAGAGTAGAAAGGGTTGGGATCCCAGGACTGTATTCTCTAATGTATTCTCTAATCAAACCATCAATGCAGACTGTTATCTATTGGAGTATTGAGGGTACTATGACTTTAGTGTGACATGACTCATGATGACAGATGGGGGTAGAATGTGAATCTGCTAAGTGAATGTTAACAAGTGCATCAAATTAATGCAAAATATTGAGTATATAATACAGACCATACCTTTAATTATAGAAAAATGAAATATATTGATTTACAGATTGGTATATGCTCTCCAAACGTTAAGTTCTCTGCTGATCACAATGTATCAGAGGGTGGGACAGGACTCAAATATCAATGTGAAGACTATTCTCGTTGGAACAGAGAATGTAGATACTAAGATGCAAAATCTGTTAGAACACGGCAGTACTATATTGTCAGGTAATTTAGTAATTACTTCAAGTTTTAATGAATAGAATTGGTTAAAAATTAATAATAAGAAAAATTAGAGCACTGACAGCCTAGGGTCTCAACTCCATTCATGAGGTTGTAAATTGATATCCTCATACCACATACACTGACTTATACCACAGAGTTTCTACTTAAGTATTAATTTTTAAAATTATTACTATACCTATGGTTGAGCATAACATCATGAGGAAACTCACACTTGAGAAGTAAAAACTAGTGTGCACTGGGCTCGCACGGTGGATTATAGCCCAAAACCGATTTACTGAGGGGACTATGCCCTGCAGTAGGATGTTATAGAGGTTTTTTTATAGAAAAAAGGTGGCAGACGAGCATACAGTTCACCTGATGGTAAGTGGATACTATTGTCCATAGACATCCACAATACATGCCAAATTGACTACAGAATACAATAAAGTAGGAAATGCAGTACATTTCAAGGTAGTCTTCTATGCCAGTCGAGTGCGCCAGCGGCTGTGGGAAAGTTGCATGTACTCTCCCACTACAAAATTGAATTGGTTGATATTGAATCAATACAGGTAGTTATCTTCTATATGTGTTACATTTAAATACGTATTTTATGTCATTTACTATTTTAGGAACACAAAAACTGTATATGTTGAAAAGATAAGTTTATCTTATCTTCTGTTCCATATATGAAAGTTAGACAGATATGTGATATTTCTTAGTACAAAATTTTTACTATCCAAAAACATTCAATAATAAAATGCAAAAAGACGTTTTAAAATTAGTATTTGGGAAAACAATAATTTTAGTTTCTTTTTTATCTTTCAAATTTAGTTAAAATTAAATAACTAAGATACATAACTAACATAACTAAGAGGGCACCTGGATGATCAATACTATTGTGCGATTTTACAGATTTCACAATGTTTATGATCATTTGGGGAGTATATTGAAACTCGCTACTTTTTCAATAATATTGTGCAATGATATTAGGTGATTACCTATGAAATGGTCGATTTATAGGAGAAACTGAAAATTATTTTTGTTATAAAAAATATTTATTATGTGAGTCGAAATATTGACCCATATTATCTATACACTTTCGCCACCTCACGGGCAGTTAATTGATGCCACTCCTGTAAAAGTCTCGAGGACGGGTATCAATGTATTCTTCAAAAACCCTAATCACAGTTCAGAATTAAATTTTTCTCCTTGCAAAAAATTGTCCAAATTTCGAAAGAAATCGAAATCCGGTGAGTATGATAGCTGCGGGAGAGTCTCCAGACCTACCTCTTGAAGTTTTAAAGCTGCCGTATGAGAAGTGTGAGGGTGGGCAATGTCATGAGGAAGAAATGGAGATGAGTGATTGACCAAATTTGGTGGCTTTGTTGCCAGCTATTCCATCATCGTCTGCAGCTCCTTACAGTACACATCTGCATCAATCGTTTGATCAGCTTGCAAGAAACTGTGGTGAACAATACTGGCACAGAGCCACCATTAGCCCAGTAGTATGATAGCTTTTTCTTAGTTATCTTTTGGACATTGTTGGCCTGCAACTCCCGAATCCAGCCATTGATACGAACGTTTGCGGTTACGATGCGATCTAAAATTCCTTCGTTTTTGGACGGTTCAATAAGACAGTGCACACTTCGACGCGTTGATGTCGCTGACGTTCGTTTAGTTAGTTCATACGGTATCGTTTCGCGTAAAAAGAGACCTAACGGTCAACCTGCGCTGGCGATTTATCGATCTGTTTTGTGGTACGAGGTGCGGCGCAACATGGGGATTACGCATCACATGTCAGTGTCGTCGCGCTATTGGTTCGTCAGTCGACCTTTGCTTCCCGCGTTTAGTCAACATTTCGTTCGCTCTCAAAGTACAGTTGCGCACAAAAGTTTTTGTTAATTACGAATATTGCAACATTGTTTTGCATAGAAAAGAAAAAAGAATGGTTTACAACATATATGGTTTTATGAAAAGAGAGGCTGATAATGGCGAGGCAATTAATTCAAAACAATGTGTGAAACGGACCGCAGTGGCAACGCATACCTCTGAGGTCACTGGACGAATTGTAAAAGATGCAAGAGATTCCGAATTTTTGTCAGTTTTTCGACCTGCTGGTAAAACCAAAAGGCATAAATCACATTAAAAAATAGATTACTAAACTTATTTTTCTAGTTTCAAACAAATCTTTACTTAAGGTATTGAAATATAATATATAAAACAATAAGTAATTTCGTGCGCAACTGTACCGATGCGCGAACTCATCCCTTCTACAGACGTCTAGCGCTGTTCTTCGTGACGATACCTATATCTACTTTTCGAGCTTCTTTATTTTGCCGATTTGATGTAGATGAACCATTATTGTTTTATTATTACTAACATTAAACCCTGCTGCTAACTCAGCTGTACTTTGAGATGGATCTGCTTCCACTATAGCCTTTAATTCATTGTTATTAACTTTGGTCGTAGGTCGTCTTTGGGGCTCATCCTTAAGGTCTTAAGACTTCAAACCATCGCCGCACGGTGCGATCGTTTTATTTTGTTTTATTTTGAAATTCCAATTAAATTAAAAGTAATAAAATCGGTCATTTCATAGGTAAGCACCTAATACTATTGTACAGTAAGGTGGAGCGATGTAGAAGGAGGAAAAAAAGTTTTTTTTTTTTAAAACTATTCCTACCTATATGCCAAAAAGGTGTATATTGAAACTACCAATTCACATATAAAAAAATAAATCTTAAAATATAATAGCTAATATAAGGTATAGGTAATAGCAACTTTAAAAAAAATGTTTAATCCACCCTATTGTACAGTTTTATTATAGATCTAGGAACCGCCTAATAAATCTTTTCAAAACATTTTAAATGTTTTATTACAGGTGATGTTCCAGACAGTCTAAAGTCAATGGTATTAAAATTGCTGTTAGTGATAGCTACGGGGATCGACAACATTGATGAAAATCCTCTTGTGGAATACCTGATGTTGAATTCACTGTTTGAGCCTTTGATACAGTTACTGTGCACATCTACTGAGAGGCAACATCATGGTAAATATTAATCTCATTATGTTATGAATTGATATTCTCACCATCAGCCTGTGTCTCTCTACACTGGATATAGTCTTCCCCCAAGGACTGCCTCCACACACGCTCTTCCGTTATCCACCTACTACTTGCGATTTTCTTCAAGTTCTTCAATTTCTATGTTAAGGATATTATTCTGAAATAGAATTCTCACATTAAATTTAATTTTTAGTCTAATAGTACAAGGGTATGTCTGTTCCGATTTGGCGGTCAGTGACCACTTCTAGATTTGACCGCTTCTGGATTTGACCACTTCTCGCAAATACCACTTCCTAATATGTGCGCTACTTGTACAGTATGCAAACGTTTAACAATAGAAATATGTGAGATATTAAATACGACAAAGAACTGAAGATATTGTTAAGAAAATGGAAAAATTAACAGATTTCTAATATTGACTTCCTTAAAAAACTTTATTAAAACATTAACATTATTACAAATTATTGTTTTTCTGTCAAAGTAGTTTTATTTTTTTAACTTAAAGAGAAAATTTTATGTTTTGTTTATATTAAATAAAATGCATTGTTATTTGAAGCTTTCATTTTTAGAACTACGAATAAACTTAGGTTTTCATTTGTGTTTGCACACTGTACAAGCAGTACTGTACTGTACATATCAGGAAGTGGTCATTAACCGCCGAATCTGTGTTCACTGAATTAATTTTAAAACAACTGTGTGTAGAGGTATTACGTGAAACTACTGAACAAATTGTCAACTGGTTTTTAGTAAAATATAGTTGAATGTCCAAAAGAAAAACTGGTTAATGTGCCAAATTTATGTGACATCAGAAATTTTAGTTATATGTACTTATAATAAGAAAAGATATAAAAGACTCAAAAATTACCAAATAAATTTTAACGATATTTTCACTTTAGCGAGATTCGTGTATGATGTAAGTGTAATTTCACTGAAAAACGCGGTCATTTTACAGATGTTACAGAATAGAAGCACTAAAATGCTTTTGTCTATTTTATGGATAATTTGTTTTCAGGTTACGATGTGGTGCTGTTGCTAATGTTTCTAGTTAACTACAAAAAGCAAGAGTCTGCCAATCCTTATGTAGTTAAACTGTCAATACTTGACGATGAATTGGCATTAAATGGGTAAGATAATTTTACTAACCAAAGGAATGTTTAAACAAAGATAATATTAAGCAGTTCTAAATTACTCATACTACTAGATTGGTTTCGCTTTGTACCCTGTATTTGTACCGTGCGTCTTTTAATAACAATGTTGGTAGATTGGCAAAATACCAAAAATAGACAAAGATTTTTTGACCAATGTGTGTGTAGGGGAGGAGTTAGTAATGTGTGATTTAAAGATCCCGAGTTGTTGATCATTGTTTATTTGTATCGACATACAATGCATAACAAGCGACGTCATTGCAACCACCAAGCTTGCAACGCTACAGTGTCAATTAACTTTTAAAAAATAATGTTCACGTCAGTGAACTCAGTCGTGAACGGAACTTATGGTTTCAGTTATGAGGTTATCACTTATCAGTTACACCCTGTATTTTACCATAAATTAACACATTCTATTAATACCCTGTTCTAAATTACCCTGATCGACACTATAATGTTATACTTTCAGCTACGGTCAAGTGATAACGGCAGCCCTGAACGACTATGTATTATCAACGTTCGGTAGCACGCAGGGCGGCGGCGGCGGCGGCTGGCTGTCCTCCTTCACTAGCATGGTGGGCGGGATATTCCTCAACGACGACACGCAGCCGGTTATCAGAGGACAGAGGAACGGGTAAATGTGGTATACTTAATGATTGGTGATTGCAAAATGTATTTACAATCCAAATGTTGCTTTCCGAAAAGTTTAACTCAAACTAGGAGACTACTACGAAATCCCAAAAAAGTAAATTTCCGCTGATATTTCGGGCGATTCCTACTACGAAAACGTTCATTCCGATATATCCGCCTAACGAAGTTATTTGACATTACACCGATCACACGAGAAAACGATCGAAATATAGATTTGGACAAGGGATACTTTGGGATGAAACGTCAGATTTCACGATAACAATCACCTTTTAATAATCGTAGATACCCGAAATATACAGCTCCAACCAAAGGAAAATCAGATTAGAAAGAATGAAAAAAGAACATTTATTTCAGCACGGCACAAGTACACAAGAATTAGTAGATAGAATAAGGACAGAATAACAAAACTTGTTTGACAATTTCGCTTGTCGCAGCGCCTACCAAAAAACCGAGCTATGTCGAAAACCATTCCGACGCTGATTTCACACACAGGTAGAACACGTGTAATACAATTAAAATAAAATGTTACGCAAATAGATATACTGATAACTAAATTTATACTCCATATAAATATTTATACCTATATATATATATATATATATATATATATAAGAATTTATACTTAAATGCTGTTCACTTGAGATAACACATTCACTTCACATTCACTTGAGATGACAGCATCAAAAAATTATACAATTTTCACTAATTAACTATGGTTCGTTATCAATCTTTGGACCTTTTATTGTCGGTCTGTTGTTTGCTGCGACAGAAACCTAACGCTAACGTATTGACTAAATCAATTATGAAATAATTAATAAATAGGTAATAAGTAAATATATATAGTATACTGTATACACTTATTGTTTTTTTACCTTCCCTACCCAGCATACTCTACCTATATATACCCTATCTACTCTATACTATAATACTTACTGTACCTATGTTATTACTTATGTATATATAGGTACCTATAATGATAAAGTATTGCGTGTTTGACTGACAATATAATCCTTGACTAATTGATTGACTGATATAAAATTAAAAATATTCGATAGTCTCTAGTTAACGTTAACTTCCGTTACATTGTCGTTAAATTAACGATTAACGACTTTAACTTTTTGAGTAACGGAAGAACGAATAACGAAGTTAAAATAAATAAGAGTTTAAATTAACGGTGCCCACCACTGTGCCTTTATCGTTTTTTACCACACCTACGAGAAGAGATTGGGTGATGCTTTTCTATAGCCGGCCGGCCACGGCTCATTATTTATACATATTAAGTAAATCTTATAAAATGTAATAATCCATTTGTGCGATTTAAAAAAAAATAACCTTACAGAAGATATATTGAAATTGTTATCAAGCCCTGTTCTAATAACTCATTTGAGCCATTTGTTTGTCGTACAGTGGTGGTGAGGACGGCATGCTTCTAGCCCTGTACGAGGCGGCCCACCTCAACCGCAACTTCATGACGACGCTGGCGCACTCCTCCGCGTCCGCTTCCTCGGCGCCGCCCTCGCCGCCGGCCACATTACCACCGCATCAGGTATTAAGCCTATTATAATGTCCCTGTACACGGCATAAGCATCCACTTGTAACGAAGACATTCGACTTTTTTGTATGGTGAAAAAATATGTAGGTACATCTTGGAAAATGTTGTCACTTCAACCCTGATTCACAAGAGACTCCACTGAAAACCAGCGTCGTAGCCATCTGCTGCGGTATAAATGCTGAATGGAGCTACCTTTTGACGTCACACTGCAGCGCTGATGCTTTTATTTTACTGCAATATTTATGTACATATATCTAATATTCAAAATTATACTCTGCGTAAATGCGTTGTGTAAACGTTTTAATGATGTACTTGTGTGTGTGTCAAATAAAGTTTTATTCATTCATTCATTCATAATAAACAAGTTTGAACATTTTATGCATTATATTTAGTAGGTATATGCTTAGATATATATCATTATTTAATTATTTAAGTAAATAACAAATGGCGAAAGGCCAAAATGTCAAAAAACAAGTGATGGTTTGCTCAACAGTGGGGATTTTCAAATCGAGACTAGATAAATGGATGTCAAAGCAAGTTCTATGCATACCCCATCACAAGATATAGACACATCAGCTGCTAGCTGCTCGTCTATTATGTAATAAAACAAAAAAATGCCAATAATGACCAACTCCGTCAAATCCTTGTGTCAAATCCGGAAGATTCTCGATGTAATTAAACTTATTACGATTTAATATGTTTAATTTAGGGGAACGCAAAAAATCCGCTGATTTTAAACCTAGTTAACTTCTCCGTTAACAGGGGCTTTTCCGACCACCTTTAAATGAATACCACGCACTAGGAAGCGTAGTATGGGACATCATGGGTGGATAAGGGCGCAAAATTTTGTGTGGTAGTAAATCGCCGGAGAGTTCTATATCCAGTAGTGGAGAGAGAGAGGCTGATGGTATGATATGGTATCATTTTAATCTATCACGCTGGCCCAATGTGGGTGAGTAGATATTATATTTTTTTTCTCAGATTGTCACAATGTTTTACTTCACTGCCTAGCTAATAATAATTGAAAATGTGCCATTTCGTGTTTGATTCGTTTGAAAGAACAGAGTTATAAAGTTCCAAATATATTGATAAGTTAGATTTGCAAGCAACTTTACATGCCATACCATGTGATAGTGTTCACCGCCGCCCATGGACACCTGCAACACCAGGGGGCTTGCGGGTGCATTGTCGACCTTGCAGAATCCTGTTCACAGCTCTCTTGAAGAGCCCCAACCATATCATAGTGTAATGGAAATACCACAGCTGGCAGTTCATTCCACAACTTTCGGGTTCGCGGTATAAAGTGTGTTTTTGACCGCACTGTACGCAGCGATTCTATGTCAAGGAAGTGCGGATGAACTGCACGACGATGACGAGCGGGGCGATGGTAAGAAAACCGAAGCATCAAATTGAACAGCTCTTCAGAACATATGTCACTATAATGTTGTAATACAATGTTTCCGCCGTATGTATTCTAGTTGGTACGCCTAATTTAAATAAATAAAAAAACTGCTCAATACTATTGGCAGACTGTACCTATATTCTATACATATCGTCCTTTGTGATAAATATTCTGTGCGACGCATATTTGAAGCCGGAGATACTACCGCCCTGAATAGATTCAGATAATATTATGAGCGGATATATACATTCAGAAATAGCCTATCTTCTTTAGATTCACGGTTTTAGATATACTTAATTTCATTCGACCAGTCGAATTCCTAGCAACTGAATTCGAAACCAATATTCTTTTTTTCAGACTCCACCAAACATGGCACAAATTCAAGCTCTGGACAACGACCAACCTACCAACCTCTTAGTTACATTCTTCCAATATTGGTGAGTATAATTATATAAATGGCGACCATCAATTATTTCATAAGCTCTATTTATCGATAGCATCGACAGTGAGTTATACTTAGACATTCCGTTGCTTACACTTTTTGCGAGTAGTTAGAAACTAACCCCAATTCAAATTGCCGCTTCATGTTATCACTATTGTTATCTATTTACAATTGTATATTAAAGTTGAATTTAAATTGTCATTAAATTGGTTGCTTCGCTGCCACTCCGTCGATGGGAATTGACCATTGGGTCTTAAATAAACTGCAAGAGCTTGATATTGTCTTGTTACCCGTCAAGACCGCGTTGTGTAAACATGACAAGTGTTTGAGTAGGTACATTTAAAAAAATGCATCGTATTTAACGTGCAACGTATTTGGCTAGTATGGCAAATGAAAGTTGAGACTGGAAGTACTCAGCAAATTAAAAAATAGATTATTATCATTAAAATAGTTGGAAAAATATTTTTTATACTTGAATTCAATGCTAGGCTAATTTTATTATTATCGAATGCTTGATTTGGTGTTTATGATTTATCTATTGAATTTATTATTCAATACTAGGCAAGTCCTAAATCTCCAAAGGTAGGCAGCCCATTCTAATAGAAGAATTCTAATAATTTTTATTCTGGACTAAAGTTGGCATGTATCGCGTATATCGCAGGGCGACAGTATCCACTTTATCGACAGTATCGACCAGGTGGATTGGATACTCATCTTCCACTTTCTTTCTTTAAAAAAGGGCTTATTTTATTGTCGAATTTAAGTGTCAAATTATTTTTTTGACTATTTTAGTGGTAACCTTTTTTTTGGATTTAGCGCGCTTTTCTAGCCCTAAATTTCATTTGCCAGACTAGATTCATTGAATGTGTGCTAAATACAGTTTTTTTTTATACAATATTCAGTTCTATAGTGATGGCCGACACACGTAGTGAGGCGAGCGTGAACAAGTGCAGCCTGTGCTTTATCACGCTTACGTGCATCGTCGAGGAACAGTTCGCCAACTCCATCATGCACGATCAGAATCTTACTTTCAAGGTAGGGATTAGCTATAGGATTAACGTCTTTTAAACCTTTTATAAGTCTTGTTTAACGGTATTTTAAACTGATTTCTTAGACCTGTTTTAATCTAGTTTTCAATACGGTTTCTAAGCCTTGTTTAACCGCGTTTTTCAACCGATTTCAGTCCAAATGCATATTTGTGATGGTATGGAAAAAAGACAAGGCTCGAAAAAAAAATTGCATATTTTAAACTATACATATGAAATATCCACTCTATGATAAAATGTGTCCAAACTATATCTACGCCCTTGTTCAGATTTCGATGAAACAGTATTTTCAAATTTTAGATAAATGTTGATTCCAACATCTATATCGATTCTACCAAATGCGGATATCATGCCTTTTTAGTAGAAAATATTTACAAATTCTGTGTATAGCCTACATTATATATCTATTCAGTATAACTATTTCAGGCACCTTGATAGTTCCTGTAAATTTAATCATTTTGTGTATACTTTATATATGAAGTCAGCTGTTGTAAATAAATAAAAATATTGCTGCAGGTCCAATTATACAGGCTTCCAATGCGTCATAGAAAGATAGTTCCAGAAGAACCGCCTTCACAACCATTAGCTTCTACTTTAATAGGTAACATTCATTACTTTTGTCTTATAATAGTAATAATCTTAATAATCGTAATAATATAATAATCTTATAATACGTGGGCGACTATGAAAGTTTTTGGAATCTCTCTCAAAAAAGAAATCAGATATAAAAATGGAAGTTGTCTTATTGCTTTTCGAAGTATTCTTCGCGACGCTCGATACAGATTCTCATGCGATTAAACCGTTGTGTGAAGCGGTCAGCGCACCCTTTAGGCACCTCTTCAACAGTCGTTTGGAGGGCCGTTACTGCCTTTTCTGGATTGATAAAAAGTATTCCTCTAAATTTATCATTAATTTTAGAGAATAAATAAAACAGTGCGCAAGGTCAGGGCTATATGGCGAATGTCTCATTATCTCTACATTTACAGTACTCAAAAATTGCTTCGTTTGTCTGGCGGAGTGAGCTGGAGCATTGTCGTGATGGTGGATCATTCATCAATCATCGGGAGGATGGAGGAGGAGGCGTCGTTTTTTGACTTTTCCAAAACAGTAGGCAGGCAGCTGTTCACATACCAATCCGTAGTTACTGTTCTTTTATTTTCTAAAGTTATAGTAGCAAAGTGACCCGATCTGCCAAAGAAGAGGGTAATCATCTTCTTTTCAGCACTCCGTCTTTTCTTCACTTTCGTCGGCAACTCTTCGAAAGAGACCCACTGCGCAGATAGCCTCTTATAAGCCGACCGTTTAACTCGCGTATCGCCTGCGCGGTAAGAAGGGAGCGGGGGCGGGTAACGCTACACACGGAGTCAATAATCCAAAGATTTATCTCGAGATAGACATTGTTGGTAAAGAATAAAATAATAAGTATCTTTTTTTTAAGTATTTATTTTTAAGTTTTACAAATATTTTATAATAGCTTCATAGGTACAAAATCATAAAACAATAATTAACTCCGTTTAAGAAATATTTAACCACAGATAAAATTTTTATAGGACTATTCGTCACTAATATCCATATCGCTTGAATCATCATCACTGTCTGTGTAGCTTGAGGAGTCAGAATCTTGCAAATTAATAATAAATCGGTCCATCTCTTCATCAACGATGCGATCGTGCAGACAATATTCATCTTCAATAGTTTGTACATGTTTATCGCAGTTAACCCATTTTTCTACAGAGAATTCGGCAAATAACTGTTCCAGTGTATTTTTCTTTTTGTCTAAATTAGAATCAATTTCAATTTTTGCGAGCTGTCCTTTGATATCCCCCCAAACCAATTCGATTGGGTTCAAGTCTGGGTGATATGGAGTCAGTCGTAAGACTTCATGACCTGCCGCCTTTAAAATTTCATCTATTTTGTAAGTATTTTCTGTCGCGTGTTGTTTAATTAAATTCAATAAATCACATTTTCTTAAAGACGTATCAAATTCAACATTGTGTCTTTGCAGCCAGGTCTGCATGGTGGCTTTTGTGGATGTCATTGTAGGCTTTTTGTCCTCTTGTACCGAGTGGTATGCGGCATTATCCATAATAATAACTGAGCTTGGCGGTAAATTTGGCAATAGCTTTTCTCTAGTCCATTTGCTGAAGTTTACAAAATTCATATCGCTATGATAATCTCCGGTTTTGCTTTTGGATTTAAAAATTAAAAGAGCTCCATCGATAAATCCGGCTTGTCCACCAGCATGTACAATAATTAAACGTGGCCCTTTGCCAATATGCGACAGCACCCCTCGTTCTTCATTGGATTGCCAACACATTTAATGACGAATTGACATATGTTTCATCGAGGTAAACAATGTTTCTTTGATCTCTTCTGTGCTTCTTTATCGCATTAAGATAACGCCACCGCCACGATACGATGTTTGGTTGTTCAATCAGTAATTTTCTTTTTGATTGACATTTCTTAAATCGAAAGCCAAGTTTATGAATCAATGTTCTCAAATATTCTCGGCCACAATTTAAAATTCCTTCTTCTCTGAGTTTCGCATTCAAAATTTTTAATGTAGGAACCTTCTTAAAAACCGTATAAAATTGAGTTATTTTTCTTCTAACAACGCCCTCTGTAAAACTGTCAACTTCAATTTTTTTCTTTCGGATTTGTTTAATTTTTTTTGGTGATTTAAAATTTACATTATTTTGTTCATCTTTCAGTTCATTTCCTTCTTTTATTATTTTACATATGGTAGTCACCGAAAGTCCTGTAGCTTTAGCAACAAGTTTGTTTAGGTTTACGTCTTCAAGATACTCTGTAGAATTATGATCTTGTTTTCTGGCTTTAAAAAAGGAATATACATTGTATGCTATTTGTTTAGCTTGCTTGTTAATTTTGTTCGCAAAACTGGAAGAGCGATTCATCTTGAGATTTATCTTGGCAGTCGTATACCTTGTGCGTTAATGTCCAAGCGTCCGTAACAAAAATACCAACCGCGCGCTGCGAGCACAGCCAGCACACTGCCGCACTTGACGTAAGCTCTCTGCTCCGCGCACCCCTTTCACCCATCCGCTAACATTTCCTCCCGCTCCCTTCTTACCGCGCAGGCGATACGCGAGTTAAACGGTCGGCTTATAGTTTCAGGCTCATAACAGTAGATCCAGCTTTCATCACCTGTTACTGTATGCAAAACAGCATTTGATTGACAATTGTCAAATTTTTTCAAGCATTTTAGACACCATTCCCCGCGGCAGTGTCTTTGAGTTTCGGTCAAATCGTTCCGTCTAGGTCTAGGTCAAAGCTTCCTTACCTGTAGGTGGTCGTGTAAAATAGTTTGATCTTGACTCATACCAATACCTAATAATGCCCGTATCTGCTGATATATCGTTCGTTTGTCTGCTTCAATCTTAAGCCGCACAGTTTTGACGTTTTCCTCCGTCACCGCCGTCACAGGACGTTCTTCTCTAATATCGTAACTGTATTGTAACGGTCGCACCCACCTTGGGTACGACCACGTTTAAATTCACTGAATCAGTTATAAAGAGTGGCACTGGATGTGGCTTCATCACTAACGCTAATTTAAGTCTTAAAAAGTCATAAAAATCTTGAACGAAAATGTTCTCTTGTTAAATTCATTTTTCCACAAACTCGTAATTTTCAAATTGTCGCCAGAATTAAAAAAGAAATAAATGACACCTTTGAAAATTCAATGGCGTTTGACAAGCAAAGAAATCCATTTTCAAAATTCGAATTTGTTTTTTTTCTATCGTATCGTACAGTAGTCAGTTCTAAGAACTTTTAGTTTGACCTACCGTATTTCTAACTGCTTTCTTCAACTTCCGTCGCGTTTAATCATGATTAAAATTATATTATGTGTAAATCATGTCTCACGAACTACACTTATAACAAATTTGGTGACAATTTTAACATTTTGAATTTTGCGCTTAACATTTTGACGGTTGCGTCGCCTATTTTTGGAAATTTAGGAGGGGATTTGGTGAAAATATTTGGAAAGAATGTAGAATAGCGGGTATAACAGGATAAGGAGGTTTCGTCATCCCATTACACTTTCTTTTCTTGGGGAGGATGGGGAGTAAAGAGAATAATGAATGACATACTGTCTTCTTTTATGAATTATATTCTTCAGTGGACAACAGAAGGGGATGAAATGGGAAATGGGCTCTGGCATATCTAACTTCCAGTGTACGTGATACATTTTATAACAGACGTTCGCACTGGGGTCAAAAGAGTTGAGAATAAATATTGGTAGACTATCGCCGCTCTGAGAATAAAAGGTCTTTAATATGCCACAAACTATTTTCGAGCGTAGGCGATAAGCAAACGACATCTAGGAGAAAATGTTGCAACGATGTCGCTCACTTATTACTTACGCTTAAAAATCGCTTAGAAACTGAACTTTAAGTTCTCTATGATATGACTCATAGAGACGGTTTTAAATTGTAACACAATATTTACAGATCTTTTAGTGGAGTTCACGATGTGCCACCTCCTAAAGAAGTTCCCCGGGGAACTGTACGAGCTGTGCGTGGGTGTGTTACTACGGCTGCTTAGTTACCAGAAGCGGTGTCGCGTCCGACTCGCGCGCGACTGGCGCCCGCTGTGGGCGGCGCTCATAGCGCTGCTCAAGTTCCTCGTCACCAATGAGAGCACGCTTTTGAGGAGACATAATATCTTCGTTATGGCTCAACAGGTTTGATAGTTTTATTATATTATTTTTACATTTTCATTTGTTTTTGTTCACTCATATTTTAAACTCGTACACTATTCTGTATGTCTACTGTAAGAAATCGCTTAAGCGATAAGGACGCCGATTGTATTTCTGTGTTTTTCTTCTGTATGTTTTGCTGTACAATAAAGTAGTAATCTATCTACTGTGTTAATAATAAGAAAATATTTTAATACGGTCATAACATAAAGGAAAAATAAATGGGCAACAAATCGATGGCAGGAATTTGGGTTAAGTTTAGGTTCTCTGGTGATGATAAAGGAGTAGGGTTGGGCGTTTCAAAACGTAAACAGTTTCTGAAACTAGTTATCCGTCCAGTAGCAGCTTTTACGTTTTTGTTGTCAAATGAAACTATTTATTTCGAGTAACTAGTGTTATTAGCCGAACGCTAAATAGGTGTCAGTTTCCGTGTACAAAGCGTCCGAGATAAGAGTACATTTTGATTTGGCAGTATTACAAAGCTGCTTTCTGATTTCGGAAACGTTTGTTTTATGTCGGCGGCGTCGACCGCTGGCACGAGTGGCACGGCCGAAGCGACACATTCTCCATTTCACTCACACATTGTTGCGGAGTTTTTGCACATTGACACTTATTGTCTTTAAGTTTAAATGCAATTATGGATACTATTAGTTATTAATATCATGTAAGTATGTATATCAATCATTCTCATAATTTGACCTGTCCTTGACAGTTGACTCGAGTTGAGCGATCAGTGATGATAAGTTGCATTGTGTTAGTTCGCGTTTAATTTATGTCACCTTTATAGTTTTTAAATAGGTACTTAATTATTTTCGTAACGATTTCAAAATATCTATATTGTTTTTATTCCTCATTCAAAAAACTTTGTTAATTAAGTGGGAGTGTATTATAAACTGTAAATAAGTAAATATTAGTGAATAAACATCACAATAAATACATCACAAACTAGTTCAAAACGAAGCAATAGCGTACCCGCAACTCGTTCACAAACTGCGCGACTATTGAGTAACGTATTAGAAACAAATGTGGTCGAAAAAAGCTGCTACTGAGAATAAATCGTTTCAGAAACCGTTATTTGTTTTCGAAACCTGCTATCGTTTCGTTTCATCGAAAATCTGCTACTGCCCACCTCTGTAAAGAAGTAGGAATTGACTTAATAATGACACTCTTAGTAATATAAAATTATTTATTTCAGTTATTCCCAAATAGTTTACTTTGTTGGTCATGATTTGCCGCTCGAGCACCATTAATTAGTTTGGCTTTTAGTAAACTGCAGTAAGTTAAAATAAAATAATTTAGATTTAGAAAAAATGTACGGTGGTATAGGCATAACAACATTTTGTCAATTGGATAATTGATATTAAATTCGGCACAAAAAACAGACTATAATTGTGTTCAGTTTGTAGATGGACTAAATCAGTTCAATAGTAAAATTATGAAGTGTAAATTTGGACATACAAATGATTCAAAACTGTACTATATTATGTTAATCTATCTCATGATTTAAATGCTTCAATATAGGAGGGTCTACATAGCAAAACGTATATATGCATGCCAAATTTAGTAGCGATACTCTAAATTGTTGCAGAGTAGAGTAACAAACAAATTAATTGCATTTCTAGTATTAGTAACGATTCCTTTTGTTTTTGTTTTATTTGAGGGTGAACCCTAAAATAATTGCCTTATTGCCCCCTGCATTTGTATTGGCCGCGGCGACTAGGGAATCTATACGACGGCTACGGGAAGAGATGGGGTTGGTGCTATTATAAAGCCACACGACACCACACAGCCCAACGCCATTACCTCACCTTACCATTACATTACCTTATTTTTGCAGGTAGTAAACATTTTCAATCTGTTCATCACGTTCGGCGACACGTTCCTGCCGACGCCCGCGTCTTACGACCAACTTTACTACGAGCTTATTAGGATGCATCAAGTATTCGATAATCTATTCTATATGGGTAAGTGTAGCTTAACAGAGCAATTTATCAAACATTTTTTCAAATTCATTAGAAAATTAGATAATGTGAGCTTAATTAAATTGCACGTCAATGGACATTAGCCAATTTTTCTAACACCCTGATTTTTGTGTATTTTTATGTACAGTAGACCAATATAGATTGAACCACAAAGTGGAGGTATTAGAAAGATGATAATCGCACAGTTATTATAACATTTTAAAGTCATCATTTATTACAATTAGTGTGACGTCACAGTCGTAAATAACTAGAAATTTAAGTTCAAAAAGAATGAAAACAAACTGCTGTCAGTTCACAACAAAGAGATTATTACCAGTTATAGAGGTCGTGTTTTTGTTTGTTTAGCTCGATGACAAGGGGGCACTGAAGTTTATTTTGATCTGTGGTGACTTTGCTTTTTTATACATTATGACAAAAGTAGCAATCCATACAGCCGTAACTGTGACGTCATCGCCTATATTTCACACTATAATTTCCTAGTCCCAAAAGAATAAAACTTACGAGATGTTGTACAGGTCTAATTCTTTCAAAAAATTACTAAATAAGGAATCATTTAAAACGACATCATTCATTCTGACAAATGCGACCAGCTATTGTATTTGATATGATTACCATCTGTTAGTTCTCATATTGCAAATATTTGAGCCGAGCTGTTGTCGTCAGTTATTATGTTAGTGACGCCATCAACACAGTAGTGCGATCCTTCTAGAACCCGTGTTATATATAAAGCCTATAATTATATTTTAATTTTACTGATCGATTTCTAGCATATTATATAATTATCTAAAAAGGGTCAAATACCTCATTGATAAACATATTAATCAAGGCGTTTCATTGCGGTACGGACTTGGATCCGCAGTCCGTATGACATTTTATTTATTTTTAATTATTCACAAATCATACAGTCACTTATCAAGAATGCAACATTCAGATACAGGCTTGGAAATTTCATTAAGTATTTCCAAAAACAGGAACTTAGCGTTAAGAATAAGTATATACCTAGTGAGAAAACCTTGTCCATTAAAAAATGACTATACATAACAACTCGTTTGATTTGTTTCCAGCCTTACGCTACTCGACGGGAGACGGCGAATTCAAAGCAGAAGCGCTGAGGCTTGCGAACTGTCTAGTGAACGTTCGCGCGATCATACAGCACTTCTCGCCCAAGATTGAGTCCTGGTTGACTTCGCAGAACCTTTCCACGCCTACAGAAGATCAGGTACCATTTTATTTTGTTAGTACTACCTTGTAGTTGTACCAGTCTCTAACGTCCCACTGCAGTGCACAGGCCTCCCCTGGTAAATCACTGGGGGGTTTCGGGCAATCCACCACGCGGGCCCAGTGCGGATTGGTGGATCAGGTCAGTTAGAAGAACCAAATCAACCAACAACAATTCCATTATCAAATCCAAATAAAGAAATCCAAAATTGTCAGTACGGGAGCAACACGGTATAAAAAGCTGCGCAGTAAACGGAGGAGCGTAGCGTACTGCTACTGAGAAAAAGAACAGCTAATAGTCTCATGTCGAATAGCGTCACTATCTGTCTCATTCTAACTCGCATCGAATGGTTACTCTGTCTAACTCAGACTAATTTCAGTTGATCTTTTAGCGCTGAATAGTATTGTCGTTGGTACGGGAATTATTTTGAAACTAGGTCATTTTGAAAAAAATACAATTTTTTTTAAGAAATAATTAGTAAGTACCATTAGTAAATTAGTACTTGTACCATTTTGAAATCTTGACTAAAGGAGCCATTTTTAAAAAAAAAAACTTGCCAGTTTAACGTAGTACTTTTTTCTACGGTATGATGAATAAAAGTTAGCTGATCAAAATTTTATAATGCCATAAATCGTGCAATTACATTTTTCTTTTTTCCAAAACTTGTACTATTAGTTTTATTTTGTTCTGTAATCAATAACAGGTTATTCAACATTGCGTTACAAAAATTAGACTACTAAAATATGGAAATTTGTAGTCACAGAATCTAAAAAATTGGTGCAAAATTGCTACCCTCATTTTCACGATTCTTAATAAAATGCCCATAACTTGAAAACCGTGAGACTTATTTTTTTTTCTGGTCCATCGTAAACTTGCCTATCCTCTGTTCCCGGCTTGACATTGAGTTTTGGGACACCTCATACATCATTAAGAACAAATTGTACAGACCTGTTCCACGTAGATAAACTTTATTATAGGGTGTGCACACAGCACTCACAATTAAAAAAAACTGAAGCAAACAGCAATAATAATAACAAAGAGAAAATTTTGATTGAAAGTTATTTAATTAAACTAAAAGTTACAATATAGTGACGACACGCCACGTTTGAACATAAGCAAGGAGTCGCTAAAGATGGTTAATTCAATTGCTATCACAATGCATTGACTTGTGTGAAGATTAATATCTAGGCAGAATAATGACTGACTACTCTTATTGCTTAAGTCATCTCTAAAGTCTACTTCAATAACCTACACTTTAAGTTATTAAAATCATTTTGCAATATAGCGAAAGAATCAATTGTTTAATCAAACGATTTTCTCATACAGTATCAGGGGATTGATAACAGATATTTTAATGGATTGTTATACACTTATTTTTATTGACAGAAACATCTTTCTACCTACTCATACCCCACCTCCCTTTGAATAGCATTCGTCTTAATTTTTTAATCGGTTGGATATAATAAAAAGACAATATCTAACATAGGGTAACGGCATAGACCATTAATTAATTAAATAATTTATTCCAAAATTTGACAAACTTAATGCAACCATGAAATTGAATACAAAAGTTACAGGTACTTTTTTTAATTTACTGCAAAATGAGGCTCTTATGTTTTTTGTACTAGATCGATAGGTTTTGAATAAACCTAAATGACATTAAAAATTTAACTCTATGCCACTTGATTTTAGTAATACTCTCACTAGGAATGCGGTACCTGATAGTAGTATCAGGCCATAGGGTCCTTTGCGTTTGTCATGTTCAAGGGAAATTCGCAATACTTTCTTACTTAACAAACAGATTTAAACATCTTATAGATTACTTATAATTAATTATTTTATTTTCAGATACTAGAGGTGGTTCGCAAAAACTATGATAGTTTGATCCTCAAGTTACAAGAAGGATTAGAGTCGTATACACGTTACTGTGAACGCGGTCACCGCGGCTTAGTACAGCGTCTACTACTAAGTGCCGCGCCCGCGGCGCGCCAACGTAGTGACGCTGCTCTTAGGGCTAATACCGCTGCTTTGCTGTCCAATTATACTGCTTCACAGTAACAACACTAATGTCGATGTCGAGTGTTACTTATTTATCGATACTAACTCGTCGTGGAACTACAAAAAGCTAGAATCGTGTAAACCGTATTGCGAGTATGTTTTCGGACTTGGTACTTCTGCTAATGAGCGTTTCGCTCGCCGTCAGACACTGGTGACGCTGCTCTTAGGGCTAATACCGCTGCTTTATTGTCCAATTATACCTTTTCACAGTAACAACACTAATGTCGATGTTGATGCGTATTACTTATTTATCGATACTAACTCGTCCTCGAAATACCTAAGAACTAGAATGTAACTCGTCCGCTAACTACAAAGAGATCTTGAATCGTACACAGAGTGTGGTTATCGCGATTTGATTCAGCGTGCTGATGATGCCACGCACGTGGCTAATACCGTTACTTTACTATCCAATAGGCATGATGACGGATTTTGAAATCCGCTTCTATAATGTAGATTCACGTCTACTGTTTCCGAAAATAACATTATTTCAGCAATAAAATAAGTTTTAACGCAAATTATGCATTTTTTTTCTATCTACTTGGAATTATGCGCGAAAACACTCGCAGGTGTCATGGCGTCGCTTGTGACGTTACACCTAGGTAAACGTAGGTAGGTAAATCAATCGAAGTTCAAGCGACACGGTGAATTTTACTGAGGCGTGACGTCATTCGCTCTGATTGGCGTTTTAGTTAACATGGCCGAATGCAGTATTTTATACTTTTATTTTATTGAAAATATTATTAATCTCAATGTTTACATTAAAACTGGTTAATTTATTAGAATTCTTTCAACATATATTTTTCTCTAAAATCATTTATTCTTTAATTCTTTAATACTGTCATCATGCCTATTATACTGTTTCACAGTAACAACACTATTGTCGATGTTGAGTGGTACCACACATTCAGTGGCCCCAATGTAAGTTTTGTCGTTTGCAAATTCAACTATCGCGTTTGCGTCAATCGTTTTTTCCCTATATAGAAACAAGCATTTTAAAGAAGAATTAATTAGAGAAGGAAGAACATTTTAACGAGATCGCGATAGTAACGATTCCAAATGATGAAAACCTATACTTGTTGAAAAAAAGTGTTTCAAAATGTGTAATGCTGAAAGCTCTAATATACAGGTTTACATAAATAATACCTGCACCCTCATAACGTTGAATTTCTATAATTAAAACTAACATTTTTTTTCGGAATTAGATTTTTTCCCCAAAACCATGTCCATGTCTGTACTATGGGGCAAGGGCATGAGGAGTGCAATATACCTGCGCCCGCGCCATCGTGGGCTGGCACGACAGTCAACACATTTTTTTTTAATGAAGTGTCTTCGTGACTACTAATCATCATACGCTACTTCTGACAGCAACGCCTTACACTACATTAATAAACAGCTGCTATTAAATACCTATATGTATGTAGAGTGGTGCATGTGTGCGTACGCGATGCGAGTGAGAAGTTTATGTGAAAAAAGTGATGAATTTTAAATATGTAGTCGTAGAACGAAAGTGTTAAGAGGGTACACAGCTATTTTTCATTCAACTCTGTATAAACACTGATAATTATGTATGAAGTTAATATGAACAGTGCCGTTCAAGTGTTGACAAGAATTGCGTCATATAAGGTTTGATGCACTTATCATTCAATATTGACACTTAAGAATATACTCTATTGTTATGGTCGAAAGTTTTATTATTATATATTATATGTACAAACGAATCGGTAATACGTTTTTATTAGGAACTGGATTTAGTGTTCCTTTATCAATGTAGGTATATGAAATGATAAATAATAAGGTTACGAGAGCTTCATGATTATAGTAATTTATGATTTCTCTCAAAATCTTTATTAAGAAAATGTGTTTTATTAAAAATGTGTGTAACATAATCATATCAATGTAACGGTTAACAAATTAACCTTACCACAGATATTTATATGAAATGTGTGCATGTATATTGTATAGACTCATTAAAATTGAAAATATATAATTTTATCAATAATATCATGTTATTATTTCTCGTATGAAGAAAGTCGCCGGTAGTGGCTGGATGAGGAGACCGGAAGACCGTGTGTGGTGGCGGTCCTCGGGAGAGGCCTATGTCCAGCTGTGGAAAGAGACGGGCTGATGGTATGGTATATGAAGGAGGCATCTTGTAGGGAATTTGTGATACTTAGTTAAATTTTACGCCATAAGTCAAGCAAAAATTCATAAAAAGAGATTAAGGGTGTAGATTGTTGGCCTGAGATCTCGATTTCGAGCGACCGCAGCGCCAAAGTTTAATGTAACATCCGACGGGGCGGATGAATGACCTAGAGAGCGCGATTTTCAAAATGTTTTGCAACAAACGTTCCACGTTGAGAAATTGTTATTGAACTTGAATATTTACAGCATAACAATAACGTTGAATTTTTGGAAACTAGCTGTTGATTCTTTTTAATAGATTAATAAGAGTAGTTGAGACACAATTTTCATGTTTTTCTATCATTTGACATCTGACATTTTTGTATTCTAATTACCTAAAATTCCAACTATTCATTTATTTGTAATTTCACTAGCAAAATTTATTCTAATTCGTAAAATATTCATTCAATAAAATAATTGCAAATTCAGTAGGAAGTGTGTTTATCTCTACGCAAGGAAATGTGCCTATTGCGTAAACTCAAATACTTACTTTTTGTTTACGATCACCTCGTCGATATCTAAAAAAAATCCTAGGGTTTTAAAAAAAAATGTCAATAAATGAAACACAAGTATAAAAATGATTTATTTACTACACAATAACAAATATGAGTCGCCATTACTCGCTATCTCAAAAGCGTGCTAGGGTTGTACAAAAATTAGTAAATAATTCATTTATTTACTAATTTTGACAGAAGTTTGTAAATTATTAATATACTAATTAAAAGTATGTAATTAAACAATAACGAAATATGAGTTCAAAATTCTAATGGTTTTTCATTCGATTACGGATCAAGTTCTGATTTCTGCTAATTTGATGATAAAATCAATGGCTATCACAAAACCTATCAGAATGAAAACGTTACCAGCTGCCCGATTCACGTAAGTAATAAAAACCGTAGCGCAGTGACGTCACTTCGTTTTTTGCAAATTTAGCCCTTTTAACCGACTTAAAAAAAGGAGAATTCTCAATTCGCTGTATTTTTGAACCAATTTTTATGATTCTTTACACCAGGTAACTCAGAAATTGTATAGTAATTGAGCTATTGGAAGATTTATGACAATCCAAGACTAGATAAGTAAGTGCGTTTAAAACAGAAAACCAAAAGGCGATTTCTAAGTTCCTAAGTTAAAACGACTTTTGGACTGGCGTGTTTACGTGAATCGACTGGCTGGGTAGTTAAGTTACCTGTATCTTTCAAAATCATTAGGCGTTCTTCTCTTTCATAACACGTAAAGCTCTTTCTTTCCTCTCTTTCATAGCCTCTATGATACTGGGCGCGTCACGAATGGGCATGCTTCGTGACTGCCGAGGATCAACTAATTCTGGAAGTAGGCAATCGTAATAAAATCTAACTAATTTCATCTCCATTTTCTCCTCCCAAAATTTGTCGTCCTTTTCTATAATATAAACTTTCATAGGTACAGTAGCACCAAACCAGATGCCAAGCATGCAAACGTTTCTTTTAGTAATATGTACCTGTCCCTGAATTTGGAAATACCAGTTATGATTTTTATTTATGACATAACCCTTGGAAGCCTTGTCCTTAACCCAAAAGGTATGTTTGGCCATTGCTTCATCAAGAGTCATGCCAGCTAAAGAATGTGGGCACTTAATTTCAATTAAACCGTTTGCATAAATGCCATCTGGTGTAGTACCAAGAAATTCATATTGATCGTCGACGAACAAACCGCAACCTTGTATACTAATATTCTCTTGAATTTCTAACTGTTTAATTGCGGTTTCTTCGTTTTCGATACCGTACCGTACAGCAGGCAAACTGGAGATATTACTACCATAAACGATTTTACGAACAAGAACAGCACAACTTGTGCTCTCTCGTTTTTTACAAACTTCCCCGAACGATGATGAGGTTAGTAATTTTCTCCTTGTACTCATCCACTCAGAACTACTTCTTTGCAAATGGGTCGACCTTTCAAGCTCCTCTCTTTCAGCACAAGACAACTTTAAATCGGCTAAAAAAGATGACTTGGCTTTCTCATATAATTCTGGACTCAGATCAGGTTTTTCGCAGTTTGGTCCATAGTGAGCGTCTTTCGATACAGCGCTGTGGCTCTTTTTCAATCTTAATTTAGGTTTAGCAATTAAACGGATTCTACGATTACAATTTTCCACTTTCGCGATCAAAGGATTAGGACTAGATTTAAATATTACTTCATGAGTTTTACTATGAATCGATCCTGTATTAAAAGACACAACAGCAGCTGCGCATCGGCCCGCATAAGAACCACGGGAAGAATAATTTACACGCTTACCCCCTACTAATTTGGCAATCACTGCGTTAAAACTTTCAACTATATTACTTGTACAATTATGAATTAAACTTCTAGAATGATATGACAGTCTTTTACTTAAAATGTGTACCGCGTCCATTAATCCGCATCCAACAATTGCTGGAAGCAACCCAACAGGTTCTATTCGACGAGTATCAGGTCTACAGAAATACTCCTTGCAATATTGGTGATTACCAAATACGTGTTGTGGACCATTTAGGATATCTTCACTAAGATTTTTTATTTTTTCTTCGAGTGACTGATTTTGATCGCCCCAATATTTAATAGCGCATTTTACACCCGTTCTTAAACGCAAATACCTTTCTTTTAGGAATTTCCGCAATTCGCAAGGATACTTAGTGTCTTTCGACAGTTTCTCCAAGCTATTGCAGTAGTTTCGTAAAAGATGATTTTTGCATTCAATTTTCTCTACTGTTAAATTACCGTACGGTCGCGAATCTAATATTTTTTTATAAGTACTGGAATCGCCGTCTGCTACAAATTTATTATAAATTATTACACCGTGATCAACAATGGAACGTTTAAACCCCTCAACTATTATGGTCGATTCCATACCGGTAGATGATCCCGAATAATTCTTGAAACAACGGTGTTCCGAGGGCTGACTGTCGTTCTTTGCGGCTCGTGCACAAACTACGCAGTATTTATTTTTAACTCCAAAAAACAATACTTTATTAGTTTTAATGCCAATTATCGCAGCTGCGCCGGACAAGGCGGAAAAATTCTTACCATAAGATCTCTTGCTCCAACAACCGTCAACAGCAACAGATATTAATGGTGTACCATTTTTATCAACACTACCTATAGACACTGCGTACTCCGCTTCTTCCTTGACAGCTTCTGCCATGGAATGTGCTGCTGTCTTTTCCCACCAATCGCAAACCGTATTATTAATTTCATTGTATAATGAAGGTGACATGATTGGTAGGGCTACTGCGGCAGTTAATGTTTTTAACTGATAGTAGCTCCCACCAGATGATATGATACCAGATACAATTTGATGATTCACTTCCATTCTATCTTCTTTCTTTTCAATCAAACACACAGTAAATTTCATACTACACATACTACATTTCATGATGAGTTTTGAGTCCAGACCAACTTTTACTTCACCTATTATACTGAGGTAACTTAACTTACAATCCATTGGACCGTGGTCCCCTATGGCCTGAAGAGCTTTAAAAAAAAAAGAAACGTCTACAACTCTACGCCCAACTTCCATTTCATCCACCTTTCCCTCTTGGTCGTTTTCAATAACTAGTTCCTGTAAAGAAAGATAATGGCTTGATTTTTTTTATAAAAAATAATTAAAAATTTAAAAAAATGCAAAAGAATTAATACAATGTTAGGTTCCTGATGAATAGAAATTATAATTTCTTTACGCATTAGGTATTGTTTTTTTATGACGTCACCTATTTGAACGTAAATTTTCTTTTGAGAAAGTAATTGAGAAGTATTTCGGTACTAAGGTGTTTGTCTCTCGATGAAAATAATAAATATTGCAAGAAAAATCTATAGGTAGGTATTGAGATTTTGTCTTCGCCCATCACTAACTAAGTAGTTTGTTTATTTATGTAACAAGTCTACAAGAATTACGTATAACAACTTACCTCTATACAGCGCGTAGCATTGTTGCTCAGAGTCTCGGCCCCAAGGTTTTCTTTATTTTCAATACTGGAAATATTATTCATCAATATTATCCACTTTTTATTTATTTTGTACAACCCTAAGCCAGACGCTAGGCGCCTCGCGTCTGTTTGGCGGTATAGGTATGTCGACAAAGTTGCGCTGTCGCCTACCTACTTCCACAATTTGATATTTAGACAATACTAGCCGACCCGGCGAACTCCGTATCGCCTTTTTTTTTTTTTAAAATCCTATTATTTTGATATTACATACAGATACTTCAATTTTATTTATCAGTATAGATATAGATAATACAAACCAATATTTACATGTTATTGTAGGTATATGTCTGAATCGGGCGATCTAAATCATATGACATATTGTATTAGCTTTGTAATGTACCCTGTTCAAATGCGATAATAAATAAGTAGGGAGGAACTTACATTTTATTCCGAGATCTTTTGGCTTTCATATTTTTATAATGCGTACAAAACTTTCTTTTCCCTGGCATGCCACTCAAATTCAATCAGTCCTGCGAAAAAAATAGCCTATGTTACTCAGTGATAATGTAGCTTTCGAATGATAAAAGAATTATTAAAATCAGTCCAGTACTTTTTGAGTTTATTCGTTACATACAAAAATCCAAATCTTTCCTCTTTATAATACCTATTAGTGTAGATATTGTATTTTTTACGATTTATATCTAGTTCCATCATGGTTTTCTTTCAGACATTCATTATATCGATACTTTCTACTAACTGAAAATAAATTAATTATAAAAATGTTATACTTACAGTTTTTTACAAAAAACACAAATTCACAATACGTAATTCTGCTGTCTGCAGCCGACAAGCGTGGTGTCGCGTTCACTTACAGAAAGGAACTGCCGCTGCAGACCACCGAGATTGCACGAATGAAACGAACGTTTTATCCCATACATTTGTGTATGAAAAATTTACCTTAAAATATATCTAGATTTTAGGGCTTTAAAAGAGGAAGTCTTTGTTTGTAAAGGTATAAAAAGAAGTATACAGCTATACTTATTGGTTTCTTCAGTGTTCAAAAAGTGTTTCTTTTTATCAATTTGTGTTGATTTATGGGGTTAAATCTGAAAAATACGAAGTCATGTTTTTGCATTTTTACTCAATTTTGTGCGTTTGTTGACGTTTATTATATAACAACTATTAGGTTTAAGAGTTTAATATAAGCATGAACATACTTATTGGTCTTTGATTGTAATATATACAAATTATCATTGATATCAATCATATGTAAATAGGTTAAATATGAAAAATCGTAACACTCTTTTCGGTGATTTTCACGATCTACACCCTTAATGCACATAGAGACGAAATAGAGATTATTTTGAAAGCCCAAGAGTCGCTTTCATATTGTACATTTGGTCTAAACGCGTAAAATTAAAGGCTTTTGTATACCTTTTATTTATACTCAAAGTTTTATTTAACCCGTGCCGAAACGTCCAGTAAAAAACAAATAGTAAACAAAAGCCTTTAGTTTTACGCGTTTAGACCCGATTTACAATATAAATTGTGTACAAAACGCGAAAGTTTAAAAAGTTATGGTGAGAGTCCATGGACCATAGACAATCCCTTGATTAGCTTTCACTTGTGTGCATTTAATACAATATCATTAAAGTTGTTTGAAATTACTCTTTTATTTAGTCCCAACTGTTCTATTTTGATATATGCGTTTTTCCAACGTTTAGTCCTTATGAATTCCGACTCTAACTAGTCTAAATTCATTTGATTTTGCACTTTGAATTAAAGACTGATCATGAATAATTACGAGTATGCTGGCTTTATTATTAGTACCTATTTATTCGAATTGTTTTTCTTTGTCAAAAAATCATAGAGACACGAATATTATCACATCCTTATCGATTCAATTATGTTCATCTAATTTGGTTTTGTAGCACTACATGTTATATACGATAGAAACATACTTAGTCTGGCCATAAATACCGTTACAATAAAGGAAAATAAATAGATTACATTTGAATTTGGAATCTGTCATTCTCACGTCAAAAATGCTTTTTTTTTCATTTCAATCATTATTAAATGTTAAAATGGATTGGGGTGATAACGAATACCGTATTGCTGTAATTGCATTACACAAAGTAGGCACTTAGCCAACTGCAATTTTTAAAACTCCAACCGCTTGGTATTAGCCGAATGTTTGTGTATCGGGTTATTGGTAGGTACATTGAAATGTCCTCTGTTTGTGACAGAAAAAGGTCTGGCTGTTCACGCACTATTTGTACTAAACAGACGATTAAAGCTGTGAAGGAGAGAATCCGAAGAAATCCCATCAGGAAGCAAAAAAATTTATCCAGACAGATAAACATAGCATCCAGAACCATGTCACGTATCTTAAAAGATGATTTAAATGACACCTGTAATATACTATGTTTTATGTTTGACGCAAATAAAGATTTATTATTATTATTATTTATTATTATTATTATCTGTTTACAAAAGACTTACTGGTCATTTCTTAACGGATAATTTAAAGAAAAATAGGCTTGACAAATCAAAACACGCAAACACAAACTTCTTCGGCGATACGCAAAGGTAGCTTAGCTCCCAGACATCTTATTTATGGACAAGAAAATGTTTACCCCTGAGGAACATTTTAACAAACAGAATGATCGAGTTTATGCTCATAACATAACTCTAGAGAAGTTAGTCAGTAGGGTGCAACTTGGCGATTATCCTTCTTCAGTGATGGTTTAGTGAGGTGTTAGCTATCAAGGAGTGAATGAACCATATTTTTATGAAAAAGGTATTACAACATCGGCTCAAATGTATTAAGATACGATTCCTGAGAGGGTCGTAAAGCCTCTTAACACACCCTGTTCCATAATTAAGAATGGTCCTTTCAGCAAGACAGCGTCGGGTCATAAGACTCGCTTAACACAGGCGTGGCTAGAAAGGAATATTCCCCACTTCATTAGAGCTGGCCGTCATCTAGTCCCGATCTTAATCTGCTCGATTATGATTTATGGTCCACTTTAGAGAGCATGGCATGCACACCATGATAATATTGAATCCCTAAAACATTACATAAAGGCGGCAGTTGCCAAGTTTCCCATGGAAAGGATGTGTTTCAATCCAAAACAGGCCACAACGTTTGAAAGATTGTATAAAAGCAAATGGTGATCATTTCGGATAAACGTTATATTTTTAAAATGCTCATATATTTATTTCTAAAACACAAATTCTTGTAATAAAATGATAATGTAAAAATAAAAATAACAATGTTTTCTTTGTAACAATGTTTATGGCTAGACTATGTCTCGTTATTATGACAAATATTAATTTTAATATTGCTGTTATTTATAGGTTGTAAACTTTGGCTTTAATAAATTATTTTTGTCTACTCATATTTTTTTATTTAATAAAGCTTATAAATCACAGGAACCAAAAACACTTGTAATAATGTAGGTATATTTATATTTATTTAATTTATATTCGATTTCAATACATAGCCTATTCAAAGAAATAATATTAAAACTAAGTAAAATGAGACTAGATACTAGATTTTCGACTAGATATTGTTTATATTAGCAAATATTCTGTACTTTATCAGTTATCCTTATCACACAATATGTGTATTATCTAAGAACAGGCATCTTATTGTCGGTTCTATATAAGCCAGAGAAATATTTTTTAAAAAATAACGATTTTTATCTTAAAATCACATGTTAGAGCTTGCTTCTAATTCGTCAAGCAATCTAGAAACAATGAAATTTTAAACTAGAAATATCTAAACCAAACTCGACAGATTAATACCAACAATAAGGCCCCCTTGTTCAAATAACGTCACATATGTATTTGTATATAAAGGTGGCAGGAAGTCCACCTGGCAGCAAGTGTACTCCATGCCGTGATACATGCCAACATCAGTCGAGATTAACAAACATTGACATACCCCCGGATTTGCTGCCTAAACTTTAGATATTTAGGAATGTATGGGAAAGAATGGGGAATAGAGTATAACGATATGAGTTTTTTTATTCCATTACACTTTTTCGTTGTTGGGGGGGGGGGGGGGGGGGAGTATAAAGTAGCGGCATGAGAAACTAATTGCTACTTTTAGATAGCTGCTTAGCTAGTATTGGAACCTTTGTCTGTAATATTGCTTAAAGCAGGTATTCTTTGCTTGTTTTTTGTACTATTGATATATCCATATTTTAGTTCTTGCAGCTCACGAGCGCTCAGCCTCGCTTGCAGTGGTGAGAGTCCGTACGCGTCACAAACGACCGTATATCCTTCACGATATAGCTTTAACGGAAAAGTTTCATTTCGTGTTTTTTTTTTAATTTTATATTAATGGAGGCAGACGGACAAGCGGCCCACATGATGGTAAGTGGCTACCGCCGCTCATGGACACGTGTAACGCCAGGGGTTATGCGGATGCGCTCTTGGCCTTGCAGAATCCTATTCACAGCTTTCTTGAAGAACCCCATGTCGTAGCATAAGCGGAAGACCTCACGAGGCAGTTCTATCCAAAGCCTACGTGTTGTCGGTAAAAAGAAACGATTTTTACACCGTACAGTGCGCGACACCTCCGTATCAAGGAAATGCACTTCTGTGACGGGCGGTGCGGTTGTAGCAACCCGAGGTGGGAGTCATATCGAGCAGTTCTTCGGAGCATTCACCGTTATACAGGCGGTAGAACACGTAGAGGGATGCATCGTCTCTGCGGACGTTGAGTGGTTGCAAACCGCTTCAGAGTGCCATCGTCAACAATTCGAACAGCACGTCGTTGGATGGAGTCAAGTGGATCCAACTGATAAGTGAACTCGTGTATACATGTCTTTCTACAAACAATGTTGACGCGCGCTCGTGAGTTACAAGAACTATACAACTACTATGCACAAATTAGTATATTAGATAATTTATACCACGAACAAAGCGAAACAGTTGTTGTGGAATGCAGAAAGAGTTAATATTAATAATATTTTGTTGATAATGGACTCCGCGCTATAGCATAATTTTTAAGGTATAAGAATTTTGCTAGACATTTCGGGAATTAAGAATTTTAGATATCTCTAATTTTCTAATTCTAAATAAATAACAAATATAACTGCAACATAATGCAGTGTGTACAATAGAGGAATAAGTAGGGTCTTTATAGTCAAAATACTATTTAGTCAGAGTACCGTTTAGTCAGTTACCGTCTAGTCAAGTAAGTAAGTTGCTGGTAAATAAGTTAAGGCTAAATAGGTACAGTCAAGTCTAAAAACGTGTACCAAACCAACAAGTCTTAAAATCAGATGCTGTTTTTAAGTGATCGTGCTCGTTCATAGATTTCTATAATACATTTCACATCCACATACATGGTCCTACTAAATATTTTTTTATCTATTTATACATTTTATTGTACACAGAAAACAATATTGCTATTCACGATTAAATGAGAAGATGTACAAAAGGTAAGCAAGCTTACCTTCTGAGGTGATCTCTTCCAGCAGCTCCGTGAAATAGAGACATTGGTCGGAATAGAACAGGCGCGCGTAGTGCACACTTAAATAATAATAATACATACATGTAATAATATACACCTACAAAAATAAAATACATAGATAAACATTAAAAATAAAATAATACATGCTGTACCTGCAGAAATATACATATAAACAAAAACATATATGTTTATATGCACCAAAAAATATTTCTGGTGCAATTATGAAATTTTATTAATATAAAAAGGAAATCTGTAACTATAAAAAAACCCGTCACTGTAGTCCTTTCAATTAGTGCGGATTCAAATATGTGTATAACCTCCATATCTTTGTAAATGCATTGGTGGGATATTGTGTCATGTAATTGCTAACAACTAATTCATCAATTTAAATCACTCTGTATGAGGCGCAAACCTGTAATTGCATAAATAGAATAACCAAGTTAAATATATTGCCTATTATTTTCATTTTATTATAGCACCACAAGCATGACAATGGTATTTGACTAAACGGTAACATGAATAAACTGTAATTTGACTATAAGGTAAAGAACCCTTGTAGTGTAGTTGTAAGTACAAATACGGCATGCCTATATGGTTGTAACTGCATCAATGCAGATAACTTTCTTTTTTAACTATGACATAAAACTGTATTAGGCTTAACTCATTGGTTTCAATTCAGCTAGTGCTTCCTTCACAAGTTCTTCGAGCTCCAAAGGCAACACTGTTTTCGTCGTAATTCTACTGTCATTTGTATTATCACTTTCAAATCTCCCATCATAATTTCCCAAGTCTCCAGACGAACTATCACTATTGTCTTTATTATCATCTTCGCTGTCCAAATACTTGCTTTTGGATATGTCCTGATCATTTGATTGTTTCATTTCCTCAGATTTTAATGAGCTGTTGTCTGGAAGGAATTCTTCTAGAAGCATTTGTGAGGGGAATACTGGAATGTACTTCTCACCGTTGCACCAGCTCTCTAATGTCTTTTCAAGCTCTGTTATTCTGTTTGCTAGAATTCTATAAAAAAACAAATATTAACTAGCTTTTGTTCACGACATTGCTTAAAACCGATTTCGAAATCAGTTTGTCCATGTGATTTTGTATACATAGATATAATGTCTAAGATGACTTTTTTATACATTTCTATGACATGCATATAAAATTTCAAATGACCTACAGGACAAACCAATACTTTTCCATTCATTATACTTACCAACAGTCCCAACCCTCTTTGGGAAGCGAAGAGTATTATAATAATAATAATTCATTTATTTCAGACAGCAAGATCCATATTTCATTCTTTAGTGTTAGTAACAATTTTGACTTATAGACTATGTTAGTACTTATTATTAAGATTTCGTTACTAATTATATATATGTATATACATTATTATACATGCATATACACACATGCATATACATACATACATACACACACATATATACATACCTATCACATATATATACATATATACACACATATTTTACATCAGACACTGGCTGCCGCCGTCCGTCACCTCTTGTAGGATGCAACGTGCGACTCAACCCAATGTCTCAATATCGGGCCATCCACCCTCTCCGCAAAGATTCTAAGTAGTTGTTACCGCTGCCCCGCATCCTAGACATCAGTGATGTTATTCTTTTTCGCAATATGGCAAAGAAATTAGCCGTACGGGCGTTCGCGAAAATCTCCGATGCGCTACAGTAGCGCGGCAGCCCCAACAACACCCGAATGCATTGTTGTATTGGATACGCAGGGCTCTAAACGATTTTTGCATGTAATTGAACCACAGATTGCACGTATAAAAAGACTGGCAGTATGTCTTATATAGCGATATTTTAACCTCTTTAGAGCAACGTGCAAATTTGCGGCCCAACATATTACACTTCACCGTCAGCGCTCTGCGCTCCCGTATGTATAATGGAATAACAACCCTCTTTCAGAAGCGAAGAGTATAAGGTATAAGTATAAGGAGTTTCTTTTATTTCATTATACTCTCCATTTATGGGATAGGAGGGGATGGGATGGGAAGCTGGTTCTGGCAAATCTCACTCACTACCGAAAATCGTACGTACACGAGGGAATAGGGTAGGCATGAGAAATGGGGTGAGTCGGCCGGTCGAGTGCTCCCAGCGGCTATGGGTATGGAGCGTGCACCAAAAAAATGTTTTAGAATGAAAGCATGTCTAATTGTCGTATTAAAAGGGTAGGTATTTACTACTATAAAAAATGCAGTATTTCGAAAGCTACTGGACTAATATAAATGTAAATTTACTCATACATAAAATCTGTTTTATCATCCGTATCAGGATGGGAAGTTGGTTTCCGGCTTATAATATATATTATCCGGCTTATGTTCATATTGATAATGAACAATGTGAAATGTAGTTCAATGATAAAACGCTTATAATATACAGTGTAACTAAATCATCCCCTAAGCCTAAAATCGGGGCCGGATCAAGTGTGTCTAGTAACATTTGAGATTTTCACGTTTTTCACACATATTTATTTATTTAAACGGGTATTAACGCGAATGTTTACCTTATTTATTTTACTCGATATTTCGGTTGGGTTGCACCAACCATGGTCACGAGCTGACTGATGAGGCGGGTAGTCCACGACGAGAGTTATAAGCAGTTTCATCATAACTTTCCGGAATATGAAGACGAAATGCCGGTAGTTGATGGGTAATAGGTAGTGCAGGTAGTGATGGTTGGTGCAACCCAAACGAAACGTCGAGTAAAATAAATAAGGTAAACATTCACGTTAAGACCCGATTAAATAGGTAAATAAGCGTATCTAGGGCTCTGGGCGAAAAAGCTGCAGCGCCCTTTTAAGGGTAGCGATTCTCACGTGTATAAAAAGCATTAAAGTATTATAGGTTAATTGCCATTACTTGCTAATTAACCCAAAATCATAAACAGATTCCGTGTTTTCAGATTTCGGGAAAGGTTCGAGTTACACGCTGTATACGGCAGAAGAAGGATAAATGATAGTGTTATTTTACGTACTGATTTGTTTTCCTTTGATGCTGCAGAGCAATGGATTTGTCATTCAGAGCTTCAAATAGTCCAAGACATAAGGATTTCATTTCTGCCGCAGATGTCTTTTTTAAGCCGGTTTTGGAGTTGATATCCAAAAATTCTCGCACTGAAAAGGTTTTATTTATAAAAAAGACTGTACACTGTGCCCGCATGTAATCTGTGTCTTTAATTGAGTATTTGACTATTTTCACAAAATCATACATTTAAATAACTAAAAATACTATAATTAAATCTATAAAGTCCAAATATCTTACCAATCTATTCCTAAACCTTCTATAGGTTGTCTTCAAATATCTGACATATTAAAAATTTGTTTTATTTGTCTTGTTGTTGTTATTCTGTGACTGTTTCAATTGTCATAGTAGAGAGATGGATACTTTTTAACACTATCTGATAGTCAAGTACTTGAAGACAAACAATAAGGCAGGCAGTGCATCTGGAGACATGCCTATGATTGTCATTCTGGTCTGATGTTGGCATGTATCACAGATGGCCATGTGCAACATTATCCACTTACCACCACCTTGCTCGCCTGTTACCTTCTCTTAAGAAAAGGACTGCAAAATAGAACAATGACATCACTTTTCTAAAGTGCATTACAACAATTCATCAGTGACATAGCAATGGCTCCCCATCATATTCTTTTAAATGTTCTCAAGCTGATATCTAATAAAGTAATTATCAAATGAATTTGGAAAATGATTTTTAATTTAAGTGGCATTTGCATCGTGGAAACCTGAAACCATGAAATGTCAATATCAGAAACTGTTAACTACCAATTTTGACCATTGACAAAACATTTTTCATTATTACTCAAATCCAGTATTTAAAAAATAATCTATACCCTTGTTTTACACAATCAGTTACATAATCAAGTGGGTTAATCATTACTATTTAATATTATTTTGAATACCTTGTTTTTGCGTCATGACATCAGCAAAACCCTTTCTCAGATTGAATGACTCTCCTTTATTTCTATTCTCCAATAGAGTCTGTAAATTTGAAAAATTATTTAAAACCCGTAATTTAAATATTCATACTGTAAAGACATCTTTTGTAGCTAATCATACCTTATATTTTGTCAATGTTCGTTTCACAATTTCTTTTTCAACCTGCAGTTGTGTGATTCTTTCGTGAAGATATTTATTTTCGGTAACTAGTGCATCTATGTCTATAATGGGTTTAGGTGGGTCTATATCGTTGTTTTGAGTTTTAACTCTGTTGCATAGTATATAACTAATCTGGTGGTTTAGCCGCTGAACTTTATTCTTATAATAGTCTCTGTCCGATACTAATTCTTCTTTTTCATCAAGTGTTGCTCGATAATCCAACTGGATTTGTTGATACTTTTAATGAAATAAAATAATATATTCAGTACACATTACAACAAATCATTAAAAAAGACAAATGACATAAATGACTTCTAACTTATCATTTTTAGACTAGACTTTTGAACCTAGGAAACTGAACATCAATTCCTTATTTGTAGTCAACTTCAATTAAGATGACATTTTGATTTAACGATTGAGTCTCTAAGATAGGGGTGAGATAATGTAATGGAAGGAAATGGTAGACCTGTGTGGTATTATTACATCGTAAAAAGTTTATGATTCTAGAAGATAAGTTTTATTAAATAGTAACAAATTTAATCTTAAAAGTGAAATATGATAGAAAGTTATATTTTTTATGTAACTCATAAATATTAAGGCTGTATTCTGAAATGTGTGATTATTGCTCTTTGACAATCTAAACATGAAACATAAAATATTATATCATACTATTCCTAATAATTATGAAAATTAATAAATATTAAATTATAATGTAATACATATTTATTATACTTTTATATCATTCATTATAATGCAAAAAGAGATGTGGCATGTTTTAGATTGGCATAGAGTGATAACAACAGAACACAGCCTAATATAAAAATGCTTACTTTCTTTTGTATTTTCTCAAGTTCCTGCACCAATTGTTCATAGTCTATGTTGGAGTAACTGAGTACTGTAGACAACATTTTTGTTCCATTTAACTCCTCAATACTATCTTTCCTCTGTAGCTGCTTTCTTAAAGCCACTATATCACCTGCAGCTTCATCTAGTTTACTGCGTAAAGTCTCCACCTTCATTACATTTTTTTACATTTAACAAGTTACTATTTATTCTTACCCAGTTTTAATTCAATTCAATTAAATTTTAATTTGTCAAATTAATAATTAATTCTTGGCAGTGATTTCAACTGTGTATATATAGGACATTTGTGATGTTATATAAGCAAAAGAAACTTATTTTGATATGGACTTATTGTTTGGTTACTACTTTCTAACTTAAAATGTCATTGTTTCACAATTCTATTTAAATAAATGCTCTAACAACTGATTTTTAAGGTAAAGTTATTAAAAATGTTATTTTAAAGTCCAAGGACTGGAGCTGACAATAAGGTCCCTTCTGCTCAAATAATGTCAATTAAATATAATTTGATCACTAAACAAGGATTAAGCTAAACTGTACAAGCATGGGACATGGGACAGATATTGAGGAATCATTGAACTGCATTGAAGATTATTAAATGTTATTACTAAAATCAAGGGATTACCTCTAACTTAAGCATGTTATTATGGTCTCTTGTTTTCGCAAGCATTTCACTGCCACTTATAGTGTTAGTGGGAATGAACCTATACATGTTATTGTTGTCTTGGTTGTGAAATGGTGTCACATTCTTACATTTTAGTTGTTCTACCAACACCTTGTATCTATCTCTCTCCATACTGCATTTATCCAATTCCTTACTCATGATGGATAGAGCATCAACTTTACTCTGCAGTTTGCTTTTAAGTACTGAATTCTGGAAGTACATAAAATTAATATTAGACTTCAGATAATTTCTTAAAAGTTATCAGATTTTTTTTACACTTGTTAAATAATGTATCACTGAATTAAAGTATTAGACTAGAGATTGGGTTAAACTTGGGGTGACCACAAGAGTTTACACCTGTCAGTAACTCATATTATATTGGTATTATAGCTGTGTTGATTTGAAATTGATTTTATGAGATTCAAATTGTACATTTTGAATTTGGCCATGTGGTGTCGGCCGGCTTAAGAATAACACCACCCCATCTGCTCCCGTGGGTGTGGTAAAGGGCGACTACGGGATAACAAAACTGCTACCATAACCCCTGAGGAACTACACCACCTCTAAAAAAGCGTATTCACCATCCGATTTGGCCAGTGTGGCATTTTAAAACCATACATTCCTCGTGGTCAAGACAACGTTCATAAGGAGGCCCATGTCCAACAGTGAGTGAAAAAGGGGCTAATTAGGGTATTTTGGATTTAGAATTGAGTTGAGGAATTCGTGATATTGACATGGGATCAATGAGTGACTTTTCAATTACCTATCAAGAAATAAATCGTTTAGTGCGTAAATTAATAAAATTAAACTGCTGTATTGAAACTTACCTCAAGTACATAATCATCCAGTTGCTGATCTTGGAACTTTACTTTATTATTAGATGATTTTGTAAACATTTTGAAAAAGTATACTTATGAGAATATAGTTTACAGAAAAAGTAATTTAAAAATTTAATGCTGTAACAATATATTATAATATGTAAACTTTATAGATGACACCAATGAAATAACAAAACTAGAAGTTATTTGAAAAAATGTACTAATTAAATTCAGTGATAAAAGATATCGAATTAGAGAGGAAGACACAAAAAGGTAAAATACTGCAGTATATTGTATTGTCTATATATAAAATAAAACTAAAATATTTACACTAAATCGTACCAAGCGACATATGGCATGAGATTTCACTGTCACTAGTGTCACTGAGTATCTCCAACATCCATATAGTGCAGTGTTGCCAGATGAGAAATCCGTAAATACGGTGTTGTAGCCTCAAAATTGCAGTGTTTGAGACAAAATACAGTGGATGATATAAAAAGTACAGTGCATTTTACAGTGCAATTAAAATTCGACATGTAAGTGTTTCCATTTATTTTTATTTATAATGAACTTTACTAAACTAAACATATAACTAATTATTCACTATCGATATCATCGAGTCCAATAGCTCTCTCTTTTTATAAATTCCAGAATCAAAGACTTCACCATATCAGTTGGCTGAAATTTCACGCAGTCTTTCTTCGCATTCGGCGTTAGAATTTGGGAAATCCAGAATGTTTAACATAAACTGGGCAACCGAGACGAACTCGTCTATCTGCTTCACCTGGAATCCAAACATTACACAAAAAAAACTAGATAATATTTATGTAAGTACCTACAATAAATAAAAAATACACACCTTGTGCCAAAATACATCAGCTTGATGACTTGTGTCTAAATCTCTGTCTTTTAGTTTTGGTAATTTTCTCCATTGATCGTCCAGTTCTTGTTGCTCGACTATAGACTTTGGTGTTAATCGTGGCAGAAAAGTTATTAGATTTTGAAGAGATTCGTTTCGACGTGACTCATCCAAACAATTTTCAGGATTCAGTTTGGATATTGCGATCATGACTGGATCATTAAGAGCGTACCTTTTGCGGATTCCCACACACGCTTTTACCAAGAAATTTTGGCACATGTTTTTCACTTTATTCTTATTTTCAAAGGGTATTTCATTTGATGAAAGTTGTTTTTGAACCCCCAAACCAAGATATATTTCATTCAAGCTTTTGAAATATGTTTCATCGGTTGGATCAATTTTGTCTATATAATTTTCTGTAACTACTAGGGAAGGTCCAAAAGTCCGCGGAATGGAAGGGTTGTAAATTAAATAAAATAACGAAACTATTTTTATTTTTCAATATATTCCCCTCTGAGCTCAATACATTTGTTAGATCTTGAAATTAGCTTCTCTAAGCCATCATAAAAATATTTTTTGTCTTTGCCCTCAAAATGGGTCAAAATAGCGTCCTTTACCTCATTATCGTTAGAAAATTTTCTTCCCCTTATCTCCTTTTTTAAATTTGGAAATAAATAAAAGTCACTAGGGGCCAAGTCTGGACTGTAAGGTGGGTGAACTAGTGATTCGAATCCGTATTTGTGTAGAGCAATCATTGCAACTTTGCTCTTGTGAACTGGCGCGTTGTCTTGCAAAAGCAATACACCCTTGGTCAATTTTCCCCGTCTTTTTTCCTTGACGGCTTCCTTTAGTCTCCCTAATATTGAAGTGTACTACTCTCCAGTAATTGTGGTACCTCTTTCTTTACAATCTATTAATGAAATTCCTTCACAATCCCAAAAAACTGTAGCCATCAACTTTCCGGCCGATTCTGACATTTTAAATTTCTTAGGGTGGTGTACCCTTTTTGTACCAATGCATCGAATCTTGTTTATTCAAGAAGTCCAATTCAAAAAAAAGGTATGCTTTTATTTCAGGATCATTTAACTGTTTATAGATTTCTTAGCATTCATTGTCCTCAAACCATCTTCCATTAAAAATTATGTAAGCGCATTCCATTGCTCCAAAATTCTTTCCGTTCTACCAGTTTTTGTAAATACTTGATTGGTAGAATGTATTAATTGTACCATTGCTGTTATAAAGAAAAAAATAATAATTGACAGGTGGATCTTACCTAACTTCACTTTGCAGGCTAAAGAGAGTGAAGCAAGTAAATTGTATCATACATTGATTGTAGTTTTTAAAATAGTAAGTTGTAGTGTTTCCGACTATAGATATTACATACTACAGTTTTCTTTTAATTCTCTTGTCCTAGCAGATCTTACATAGATTGTGTGCCTTTGCTAGTTCCAGGAATTATTTCGATGCCATGCGATCCGAGCATATTCAAAGGAGTAGGCTCCATTCATCCTAACACTCGGCGAGAATGGCTACCTCTGGTACCGAAATCGAAGACTTCTTGAACGGGCCTCTGATATCGTGGGTAAGTGATCAACGCTTTATGCATCTTTTATTAGGTACTTTGTGCGTAAGAATGGAGCGTGAGACAAAATTACGTTGCCGTTCCGTGTGAATGAACTTGTTAATTTACTCGTCATATTGTAGACTATTGAATTTTTTTGTTTGAATTTTATGTATTTGTCTCAGTGTGGCAAATAAATGACTTATTGTTTCTTTCATAAGCTGTTTTAAATCTGTAGTCTTAACTGATCTCATTAATATCTTGTTAATATTGTATTTGCACATAGATTTTTGTTTACTAAAAAGAATAATAATACTATTATTAAGTTTCATAACATTAGCTGACACATTGGTGAAAGTTCTATCAAAATGAGCTCTGCCAAGTTATGCGAATAGGACAAATATTATAAACAGTGAGATATATTATCATTCAGTTTACGTTAATAATAATCTTAATTATTATGATAATGTATTCTAAACTCACTCTTGTATAATCAACATGACCTCAAAACATGACATAATCAACTTTTATGCAGCAAATTGTTTGTTATCTGAAAGAAATTTGGGTCACTATGATCAATACTTTCAACATGCTTTATCAAATTTATTTGAACTTAAAATGAATAATAATATCACTGTATTACAAATAGGTAGGTCAAATAAACAAGTGGGCCATTAAGCAATTGATATATATATATATATATTTTATTGATCTTATTCAGAATTATTTGATAAACAAAAATAGGCATTATTTGTATAGTTTTATTTGTGAAGACCATAGTAATATAGTCAAATACTAATTTTATCTAAATACAGTTCATTAAAAAAATGCAATAAAATAAATAATTTAATTATGTTTTATTAGTACATCTAAATTTCTCTAAAATTTCTCTACATCTAAAGTTTTTATCAACTGTCTTTTATATTTTAAGCCACTGTCTTTTATTTTTATATTTTACATATTTTTCAGCTAAAGTCATGCTTGCCAAATCCAGAATGCATTACAGAATATTCATCACTCTTCAATGGAGATATCTTGCACCTAATCTATCTCCAAATCGATCCAGAACCTTCATACCACATCACAAAACTTGCTGGATTAGAAGATCAAGCTTTAATTTTGGGTAAAGTGAAGAACTTTGATGCAATTGTAAAAAATGTGAAGGGCTTATATGAAGAAGAATTAGGAATGACACTCTTAGTAGTCCCTGAATGTATATGTTTAGGCAAATCACCAGAGTCAAGAAAAGGCCTTGAAAACATGAAGTTATTGATATTATTGCTTCTTGGTGCAGCTGTTCAATGTCCAAATAAAGAGCTATTTATCACTCGTATCAAAGAGCTAGATCTAGAGTTACAACATAACATTGTGGAATGTATAAAACAGGTAAGTTTTGAATATATTAATCCTAAAAAATCTATTTATTTGCCAACATCTTCCTCTTAGTGCCTCTATTTTGTGCACTTTGATTTTTGTACAAAATTTCAGCATGTTGAAAAATATATTGTGTTTGTAAGGAATGTATAAGCTTTTCCATCATAAAAGAATCTACAAAATTGTCTGTAGGTGGCCCGGATTATTGTGGCTGCTGAATTATAAATGTGGTATTTTTGTGTTTTTATTACATACACCTACAATGTGAAGACATTGAAAAATTTATTTTCTTCAGGATATATAATGTTACTTAAATTGATTTTGGAAGACTTAAATGCTATTTGAAATAACATAATATTTCATCCTATTTATATAATTATATAAATAAAGAATCTATAAATACTGCGATCAATTAACATTAAATTGAAAAATTGAACTTAGTGACAGGACTTTAATAGTCACAAGTTAAGAAAAAAATAGCATTACTATGTTGATGACGTCACTAACACCGTAGGTCAATACTAGCATGGTTATGCATGAATAACAGAGACAGAGATAGCTCTTCATCTTCCAGTATTTGTAAGCTCACATCTACAATTTTTTTTTAAATTTTGAAAAATTTTTTAGGTTTGTTTACTTTTGTAGTTGTCAAAACTATCATATTTTGAAATTTTCTTTATACTTTCCTATACTTACAAAACTTTGTTACATAAAAGTAAAATTGCCACACTACTAAAGAGGCACATGAATTGAGGCGTGGAATTTACAAATGGGCTAAGTGCCAAAGAAGCAAAATCAAGATTTTGGCCTTTTAAGGTGCTATGTTGGACAGCCATTCCATATCAATGGTGCAAATTGCCTACAAAAAATTATTATAATTTTGAAATTTTTTCATAGATAGCGTTGGGTGTAAGTTCCAAACTTTGTTTCTTTACAAATGGGTCGTGTGTGTATCCGATCGTAGTAAATGTCAATGTCGTCTGTTTAGCTGTCTGTCGTCTATTAGCTATCATTTCATATGATATGATTTGTCTGTTATAATATGAAATATTAGAGAGCATTTTGAAAATGAGTGATTCAGGGAATAAAACTAAAAATAAAACTATAATAAGAAAATCTTTGAAGGTACGAGGAAAGAGTTATGTTAACAGGAAAGGAAAAGTTATGCGGCAAAAAGACCACCTTCTATGCTGGTCAGTACATTGTTATTGTTTCATCTTTAAATATTGTTTCATTTAATTTTACAACAGTTGTGTTAAGCAAATATTTTTATTGCAGAAAATATGCAAATGTAAGAACCAATGTGATACATTAGATCATGACATGAAATTGAGTTTATTTGACAAGTTCTACCGAGAAGATTTAAAAACACAAAGAACCTATTTGATGGGATTGCTGCATCTGCATAATATTAAGCGACACCGACATGGTAATTATGATGTACCATCTGATAGTAGACGACAAGCAACTATTTCTTATGTCATGCCTAAAGGTGATGGCATATTAGTACCAGTTTGCAAAAAAACATACATTGACGTTTTTGCGGTTTCTAAAAAAGAAATAGAGACATCGATTCGCAAAAAGAAGCATGGCGACACATCATATTTTACTGACAAAAGAACTTCCCATAAAATGCCAACATATACTGAACTCGACGTGCTCCGAGTTAAAGATCACATTAATATGTTCCCCTGAGATGAAAGTCATTATACAAGAGCAAAAAGCACAAAAGAATATCTTAGCCCTGATTTAAACATACATAGATGTTTTAAAGCCTTCAATGAAATGTATCCTGATAAAAAAAAAGTAACATAAGTTTTACAGAAAAATATTTTTGAGAGATTTTCCTAATTTAAAGTTCAAGAAAATACGATTGCATACTTACCACAAGAATATCAAGAATTCTATAGGAATTTGTGTAATAATTAAATTATTTAATTTAATTATTATGTCAAAATGCAACATAGGGGCTAAGTACTACGACAATAATAATTATTATTTTAAAATAAAGGCACTTTGCTCCAATGACATTTGTTATGGTACTTAGCCCCTATGAAAGGTAAATATCTTGCATTTTGACCCATTTCTGAATAGCTTTTAAAAATAAGGTTTTTTTAAATAAAAATATGTTCAAAACTAATGTTATTGATAAGTATAGTATAAACAGTACCTATTTAATTTAGTTTTTGATAATAGAATGCCGCAATAAAATGATGACTAAGAAACAAATTCATTTTTATTTATTTCTCAATAATTGTGTTTTGGCACTTAACTCATTTGTACATTCCAAGCCTCAATTCTGTTCCTGTAGTTTTTTTTGTCGAAACAGAAATAAATTAGGTTTATTAGTCATGCTTTTTAACTAGCAGTAATAAACGCAAAGGATGTTAAAAGCAATAAATAACAGACTTGGCACTCGCACAACGCTACTTTACCATATATAGTTAGATATAGGAAGGTTCAGCCAAGCGAGACCAAACCGAGACCAAACCGGAGAGAAAAACAAACTTTGTATAATAAAATGTGTAGGTACCAATTTTACTAACAGTGCTTTGTTTAATGAGTATCTGTTTAGATATTGGTACCTCAGTGACCTTGTTCACACTAAAGTGACAAATTTCATAGCTAACTTTAGCAATCGGCCCTGCTACTACTTTGTTTACTTTAAACTTATGTAACTTATGGCTTGACCTTTTAAATGTTGTCTCTAATAAACGGTTTCAACAAATTGCTGTGTCTCTATTATAGAGATATTATAAAAACTTGTTCCTATTACATATTTCAGAATATCTTTATATCAATCTTATGTCTTCAATAAAATATCAACACATTTTATTATGTGGGAATCATAACATCATCATTCTGGTTTATCATTAGTTATTAACTTAACAAACATAACAATAATATTAGCTTTCCAATTTTTAAGTATTAGTTTAAATTGATGAGTGATTTGATTACCTGATTAGATGCTAATCTTGACTGAAACCATAAAATTTGTTTAGATTATAATAAGCCTGTTCTATGACTATATGATTATGTTCTATTATAAATTTATAATTATCCTTTAAATGATGTTAAATTTAAATTAAATTTAGGGAGGTCTTTAATATAATTCCGCCGATTATTAAATATTTGGATTCCAACCATCAACTTGCGACTGATGCTCATGAGCGTTTAACGCTCGAGTCTTAAAGGTGCTCACTCTGCACTCATTTATAAATATGTAATATATTGATGTAAAAATAATTTTATTTTTAGGTAACAGACATGCAAACTGTAGTTTTGACTCCAGATGCCATAGACCTCTTCCAATCACCTACTTTGTTTAACCACATGCGGCGACTCGCTAAAGAACGGGACCACTACTTACAAAATTGGGCCTCCATGATATTAACTGAGGGCCTGTATGAGAATGAAAACGAAATTAAAAATGGAACAAGTCGCTCCACACAAAATGTTAGTCAAAATAACAGTGAGAACCAACATTTAGCTGTAGAACTGGCAGATTGGAAAGCACGACTGCGGAAACAGAGACAAGAACTGTAAGCAATATTATTATTGTAATAAGCTAATAAGTTATAAATTGTTCACTACCTACTTTCTGGAATATATACATGAACTAATTTTCATACACAGACATTTTAGTCTTAAGTGATAAAATTAACTTTTGGAAAAATGAATGATTTTTCCAAAAATTTCTCCTTTTTTTGTTTTTAATTTACTTTTTCCATAAAATTGACATTTTCAAGGATGTAAGTATGAAAAATTATCCCTATGGAAATATTTTGAAACTATATATTTTTTTGATACTTAAGTTTATATTAAAAGGAGTGTCATATGTAATAAATCCGATGGTAATGTTTTAACTGCAGGGAAGAAAAGTCAGAACAGTTATCAGAATGTCGTGAAGAACTGGAGCATACGAAGTTGGTGTTGGCCAAACTACGCGCCGACAGCCAGGAGTGGTTCAACGAGGCCAGGAAAGCTGCTGGCTATAGAGACGAAGTCGACGCTCTCAGGGAGAAAGCCGATCGCTGTGATAGGTATGTATACTAGTCATATTAGGTTATACTTGTGAACATAGATTGTTTCATTTATTTTATTCAAATAACATAGGTCCATAATGTGTTAATAATGCAAAAGTGCCTTATTAACAATGTTAGTAATTGGATTTCAATTATTTTTGCTGAGATCTCAGTCAAGTAGTTTCACTTGATCAGTAAAGGGGACTCTTATCTCTCTACTATCATCTCCAGATTACTGTTGGTATTGGCCTACTATCTATATATGAGTGTGTAAATATTTATACATAAAATACTAACAGAGCCCACTGTACAGGAAATATTTTTTGAAAAAAATCGTTGCACTGTACCATACAGAACCTAACACAACTATTTTTTGGATTTTTGTGTCTGTCGTGTGTCGTGGTGCTCTAAAAAACTACGTAAAAAACTACTGGACGGAATTTAATGAAACTTGGCATAGTTAGAGCTTACGTGCGGAGCTAACATATAGGGTATATTTTATCGAGATCCTTTATAGAGTTTCATTAAAATCCGTCCAGTGGTCCAGACTGACAAAATTTCCATAAAAAAAAATGTTTTGGGCTCTATATCACATGAAATTTACACAGCAATGACTTTTAAAAATATATTTAATGTACAGACACGGCTTTGTTACGGTTTTATTATATATATAGATTAATTTATTTTTATTGAAAAAGCAAAATATAACAGGTGGATTCATTTGTATACATTTTGGATTTTGACTCGTTAAAGAAATGAGGGCCGTCGCTCAGATGTCGTATATCTTCTTGAACGAAGCACAATATAACAATAAAATTATAATATGACAACATATAAAAATGTCATGACAAATATAATATATCATGCTTGACTGGGATCACAGGTGAGGGTCATGTGAAACTCTTTGTACCACGGATCTATCAAATTGTTTCTATTTAACTGTATAAAGTGTCCACTTCTGTGCATATTTATTTTAATTTATTTATATTATAATTTATTTTAGAAAGTGAATATAATATTGGTAACTTTATAAAAACTAAAATAATTTTACACATGTTTTAAACAATGTTTTCAGACTAGAACAAGAAATCCAGCGCTATCGGGATCGTCTTGCCGATGCAGAGTACTATAAAACTAGAGTAACAGAGTTGCGTGAAGATAATAAAGCTCTTATGGAAACTAGAGATGCGATAGAAGAACAACTACAAAGGGCAAGAAAGAGAGCTGACCAGTGTCTTACGTTAGAAGCAGCAATGATTAAATTGAAAAGAGAGGCCAATGATATTGCTCTGGTAAGTTGTACAATTCCAGAAGTTAGCAATTTACTTCAATTTCTGGTTGTTGGGTCCTTACGCGAAACATACTCTCGCGTTCCCATAATTAAACATAATAAAAACCGAATGTATACTAATATAATAAAGAGAGAGTGCGAATTTTGTGAGTTTGTGTGTATGTGGAGGGTAATCTCCGAAACCACTGCACCTATTTGAAAAATTCTTTCACCATTTGAAAGGCACATTATTCCAGATGGACATAGGCTATTTTTGAAATTTTGAAAAATAAAAACTTATAAACCAAAACAAAGCGAGGGCTCATCGCTAGTTTAGAAATAAAAATCGTATGATCAGTTAAAGAGTTTAACTACATTGTGCATCTTCTGGATTTAACACAAGTATCACAGTTAATGAGAAAAAAATTAGAAAGATCACTAAAATCACGAAAAAAACGACATGGGTGTACATGTCGTTTTCAGTACCAAACAGTTCGGTTGACGAAACCAAACATTTCAGTTCAGTTGACAATCAGTACCAAACTGGTACTGAAGTCGGATAATGGCCATGTTGCACCCTATTGACCAATTGAGCAGCTTCTCTAGAGTTATGAGCATAAACTATCATTCTGCTTGTTAAAATGTTCCTCAATGGTGAACATTTTTTGTCCGTAAATAAGATTTGTCCGTGTCTCCCTTTGCGTACCGCCAAAGAAGTTGTTTTGATTTGTCAACCCTATTTTTAGCAGCGAATCCTAAATCATCTTTTAAAATACATCACATGGTTCCAGAACCAAATATCCAAGCAAGCAAACGATTTTATCCAGAGAAATGAATATAGCATCCAGATGCTATATTCGGTGGACTGTATGCTCGTATGCCGCCTTTGTACATAAAAAAAAATTACATGTGCGTGAGCGTTCGATGTTGTGTGCGAGGCTTCGAATTTGACAGCGCCGCGCACCACCCGCCCGTAACCGGAACCCTTAATATAAAATTCATTTTGTTACAGGAAAGAGATGCTGACCAACAAAAGATTCAGGAATTGATAGAAGAAAATAATCATCTACAATATATAACAAAGTCTGTACTGAGCGAAAGCAATAATAGTAATTTAGACACTGACAATGAATGCGAAAGTACATTGGAATCTGGTGAAAATAGTTTGTCTGAACAACTAACAAGTAATGCACAAGCGAGGGCCTTGAAACTTGAATTAGAAAACAAGCGACTTCTATCAACTATTGACAGTTTACGAGAACAATCATTACTAGAGAGCAGTGATAAAGTTTTAGAATTAGAAAAAGAAAAGAAAAGGTTAACTCTAAAATGTGAACAACAACAAGAAAACTGCAACAGATTCATGCAGCAAAACTCAGAGTTAGAAGAAGTATTCAAAAATGCATTAGAGGAGAACCGAAAACTGCAAGATTCATTAGATAGCCAAAAAGCCTTTATTGATAGACATGCGATAGACAGGGAATCCGAGAAAAATAAACTACAAGATTTTGAAAGACATTTAGAATCTTTAACCAAAGACAAGCAGCGAATACAAATGTTATGTGACTCAATACAAAGAAGAGCTGATGATTTAGAGAAGACTTTAGATACACGAACTAAAGAACTCAACATTGTTAAACCTGAGGCAGACAAAGTCACTGGACTTATTATACAAACAGAAGAGCTTAAAACAAAGTTAACATACAGTGAAAAAGAATCACATAATCTTCAAAGAGAAGTAAATAAACTGAGAGAAGCAGTTGAAGAAAAAGACGTTTCACTTGATAAATTAACTACTGAAATTGAGTTAAAAAAGAAAGAACTCGAAAGGTTGTCTAGAGAATTAGAAATAAATCAAACACAATTAAGTAGATTACAAGACCTAGAACAGAAAACACAGGAACTAAAGTCACAGAAGAAAGTAGATTCTGAAACAATACAGACTTTACAAAAAGATTTAATTTCAGAAAAAGTTAATTTCGACAAAATTAGAAACTGCATGGAAAAACTGGGTATAAATGCTTCTGAGGTAATAACGAAGGAAATCAATGTAGAAGAATTATTGGAGAAAATAATAACAAACACTGATCATGAAGCATTAATATCTGAGATCGCAGCGAGAGCTAATCTAACGAAGTTAGTTCCCTGTGACTGCAATCATACAGAAAAAGTCGATGTCAATGAAAGTATTATCAATCCTCAAATTGAACAATTAACTTCGGATCTTGTAGCTTTACAAACTTCCTTGGAAAGTTGTCAGGCTGAAAATGCCAAATTACAAGTGAATATAGCAACTTTAAATTCGCAAAATGGGTCGCTGATTTCTCAACAAATGACCTTACAACTTGCTAATAGTCAATTAGCAGCAGAGAAGGAAGAGATTATTAAACAATTAGAAGTTTTGAAAGATAAACAAGATAATCTTTTAAGAGATCAAGTTGCTTTACAAACTCTTCATGAGCAATTAAATACCGAGTATGAAATGCTTCTTAGCGAAAGGGAACCTATCAAAGTTACCGTTAGAGATTTGAAAATGGAAAATCGTGAATTAAAGGAAAAGCTAGCAAATTACGAAAAGAGAATATCAGAATTTGAACTGGAAAGAGAGAACTTGAAAATTGAATCTAGAAATTTAACTAATCTTAGAGCCGAGCACTCAAAACTAAAGGACGACTTTAGAAATCTTTTCACGGCAAGTGACCGACTGAAAAATGAATATAGGAACATGCAAGAAGAATATAGAAATCTAAGAAGTGAAGTAACCCAATTGAAATTAAAGAATACAGAAATGTCGGGCGAAATTAACACAAAAGTAGAAATAATTACAAGTATGGAATTGGAAATAAACAAAACTAATCAGCATTGTGAAATGTTGATTCAAATGAATAAAAGCTTAGATGCAGACCGGCGCTCCTTGATGGATCATGTTTCTCAACTTTTGACGCAATATCATGAGTTACTGGCCCATTCTTTGAAAGATAAACAGCACTACCACGAAGAAGAGAAAATGTTTGCCGATAAAGTGAACGCTTTGTGCCGTCAGAAAGAAAAATTAGAAGAGAAAATAATGGAACATTACAAGAAGCTAGACAATTGCACTACAAAAAGACGTGGTTTTGGCGCTTCATTTGTAAAGAGGGTACGGAAGGCAGGAACAGATTTAATTAACAAAGTTCCATCTAGAAACAATAAAAGAATAGAAGATGCTAGTCGTTCTAAGTCGCAGTTAACCTTGGCTGGTTCTGAATCAGGCGAATCTGATCCTGGCAGTCAAGAAATGGAGAAAACATCTAAAAGCTCAGATCAAGACCAGATGTCTTCTAACCCGAGTGCGGACTCACCAAGGCATAGCTCCGATTCAAACTTTAGTAGACGATTAGACGATAAATTGTTGAAGAAATCCGATATAGATATGACAGGATCTATACCTAGTCTCGATTCAACTAGGTTGACTGCTGAAGGCAATTTTGTGAGGAGACTATCTGCGGCGTCAGTCCATAGTGGTGGAGGGGATGACGCCCTTATTAGAGCATCTGTAAGGCGAAGACCACACAAAGCTGTGCCACCAACACATAGAAACAGTTTTCAGGGATTGGAGGGGGATAATGGATTGCCTACAGGTACAATTTTGTTTTGCCCTGTTTCGCTGTGCCGGTCAATCGTTTTCGCAATGAAATTCCTCATTTTTTTATTTATATCATTTACAAATAATATTAAAATTTCTCTTACTTGTAACCCCCTGTTATCTCAAAAAATGGCCTTTATTGTCGACTCTAGTTTCAAGGTATTAAGACTAGTAAAATCTTTAAAAAAAATACATCTTTTTTGTTTCTTTATCTTAAATATCAAAGCTATGTCTGATTTAAGTGAGGCCCATGTTGCAACTACAGCCACTTGAATTTATTCATTTACACTACTGTTTTAACAAAAGCTGTACTTAATGTTATAAAGCATTTTCTCCAAGTCAACCTTTCTGGCTATATAGTGATGGTATAGTAGGAATTCATCTTATTCTTACCGTGAAGTGGCTTGTCAACTTGGGAGTTTCAAAATCTGTAATTTTCTTAAAGGAGTATACAAAAGACGTCGTGGAAATTTACTTATTCTTTAGAAAGACTCGTATTACTAAACAAAATCTTGAAACAATGAAACTTTAAGTTAGAAAATTTAAACAACAATAGTGTTTAAAGTCCCTTGAATAAAACTAATAAGATTCTCTTGTATTTCCAACAGTACAAATCCCAATTAATAACAATTTATCGATTCTTTTCCAGCATCAACGCCTTCACCAGTATTCGGTACAGCGGGCTCAAGACGCACCGTGTACGTAGCAGATGACAATAATGACGTCACCTTAAATACAAGGCCACAAAGTACACCCCTCAAGGAAAATCCTACATACTTGGTCTATAATAGAATATCAACGGTGATAGGAGACGGTGCTTGTCAAAGTATCAACGACAGACCGAATGATCAACGACCTGTATCCGAAAATGTTGATGACAATTTGCAAGAAAGGGACGAGCTTAGACATGACAGAAGAAACGTAAGTCGTAATGATAAACCGGAAAATTCTAAGGAATCCGCTATTTGGTATGAGTATGGTTGTGTATGAATGATAATAATTATTATAAATAAATCATTGATAACTAGTGATCGGAATAGGTAGTAATTTCATGAACTTTGGTGCATTATCAAAATGTGGACATGCTTTTAGCCACAGTTGTGGTTCACAAATTAATTTAATTCGTCATTTCAATGTTTTAACACTATCAATCCAGTTTTCTGAAAACAAAACCAAATCAATGAAATATCTCAACATATAGCTTTAAACCTAGAGCAAACTTGCAGTCTTGACGAATCAAATTACGAATATATAAACAATTATTATCACCTCACTATTTGTTTGTTTACATTTTGGACAAATTGGGTTGGAATGGTGTATATCTCTCTTCAATACTGTCAAACTAGTTCTGGTTGTACATCATACTTGAGTCCTGAATGCAATTATTGTGTTTACATTTTATTAGACTTTATAAAAAACAAGAAAAAAATTAAAACATTTGTTTTACTTTAGTTTATTGAAGTTCTACTCATATTTGTTAACCCGGTCAGACATTAATTTGTTTATAGACAAATGTTTGCTCAGGTCTGGGTGATGTCTTCATCTTTGTGTCTCTGTACAGAGAGAGGCTTTTATCTATTTATTAATCTATCTTTATCTGTTTTTCTAAGTCGGTGTCACATTTCTATTTCAGAAATAAGAAAATAAATGAAAACTACTTGGTCCCAATTATCTTTATTCTGAAGGTATATCCATGTTTGATAACTTCATGACGTAAATTCCGGAAATAATTACCTATTCCAGTCTCTTTTGATAACATTTGAATGTTTGACGTGAAATATTTTACCAGACTGATGAGATAGATGCCTTCAATTTTGAACTTTTTTTTACCAGGTATGAAGATGTTTTGTTGGTTGTGTATGAACAATATACTCTTATTGTAATTGGCAATAATAAATAAAATCAATATGATATTATTGTGATGAAATAATTTTAAGAAGAACAGTATTAATTTGGCATTTAATTTTTTTACACTTTTACATTACCAAGTGAAATAGAATGTATTGCTTTGTGAAATGTTTGATTGAAATTAATTTGAAATAATTTTGAGGCTAGTTTTGAAGCATAATATATATATGTTGTAATAATTTTGTAGCAACGTAATGTAATAATATATGTTATATTGAAACTTCATGCTTAAAAATGTCGATTGGCACAATTAATATGTGGTGATATCGTTAATAAAAAGTAACATTGCCTTGCCAGTGATACTGTGACAGCTAATTTTATATTTATATATAAGCTATGATCCCAGTTAATAACACTTCAAAAGCATAATAATGTACATTATGTAGAGTACGTCTAATCTAAAACTGCGCGCCCCTCCACTAAATGTGATTGTTTCAATATGTGAGAGAAAATACTTATTGCAACACTTTACTTGTGTGCGTGCGGCGATTATATTATTCATTAAAATCTGTATGAAATGACAATTGTTCTTCATAGCACAGACATATCAAAATCGTCCAACGTCGATTTCGGATGCACCAGTTTTCTTTATGAGGACGATTTAAAAAATTTCTGTGCTGTCTGTGAATGTGTTAGCACCAGCTTCTTTCCTCTTTTAATATGTTTGTTATAGTGCGTTCACTATAACCAACAGCTTGAGCAGTTCATCGTCTAGCATCACTTAGATTTTCAATTCCATTTTCTGCTTCATATTTCATTCAGTGATACACGTTAGCAATAATTTCTTTGCCCTGTAAAATGGCACATATAGGTTTATAATACCTACGCCCGCGACTTCGTCCGCGTGGACTTTAGTCACAAAAATATGAGGTGTAAGGTAGGTAGATATGTACTTCGTGATCATTATTGGTTGTTAACATTAACAGCAACAACTTTTCCTCATATAATACTTAGTATAGACAAACCTGGCCGGATATAAACATCATTTAGAAAAAGTTTAGTTTTATATAATTTGATAAAAGAAATATTTACCTGACTCCGAAGATGCTTTTTGCGTTGACATGCTAACCGTACTTTTGTGATGTAATCGACGCGTGATACTACGTTCGTGTCTAGCCGGTGACTGAATGACCAATAACGATGACAAATTTGTGTGTATTGCGTCTATACACATATTTTGCATGTGAGCGTAAACACATTGGAGGGGCTCGCACTTTTAGATTAGACGTATTCTACGAGGTTTTTCGGTCTCTCTCTCTCTCTTATATTTTTAGCAAATAATAATTTACGTTTACACTTCATTAATTAAATTAAGTTTAATATAATAATGAATTTGTTTTAGTACAGTACAAATGAATGAATGTTTTTAACTTTTTATAATTAAGTTGTATTTTTAGAAACCTAGTTATTCTACATGTCTATTCAAATAAACTCAAACAAAACTATGATCACATAACGACTATATCATCAGAACTTTTTAAACACATGCAATTTTAAATAATCCATTAAATTTATTAGTCTGATGATATCTATAACCGATATTATTTATATAATTATTATTGTTTATCAACGTATTAATAATAGCAATTTGGTAAAATAAATTATGACTTCCTCGGAAATAATAATAATTATTATTATTACGATATTTTACCCAGCAGTGGGAATTGAAAAGTCCTCCACTCCTACAACATTAATAGTTAAAAACATTAAAAACTTGGCTTGCCATATCTATAAAACATGTTTTTTAGACCGGCAAACCTTTTTCCTAGTGCCTTCATATTTTCTATAGGAATGAATTTAATTCAATCCAAATTGTATGCACCATTATAATAAGGCATGATAATAATATTCGAGTATGTGTAATATATGAAAAGGTTTCATATAATAGTAATTGGTACTATTATTTTCTTGGTGCTGCCCAATTTTATTTCATATAATATAAAGCGTGCGCCATGAGCAAGAAGAATTTCGGTCATTGATATGAGGTCAGCCAAGACTGGTGGGAAAGAGATTTGTATGAAATCGTAGCACACCCACCACCACTAGACCCCTCATATTATTTAATCTTAATTTGAGGGGTCTAGTAAAGTGGTAGATGTGCTACAATTTCACACAAATCTCTTTCCCACCAGTCTTGGCTGACCTCATGTCAATTTTTGTCAGCTGCTAGGTTTTAATTTACTCATTAGGTTTATTATGTACTTAAATCGCCTCTCACCGAATTTATAATACTTTTAGCACATGACTTAACAGGTTTTTAAAATAAAAGTTTAAAATTCGATCATTTTGTCTTTTATTCTGCACCTAATTTCCTGCTAACGTCTGTCTAAAAGCATAAGAAATAATTTTAATGGCAAAAATTTCTACTAGGTACTTATGCTTCATATGATATCAACCATTATTAACAATATTAGCACATTTCTTTTTTATTTACTGAAAAAATCGAAGCCTATTTACATAGGATTTTCAGTGTGTAAATTTTTTACACGTGAAGGCTTTTTTAAAAATGGTTATACAATTAGTAATTAATAAAATAAATTAAATGTTCAGTATTTTTTTCTATAACATTTGTTTGATTACATTTGAGGTAACAGTAATTTGAGGTAATACTGAGAATATCACTGAGTCAAGCTTATTGTAACTTCTATTCTAAAGTCCAAGTTCAATACCTATACAAACTGAAAATTAAATGGAAATGTTAAATAATAAATTTCATTAAACGGGAATGCTAATTACCATCCCAATATACCGATAGAATTATGTATAATTTATGTTTTTATCTCTTACATAATATTAGTGTCTTCATTAATTGATAACAATAATAAACTCGTTTGCAATAAATGTGTCCATGGGATGTAAAAATAGTGTCACGATGCCTTAAAATAAAGCAAAGAACCATCCCCTTACTAATAAATAGGTCTTAATTATGATTTTTACTGTTTAACATTTGAATAGAAATCATTAATTGATTAATAAGTATTTTTTCTTACAGAAGTGCTTAATTTTCCTTGACCAACTGCGACTCCCCAGGTTGAGAAAGGATGAATTAGAATTAGTCTTCTCAAAGCTCCATGGAAGTCCTGTCGCATTCACAATTGAAATTAATATTAAAAACAATGGCAGGCTATAACACATATTGATATTAATTGTATAGTTGAGAGGAAGTTGGGACAGCGTCCATACATTATTATGCATTCCCGTTTGTTAGTGTAAATTATTAAAATAAAACTGATGGCCCTAAAATGTTGATGAGTTCCGGTACAAGGTACATATATTGAATATAATGATACTTATTACATTTTTTATAACTACAAAGTTAGTCAATGGATCCATTGCAGTTAGGTTCAGTCTTCACTTCCCATTGGAGCTCTGGGCAAGGTTGTATGGGAACATTGAATGGTTGACCAGAAACCACTGCTTTGCGACCCGGATCCACTTTTAGCGGGAGATGGGAAATTGTGAACTGAAAAAAATATTTACTTAGCACAGGATTATGACTAATTAAAATGAAATTGAAATGGTCGGAATAGGTAGTGGACATTTCATGCCAACAAACTCAAATGCCTTCAGGATTATAGGAATTCATGAAATATGTAAGTTCACTCCCAATTTTATTATAGTACGGTATTAGTGGATTGTGGAATTCCCAGGGTTTTTAATATACTTGGAGGTTTGCCCATTAACAATCCTGGGAGTTTTGAGTATTTACACATTAAGATGGCTGTCAAAACCTATTCCGATCACTGAATATAATGAATGAATGAATATAGTATAATCTGGACAACTTGTGCCTGTATATTGTAAACAACTAATCAGGCCGGTTGATAGAACCACTACCTGCTATGCGAAAGCCTAGGTTGATTCCCATTCGGACATTACAGTCATTTACCTAAAGACATGTTTGTTTGAGTTTGAGTAGTGTATTCAAATTCATCTTTGTATGTGTCTCTGGGTCCATAACACAGGGAATGCTAATGTGGGTTATTAAGTGTGGCATTATTTATATTAGGTAGTGGGATAAGTTCCCAGCCTTTTTATAGTTTTATAGAGAATATAATAAATATTTTTGTATTACATAAATATTTTTTGAACCGAATATTGTCCATTTAATTCGACTATCGCCATTTTCCCATCGCTATAAAATTTTTGGGATTTCTGAGCGAAAAACTGATTGAAGTGCTTTATACGGGCTTCTCTTGAATGTAATTTTACTCCATTTCGAGAATTTTGTAAAGAGCGAAATTAATGATAATCCGAAGGTGCTATGTCTGGACTGTATGGAGGATGCATTAAAACTTCCCAGCTAAGGTCCATCAATTTTTGTTTAGTCATGCGGTCAAGCATTGTCATGATGCAAAATTACACCTTTTCTAATCATTAATTCTGAGCATTTTTCTTGAAGTTCTTGTTTCAATTTTACTAATTGATGATGGTAGACATCAGAATTAATGGTTTGGCCATGTGATAAAAGCTCGTAATACACAATGCTTTTCCAGTCTCACCATACACATAACATAACTTTGTTCAGAGTGAGGATATGTGATGGCTGATCTCGTTTAGACCAATCATCGTAGATAATTTTCGATCATTGTTATCGTAGGTGATTCACTTCTCATTGCCTGTTAAAAATCTATTCAGAAATGCATCAATTTCATATCATTTTAGCAACATCTCGCATAAGGAAATTCTATTCACCAAGGTTCTTTCATTTAAATCACGTGGCACCCAAACATCTAGCATTTTTACAAAATTTAGTTTATGCAGGTGATCCAAAACTGTTGAGGTCTTCCGCAATTTGCTGACTGCTTATGTGTCAATCAGCTTAAATTTTTTCAATGAAAACATCAACATTAATAGGACAATCATAGCAAGGAACATCATTCACATTAAAATTAGCAGACCTGAATCAACCATTTATTTTGCAGTAGTCTTAGATAAAGCATGTCTATAAACACCACAAATCTCTTTTCGAGCATTAGAAGCATTCATACACTTGTTGAAAAAACAATATAAAACATATAATTTTCTCCTTATCAACTTCCATTATAAAATTGTTAAAAAATATGTAAAGATAAAACTTTTAACTTGTAATTTCTATTTGCTGCCAGTACAAAAAAGTCAGCTGTCAAACGGTATATCACTTTCCCGACAGTGATCAGTGTTGCCAGAAACGCACACTAAAGTCATACATTCAAAAAGGCTGCATACTTTTACGACTACCTATTATATTGTAAACAATCATTCTTTGAAACTTAAACATTTTAGTTATATCCAGAAAACTGCTTTGGACAATATGGTATACTCAATGCAATTAGTTAATTTACCTAAATAAGTTGCTTTAATTTACAAAATTATGTTTACCTTTGGTCTATCACTTTCAGTAGACATGTATCCAATACCCATGGTCTTTGTAGTGTGACCCCAAAGTAACTCGCCATCACCAACTTGTGGGTCAAATCTCAGTGCCAATATTCCACCTAGCCTTTCAGGAACATCCCACAGGAATGGTGATTCTAAGAACTTTTCTTTCAAACATTTATCTAGTCCTAATATGGGAGATGGTTCTAGTAAACTTTCTGCTGTATTTTTGGCTAACTGAGTTCTTATTAAATGTTCCCCACAGCCAGAGGTGCAAGAGGCAACAGAAGGTGTCACACCGTCTCTACTCATGACAGCCCATACCCCACTTCCAAATGAAGCTGCTTGGCCCACTCTTCCCTCGTGTTTCAATGAAACCCCTCCTGAACTTGCCCCTGATGCTACAATACCATTTGAGTCCACACAAATGGCACCAACAGTATCTAAAGGACTAAATGTTATGTCATTCTGTAGGGAATATCGTTTTAACTTTCTTTTACAGTGTTTGTAATTGCGAAATGCACGCGCTGAAACCATTTTTCGATCATCAACTATTTCCAGACCCATTCTCTCAGCCCAGGATCTGGCTCCATGGCCTGTGAGTATACAAGGTGGTACACGTCCTAGAGAGAGGTTGTCACACTGTTTTATGCAAAGATGTTTAGCCAATGTTATGGGGTTCCACACATTGGACACTGCGCCACAAGCTCCAAAGTGTAAAGTTTGACCATTCATAATAGAAGCGTCACATTCCACAGATCCATCCCAACTTAAGTTTGATCCATAACCAGCATTTGTCAATGGACTGTTCTCCAACTCTGTAATAACGAAAACAACGAACTGATGATAGTGCTATCGTTTTCAAACTTCGGAAATATAAATTGTGGTAGAATAATTTACAAACCTATAATAGCCTTCTCTACGGCATCCACGGCATTACCACCTCCTCTGAGAGCTTCTGCTGCTTTTCTACAAGCCACATAGCAAGTTTTTTGATACTCTTTCCTTAGCGAATCGCTATGATATCCAGCCCCTATAAAATAACCAATTTTGAACAGGAACAATTATATTATGGAGTGGGAACACTGCAATAAATAAAATTATATCACCTACTTACCACAATGTACAGCTATGAAGCCATTCATTATAGAATGCTTTAAAAACCTGATGTTTTTATTTTATTGATTCTGTTTCGTGTGGGTAAAAATTATTAACATATCGCGGTTTTGACAACTGTCATTTTTTTAACATAATTTATTTGGACACTGGCATAGCTATTGGTCCACACTTGTAAATAAGTAAAAGTCGCTCAGTAAAGTGATAGTAGTGTGGCGTCGAGAGCCGACCTCTTTGGTCGAGCTCTAATTTGATTTATTTAATTGTTTTTAAGAGTGTTCTTTTTATAAGTTTTACTTTTGTTATTTTTGATATGTCCTGTCAACAATTTAGTAATACATACACTTTGTCACTAGACTAGAAGAAAGTTCCTACAATATTCATTTACAATGTTTTAATTTTAATGTATGTAATTTTATCAAGCTTTTTCCCAACGCTACAAACGTTGTACTGTACGTTGGTTAAATAAATATTCACATTCCGAAGATCCTAGTTTCTTCTCAAGGTAGCTCAGTAAACACACGCACAAATAATTGGAGAGCATTCCTCCAATTGGTGACCCCGACGTGATGATGAGCAGCAGGAGAGCTTCCTCCTAATTGAGAGCTTCCTCCGACAGGAGAGCTTCCTCTAACTGGAGAGCTTCCTCCAAATTGGTGACCCCGACGTGATGATGAGCAGCAGGAGAGCTTCCTCCTAATTGAGAGCTTCCTCTAACTGGAGAGCTTCCTCCAAATTGGTGACTCGTGAAGGATGTGAGCAGTTGAGAGGAATTGGAAGGATCACTACTACGGAATATCTGGGAATTCTTTTTTATTCTCTAGCGCTCTACCAAGGTATCGAATTTAAATACATTTCGTGACTGCAAATTATTGCAAGAATCATCCGGATGAAGATTTAGCCGCATTTTCACATGGATTCATAATTAATAACAATATACTTTTTCTTTCTTTTGGTGTGTGATTGTGTTTTGTCATTTACTTTTTTACATAAAACTTTTGTTTTTTTTTTTACAAGACATTAATTAAGATTTTTTTTTTATTAGATGTTTTTACGGTGCCACACCACCACGCGTAATTATGAGCGAAAGCTAGGCTGAATTCGCAGAAGTGCCAGGCGGCAGGGCAATGGCGAACCGCCGAACTCCATCACTCATTATCTTAACGATTTAGTAGCAGCTAATGTTTCAAAAATATTTTTTTTTTTTGGTTTAGTTGCATTAAATTTGAATCTGGGTTTGAAACGCGATTTTAAGTGGAATTTCGTTGTAGCCGACATTGAGTCTAGTACATATTATTGGCACGAATGTGACCATGGTGATATACCAACTGGTCGAGTTCGTCCTTTTCTTACAGCTCTTTTTCGTCGAGCGGCGTTTAAGCTGATAGGGAGACTTCGTGACGGGAAGACAGGTCTGTCATCCCTCGCGGAACTCCAGCCTGCTACCCAACCTAGCGTTAAGGTTGTAGCTTTTCCAGTTTCACAGTACGCTGCGTCGCTACAGAATTTTTCCACCATTACGCGCCCTCATTTGCAATTCAGGAGCTGAAGCATACTACCAAGCAAGTCCGGCTCAATCAAATCAACTTTCATTCATTAGTCAATTTACTAGGGACATAGTTCATATTAAAGTTGTTGACAATGTTGTTGCAGGTTCCTTTCTCGTGTAGAGGCAATTTTCCTTGAAGAGGAGTTGGCGCATGCTCGAGTTAATTCTTCATTGAAGTTAGAGGATGTTTTATTCCTGGCACGAATGTGACTATGGTGATACACCAACTAGTCGAGTTTGTCCTTTTTTCGTCGAGCTGCGTTTTTAACAATGTCATAATCTCAGCCACCCTGGCGCGCGGGCTTCCCTTCGTTTGGTGACTGAGAGGTTTATGTGGCCTATCGTTAATGCTGATTGTCATAAACGCTCGCGATCTTGTGTAGTAAGGTGACATTAAAGCTTTCTTTTTCTGCCGAGGTTCTATATGACGAATCACTTCGTTTACCCGGAGAATTTCAGCTCCAGATATTTTGAGGAACCCTAGTTATGTAGTAGATTTTGTTACCGATTCAAGAAGCCATTTGGATGCATTGTGTCCAGTTTCTGCTTCGCGTCATACGCGTCCGTCAATTACTTAGCGACGGCATCGCATGTATGGTTGAGGGACGACACCGTTCGTCGTCCGCCGTTTTCATGTTCTGATGGCTGAATTGCCGCCATCGCTTTCGCCTTCGCCCTTGCCCGCTCCTACAGTAACTAAATCCGGTAGAAAGGTACGATTAGGGACATTTTGGATTTATAGTAAAAATTTTTAACGTATATCCTTAGTCCTTCGAGGGGTTTTCCTTCTGCGTAGGGGGGTGATGTGGCGTCGAGAGCCGACCTCTTTGGTCGAGCTCTAATTTGATTTATTTAATTGTTTTTAAGAGTGTTCTTTTTATAAGTTTTACTTTTGTTATTTTTGATATGTCCTGTCAACAATTTAGTAATACATACACTTTGTCACTAGACTAGAAGAAAGTTCCTACAATATTCATTTACAATGTTTTAATTTTAATGTATGTAATTTTATCAAGCTTTTTCCCAACGCTACAAACGTTGTACTGTACGTTGGTTAAATAAATATTCACATTCCGAAGATCCTAGTTTCTTCTCAAGGTAGCTCAGTAAACACACGCACAAATAATTGGAGAGCATTCCTCCAAAGTAGGTTTAATGGGGACAGATTTGGACTCCTTGAAAGAATACAAAAATGCAGTCTCACGCTTTTATTTAATTATCACCAACATTATGCACTATAGGGACTTTGAAATTTATTAAACTATCACTATTTAACCACAGTAAGTATAGTACACATTTTTTACGATTAATTACACAAAAACTCAAATTCACTTCTAGAGTTCCCGAGTCGATAGCACAACTTGGGACCGAGTTCCAAAACGTACGAAAATCGCTCCGATATCAAGATCATGCTTTTTTTCGGAATCAATCAAGATCATATTGCGTTTGTTTTTATAGTATGAAAATCGAAAAGGGCATGGGTCTCCTTATAGATCTTTTTTTTTAGGTAATTATATGGGTCTCCCCTAATAAATCATTAGGGCGTTTGGAATATAATCCACCATGCAGGCTCAGTGGGCATTGGTGAATACACAATACACATACTCCCGATTTTTTATGAATTCTGTAAGATGCGTGTTTTCTTTTCCTTCACCCCAAGCTAATGATATTGTTTAAAAATGCGTACAAAATTATTATGCTGTAAGTCAGTCATACGGGTGTGGTGTGGTCTCGACTAGAGATGAGTAGGTCGCGAGTGAGAGATAAAAATGAGCTAGCTCACCTCTTGTGAATCAATTTTTATTTTACTCTTTATTTTTTATTATTACCCCGGACATCCATGATATTGGTAACTAAATATATTTTTTTTTAGTGTTAATAGAAACGCACGATTCTATTATTATAGAATCTTCAAACAAGTTTCAAGTTGAAAAATCTATTCCATATTGATAATGAGGTCTTTTTGTTCATATAACATCACATATTTTGTTTTTTTGAATAATTTTCTTTATTAAATAAGAATACATACCATATATTATATATATTTTTTTAAACAAATAGGCTTTCCAAAACACGGAAAAACTTACAGTTAAGTCAGGTTGACAAGCTGTGATACTTTTGTGAATGATGAAAAATAGGTACTCTTTTACATAATAGTCCGGTATTTCGTCTTCAAGTTATTTATTCATAAATTATTTCCATTATTCACTAAATATTACAATAAAATACCAACCAAACAATACTCACAATTAGTATTATACTAAAGTCGGAATTATAATTCGATTCCACATTTGACATTAGCTACTGTCATTTTGTAAAATAATGATACCACATATAATAGTGTAGTGATGAACACAAAAATCGATAAACAATCGCGATTTATGTTTATGTAATCATAATATTGGTGTGCCAATTAAAGACTAAATTATTGATTTTTATTTAAATAAATACATAATTATTCATAACAATTATTTATTAATTAGTAACCGCTGCTTTATTTTATAAAAAGTTAATATTTTTGTTTTTTTTTATATTAAAAACAAAACTTATAATAAAAGAGCCTAGATAGTTTTCTATATTGGCAACCCGTGCGCGCTCGTGCAGCTATCGCCATTTTGTTTATCTTGTCATTCGGCTTCATTCTCCTAGTCTGACTGCACGAATATCTCGTTTCATTGCGAATCGATATTTTGTTATTTTGTTGGGTTTTTGTTAAAGTTTTGTTACGTTGTGTTTGTTGTTACGTTTATAGTTTTTTGTGAACTTTGAGTGAATCTATTTGTTTTGGTTTTCCATCAAAATGGATCCTCCGCCAAGTACATCACAAAAAGACGTGGATGTTTTCTTGTCTCCAAGAAAAAAACGTCCACGAAAAGCTTTCACTGTTACTGAAAAAGTAATGATCCGCAACGCATATAAGTACGTGAAAAATGAAACTTCTGCGCAATTGGAGGCCTTTGAAGTTGTGGAAGAAAATGAATGTATGAACAAAGTTGCTCACATATTGGGAATAACCTCACGCTCTGTTTGTAACGTTTTGAAGGAAGTAAATAAAGGTGCGCCGCCAACCTAAAAAAACTGGACCAAAGCGAAGTTTCAAAGATAAAATTGATGAATTTACATTCTCCGCAATACGACGAATAGTTCATCAGTTCTTTTACCGAAATGAACCTCCAACCATTGCAAAGGTTAGTCAATCAGTCAGACAGTATTATTTTATACCTACATCTTTTATATATAAGTAATGATTCCAAACTATTATAAAATTTACTATTTCAGATTTTACAAGTGATGAACGATGATCCAGAAATGCCCAAGGTTTCCAGACACCCTCAGAAAAATTTTGAAGCATCTTAATTTTAAATTTGTTGCACGGTCACGCAAGAGCACACTTATTGATCGAAATGATATAATAACATGGCGCCAGCGTTACTTGCGATCTATATGTCAGTTTCGACGAGAAGGGAGACATATATATTATCAAGATGAAACTTGGGTTAACGCAGGTAAGGCTAACATTTTGAATTAATATACATTTACATTAAATTTAATAGTAATATTGAATGTTCATGTACTATATGTGATTTAAGGTCATACTGTAAAAAAAACTTGGGTGGACAAGCAAGTCACATCATCTCGGCGTTTTTGGAGGGACTGACCACTGGATTAAAAAACCCATCTGGAAAAGGCAAACGTCTCATAATTAGCCATATAGGTAGTGAAGAAGGCTTCCTGGCAGAGGGGCTCATGATTTTTGAAGCAAAGAAAAATTGTGAAGATTACCATGATGAGATGAATGCAGTTTGTTTTGAGGAGTGGTTCGCTGGAGTCTTACCAAAATTAAGACCAAACTCAATTGTGGTGATGGATAATGCACCTTACCACTCCCGAAAATTGGAAACGGCACCAAAAATGAGCTGGAAAAAAGCTGCCATTCAAGACTGGCTTTTAAATAAAAATATTCATTACGAACCAGATATGGTTAAAGCTACGCTTTTAGAACTGATTCCACATAACGAGTCTTTTAATAAGTACGCTGTAGACGAAATGGCAGCACAACATGGGATCACGGTTTTAAGACTGCCCCCTTACCATTGCGAGCTGAACCCTATCGAATTGATATGGGCTCAGGTAAAGGGGCATGTAGCTCAAAATAATAAAACCTTCAAATTGACAGACGTGAGAAATTTATTTGAGGAAGGCATTCAAAAAATTACGGCCACCGAATGGTCTAAATGCGTATCCCATGTTGTCAAAGAAGAGGAAAAAATGAGTAGGCTAGATATGTTAATTGACAATATCACAGACACATTTATAATAAATGTTACAGAAAGTGACAGCGATAGCGATAGCGATGACGGCGACGATTTATAAAATAAAATATTACCATAATACATCTATTTGTTTTATTTCTCATGTTCCTTCATGATCACATTTATTTATTTATTTCACACACAATTATTAAAGAAAACTCTCAGATCCGTAATAAAATTAATCGTCATAACTAAATTATCCGTTCACAAATATTTAATTTCCTGATATACTTAGTTTACGAGAATAAAATTATAAACGAGAAGAATCGATCCGGAAATATTCCATTTCCGTATCGAATAATTTCGCAACGTTACTATTTAGTACTTGTCATAACGTTGCAACACTGAAATTGTCAAATCTGGAATCGAATTAAAATTCGACTTTAGACACCGATTTTGGGGTCTCAAGGTCACCTCACACCTGCGCAGTAGTAAAATTTTAGGATGTTTGGCGGTATGAAGTGAGGCGGGACGGGAGCGGCACACTGCAACGCTTTCAATAACTCGTCAGTCGTAGTCACGCCCCTTTCAGTACAGTCGAGTGCAAATTCATTATTTATACATTTATACATTCATTATTTTACCTTTATACCGCGAACCCGTAGGTTGTGGAACGAACTGCCTCAAGAGGTCTTTCCATTGAGCTACGACATGGGGTTCTTCAAGAGAGCTGTGAATAGGATTTTGCAAGGTCGGCGGCGCACCCGCATACCCCCTGGTGTTGCAGGTGCCCATGGGCGGCGGTAACACTTATCACCACGTGGGACCGCTTGCTCGTCCGCCCACTAATCTATAAAAAAAAAAAAAAAAAAAAATATATTTTTAATAATATTAAATTAATATATTAAATATTTTAAGAACTATTTTTAATTAAAATCAATAATGGCGTGACGAAATGTTACTTTACGAAGGCAAGTACATCAGGTATTTATGTTTTTCATGTAAATAATAAATTTACATGTAAATTTACAGTTTTTTTTTTAAATAATCTTATAGAAATTTATAATAGCTATCATTACAGATTTATTTGTTTAAATATAATCTATAATTTTTTTTAAATATTTATATATTTTAGGTACAAAAAAGGATCGCAGAGGCCACTGGAACATTTATAAATACTGTACAGCCAATTATACAGGATGCCAATGATTCTGATTTATTTATTTTTATATCCAAAAAATATTATTGCAAATAATATGAATAATTGTAATAATAAATAGGTATTAATTATTATTTGTAAATAAACAATTCTTATAACCAACACTTAGCTCAGACCCCAACACCCGTGTCTCCGATTGTACTACATAATCCAAACAATAATTATTTTCAATTAAATAAGTTTAAATTTATAAAAAATATACTATAAGTTCTTAATACAACTGCTGACTAAATTTATATTTGATATTAATGTATGTCAATTATTCACAAATATTATACTAGTAATAAATATGTACCTATCCATATTGTAATATTACATACATTTACAGATAATATATGTGTTATGTTAGTTTTGAAGCATGTTACTTTAGTGTTTTTCCCGCCGTCATTAAAACACCACCTACAATAGCTGCAATAGTAAAGCCTTGTGCAACAATTCTTACACGCATCATTGTTTGTGAAGTTTTTGATTTGCCTGTTCTAAACGCCCATAGTCCATAAGACAGAGCAGCTGCTGTTGCAAGAGCGCCTGAAAAAATAAAATATTTTAAATCTCTGTAAGTCTAAAAATAGTGAAAATTACACATAGCTCCATTTTTCAGGTAAAAATTTTTTGATGTATAAAAGACGTAAAACACATTTTATGTATGACATCACATGTTTTTTGTATGTTCTTTGCAATTGCAATTTTACTATTACCTGTAGGTACAAAGGGATTCGCAGCAAACTTTCTGCTAAATTTTTCGCCCATTGTTTCAGCATGATGTGAACTTCCCATTTCTTTGCGCAACTGCACCCAATCTAAATCCGTTGGTTCGTTAACACTCATTTTATATACCTACAGTAATTTTTATTTGGCTAGCTATTTCAGGTTATTAATTTCGGCGTAAATAAATGTTTTCTATTTTGGACAAACTTGAAGACAGATTATGACGCAAATACAAGTAGTTGTTATATGACAGTGACAGGCGTCTAAATCACCTGATAGATGATTATTTGTTTGGAAATTTATTGGCATGGAAACTAAGGAGTTCAATGATTCAGTACATCTTTTTCATAGACAGAGAAACCTATAGACATAACCTGAAAAGGTCCCACTTTGCTCTAGCGAGGTAACATTGTAGGGGAACCCGGGGTGGAACGGGGTAGCGGGGGTGGTTACAATTTGTGAGAGTTTGAATGAAACAACACCATTATTTGGCAATTTGTAGGTTTATTTACTTCTTTCTCTACAAGGAAATTAAAGCTAAACTTATCTAAATTAATAATCACTTTGAAAAAATATTGTTTGAAAAATAAAGGGAAATTTCCCATTGTGCCCCACCCCCCGGGGTACAATGGGAAATGAACCCGGGGCACGATGGGGTACTAATTATTGGCATAGTTCACAGATGAGAACACTGTCATCGTCGTCACTATCTAGACCAGCACACGCCAAATGTGCCCATTTTTTACAAATGTTACAAGACCACTAGCCTTCATTGGACTTGGAGTATAAATCATGGCAATACAAGCAGATCGCGTCTTCATCTTCCGAGCTTTCTTCAGATTCAGTTCTGATTCTTTTTTGTTTCTTTCTTCTTGTTTCTTCTTTGTTTTTGTTTAAAATTTTCTACGTCTTCTGAGTGTTCTTCAGGTTTAGTTCTGATTATTTTTTGTTACTTTGGCTTAGTTTTCATTCCTTCAGGTATGTCTTCTTTACCTTTTAACGTCAGTCTTGTTTATTTTTTTCTACATTCGCTTTCTTGATATTTTGTGTCTTTTTAATAGATTCTTCTAATTCAGTCTTGTAAGGTAAGGATTGCCGTTTTTCCACCCTTGTAACTCTTTTCATTCCAGTTTTCACTTTTGGCAACGGGATTAGCAATGTAGACCAGAACTGCTGGCTGGTTTTTCTTATATATGAACTCACCATCTGCAGATGTAATAAAAATGCGTATTTATATGAGAAGTACAAATATTTAAGGGGCGGAACGGGGTATACCCCAATGTGCCCCACCCATTGTGCCCCGACGCACCGTTCACGCAAACACGAGTGTTATGGCCGGTTATATTTATTGGACTTGAGTTATCACTAGACTTTCTTTTTTATCACTATCACTAGTTATCACTAGAAGCTTTTTCGTCGACCTTCGATAAAATCCAAACCAAGCGCACTCTCACACTGACAGCGGCCACTCCGTATAGCGCAGCACAGCGGACCGAACGTTGTGCGTGATGGTCACGCGTCTCTGTCGCCTGTAGCGAGCACCACGCCTCTTTCCCGTTCCGCCCCGGTACCCCGTTCTACCCCGGGTTCCCCTACTTTCGTTTACACATATTTTAAATAATTTTAACTAACGCCACTGACGAAGATGCTAATTCAAAAATTGCATACATGTTTTATATTTAATATTAATGTCACATTTCTCATTCGCGCCATATTTATATCGTAGATCAGGTGCCCTGTATTGACCCACCTGCATGGACAATAATCCACTGCGGTCCACTAGTAATTTTTTTTCTCCTACTTGCTCGAAATGGCTTCATTATTCTAAAAAAGGAATACGTCAATCGGCTCTTTTCTGTACCCACGCCAGCTATTTCCTACACGACATAGAGATTGCTGGACAGTATCGAGGTTATTTTTAGTGCACACTAACATAAATTAGGTTTTTTTAGGTACACGATATTTATTATTATAAAGGCTGAATGTGCATTTCTTTTAAAAAAAATAAAAAAAGAACAAAGACCACGCGCAGGGAATGAAAATCAGATACCTACTCTGTATTGTGGATGTTATGTTCTCATAAGTTTATCACAATTTTAAGTTGTCTAATAAACAATGAGTACTAATTCGTTGGAAGGTGAATTAGATTTAACGCCACCAGACATAGCTGAAGAAGCAAACTTCCATTTCTTGAATTAATTTATTTATTGTTTCCTCGCAAATTAGAGAAAATACAAGTCTCGGCCGAAATAGCAATTAACGGCCTCGTTTATTTAAAAAGGACTCCGCTTCGCCTCGTCCTTCCAATTTTACTCGGCCATCAATTATTTTATTTCGGGCCTGGACAGTAATGTACCTACTATTTTACACCCGCATCCGAACTATTTTGCCGGCATTTGCCTAAGGTATAATGTGAATGAATCCAAGTCTCGTCTAAATAATAACCGGTTTTATGTCGGCACCAAAGTCATCATTTTCTTTAAGTCGACGCAGTTAACGATCCCTCCATGTTGCAATTTCAGGTTTTTGTGTTAAGAATACGTGTGCATTTTTCTTCTTCTTTCTTCTTTTCAGCCCTTGGACGTCCACTGCTGGACATAGGCCTCCCCCATTGTCCGCCATTTAGACCTATCGGCAGCGACCCGCATCCAGCGGGTGCCCGCAGCCTTTATGAGGTCGTCTGTCCATCTAGCAGATGGACGTCCTCGGCTTCGTCCGCCGGTACGTGGTCTCCATTCGAGAACCCTTCTGCCCCATCGGCCATCGGTTCTTCGAGCTATGTGCCCTGCCCACTGCCACTTCAGCTTGCTAACCCGAGAGGCTATGTCGGTGACTTTAGTTCGACTACGGATCTCCTCATTCCTGATTCGATCACGTAGGGAAACCCCGAGCATAGCCCTCTCCATAGCTCGCTGTGCGACAGTGAGCTTATTTATTTATGACCACGTCTCGGTGCCGTAGGTCATCACTGGCAACACACACTGGTCGAAGACCTTCGTCTTCAAGCACTGAGGTATTTTGGACGAGAAGACGCTGCCTAGCTTCCCGAACGCTGCCCAGCCGAGTTGGATTCGTCGATTGACCTCTTTCTCGAAGTTGGACCTACCTAGTTGGACCGTTTGGCCTAGGTAGACGTACTCGTCAACAACTTCGAGAATCGAGCTCCCAACTGAAACTGGGGTGGGCACGACATGGACATTCGACATGATTTTCGTCTTGTCCATGTTCATTTTAAGGCCCAACTGTTGGGAAACTCGATTGAGGTCTCCGAGCATTGTGCTAAGATCCTCCAGCGATTCTGCCATGACCACGATATCGTCGGCAAATCGAAGGTGAGTGATGCATTCGCCATCAACGTTGATGCCGAGTCCTTTCCATTCCAGGAGCTTGAAAGCGTCTTCCATCGCATTGGTGAAGAGCTTCGGAGAGATAACATCTCCTTGTCTCACACCCCTCTGCAATGGAATCGGCTCCGTGCTCCCTTCCTGTACTCGGACTGACATGGTGGCGTTGTTATACAAACACTTCAACACTTCGATATACCGATAGTCAATATGGCACCGCTGGAGGGACTGTAGCACTGCCCAAGTCTCGATCGAATCAAAGGCTTTCTCATAGTCCACAAACGCTAAGCATAATGGCAAGTTATACTCCTCGGTCTTCTGTATAACTTGCCGCAGCGTATGGATGTGGTCTATGGTACTATAGCCTTTTCGGAAACCGGCTTGTTCGGGAGGCTGGAAGTCATCAAACCTGCGCTCGAGACGATTCGTGATAACCCTCGAAAACAGCTTATAAACATGGCTCAGAAGCGAGATGGGCCTATAGTTCTTCAACAAGGTCTTGTCGCCTTTCTTGAAGAAGAGCACCACCATGCTTCCGTTCCATGCCTCCGGCGTAATACCTTCGTGCAAGACGGAATTAAAGAGCTTCTGAAGGACTTTCAGTACCGGTGTTCCACCCGCTTTCAGAAGCTCTGAAGTGATTCCGTCCTCACCCGGCGCCTTGTTGTTTCTAAGCTGTTTGAGGGCCATCCTAATCTCGTACAGGCTGATAGTGTCGGGTCAACTTGGCTCTTGGGTGTTTGGCCAAGTTGCCAACAGGTTTAGCGACCGAGGTATACAACTGTCCATAGAACTTCTCGATCTCCCTCAGTACCTCTTGTTTGTCGGAAGTGACACTGCCGTCCTCCCTCTTCAGCTTCGTCAACTGGCTCTGCCCAATAGATAAGTCTCTTGCGAACACTTTGGAGCCTTTATTCCGCTCTATCGTCTCCTTAATACGATTAGTATTAAAGAGACGGATGTCGTGTCGCAAGGACTGGTGAATCCGTCTATTGAGCTGCCGATATGCTTCCGCGTCATCAGGAGTCTGCAGTGTCATCGAACGTCGTTCCGCCAAGAGGTCGAGGGTGTGGTCGGTGAGCTTTTGGGGTCCATCTCTTCGACGATGTCTGAAGAATTTAGACCCCACCGTATGGACAGTTTCTACCAACCTGTTGTTGATATCGTCCACTGCAACGCAATCCTCTAGGCAATCGAAGCGATTTGACAGTTCAAGCTGAAAGCTTTCGGGATTCTGTATGTGGGCAGCAGTAGGTCGGAGCGTAGACTTCATCAGGCGGGACCTTTCCAACTTGACGTTTATATTCAATGTGCCTCTAACCATTCGGTGATCACTACCGGTTTTCACCCTGTGGATCACGGAGACATCATTGAATATTTGTCTCTTTGTGGCCATAATGAAGTCTATCTCATTTTTAACAGAACCGTCGGGGCTCATCCAGGTCCACTTCCTATGAGGCGGCTTCTTGAAGAAAGAGTTCATCATAAAGAGTCCCTCTTTCTCAAGAAAGTCGGCCAGCCTCTGGCCCCTCTGGTTCCGGTGCCCACATCCAAATTGCCCCACTCTCAACTCATCGTCGCCTCTTTTGCCCAGTTTCGCGTTGAAATCCCCCATAACAATATTGTAGTGTGTTTTCGAAGCATGTATGGCTCTACTAATGTCCTCATACATTGTCCTCATGGTGCGTAAACCTGTATGACCTTCAACGAATATCTCTTGGATATTCTGAGTATAAGGTACGCGACCCTGCTCGACACATTCGTGATGGCTACAACATTATTTACGAGGGACTTGTGGACGATAAACCCGACACCACCTTGGGACTGCTGGTCGCCCTCCCGGTAATAGAACAAGTTGTCGGACTTCAGCGCTATCGTTCAGCGATCTTCTCGTCTGTCCTCAAAGTGCGCGTGTTGTAAGTCACCAGTGACAACCTACGTCGGTAATCCTTGTTAGAAGCCCTGGTCGTTCGACGGTGGAATCCCGCCCGGAGATTCTTAGCACCCCTGGCTCCAGCGCTCGACCAGCGCCCGTCGTCCACGCGGGTGTTGCGACTGGAGCCGCCGGGAACTTGGGCCCGTTTTACTGTTTCTGCCATAGGGGGGGGGGGGGGGGTGTGGACCGTAACCCGTCGCGCTGGTCCAGTGCGTGGTGGCGGGTCGCCAGAGCCTCGTTCGTTGGTCGGCAGGGTGCACCACAAGCCGGTGAGGTTGGCTTGGGTCCCAGAGATGTAGGTTGGGACCCCTTACCCCCCATTTTTACATTTCTTAAATTTATAGCCAAGTTGATTCTTCATGATTTTTCTCAACGTATATATTCCTCCAGGAAAATTTAAATCTTTTTTGGCGGCAGCAAGAATATTTTTCACTGCTGGGATCTCCTTTTTTTCTGTGTCAAAGCTATTTATAATATTTCTAAGAGCACAAAGGTCAAAGTTATCCAATTTTTTTTCTGGAACTCGATTTCCTCTTTTTACTCGGCTTATATTAGGGGTTAAAGTATGAAATTGCCGATTTGTACTGAAAAATTAAAACTCGTTTTTTTCTAAAATGTAACATATTTATTTAATCAAAATATTTACCCTCATTATCTATACATTGTTGCCATCTAATCGGAAGTTCATTTATGCCTTTGCGATAGAACTCTGGGGATGTAGATTCGACAAACTGTGTGAAAGCATTTTGTACTGCCTCTTGGCAAGAAAATTTTTAACCACGTAGAAAATTGTCCAAATCACGAAAAAAATGGTAGTCCGTTGGAGCAAGGTCTGGCGAGTACGGAGGATGACGTATGGTTTCTAACTGCAGCTCCTGTAGAGTAACAACGGTTTCTTGTGCAGTGTGAGGTCTTGCGTTATCATGGAGCAATAATGGTGAAGATCGATTCACGAGTCGGGGGGGGCTGTTTCACTGCTAGTTTCGCCATCATTGTTCGAAGTTCGGCACAGTAAACATCTGCTGTTATTACTTGGCTAGACCTGAGAAAGCTATAGTGAATAACACCATGAATAGACCACCAAATAGTTACCATTAACTTTTTATTGGTAAGCTTTGCCTTAGGGCACTGTTGCGGCGTTTGACCTGGGGTCAGCCATTGCATTTTTCGCTTTCGGTTATCGTAAAGAATCCACTTTTCGTCACATGTCACAATTCGATCCAATATTCTCCTTCATTTCTGTACCGATTCAACAAGGCAACGCAAGTTTCAACACGCGTTTCTTTCTGCAGATCAGTCAAATCATGAGGCACCCATTTTACATATTTTTTTATCTTATTTATTTCATGCAAATGAGTCAATATCGTAGGTAAGGTAACGTTAAACCATGCCGCTAATTCCTGGATAGTTTGACTCGGATCGGCTTCCGCCATCTCCTTCAATTCAGCGTTATTCACCTGTGTGGGCGGTCTTCCACGTGGTTCGTTCTTCAAGTCGAAGTTTCCATTACGAAAGCGTTTAAACCAAAAACGCACGGTTCGTTCATTAGCAGTCTCCTCTCCAAACGCAGCATTGATATTGCGAGCCGTTTCTGCCGCGTTGGTTCCGCGTCGGAACTCGTATTCAAAGATTACTCGGATTTTCGAAGTATCCATCTTTCCCGTCTAAGCTGAATAAAAAAAACAATTGAAAGTCGAAAATCGAATGTTGCACATTTTTTAAAACAAGAACCCATAGGTATCATGTGAAAAAAGTTTCACTCGAAAATCTCACACCATGAAGGTTTTATGTCAATTCAAAGTATCTATTACTATAAAACGGCAATTTCATACTTTAACCCCTATTATAATTTAACAACACTCGACCAAATGCCTCGCGAGGAAAATGAAGTACCCGCTATTTACAAAGATGCTTGTTGCCTGGCAATTTCTTCAGCAATCTCATTTTTTATTCGCAACAATCTTGTATTCGAATACCCAGTAGCCAAACAAGCTCGTTTAAGAGCTTGACCTACAGGAATAACGAAACGTTTATTCTTTTTCTCGTTTTCAAAAAACTGCATCACCTTCAAAATAATAGTTATTCCCCTACTGTGAATAGTCTTGCCCGTAATTACGCAAAAATCTAATAAAATACTAATAAAAATCCAACAAAAACAACACAGGGAGCGCGCGCGTGTAACGGTTATTATGTTACTGTCTGACGTCCGTACTGACGCGTCGATCCCGAGAGCGGTAGGCGGTGGTGCGTGGCGGGAGGGGAAGCGCATACCTCGTAGGTGCCAAGTTGATTTCTGCGAGTTGTAGTGTCTACGTGGGGGGAGCTAGAAACCTTAAGGGCTTCTTCAAGCTTACTCCAGTCAATAATAGTCTTGTTTTGGGGAAGCGGGTCGGTCTGCCGATCTAATTTCATTACTGCGGGACGGTGCACGGTGGTTGAAGTCAAATATTATTTCTATCAAGTTTATACGTAAGGCTATATTTTTGAAAAGGGCAGTGTCTAGTATGTCGGATCGGTGTGTAACATTATGAGGGTATTGGGTTGGCGTCATTGGAGCTACAACATACAAGTCAAGTTGGATAATGAATCTGTCAAGGCGTTTACCATTCTAGGTGGACGTGTGACTATTGAAATTAGGGTGTATGAAGTTGAGATCACCTGCCAGGATGACTATTGACTGAGTTACCCAAATTGAGGAGTGACTCGAGGTCAGTCCTGATCAGTTCTCTATCGGGGGACAAGTGCATGACCTGTCATAGCTAAGCGGTAGACCGAGGCCTCCATATTAGTCAGTGGAGGCGTGAATATGGCAGTGCAGTGCAAGGACTTTCTGTAGTAAATGAGAGTGCTACCTCCTCAGCTAGTCAACCTGTCATTTCGTACTAAGTCGTACTGAGCGATTTTGGAATCGCGTTGGCTACGTTTCATGAAGGTCTCTTGCACTACCATTATATGTATTGGGTGATTTGTGAGGAAGTTGTGAATCTGGGTGCATTGGGACTGTATGCCGTTTACGTTTAAAAATGCGACCTATAAGGTCTTCCTACCTCTTGTACCTTCTTGCGTAAGAGATGTTTGTTGTTGGTGACGCACTTAACAATTGTATTTTTTTGGAGAGACGCCTTTAAATTACTGACTAAGGCCAGATCCTCAATTAGACCAGAACTAATCTGGACTAGGGAGGAGGTAGCTTTAAGAGGCTGGAATTTAGGGACAGCACCGGGGCGACTGGAGTAGTCCTCTAGGCTTGCGCGAGTTTGGGTAGCGGGGGGAATGCCGCTTTGGGAGGCACTGCGGAATACATGGGTTGCGCGGAAGGCGCGGGTTTGGGTGCCTCTACATGTACGCACATGAGAGGTACCGGGCCGCCAACGCAGGAGTGCAACTAGCGGGGTTCGGATGTCAAACAGGGGGTCTCCTGGGAATTCTGCTTGGCGCTTTGGGGCACTCACGATAGCTCGCAGGGTGTCCAAGTTGGCCGCAAAGAATGCAATCGGCAGTGGCGTAACTATAGGGTGGCAGGGCTGGCAAAATGCCACGGGCCCCCGACCCGACGGGGGCCCCCGGTCCGAGAGGCCGCGAGCTCAGAAGTAACCTAACATTTTTAACAAAATTTAGTAAAAATTAAAAATAAAATTTCAGTGTTTTACAACCTGCTACTTTGCAAAATTTAAATGATACTGAACTATTAAAAAAAGCTCTAGAATTTGTTGATCTTATAAAAGACATATCTGAATCATTTGCCAGGGAAATTCTCAGTTTTCGGTCCACCTTCAGAGACGAAATAGAAAAGTCTTCGTGTATTAGAGAATTTGCTGATTTATTAATATTAAAGAATCATTTTATGTCGTGTAGTTTTCCTGAAGTATGTACTGCATTAATGTTGTTTGTTACAATTCCTGTGACTACAGCTAGTGCTGAAAATCATTTTTGAAACTAAAATTAATAAAAACCTATTTAAGAAACTCTATGGGACAAGACAGGCTACGTAACTTGGCTATTCTGTCTATTGAAAATTCTATGGCCCGATCTTTAAACTTTGATAATGTTATTGATACTTTTGCGGAACAGAAAGCTCGGAGAAAAGAATTTTATTAATAAATATCTTGTTAATATTAAATTGTTATTTCATTAAAATTATGTAATACCTATGCTTTTGAAAATAAAATTTATTAGATATTTAACTAAAATGCACACAATATTAGTAATACTGTTGGGTAACTACTTAAGTGATTTATTAAAATTAAATTACAACGTGACGATTTTTACTGGGAGGGCCCCATCCAATGAATTTGCCACGGGCCTCAGATGGTATAGTTACGCCACTGGCAATCGGGCGGGTCCTCAGCACCCTTGGGACGGTCACTAGTGCCGTGGTCGCCCAGGCACTTTATGCAGCGGGGTTTTGCGTAGCAGGTTTAGTCTTCGCAAAACTTATTGGGCTTTGACCTTGAATGGTCGTTAACAGTTTGCGCATGTCCCTCTCACAATTTCAAACAACACTCAATATTGCGAGTAGAATTGTTACGTCTCGCTCGAAGTTGCGAACATATTGTATTGTAAATACCCCTACCGTCGCATTCCAGCCCTTATCATGTGACAAGGGTTTTGTCATGTGATATCGCCAGAGCTCAAGAAGTTTTGCGTTATTCATACGCGCAGCGTGGGTATGCTATTGGAAATTATGGCATTTCCCTATAGATCTATCCCTATGGACGCTTGTCTCGAAAGAGAGGTTTAAGAGCCCGCAGATAACGTGCGTGTTGAAGATATTCTTACCTTATAGTGAGGGTAAGGACGACCAAAATGGGGTTAAATGCAGAGATGTACAAAATGCTTTATTAAAGGTATTTAAATACAAAATGCAAATACCTTTTTGATTTTCTATTTCAAATGCAAAATATAAAATAGTTTTTCCTTTTGTATTTTAAATACTAAATGCTCATTTTTCTTCGATGTGGTCTCATTATCATGCCACCATATGAGAACAACCTTTCTACTGGTGCAGAGCTAAGTAGGCAGGTATTGCATTTTAAGAAGACTTTTTACAGTTGGGTATTTGTTTAATGACTCCAAACTGGTATCATCATCCTTTAAATATTGGAGTGTTTCTAGGTCAATAACAATTCTGTGTTTATATGTGTGAACCAATAAGTATGCCAATGTCCAAATAAATTATTAAAAAAAATGAACGTCAACGCCATCGTCCCTTGATCGCGAAAATGCTTGGTTTTCCTTTGTCGCTTAGCTGACCTTGGCTTTAATCAATTCACAATTGCACACACAGTGCGAACTGACATTTGTATTGCTTGTTCATTTCTCCTTTTCGAAAGATAATAATATTGTTTTGTTATCTCCGTTTTTAAAATGGTCTACGTTCGAGCTAAATATATAGATAATGAAACTGTAAGTATGTCAATTTAGATGTATGATAATAATGACTGTTTTGAAACTTTATTAATCACTGCATAGTGTATTTATTAAACGGGTTCCGGAGAATTTGGTACCTGTATGTTATCGTATTGTGGCGATACAATACTGTAATATTCTACTGCAAGTCTCATGGGAATTTTGCATCTATTTAATCCAAATTAAATGTGTACTTTAACTTCTCGTTTTGATTTCATGTAAAATATGGGAATTTTTCGCTAATAAAATATGTTACCTCTCGAATTATAAATTACCTAGGTACAATAGTAGTAGCTACTATAAATTACTTAGTAGTTAGCAAAGTAGGTGTTTCTCTATCAGTGTCACTTATCCATAGGTATAGGCACATTGAATCATAAATTGATTTTTAATTTCTTATGTTAAACGTGCTTGATATCAGACCAACATTGTTTACACTAAGAGGAGTAGATGACACCTGAATGTCATGTGATTGTAGATAACTGTTTTTGTTTGTTTCAGATGGCCTCTTTAGGTCTCAGTCTCAACTCAAGTGTGTCTTGAGCAATTACTCCCAGTTCCATAAATTTAATTCTTCTGTTTTTCTTATCTTTGCAATATTATAACCTAAATGTCCATATTAATATACCCATTTAAGTGAGACAATCTTATCATTTCTGCTCAAGATAAAGTATATATTCAAGCTCACATTTATAGTAATAAGACAAGTCTGTTAGCTTTGTCCTTTGTTTAAATATTATTATTTATATTTTGATTATTGTTTGTTATTTTCCACCCAATAAGATGGCATCTCCTGACCCTGAAATTAAGGATGGATTCACACTTCCTGCTTGGATCAAAACCAAACCGACCAAGTAAGTGATTGTAAAACATATTTTATACTAATTTTACCAAGTTATTTTGAAGTTGAATGTTCAATTATTATATAATTTTTGTAACAAAATAGTTAAATTTGTTACATTATAAAATAGCAAGCGTACCATTTTTTTATTTTGGTTTTTATCTAAATATTTATTTGTTTTTGCCTTAAATGAATGAAACTGTGAAATATAAAGCATATTCAACAATTACTTATAGTTACTCATTTATTTATACTTCATTGCACAAGTAGTTTGTACAAATGGCGGACTTAATGCCACATGGCATTTTCTACCGGTCAACCACCAGATCAAACAAACAAGAATGTGGGTGGAATGTAGTTATTTAAATCATACACAAAAATAATATTTTATTATACCTGCACATATACATAGTTATACATGTTTGTATAGGTACATAATATTATAATACACAAGAGAGCAGAAAATGTAATGGTATGATGAAAAATAGGGTGAAAAATATAGATCACTAACTCTGAAATTGTAAATAATGATTTTAAAGCCATCTTTTATTCAGTGCTTTCCTAAAGTCAGTGGGAAACACATTCCAGAGAGTTACTGCCTGAACAGGAAATGAATTTGACATGAAGCTAGTACAGCGAGAAGGGATGTACAGATTGTCAAATTGTCATTATAATGTCAGTAAATTAACTCTAAAATATTATAATATATGGTACTTTGCTTTCTGAACACAAAATGTATTATGGCTCAATGTTAGCTGTCTGGTGTCAGCCGGCTTTAGAATAGTACCACTGCATCTCTTCCTATGGGTTTCGTGGGAACTATACCACCTATAAAAGAGTGGTTTTGGTAATCCTCTTGGCAAGCCTGATATATATGCAAGACTTAATGGCCATATATCCCTTAGATAAATAGACCTAAGTCCAGCAACAGATGACAAAAGGGCTGGTTTTTGTTTACATTTTTTTTTTATAGAAAAGTAGCAGACTAGAATATACAGTCCACCTGGTCGTAAGTGGGTATTGTCGCCCATGGATACAAGCGGTGCATGCCAATATCAGTCCAGAATGGCAAACGTTAGCACACCTTTGTGCCTGTAGTGCTGTCTACCTTTGTTGATGTAGGAATGGATTTGGAGAAAGGGTTGGGAAAATGGGAAGGAATAGAATAAGATGGCATGGACTCTGGCATATTTAATTAATTACACATACGTACATTGGGGAATATGATAAAGTGGGAAATGTACATTTCCCCGAAAATGTGAATCTAACCCAGTGGTATTTCTAAAATTTTAAAAACAGTGTTAAAAAGTTTATACAGCACTGAAAGTGATAAAACAAAGTGAATATTACGTGTAATTAAATGTGAATTATAAAAGTAAGCATATACAAAGTATTTTATAAATAAACATTTGACAAACTAAAATCCAAATAAACTAAAATATAATGTAGTATCTTTATCATGGACTTGAATTCAGTGTAATCCATAAGTCCTACATTTCTCAAAATAACTAACAGTTAATTAGAAAATAGTCAGTGATTTTATTAGTTGGGCTCACTATGTTTTCTGTGTACAGTAATCTTGAAACATAGACTAAAATACTCTATTGTTAAACCTGCCTATAAAAAGGACAAGGAAACTGATATGAATAATCATCCCCCAATAACGCTCATATCAATTATATCAAAGATCTTTGAAAAGTGTATGTACAATAGAGTTGGCAACGTTTCTTGATCCGACAAGACTAAAATACTCTATTGTTAAACCTGCCTATAAAAAGGACAAGGAAACTGACATGAAAAATTATCCCCCAATAACGCTCATATCAATTATATCAAAGATCTTTGAAAAGTGTATGTACAATAGAGTTGGCAATGTTTCTTGGTCCGGCAAAAGCTTTTGACACGGTTTTCGTCCCCATCCTTCTTAAGAAATTAGTGTGTCTACTAGGTGTCAGAGGTCATTGTTTAGATATATTTAAAGATTATCTAAAGAATAGACGACAAAAGGTAAAGATTGGCAACTTTAAAAGCAATGTGGCTTCTGTAACATATCGGGTCCCCCAAGACAATATATTGGGTCCCACACTCTTTCTAAAATATATCAATGAGCTCTGTCAGATGTTGCTAGATCATGGCAGCATTACCTTCACCTATGACACAGTTATTGTGTTTCACGGAGAGACGTGGGAACATACATACAAATATGCTGAGAAGGGACTTCATATTGTAATGAACTGGTTGCGTAGTAATCTACTAACATTTAACGTGATAATGACCGACTTTATGAGTTTCTTGTATAAAACCACAAAACCTCCACTACATTTATTTCTAAAAGCCCATAACTGTGGCATAGAGACCTCTTTGATAACAAACTGTGCATGTCCTAACTTAGAATCTGCCCCTACCATTCGCTACTTGGTTATTCTCCTTGATGACCAATTAAAGTGGAGTTAGAAAATTGAAATGGGTATTTAAGAATTTTAGGTTCCTACATTTGAACCTAAAAGAGATATCTCTCTTTTAGGTTCAAATGTAGGAACCTATCAATTTAAAGAAAACCATCGATAAATTGATAAATTCTTAAACTTAAAACATTTTGAATCCATAAATAACGTAGTTACGAGTAATTTCTTATCCTGTTTTATTACTATACATATTTGCCTAGACAACAAACATTGTTTATTGTTCAAAATCGATGACATCACATCTATATTTAAATATTTTTGTCGATAAGACTATTTTTTTGTCTTATCATTTGAATGGTGAAAGTCAGGAAAACGGTGATCGATCTATTATTATGTAATAAATCCATGAATAAAAATTGACGTGGAAAAGAAATCTTTTGTTATTATCTACTTATGTATATTCTATACTATAGAATCTATAGTAACTCTTTTACAATTTATCCAGCGGTTTTATATGATTCAGACACAACTTCGTTACGATTTTATTATTGTATATATATAAACGTTAACGTGTTAACGTATATAAATTGTTTATATGGTTATAATTTTATAGTTTAAATAAATATACATAACGTAACAAAACAATCTTGATACTTATATATATAAAATAAATTTTTAAGAACGTTATGTACATATAAAGTGTGTTCTTTTTCATGGTTTTATACTAATATTTATTTGTTTTTTCTTCCTTACTGTTATCTATTTTTTACACTTTCTCTTTTGTTTTTCCTTGCTAGAACTTGTCACACCGTATCATGAATTTTATTAACATATTATTATGTGTATCAATGAAAATGATTAATTTTACTTTTACTCTATGTATATAATTTGACTTTCTTGCGTTGTCTGTATAAATACTAAACTTGTTTGTTTTCAAATAATAAAATAAAATCAATGGAAAAGAAACATAATGTACCTACACTATACCTTATTTTTCCCAAGATGAAATGTGTACTAACAAAGCGTTGCTAGGCAACTACTGCCTATAAATCTTTTTTTAGCTAGGGTTAGGTAAAAGAGTTTAATTATTTATAATATTTACTGATTTTAACTCATATTAATTGATTAACGCATTCTTCTCTGAAAAAGACAGATGTGACTTCTTTGTACATTTTTTTTTCGGCGTAGAAAACGTGCACAATCTGTTGGATACCGGTTCGTCACTCATAGTTTGAACTTGCGAATTTAAAAATAATTAACAAAGAAAAAAACTATAACGAATAACCAAAGTGTTCAGTAAAAATAACAAGCAACGAAAAGAATAAAACCACACCATAGGTGATCGAACGTAATGGCAGCCGGTTGGTATAAATCATAGAGTACTACTCTATGGTATAAATAAACCAACCAAGTGTAAGCAAGTTCTGTATACGTTCCATTTCACATTTTATGATATAAATTAATTTCCTTATTTTTGTCTGCAAAATTCAGTTTGGAGTAATAATTCATTTTAAATTATTTTACGATAAATCGTTTTTCTTTGTTTATTTGTATTTTATGTTATTAAAAAAAATAGTATCCCTCTTATGTACTTTACGGAGTTCATAAAATGTTTTATTGAAAAAAGAAACTGATGTACATACTAGAATATTTTTACCTATTCAGTGAAAGAAATAGATTTTATAAAATTACAATGGAAATTCTTTATAACGACCCCCATGGAACGATGGAGCATATTCGTTATATGGAGAGCAGAAAAAGAAGCAAAATCAAAAAGACAATAATTTCTGAATCTAACAATTATACCTTATTTTCTAGAATCTACACAATTATTCTAATTAATGTGTTTGGTATCTTAGACTAAACTTTTCTAAGGACAATGCATACGTACCTGATCGGACAGTAATGGTAAATATGTGGTAGAGCACAAGAAATAAAAAAATGCAGTCTTTTTTAGAAATGTCGCCACCTTAAACATACTGTAAGACCCTTTTGGAAACCGAGAATAAATGTTTATTAACGTCTAAACAATTACTGATGTAGTTTCACCAACCAAGCTCAAGTAATGTCTACGCTATAGGGAGTTTCGGTTAAAAAGTTCGTTATAGACATTTAAACTATTTCATAATTATTATTTTTTTATATAGAAAAAAGGCGACGGGCGAGCGGTGGACTGTATCCACCTGATGCTAAGTGGATACTGTCGTCCATAGACATCTGCGATACATGCCAACATCAGTCCAGAATGACAAACATTGGCACGGCCCCGGATGCGCTGCCCCCCTTTGCAGATTAAGGAAAGGGTTGAAAAAATAGGGAGGGATAGGATGGGGTGAGAATGGGCTCTGGTATATTTCATTCACTACCGAAACACGTACATTCGGTAAATACGATTTAAAGCAACAAAAGGAAGGAAAGTAGGGAAGAAATGGTGATAAAACTCTGTAAACTTTATAGACCGTCAGGTAGTTGAAGATTTCAGTGCCCCATTTTCTTTCTTCTGCCTTTAAGAGGGTTGAAAAGTGTGTGCATGTAGACTACAATAATGTAAAAATTAGGGCAGCATCGCGTGTCCAACATATTAAAAATCAATTTTCCATTTGCAGGAAAAATACATGTTCTGACACAATTTTGTCTCCTCTACCATGTTTATCAAATGAAATCTTAGATAAAATCAAGCCACGGAAAACGATAGGTAGAAGGGTCGCACGTGCCCGAAGGTTTGGAATGAAGGCTCGAACTCGTAGAAAAATATAACAATTTTCCATGTTTTTCTCGCTTCTGCCGATTGGAAGTATAAAATTTGATATCATAAATAGCTCGAAAAAAATAATGGCAGAAGGTTTTCGAATGACCAGGAATAAGGACCAGAAAATTTTGGTGAAAATTTTAATGAAGTTTCCAAGATTTCATTTTTTATGCCTTTGAAACTGTAAAATATTTATAATTAGTGAAACACTATGGCAAAGTTGGCACAGCTGTTGGAGGTGACAGAGGCGAAGGCAGAAGTCGCAAAGATGCAGAGAAACCTATTAAATTTTCCACCATTTTCTTTTTTATGCCATTTGGCAGATGTATAGAAAAAGTAATTTTAAGTTCTTATAGCAAAAGGCAGAAGTGTTGGGCGTGGCTTTTGTACCGACAATGATTAAAAATGTTGAAAGCAGAATTTACAAGAATGCCGAAAAACATATTAAAATTTTCACCATTTTCTTTTTATGCCTCTTGGCAGATGCATAGATAAAGTAATTTCAAGTTCTTTTAGCAAAAGGCAGAAGTATTGGGTGTGGCTATCGTATCGAAAACGATCGGTTGAGTTAAAAAAAAGTACATGGATTTTGCCATCATTTAGTTTTTTTTTTTTTAGGGGTAAACTTATTCTAAGCCCCTATAACAAAAGGCATTACTGTCAGTCATGTCAAACACGCTGAAAAAGTATTAATTGTGATTTTATTTTAATTTTGCCATTAAAACATCTATTTTACGACACCAGGACCCTTTCAAGTGGGGTTCAGTTATGTTTTTGTATAGTGTTTGAATGGGGCTTTACGATTGTATAACAAGACATGTTTGTAGTGATTCTGTTTTTAGTTTAATAAATTGTAAACCTGACACATGGAAATTTTGCTTGCAATTTTCAACAAATGTAGTTTTAACCAAAAAATTTCTGCGACAAGTTGTACTTTTTCAGTCTTTTTATATTTTTTTATGACATACTCCATTAATTAAAATAATACATTTTTGTATATTTTGTATATAAATAAAGAATAAAATAAAAAAAGTCAAAGTTGCTTCAAAATTTAATACGTTGTCATGGTTAAAATATTTATATTGTATCTGATTTTTTATGTAACTAAGTGTTGGCCATATTCCTTATCAATTTTATAACTATTGATTGAAAGTCTTAAAGAATTTAGTTTAATAACACTATTTACAGAGTATTCATAATGCACACAGGTGAGAATGTTAAGAAATATGAGATATATCTAATTTTTTTTCTTATGTACTTGTAAGTATCTAAATCTAGAAAAGGTGGATGACCCCATTTGACCTGATTTACGATTTGTTAGTAAACATTTCATATTGAAAATAAATAAGGTACAGTGAGTGACTTGTGAGTAGATGCTCAATAAAAAAATTTCTAATCCCCGTTCTACCACAGTAAAACGTGGTCATTGGTGTGTTTGCCAAGTGCCAACATGCATAGCAATAGAAACACATACAAATATTTCAATTTAAATACGCGAGTATGAATGTGAAACACGCGCATGCATGCATACATTGTGGTCACATATTAAATGTTTGCGTCACGCCGCCGCACGCGTCGCAGTGGATCATGCAAGTAGTTTATTATACCATATGTATAGGTAGTTCACAGGTTCTGCATAGGTTATTGTTTATTATACGTACTGCATTTTATTTAAATATTTCCCTCATGTTATGATTTACATCGTTTTATGCATAATCGTGTTTTAAACAATTTTATTTTATGGCTCTCATCTACTGTTTCATATATTTTCGTGGATAGTTTTATATCCATATTTGACCCAATAATTTCGATCTAATGTAATAGTAACAATTTTACTGTAAAGTAAATCATACATTATATTATTATACTCTAATGTCCCGGTCCACTAGGTATCGATCGATCTGTATCGATCTCGAGTGCTTTTTGTTCGATTTTTATTATCGAAAATGTTTCGCCGACATATACTGCGAAGCCTTGTTTTAACGACAACTTATTTGTGCGATGTAACGTTAATTCGAAAACATTTACTTCAACGGCTTCTTACATCGAAGTATATAAGATCGAAAATAGTTTTAGTTGCCTAGAGACAATTTTAAGGAACTACAGGATATAAAATATGTACATTACAAAATTACATCTAAGGTATTTATTTTCGATGTAACAACAAACATTGTATCTCACGTAGCGGACCTCCATATACCTGCTGCATTTTATTTCAATTTTTACGTCTTAATCTTATAATAATTATCTGTCATCGTTTTTTTTGTCTACGAGGTATTTCAAAAAACGTATTTGCATTTGTCTTATTTTGTCTAGGTGAGTCCGAAATGAGAGACCATAACTAGTCAGTCCATACAAAACTATCGAGTCTACTAATGCATAGTAAATCATGTACATTGTGGCTCTATTTACTACATATTGCAATTGATAGAATTTACCTAGGATGGTACGTAATTTAGTACACACATTTGTATATGTAGTCTCCATGTAATTATTCTATGTGTCTGTCTAAATTCTGTTTCCACTGATTTTCCTTAAATATATCAAATACTATGCATATTTTAAACAAGAGGAACTTATAAAAATCTCTGTGATTTTATTTATCGATGTGGCCGTGATTCCCCCAATGGGTAAGTAGTATTTGTACGTCGCCAAATTTACACTTCCGTATCTTTTGAATGCACCATAATTATTATTATATTATTGGCAGAGATCATGAATACATCATAATTATTATTATAATATTGGCAGAGATCAAGTTTACTTTACTAGGAACACCTAAGTTGTTTCACTCAGTTGGTATCAGGATTGGAAAAAAGCAGCTTTTTTATTTCGAACAAAACAGTTTTTTTTTGTTTCTGACATTTGTTTTTTTTGTTTAAAATGGGTGTTTTTTATATCAATAAAAAAAAACATGTTTGTAACATGTTAGAATTGTTTGAAATCCACGTTAGTTACAAGCAAAGTTTATGTAGGTAACAAGTACTACCTACTTACATTATAATCTATGGTGGCGTAAGTTTATAGTACCCGTCGGTCGATACTCTATTGTGCCATTGATTTGTCTTTGAAAGTACCGAGTCTGATACCTACTTTACCTGATTATAAAACAACACCGTAGAATTGAACCTTATTTTCAGAACATTAAGTTTTTATTTCAACTATTACTTCGCATCCAGGTATGCAATAAATCAATCAAACTTGATGCTGATTGAGGATGCTGATGTCGGTTATGAATATACCCGCGACTTACAAAAGTTCGATTCACCGTATGAAATGGCAATGACACCAGCACATTTTTTAGCGAATTTATTGGACTCAACTTAATGCAGTACATGGAAACTTAATAAAGAGAAGCAATGCCAGATGTAATTAAATGCAAGGCCATAGCTTCTTATTTGAAGAACACGTTATCAAAAACGTCAATACCTTAGAATGGTGGTCTTTAGGTCTTTAAGGGTACAAATCAACAACACAACTTTGAAATAGGAAGTTATTTAAAAGTTTAAACACGGTAAGGAGCTGCATACCGCTGTGGCTTCCAGCGCAGGAATAGAAAGATTGTTCTCAACATTTGGCTTCATACACTCTGACCTAGTCTGGAACCGACTAGAAACTAAAAAGTTGCAAAACTTGTCGCCGTGTTTAAACATTTAAATAAGTAATAAATACGTTCGTCTTTTATAATTTTATATCTTAATAAAAAATATTTTTTATAATCTTTTGTTTATTTTTAATAAACAAAAAAATATATCAGATTTTTAATTATAAAATAGTGCCTTTATTTCTTAGCAGCTTCGATACCGATCAATTTAGTTCCTTCATATTTTTCATTACGAACGTAGCTAAGCCTAATGTTGATTGGCTTGTTTAAAAGTACATTCATTTATCTTAAAACAAGCCAGTTAACATTAGATTAGCTATGTTGGTATTGCAAAAATCAAGGTACTAGGTCTGACAGCCGAAGTTGCTTATAAATAGGAGCTCATAATACGAGGGTAGATAGGTCAGGTACCCTCTTTACTTATAATATCTACCCTACACTACATAATAAAGCTACAAATCACATGCTCCCACATTATGTACATATTACATGAGAACTGCAAAGCAAAATTAAAAACAAGTGTTTTAAAACACTTCGTTAGAATTATGTCATCCCTGGTTGGTATTGTTTTAGGAAAAGATCTGCTTGGGTGTATTATCATTATATTATTTCTTCTAAATATATATCTAATATGTGTATCGACGGTTAACAAATCAATTGGCGTAAGGGACAAATCATTAAAGAAATGTTTAATTCTCATTTCGTTTAGTTTTTCTGCTCTATCCAACTGTATCAGCAACAAACTGATATCTCTTCAAATAATAATTATGTTATTGGTTATTTGTTAAAAATGTATGCTGTAAAGTACATTTTCCTCCTTCCTCCAATTATTTGGGGCCTAACGATTTATTAACATTTAATATTAACGATGTAATGTTTTCTGTCATTACGAATGTACTTTACTACTATACATTTAATATAAAAATACCTCATGAGTTATGGCGTAAGGGACATTATTATATCATTATTAAGTATGTATTATTATTTTACTATACTGCACAAAGAAAGAAACAATAGTGTTTTTACACAACTAAGACCACATTGGTAAACATGTATGTTTTAGACTTTTATAAGAGTAATAGTGTAAAGAACCAGTTAAAAACCATAAATTGCAATAAATTTGGTTCTGAAGTGTGTAAATTTCTGTCACTTACAACTTTAACTTATTATTGCAGAAAAATGAAATATGACAGTTACACCAAGTAAGGTTATGAAGTAAATTTTCGAAGAGGGTAAGGGACAATCATTTAGAGTATTTTAACTAACGTAAGGAACAAGCTATTTCTGGAATTATATAATTTAGACAATTTCCAAGTATATTTAGCGTGTAAAAACAGCATTATTTAAGAACATGACTTCAAATATCGAGTAAATAGTGTAAAATAAATAAATAAAAAGTTACAGTTATTTAATGATCCCAGAAAACTACCACTACTAAAGTACCAAAAGTCTACTGAAAACCACCCTTTTGCCCTTACGCCAATTGAATTTTTAACCATCGATATTATTTAGGCCCAATTGAATGACTTATAATTCATTTTTAATCAAAATCCACAATTCAAAACAATTGTACGTAAAAAAAAGGTTTGCATTATGATTTTATCATATTGATGATAAAACTTGGCCTTTGACTTGCCCCCAAATGTGGAGCCCCCTGAATTTGAATACTTTTATTTTTAATAATAACTGTAATAATATATTAATTGTCCCCAGCGTTTAGTTATAACTTCCAAAAATTAACATCTTTTAATTAGTCTACTCAATTGTCGACGTACCACATTGCTATGCGTATTGTTTATGGTATTCTTGTGCACGTAACGTCGAGGAACGTGAATGGGATTGATTCTGGACAAACTGTTGCGTTTCTTTTGCTTTTCATTCAGATTCATTGTTTCATATATCGTTGTATCAATAACTATATAATATAACATTCATTAATTACCGAAATTATGGTTGTCAATAGAATCGAAAATAGACTTTCTTCGATGAACTTTTATTCAACCATTTATTGAAGAATCCATTTTAAACATAACAAACACGATATTTAACCTGTCAGGTATCCTTCATGAATTTTTCGTGCTGGACAAGTTAACATCATCTAAGTAAATATTTACATCTTAAAAGCGTGATTTGGCTCTAATATGTTTATGGTAAACTCGGAGGCTTGGTCGTGTGACGTCACTTGTTTTCTTTGCTTCACTAGTCACTATGTTCGTTACTTTCAAGTGACTCGTCTTGCCTTTGCTTAGGTGGCATAACGATTTCCTAGGGAATCCAAATATAGCCTATGTCAATTAGCTTTGATTTAGCTTCCTAATTGTAAATAATTTTTAAAATCGGATCATAGTTTTTGAGTTTATCTCATACATAAATAAACAAAAGAAGGCGAAATAATTATCTTTAATATTGTCAGCTTGCAAATACCATTATTTACCTATACATCATTATTTAATTAGGAGATTGCTAGAATATCTGCTAACGAACCTGCATCTAAATTTATCTCGTGATAGTTTAGTGGTTGGGAAAGTGCCAGTACCTACCTAAATGTTATAACGTTCAATCACAATTTTTTTTAAGTGCATGTGCCGTCAAACTGTAAAAATTTAAAAGGAGGTTTATAATTCCATAAGTATCCTAAAAAAACTGTTCCAACACATATTTCAACCGCAGACGTACGTCGCGGTCGGTCCTTGGTGCGTTATTCTTTACGCACGTGCTGGTAGAATATTCCCTTGGAAACCTAGTATACTTATAGACTTATAGAACTTATGTATACTTATAGAAGTAGAGTTGTATTCAATTTATTTCCACTTGTACATATATGAATCTTTAGGGTTGTATTAAATGCAACGTTTCGTTACACAAATACATGCAGGGTAGAGAAGAAAATCTTATGAGTGGTTATTGAATGTAATGCGGGTCTATTTGAAGTGTTACACTTTACTGTGCCGTATTTTAAATCGTTCAATATTCTGTTGCAATAAAACAGCTGAAAAGTCACAAATACAAGTTATATAAAGTCGATATGTTTATTCGTAGTTTGATAGCGGATCTGGAGATATGAGCAAAGATCTTAATGTTTCATTAACTTATATACCATAACATTAATAGTAATCAAAATATTTATACTGTAATTTTAAACAATTATTAAGTCACACTGTATTACTGACGTAGGCCACAGTTGCAACATACGCTATTCTAACACGATAACTCCCGAGGTCGAAACATGCGGTATGCAGGCGTTACTTTACTATGGTAAATATGTCGATTTCGAAAGTATGTTTGACCTTGTTCATTAAAATAACTGAAAACTAGATATTCCAGATTAACAAGGACAAGTAGGTAATTGCAGTCGTTAACCATCTCAATGACAATATCATACCCTTGACATTTGTAATAACAAAATGTAGCTATCAATATGCTCGTGTTGTAATATTTCTATCGAAACGACTCTTGACTTGATATTGAAAAGGTGCATTTGAAGGACAAACAAAAGTGATGCGTCATGCGACCATCTATCGATCACTAGCAGTTCATCAAAATAACATCAGAGGATGACTAGTCTCCTTGATTAACTACTGACTGCACTCATTTTTAATTCATAATCTGCTTTCACTTTAATATCAAATAATACATATTGTACTTTTATTATTGCTTAATTTATAAGATTGATAATATTTATTACACCGATAAACTTCCGGGAGAAAACTTTTCGAAGTTAATATTTCTAGTTCTTTCAGTAAATAGTTAAGAATAGTCTTACAATTTATAATTCGCGATTTACTTTCTTGTGTACTTTCATTCTTCAAATTATATTTATATATTAAGAGGTTAGATAAAGTTAAATGTTTTTCTTAAAAGTTATTTTTTTCTTGCCGATCTTGGGAATTGCAAGTTTATTTTGTTGCAGTTTTTCTATTTTCTTTATTCTCTTGTCAATGTACCTATTTTAAGGTAGCGAGTTTACCTTCCACCTAAATAAAAACTCCATTGAAAATAATGTAATAAGAAAATACTCCTTAATTAATAGTTCTTTAAGTGTTTCATAACATAAATTAATTACGTAACAAAATGGCATTAATGTTATTTGTTAAATTCAAAATAATGAACATTGTTAAGAAATATTTTTAATAAGTAAGTGGTTAATTTTTATGAGAATCTGCTTAATTGGACAGTACTTTCTAGACTTGCTCTTCTTCTCATTATTCTGCACGTTTATCAGATAGATGTCTTTTTAGATAGATATACCATACCATACCATCAGCCTATGTCTTTCCTCTGCTGGATATAGGCCTCTCCCAAGGCTCACTACCACACACAATCCCCGGCTCTTCTCATCCAACGATGAGAAGCCGGAGGTTGTCCCACACTGCACTTCCCGGTACGTAACCTCTATTCGAGGATTCATCCACTCCATCGATTATCGTTCCTGCGGCAAATATGACCTACCCATTGGCACTTCAATGTGCCGATTCTACGAGCTATGACGGTAAATTTGGTTCTTTGGCGCATGTCTTCGTTTCGGGTCTTATCCCGCACAGAAACTCCGAGCATAGCCCTCCATAGCTTGCTGAGTGACCTTCAACTTATGGATCGGGCCTGCTGTTTCGACACCATACGTCATAACCGGCAGGACGCACTGATTGAAGACTTTCGTCTTCAAGCATTGTGGTATAGGCCACGAGAAGAGCCAACGCATTTTCTTAAATGCTGCCCAGCCAAGATGAATGCGTCTATGGACCTCCTTGCTCAACATATACAGATACACACACAGATAGATAAAATATACAGCACAATCAATGTTTTTAATCAATAATTGCTAATTACTCTTTATCTTGTTTTCATCTGTTTTATCTTCTTACGGATTATTGTCTTATCATCAACTTTATTGGTATCGAACTAAATATGTTTATAGCAACGAAGTTCAAATAGATGATTAACAGTTTTCGTGTTATTTGTACTCCGTACTTGGCAACACGTTGCGATAATAAAATGTCAATATTATTCAACATCCTCACCCCACACGTAGCATGTTATCAGTCTTTGTTTTATTTCACACTGTAATAATAATAAATTATCTGACAATTCTTAACTATGAGATAGATCACAGTGTTTTAAATAAATAATTCCCGTACCATGAGTTTCTATTTAAGTACGGATTTTTAAAAATTGTCACTACCTCGACGGTGAGAGGAAAACATCGTGAGGAAACCCACAAGCTCCAGAAGTAAAAAAAATATCTGGAGTATATGTATTCACCAATAAGCACCGGGCCAGCGTGGTGGACTATGGCCCGAAATCCCATAGTGATTTATTTGGGGAAGCCTGTTACCTGCAGTGGGACATTAAAGGCCGTTACAAATACAAACTTGTGTACTTGTACATTGTCATAAAACAACTGTTGCTAAGAAAAATCTATACAGGCTTTTGGATCTATAACATTTTCATAGTCTACAGTCTAGGGTACAGTTAAACATAGTCGAGGGGCGTATACTGTTGTCACACGGGGCGTGGGTTCGAATCCAGGCCTGTACCTTCGAATCTACTAGAATAACGATGAAGAAAAACATGTGTGCCCAAGAACTAAACAAGAAATACGCGGAATATTTATGTTTCGGCATTGGGTTTGCCTATAACTAGATATCTCCTCGCTATTGCAAAGGGAGGCCTGTGCCCTGCTGATGTGGTCCTGCTGCTTACAAGCTAATATCGTGGTTGTAATAATTTGTATTCCCATCTTGCCCTTATCTATGAAATTTCCGTTTAATATGGTAAAAATCATTTTTTTTTTGTATGACAATTATATATTAATTAATAGACAGCATTGTCCATTGTTATCAATGAAATGTGACCATTTTAATGTGATTTTAATTTTCTGAAGGCGTTTTTCACTGCCTTATCGAAGTAGATCTGAATTCCGAATTCCAAAAATGGAAATCAGTAGGGGCCGGGTCTGCCTAGTACAGCGGGTGACGGAGGGTTTCCAGTCGAAGCTCCTGTAACTGAGACTGTCGGTCGTACAGTGTGTGGGCCAGCGTTATCATGGAGAAGCAGTGGACTAGAGCGATTGACCAGACTGGGTTTGATAGCGAGCTTGAAGCTGTAATGAATAATACCGGCACACGACCACCATACAGTCACCATGATCTTCTTTTGACTCAGTTTACGTTTGGGACTTTAATTGGTTGTGTCTCCTGGTTTCAACCATTGTGACGAACGTTTTCAATTATTATATAGGATCCACTTCTCATCACAAGGTACAGAATCCCTTAATTTTTGTGCCGGTTCAGCAAACTAAGGCAAGCTTTGACGTGTATTTACAGCTTTCATTAAACTCATACGGTACTCACTTTCCCGATTTGACGCAAATGAATCAATATCGTTTTGTCACCGAAGGCTGCTGCTAACTCTGACGTGGTTTGAGATGAATCCGCTTCCACTGTTGCTTTCAATTCGTCATTATGGACTTTAGTTACCGGTCGTCCACGGGGCTTGTTCTTGAGGTCGAAATTTCCAGAACCGAAACGGACACACCAAAATCCTACCATTCGTTCGTTTGATGTTTGGTCCGTACATATCTTTGATATTGTGCGCTATTTTTGTTGCATTGCTGCCACAATGGAACTCATAATCGAAAATAAAGCGAAATTTTAACTTTTCCGTGGTCGCAAATACAACGATATCTAAGCAGAAAGTTGTTTGACGGAAAAATAATGAATAAATGATTTTTGAAAAAGAATGTTCTACCTTTAAATTGAAAGTAATTTGAATTTGGAATTCTAACCCAAACCCAAGATAATTAAGTTCAAAGTGGCCCACTATGAACAAACGACAATTTCATAAGTAAGTCCCTAATAGTTAATTTATGCAGGTACTACCAATTAATTACTTAAAGCAAAATCTATCATTATAATAAAACATGTTTTCTTTATAATAACAAAAACATTAGGCATTTGTGCATGTTTTAAGTCTTTCGAAGACTGTATGTGTGAGCTTTGTTAGTGAAAATCAAATTGTCTGAATTGTTCTCCAATTTTCCCTACATAATTTGAATAGTAGCTCGTAGAAACTATAGATAAAATAACTAAAAACACATTTTACTGATATGATCAGTCGTATTACGACGTGTCCTTAGTAACAAACAATGCGATATGGTTCTGATAATGAAGTTCTAAATATACCTATTACCTATTTTTTCATTTTATTATGCATGTTCATCTCACGTGGATGACATCACATGAATAGGTAGCTGTGCAAAATAAGGACGTTACATTATTATTTATTATACGTAGAATGATATCAAAAATAAATGTCATTATGTTATTGTCTTTATTGTTTATGTTCCTTTTTTGGGGTTGCGAAAGATTGCGAAATTTGAAAGTGTTTTTGCTATCGTAGTCGTCAGTCGTCGAACGATAAATGGAATTGTTTTCACATTAGATATTACGTTACGTTAAATAACTATACAGAACGATTATTTGTAGCGTTTTTGTTAGTCGTATATCCAATCAAACGGTAACTCGTTCGATCTTTGTGACACATTGCCTTTTCGTCTTGTTTAGGAATTCGTTATCCTCAGAAATTGTCTACTTCTACCGCTTTAATTTCGTGAGAATGATTTTTATTTTCATTTATATTGTTAGTTTCAGTACACATTTCAATTATATCACTATTGCAAATTTTTTACTTGAACGATTTTAGCATCCATATGGCTATGGTAAAATTGTGCCTATTAAAATTTTCCTATATAGATTTCTATTTATCTTTGAGGGAGAACATTTCTCAATGTGTATAAGTATGTGAGCTACATCTTCAAACACATGTATACATAATAATACAATGTACAGATATTCGCAATATACGGTATTGTGTTGTATGAAAGGAAACTCTAATACGGGGTTTTCCCGAAACGTTTCTGAATATTTCTAGAACCTTCCTTGAACTTTCGTATGAAGTTGAAGGTCATTACTTCGAACACTATGCCGAAAATAAATTTGTTGATTATTGATTGAACCATTTCAAAAATGCCTAACTTTTTGCATCTTCTTTTTTTCTGAAATATACGAATAATTATTATTTTTGATGACCTCCAATAAGCGAAATACAAATAATATACCACTGGCGTTTGTGCTATATATCTAATTATAATTCTATCCATTTATATGTTTTTTGTTGGAAAAGATAGTAAGGAAAAAATATAGGTACTAAATTACTCTGTTCTGAACATAAGGTCATCATCATCGTCATACTTATATGCAGGGCCGTCTTAAGTCTATTCTGCGCCGGGGTGCGGGAGTGTATCCTAAGACAGTCAAACATCCTATTGTGTATCCTATGACAGTCAAATATCCTATTGTGTATCCTATGACAGTCAAATATCCTATTGTGTATCCTATGACAGTCAAATATCCTATTGTGTAATTGTTTACTATAGCGTTATATTTTTTCATTACCTTTAAAAGGTGAGCGCCCGGGGTGCACCGCACCCCTTGCACCCCCTGGTAAAGACGGCCCTGCTTATATGCAAATTAGTCATACAATAGAGTGTCGCGAACACTATCAATTGTTGAATAGTCGAGAGCTTTTTTTTTATAGAATAGATGACAGACGAGCGGGCGGGCCATATGATGGTGAGTGGTTACCATACGCCGCACATGGACACCTGCAGCACCATGGGGGCATTTGCTGCCGACCGCACACAATCCTGTTCACAGCTCTCTTGAAGAAGAAATTTCGTAGCATAACTGAACAACCTCACCGGGCAGTTCATTTCACAAGTTTTGGGCTCGCGGTATAAAGTAATTTTGACCGCACTGTACGCCGCGCCGCGTCTCTATGTCAAGTCTATGCCATAGCTTATCATCTTTTATAACATATGCTACACAGTCTCTCATCTTGATTGTAGCAATATTGTTGACTCCTATAAGTAATAAATAAGTTATACTTCCGTCATCTTATACCTTTTATTATTACTAGCAAAATACTTTACTTTTTTAGTTTAATAATATATCTAATATATTATACAATATTATTTTCTGTATTGTCTTGCGATACAGTCACATAGATGCCGTTGAAGGAAAAATAAAAGTAATATTTTTAATTTTATTTATTTTTCTCCCCAACTAATTGTTTCGTCATTGATATTTATTATAGGCTTTAACTTAAAATTCAAATAACTTTATAGTAATTAAGATTTAATTACAAAAATATGATTGAAACCAGAGACAAATATTTTTTTGATATTGGAATTTCTTTGCTTTCGTCCGAGAGCATTTTTGTCGCCTGGTAACACCTAGAAACGTCAGAAATCAAGGAAATTAAAAATGGTAGTTAATTTGGATGTAAGAAAATATTGCTTATCGTACAGTAATTGCATCACGATAACAATTTATACCGCGAAGTTTATACTGTGTTTTGTTTACTTATAAAATATTTGTGTGTTTTTCACTATTAACTACGTAAAGTTTACATTGTTAATCCTTAGATAATCGCTGTTTTTCCTCATATGGCGGGAATGTTGTTTTAAAACAGTATAAAATTAATATTTCTTTTATTTTCTTTTGTTTTTCCTTTCTAAATCTCTTACAAATTTATTTTACAGACTTGTGCCAAAATTTTACTACGATTCGTAGAATGTGCCTAGTGAGGAGTTTATACTTTTTATACTGATTCTGTGCCAATACCACACGCGTGTGTAGGATATTCGTTGTTATTCCTAGCTTGTCTTTGACCTCTAGATTGACGTAAAAATTTAACACTCAATATTAGTTTTGTCACGAGGTTTCTCAACGGGGGAGTGTGTTTATCAACTGTTCTCATTGGTCGGATTTATGTGACGTCACACGTTGCGCCTGTTATTTGGAAACATGTTTTCGATGTAATGCTATTGTGATAAGATAAACCAGCCGGACAATAAAACACTTTCCAGCAGCGGTATAAAAAGCTGAAGCAAATGTTGCACGGTTTCAGTTCGCGTTTACCGTGTTAGATAACGTGGCACCATCTTTTTTCACACGCGCTCTTTATTTGTAGCTGTGATAAAAATAACTGTTGAGTTACGACTTGCTTGCATCTCTGTTATATAGGACAATTGGTTTTAATATAATCGATCGTGTCACTGATTAGTTTATAGTTATGTTCAGAAAGAGGAATATGTTAGCTTCCTTTAACAATTATTTTGCGTGAGTATATTGTTTATGCCGCTTGCTTACTAATGCAGTGAAGAAAATGTTTATAAATTATAGGAATATTCATTAGTTAATATATAGGGTGTTTCGTCAGAATAGCGTTACGTAATTAGCTACAGTGTTTTAAAGTTATTTGTCATTTGTTCGCAGGGAGTTCGAGCCGTTTGCAGGTTCTCCTCCGCCCCCTGAAGATACGTTCTTCTATATTCGCTACCCAAAGACAGACGCGTTGTTCGGCAAGCAGAAGTACGAGCAGGACGTTTCGAAGATCTTGAACGATCAGACCAAGGAGTTTGCAGCGGCAACCTTCAACGTCAACAAGGAGAACGATTGGTCGAAACACACTAAGCCCTGCCAGGATGTAATGCATGGCATCACTCCCATAAATACTGCTGGTAAGATTTTTTGGTTTTCCCTATAAAAAGTATACAGGGAATAGTCAGGTCGGGAACATAATTTATATTTTTATGCGGTTCTCCTTTGTGCTTTTGTCGCACTTTATTTTTGATAATAACCACTCTATTGTGCTAACTTGCATTTCGCTGAAGTGCCACGTGAATTTAAGTCGCCTGCCAACTCGAAACCAAATTTGAATCTTTGAGTGTTTATAGTGATTGAATGTATTGAATGTTTATTCTCGTAATCGTTTACATAATTATCCATTGGCAATGGTTCTCTTGTTTTCTCATTGTAAAGTCTACGAAACAGAACGCCTTCTATTGAAACCCTTTATTTCCACAACTTCCTCCTTTGTTATGATGTACGAGTACACAGAATCGGGTTGTGGACTGTATAGTCGGATTATTTATTCGAGTCAGGGTTATGACATGTAGAACTGTCATTAAAGTAATAAAGTGTCATCTCCGTACAAATTTGACTCGTGTTTGACAGTTCTCTATGTCACATCCCTGACTCCAATAAATAATCCGACTTTATTTATTAAAACTAAGTTTTATTGGACAACTAGAAAAGAAAATGATGATTTATTGGGAAGGATTTTTCAAATTTATTAGAAAGTTTATATTCGTATATTCAGTTGAGAATATTGTAGTACCTAGCATGTAGTGATAGCTCCCCAGCTATCACTATATTCAACACTCACTCGTGAATGTAATGGTATCACTGTATTAGTGACGTCATTGTCACAGTAGCGCTATCCTTTTCTAACTTACAAGATTTTGATTGCACAGATCGATTTCTAGTACTTTAAATTGATTAATTGTATAATTATTTAAGAAGAGTCAAATGCCCTATTAGTTTCGATAAAGTGTGTATTAATTACTCAAATGTAACTGTCTCTTGTGTTGTTTCAGTGAACTCGGCATCGTCTAAGCCGAAGTCTGCGGGCACAGATGACGGGTTCAAAGGCGAGGGCGCGGCATGCGGTACCTCCGTAGTCAAGGTTAGTTGATAAACACACACAAACAAATATGTATGTAATTAATTCTCTTAATTGGACATTTGCGATATGTGGGGGGCTTTACGTTATGGAAGATTTTAACAAACATTTTCATACCACAAAATCAGATTGTAAACAAATTGATAAAACTTCTTGTAGAATTTAGGGTTTTTATTACTTATTATTGCTTGTTTAGTAGTGAACCTTAATCTGCTTGTAATAAAACTATTTATTCAGTAGTTTAAAAAAGTAATAGAAAAAAATGTTTAATCACATATTTCGTATACTTATAAAATAGGTATGTATCGTTATGCCTTCTTAAAAATGTTAAGCGAAGCACAATCGAATCGAGAACACGATTAATCAAATAGTAATCAAGAAAATCGGGACGTTATTGCATCACAAACTTTATTAGCTTCTTATCAGTTGCACATAACGTGTCATAATAAGTAGGTTTAAAATATAATAATAAGGTACCAAAGCAAAAAATATATTGAATTGTGGTTTTATTAGCTTTGTTCGCGGTAAGGATTCGGAACTGATTCTGGACTAGTACTGAACTAATTTGGAATCGTAGTAGAGCGCATGCTCGGTTATAAACCGATTCGTGATTTTTATTTCCGCGAACGATTTCGGAACCAAACTGCGTACGATCTACTGTCATCGGCAGTGTTACCAACTCTCAAAAATATTTATCCCTAAAGCTTAAGTCAAAAACCCCCAAAATCGCCCCAATTACTTAGAAATCCCCCTAAAAAAATATATAATGAAAGAAAAAATATAAATTACAAAAATGCAATGAAATTTCTTTACCTTTTAAATCTGGATCTGTTTCCCAAATCTACGTGTACTTCTGACTGTACATTTTTTTATTTTTAGTTTCTTTAGGCATCATTAACAAATTGCTTGTCGGCACAGCAGTACAACAACAAAATCGAATTAAACAAGTAAACAATAATCAACGTACATATGTATTTCCAGTAAGCATAGGCACAATAACCACCAGTCACCACAGAGTAGTTGTAATATATTTGTACTAGATGTCGTAAGTCGCTAGATCAACAAATAAATATGATTAGCTATTATAGTTTGGATTGTCCCCGGGCCTATACTTTCACATAATATATGAAAAATATATATTCAAAAAAATATATGAAGTGTCAAAAAATCCCTAAAAATATAAAACCCCTAAATAAACCCATCCCACTTATTTACCCCCTAAATTTGGGGGGAAAACCCCTAAGTTGGCAAGTATTTAAGTGGACCCACCAAAACAGATTACTCTTATTAGAGTATTATATAAACTTATTTATATAAACAACAAACAAAACTAACCATATTTTATTTAACCCTTAATAAATTAATAAAATTTATATTTTATTTAACTATTTAACCAGTTTATTAGTTTCTAACCAACTGAATATAGCCGCAGCATGTATGTCAAATGTCGTTAGATAAAAACTGCGCATGTCTGGAACTACGGATTCTTGCCAAAGTTATAGAACTGATAGAACTGATTCTGAACCGATCCTGAATCGAGTTCGACGGTTCCGCGAACACAGAACTGTAACTAGAAATTCTGAACTGTGTGTTCCGCGAACGGCATTATTTGAACTGCGCATGCGTATAGTTCCGAATCAGTTCTGAATCCTTACCGCGAACGAAGCTATTATTATAAAATGTAACGGTAAAGTGTCTTTGATATGATATTGACTCACATATGTCCATACCATGACTTTGTGTACATATTGTTTAGTATGCAGTTGATAGAAACAATACAAATCCTAAGACGAGTACATATTCTGTATTCATAATAGTAGGTAGTGTTCTAGACTTGATATTTTGAATTAGTAAGCAACGAAATGAATACAATATAGTAGTGACTAATAAAGTATGAAATAAAACATAACTAATTTGACCTTTATATTATTGACCTGTATACGGAATTTAAAGTTGACAGTAAAATGAAAACGCATTTGACAATGTAGAAGTTTAACTGTACAATGCATAACTAGAATGAATTTCTGACCAACGTTACGTCACGTTCCATGGCTATAGGAACTGCCTGCGGTCACAATATAGTTGCTAGCGACTTTTACCTATTATACTTAATATCTTTTGAATATCTGTATCCCTTGAACACTAAACATTTTGTCCTTCAGTGAAACTAAACCAAAGGTGAACCTAATGTACTTATCATAGTAACAAGACAAGTGAATTAATCTTATGAAGATGTACTAGTCATTTGTTTTATGTTTGTGTTTGTGACATTCCTGTACTCGACAACACAGAATAGTCGAATCGCACCGAAACCCAGTAAGATTCTATTTAGTTGTGCGTATATGTACCGCACGCTTGAAAGTAGGTAAATCGTGACCGTCGCGTCGCACCTATGAAGATAACCTACTTTCTTGTCACTTTTCATTTTCATAGCGGCCCACAATTTATCAAAACCTTTTTGATAAATTGCAATTACTGATTTAGAAATATATACATACATATTTACTAAGGAACTCAAACATGGCCTATGTCCATTTTACCTTCTTAAAAATTAAAGAATTTTCGTATCGATCCGGTAGTTATACTTTATATGAACCAATAAAAGAAAACTGTCTCTCTTTTATAATACACAAAGCTAAGATTTTTTATTAGGGTTAATACCTAATTGTTTTGCTGTCTGAACTTATAGTCATAAAAAACAAAAATTCGTTCCAGGTGGCTCATCAAATGATATCAACCACTCGTTCTCCGCGAGGCTTCACAGTGGCGTCACCAGATGAAGATATGCCGGAGGAAGTGCAACAATATAACTTGCTTCAAAGGCGCGGCAGCAAGAGTCTTCCCACTACACCTGTGCATTCGCCTAATGCCAGCCCCTCTGGGAGCAGAAAGAAATACAACAACCGGTGAGTTTATCCATCTGTGTAGTTTTACGATCGAAAAAAATATTCACTGATCATCGTTTTAGTATTTATACATTTCATCGCACCTCCCAACGTGAGGCACGGTCAACTCAAATGTTGGCTGGTAGAGAATGCCTCCGGGCTCTAAGCTCGCCTTTTGTACGGTGAGTGCAATAAAGTTTTTAAATAAATAAATAATTGTTGAGCTACTATCCTTTATTCTTAATTTTACCGTGTTACTACAATACTGTCATATTTGATTCGTACAACTGAGACCATGATATCATTGAATTATGTATTATTTATTTATTTTTTTGCACTATATTGTACAGAGGCGGACTTAATGCCTTATTAGGGCATTCTCTTCCAGTCGACCGTTATGTTATTATTATGTTGTTGATGTTTGGTTAATACTGCCAAGTTCTGAAACAGAATAGTCGCTCCACAATTAAAAATTTTTACTAATTATTATGAATACGATTGTGTGCAAGTCATGACACCTGCCTCCTATGAAGACAACATACTTATCTTTTTACTATGACGCTTTGGTATAATAAATAGGTCAATTGTTAGCGGGGTAAATAAACCTCGACGGAGAAGTCAGTGCCCATGTACCAATTCCATTTCCCATCCTATTAAGTGGGAAGTATAAAGGAATTAGTATCCACTTAGATACCAGTAGGTGTATTGTCTGTTCGTCTGTTACCTTTAAAAAGTGATACGATATCAGAAATTATCGTTGACTAGTGTCGATCCGTTTAATTAGGAACAGAGTAATGAGAACACGCTTCAATTAATTCATATATGTACTTTACAATAGATTAAAGCATGCTCTTAATAGAATACTTGATTACTTCGGGAAGCAGCTTCGCTTAATAATGATCTTTATAAAGATTAATTACTCGTATGTAATTAGCACCTTCTCTTTCATGTTGATAAAAAACTGATTAAACGAACATTCACGAAATTACAACCTTTTTGCATTCGCGAAGGAGTTATTATAGTGATTTTAACGTTCGTTTTCCTTGCTCTGAATGAATGAATGAACTACTTTTGTTGCACAAAATTGTATTTGCAGTTGGCTCCACATAGCCACTTATTGAGTATGTTAATAATGAGCTGCAAAGGAGTTTTTATTTCTTCAAACGTTTGGTTAGCCAATATCATAGATAAGTTTATCGTTGTATAAATAAGTTTGTCTGAAGTGATAAGTTCGCCAACAATGGCCTTAACATGGGTATTTACTTTGTAATACGTCATATGTTGGCGGCCAGAACACTGTCCTTTGTTATACAACAACTTATCGCCTGCCTCGATAAATGTTAGTGTTAATAGTTGTACGATATATGGATTGTTGCCAATATGTGAGTGAGGTCTTCTTAATCGCACACAGATATTCCGCACCACTCACTGAGTGTCAATTGGAACCACTTAAACCCACAATTGAATGCAATGCAATTAATTTCAATAGATGTGTGTATGCTACTCGATTTTTTCGGTATGTTGTTTCTATATTTTTCAAGAAATTTCTGTATCTATTTGAAGAAGAAAGTTTATCAGCCTTCAATTAAGATAAGAAAAACCCCGACATGTTACGTCACGACCTTCATTCATTTAACAACAAGATTAAATTAAAATTAGTCAGTATAACAGTGATGCAGGTTATAAAACGAGACATGAAACATTTTTCGCAGATAATGACTGATGCTTATAATATTACTCTTATCTGTCATCTATTTTGGATTTTTTTATAGCTAGAATTAGTTGCTTGGGTGACTTATAGAAGCAGTTACGTTTTGTGCTGTTTGAGCATCCAAGCACAGCTTGGCCCACTAGGACTATTGACACAAAAAGAACAATTGATGGTCATATAGGTTAACAGGTTATCAATAATTTTAAATAAGTTAATAGGAATTAAGCGGTGAGCTATTAAAGAATACCGAGCACAATATTCAATACTATAATATAGATTTTATTCTATAAAGTATTACAAGACATATAGTTAGAAGGCTGGAGTGGATGTGCCAACTTTAGGTATGAAATTGTATGAAAAGCCTTTGTTTACTTTTGTGGTAATGAAACATAAGTTCTCCTTCTCCCTCTTACCCCGCGCACCTCAGTTCTCTTGCTTATAAGAGTAACTCTTTAATAACCATCTATTATCATATTAATAATTGTCGATACTATTGTCAAATACTTTAAATAGAGTAATTAATTAATTTAAGTCTTCCAATGCTGGACATACTATTGTCCAGTTACAAATTATTTCTAGTGGAGTGTAGGCTTTCTTGGCCGGTGTCCATATTAATTGAATCTTCCGGGCTACTTGGCCGAGGTCTTCTGGAATCTCTTCTCTTTCTTCCAAACATTTCGTCAACAGCTGCAGTTGACATCTTCAGTGGCAACTGCGTTCACTGCGTGTGACAAAAACACACTCGCTACACACAATCACAACTACCCTCGCCCACTATAAATACCGGTGCGCCACAGTCGTCGAGTCAGTTGCGCTCGAGAAGCCGAAGAGATAACATCTCTCCGAAAGTGAACACAGTCGCCACTGAAGATGTCAACCGCAGTTGTTGACGAAACGTTTGGAAGAAAGAGAAGAGATTCCAGAAGACCTCGGCCAAGTAGCCCGGAAGATTCAATTAACAAATTATTTCTACTCGGCAGTTTGACCACAGATTGCAGTATAAATTCTTTAATACCTGATTTGCACTCCAAAATGTGCACAAACGTTTGCACAAAACGAAAATTTGAAAAGTTTTACGGTGATTTGAGTTGCATTGTAACATGCGCTGTTCATACCAAGGGCTTCGCCAAGAGAGGGCAGGGGAGGTCAGTTGCCGAATCGAAATTAAAAAAAAAATTAAATCTATGTACCTATTTGTACCTACAATTCATATTTCTCCCATCCTCTCTCTCATCTTGTACCCTGGCCCATTAGCTGGCGACAGCCTTGGTTCATACTAATAAATAAGAGGATGACAATTCTATTCCATGCTGTGAATTAACTGATACCCTACCTCCAAGCAAATCTTTGCTTTCTTCTGTGTCTAATTATCAAATAGAGTCGGTGTTCAGGACAGATACTCCTTACATATACGGTAATTTGCATTGGTGCTGAGATATCATAAGTTTTAATAATGTTAATTTTGTTTTCAGTTATTTTACATCTCCTTTCGAGCCAACCGAGAACGCGGCTAACCGCTCATGGCTTTCGATGGCTTTGCTCGGTTTGAAGAAGGATCTCGCAACATCCACTTCCACTCTTGCCGAGGAAGATGCTATCGAGACCAGACTGCACGGTGAGTTATATAAGAATTTCACTCCTTAACGTAGCAATAATCTACTGATATTTTTATTTCCATATAATCAAATAGTTAAAGTTGCTAATATCTAATAACAATAACTATATGCCAATAACAGCATCTTTAATTTATTTTCTAATTATATATAATAAAATAACTAAATAGTCGATAGTAATCTAAAGCAGCAATTTAGATTTACTTTTAATTGGCGTAATCTCCTTAACCTCCTGCTAATTTTTTTGTGTATGTTTCATTTGTTTACATAAATATGTACGTGGTTCCAGTGTTTCGCTACATATTTCGTATTTTATCTTTTTCGTAGTGTTTAGAAAACATAATATCGGGAACTAAATGAAAATAGCTAATAACTAATAATGAAAATAACGTGGGAACTAATGAACTAAAATTCCCGAGGTCTGAAACTAAAAACATGTTTGATTTATTTTATTTTTAATGAATTCATTGTTTTAAAATTCGTGTAAAAACATAGAGCAGGAGAGCAGCATATTATTATACATATTATATAAATAAATTCCAGGCAGATTTCCCACTTTTATGAGTATTTTTCCATCTCGCATAACTATATATAACTTTAAAAAACTTACGTTCAATGCTAAATAATTTTAAACAGATATATTTTAATATTTTCTTAGGTTTTCGCGATTACTATACATAGCAATTAAACAACTTTGAACGGTTTAAATCGCGTATATTTGACATTATTTATATCCAAGACCAAGTCTGCAGTTTGTGAACATGCTCTGGACAAACCCAACCATTACATTCGATTTGATAATCCACAAATCCTCGCTAGAGAGACCTGGTTCATGCCAAGAATGTTAGGCGAGGCTATTGAAATCAAGAAACACTCAAATTTCAATAGAGAAGATGGTTGGCAAGTACCACCGGCTTGGGATCCAGTCATTAAATTAATTAAATCCCAAGGCCAACGCAATACTGCAAGACCTCTGGACACCGTGAGTGAATACTGCGTGCATAGGGAATGTTATGATTAAAAAATCCAGACGGTAGTTCAAAAAATTTCAGACGGTAGTCCAAATAATTTCTTAATAACTCAAGTGACAAATAAAATCAATTAGTCACCCCGTGACCACGTCCACTGCAAAGTGTTCGAAACGTCGGGATATAAATAATGTTAAATATACGCGATTTAAACCGTTCAAAGTTGTTTAATTGCCAGATATATTTTATTAATAATTTTGTTTTTATATTACAGGCGGTACATTAGCAGAGTCCGTTGAAAATCTAGGCCCAGCCCCTAAAAATAAAGACCTAAAACTTTCATCACACGACGTCACCCAACAGCCAAAATTGACCAAACCAGTGCACGCGTTCCGCCCGAAACCATCGGAATTACGAGAGATGAATTTTTGGTCACCGACTTCTATGTAAAATTCATAATTGGTAGCATTTTGCTACTTGTACATTATAATTGGTTCTTAGGACGGTATCACGATATCAGTAGCCAATCATAAGGGGCGTTTTGTCTGGTAACCTCTTACAAGATATTTGACTATTCCGGAAGTTGACAAATTTCGACATACATTGTCATAAATTGACATACTTTGTTATAAATTGCCATGACAATTCACAACGACCGCTGAAAACAAAGCCATATTAAAGAGATTTTCCAAATTCGCCAAACAATTAGGTAGGTTCTAAGAAAAATAACGTCATTGCTCTATATAGTATATATGACGAACGACGCACGTATTGCGTTCTCAACTTGTGACTTCTAATTCTTCTATCTCAGTTATTAAGATAATTTGATTTTGGATTCACAGATTGGTTGTAAATAATACAATATAATGTCCTAAAAATAGTCAAATTGGTTGCTTCGATTTCGGTGTTGATGTCTTACGCTACAGTTATCTTAGCTAATTGGTGGTTAAGGCGATATCACGTCATCAGTAGCCAATGAGAACGCGCGTTTATCAGATAGCGTCCCATGATTGGTCACTTTCGGTGTCAACAGATATGATTGCACCTGGACTTATACTTTGACAGATATGGTTTTGTAATAGTGTGGCTCTCTAGATAATGTGACTAAGGATGGTTTAAATCTGTTGTAGAAATATTTACATTTACTCGAATTGAAATGGCCTTTTTGTCTGGTGTAATCTGTTCAGGTTAAAAACATGAGTGTTGAATCTTATCTAGAATATTCCATTAATTAGGCCTCTTTTATGTTAGGATTGTGGTAGGTATAATACTCATCAGATAGTCATGGCTCATATTAAATATCTGTCGAACAATGTTGTTACCATCTTTAGTTTATTATGTGCTAGTTAAATAGACAGTTTGTTCTAAATAAATGATATTGTCGTAAAACAGTACAATTATTGGCGTAACTGAGGCAATTTTGAATGACAGTCTATCTTTGACAGTTTTTCGAATGAATAAATTTGAATTAATAACAATACATAAAATATCTACTTAATAGGCTAAAACAGAACTTTGAATCTGAAGTGTGGAACTTCAGATCTCGAATGTAATGTAAGCTACGAATTATTGAACTTTTTGCTTCAAAGTAAATGTTCATATTCCCCGTAACGTATTCGGTAAATTACGCGTTCAATTGTGAACAAGAATGACTTTCTTGATGACATTTGCTTGTATCTCACACTTGTTACTCATAACTTTTCCGAAATCAAGTCCTCAAAGAATATTATACTCGTTTAAATGATTATAATTTCTCTCATTTTCACATATAGTTTTGGAACACAGCCTTAATATTGCGAAAAGCGACCACTTTATGTGCTCCCGTTGGTTATTTTCATAGATATGGGTTGTCTAAGGAACCATAGTGACGCTTGTAGCAATAGCAATAAAGAGGTAGGTAGGGTCCAGACGCTCCATAGACAATAGTTCCAGTTACGCTAATGAGTACAATATGCATTTTAAACCCAAATCATTACATAATAAATAAGAAATTAAATAGATGTAATTATAAAATTTGCGACATTTCGATTGAGATATACATAGATATATTTTTGTATGATTTTGTGTATGAAATACAATTTATGACTGGAATCTTGAATAGTTTGAAATGAAATTTAAAATGGATCGCAATTCTAGCATAATCATGAAGTATTATATTTTTAAGGAAATATTTGTGATTAGTTTTTTTTTTATTATTATTTACTTACATACAATGTATACTAACAAATTCAATTATCACTAGTTATATTGAGCAGATATAGTAACATTGTATTACAAGAAATTGTAATATACCTTGTAAAAGATTAGAACACAGAAAATTAATGTATTTTTAGGGTAATAAAACTGTTATATCCCGCTATTGATTTTTGTATGATTTGATTACCTTTTTATTAACTATATAAGCTCTTTTGATTTATATAGTACCTATTATTACGTATCTACAAGCAAAGACGATGGTATTGATATGATTTAGATAGATGTAATTTTTGTGTACATTAGCTATTATTTTTCTACATAACCTAAAGACATTTTGATCAGATTGGTGATCAAATTTTCTCAAGTTTATAAAAAATAGGTCCAGGTCAAAACATGTTTGACCAATTAAACGCGGCTTGGCCTAACAGGTCCAATTAAACTTGGTTTGGCCCAACAGCACCAATTAAACGTGGCTTGGCCCAACAGGATCAATTAAACGCGACTTGGCCCAACAGGACCAATTAAACGCGGCTTGGCCCAACAGGACCAATTAACCTGTTAACCGGGGAATTCTCTTTTCAATTACGCAACATATAACGGGTGCGAACTCTTTCACTAGGACGTGTCAGTACGTCACGCCCGGAGAATTATTATATTATTTAAATAATATAATAATTCTATATATTATTATTATTGCCCGGAGAAATATATTATTATTTTTTTTTATTTATGCTTAAAATAAATGAAAAGACTATGAAATATATATGGTTATATGGTAAATATATATGGTATCCTTCCATTTTCGAATTCTCGAACGTGGTTTCAACTCAGGATCATTATCAAAAAATTGGGCGGCGTACAAATTTGTTTGCTCTGTAATTAATTTGATAAGTTCCTCATCTAAAAATTTCTCAAGATAAAAGAAAGGAACTTTTTTTGGAGGAGTATCGAAAGTTTTTCCAGGATGTGCAGTAAAGGGAAATGGTGGCCTTTCTGCATTTTGAGGTAGCCATTCTTCAGAAACAATGCTGTTGCTAGGACCAACTTGATCAATTTCTTCACCATCTTCATTCTCAGTATCGCTCAATTCCGTGTCGTAGTCAAAATTACCGTCAGATGACTCCGATGACGAATTCATAATACGTCTCCTTTTTATACCTGCCGGTACATTGATTTCGTCATCGCTGATATCGCTTTCATTCATTTTGATGGATACTTATAAAAATGTATTCTAAAATAAAAAGGTTGGAAATATAAAAAATATAAACAATAATGTAAAAATAAAAAATATAAGTAAATAAAATATAATACGAAAATAGGTAGGTAAGTGTAAGTACGTACTGGTCACTGCTCACCCAGAACACGTCCACCACTCTCAATAGCGAAATGATACTCATTTTCTCCGCGTCTTAAATTCACGTCGAAACATGTATCGATGACTAATACCTCTGTTGTACGAAACTATACGTCCCACCCGTTCCAGGGCGCAACATATATTTCAAGGACGTATTCATATGTCCTACCCGTACACGCTACGTTTACGTTTGACGTATTTATACGTCCCGCTCGGTTAACAGGTTAATACAAAAGATAACAATTAAAGTTGAAAGGTTATATAGCTAGGTAGGTTAAATTATTTCGCTACGATAATAGCAGTTGTGCAGATATTAGCATTTACAATACGATAATAGCAGATGTAATCACGTAAAATACCTATTTCCGTGTAATACTTCTAAAGGTATTTTGTGTTCTGTCTCCTCTAAAAGCGAGCGAAGCTGTAGGCATAAGCTAATTTGTAAATAAATGTTTCCTAATATAGTTATTAAAAATTCAAAATATGGGTATATAAGATCCTATAAAAATAGTATAAAATATTTTAATATTTCAATCGCTACACTAAAACTATTCCTTTAGGCGGAGTAGGTCAGATTCGTAGCTCAGATTCAGAGTGTGTTAATATCTTATTAGGTCAAATTCGTAGAAATTTAGGCACGCTTAGACTACTACATATTTAAATAACCCCTGCAATATATCGTGTTTGAAGCAAAAATTAATAAAGTATAGCATGCTATCTCCTTTGTTTTCTGTTTTTATTAACCTCATCACCACTCACCTCAAATGCTCTTACCATCTGTACGCAGATGATTTACAATTGATATGCTCAGGCTGAAGTTGATAATTTAAATAAAGCGGTTGACAAATTAAACTGTGACCTCCGTCAGATTTCCGATTGGTCTAGTAGGTTTAGAGTTGCCGTCAACCCAACTACGAGTAAATGCCAGTCAATTATTCTAGGCAGTTCTTGTAAGAGAGCCAAATTAGATCTGACTTTTGTTACACCGGTTCCCTTTAACAATACACCTATTCCCTATTGTTCTCAGCTTAAAAATTGACATTTCGTTGCCCTGGACCCCACACATGAATGAAGTGTCGAAAGGTTACCTACTCACTACGATCCCCATATCAATTTAAACTTTTTCCGACCGGCATTAAGACTGTTAGTGCGGTCTCTTTTGCTACCGATAATTGATTACGCTGATGTTTGTTACTCTGATGTCAGATCTCCTTAACAAATTGGATCGTCTTATCAACAACTGTATACGTTTCATTTTCGGACTTCATAAATATGATCATATATCGTTCTCAGCCTTAATGGCTGCCCATCCGACAACGTAGGTGTGTAAGAATGCTTTGCACACTTTTTTCTATCTTATACGATCCACATTCCCCTGAATACCTTAAATGTAGGTTTCAGTTTCAGAGGGACTCTCATGACCGTTATCTTCGTTCCGCTGAAAACTCCACACTATGTCTCTTCTCATCGCACCGGTTTCATGACTAATTCCTTCGCTGCTCAGGCAGTAAGACTCTGGAACTCTCTCCCCACTGACATAAGGAACGTAATTCACAGAGCTAATAGTATTTTTCTCTATATTTATAGTATTTGTATGTATGTGTTATACATTTATTTATATGTATTTACTTATTCATATGTATAGTCTAAATATTTAATATCTATTTTTTTAGTACGTATATTTTGCGTATATTTATATATTTCATCGTATAAGTGTATTGTCAATGTATTATTATTGATATTTATAGAGATGAATTAAGCTTTAGGTACTATTTGAGTTCTTCTGCACCCGCTTAAATTTTTCAGATTTAACCAACAGTCGACTGGTAGGGGATGCCTTAATGCATTAATTCCGCCTCAATATAGTGCATAAAGAGTACATAAATAAATAAAGATTTATTATTATTTAGGACTTGCTGCTTAGAAAGGACAAACTGATAATTTCTTAACGGATAATTTAAACAAAAATAGGGTTGACAAATCAAAATAACTTCTGCGGCGGTATGCAAAAGTCAACTCACAGACAAATGTTATTTACGGACGAGAAAATGTTCACCACTGAGGAACATTTTAACAAGCAATGATCGAGTCTATGCTCATGACTTATAAGTAACTATAAAGCTGCTCAATTGGTCAATGGGCTACGGCTTCAGTGATGGTTTGGTGGGGTATCAGCTATCAAGAAGTGGCTGAACCATATTTTTGTGAAAAAGGTATTAAAACGTCGGCTCAAGTGTATCAAGTTATGATTCTTGAGAAGGTTGTAAAGCCTCTTAACAACACCCTGTTCCATAACCAAGAATGGTGCTTTCAGCGAGACTCAGCACTAGGTCATAAGGCTTAACGTGGCTTGAAAGGAATATTACCGACTTCATTAGAGCTGAAGACTGACCGCCATTTAATCTCGATCTTAATCCACTCCTTAATGATTTATGGCCTGTTTTAGAGAGCATGGCATGCTCTAAACGCCATGATAGTATTGAATCCCTAAAACATTCCATAAGGGTGGCAGTTGCCAAATTTCCTATGGAAAGAATGAGCCTTTCAATCGAAAACTGGCCACAATGAAAGATTGTATAAAAGCAAATGGTGATCATTTCGAATAAACGTTTTATGTTTTAACTTCTTACCTATTTATTCCTAAAATAACACAAATTCTTCTAATAAAATGATAATGTAAAAAAATGACAATGTTTTCTTTATAACAATATTTGTGGGTAGATTAGGTATATTATTTATCCCAAAAACAATTTAGATTCCAAAAGTATATTTAAATCCTGCCAGAAATATACTTTTGTGCTGAAAGAAAATAGAAGGACATCATAAAAATAATGCAACCAAATATATTGTCATGCCAAGTCATGATTTTTGCTAACGAGTCACATTTTTGAAAGCCTATATATAAATTAAGATGATAATCATATATTTGGTATACATTTTTGCTTTTCTTTTTGGATTATTCTGCAGCTAACGGGATGCATACGCGATAAATTATTTGCTATTATATTCTCGCTAGTATATGCTATTATATTTTCATGCTGACTAATCACCGATTATTTATCTGGTGCCATAAAAATTATATCGCAAATTATTAAATCTTGCACTTCTTGCTTTCTCGCCTTGCCAACAGATGGCGTTACAAGTCTCATTTAACAAATTTATTATTATTGGGTTCGCGGGGTATTCTTGGAAAAAGCGGTAGTTAAATAAAGACACGGATGCCAGATAACGGAATATGGAAATAAATTTGGAGTTTTGTATTTTGTGGGATAGTTTTGGTAATTAATTTGCTAATGGTAATCGTGTTTGGTATAACAGTTATTATACTGTCAGTGTTTTTATCACCAAGTGACTAGTATACCTACTAGATATGATGTTACTACTAGATACTACTAGTATACGATGTTGTTGAAAATATGTGTGTTGTTTTCATAATTAGGTATAACCCTTTGCTTGGATTTTATTACCGTTATTACTAATTGTTGCAGCCCTAAGCAACGCCTTTTAGGACGATTACTCGTGTTATCAAAAAGCAAGCGCCCTTGCCAACACACTACGAGCTGAAGATAATGGGCACGCACTAGTTTATCTAGTTCTCTCAATATAGGCCTATCGGAAGACGATTCTCGTCTGAGTTGATTCTTCTTGACGCTTCTTGATGTGATAGCCTTGCTCTCGCCTACCAATCTGTTGACTCCAGTTCGCGTTCTCCACCGAAACTTACGTTTATATATTGCTGCGTACTATTTCCATATCCCTGTTTCTAAGCTGCACTGGACATAAAGACTGCCCGGGAGTACATTGTGTATATATTATTAGCATTTGTGAAGCCCGTTAATTATAGTTATTAGTTGCATGAAATCAGTTGCTGTCATATAACTTACCCCAAGAACTCAATCTGAGCGCAATTATACCTTTTTCTTTTACGTGGGGAAATCTTCATTGATACCCCGCCTGCCTACACCTTGGCGGGAGAGTATGCCGGACTCTTACCGACTAAAACCCCGTCGTCCACCCAGGCAGTACCCCTGTACCTGGGTAACCCTAGTTTCACTGGGATGTCTGCGTCATCCTAGGACTATTCACTTTTTTCTCCACCGTGCCCTCTGCCCATACAGAGCGACACGCAAAGACGATCCCTGATTCTCCGCCGTGCCCTCCTCCCATGCACAGGGACACGCGGAGACCGTCCGTGTTTCTCCGAATGCCTCCAGCTTCAAAGGGACACGCAGAGAAACCTAAGGGGGAACACCGTCCACTCAGGCAGAGCTCCTGTACCTGGGTAGTACTACCACCGCTGGAATGCCGGGAGGCATCCTAGGGTTGACCACCTTGTTCTTCGCTGTGCCCTCCGAACCTGAGGGACACGCGGAGACTGTCCTTGTCTCTCCATGCGCCCCCTCAACAGCGGCACACAGAGAAACGCCATCTTTCTGGAGGCGTGAGACCAAATGTATCATCAATTTGGTCTCCGCCTCCCTCCCTACCTTATACCGCTGGAATGCCGGAAGGCATCGCAGGGTCCACCACCTTGATCTCCGCTGTGCCCTCCGCCCATACAGAGGGACACTCGGAGACCGACCCTGCCTCTCCATGCGCCCCTTCAACAGCTGGAACACACAGAGAAACGCCACGTTCTTGGAGGCGAGAGACCAGATTGGTATCGGTACTAACCAATCTGGGCTCCGCCTCCCTACGTTTGCCAGGATATTAGCCAACAGCCAGCAAGATCTCCGAAGAAAACTTGCTGACTGTTGCCCAGAGTGCACCGTCCCGGATCTGTCGTTGAGCCATCGTTCCCTGCGGACGTATCCAGAGAAACAAATGGACCAGCGACAGACCGGGCACACGAGGAGGTTTCCCGGCCGAGCCACCCCGAGCGCAATTATACCTGGGCCAACCTGGGCGGCGAATAGGTACCCATCTTCGTTTTTTACATCAATAATATTTTTTTCCCCCACCTTTTTAATTAGCCTCGTTTCATTATCTAAATCGGATTTGAATTGGCGCCCGTGGCACTTAAGAGCTGCCTAATTTTCGCTGTCGGAAAAAATTACTTGAGAAAGGAATTTAAATATTAGGCTTTTCGTCTTTGAATTACCTACTTAATTTGAGTCAAGGTGTCACTTTTAATTTGTAAAGTTTTTTAATTGATAAACCGTTTTTGAAGACGAAACATTTAATTAAAAGATTTAAAACTTCATAATACTATTTTATTGTGATAGTAAATGATACTTAGTCAAATAGACTGACTGGCCGTGTGGTGTGAGCTGGCTTTAGCGATTTCGTAGCATAATGCCTACTATCGCACTTTGTCAAATATTCAATGTTTACATACCACGTTACTTAGAAAGTTTTGCGACAAAGAGTTTTTATCTATGGAACACTGGCTGGTTTTGATTGCAATTAAAACTATGACTATATCTATAACATAAAAACAAAACCTTCCAAATTCAATTTTCCCTACATATTTTTCACGAGCTGAATCAAAATATCGTGTCTCATTAAAAATGAATTAACGGATGGATATTGATTTTTTTTATGGACGAAGGCGGCAGACGAGCATACAGTCCACCTGATGGTAAGTGGATACTGTCGCCCATAGACTTCCGCGATACCTGCCAAAATTAATCCGAAATGACAAACGCGGATGCGTTGCCTACCTTTGGAGATATATTAATGGATTTGGAGAAAGAGATGGGAAAATGAGGAGGGATAGGATGGGAGTGGACTCTGTCTGGCGCATCCCACTCACTACCGAAACACGTACGTACATTAGGGAAATAAGATAAAGTGGGAAATGCAGTACATTTCAAGGTAGTCTTCTGTGAGAGAGGGGTAACGTGGCCAGTCGAGTGCTCCTAGCGGTTGTTGAATTGCAGCGTGCACTCTCCCTCTCAAAAATAGATGCGAACATATCCGCGTTAAGATTTTGTATGATTTTAAATGTTCTTTAAAACCTTCTTTTAATAGACTTCAAAATTCAAGTGGCGTTTGCAGACAAGTGCCCTTCTAAAGCAACTGTGTATCGTTGGTACAATGTATTTAAGTATGGTTGACTATGTAGCGGTAGCCCTTTAACGGCTGTTACGGTAGAAAACGTGGTGGTAGTGAAAGTTTTAATTTGCGAAAACAGGCGAATTACATATGAGTAGATTTAGGAGACATTGCAGATTGGATCGGGGAGTATATATCAACAAGTCAGGAGGATAGTATCGCGCTGGGTGCCGCACAACCTCACCAACGCTCGAAAACAAGTTCGAATAGAATTGTGCGTTGATATGATAACAAAATTTAAAGCAGGGTCGTCTCGGCGCATTTACGACATTGTCACAGGTGACAAATCTTGGATATTTTTTTTTTTTTTTTTTATAGACTAGGGGGCGGACGAGCAAGCGGTCCCACGTGATGGTAAGTGTTACCGCCGCCCATGGGCACCTGCAACACCAGGGGGCATGCGGGCCAGAGATTAAGCGTCAATCTTAATGTTTGGCTGTTTCAAAGTGAGCCAATGCCTACGAAAATGAAAAGAGCAAGAAACGCTGGAAATAATTAAATAATTTAATCACAAGTTTTTTTTACTTTTACTGGCTGTCTGATACGCAATCAAAGCGGCATTAACGCAGAATGGTACGTAGCCACTTGTTTGTCAAACATTTTTACTGCAGCGAGTAACAACCGTCCAAAGACAGGTCTCTACGGACTGCTTCTTCATCACGACAACGCGGCCGCTCACTCAGCGCTCACTCGCTCCCTCACTTTTGACTTTTCCAACTTACTTTGACTTTGTCCAAAAAGGGACTTTTTGGACAGTATCCCGGTTAAAGTTTTAGGCTATCCTTACAGACTGTAAATACCAACTGAAAGAGAAACCGTTTTCATCGCCGGAACGTTAGAAGAGGCTGTGAAAATGGTACCTGAGGAATAGTGGAAATAATGTTTTCAAAATTGATTCAGATGAATGAGACTTTGTACAGAATATGCGAATGAGGAGTACTTTGACCAAATGTAATAATAAATTGGAAGCCGTAGATTTTTTTTTTAATATCGTAAAACTTTCTGAGTTCCCCACGTAGGTACATTCGATATTACACGTACACTCACAATGACAAAATTTTTAATTCTGTATACATGATCGCATTATGCCTACTTTTTGTTTTTATTTTATCTATGAACAAAAATAAAAAAATAGCAACACAGCAAAATAGGAATGTGAACTTATTATAAGTACATGTAAATTAAGCTTATTGCCCAAATTATTTTTACTATGTAAGTATACTAGTATATACAATGCAAAAAAGCTAATTTATTCTAGCTAATTAATTGTTTATCTTCAGCGCACCACGTAATTTGCCATCTTTGAAAAGGACAAAACCAACTGTTTGTGATCACCTCGGTTCCATCCCACAAATATATGAAAATATTATGCTATATTATAAATCAAATCCTGGCAGGCCTGGCGCACTCTACACTTTAGATACGAAAATATGTCTACAGCGGCGGGCCCCTGCGCAGGGATTTATTTCAGTCGATTGCCGCGAACTCTTTGTATGGTAAACGCACACGCCAATGAAAGCGTTTAGAAACTACCACCATATTGTGTAGGTAAGTGGGTATAATACGAGTACTTTTTATTTAATTTTATTTTAGAACAAATTTATTATAAAATTGTTATTTAAAACTAATAAAACTACTACATTTAGAGAAAGAAATGGGAATATGAGGAGGGATAGGATGGGAATGGGCTCTCTCTGGCGCATCCCACTTACTACCGAAACATGTACGTACATTAGGGAAATAAGATAAAGTGGTAAATGCACTACATTTCAAGGTAGTCTTCTGAGAGAGAGGGGTAACGTGACTACAATTAAAACTATTACAATTAGTTGTATTATTATGGGCGACAACCTTTACGATTCACGCACGGAGTGTCATTGCGTGTGTGACCTTCAGCGGTTCAGTGTAATATCGCCTTTCTCGGATACGCAATCCGGTTCAAATTGGCTCGCGCTGAACGAAAATTTATTTAGTAGGTATGTTTTTGTAGGTTTTCTAGAGCGTTTTAGGGAGTGAGTCTTCTGTACTTGTAATATTAGTTATTGTGTGACCCCTGGATACGATGAAATTTTACTTGCTTATGCTGTTATACTTTTTTTTTAAATAAACGAGATATTTTAGGAAGAATTCATATTTTGTAATTAGGTACTTACTACACTTACGTACTTACTACAGCTACGAAATAAAAAATTTATAATTTTAAAATAAGTTGTATTTGATTGTACCTACTCGTTTTCGGAAATTTGTTATGAATAGTATTGAACACAAAAATAGTAGGTATTGCATTTTGCAAAAATGGCATTTTGAAACTGCGCAAATTTATAAAAAGTAGGCATAATGCGATCTCATGTAGGTATGAAGAATTAAAAATGTTGTCATTGTGCTATTGAATGTAGTATGTAAACATTGAATATTTGGCAAAGTACGACAGTAGGCATTATGTTACCAAAATACCATAAGCCCCGAGGAACCACCAGGGCCGTCTTTACCAGGGGGTGCAAGGGGTGCGGTGCACCCCGGGCGCTCACCTTTTAAAGGTAATGAAAAAATATAACGCTATAGTAAACAATTACACAATAGGATATTTGACTGTCATAGGATACACAATAGGATATTTGACTGTCATAGGATACACAATAGGATATTTGACTGTCATAGGATACACAATAGGATGTTTGACTGTCTTAGGATACACTCCCGCACCCCGGCGCAGAATAGACTTAAGACGGCCCTGGGAACCACACCATTTGTAAAAGAGTGTGGTGGTTAAAACTCGCTAACTCGCTTGGCTAGCGTGGCGTTTTGAGGCTATATATACCTCATGCACAAGACAATGTGTATGAGAAGGCCCGTATCCAGTAATGTACAGAAAAAAGGCCTGATGACGGTTATTTTATGGTTTATAATGATGTTAGAGGTATCTATTTGGTAATATCGTGAGTTCAAGTCAGGGCCCGTACTAATGAGCTTATTAGTATGGATTAATCAATTTATCACTAGTCCACGGTGAAGGAAAACTTCGAGGGAAATCCGTGTGCCCGAGAATTGCGGGCATGGTGGATTATAATTCAAAATCAGTTTTTGCGTTTACAAGGGAAGGCCTGTGGTCTTCAGTGGGACTTTATAGTCTTAAATCCTGTCGTATCGCTATTAGACACTGCTTCTTTCTAAATGATTTTCAAAGTGTTTTTGAATGACATCACAATCAAAAATGAATCTATCATCATCGCTTGTATTACTACTTATCCTCTTATTCTAATTGTCTTATTGCTTATACTTTGACTATTCTGTGTATATGTATTATAAATGGTATTCATGTATATAATGTGTATGTTTATTATGTGAATATATATTTATTATATGAAATTATGTATACTGTACAGTCTGTACCTGTGATTAAAATATTTATTTTCTCTCTACTCAATGGTAGACTGGCAGAGATCGCTTTTAACGATAAGACCGCTTTTTGTGCATTTCATGTGTAATGTCTGTCCACTGCCTTTTTTTGTTTTGGTGTTCAATAAAGAGTTCTATCAAGGGTAGTTTATGATGTAAAATAATAAAAGTCTATTATAGGCAACTAAGTCGCTCTATGAGTATACATCAATCAATTCACACCGAGTCCACCTGGGTAGATTATTAGTAGATTATGACCCGAAATCCCCTTGTGATGGCAAGGGTAGACCTGAAGAGGGACGTTATAGGCTCTTCGAACGCGTAACTTACTTTAAAAAGACACGCATATAATGTCTATAAACTAATAAATGTAACAGACTTCATTTTCCATTTCTATTCACGCTAATTTCTCACCAGCGCCTTTTCATTTCTCTCACCAATTTCAGATACCTACTTGTTTGTATTACACTCACAGCACGAAGTTGGCGGTGTAGGATATATACTTTAGTACATGTACGTGTGTGTGGAGAGGGCTTGCGTTGAGTTGACAAATGAAGTACAATAACTCCGGCTCAACTGAACACTGACGGATATACCGTGTGTTTACAGCATGTGTGTGTCAACAGCGACCGCTGACCTCCAAAAAATTCATTGCCTTCCTGCCTTTATAAGCTAAAGTAAGTAATGTAACAGAAAGAAATGTAAATTTTGTGAGAAATTAGTTTTCGTCGTTTTTGTGACGATTTCAAAGAGAAAGTCGAATTTTCAGATTATTCTTTTGTCTTTTCTCCACTTTAGTCATTTAACTTTGAATACAATTATTCTATGATTGTATTGTAGGTACTAGTATTTATGTATAGGTAGGTGCAGTTTCTATATATTTGATGTATTAATTAATAGAGATTGTTTTTGTTGGACATATTGAACATCTCCATACATATAACATAATCGTAACAGAACCGTGTCTGTACATGAAATATTTAAAAAATAACATTGCAGTGTAAAGTACATGTGGTACAGAGCCACGTCACAAGTTCACGTGCACGAAGTCGCTGGCACCGCTAGTGACATAATATTTATGTACTAATTGATATACTGTGGTTAAACTGTCGAGTGTGCGCCCGTCTTCGAGTTCTTGTCGATTATAAATTGACAAAACACACCTACCTGTTAAGATAATCTAAGTATAACTACTTAGATTGCGAGTGTTTATCGTTAATTTTTACTAATTTAATCTGAATCGAGCTAGTTCGCGTTCTTGTCTAACACAAAATGGGACGCCAAATTATAAATAATTAATAATAAATAAATAATACCTAATAAACAATGAAATATATACTTAGAATATATAGCTTAGATGACTTAGAGTTGAAACGACACATCATTGAAAATCTCAAAAAGGAAATTTTTATGGCCTAGCATTCTTTATATGTCAAATTGGTGTTCTGTACTCGTATATTGTATAATTCTCGAAAAACAAACTTGACGTATTATAGTTATGAGAATTCAGTTTAGAGTGAATAAAATGTATAACCACATACGTCAATGTTAACTGTTTTAATAACATTAAAAGTAGGGCTATTTAAACTTATCACTTCATACGTCTACTAGTATGCTTTACACAAGTCATGAACACAGCTGCAGAATTAACGTATACATAACTTGACTTGCTAAATTTTGAGATACTCAAATTTCAGAAAGAAAATTCATTGAGCTGTACCGTTTTTAAGACATCATTTATTTGAAATTCGAATTCAAAAAGCCATTTAATCAAAACGAAAAAATAAAGATATTGTTGTATTCACTTTTTTATTGCATTTCACCCGCTTTTCTTTGCAATAATGGCATGGAGAACATTTTCGTGCAATGATGTTATATGATTTTAAAGTTGGTTTAAATGAAAGTAAGTGTAGAGATATATTAGTATCAGCTTTTGGCGCCCTCGCACCGCCCCTGCAACAATTTTTAGATGGTTTTCTCAATTTAAACAAGAAAATTTTTCCTTGAAAGATGATGAGAGAAGTGGCCGTCCTGCGACTTCTGTAAAAAATGAAAACATCGAGGCGGTAAAGAAAATGTTGCACGAAGACCCAAAAACTACTTAAAAACAGATAGAGGAGACTTAAAATTTCATCGCCGGTCATTCATGAAATTTTACACCAACACCTTCAAGTCAAGAGCTTTGTTCGCGTTGGGTTACTCATTCACTGACTGCTGAAAGAAAACAGCTCGCTTGACATGGTGCCGGGAAAAGACTGTGAAATTCGAAAATGGAGAGGGACGGAATATATTTAATATACCTACTGGAGATGAGAGTAGGACTTATCAGTATGACCCATTAACTAAGCGGAAATTAACGGTTTGGGTGTTTCCAGCCTCACAGGAAGATCAAACGTGGGCGCAGTGTGGGCCAAAAAGTCGTGACAATATTCTTCTCTGCGGGTGGCCATTTAGCAACAATTTCTTTAAATGCTCAAAAAACTGTTAAAGCCCAATGGTACAGTGAAGTGTTATAGCTGTATTCGATTCGATGTGTTAAATCAAAAACATCCTAAAACAGGTTTGAGAGATCTTTTCTTGCATCATGCATGACAATGCATCATCTCACAAAGTAAAACTTACCCAAGAGTTTCTGAAGACCACAGATATCTAAGAATTGAGCCACCCTCCATTTAGCTCCGATTTGGCTCCATACGACTTCTTTCTCTTTCCAAAAGTGAAGCTTGGGCTTAGTGGCATTCTTTTCGACAGCCCCGAGCACTCTCGGAATGCTTTTATGGCAACTGTTGAGGATCTCGCTAAATAAGAGTATCGCCAGTGCTTTAAATCTTGGTTTAGACGAATTAATCGCCATATAGAGACTAATGGAGTATTTGAGATGTAGTATTGGACTATTTTGAGAAATTGTAATAAAAATTTGTGTTGTAACCCAAATATTGTTTTTTGTATCTCAAAATTTAACTAGTCACCCACGTAATCTTTTAAAGACTTATTTTTTAAATCCGAGGTACTGTATCATGGCGCTTTTAAAGTTTACACGTCTGTCAAGATTTGTAAATATTGGTTATTCTTACTATACTTCTTAGGTACTCCTAAGAAGTATAGTAAGAATTTGTTTACACGTCAGTATAGTTATATTAGTTATAGTCAGTATAGTGTTTACACGTATAGTAATACTTCATTGTTAATAGCGACGTTGACGCGGTTGTGTTTCTGCTTTATCGATAGAGTATCGATACCTTTGAAACCAGTGCGATATTATAAGAGCTATATATAGTTTTACCGGTAGAAAATTGAAATTCCAAGAACTATTTACTTTACTTACCTTACTTACGTTTTTACTTTTCCTGTAAAATAGGATTTTTGATGATAGTTCTTTCAGCTCTCAGTCCTCTATATGTAAGATATTTTAATAAGAAAACGGTACATTCACGTAATACATGAATTACGTGAAGTAAATACATGTACTTCACCCGTAAATAATATTTATATAATATTAATGAACGATTAATAACATCCTGTTTGATTATAATCTTAACAAATCGTTGAACTGTTTGCAATACAAACCATATTTAGTTTGGAACCCGAATTTCATAATAAGCGGTAGCGAGTGATCCTCGCGGAGGTGAAAATTAATTAAACAGTTTTGGGGTTACATTGAAACAGCTGCTGCTGATATTAGCTGTATTCATAATCAATATTCAAGTTCGTGTGAAATTAGTTTACACGTGTAGGTAAGCGTGTAGTATAGGTACACTTGTGTTTAATTTCTACACACATAGGTACACATTATGCAGGTTTATGCTTACGCAAAAAGTTGTTTATGGCAACCAGGATTTCAATTTAATGAATGATCAATGCTTTATCATCTGGTACATAATTTACGTCCTAACAAACACTAAGTTGGTATTATCTATGTATAGCAACAGGAAAACTGGCATCGGTATAATTATTTAAAGTATCGGCCAATGAAGCGTGCGAACAAATACAAATTCCTTTGCAGTTCATTATCAACTTATTCAATAAACGGTTAGGCAGTGCTAACCGCAAACATAACGTTGTAGAACAAACTTATTTATTCAGTTAATGCGACGAAAATGAAAATCAGCTTAATAATTCGTTTACCAACGCAAAAAAAGCTTATAATCGTGCTAACGCTCAGTTGGCCAATGCTTTACATCGGCTGGGAACTTTACCACATGTGACCCATTGTTAAGGTGATCCGCTTTATTAATAATGATTAATGGTCAACAACCTTTAATGCCATTGTTTAATAGAACAACTATTCGTAGGTACATCTGATTTTTATTTTTATTAGGGAAGATTGTGTTAATGGACAACTGTCCAAGGCCAGTTGATCAGACAGAGAATTTACTTTTATAATATTTTTTCCTATGTAGAGGAATAGACAAGTGTTCGTATTTATGACTTAAGTATCGTTACACTAAACACATATCGTGTCGGGTTCATATGAAATTTAGATTTAATCTCAAATTGATTCGGAATGATGGCCGGGCCAACCGCGCGAGCAATCGAATATCTTCCTAGTCGAGTCACGTCTCGAATACGTATGTATACTGTATATATACAGCACGAATCCTAGTTTGCAACGGTCTACTCAATCAAGATGGTCTAGAGCCATGACACTAGGGTTGAGATATTCAGCGTAAGAGGACGTTGAAAGAGCAGCTTATTCTAAAACATGAGTTATTTCATGGGGAATTATTATTCGCTTATTCAGTCTTTACTTGTTTCATATGTGTTGATGATTCAATCAAACTATAGATACCGAATCAATCATACATTTAACATACTAAGCATCCGTAAAGATGTTGCATCTCTCAGCGTTTTCTACCGCCTTTATAATGGGGAATGTTCTGAAGAGCTGTTCAATTTGATGCCAACCTCGGGTTTTTACCATCGCACCGCTCGGCATCGTCGTGCGGTTCATCCGCACTTCCTTGACATAGAGTCGCTGCGTACAGTGCACTCAAAAGACACTATATACCTACCGCGAACCCGAAAGTTGGGGAATGAACTGCCAGCTGAGGTGTTTCCCTTAAGCTACGACATGGGGCTCTTCAAGAGAGCTGTGAACAGAATTCTGCACGCTCGACAGCGCAACCGCAAGCCCCCTGGTGTTGCAGGTTTCCATGGGCGGCGGTGACCACTTACCATCATGTGGCCCGCCCTCTCGTCTGCCATCTATTCTATAAAAAGTACTCGTACCTGTAGAACCTGCGTCACACCCCACGCAGTAACCGCAGCTACGTCGAAGATCCGTGATAATAGGTAAGGATAATAGGTTATCCTTACACATAACACAATTGAAAAACAAATGACTGTTTGATGAAACAAACTTTATTCTACAGCCAAAAAGTTCCATTTTCAAATACTGTAATTACTTTTTAAATATTGTTTATGTAAGTGGCCAGTTCCGGAAATTTTCAGTGTGACCTATGTATACACTGCTTTTCGAATTAACAAAATTCACGCAGCAACCAAATGCAACCAGCACTTTCAGTCTGTTATTCACGCGGTTTGTAGTCACAAAAAAAAGCCTCTCTTTATTCGCAGTGCGTTATTACTCTATTTGCTAAATCGATTTCTTAGAGAATTAGATAGCAATTAAGTAATAGTTTCGGGTATAGTACGCATGTGTTTTTGTGTGTTGTACACAGTAAATACACATAACATACTTTACTCGTAACATAGTGTTGGAGTGTGTGTATATTGACGATCATGTAAAGGCGGATACAGTTAAAATGCTTTCCTAACAACCCGCAGGACGAAGTCTTCAGATATTTCGATTCTTGTGCCGTTGGCGAATGCTTGGTTTGTAAACCATTGTTTTCAGTACAATGTAAGGGTTTAAAATCAACATATTCGCAAAAACCTGCCTTGTTAGCAGGCTGTCTTGCGTCTTATTAAAATTCCGTGCGGTGTTGCACTACGGGAAAAACCTATAATTGCTGGAAGATACCGCGATAATTGCGGGCGCAAATAATATAGCTGTTTAATTTCTCGTACAAATAAACTCTACACTTACACCGACCGTAAATACTTTTCAGAGAGAGTAAGCTTTTTGGAAGATATGAATCATATATTTGCAATCAAACTGTCTATTTGCTGGTATGGTCTACCATTATCTATGGTCTAATACTCGTATTATTACCTTTTCTATCTTTCTAGGGTTTTATTTGCCATAACTAAACTTAGAGCAATTGTATTATTTCATTTATACTATAATATCTTATGGAATGCTAATACTAGATTTAAATTAGTGGCCAGTCAAGCATTTTGGCCCAACAGGGCCAGTAATACGATAAAGAACAATTGGAGCTCAGGGCTCATGTAGCTTGGTAGGTTAATTGACTCTCACCTAACAATTGTACTTTTCAAACAGCATTATTTAATATAAAAATTGACCTCAATACCACATAAAATATCCCTACAGCAAGTTGAAGTGTAGTAAATATAAGTATAGTAATAGTAAGTGTAGTAATACTAAATGTAGTAAATATAAGTGTAGTAATAGTAAGTGTAATAAACATTATGTAGTTTTGTAATGTGATATCAAAAAAAGACGAAACTGCATAAATAAAGACGTGATATTTTTGCGACAGTAGATGCTAGCTTATGTTATTCATAAACCAGCCTCAAACACTTAATAAATGTGCTCTCCAAAGTTCCACAACAGAACACATCAGTTTAACTGTCACTTGCCGCTATTTCTGACTGGAAACAATTCCAGAAATGAAATATTTTTAAGGCCATTAGCTGGAAAGCCTTCTCACCTCGGCGAACTTAGTTGCGCTGTGTTATGAATTAGCTATGACGGCTTCCCTTTTCTTTTCCACAAAATATTTTACGATATACGCGGTTCTTTGTTGCTTTTGTTATTATCACAGTAAAATTATTCACATGATTTAACAGAGTGGAGGTTTTTATTGAGATTCTTAATAGAATTTGATTTTTAATATAATAAATTTGAGATTTCTTAATATAACTTTGATGCTTTTAAAGGATATAATTTGTAAAGAAGTTGATCGAGAAAAATTAATCACATAATTTAGTAGTTATTTTAGTTTGAATAATGAAGGTAGGAATTTGAATGGGTAACAGCATATCAATAAATATATGTATAAACAAAAGTTGTAGAGACTGTTTATGAAAGATAAGTTAATATATCACTGCATCTTTACGATACCTAATTATAATTATTGAACATCAAATAAGGGTGAGTACAAACAGTCGCAGGGTGGGCACGGCGACAACGCCACGAATCGGTCAATATTGCCGGATTACCCGGCTTTGTACAACTGATGAATAATTGTGTCCAGCATCCGACCCGGATTAAACCGCTTTCTGCTGATTTAATTGACAATCCTAGTATATGTTACCTATTAATAGGACAAACACGACATCCGTAATCCGTTCCAAATGACAGAGTTGGGGTTCATTATACTCTATAATGGGATGAGCAATTTAGATTTTTTGTTGATTTTATTTCTATACCTATAGTAATACTACTGAATTTGACCCTGTTTCTTATGTTAGACTGTACACTACTGTACAGAGCGCATAGACTTGCTACGAGCGCAACATTCTATGCTTGCTACGCAAAGGCTTGCTACGCGTATATATGCTACGTAGGTACTTGCTACGCGAGTGCCTGCTAATACGTACATACGAGTATGCATGCTACGCAGATATTTGCTACACGTTGTGAGTTTACTATGCAAATAATTGCTATACTATATTATGCTACTATACGGTCAGTTTTCTAATATGCGTGTGGATAGAAAGAGCGCTCCGTCATATTGACTATGTATATTTATTTAAAATATATGAATTTAAAATTACAGAAAGCGTTTATTACCTACTAATATTGTAAATAAATAAAGTTTAATTTATTTTTAGTTTATCCCTTCACTAAGTGTACCATTACCTAAGTGTGTCACTTTGTTACCGTAGTCGGTTGTTATAAACAGTATTCTTAAATATAGTTTTTCGTATTGGTTTTAATGTACGAAGCTGGCAGACCTGCATACAGTCCACCTGATGGTAAATGGATACTGTGGTCCATAGACATCCGCGATACATGCCAACATAAGTACAAAATGACAAACCTTGGCACGCCCCTGGATGCGCTGCCTATCTTTGGAGATATAGGAATGGATTTGTAGAAAGGGTTGAGAAAATGGGGAGGGATTGGATGGGAATGGCTTCTGACACATCTCACTCACTACCGAAACGCGTACGTACATTAAGGAAATAAGATAAAGTGGGAAATTCTCCATTTAAAGATAGTCTTATGTGAGAGAGGGGTAACGTGGCCAGTCGAGCGCGCCCAGCGGTTGTTGGATTGCAGCGTGCACTCTTCCCCTTAAAAGACTTTAAGAATTGAAAGGATATGGTTGAGAAACATATCTAAGACGTGATTAAAATGTTTGTTAATATTCTGAATAATATGAAATAATCCGATACAACCAAAAGGACGCACTGTGCACCGATTGGTATGCCTACTTATAGGTATCTACTCGAAGTGTATTGAACGCAGCTACAATATCCGGATATATTGTCCACGCCCTTGTTAAATTACCGGCTTTGTATGACTGATGAGTCATTGTGCAGTTCAGAGTTCCGTCCGGATGTAAGTACTTGTTCGAACTTTGTCAACTACCCACCTATTTGAAGTACAATCGAGACATTGCTGTTCATTTTCCTGAAATTGTAACGATATTGTAATTCAGTAAGAAAATAACGGTAAAAATGCATTTTCCTGAAATTTTAAAATCTGCAAGTCTTATAAATTTTAAGTACTTGCATTTAAATATGGATTTTTTGTGAAAATTATATTTTTTTATTAAAAGTAAATTGATTTTTTATTTGTCTATATTAAGTTCGAGTACTTGCGTAGATATATTACTGTGTATAAAAAGTAAAAAGAAATAAAATATTGAAAAGTTTTTTCTACCCACTTCTGAGACCGAATTAGGTTGAACCTAAATTCAAATTCGTAACAATATGTCAGACGAGGCGTTTATAAATGAAATGTAACCGTTATTGCGAGTCAAGTAGTCCATTTACGGTGCGGTCGACGGAATGGCCGCGGTTGACGAAATCGTCGCGTTAATTACCCGCGCCGGGGCAAGGGACTACCGAGGGCACCACTTTCACTTGACCCCTTTACATTTTACAGGCACACTGCAGACTTACTCGACATGAATATCGATTTTTAATTTCCATCAAAAATTTAAAGCGATGATAACTAAAAGATATCACGATACACAAGGTCGGTCGATTTCAATTTCACAATTTTAATGATAGATATGCACGGTGCATATCTATCTTTCGACAAATACTTATCTTTAATTAAATTTTATTTAATATTTGTCGTTGGTGTAAATCTAGGGCGCGATATATAAAACAAATACAATAAATAAGATGATGACGGCCAAATTCTCATTTAGTTACTTTTCATTGGTATTAGTCGCCAAAACAGACAAAAATAATAAGAGGAAAGGTGTTTTAGAAGGAGATCACGATCTCCAGCACTTAGGTGAACGACAGGAGACGTTTATATAAAAAGAGGAAACTTTTTACCAGTTTATTAAAAGTGTTTTGTCCTCATCTAAAAAAATATTGTTACTTTACTTAAAATCTTTTTCAACAAGCAACTACAAACCAAGGTTTCTAGTTGCTTGTTGAACTATGAGTAGATACTATCTAGTTGAAATCTTCAGTTTTCTTTGAAATCATAACTTTATTTCACAGCGATCCTCATGTGCATAATAATATGATGCATCGTTCACATTGCTAATAAGTAATATGGCATACCAGTGAATTCAATTGATTCAACGCGACGGATTGAATTGATTCAACGCAATAACTGTCTATAGATGTAGTCATATTATGCTCTCGGTTTCAGAAACTCCACATACTATTAAACCATCGATCTATTATATTAAAACTACGTATTCAGTAAATAAAATTCCAGTTTATAATAAAAAATCGAACAAATACCTTTTTCTTGTAGGCTGTTCATGAAATGAATGCCTATTGATCAAAAAAGGGCCAAAATATAATGGCACTGCTATAACAATGCTATTATACGACCCTAGCCTTGTCACAGTAACCGCAGCAGCCTAAACGGATTCCTTGGTTAATTCCCTCTCACTTTGATTTACCAGTTAGATACGTACTTGCCCTTATACAGATTTCGAATAGAACTTTGGAAGGGACTCAAGCGACCCTGTTTATTCCTCTTGTAACTCAGCATTAGAGATTTTATTAGTAAACTGTTGTCATAGAAATATAAGTAGCTGTCCCATTGATATTCATATTATATTCCGTGAGCTTAGACTATAACAATCATCTGGACATGTACCGAAATAAACAAGAATTTAAGAGTCGCATAATATACAGTACCTATAGATAGACCAACAGTAAGAGTTAAAACACGAGTATAATTTAGAAATACTTGTAATTGATTACGATTGTGTTTTACGTTATTTTTAAAGTTATGTAGCTGTTGTTGAATAAATTTTTTTAGATTCCTTTTTTAGAATTTATAAGCAGAAGACCCCTTTGCTTGCAGTTGGAACTAGATAAGATTTAGACATTTGAAAAAAAAAACTTAATTTTTGAGGTGGTCTATTGATTAATCTGAAATCAATCCGGATCTAGTTTTAGGTTCCCATAATATTTATCCTAATCATGTTTCTTTTAACGTTTCTGTTCAAGGATGTTTTTTAAATATAATTCTTAATTCAATTACCAGGTCAGAATATAAAAAGAGGTTTCCATTTACACGTGGTTACGCTAACACAAGTAAAATATATTAACAAAGCCATTTAGTCCCTTCTCTTTCAACTTCAAAGCGTGACCTCAACATTCCGTCGAAAGGTCCAAATTCCACGTTGCAATTATTTAGATTTAGCTAAAGCCACGATTTCTTGAAATTCAAACTTAGCCGATTTTCCTCAAACCTTTCATGGAATATGGTCAAGGAATGAACGCTATTATATTAAAGATATTTGGTAAAACTTCCATTTCTTGTTTTCATACTGTAAATGTAAAAATGTTAAAGTACATTTTTTTTTTAAATTTTTTTAATGTTACTCTCTATAAGATTTGAAAGGCAATGAAATAAAGTTGGAATCATATTTCATCCAATAATACCTGTGGAACAGCGGTTACGAAAACATTTTCCCAAGCAGGATAATTGATGAGAAATCTTTATAAACTTTCTTTTCTCTCGCCTTAATTCATACTAAAATAACGGTAATACATTGTCAAGGGGATAAAAGTGTTTTAAAGATTAAAAAGTTATTCGAAATAATACCAGTTGATGTCGTATATCATGTTTCAGATGCTCTTAGTACAATTGTCAAGGGAGGTGTCCTCGGTGTTGGATGCTGCGGATCACAACAAGATATAAAATTTATTTCATTCCTATATGCAACAATTATTTTATGTTTCCAGAGACGGTATTGAGATACCAAGTATTTCGTGCAGAATTATGCACGTATGACTTAAACATAAATTTGAAGTTGTTAACATGTATCACAATCACAATACACAATACTACAAAGTATTTTCTTATTTATATACTTTATTGTACACACAAATGATGAACTGGTTCATAAAGAAAAATACGTCCAAAAGGTATACTTATCCCCTAGGAGATTTCTATGAGCAAAGCTAAGAGAGCGCTAGGCGAGCACTTAGAGATTTATTTTAATGTAACTGTTGACATTTCTTTTCAATGATAATTCAATGCTTCAGGGTCATTATTTAAAGATTCAGAGTTGGGGATCTACAAGTATATTTTCTGCCTTAATTTTCACCACTTCATTCACATGAATAATATAGGTGTTATAATATTGTGTATGCAAGTATGTGTATTTATATGTGTATGTATGTGTATAATGAAATATTATATAATTTGTGTATACTATTATTAATGTACTATATTTAAAGCAAAATTGCACCCGTGTCTCTATTTCTGTTTGATCTGGTGGTTGACTGGTGGTAGAAAATACGATATGGCATTAAGTCCGCCATTTGTACAATTAATTGTGAATAAAGGTTATAAATAAATAAATAATTGCATATATTTGTTTCAGCTAATTAAATCAGAAATATACTCGTATTTGCGTTAAACGTGTGCTATTATCGTGTCGTTATACCATACCAACGTTTGGCTTGAGACCACACGTTAACATGTGCTATCAAGCGTGTAAATTTAATTACGAATTTTGAGTTTTGATACTATTTATGAGTTTAATAAGGTTATTAATATGTAGTATTAATAATTAATATTTATAAACCACCACAAATCCGTTTAATTCAATCATTAAAATTACAATCCCTATGTAGGCTGTTCCGTAAATGAATTATTATTAGGTCCATACTTATAATTTAAAATCAGTTATTAATCCTTGTATTTAAGGATTAAATGGCACGGTTTTCGAAAGGCATGAACTTAATTACTGGATTTTATTTCGATTTAGTAATTAATTTACAGTGGTTATTAATTAATAATTTTAAATAAAAGGTACGTATGTAGGTAATAATACGTTTATACCGAATATATTTATGATTTAAAAATACTGTTTTTTAATTTTGAAAATGAAAGTACCTGTCTAACAATGAATTAAAAGCTCCATTTCAGCGACAGAACTTAAGTTACTTAAAGAAATTAATTATGTTACAAAATCCGTCTCTTTCAGCAAAGGCTCTCGAATTTGAAATTTGAGTTTTGTTCATCTAATTAGTATACTTTCGGCAGTATTGTTAAGAAATCGTGTTTGAAATAGCAAATCCACTGAGACGGTTTGTTATTATTTAATTCGTCAATTGTATTCTGTGCACTTACCTTTTACCACAGAGGCATTGTTTAAGTGTCCCCTGAAATAGCAAATTTATAGAGAAACACTTTTATTTGTTTATTGACTTCTTTCTTATTAAAATAAAGTAGCTAACTTGGAATATTTTGCATGTAAACCTAATGCGATATCAAAGTCGAAAATCCAATCGAAAACAAAATCGTCATCAGTTCATTAACTCACGAGTATTTTATTTTATTAATGTGTCTACGAAAGCCTCGGGGAGACGCTTGGTTGATGCATCGATGTGATTACATATGTTCATCATCATAATATAGAAGGCTTATACTTACTTCATTTGTTCACATATGATTAGATCGTCGTTATCCAGCATAAGTGGAACTAGGTATACTGGCTTCAATGGATATTAATTAAACCTAATCAATTGCTATTAATATCGGTAATAACAACATAATATATCAGACGTCTACATATAATATTACCTAGATTTAATTAGTATTAAAGTAAATATTAAATTGATATGTAAATTGATATTTAGTAACTAGAAAACTAGAAACTAGAAAATTAACATAATAATGTACATAACATAATAATATACCCTAGTAAATAGATATATGTAAGTACGTATAATATTATTACTATACATTTTAATATTGAGCTATATATAGAATAATATGTACATTAATTGGTACATATACGAACTTAAGAGTCTTATGGGATGTTAAAGTGGTTGATTATATAAATATTCAAAGGTTTCTCTTACGATATTCTATCATTTGACGCTTCTCTTGTTTAACACTGTTCACGCCTGACAACCTCGGAGCCCTGGAATCTGGCTCTAGATAAGAGATCTTTCTAAATTCTTATTTAAAACAAACTGTTTCTTGCTTAAGCTAAAACGAGGTAAAGGTTTGCTTTCTTAATGCTTGTTGCATTATCCTTTAAAGTACTTTTTTATGCATTGTTATATTTATTAACTGTATAGTATTCTAGAGTTCACCGTTTCAGACCATAGACTCGCGATCTATTTATAATTCATATTTATATTCCGCAATCAATAGAAACGAAAATACGAGTATATTCCTCCTCGTCACACACACATACACACCTCCAAAATAGTTTTTAATGCTGGTATAACAGTTTCTCGATCAATCAGTGGCCTGAGTTAAGTTTCTCTCGTTTGCAAACGCTATCTTTGCCTATTCGTTCGCTAGAAGTGCTGATTGAATGTGTATACAGTTTACAAAGTTGGAGAAAACAATTGGAAAAAAACAGTTGACTCAATGCTATAGTTGAGTTTATAAACGAAAAAACTTGCACTCAGGTCACTGATTTGTTAGAAACACCTTAAAATACTGTTTCAAAGCGTGTCTGTTGTGGTTGTGGTAAGAGGGACAAAGCTCGGTAGAGTCTCAGAGCTTATGTATCTAACAGCCGTTGCACTCCGCTACCCCTACGATAATGAACTACGGTACCTACTACGCGTAAAGCGTCGGATAGCGCAAGCCCATACTGGCGGATTGCTATAGTTTTTCTATTTGCTATGTGTGCCGCGTGCTTACACAGACGCGCGTGAGTGCGTTAGAATCGGGCCGTTTGAATGGAGCTCACTAGCTGTTAGATAAGTTGTGGTGGAGTGTAATGAGGCGACACGAAAATCTCTTTAGACTGTTGAATTAAGTTTGGCTCGCATGTTGTCGTCGCGACGTTGATTTCCCTGTAGACCTGCCGATTCCTTCGAGCTGAACATCACTGCACTATACTTGATTAAATGTTAATTTGTAATCAGCTTTTATTTAATATTTACATTTTGAATATGGTGTTTAGAATATAACTCTTATTAATTAGAGGATTAAAACCAATTTCGTTTGCAATACTTATTAATTATTTCTTCTTAGAAGAATGGTAACTATTCGTAAAATTTACAAGTCTTATTACTACTGTAACTATTTTACCAGGTTATTGTAGTTTATTTGCTTAATTAAACGACTAAATGGAAGTAGTCTCTCTTTTAGCTGCAGCTCAACCGTATTTTTAATGCGAGGAAATCAATATAACATTTTTGGTAAGGTTTATTATTCCTATACAAGAAAAGTCATACATATTTAACGCAAAATTTTCAGATTTGTATGAAGTTTCTTTACCGTTCCTATCTTTTTACTGTCAAGATGTAGAGAGAATTAGTTTGTTTGTAAAAATCTTATTGTTGTTCAATAAGATTCTTACTTATTAATAAAATTATACTTCATCTATGCTATACTGTCGGTCGGGTGAAGCCGGAGAGGGCAGCTAGTGTTTAATATTGTAGATAGAGTCGTATAATGAAACGTAATATGTCCGGTGGCCACTCGATCAATTAATTAGTTCCGCCGCGTTTAGCAGCTGATATTCAGCAATCACCACTCCCGGGGATACGTAGGCATTATTTATAAATGTATATAGATACAAGTTTATATATTTTAGGTATTTAGTTTTAAAAATACCCACCATAATTCATTTGTCTATAAATCCAGACACGCGAAGTATTTTGCAATCCTACTCTGGCAAGCTTTTGGTAAACAATGATTGTATTTTCGGTAACAAAAATCATGAAATATTCCATAATCATGAACTTGCGGGCCGAAAAGAGTCCGGATTAAAAATGTTTTATCGCGACAAAGAGCTAGAAAGCCAATATCTTCTGCTTAAACTTCTTTTAACTCTTACCCTTTACCTAATTCTATTATCTCTACTAAATCTCTACTTCTAACTGTCCAGATTGAAGGTTCAATGAAAATGTTATAACGAAGTTTATTAAAGCTGTTTTTGTACCATATCACACCGTTTGTAACAAATAGTGCCCTATGGTAGTTCAAATATATAGTATGGTAGTACGATTGTAAAAATAGTAGAAAAATGGATTGTGCCCTTTCGGTTATGAAGAGATTAGATGGAGTAAGAGCACATCTTAGGTATGAAAGTCAATAAAAGGAATAACTACGCGATGGTATGTGGCCACATATAATTGGTACAGGTTCGATAACCGATCGAGTCTTCGAATGGAGATCACGTACCGGGAAACGTAGCGTGGGATGCCCTCCAGCCACGTGAACTGACTACTTAAACAAAGTCGCTGGTAGTGGATGGATGAAAGAGCAGAAGATCGTGTATCGCCACCACACCACACCACACCACGCCACCATCGTGTGTCCAGAAGTGGAAAGACACAGGCTGATGGTATGGCATACCGTACTGTGGAACTATGCATACCGCGAACTGCGGTACGCGATGGTAATAAATAGGTGAATAAGCAGAACAATAATTACAATCATTACAAAACGTGTGAATGATTAAAATGTGTCTATAATAGGGTACGAATATAGATATAATACGAAGGTTTATTGATTAAATCAAAATTTAAAATAGCATGTTGCGCGCTCATTACCGCTTTTGGTTATAAAGTAAGCAAGATTTACCGTTATGAGAACGGTAATGTTAAATACCTACTCGGTAACAGGTTAGGTGTCAGTTAATTTCGTTACGATGGAGATAGGGCACGTTACCTTTCGCCTCCGGCACGTTTCCTTTGCCACCTTTTACAGTCCCTGTTCAAAAGTTTATATAAAAATAGAAGATATTCGTAAATATTTAGCAACGAGAAGGATAAACGTTTTATATAACGCAATGTTTAGTTTATATTATATTCACGTTATTATGATATGGTCGAATTCATCACCATAATTCATCTTATAAAGCCCCTGTTACTTCATGAATCCTTAACTAACACCAAATGGGTATAAAGAAAATTAATATTTTACAAGAACTGTGAACCCTTTAATTGGTATTTTATTAGTTACTAGCAAAACCCGGCAGACGTTGTCCTGCCATAGAAGTTCGTGTGCTGCAGCGCCATCTAGTGGCGAGTTACAACAAAGTCGATAGCTCGAAAATATTCTCTGTGCTCAAATACCCATGTATACCAATTTTCATGGCGATCGGTTGAACGGTATAGAAGTTGATGTGCTGCAGCGCGATCTAGTCGCGACTTACAACAAAGTGGATAGCATAAAAATCTTCTCCACGAAAAAATACATATATGTGCCAATTTTCATGGTGAACGGTCAAACGGTGTCTAAGTCTATTAATCTCAAACAGATATACCAACATCCATTTTTATATATATAGATTGCAGATATGTATCACGTATATTACAATATTATATATCTCTTTAAAACTATTATAAATAATTAATAAGTTGTCTATTAATGTTGACTTGTTCTGCGAGAGAGGGAGGGTGCACGATGCAATCCAACAGTTTTTTTTTTTTTTTATAGAGAAGAGGGCGGACGAGCAAGCGGTCTCACGTAATGGTAAGTGTTACCGCCGCCTTTAACCTGGAACTAAGAAGAACACCTAACTAAGAACCTAAGCCTAAGAACACCTGGTGTTGCAGGTGTCCATGGGGACACCTGCAACACCAGGGGGTATGCGGGCGCGCCGCCGACCTTGCAAAATCCTATTCACAGCTCTCTTGAAGAACCCCATGTCGTAGTTTAATGGGAAGACCTCTTGAGGTAGTTCGTTCCACAGCCTACGGGTTCGCGATATAAAATAATTTTTAAACCGAACAGTACGCGACACCTCCGTATCTAGGAAATGCGGATGGACCGTACTTCTGTGACGGGAGGTGCGGTTGTAGAAACCCGAGGTGGGAATTATATTGAACAATTCTTCAGAGCATTCCCCATTGTACAGGCGGTAGAACACACAAAGAGACGCAACGTCCCTCCGAACGCTGAGGGGTTCTAAACTGCCCGTGAGAGTGGGATCGTTGACAATACGAACAGCACGTCGTTGGATGGAGTCAAATGGGTCCAATTGGTATTTCGGTGCGCCGGCCCAGAGATGTGAGCAATACTCCATGTGGGGCCTCACCTGAGCTTTGTAAAGCATTAGGAGTTGCCCAGGGGTGAAGTACCGCTTCGCTCTTTTCAGCACACCGAGCTTTTTGGAGGCCATTTTGGCCTTACTTTCCAGATGACCCCTAAATTCGACTTTGCTGGAAATGTCGACACCAAGGATCCCAATACTCTCCGAGATCTTAAGAGGTATGCTCTGAAAGCGAGGTGCTACGACAAAAGGGTTTTTTTTTTAGCGGTGAATGCACAGATTTGCGTCTTACTGGGGTTGAAATCCACTAGGTTCAGGGAACCCCAAATCGAGACTAGATTTAGGGAGTCTTCGATTTCAGACACAAGCCTGGATCGACTCTCTTCCACTTCGACTCGAGGGATGTTGGCGCGGCCCCTGTACAAGGCGTCTCCAGTCGCTGGGCGCACTTGGCTGGCTTCGTTACCCTCTTTCACAGAAGACTGCCTAGAAATGTACTGCATTTCCCACTTTATCCTATATACTATATACGTACCACGTCATCTAGGTCTATGCAATAAGGTATGCAATCAAGTATCTCGTAATAAAGTATACAATTAGAGGTACGGTAATTCATAGACGTGGATGACGCGTTCGGGTGTTTCCGGATTAGCCGATGGCCATTGTTTTCGTAATGTATCTGTGCGTACATACGTGTTTCGGTAGTGAGTGAGATATGTCCACTCCTATCCCATCCCTGCCCATTTTCCCAACTCTTTTTCCAAATCCATTCCTACATATCGAAAGGTGGCGCGCATCCGGGGGCGTGCCAACTTGTGTCTTTCTGAACTGATGTTGGCATGTACCGCGGTTGTCCACATGAGCGACAGTATCCACTTACCACCAGATGAACTATATGCTCGTCTGCGCCTTCTTACTATAAAAAAGAAGAAAAAGCACAGTACTAGTAAAACAAGCCCTTCTCTGAAAGTATTTAAATTGCACCGTTCAGTATTCTTGTGAAAAATATGTTTTTAAGTGTTCCGATGTCATTAGACCTTATCTATTCAGTCAGACATTATTCGTGGAATTTTTTTTAATAGTATTTGTTACTAAGACATATTTGTTGCTATATCTGCATGTAAATTTCAAATATTTGTAAATCTTTCTTAAAAATAAAATAAAAGTAAAATTTATAAATATATAAAATAAATGTGTCCACAAAACTTGTGCCAGTCCCGCACAGTTCTTGCGTTATTGCATATTATCGTACAAAAAGCGATTTTAATGCCATAAGGCATTCTCGTAATTAGGTTAAACAGAGAGATACATTGGGAGGTACGATGAGAGTATAATATATATAACTTTCGTTTTACAAATAAAATTTTTACTAAAAACTCTTTCCATATTAAATTAACAAAAATTTATAATATTTTTGACGAGAATTAATAATATCCCGGGCTGATTGATGGCCCTTGACAAATCACTGTTAAGTAATACAGTCGCAGAGAAAAGCTAATATAAATTATAATGTCTACTAGCAACATTTATTTATTTTAGAAGATTTATTAATAATTGCGCAATTAATATGTGATAACTTGTAATGCCCTCAGTGTTCATGTAATTGAATAAAATCGTTACTAACAGTAAATTTTCCTACGAAAATAAAAAAGAATACTTTACTTAATATTAAATAATTACTTTACATTAATTATATTATTTACTTATATACGCCGTCTATTATTCCATTTTATTCTTCATACCCATTGATTGCAAGGGTGTCAGTGCCCTACAAAATTAGACAATTAAGTAAAAAAAGCACAAAAGCACCTTGAGAGATTTCACAGTATTGTAATTTAATTGCATATTGCTTTAAAACTAGGTACTTTGAGTATTATTTAATAAAGTAACTTGTCCTCAGATCTAAATATACAGTGCTTTCGAAAAGTAACGAATATATTCATTATTTCTGAAATTGAGAGTTTTTCGAAAAAATCTTCTGACACGTCGATTTTGTTTTAAACAAAGACACTTTTTGACATACGACCCATATTTGTGACGTCATCGTTGTTCGAGATATGACGTCATCGATATTTTTTTTAAATGGCAACCCCCAATTTTGGCCACGCCATTTGAAAGAGCGTGTCATTCTACGTACATATCGTCGAAAATTATGGTTGCCTGACAGTTGCCTAAGCGACTGAGAATGTTTTTTATTGCTGTCAGATAAAAACTTGAAATCGTACTTCGGTACATAGTTTTTTTTTGTTTTTTGAGTTATTTCTTTAGTTCTTATCTTTTGTTTGGAAAAAGCAGTGTGTTTGAAGTGTTTATTGCGTAGCGACTTTTGTCATTTTATAATAAAATGGTTAAATTTATAAAAAAATGGTTAAATTAACTGAACGAGAACGAATTGAAATTCTTTGCATGATCGGATTTGGAGACAGGATGCGCACCCAAAAAGAAGTAGTTGACTTGTTCAATGAAACTCATCCTGATCGGCTTCCCATTAGCCAAAGCATGGTAAGCAATATTAAGTCTAAATACCGTAACTTTGGGCATGTTCGTGATCTTCCTAAATCTGGTCGACCTTCAAAATCAGAAGAAGATCAATTTAACGTTTTGTTGGCAATACAAGAAAATCATCACTCAACACTTAACCAATTGGCTTCAGATTTCAATATGGCAGCGTCCACAGTTCACAAAATTATGAAAAAAGCAAAGTATCATCCTTATAAGGTATGCCTTGTTCATGAGCCATCTGAAGACGACTTTGATCGGCGAAATCAATTCTGCGAGCAAATGCAACTAATGTTAATGATTTCGTAAAAAACGTAATTTTTTCTGACGAGGCTACGTTTGTTTTGAACGGCCATGTCAATAGGCAAAACTACAGTTATTGGGCTACCGAGAATCCCCGATGGATGATGGAGTATCACACTCAACGTCCTCAGAAAGTGAATGCTTAGTCGACGGAAGAATTCTGGATCCCTATTTCTTTGACGTGAACCTTACTGGTGCAAGATATTTGGATTTTCTTCGAGACGACCTTATTCCTGAACTAATAACTTTGTATCCAGATATAGAGGAACGTGATCTTCCGAGAAATGACATTTTCTTTCAACAAGATGTTGCACCTCCCCATTATGCAGCACCTGTCCGTGCTTATTTAGATGACGTGTTCCCGAATCGTTGGATAGGGAGAAGGGGGCCGATTGAGTGGCCAGCCAGATCGCCAGATTTGACGCCCCTAGATTACTTCTTGTGGGGATACTTAAAAAGCAAAGTATACGTCACTAGACCGGAGAATTTAGAAGATTTAAAAGCAAGAATTCGTCACGAGATACATCGTATACCTCCTGAAGTTATTGACAATGTTCAAAAAGAATTTATTAATCATCTTGGCTACTGTCGGGCAGCCAACGGTGCACAATTTGAACATTTAATTTAGTTGTTGAAATTTAGTATTTTGAAATTTAAAATCGTTTTTCTTAATTTTTTTGTCTAACCTAGATACTCACGCTAATGTAATCATACCATAATTTTTGACGATGTGTACGTAGAATGACACGCTCTTTTAAATGGCGTGGCCGAAATTGGGGGTTGCCATTTAAAAAAAATGTTGATGACGTCATATCTCGAAAAAAGATGACGTCACAAATATGGGTCGTATGTCAAAAAGTCTTTGTTTAAAACAAAATCAACGTGTCAGAGGATTTTTTCGAAAAACTCTCAATTTCAGAAATAATGAATATATTCGTTACTTTTCGAAAGCACTGTAGATACAAGTCATTATAACTAGTCTGGCCGTAAGTTCTGTCACAAATGAAAAATCACTGTTTATTGTATTTTTATGAATTTAAATTTGGAACGTTTTAGTACACCGTAAACTTTAAAACATTTCCTTTAAAACTTTAAACTTTAAAAGGTGTTAAAAAAAATAGAATTGCTGTAATTGCTTTGCATAAGGTGGAAATGGACATATATGTGATATTTAAAACCGCTCCAGATGTTTGGTATCAGCTGTCAGCATTTAGGACATACCCTAAATCAATCCGTACAGGCGAAGAGAGTGGATAAATCAAAATGATTATTAGCTCGTTATGAGGACGAAAGTCACAAAATTATCTCTTATACCGACGAGATAATGTTCACATTTGAGGAGCATTACAAACAAGCAAAATAATCATGTGTATGCCCATAGCTCCAAGGAAGCCTTACAATTAGTTGTAAAGGTACAGCGGGGGCACCACCCTGCTTCTGTGATGGTTTGTTGTGGCGTGTCCTATCATGGACTGACAAAGCTTTATTTTAATGAGAAAGGTAAAAACTTTAACCAAGGTACATACTGCCAAGATACTGCCAAAGAAGACGTTATGTAGCCTCTCAACAAAACACTTTTCCAATACACATATTTTAGTTACCAGCAAGACTCTGCACCTGGTCGCAGGGCGCGAACTACTCAAGCCTGGCTGGAGACCAATGTACCGGACTTCATTGTGGCAGAAGAATGGCCTTCGTCTAGCCCGGACCTCAATCCTCTGAACTATAAATTGTAGTCAGTGTTGGGGGAGATGGCCTGCTCTAAAAAACACAACAACATTGAGTCGCTTAATACATCTTTAGAGGAAATAGTGGCTACGTTCCCTATGGAGACGGTGCGTAAAGCCATACGAGGAGATTTGTGGCCTGAACAAATAAAGGTCTGTATAAAGGTCAAAGGTGTTCATTTTGAATAAAAATATTTCTCTAATATTTTCATCAGTTAATAATTAATTTATGCACACTAATTTCTTTTACACTATATTTAATTTTACATAATTGCAAGTGTGTTTATTTGTAATGGAATATATGGCCAGACTAGGTATATTTTCATATACATTCCATCGTAGTCAAGTACTAATACTTTAGTAATACTAATAATAACATTTAGAGTTTAGACAAAATATACAGAAAAAATATACGTATTCTACACACAGAATATATATGCATATAGAAAAAATATACACACTTTTCTTTGTTGTTTAAATACAAGAAAAAATGTACGGCGTATATGGAATTATTGTACCTTAAAATGTCTTATAATGTTGTGTTATTGCAATTTATTATATTATAACCTTATATTATATTATTATTGACCTTTTGTCTTCAGCTTGTGTAATCTAAAACGAGCTCTATTTAAAGTAATATTGAAAGTACTATTCAAATTATTAGTATTTGTATTATTAGTATCTAAAGTAGTATTATTAGTATTATGTTATTATATAAATTAGTATTAGTATTATAAAGTTATTAGTATTATTTAAAGTAATTGAAATAAAATTCCGTCAGTTAAATTAGCGTGATAATATTGTCACTCGTTACCTTTCTATAATCTAATTGATTTTCTCATTGTCTACTATTTACTACTACTGTTATTGACTACTATTTATTTTCTCGTTGCTAATATGTTTGATCCGTCGGAATGTCAAAATAATATTAACCCAATTATTTATTATTTAGTACCTACTCCTCAACTATCACTCGCAAACAACAATATTAGTTTGATAACTTTAAATGTTTATTATAATTAAATTAGTTTATTATTAGTTTGTGTTCGCGTCAGTACACGTGTCAGGAGCACGGCGGCACTTTTTTCCGGCGCCAAGTTATTGAAGCTCGAGCTCTCGATCACCCTCGCCAAATTTCACGCTGATTGATCGATTTGACTTTAATTTTAAATCTTAATTTCGCCTAGTTCAGGGCACACGTATTAAAAGGAATTATTTTTATTTATTTTATTTAACATTACGGCATTCTCTACTAAATAGTCTTTGGGTTAAACAGAGGTAATACATTGGGAGGTGCCATGAGAAGTATTATAAATATATAATTAAAACTACTTGTATACTATAGTACTATCTATAGAGATAGATAACTCCTTACTGTATACCAACAAATGTTGCAAACAGACAGTTTAAGAAAGAAACACGATTAGTACAACAGACGGCTTTATCGCCAAAGCGATCTCTTCCAGGTAACCTTTAGGCGGTAAGGAGAAAACATATCAATATCAAACAATGAATACAATACAGAAATACAAACATAACACATACATACATATACACACATACGGGAAGTGAAAGGAAGAAAGTAGAATGTAAACAAAGTGAGTATAAAACTAAGTAAGGGAACTCAGTATAAAAAACAAAATAGTGGACGAGAAATAAGGATGCGGAAATTACCGAGTCAGATAGCGCTCCTTGACCAGATTTTTACAACTAAGAATTTTTGAGCGCGGCTTATAGTTAGAAGTATGGCCCTTCCATAACCGGACCGCTTTCACAGTAAAAGATCATGAATAAAAAGTGAGTGGGTAGGAATTTCAAGGAGAAGATTTTCTAAAGAACTAATTTTAAAAGGATGAGAGGATAGATAGTTTCTTCGGCAATGGAATCATTTTTTAATCTTTCCAGGTCAAAGGGAATAAGCCATAAAGAACAAAATTAAAGAAAATATTTGCTAATATAAGGGCTAAAATATCAAGTAGAGGAATTATCATGTTACGGCTGACATTGTCATTACCAACAGCATTGGTACTATAGACAGAATGTTCTTTTTAACATCACACTCCGAGAACTAACTAAATAAAAAAGGAGTGAAGTCCGGAGTTGAAAGAGATGAAAAATGTTGTAAAGTTCTGTTTTTAATAGTATAATTCAACGTAAAAGGTGAGAAGTGTTGATTTAGAGAAACGATGTTCAAATGTTTTTAGAAATAGAGTTTTGACGTGGTTTACCAATACCATGACTTTTAAAAACTTCCAGAGGCGTCCTGGGTCCTCGGTTTCAACACAGCTATGATTATGGCCTCATTGTACATTCCTACAACCGTATAAGTCTATATTTTGTGTTTAAATCTTAGATTTATTACTTTTATATTTGGCTTTTGTACGACACTTTGTTTATGAGAGATCTAATCTCATCCGTAAACCAGGGGACAGGAAGATGTTTCAACTTGACAGGTCTAACTTGTGCGTTTGTAGTATAGGTCATGGACAAACCCATTAGAAGTAGCGAGTACTATACAAACTTTCTACGCAGAAGCTTTGCACCGCTACTTGTTATTAGCGATTTATGAGATTAATTAATATTATTTATTCGAATATACCTGAATTATCTACCTATTGCTAATTGTAATTGATCTATAAATAACGAATCTTATTTAAAAAAACATGAGGTGCATCTGAGGGCGTGCCTAATAAATCGCGGATGTCCATGGGCAATAGTATCCACTTATCATCAGGTGGACCGTTTGCACGTCTGCTGTCTTCATTTCATAAAACGGTGATAAAATTACATTTATCTACGTAGTGAAAAGTATGTACTCTTTAATGTGAAATTCTCTTTTTTTTATATTAAGTAGCGTAACATACTAAATCCGCACGCTTTCTTTGACCTATTTTCGCACATTTGGTGTACCTTCAACCAGGTAAAACCGCCATAACTTGTGCAGTGTTACTGCTAATCCGTATCGGGTAGTAATTCAAAAATGTATTACTGAGATTCAATAGGGCATTGTACGGGAGCTCGGCTACGACGCTCTGGGGCACTATAACGACCACGTCCAAGGCATTATAGGGTCGTAATTAATTATCTAACTTCAGGAGCCCCTTGCAAGCCCCTCACTGATCGAATTCCCCACAAGCAGTTAACAATGAGCTACGGTTTTAATATCAAATAGCGAAATCGTAACAGAATTTGGAACAAATAGTGTCAACAACACAATACAGTTATAATTTTAGGTACAATCGTACCCAAAGGAGCACGCTTTTGTGATTAGTACGAAGGAATTTGCTTAATTCTAGTGTCGTAATAGTCAATAAACTCGTTTAGCTAGTAGGTAGCAGGAATTATTAATACACCATTCGGTTTTTAGAAGTTAATAATCCTTCTATTTTATAAAAAGAAAAAGAGTTATTATTTGATTCCGAGAAAAATAGGAAGGTTTTAACAGATAAGAAGAAAAACAAAAAATTGCCTTTTTACTTCGTTAGAACGGTGTACACTTCAATTAAAAAATCCTTTTCTTTTGTTGCTAAGAAATTTAAAGCTAATCTTCAGACGTTGCTCTTAATAAAAGTTAAAGAGCGATATAAATAAAAAGAGAAATTTTCCTTTTACGTTTTCTCGTAAATCCTACCTGGGCAACATAATAACAATTTTAGCAGAGGCAGGATGCATGCACAATGCATCGCATTGAGTCGAGTTTGTAGAAGTCGGATAACTTTGGAAAGGCACGTCAGCGACTCAGCGTCGTCGGTAAAGTAAAGAAAACCAATGAAAACAAGAGTTGTTCGTCGAAAGAGATGCAGCCCGCTGCTGGAGTTGTAAGTGTAGGAAACATTCAATGATCCCCGACCGCGGCTCGTATAGACCGACGAAAATATTTTGTCGATGCAACTCGGCAAAGTTCCACGTACAAAACTTGAATGTTGTTTGTGCAATACGACGAATCGAACGAGAGCACTGTTGCTACTGTTGCATGTTCTTTAATATTGCGACTGGGGAACTTTGTGAGGTGTATTTATATTTTAATAGAAGCACGTTTATCATAATTTTGCTATCTTTTAAATTTTAGAGAACAAAATGAAATTGTTTATTCATTTACTGCTAATACGAGTACATAATATAAATCAGTATGCATAAAATAACGACTTTTGTAGAGCTCAATACAATAGTACGCAAAACTGCGTGATACAATGAAAAGTAAAATACGAGTAAAATAAAAGATGTTATGTATAAATACATATTGCTTAAAGTGGAAGCAATATTTTATTTTGAACTTTATTGGCTATACTTACTTATTCGGAAGCTATGATAAAACACAAAATATATTAATTGTGTGACTGTTCAAGGCAGGTAGAGACAGAGCTCCGCCTACGCCTGCAGTTAAAATCCGGCCATTAATAGACATCACTCACGAAACTCAGCCGTTTATCAAACAGACATTTTCTTCCAAATTTCCAGTTGATTCAAGTACTTTAACGATGTTGGCGGAATGAAAGTAAGGTCATTAAATAAATATCCCTCGCTAAAACTTTGGGAAAGTTTGTACGGAGTTTTTTGCAAAACAAAGAAAACAAAAAGTTTCGAGTTAGCATCATTTATTCAAAGCCGTAATGTTGGTGTTTGATTTTTGAAGAATTTTACAAGTATATATCAGAAACTACAATGAACATATAATTTCGATGACCCCATGTTTAATTAACTACCCACTTATGCCAGTATTTGAGAAAATGGAGCATACGTTATGTACCGGCCAGCGTGGAGGCAGTCGGAGCGGAAGGCGGGTGTTTTGTCTGAACTTGGTAGTTAAGAACCTAACTAGTCCAGAAGTTGCTCTCTAAAAGTTTTAGCTAACATATTTTAGGCTGTAACTTCTTTGGCATCCATTTCCTTAAGAGCTACTTGTATTTTTTTCAGATAACGTGTTAAGTAGCTACTTAATTAACTACTTGTGAAGATTAACTACACAGTGATTATCCTTTCACATAAGAGATATAACCGGTGATATAACTATTGATAACCGGTGATTATATATGTCGGAGCCTATTTTCGGAGGATGGTTGACTGATTCTGAACAGATGATTTATGACTAATTCTATCGAAAAAAAACAGCTACAGTAAAAACAAACCTATATTAAAATACTTTTTAAAATTCAATTTTAATTCATAGGCGCTTGAAAAGTATCGAGTTGGGAAACGACGTCAGCAACATAGTAGCGCGATACTGTTCTAACGACAAGATATTATGATTTCCATGATAGATCTTTAGAGGGTAAAATATTATTTAATTATATCTATAATCTTTAAACATAATCAAGTATTTTGTCCGCGGCCTCCATTCGAGGAGTCGTTGCGGACCTCGTACTCTTAGATAGTTCGGATTAGATAATATGTGGAAGCATAGTTTGGGACGCCCCCCGACCAGGTACAGTGACGACTTGAAGAACTTTATCGGTATTGGCTGTATCAGAGGAGCGGAAGATCGATTGTGGTGGGGAGCCGCAGGGAACACCCATACCGAGTAGGGGAGAGACGTAGGTTGATAGTATAGCATGGTACCATATTCATATAATGTCCTATTCACATGAACTTGAATGACATTTTCAACACCTATATACTTACGGTTACATATTATACATACATATGGTACATATAATATTTATTTTTATAGAAAAAAGGCGGCAGACGAGCATGTGGTCCACCTGATGGTAAGTGGATACTATCGTGCATCGACATCCCCGATACATGCCAACATCAGTTCAGAATGACAAACGTTGCCACGCCCCCGGATGCGCTGCTTAACTTTGCAGATTAAGGGATGTATTGAGAAAAAGGGTTGGAAAAATGGAGAGGGATAGGATGGGGTGGGAATGGGCTCTAGCATATCTCACTCACTACCGAAACACTTGGGGAAATACGATAAAGTAGGAAATTCAGTACATTTCAAGGTAGCATTCTGTGAGAGAGGGGTATCGTGGCCAGTCGAGTGCGTCTAGCGGCTGTGGGAATGCAGTATGCACTCTCTCCCTGCAAATAAACTTGTAATTAAACAGTGTCTGTACAATTAATACTTTTGAAAAAAATCGTGGTAATTTAAATTACGAACGATACAAAGCCCAAAACAACAATTTTTGTTTTTGTTTTCTGTCTGTCTATAAGCGCATCAGGCAAAACTTCTGTATAGATCTTAATTAAATCTGTCATAGAGCTTATGTAGCCCGTTAACATTTAGTATACTTTTTATCCAGATGAATTATAATGTTCCCACGGAATCATATTAACCACATATACTACGTGTACGCCCACTATGCCGCGGGTACTGCTAATAAACAATAAGCCAGTAACCCGATACAAACAAAAGATTTTGAGCAACAGTTTTATTACTATCCATCGTACAAACTCGGATGCCATAACTGCATTAAACTAACTAACAAATTAAGCCATATATCAAAACGTCCAGCTGCCAACAAACGTAAAGCAATATTTCAATCCGTATATTTTGAGAAGTCAGACGGTCGGAATCCGGAAATAGGTTTTGCATTATCCAGAAGGCTCTCCGGCTCTCCAGTTACGGATATGGCATCACGTGTCAAAATCAGTTTTCACATTTACAGGTCGCTATTTTCAGTTTAGTCTGCTTGCGGTAGGCCAGGAGCTAGGACAGCGGCGGATTGCCTTTAAAAAAATAAAAATAAATAATAATTAATAAACATTTATATCTAATTACTTGTATCTAATTTATTGGCGATGGGACTGTATCAGCATATGCTGGCCGCACCCTGAACTAGAGCTGGTTTTCAACGGAAGTGGTTTTACAAGTGGATGGGAAAAATGAAATATATATATATATATATTAGGGTGTCCCTTATTTTTCAAAGTTTTTATTTTCTAACGCATAGGCCTTAGTTTTCTTCATTTGTTCTTAAAACACTCGGAAATAAATTTTAACCTTATTTGGAGTACGATAACCCGTGCCGACTTGCATCGAATCATGTTCATACAAGTTGCGCGGAAGTAGCAGCGCGTACTGGCGATATTTGTCATTTGTTCTCAGTTATTCTCGTGATTAACACGCATTGTTTTACATTTAGAAGATGGCAGTGGAATTAAGAAGCAATAAAAAAAGTATTTTCTTAGTTGGTGAGGTAAATTATCAAATAACAGGCGCAAAGTTACCGTCTAAACGTCAAGTTCTTGCAGTATTTTTTTTAACATTCGCGAAGTTAAAATGACTGTTAGTGAAAGCGCAAATCTCGTCATTCGAGAGTGTATTATATTTTGGGAAAAAGCTAGAATCCCTACCAGAGCTATACCTAACTGTGTAAAAAAACTTGTGGATCTTCACCATGCTTGGAGAGAGTTGCAAAAAAATTCCAAAAAAACACAAGGTGTTTACGAGCGCCGTGAGAAGGACTTTCAAAACAATTTAGATAATTTATTCGATATAGCACACGCCGATGCTTTGGAACGGATGAAAATAGAGGAAGATAAAATCTTTTTACAAAAACAAAGAGAACCAGGGCGTCCAGGATGTTTAGCGGGTGTAGACAAAAAGTTAGCCGAGAAAGAAGAAAGGGCAAGACAGAGAAAATTAAAAGAAGAGAAAAAAAGACATGAGCAAATGTGTTCCCAGAGTTTATCGTCATCTCTTACTACACAAGATTTTATACAAACGCAAGGACATCACGATCAACCTACCAGCTCTGATGAAAGCCTTGAGGAACCCTTGCCATCGACATCTCAAACGGTAAGTTCTGGAACTACTACAAAAAGAGGAAGGAAAAACTTTATCACGCCTAAGTTAGTTGAAGCTTTAGATAGATGTCAATTAAGCATAAGGGATTCTGTCTATATACTTCAAGCTATAATAGAAGCACTAGATCTTAGCTGTGATGATTTCCCGATAAACAAATCGTCCATTCAACGCATTCGCACACAGAGTAGAAAAGTTAGAGCGGAATCTATAAAATCAGATTTTCAGAATAATATGCCTGAAATGGTGACCGTTCACTGGGATGGGAAATTATTACCTGGACTGGACGTGAGAAGTTCTAAAGAAGAACGCCTGCCAATTCTTATTTCATTTGGAGAAAAGGAACAACTTCTGGCTGTGCCCAAACTGGAGAGCTCTTCTGGTCAAGATCAAGCTAAAGCTGTGTTAAACGCACTTTATGACTGGAACCTCGATGACAAAGTACAAATAATGTGCTGTGATACAACTGCGTCTAATACAGGGCGATTGAAAGGAGCTTGTGTACTTTTGGAACAAAAATTAGACAGAGAATTAGTACTCTTTGCTTGCCGCCATCACGTTTACGAACTGGTTTTAAAATGTGTGTTCGAAACAAAAATCCACCAAATCACAAGTAGCCCTGATATCCCGATGTTCAAAAAGTTTAGAGACAACTGGAAAACTATTAATCCTGCTGCTATTGAAACATGCACCGATATCGTCACACAACATTTTTGTAATACAACAATAGAAGAATTGTTGACATTTTATAATCAAGAACTGCAAAAATCCATTGTACGTGACGATTATCGGGAACTGATTGAACTATCTATTATTTTCTTAGGAGGAGATAATGAGAAAAAAATTAAAATCAGACTTCCTGGAGCGATGCATCAAGCAAGGTGGATGGCTAGAGGTATTTACTCTTTAAAAATATGTTTGTTGCAATCCCAGCTCAAAATTAGCGACAAGGATAAACGAGCACTTCAAGACGTTTGTTTATTCATTGCGGTTATATATGTGAAACCATGGCTTGGATGTAGTCAGGCGGTGAAGGCACCAAATCAAGATTTGTGCTTTTTAAAGAGGCTTAAGGAATATGAAACTGTTGACAAATTGATCTCCAAAGCAGCCCTGAGCAAGTTTAGTCAACATCTTTGGTACTTGTCAGAAGAAATTGCCGTTTTATCACTCTTTGATGACGAAGTTGATGAACAAACCAAGGGAAACATTGTAATGAACTTACAAAGAGAGAGTTTGTATGATTCTGGGAAGAGATACATTCCATCGAAAGACGATATGTCTGATTATTTGTATGGTAAGTGGGAATACATAGTATTATTTTTTACACTGTTTTCACTAAACTGATAATAATACTGCCTTATATATTGTTGCAGGAAAATTATTAAGTGATTTTGTGTCTGTCAAGAGCACAAATTTATTTTCTCGATTAAAAATTGATGAGAACTTCCTCCAGAAACCCATTTCTACGTGGGAAGAAGATGTTGCCTATTTAGAGGCAAAAAGAAAGGTTATTTCTTTAAGGGCAGTTAATGATACAGCTGAAAGAGCTGTAAAACTTATGCAAGATTTTCATGGTTTGATCACTGCAAAGGAAGAAGTAAAACAATTGTTGCTACGCTGTGTGCAAGAGCATAGAAATCTGTATCCAGACTGTAAAAAAGAGACCCTCAAAAGAAAATATCCTGGCTGATCTGTAATTTTATCTTCTTTTAATAAATAAGTACCTATTTACTAACTTTCTTTTTGATTATTTTTATTAAATATAAATATTTCAATTGATTTACCTACATAACGGAAAGGGTTAAAAAGAGCAATTTTCAAAATCTTCAGAGCCCTGTCGGCACGGGTTAATGTTGACGTAGGAAGATAAAATTTTGTATTTGAGTAAGTCTGGGTAGTTTAAAAAGAATTAGGGGGTATGAATTTCGATATTCGAAAAAAAATTTTTTTCACCCATATAAGGGACACCCTAATATATATATATATATATATATATAAATACAATCAACAAACAATACAGCTGCGTCAGATCGTGCTTTTCGATATGTCATCCCCACATTGATACAAAGATGGACCTAATATAAGAATTAACTTTCAAGTTACTCTTTGTAATTTAGGCGTAAAAACATGTGATATTTGACATAGACAACCAGTAACATTTTGGACCACAGAGCCGCTATCACAAGCCATGGGGAACTACACCACCTCTAAAAGAGTGGACTCGCCAACCCCATACATCCTTCATCAAAACTTTTTATTTTCTTAATATAACTTACGTGGATATATATATTATTTATATAATGTAATTATTAATTTTTGTATACTTTGTTGGTATGTTTTATACTTATTCTTATGTATATATGTATGTGTGTAAGTTTGTATGCACGTGTATGTAATATTGTATTATATTTATTTTACCACACCATCTAAATTGTGTCTTTCATGCTCCTCGAAATAGAACCTCTCTGATCAACCCAAAGGTTGATCCTGGTAGAGAATGCATTAAGCTCGCCTTTTATACGATATTGTGCAATGAAATGTATGAACATATTTCTTCGAAATCTTTTATTACAATAAATTACGAATAAGTGTAAACCGACCAACGAAACAAAAGGGTCCCTAACCTATGTTTGAGGAGGTTATTTCGGGTATCAGACAGGCTGCAACGAAGCAACTTGTCCAGCCGCGACAGGCTAAATGCAGCCGTGACTGCAACGACACCGATCTGCACTTAACCGGCTGAATCTTTAATAGGGCAGGTTATTTCAGCGCGACTGCCTAATTACCCGCGTCAACCCGCTCGCCATCTTGTTTGCTCATGTTGGCAACATGGCGCTGCAATGTCGCCGCTTAATTACGAATATTCTAAATGCGATTTAACGGTTATATTTAACTGAACTTTAGTGTAAATTAATTAATTTATACAAGGAACGAAGAAGTCACATACACAAATTGAGTATGCATTTACATTACACACAAACGTCCTTGAGTTCCAATAAATATATAATAATATATAATAAATATACAAAAGCTAGAAACAGGACTTTTTGGTCAATTTAAAAAGATTACATTTATATTTAAGAAGAACTTTTCTCACGAAATAATTTATTTTATCATTTTGTGTCAATTATAAATTGAACTACTATTATAATAGTTTATTTATTCAAAGTGTTGCGGACAGCCAACAGTAACATGACATGAGTGATGTGCAGTGATTGCGTAGTTGTGTATATAATGCATAATTGTGTAGCGATAAGTATGTGCTGTGTCTAGAATAAGAATATAATGTGTAATTGTTTAGAATAAGTGTATTATGTACTATGTCTAGAATAAGAATATCATGTAACGTGTATAGGATAAGACATAGTAACATAAGTTGTAATAAATAAAGAGAATTTGGTACAAGTTGCTCAATAAAAAGAGATGCGAGGGAGGTGTTATAACCGAGGGCCTACGTACATGAGAGATTAGAGATAGCACGCTACACTAACATGAGAGGCCTACACGACCTAAAACCCCATACAAATAGTTACTGAGTAAATAAATGCAGAAAGTTAAATATTGATAGAAAACAAATCCCATGCGGGCGCTTCTCACGTGGGAGAAGCGACGCCGAGTACAACATCTGGCGCATGGCGTTTTCTCGGAATTAGGTCGTGTAGAAACCAACGCGCTAGAGCGAGAGGTACGCATGGGCGCTTCCCACGTGGGGGAGCAAGACAAGACGAGAGTACCGTTACGGCGACTCCGGAAACGGCTCGCCGTAACAATGGGGACTGCGCGAGGTAGCGTGCTATTGGACAAAAGGGCGGAAACCCTCGGTTGCAAACATCCCTTGTTGAGCAGCTTGTATTGAGAATATAAATGGGGCCAATCTGGCCAAAATACACAGTCGTCAAACAGCAGTCCTACGAGTATCACTTCGACCACCCGGCACCTCAAGAAAACCCTCCGACTAGCCAGCCTCAAGAGAACCCCGCATACATGAAGAGCGGCATACTACCATTCAGTTAGGCACTCAGTTGCCCCGTCTGTCGTCACCCGCCGCCGCGAGCACTAGCGCGTCTTCCGCTCGTATACGACCGGTCGGCCCGCCGAGCCATTATTAGTGCGCCGGTCGTCAACAAGCTGGTCCTTCGAGTAGCCGGATCTGTGCAGCTACATTGCACCATCAGCACCACAACGTTCCGGCCATGAAGACGCGCAGTAATTCGCGAAGCGAGTCGGGCTACGATACCGCGTTACCGCCCGCACAGCCGTCGCCCGCCGCGACGGCCCGCGTTACCGCCGTCGCCTCCGACGCCGCGAGGGGCACCGTCACCGCTGACGTGTTGCCACGACACGTGATCGCCACTTCCACGAGGGAAGCCGCGAGAGAGTCGGCTCTCCGCCATGCCGCCGCTACCGCCCCGCCGCAGGGGGCGGCGCTGGATGAGCGTTCCCAGCGAATGCCCGGCATGCGCGCGTTCACCGAGTCGTCGCGTTCGCCGTCGAGGACGTCGGGCAGCACTGTGCAGCCCGCGTTGCCCGCCCGCGAGCGAGAGCCATACGCGTCGTCGCGAGTACCATCCCCGGAGGGGTACAGACACATCAGGGGGGGGGACATGCCGCTACAGCTAGCGTACCGGGGGGAGGACGCGTCAACGAGTCGTCGCGCCTCATCGCCTACATACAGTGCATCAAGGCGCACTGTACGATCACGGCGCTCCACAGCTAGCCTAGCGGCGCAGAGGAAAGCCGCCGAAGTAGCCGCAGAATCCCGCCTAGCCGCAATACAGAAGAAGGAATTAGAAATAGAGGCTAGGCTGGTGCGGAATCAATTGGAATTGGACTTGGCTAATATAGACGCGGAGGAATCGGACCGAGGCAGCGCTGTTGATGCACACTCACGCGTCAGCAGCTGGATCCAGAATGCGACGGACCCGGTCAATCCACGGGGGGAGCGCGGGGACCTCGACAACGTGTGTCTGAGGGAGAACTGGCCTGCAACTCCAGCACCATGGGAAGATCGGGAGAAGCGGATCGACAGGGAGCCACACCGACGCCGCGGAGACGACTGTCGACGAGAACCCAGCGGGGACAGAGGCGCGGCCACAGAGGGGCCACGATGGGCGAATGAACGAGACAACATTCGTCGCGCCAGATCGCCTACGCCGGAACGAGAGCGGGGCACGAGGCAGCTCGTAGAGGCGCTGGACAGAGTCACGAGGATGCGTCCACCGCTACGCCAAGCCATGGAGCTGCCACCATTCTCCGGAGCGGCAACAGAGTGGCTGCCATTTAAAGCGGCGCTGAGAGATTCGACGCAGATATGTCGACTCACGCCAGCGGAAAACTTAGCGCGCCTGCGCGCAAGCCTGAGGGGAGAAGCGCGCGAATTAGTGGCAGCGCTATTATACACGGCCTCAGATCCAGAACTCATCGTCCAAGCTCTGGAACGATGCTTCGGCCGGCCGGAGACTATAGTGTACAAGGCGCTGGAAGATTTAAAGAAGCTGCCGCGGCTGAACTCAGCAGCGGACCTAAACAAATTCGCAGTTCGGGTCCAAAACATAGTTAGCGTATTGGCCACAGTGGACAAAAGGGGCTATCTACAAAACCCCATGCTCGCCCAAGAAGTGGTAGAAAAGCTCAGCCCGCACCTAATGAGCAGGTGGTGCGACTACGCCTACGAACACGGGGAAGGCGGCGAAGCAGAGATCGTCACCTTATCGCGGTTCCTGTCACGTGAAGCGGATCGGGCGGCCCTATACACCCGCCCGGCCCAGCTACCCATCGCAACGAGCGCGCCCAGAAGGAACGAGGCGCGCGCAGCTCCCGCAAGCGCACCACGCCGTGTGACTTATAAAGCGGCGTACCACACAGCCGACGCAGCCGTCACATGTCTTTGCTGCGGAGAGGAGCACCGCACCACCAGCTGCAAGAAGCTGAAGGAGATGGCAATGGACTCGCGATGGGAGTGGGCGAAGAAGAACAACGTCTGCTTCAAGTGCATCGGCGAGCGGCATCGACGATCATCGTGCCGCGCTAGAGCATGCGGCGTCAACGGGTGTCGCCGCCCCCACCACCCACTACTTCACAGCGAGCGAGCAGGCCCAGCCCCACCGGCCCCAGAGCGGGGAGAGGAAACAGAACCGGCGGAAGCAGTACTGTCAACGCACAGCGACACAGCAAGCGACGTCCTACTAAAGGTATGTCCGGTGACAGTAAGCGGACCGCGGGGCAAGGCACACACGTACGCGCTACTAGACGAGGGCTCCACGGTGACGCTGATGGACGAAGCCCTTGCCCAGGAAGTCGGATTGGACGGACCGACACAAGCACTGACACTAAGGGGAGTGGGCACTAGCCTAGAACAGGCAACAAGTAAGCGCGTCACATGTACCATACGCGGGCCCGGCGAGAGAAGCCTGCAAATAACCGCCCGGACACTTAGCGGCCTCAAGCTGAGAGGCCAACGGATACCCAGCGTGCGCCGATACGACCATCTGAGAGATCTGCCGTTGTCTTCACGTCGAGAAGCTACGCCGCGCATATTGATGGGCGCGGACAACTGGGCAGCGATCGTAACACGGGAGTTACGGGTCGGCGGGCACAGCGAGCCCGCAGCATCAAGGACGCGCCTGGGATGGGTATTACACGGCACGATGCCACGCCGTGTAATACGCGAAAACGAGGGCACAGTGCTGCACGTGACAGCCACACAAAGTAGGGACCGTGTGGAGGATCTTGTGCGTGAGCACTTCCGCATAGACACGCTGGGCGTGTCGCGAGCGGAGAAGGTGAGCGCCGAGGACAAGCGCGCGGAACGCATCTTGGAAGATACCGCTGCAGCAACTGTGGCGCCTGAAACTCGGCTGAGACGAGGCCATACCTGCGGAAGATGCCAGGAGCTTCAGCACGTGGCTGGAGGCGCTAACAGAGACGGCGAGCCTGCGCATCCCACGCGCCTACTTCACCTCGACGCCGGACCGACTCGAGCTACATGTTATTTGCGACGCCAGCAGAGAGGGGTACGCAGCGGCGGCGTACTAGCGCGTCACAACAAGGGACGGCGTGTGAGTCGCGTTAGCCGCCGCCAAGGTAAAGGTGGCGCCGCTGAAGTCGCTGACGGTGCCACGACTGGAACTACAGGCGGCGACGATCGCAGTCCGGCTCGCCAAAACCGTGTGCGGCGAGCACAGGTTCCGTTCCATCGACTCGGTCACATATTGGACCGACGCGACTACGGTGCTGCAAGGGATACGGACAAACGCGAAGAAGTATACGCCGTACGTCGCACACCGTCTCGGCGAAATCGAAGAAGAATCAAACCCACAACAATTGCGGTGGGTTCCGACGGCAGAGAATGTAGCGGACGACGCAATTAGGGCGTCGTATAACCACGTTCCCGTCGCAACGGAACGTTGGTTCACCGGGCCGGCCTTCCTGCAACTGAAAGAGAGCGAGTGGCCGCAAGAAGACGAAGAGGCCTACCCACCACCACCCGAAGCAGTGTTCCACGTGGAAGACGTCAAGAGAAGCCACGACCACTTACCCGACGTGACCAGGTTCTCCAACTTCCGGCGGTTAATGCGAAGCACCGCATATGTGCTATTTTTTACAGATAAGCTGAGGAAGAGGGGAACGCAGCTAGAGGCCAGACACATCGAGCGAGCCACGGCGCTGTTGGTCAACAGGGCACAGGCGGACAGCTTCGGAGCAGAGGTGGAAGCCCTACAGCGAGGCGACTCCATCAAGAAGACGAGTCGCCTATTCACTATAGACCCCTATCTGGAAGGGGACGTACTGCGCGTCAGAGGGCGGATCGAGGCGGCCGACGTCCCGACGGACACGAAGTCGCCAATCATCTTGGACGGGCGACACCCATTCACCCGTCTACTAGTCGCCGACGCGCATCGTCAGGCGGGCCACGCGAACAACGAGCGCGTGGTCAACGAGCTACGGCAACGGTACTGCATATTGGGGCTGCGGCCTACAGTGAGGGCCGCCGCACGCAGCTGCCAGGGGTGTCGCGTTAGAAGAGCGACGCCGCGCATCCCAGCGCCGGGCGACTTGCCGCCCGCGCGGGTCACCGTGCATCAACGTCCGTTCACGCACTGTGGCGTGGACTACTTCGGCCCGATGACCGTGACGATCGGGAGGCGCCGCGAGAAGAGATGGGGCGCGCTATTCACCTGCATGGCGACGCGCGCCGTGCACCTGGAGTTGGTCGCTAGTCTGACATTAGACTCGGCGATCATGGCAATACGACGGATGGCAGCGCGCCGCGGCTGGCCGGGTACCATGTACTCGGACAATGGCACTAACTTCCGCGGCGCCGACAGCGAGCTACGTGCGGCTTACAACGAGTGGGAGCCGCAACTACGAGACTACGCAACAGAGCGGGGAGTGCGGTGGATCTTCATCCCACCAGGCGCGCCAAACATGGGTGGCGCTTGGGAGCGCCTGGTACGCAGCGTGAAGGTCGCACTCCACGCTACACTGAACGAGAAGGCGCCTAAAGAGGAGGCGCTACAGACACTGCTGACGGAGGCCGAGCACTCAGTAAACGCCCGGCCTCTGACCCACGTTGCTGTTGGGCCCGACGACGCGGAGGCGCTGACCCCAAACCACTTCCTGTTGGGGTCATCATCGGGCCTACCTCTCACCGGCCCGTGCACAGAAGCGGACAGATCCACATGGCGAAGGACCCAGGCGCTCGCCGACCACTTCTGGCGGCGCTGGGTCGCGGAGTATCTGCCCACATTAGTACCACGAGGACGAGCAGCGGAGGACGAGCAGCGGACGACGTGCGACCGCTGCAGCAAGGCGACCTCGTGGTGATCGTCGACGCACAATTGCCGCGCAACGTGTGGCCGCGCGGCATCGTGGAGAGAGTCTTCCCTGGGCGAGACGGGAAGGTGCGGACGGCGGTGGTGCGGACAGGCGGAGGATCATTCCTGAGGCCGGTGACGAGACTGGCTGTCCTCCCTGTGGAGCGAGAGGCTGCGACGAGTCTTCGCCGGGGGGAGAATGTTGCGGACAGCCAACAGTAACATGACATGAGTGATGTGCAGTGATTGCGTAGTTGTGTATATAATGCATAATTGTGTAGCGATAAGTATGTGCTGTGTCTAGAATAAGAATATAATGTGTAATTGTTTAGAATAAGTGTATTATGTACTATGTCTAGAATAAGAATATCATGTAACGTGTATAGGATAAGACATAGTAACATAAGTTGTAATAAATAAAGAGAATTTGGTACAAGTTGCTCAATAAAAAGAGATGCGAGGGAGGTGTTATAACCGAGGGCCTACGTACATGAGAGATTAGAGATAGCACGCTACACTAACATGAGAGGCCTACACGACCTAAAACCCCATACAAATAGTTACTGAGTAAATAAATGCAGAAAGTTAAATATTGATAGAAAACAAATCCCATGCGGGCGCTTCTCACGTGGGAGAAGCGACGCCGAGTACAACATCTGGCGCATGGCGTTTTCTCGGAATTAGGTCGTGTAGAAACCAACGCGCTAGAGCGAGAGGTACGCATGGGCGCTTCCCACGTGGGGGAGCAAGACAAGACGAGAGTACCGTTACGGCGACTCCGGAAACGGCTCGCCGTAACAATGGGGACTGCGCGAGGTAGCGTGCTATTGGACAAAAGGGCGGAAACCCTCGGTTGCAAACATCCCTTGTTGAGCAGCTTGTATTGAGAATATAAATGGGGCCAATCTGGCCAAAATACACAGTCGTCAAACAGCAGTCCTACGAGTATCACTTCGACCACCCGGCACCTCAAGAAAACCCTCCGACTAGCCAGCCTCAAGAGAACCCCGCATACATGAAGAGCGGCATACTACCATTCAGTTAGGCACTCAGTTGCCCCGTCTGTCGTCACCCGCCGCCGCGAGCACTAGCGCGTCTTCCGCTCGTATACGACCGGTCGGCCCGCCGAGCCATTATTAGTGCGCCGGTCGTCAACACAAAGTATCGCACCTCTATCTATCCCCACCGAAATACCAGAATCTATAACATTAGAGGAACTTCAGTTATCATTTTAAAGGTTAACATGTACGTAGAGTTTACATTATATACATTACGAAAACATTGGCCATTGGCTAATCCGGAAACACCCGAACGCGTCATCCACGTCTATGCAATAAAGTAATAAAGTTGCAAGAAGATGTACGGTAATTAATAGACGTGGATGACGCGTTCGGGTGTTTCCGGATTAGCCGATGGCCAATGTTTTCGTAATGTATCTGTACTGCTATTTGCGTCATTATCATAATATTGTCGATTAATTCGATACGGTTCACTGGCTCGAGAACGTAATTTCGGTAATGCTTCAATACTTATTTAAAAATGTGTGTGATGTTTTAAAATGTGTTCGTCGTTGAATGTACGGGGTGCGACGCGGTTCTATCCCTTAGGGGTCGGTCCGGATACCTAATTCATCAACACAAACCCATTCATTGACATGTATAACTGAATACTGACAGAGGACGCTTCCGGACTTATCCACATATTCTACAATACGGCGACAAATTCTCTAATAGAGAATATTGAATCCTGTCGTTCAGCTAACAAGATCTCTTTTACATTGAATTAAGATATTAATGCCAGAATCAAAGGGTTTTATTCTCTCCCTACAATTTAATGAATTTTGAGTTCTATCACTGGCTTTGTAAGGTTTGTTTTGTAACGTACGTTCACAGTTAAGGACAGAATTGATTGGACTCTGATTTTACGTTAAACCCTCGTATCAGCCTTAGTACATGCTTAATTAAACTGTCAAACGTCAGTCCTCGCATTCGGTTAGTTTAAATAGTGTTTGGTGGGTTTATATCATTTATTTATTTAATTAATCTATTTCTTTAATTTAAAATATATATATTAACACAGTCGTACAAACTTTTTATCTATTTATTTTTATGTCCTAAACCTATAAGCCGTGTAGTGGCTACCGCATCTTTTCCCGTACGGTAAAAGGACTTGCCAATCCGGCTGGCCAGCGTGGACAACTAAGGTATAGCAAGGATGCTACCACAAGCCCTGAGGACGTACACCACCTCTAAACGAAACTCTGGCTACCGTCTCTGGCCAGCGTGGCGTACATTCCCAAGGCTGTATATCACTCACACAGAAGACAATGAGAATGAGGAGTCCCATGTCTAACAATGAACAGTAAAAGGGCGCTAGTTATGGAACTAAACTTATACTAACCCTGTAGAAGTTGGGGGCGATGGTTAGTTAATTAAAAATTCTTGATACGGTCTCGTTTCATTTTTGTTGTTACCCTTCTTCATTTTTGTATTCAGTCTGACCTATCTGACTAACATCACCCTGTTGCGCTTAAAATTGAAATAAAGATATTCATACTCACATATTTTAATACTACGTATATCTAGTAACATATAGTATCGTATATGTCGTCAACATGTTACGATTTCTATGTCGGCTAAAAATAAGCTGCGAGTGTATACTATATAGTTTTGTATGATATTGATAAACCGCGACTGCAAACCTAAATAATTCGCCACAAAGCTGTACACTTAAATCGGATACGCATCGGTCATGTGACAATTTCCTCGTACATAATATTCAATTAAGTGATTTATTATTTTATTTTGTTAAATAAAAAAAATCCTTCACGATATCGTCCGGAGACAGTTTAGGCTTTATTAAGTTTCCTGACACTAGATAGCCGACGATATTCGATAATGTAACAATCTTATATCCGTTATTTGTCACATGGAAACAAAATATGAGTAAAAACTCCTCTCTTAATAGTCATACTCATAGATGATACATAGGTAGTTTTTAGGAAGAATTTCCCGGTGTTATAGCCATCGTATTGAAGTTTTCCATTGTTACAGAAAATGACTCGAAATCAATCAAATTAGCCCCGCCAGTAACAAATTTAGAGCAACCGAAACCTTCGCTAACAAGAATCGACAACCCACTGCTTCTATCGCTTTCGAAATAACTCCCCGAATACTAGACAGAGATAGCTAAATTCGAGTCTTAGTTGAAAGAAGAGACAGGGGAAAAGCCTCCATTACAAACTGCAAAGCCTTCCCATTGATCACAGTAACGCGTAAAGCCTTTAAAAAATCCAGCAATTTATTTAGTGGGTAACAACAGCTCACTCGGGCGGATTGCCGCGAAAATAAAAGGCATTATATTATGACCTTTATTATGAGTAGTTGGCACTAGTAATTATGAGTAGCTATTGTGCTATTGGAAATGAAGTTTATTAACATGAAAATATATTGAACAGACTGTGTATTACCTTCAATATTATTAGCAACTCGATAAAAAACATAATTTTTAGACGTTACATAAATCAACCTTGTTTAATTGATCAACCGTCTCTATAATAGCACCACCAACCATCTCTTTCCCAATAACAAAGCAGTTACCACAGTTACTGACAGCCATTACCACATTACCACAGCAGTTACTGAGAAACTACACTATCTCTAAAAGAGTGGATTCGTCAAACCGCTTGGCCAGCGCAGCGTGGCGTTGTAAGGCCATACATTCCTAATGCATAAGACAATGTACACTAATTACATCATACATCATTTAAATATTTACAATTTATATCATAAATCAACTTCAAATAAATAAATATGGAATCAGGTTGTGATTTTGTGTTGGAAGCCATACGAGCGAAGATCCTCGGCAGGCTGGAGTCGCTATCTAACAGTAGCGTACAGCAAGACCAGAAGATTACTCGACTTTTGAAAGGGATTGGGGTGGGCCGCGTTGAAGCCAAACTCGTGGACAGACTTCCAGACAAAATGTTAGTTCTAAAAAAACAATAAGGCAACGAATAAAAAGAGAAAGGTAATATGTATCTGTGTGTGTCGCACATATATAATATGATACAATTTAATATGAACCTAGTAAGTTAGTTATTTGTCCCATTGTACAGCTCTAGATCATCTTTAGCTCGAATTTAACGATTATAAAAATAGTTTTCACCATTTTTAGTCTGTTTAATAATTCATTCGAATGGGAAACTTGAAGTATTCATACTCCAATCTCTGTTCGTTTAATAAATAAATAAATAACAATTTGCATGAGTTGCTTAAAATATGTTTCCAACTTTGCAACATTCTCTCGCTCAGTTACACAATGAAGTAGGGAACTCTCATTAGCCTTAAAATTTATAAACAAAGACCAACTTTCTGGGTACGTAACAACTCTGGTAAATTAATCACACCAAGGCATATTACGTAACATCTACAAAGTATGTGTAAATATATATTGAATTAAATTAAATGTAGGTAGGTATCAACTATTAGAAACAGTTCCAAATCTTTTACATTACGTTAGACTTTTACGTGCGTTTTCAAGTTCATCAAACAATAGGTTAAAAGTTAGTGTAAATAAAAATGTGAAAAATAGAAAATGAGGAGATAGAACAACAGATATTTTGCATAAAAACAACACAAAGACGCGAACTATTATAATGGAAAATTACTTAAAAACTCAGCAGCAAATAATTTAAAGTGTTTTGAACTCACCGGAGTCATGCGAAAGTTTCATCAATCTTCAGCCAAAGAAACAACTAATTTACTATGACCTCTTTTTCGTCCCACGCTCCTTGTATTTAGTGAACGAAAGGGTGAACTTATAAAGTCTTAAATTTCTACTTAAACTGGTCGAGGAGCACTTATTGTTGTTAGAGGAGCTTAGAGTTAACTTTGTACTGAGGCATTTTGACGGCTCAAACTGATGGTTTAATGAATTGTTTGGAAATTACAAGTTTACAATGTTACCTATGTAAATGATGGTTCCAGCTCTTTGTGATGGATTTGAGCGAGGCTTGAGGTACCTTGGGAATTACTTAATAAACTTGTTTATTTTTGGCTATCCCGTGGAAAATTCGCTGATGATCTTTATCTCATTAAAGTGGTTCTCTGACCTTTTGTTGTAAAGGGATTAGTTTACATGGTTTATATAAGCACTAATAAGCAGGTTATAGTTACATGATTTTCTAATAACCAACAATTAAACTTCCGAATAAAATGGACGACACGATGAGATATATGCGATTTCGAATTGCGTTTAACGAACCGATGTCACTAGAGGCGTAATTAACGCACCAATTAGTTTAAACTTCATTGCATTATTTTTTTGTCAAATCGAAGTTTTTCTCAATTATTATGACTTCTTGCCGTGACATTTTTAAGTGTTTTTTTATATTTGGAAATGTATTAAGAACATTGCATTGCGGATTAAGAAAATTTTTCAGTTTGTGACCCAATTTTTCGATATTTTCTTTTAATGAATCACTTTTTGCGTAATTTGACATTCTAAAACCAGACAGCGCATATGAAGGCGTGCCAACGGTTGTCATTCTGGATTGATGTTGGCATGTACCGCGAATATCGCAGGGCGACAGTAACCACTTACCATCAAGTGGATTGTGTTCGTTCGTCTGCTACTTTATTCCAATAAAAAACATCGATTTTTATTTCTCACTTCAGCTTCCACCTCAAATGGGGGTTTGGATCATTGTTGTTTGGTGGCACATGAACCACTGCAACTGCACCGATTTTCAATAGTATCGTCTGTCTCAAACACATTTTAGTGATTCATAAATGGTACATAGAGACTACGAAGGTTGGACGAAAGTACAAAAGTAGAGTAAAACAATGTTAACATCCTTGTGATTTTAATAGCTAAGAAATTATTTCTGAATATGCGCACGATATAGGCTGCAATTGGACTTGTATGAATGCTTTGTGTATCTACAGTAATTGCACACCGGCCGGCGAAGCTGTCGCCTTCGTGGCGTGCCTCTCGCCTTGTACTCGTATTACGGGAATTTATGATTTCATTTCGCGGCGCATTATTCAACGATGCGGTATTTTGCATCGAAACGACCGCAATGTCATGCCGGTACGCATTGTTGTAACAAGTTGCATTCATACCTGCGTTGTACGCAATATGTATGTATGTATACCGTGACATGGAACGTTTATGTAACATTCAACAATAATGCCACGTGCGCGTACGATATTAACTGTTATAGATTAAAAATATGTTGTTTTTACCTTCACATCCTTTTATAGGTATATTTTGAGTTGTACCAACATCAGTAATATATGGTGTTGAAACGATATGTTGATAATCATTGCATGATTTATGTTGGAGTAAAAGGAGGATGAATTTTTAAGTACTAAATCACATAGTAAATTACTTATATATTCATAATTTACTAAAGGTCTTTTTCACCACCTTCTGCTTACCTTACGTACCTTACGCCTACGTACCTTACGTAGGCGGGATGATAAGTATCTGGCCTAAACTATTTAAAAAGAACATATATTTAAAAAAAATATCTCATTTTACAAAAGAGATTTCTAGCTATCCATATTCTAAATTTGAAATCGACGGCTCCAATACTTTTTAATAATCTGACATTTTAGAAAATCTTGTGTTGAATTTTTCACAAAATGAATAAAATTGAACAAAGAGCAGTGATAAAGTTTCTTCATATGAAGGGTTTAAAGGGATCAACAATTTTTGACGAGTTAAAAAATGTTTTAGGTGAAATTGCTCTTTCATATGCCACAGTTAAGAACTGGGTTGCCGAATTTAAGCGCGGCCGTACAAGCTTCCAAGATGAATCCCGATTCGGACGTCCAAAAAGCGTCACCACCCCAGAAATGATCTCCAAAGTCCATGAGATGGTCTTGGACGATAGAAGATTGAAATTATCCGAAATAGCTGAAAGTGTAAGCATTTGAGACGAATGATGCCGTTATAACTGCTGTAGAGGAGTATTTTGCCGGCCTTGAAGAAACGAATTTTATGGAGGGCATAACTGCTTGGAGCGAAGATAGACTAAGTGCGTAGAGCTTACAGGAGACTATGTCGAAAAATAAAAACCACCTCGTTACGTTAAATTGAGTATTTCTTTCCTAGGCCAGGTACTTATCATCCCGCCCTCGTATCAGGAGTAACTATTATAAAGTAACTGTTAACACTCTGATAGATATATTATCTGCCAATTAAATCTAGCTGATGGTGACTTTCTGATAAAATCTATAAATTATTTTAAAGATAAAGTATAACTGACTTTCTGGTATTATCAGAAAGTGGTGAGAAAGTCCCTAAATTATTAATTAATTAGTAATTTACTATGTGATTTAGTGACACTTATTGAATGACTCCAAAACACATAAGAAACAAACTGTAATATACTCGTACACCAAGTAATCAAAAAGCTTTTACATGAGGTTTACTAATTGTACAACTAAAGTCAAAAACAAGGTATAAATAATAGTGAAACATAGTAGTTAGTGTCACTTAACAGTGACATGTCACTTAACAGTGACATGTCACTGTATTCACAGGACCCTGATTATATTAAACTAAGTTTAGTGGAAATGCTAAGGTACATGTGCAGTACAGCCCCAGGATAAAGATTAGACCGTGGCGCCGAGTGCTGACTGCAGCGGGACTCTCGCTTCATCCGGGCGCGCCTCTCCAATGCTGACGACATCTTTCGGCGCACTTGGAATATTTATAAATATTTAATTATTGTGGTACCTAATTCCGAGACAGATATATAATGCACAAGAAACAATTTATAGTTCAAGAGCTGCAGATAGACTTTTGTCAGCCACAATACCATCGGACTTTGCGTCAACTGACTTTCATGTTTTTATATGTAAACTTCCGTTAAACTTTACTAAAGCGCCCCGGAGAATAACATCCAAGTCATAAAATGTCCAGTTTCAGAATCACGTCTAATACATTTTTTTGAAAATGTGATTACTGGACTGCTAGTGAAATGTGACAATCCTTTGGGGGGAATTTAACTAAGCTATAGATTTTGAAAGGGAAGGGTCTTCCACGCTCGGTCTGTGACCGGGTCGCGCTGACGAAAACCGACACCAAATAATAAGCACGTTTGACCGCGTCCCCTTCAGGCCCCCCCCGGGCCGAGCACCGCGCAGGAATTGAATTCGTATCCGGTAGTGACGTCACAAGTTATTAGTCATCGCATACAAGTGACTTTTTAGAAAAAAATTCGTTATGAACAAAATTGCAAACGCGGCTAACTTTGTTAATTATCATGCTAACAGTTATAAATGAGGCGTCGTTGTAAAGTGCATTAAATAGTTAATCTATTGATATAATAAATTTAAAAAACGCCTAGTGAACTTTGGAAACTCTGAGCCGTTGAAGTTTTGAAAATAGCCATGACGCGCCCAAAATCGAAGAATACTGAGAGGTATGCATCAAAAATAGAAGCAAATAAAGCTAAAAACAGAGAACAGGCTAAGAGGCATCGATTAAGTCAAAAATCATCGCAATCGGCCTACGAGAACCCAGCCAACCAGGCCTCCGAAGTTGCTATCTGCGACGAAAATTTAGAACAGCAAACCAATAGAAGTGGGGTTACGTCATCATCGCCTCGAATAACAATTGTGAGTACTAAACGAGGCAAGAAGAATCGATTGTGTCAAAATTCATTGCAATCGGGCCACGAGAACTCAGCCAAAAAGACTCCGAAAGTTGCGGCCAGATTACCAAAGAGAGATGGTGCTACTATATGTACCCTTCAGAAATGAGCACTTTGAAGTCCTAGATAGACTGTAAAGAAGCCTCAGTCACATTCAGTGAAAGTTAGTAGATTTCAAATTATAGAAACATCATATAAGCAATAAGAAACATAACTATTTTACAAAATATTTCCCTTCAGCCGTGAGTAAAAAGAAATTCTATAAAAAAAGTATAAGGGTTCCCTGTTTAAAATTGAGGCACGACCCGAACGTGCTACCGTCCGTTTTTTTTCATTAATTTCAGTTTTATTTAAAGATGATAATTTAGTTAATGGTAAACCGATTTTTATAAAATATAAAATATTTTCAAAATAATAGCATCTCTAACAACATAATATAATAATTTCATTCTCGATTTGGACATTTTCCGATATGGACTTTACCCTCCTGAATTTTACTTTTACAATTATTGTGAAATTACTCAATTGCCATTAAAATGGCGGAAGGTCGAATGTATTGACCAATATTTTGAGTACAATATATATCTAAAGTGACAAATCCGTAGGAATTTAATAACAAAAAATATCTGTAATCATTACCTACGCTTTAATCACGTTAATTGGACAACAACACGGTTAAAGGTGTCGCATTAATTCCTGGAAACTTGTTAGTTCGGTCTCAGCGCAGGCTCCGGAGCTCTAACCGTTACAGTAACAACAAATAATGACATTTCTTAAGAAAACTTATTGTCGTGTTTACGAAAAAATGCCACAGTATTTTTTGTGTTACCTGTGTTTTAGATATTTAAAGATATTTTATTGTTTTGCTTAATATGACAATTTTCTCTATGATATATCTCTATGAAATTATTTATGGAAAATTCGTTACCACTATAAGTTGATGAAAGAACAAGCTCATAATATGTAAAAAGTGCCTACATTTGAATACATATATAACTACAACTAATATATAACTAATAAATATTATTTAAATTTTTATAATGACAAGTGTTGAAATGCCACAAAAATGTTACTATTTTTTAAATTACATTTGCAAATTATTCCTATAACAAATCTGCTTCTACGCGTTATCCAAGCAGTCGTCAAAATTTAATTTGGTAGAAAGCGCGCTCACTGAGCATAATGTATGCCAAAATGTAGGAGAAATGCTCGTAGCCCAGTCTCGTAGCTCGTAGCACACTCGTAGATCTGTCGTAGACCTTATGCTACAAGAAACTAAGACTCGAATTATTTAAGTAATATTATTAATGTGTTATTTAAGTAATATGTTACACATTATTATTTATTAATGTTTACTCATTTACAGATTATTATTATAATTAGTAAGGGAATTTACGAATGAATTTAATAAATAATTAATACATACGTATTTAATTAAACATTGTTTCTTGGAAATACAAATTGTTTTATTTATGTTGTTCGACAAGTTGTAACTAAATTCAGTTAACTCATGTGTTTTGATTTGTAGGTACTTATATAATTATAAGAAAATGTATGTAAAATATTTTGACGTTCAAAATACTAGAAATTGACATTTCGAGTATTACTTTTTTGTAATATCTACATTCTTATATGGGCATGGAAATGAAACAAATTTATTTATTTCTATACTAGCAGTGTCCGCGACTTTCGTGCGTGTAGAAGTATCTTAACGTTAACACGGTATAAGTCAAAACTAGTTCAACTTTAATTACGTCCAGTGGTTTTTGCCTGACAGACATACGAACAGACAGACCGACGTATATATAGATAGATAGACAAAAAATACAGAAAATTATTATATAGGACTCTGTATCGTTCGTACTTTACAATGTACTTTAAAAAAATATTAAATGTACAGACACTGCTCTTTTACGATTTCATTATATATATAGATAATTTCTGGAATTTTCAACGAATTTAATAAACTTTATTTAACTGAAATTCGGATTTAATTATTTAAATCCGGATTTAATTATTAAATTAATTATTTAAATTATTTAAAGAATAATAGGTTTTTTGGAGGGGAGGATGAACGCTGCTTTCCCACAGCCGCTGGGCGCACTCGACTAGCCACGTTATCCCTCTCTCACAGAAGACTACCTTGAAATGTACTGCAGTTCCCACTTTATCCTATTTCCTCATTGTACGTACGTGTTTAGGTTGTAAGTGAGATTTGCCAGAGTTCATTCCCATCTTATCCTATCCCTCCCCATTTCACTAACCCCTTTTCAAATCCAATCTTATATCTCCAAAGTTGCATCCACCCGTGGTCGTGTCACCACCACCACCATGCTGTGAACTGTATGCTCGTCTGCCGCCCTTTTTTTTCATAAAAAAAGAATAACTCGATTGTTTACATTTAAAAGATGAAAATTATTAGTAGAGAGATCATCTGAAGGAATTATATAGAAATCAAATTCAATCATTACGCTATTTTTAGTGCAGACGAAATCGGTGTGAAACCAAAGATGTAAAAAGAATTATGTTGTCAATCATACAAGTCTGACACTAGTTGATATTGGCATGTATTCAATGAAGTAACAGATATGTCGAAAGACGTGCGCACTTCACGAAGGTAATTCTCACAAATTATTTAGAGAAAATAAAGTTACTTAACTAAGCAGTAGTCTTGCTCGCAATTAGTAAGGGGATAACAGGTATTTAGAATTGTGTAGGACATCATTTCTTTGAGATTGGTCACTTGATTTCTATGGAATTATTTTATAATTTTATTATATGTGTAAGATTGGGACGTGAGGCACATGTACGTCCAAGATGTGGAACGTAGAATTAATGATTGAATTAAAGTTAATTATGATTTTTTTCTTACATCTAAGCTGTACAGTTTACGTCGATAGATTAGTAGTGGAACTCTAACTTTTGACCATGCGAATAGCAGTTCGTTCATACATACACTAGTCGGTTATAATGGCCAATCGATATAAATTATACTCGAATAGTATTATTATACTATATTACAAGAAAGCGTCACCTTATGGCTACGTTATTCCAAGAATTTATTATTACCAGTGAAAAAAGAGTCTCAGTTCTATAAATAAAAAGGTGCTATAGATTGAAATTCTCGCTTGCTAATCGATGTTAATTCACGATACGTCCTGCTAAGGGGGTTTTAAGTAGGGGAAGTGGGATGCGCAGGAGAGGGGGGAACGATTTATGAAGGCATTAGATTCGCATTTGCACTACGGAAGCCAAGCACAGCGGACGTGCTGAATCGTATACTAGCGCGATGTTAATACGAAGTGGTTTTTAGTATATTCATATAATTTATATCCCACATACTAGTGTTTGTCCACAGCTTTGTCCTTCTGGGACATGATTTCTAGATGAGTTTGTCTATATATTATTGTATATATCATTTTTCATTATTTGTCATTATATCTGTATACCCGAGGCGCTAAAGCATTTTTACAAAATTCCCTTTTTATACGAGTATGTTATTGAGATAGATTTTTACTATATAGGTACATACATATTTAAAAATGAAAGTGAAAAATTGAAAATAACTATGTATTTTTCAAAAGTCATCGTCATCATCATCAGTTTTTTATCGTTCACTGCTGGACACTGCCTTTGTCCTCATGCACTTTGTCTTGTGCACGAAGGATGTATATATTATGGTTTTAATCGTAATCGTCGTCACGGCCATAGACACCGCACGGCCAAAAAAATTAAGTTTTAAAAACTAAAGAAAAATATTTTACGTCCATATTGATTTGGTATTCAACTCGTGACCGTAACATTGAATGGGTTTTCGGTATATATACAACTATGTTCCTGAGGCATCTTTCCCTTCTCCAGATAGATCATCATGATGATCTCTGACTATTATTTCTGGGTATAAACACTGCAGTAAAAACTGTAATAAAATCGGTGTCATAGGTCCCGAAATTAGCACGCACTAACAGAGAGACAGACAGACAGACGTTGTTTTTTATTTCTATATTGGATATAAAGATAACAAGTGATTTAAGAATTTGAAATCGAGAGGCTTCTCTTTTGTTTGTATTCGTACAAGATAGCACCGGTAATTCGTTCACATGGTAGATTAATTCATTTATTCATTCATCGATTTCTTATGGTTACTATAAACGAGAAAAATATCTTTCGAAACTCATCATCCCGAATATTTATACCATCGAATTATTTGTAGACTGGACTTCTCTATTTATGTTTTTATAGTAATGTTGTCCGTATATGTTTATAGCGGTAATAGCTTAGGATTATTTATTCTCGACTCTCCATCGCGAGGTCGTATGTGTATGTTACAAATATAATGATATAATTAATATTTTTTTTTAACAAATACCAACTAAAATAAATAAAATTTTAACTTAATTTTTTGTGATTTTGACGGTAAAATAATTTTGAATAAAGGATTGGACAAATGGCAGGGAAGACTAACGCGAGTGCAACGGAATTAATTTTAGTTTTAGACAGAGTTGAATTCGGAGTTCTCCATAAAATAATTACATACCCCTAAGCACAACTCTTTTGCTCATAGTCCCGGATGCGACCGTGAGATGTTGTATAAATCTCATTGGGTAAACAATTAAAACGTAAAGTTCACTCACTACCGTGAAACGTCTCGTGAATAAGAGTTGCTAGAGACCGTTTTCTTTATAATCTTCTGTTTCATTCAGCGGAAGAGAAATGGAATGATATTAAATGCATCCTGTCTCATACCGTCCCTTTTTGTTCCGAAGGAAAGAAGCGGGACGGTGTAGTATAGGATTGCGTTCATAGTAGGATAATTCATATTGCGTTCATAATGGGATCAATCTTTTCGACACTACTTTTTCAATTTCATCTTTTTTTCATCTTTTTTTTTCAATCTTCAATACTTTTTCGATATCCCGATTCTTAAATCTTGAATCTATCAACGTTCGTCAATTTTGACTGATGTTGACACCTATTTCAGATGTCCACGGACTATAGTAAATGTTTATCATCAGATGGACCGTCTTTTCGTCTAGCATCTTTTTTTTGTAAAAAATACATTTAAATTTGTCGTTTTCTCTCAGGTTTCTACATTTGCAATCACATTCTGGACTATTAACAAACGATTTGGTATTTAATGAGAAATTTTGCAATAAAATGGATCAAAACTGATTACAGATAATTTCTATATACCTATATATCTAGTAGATAATGTATATGAATTCCTTTAAAGATCATAGGAGTTACTATCTTAAAACTTTGTCAGTTGCCTTTAACTAGTTCTAGATCATTCTAGCGGGCACAGGTAAAGCAAATAACTATTACTTGAAAGAGACTTGAATAAAAATTATTACTTAAATTTATTCATCTAACCGCTTGGTGTTCGTATAATGTAGGTAGGCACGTGTTGGAAATGAGGCGACGAAATGATTTTATTAAAATTTAAGACGAGACTCGCGGTTCCTTCAAGGAAGAAATTTAATAATCTTTATTAGATTCTGTCGCCCACGCGCTCAAAGCTAAATAGTGAAAAGGTATAAACATATTGTGGGAATGAATTAACAAAGGTGATTTGAAGTGGGAAGATGATATACTCGAGGAAACATCTGTGAAATTCTTAACTAAATAGGCGTTACGTGTTTTCTCCATAAAGATATGGTTACAGGCGTTTTGTTCTCAGTCCACATTTTACTCGGAGTTTGAATAGTTCTTGGTTATCAAACGTAATCAAATATACATATATATATAAATAAGATACGTCGATATAAATAAACAATAAGACAAACAGTTGTGGCATGGGGTTGGTTTCTTCTATTTTTGGTCCTGAGCTTCTACAGATTTAGTGATCTCAAGCAGACGACCAGTCTAGCTGATGGTAAGTGTACATATGTATACTCTCTTCCATGGATATCCATGACTATGTCCAAAGACGTTCGTCTTTCTTGATAAAAGGAATGGGATGGAATCAAGGTTTTTCTTTTTTTTTATCTATTTTGCTGTATATATCTTATATTTATTTATACTTAATCTATTTTACACGAGACAAAGACAATCTCCCACCAAATGTCAGTATATATTGCGGTAGGCCGCTGCATGTCGCAGCCGAACTGAGACAATTATGTCGGTCACTCCGACCGCATCCATTCCTCTATGCGCGGTCACCGGTATTGCATATTGAAATTTATTGACTGAACAGTACTATTCGCCGGTTTTGGTCGTAATTATAATTTAATTAAATCTCCTTTTGCATGACATGTTTTGAAAACTCAAATTAATAAATTGAAGAAACAATCATTTGAAATGCGAGCGTCAGAAAATAAGAATTTTGTAAGAAGAAAAGAAGCGTCAGAAAATAAGAAGTCGAGCGTAAGAATTTTGAATAAAATGAATATTTTCTTTTCAAACGGGTTTCTGTTTCATTACAGAGTAAAGTTCATAGGCTCTATATGATGAAAATGAAGAATACGAGTATCTTATAATTACAAAATCACTAATGTAGTAGCAATAAACCAAATATTATGAAGATTATTAATTTATAATTTGTTTATTTGATTTTCAGTAAAAAATAATTAAGACTAAATGAATCTTTTGCCGTAGTGTTGTTTTTTTTATTGGAAAAAAAAAACAAACAATTGTACATAAAATGTTCCACATTAAGGTAGATGTATTGGTATGAATATGTGTAAAATCCACACCGTTTTCACATATAAGTTATAAAAAAAGAAAAACAATTAATTCAGTTAGCACATAGGAAACGAAAATAATTTACTGATTTTTTTTTACAAATCTGCAATGAACTTTTTGTACCTGGCTGTTGAAGTACCAAATATATCAAAGTTATTTAGTTTATTATTGTGGAGCTCCAAACGCCTTAGAAGCGCTCGCACATCAGCCATAAATCATTTCGCACATTAATCATCATTTAATCATCGCACATCATTTGTAAAAATAAAACACGGTCGCTGTCGATCGCCGTGCTCTCGCGCTCTTTACCTGCTTACTGCCCCGCATCCGGCATTGGTTAGCCTACACAGAGTAATTCGCAAAACAGAGCCATCATATAGGTACCGTATTTTAAATATTGACTTGCGCGCATCGGACATAACATAAATTATGAGTAATTAAGACAGTGTTGAGGAGATTGAGTGAGAACTCACGGACACGTTCGCAGTCTGCTGTGAATGTAAGTTTCGTTTCACTGTCAGATATGCACTCGCCTTCGAAATATACTAAATAAATCTAATAAACAAATGTTTTCTAAAAAAATAAATCTGTTCCAATTTCTATAATCAATTGCGAGGCGTTCAATTGGATAAATTATCAATGATACTGCATTTGCATCTGCGATCTGAGATTCCTTGATTCGCAACTGCATATCAATACACACATTGAAACAATAGTTAATAATGCTTTCAAAATGTACGGATTTGTTATGAGATGCAGTCAAGATTTTAAAACACCTTCTATTTATGTACATGTGCTCAATAGCCTCACTCGCCCGCATTTAGTATATGCATCACAAATATGGGATCCCATATACGGTAAATACTATGAACAAAATGAATATGTGAATGTCCTATAAATGTTTTCATTAGCGTCAGTCTTGTTTGGCTTTGTATCTCTTGCCTTTGGACGCTTGCTCCTGGGTGCAATGATTCTTCATAACCTATGTAACCATATATATGATTGCATAGATCTTATTAGTAAATTGAGGTACCAGGTACAAAGGACGATACAGCGCGGGGCGCGCTCACACCGCCTGTTTTTTACAGACTTTAATTATTAACAGTTGCTTGACTAGTATTTTTTATCTTGCATATCAAATTATATCCATAGGCAATTTATTGACATAGCATAGAGTTAGAATGGAATGATTTTGTGTACACTTGTAGTAACAAGTGTATAGTCAGTAAACTGTATTTATGTTTTTTTTTAAATTGACTCAGGGTAAATCGCTAAAGTGAAAATAAATCAACGTTGTCTCCATTGTTGTATATAAAAAACGAAACCAATAAATCCGACCCTAGCATTTCAATCACGAATATAACGAGAAAACAAGTTGCCAGGCCGATGTGGGCGACAATTGTGTGAAACCCTTTGACGAATAGTTGGGGAATATAAACTATTTTATTACTTCTAGACTCGCTTCATACTTGTAAGACATTCTGGACATACATTTAACTTTACGAATTTCTGCTATGCGTCTGTCTAAATTTACATTATAGAGCTGTTTGTTTGTCGGTTTGTTCGTGCTACTTTCAAGAAAAAGATCCGATTCGGAAATATTCGGTAAAGTTTTCATCGTCGTACATTTTCTTAAAATTACTCCCATAGCTCACCAACACATACGATCTTCTGCTCCTCCTCCAACCGCCTTCAAGTCGTCGGTCCACCTGGCTGGTGAGCGTACCATACTGCGCTTTCCGGTACGTGACCTCCATTTGAGGACTCGTCTACCCCATCGGTTGTCGGTCCTGCTGAAAATATGACCTGCCCAGTGTAATTTCAGCGTGCTGATTCTACATGACCTATATCGGCGATTTTAGTTCTTTGGTCAAACGAAGAGATCGTTTGGCAGTGGAGAGACAGGCTGATGGAATGGTACGTTATTACATTTGTCTTAACAAAATCTATCTTATAGTTTTGAAAATATACACGATTTAATTAATAATTATATAGGTGTTACATTATTTTTTCTCAACTTTAGTCATGCGTATTCGTAGTTACCTCTAGACATGTGTAAATTTATAGTTCATTGATGTCATTCAATTTATTAATTCAGATTGATTTTTGTGAAGCAATTCATCTTATTCATTTTTAGTTAGTTTTTGTCAATACTTCAGTGGATCTTAAAGATTCGTTTAGTTCGATTATATTAGTGCTTCAGTTGATCTCAAAGAATTCTGAATAAAAACAGATTTTTATGACACTCAATTCTTCAAATCATTTTTGACTTATTATAGTATGAACAATTTTTAATTTCTTAGATAATTTAAATCACATGTAGAGCAAATATTTTTGGAAGTTTTAATTTATTTTTATGTTTTTGTGACCTAACCCTTCGATTTTGCCGTTTCTTCCTGATTGAAGTAAAGTCGTATATTTCAAGTGAAAAAGCGGTACGAGAACAAATTTGTAGAATTTCATGTCGTTGGTTCGTTCTTTGTATTCAAAGCTAAATTTATTTATTATTTATTTATTTCACAAACAATATATATTGTGTCGGAATTTCTTATAAACTAGGTATAAATTATAAAGCTAAGTTTAAATTCATATGCAAGTCCCTATTAAGTATTAATATTATATGCCTACTCTATTTTATTGTTTTTTCTTTATCTTTAAAGTGAATACTTTAAAGTGTTCTACAGAGTAATAGCATTTTTGAAGGAAAAAGGATTTTATACCACGTTTGAAGACAATCACACTGGTTACTGACTTTAAATGTAATGGCAGCTGGTTGAACAGTTTAACGGCTTGCACTTTCACAGAGTGTTCCGCTATACAGAGTCTCGGTTTATCTGTCTCTGGAACGTTTTTTCTTCTGGTAGGTTGCCTCGAAACTCTTTCATGCTCTGTTTCTAAGAGATCTAAATGCTTGACATAGTCGGTTAATATCACTAAAATGTATAAACTTGGAGCCGTTAGTATTCCCAGGTCTATGAAATGTTCTTTACAGGAGTCAGTTTGCGATATGCGAGCCATTGTCCTGATAACTCTTTTTTTTACTGTGAACGCGGCTTTCATGTTGTAATCATAGCTATTTCCCCAGAACATGATGCTATACCTTAATCTAGATTCCACCAGCGCATGATAGACAGCCTTTAGTCGTTTTGTGTCTAGTTCGTTTCTTAAACTTCTGATGGCATAGCACGCTGAGCCGATATGATTTACAATATTGTCTAGTTCACTCTTCCAATTCAAATACATGTCAATAGTTACACCTAGAAATTTAACCTCATTCACTGATTCGATTTGTTTGTCATTAATTGTTTCACATAGTATGTCTTTATTTCTAGCAGTAGTTTTAAACAGCATTAGATTAGTCTTATTTATATTTAATATAAAGTTATTAATTGTGAACCATTTCACAAACCCCAAGAGCATGTTGTTTGTCAAATTAGTAAGTTCGTCCATATTCTTTCCTGATATTACCGCGTTGGTATCATCAGCAAAAGCTATGATTTTACTTTTCTCGTCAATATCATTCATAAAATCAAATAAGTCATTAGTAAAGATGATAAACAATATTGGTCCCAATATTGATCCTTGGGGTACTCCTCTGGTTACATTAGACATCTTGGATTTGTGTATTTTTTCTTGGTTATTATTGGTAGTCTTAATTTCAACAAATTGTTTGCGGTTAGATAAGTAAGACTCAAATAAATGTAAGGCTTGTTCTCTAACTCCGTAGTGTTCGAGTTTCCCAAGGAGTATCTGATGATCTACGGTATCGAACGCTGAGCTTAGATCTAGGAAAAGCCCTGCTACTTTTGTCCTCGCATCCAACTTCGCAATAATGTCTTGTGCAAAGGCACTTATTGCGTCCGCTGTTCCTTTATTGATCTGGTATCCAAACTGTCTTTCATTTATAATACTGTTATCTTTAAGGTGTTTATCTAACTGATCCTTTATTAATTTTTCATATATTTTAGACAAGACGGGTAGCAACGAAATCGGTCTGTAATTTCCTGGTTCTAGTTTGGTGCCCTTCTTGTGAATAGGTATTACTCTCGCTATTTTTAATTGATCCGGGAAAGTGTTAGATTCCATGCATTTATTGAACAATGATGCCAGGGGACCTACCAATATATCAATATTATCCTTTAGTACTGTTAGGGGTAATTCATCATAACCACATGATTTTTTATTCTCCATTTTGCGTACTATTTTTAGAATTTCTATTCTTTCTATTTTTCTCAATTTCATCGTATTTTTTACTCTTGTGCTGTATTTTGTGAGGATTTCAACTGCTGATTCTCTTGTTTGTTGGTTTTTTGTGGTGTTTTTATTAAAGTAATGTGCAAAAATATCGGCTATGCGTTCAGGGTTTGTTTCTGTTTTATTATCTATTTTTAGTATCCATTTTTCGTTTGTAATAGTTCTCTTGTGTTTGTTTCTATGTTTGTGAACTACCTGCCAAATTGCTTTGCACGAATTCGTTGCTGTTTCGACTTCTCTCTGTACTGCTATCTTCTTTGCTTGTCTAATAACCTTTCTGTAAATGTTCACGTACCTATTTTTATACCTAGAAATGAAGTCTTCACAGCCAGTCCTAATATTTGTTACTAAAAATCTTCTCATCTTGCTAGATACTTTAACGCCTTTTGTAAGCCAATTTATTTTCCTTAACTTATTTACTCTAATTTTTCGTCGTATTTTCTTAAAACTCTTCTTGAACACACTTACTAAATTTTTAAGGAAGCAATTTGGACCCATGTTATGCCAATTAATTTGTAGCAATCTGTCCCGGAATTTTTCTTTGTTTTGCGCTTTATACTGTCGTCTTTCTACCTCTAGAATAGGGTTTTAAAATAAATTAGTAGTTAGCGAATGAGTATGATTTGAAATAAATGAAAAGGTTATTAGGTCAATGTGCGGAAGAAATTCATTTAGTTCAGTCAGAATGAAATGACTCACGCCTAAACAATCAAGCCAAGACCTAAGTCTTGGCTTGATTGTTTTTATGAACAAATTTTGGCTTATGTGGCTAGCTTGTTCGGTTGCTTGTATGATTCGTTATGCATCTGAAGAGGTAGGTAATTAAAAAATGTTTATCTAGACGTAGGATTTTACATTATTATAGTATGAATAAATTATTCATACATTTTGTACCAGTTTTCTACAAATAAAAAAAAAACTTGTGCGGTCAGAGGACCCTCCCGTCAGGTACGAAGATCCTCATACATTTTTTTTAAACTCTAAATGTAATTCGAAATAAAATATGTATAGTTTATGTATTTTTTTTATTTTGTATCATAGTTTCAATGTAAATAATTTAAAATAAGGAATCAAATCAAAAATCAAAAATTTAGGTTATACAACCGGCTACGTACTAGTCTGCAAGTCTGTTATTCTGCTTGAGTCTCGCTCTCGATACTCGCACGCACACAGAAAGAGAAAGGCGTATGGAGGGGGTAAAAATCTTACGTGACGTTACATTTTCTCTCGAATCACACCTACCGCAAGCCGTGTAAAGGAATTTCGTTCCAAAAATAATTTGAATTTTAAGTATACTAGCTACAAGATTCCGTTTAGCAACCAGACACAAAACATAATGATTAATGAAAAATCTGCTTCTAATAAGACACATATGAAACAAAGACGCTCTTATTAACACCTTATGTGTTAATTAAAGTCGAATATAATTCATATAAATTGCGGGAGAGTTGTAACAATGCTTTTTATTTGCACAAGCCCGGCGGGAAGCAACCTGTTGTGAAGTTTTTAATTAAGTGCGGTGGGAGAGCTTTTGTGGTCTTTTTTACCCCTTTTTACACCTGGCAATACTAGATTCCGGCTTAAAGCTAATTACTATGTGGATTTTATTGAATTGTCATTACCTAGTTAGATATGTAGGTATAGGATCGATGTCTACCTTTTAAACGTTCCATTGCAGGATGAAACCCCCCTATGATTTACTAAAGAAGGCCTGTGCCTTATCTAGTAAATCATAGGGGGTTTCGGGCTGTAATCCACCACGTGGGCCCAGTACGGAATGATGGATGCACATGCTCCAGATTTTCGTTTAATTCTTTAACTTGTGGATTCCCTCACGATGTTTTCTTTCACAGCCGAGTGATTTTTTTTAAAGTGAACCTAAGTAAAAACTCACAACCTCACAATGAGTGCCGCGAATAGATTATTACTAAAATACCATAATATACCATCAGCCCATGTCTCTCCACTGTTGGATATACTGCTCTCCCAATACTCGTCACTACACACGAACTTTCACTCTTCTCATCCAATTACTACGGTAATTCGGCGGCGCACCCGCATACCCCCTGGTGTTGCAGGTGCCCATGGGCGGCGGTAACACTTATCACCACGTGGGACCGCTTGCTCGTCCGCCCACTAATCTATAAAAAAAAAAAAAAAAAAAAAATTTCTTCAAATAGTCTGTCAGGGGATGAATCGGGATGGGAAATGGACTTTGTTTTTATTCTTCTTCGCAGTTCTTATTCTCTATCCAAACACGGTGGTACGACTTATAACAGTTTTCTATAAGAGGGGTAACTTGGACAGTCAGTCGGGTACTCTCATTAGGTTCAGGATCACAGTATCGCCTTTCTCCTATTGATGTGAATAAATTATAAAAAGTGATGTTGCTATTTCTGAAAAGTGATAAATCTTGAAAGTAAAGCAAAAGTACTGGTGTTGTTTTTTTTTTGGAATGGCTAAATTGTGTGGAACTAATGACTTTTCAAGAGTCACCATAAATGTATAGTTAAGGGCGAGCGCAGAAGGCGCTCAGCCAGGAGTAAAAAGTGTGTGCAGCAATGAGCCTAAGGGCTCCTCCGCCGGTAAACTGGCGGAAGGAACGGACCTCGGCTTAGGGCGTTGCTTTGGGAGGGTTTCGCGGGATCAAGAGTCGCCCAGGCACGTGCCGATATCTAATAAAAGTGTTGGCTGAAGGCCAGTTTGTGTTCACGGTGTAGCGAGGGGGACGTCCTCGTCAAAAAAAGTCCTGGTTGAAAATGTAACGGATACTATCACATAGAGATTTCGTCAACGTATTCGACTTCCTAGTTCTAAAAATATCGTAAAAATTCAGTTTAGCTTGTTTATTTGGCATGCTTACTAGATCTAGATAACTTTTGGCAACGAACCTTGACAAGTCAGATTGCGTAGTTACAGGGGTATATACAAAAAGTTGGGTTGTATACGTAAACAAAAGTGGAACACTTTATTTATTGACGGGATAAGAAATACATACTTTACAATGAAAAGAAAATACTTAAATCCAAAAACTAATCTAAATTTAAAAACAATATATCTACATATTGAGCATGTTGTACAAATTTGGTCGCTGCTGGCGGCATTACTTCGCTGGATTGGTAGTCTAATCATTAGACTCTAATGCTTTGTGCGAGGTAATGACTCTAGCCCTTAGGATTGCCAGTGCTGTCGATCAGGTGCTTTGAGAGGTCCTTAAAGAATAAGTGGGCACTAGGAGCCCATTGGCCGAGGGTCTCGACACCGAATGCAATAAAAATATATTCAAAAGAACAGCCTTTATATAAGATAAGATAAAGAAGATAAGAAGAGTCGTTAGAATAAAAGTTTTCCAGTTCGATCCTAGGTCGGAGAAATATTTACAAAAATATTCCTTCCGCTTCTGATTAATTTGCGTTTATCTTTATCCATGACACACGCACGACAGATGCTTCATAGTGTGATGTTGTGAAATATCAATGTGGAAGGCCCTCCGCCCAGGTGGACTGACTGACAAAGACGAGCAGAAGACCGGCTGATGTGCCGGCCCTTGGGTTAGGTCTACATCGTGTAGTGGAGAGGCTGATGACATTATTCAATCACTATATTTATTAGTAGGTACCTGACAGATACCACGTTGAAAAGAAAGTTATTACGATAGTAATTAATATTTTAGAGACATAATATAAAATTACTATATTTACAGTATTGGTTCAGTATGTTAAATAAAAGTATATGCTTTTTACTTACCCATGGAAAACACTTTTTCCATGGGTAAGTTTTCGTGGGGCATCACGATAAACTCTTCTCATCCAGTCACTATCGACGACTTTCTTTAAGTCGTCAGTCTATCTAGACGCATGTCAAACTGTTTCACGATATATGGTTTCTATTGGAGAATTCGTTTACCACCATTCTTATTCTACACCTTATCTTTCAAATTCTATAAATTCAATATATTTTTAGGTAGGTTGTCATGTTACCACTAAGAGCTAACTAAATGGGTAAAGTACTTGGAAGGTAAGAGGTTAGTTATTTGTTCCAATATTGAATATTGTTTGTTTGTTGAATATTGTTGAAAAAAATAGGCCTAATACAAAATTTGAGAACAATTTAGAAAAAGAGTCCGTGAAAAAGAGTTCGTAAAAGTGTTCGTTTCCTAGCCTGGAAGCACAATGAACACACGGATGGTTGGCAGGAGAGGCGGCGCCCAGCAGGGCGCACGACCAGAGCGATGAAGAGCGTCACTATCGCCAGTCGGTAACAGCGGCGGTCGGACGGGGCGATGAAGGCCAGGCGCAACAGGCGGCGCCCAGCAGGAGCACCAGCGCCCAAAGAGCGACGAACCAGAGCTGCGGCGGCCGGCGAGAGTAGTGACCCAACTGAAGCTGTTGTCTGAGATTTGCTGTTGTGGTTCCGTTGATTTTTCAGAAGCACTGGAGGCCGAGATGTTGTGTCCAGGACAGCTGGTTCCCGGGACAGGCGTGTGACTTTTTCAAACCTTCTCCAGTGATCGCTCCGAAACAAATCGTCCATGCCCTTAGATTTGGCTTGACAAAGACGTCAGAATTTATAAGACTTTTTCAAATTTTAGGTTTTTACACATCTAGCTGTTTCCAGCCAGTATCTGTTGTTTTCGGCCAGTGCTATTTATTGATGAAGAAGAGAAATGCGTTTCGGTTTATACAAAGAAAATATAAAAATATTATTAAATATTGAAATACAAGTAAAATACGGAATTATATTCAGAATACAGATATAAAAGATACAGAGTTTATAAAGGTGAGTTATTGGAACAAATGTTACGAGGTACAGAACCCAATTTCAATTTAAAAAAAAATCTTTGTGTTCCATTAATTTTCTTGCGGAGCGACGTTACATTATTTCCGCAGCAATAAGATGTTTTCTATCTTTTTCACAACATCCAGGATAAATTAAATTGTAACGTCTGACGTTTAAGGTCATTTCGTAGAATTTAATTTACTCTAATGAATAGAAATATGAGAAAGATAACTTCTTTGTTATTTTTATGATCACAAATGGCTCATAATTTATGTTTTCACAAAATTGTTAATAAATGACTACGACAAAAATTACATTTTTACTTGTTTCGATTCTTTTATTTTATAAGTCCACTTTTATATTTTTCTAAATAAATAATGCTGGAAATGTAATTATTATATCAATATCAGTCCACGGGGATAAACAATCAAACGATAATAAATAATTTATTTTTTAACATCCCACTATAGAGTAATCGGGACAGAGTAAATAATAGAGAGTGATTCCCCATGCAGATCCCATGGGGACTGGTGGAGGTAACAGATTTACTTTTAGATTTCTTCACTTTGTTTACCTTCATCGCTAAACTATAATGAAAATTGAAAAATCTGTAATAGCAATTAAACAACTTTGAACGGTTTAAATCGCTTATATTTAACATACGATATTTAACGTTCATGCTAAGAATGTTACGCGAGGCTATTGAAATCAAGAAACACCCAAATTTCAATAGAGAAGATGGTTGGCAAGTACAACCGGCTTGGGATCCAGTCATTAAATTAATTAAATCCCAAGGCCAACGCAATACTGCAAGACCTCTGGACACCGTGAGCGAATACCTAAGCGTGAGCGTTTAATTGCTTTGTATAGTAATCGCGAAAACCTAAGAAAAAATCTGTAATAATTAGAATTGAGAAATCAGTAATAAAAAACAGAGAAAATTTAAAAATGAGTATTATTTAAAAATCAGCATTAATTTGATTTCGAACTCGATACCTGAAAAATGTAAGTGTAGAATAAATTCCTCCAGGCTATCAGCGCTTTAAAAAGCCTACCAAGTAGCCCGAAAGTAGCTTTTTCGAGGGAAGTAATTTCTGGATCTAATTTAACCGTTATTGATTTACACCTAAATCATAAAGCTTAACTTATGTTTTAGCATACTACACAATTGAAGCTGAGTCTAATCTCGGAGAAATATTAGAGAAACAGCGGAGAATGTACCTATTGGTTGCTCTTACCTATTTTAAGCCTCATTTCTTTGTACTATACATTTATGTATAGCATACACTCATGAATGTACCTATAGTAAATGTTGTAAGTGCATCTGTGCTTTACCGGCAATAAACTGTAACGGTCCATGTTTACCATGGCAGTAATATATAGTTTATAAGCGGACTCACGTGTCGTTCGACAGTTTAACCTGCTCGATTTACGGCGCGAACGCGCTGATTTGTGGCGCCGCGCCGTGACAGGCCCGCTCGAACTTAGCGTGATGCTCGCAATTAAACACACATATAACACACGAATAGAGGGTTGAACCAAGTTTAGGGAAGGCAGGGAGCTAGTTCTACATATGTACGAGTATGTTTTTAAAAGGTTCAATATCTATAAGATACATGTAGAAATGAATTGTTCAAAGTGAGGTGCATTATTTAACTGATTGAAATGATGTTTGGTTTAAAAATAGTTTGAAATTATAACAGATGTAAACTTTTAAAAAAATCCTTTTTTATTGACGTCTTTACATGCAAACTTATATAAATGGTTAATTGATTGATACATGTTTAATTGCGTCCCGAATTTGATGAATTGCGGTTTCAAATTAACTAGTCATTAGGAATTTTAAACATGTAGGTATTTATTTTACTTGATACCCGTATTTCAATCAACTGCATTGACTGTACGGGCATTTTCTATATCTACTCTGTTTTATTGTGCGTCTAAATATCAAATGTGAGATTACCTAAAAATGGGGTCATAAGTGTCAGTTATAATCTCTCAGATATTGAGAAAGTAAATAAAAATTCTAACAAATAAATATATAAAGAGGGAACGATGTTTGTTTGATTGAAATGTTTTCATGCATCAACGGATGAAAAAATCGGGCTGAAATATTGCAAGAACTTCTTGGGTGCCACGAAAAGGACATAGGCTACAAAAATAAAGCAGGGGATAGGCCGCGGGCAAAAGCTAGCATATTATATTTTTATTTTAATAATCACATGTTAGAGCATGTCTCTATTTAAACAGAATGTTGATATATGATTATTATTGAGGATTAGGGACTCTGTGAGTCAATATAGTTTCGTATCTATAACTATAAGAATATAATATAATATAGAATATAATTCTTATAGTGACTGTAAGAATATATCACAATAACTATAAGAGCATATAGTTCGCATATAGTTCGAATATAGTTCTCTATGGTCTGCAAATATCGCATTATAGTTTTAACAGCCAGTTGTTCGACCTCATCCGGTTTTAGTAGGTGAGCACCCTCACGCGTATAAACGTGTATCTTTTGTACAAAAGCATAATCTTGACATAACCAAATTTGAAGTTAGAAAAACTTCACCAAAGTCAATGAGACTACAGGTCTCTTTACTAAGATAACGTCACAAATAATATACATAGGTATTATCACGAACTATGGAACACGAGGTTATAGAATTTTCATTAAAACATCTAGCATTTCACGAGTCAACGATATATGGAAAAACCTTTACAGGTTTGTATCGCCGGATATTAGAGGTGGGTAGGTCCATCGGAAGTGCCGCGACCGCCATAACCGTAACTCACCTGACGGACATTGAGGAGTGATGGTCCATGGTTCTGCTTAATGAAACCGTATCTGACGTATCGTGAAGTCTCAATGGTTTGTGTAGTTATTTACTTTTATCACAAATTTTTCGTCTGTTACAATTTTTATAACTCTTTTGAAGTGGTTTAAAGGTAGGCAATTATGGTATCTGTAAACTTGATGTTGATTATCCTAAATATTATTCACGTCACCACAGCTATGGTAAGTTTTATTAAATCCATCAAGTAGTTTTGAGATAACAATTGATAACAATAGATAACAATTGCATTCAGATACACGGATAACAATAAAAACATTTCCAGTTCTGTATTATTTGAAATGTATACAAATCAATCATTCTTATTCAAAATATGACACGACTCCGTTATGCTTTTATTATAATTTCATTCTGTCTCAATACTTGATTACATTTACCTAAATCAGTGAGAATTATCTAAAAGTAGGGATGCACTGAGTGATCGAGCAAATTAGGCAGGCAAACAAAATCTTCACTTTTTTCAATTAACTTCGTTTCCGAACTTTCCTCCGTGAATTGCGTGTATTGGCGCCCGATGTGGGGCCAAATCCCAACTACAGTTCTCTTGATTACTTTCTTAAAAGTGGGGATACTCGTCGTGTGTGGACTGAATGTTGAACTTAGGTATAGAAACGTAGCACTTTCTTAATTTCTTAGCGCTTACATACTAGAAAGCTTACAGTACGATCGGGCTTTTAATGAACGTGGATAAAAAGTAACTAAAAATTGCCGCCATCTTGAAACATCAGTCTAGTGGTGTAGAAACATCACCATTTTTTACTTAAATACCCTATGCATTCAAAATACACATATGACGTTTACAAATATTTGGTTAACCTAATCAATGGTTAACTTGGCATCTTCTTCTGTGTTCGCCCTAAAATATATCAAATATATTTAACCTGACAACCCCAAGTCTATTGTCATGACCTTCTCCACGTTGCTCTGGTCCATTGAACTATTAAAGTCTGATTTTCTATTCGAGTCAGGGATATGATATATAGAACTGTGAAACAGAGTGAAATTTATACGGAGATGACACAGTATTGACAGTTCTACATGTCATATCCCTGACTCGAATAAATAATCCAACTATAGTTTTATTAGTAAGACTCAACGGAAGAAAAACCGTTTAGTTCTAGGGCCATAGTATCTATAAAAAGAAGTCAACGGAATTTATTTTCCGTTGAGTTCTACTGTTTACGCTGTTGTGTACAGACAAAGTAAAAGAGATTTATTTGTCCTAATAGCTCTCTATTGAGAATATATTATCTATTAAAACTTCAGTTTAAGAAATTAACGAATTGCAGATCATTGACAATAGTAAGTGGTTTTCTTGTTAATTTATTGTTATTATTTCTTGTTAAGTTTTTGTTATAACTGCATAAGGTTGTATCGTGTTTTTTTACGTGTCTTATATCGAAATGGAATCCGAGAGGGGCCAGTCCAAAGACGTTTCTTTGTAATAATACTAATGAATAATGGTAATAATACTGAAGGTGACTTTCGCGAGTGAGCGCTGAATTTCGGTCTTCACAAAAATAGACCGTGAAGTGCATTGAAGTCTAATGGGAAGCTTATTGTGGTCAACAGACGTGGCCTACAGAAACGCATTTCTCAAAAACAAAGCGTGTCCCATTAACATCTACATATCGAAATATTTTTGAAAATATGCATTTACAAGTCATTACTAAATTCAAAAGTAATTATTAACAAGTACGAAAAACTACCTATGTTGTTGTCTATCTACACATATCAATTAGGCTTTGCTTATACCTATGTTGTTGTTTATTCAATTATGTCTTTTCATTGCCTGTATGTGAATTGTGATGGTGGGCGAGATCCGTACAAACCAGTGCTTGGTTTATGAATCCCAAATAATTTATAAGAAATGCTGTATATCTGTTTAAATTATAAATAAATAAATCTGCTAAATTGTTACTCAGTCTAAAATTGTAAAATATGTAAAAACATTTGTAAAATATTTAACCTTACGTAAACACTTCAATTTTGAGTAAACATTACTTAAACATTCATAATTTTCCGAAATATAGCACTGATTTCTTCTTCTTCTTCTTCTTTTCAGCCCTTGGACGTCCACTGCTGAACATAGGCCTCCCCCATTGTCCGCCATTTAGACCTATAGGCAGCGACCTGCATCCAGCGGGTGCCCGCAACCTTTATGAGGTCGTCTGTCCATCTAGCAGATGGACGTCCTAATCCTTGTTAGAGCCCTGGTCGTTCGACGGTGGAATCCCGCCCGGAGATTCTTAGCACCCCTGGCTCCAGCGCTCGACCAGCGCCCGTCGTCCACGCCGGTGTTGCGACTGGAGCCGCCGGGAACTTGCCCCCCCCCCCCCCCTATGGCAGCACTGATTTACCTATCCTGTTTTCCTGGATTATTATCGACGATCTCACCAAAGTGATGAAGATCTTGAAATTGTAAATCAGCAACAACATTTATATATTTATTGCTTATCGCTTTCGTTATTTATTCGTTTATATAAGTAGTTATATGCGGTATCAGTTTAGATAACAATAATCTAGGAAATATGTTATTGTACGGCTTTATCGTTAGAACAATATCCTCGTATCGGAATTGATAAATCGAGTTTGGGCTTAAAATATCGACAACGTATTGATATTATAGATACCCAATTTGTTTTCCAAGAATTTTCTTGAGGATTACTCATTGCTCACTCATATTAAGTTGCTTATTCTGTTTAATTTGTACATTACTTATTGATTTAATAGCAACGCTTCTCCCATGATATTTGCACCAAACACTATCCAACACATCTGGCGTACGTAATCTTGTTATAAGAAAAACTTTCTTAATAAGGATGCCGTTTGGTTCTCAGTTATTTCTCTCTACGTCGAGAGGAAATGACGAAATCATTACTGCTGTTTCTAAGTGCAGACAATATTATAAATGTAGCCTAATTTGTATCAATTTGATGACCGATTAGTCTAGTCCTGCCTGCTGTGTGAAAGGTCCCGCGTTACACTCCCGGTAGGATATTCATTTGTTTAAAGACAAATGTTTGTTCGAGTCTTGGTGGTGTGTTTGTCTTTGTATGTGTCATAGAACACACGATACTGGGAATCCAAGTGTGGATTATTATTGGTAATCTGGAACATATCAGTTTTTATTATAAATTAGCTGTGCCCGGCCACACGTTGCTGTGGCTACCCAACAGATGGCGCTTACCCTGTTTTATACCTGTTTTTGGGTAAAAAGCATGTTTTCACCCTGTGATAGGTATATAAAAACACGCGCGTATTCGAATGCAAGGTTGTGTCAAAATTTCAAAGCAATCGGTGAAGAACTTTCGGAGATTTAAGATTTTGAACAAACGAACGTTTACATTTTTATTTATATCTATAGATTTAAGGCGACGCGACGGTGTAGGTATTAGCCGACATGACGACGCTTCGACGTGTTACCGGGAGAGAATTTGAATACAATAGGTAATTTTAAAATAAAATTAATTTATATTAGGATTACCCATTAACTAATTGATTAATTTCTTCTTTAAATATTAGTGTTATTATCTTAAAATTACATAGTACCTTAAATTTTAAAATAATTAGTATTAAAATCAGTCTAAAATTAGTTTACAGTACTTAAGTAATTTCATACCAATAAAACACATTTTTTTCTAATTGTATTTATTTACTTACATGAGTACAAATAGTACATTAATGTACGAGTATAAAAATATACAATTTGAATACAACATATATATCTTTGTTCATATCTTTCTTGATACGGTCGTAAGTTAATAATACCTACTAGTTTACAGTCCACGATTAACTACATACCTACACCTATACTGGTTCATCATAGAAGCATGAGATCCAATCACAGTATAAAAATATTTACATTAATTTATTTTGTATAATTTTTATTTTAAATTTTGATTGGTTAACTAATGCAGCATATGAGGGGGGAATGAGCCCGGTGGGTAATGTGGCGGCGGCTGGTGGTGTGGTGGTGGTGGATGATGAATCGGTGGCGGCGGCGGGTGGTGGTGATGCGGTGGTGGCGGGGGATGATGGTAATGCGGCGGCGGCGGCGGGTGGAAATGCGGCGGCGGCGGCGGCGGGTGGTGGTGTGGTGGTGGTGGAGGATGGTGGTGATGAGGTGGGTGGTGGTGATGCGGCGGTGGCGGCCCAAAGTGATGCGGAGGGGGCGGCATGTCTAAAATAAACAAAACAAAAAATCTTAATATCTAATCTCTTTATATAGTGACTATGATTGTACACAATAATCTTTTTATGAGTGATAACAAATTTAGCATCAAATGTTGATATTTTATTAAAAAATGTGTAGTCTTTATCGTCTTTTAAACACCGGCGAAAAATTTAACAAATAAGACTAAAAAGGTCAAGGCCAATGGCGAGCCTTGAATGATAACTAATTACTAATAATTTCATTATGATGAAGACTTTAACATTTTATTGTTTATCTATTTTTGCTCGCCTGCAGGAAACCTAACTTTAATATAAAATATTATAAAATTTAATAACAGTATTTCTAACTACAAATATTCATGTAATCACTCAAATAGCATCACAACTGACGAGATAGAAAGGAATTAAATATTGATGTACAAACTTAAGCAGAGCTTAAAATGATAAAATTATAAACTTACTCAACGATATTCCAAATAGAGCGCCACTTAAACAATAAAATAATAAAATATACAATAATAAACGTTCGTAGTTCTCTAGCATTTGTTTGGCAATGATATCACCGGATCGATATATATTATTTATCGCTCGTCCAAGTATGGTAATCTAACTAGGTGCTCGTGTCCGCCAACATGATAAACTTTCTACTCGTTAGTGTCGGATTGATAAATATTAATGAAATCTTATCTATTCTCCGTGATATTTTTCCATTTTTAATAATATTAGTGAAAATTCTTACGATGTACTTTGTTTGAGCCCTAAGGGGAGCGCTCCACCCCGCGCAGCGCTCCATCCCGCGCAGCGCTCCACCCCGCGCAGCAGGGCGAGGGGGACGAGGAGCAAGACGTCAGTCAAATGAAAAACAAGAAAAATGGACGCCAGCCTGCAAGCGTGTGATCGCCATTACTTTAGTTATTGTCAATGTTAACATTAAAAGTCTATCAAATCCAAAGTAAATTCTTTTCATCATGTAACCATCAAATTCCCGTACATAAAGTTGGTCCATCGAACCGGGATACCACACCTACGGATTTGAAGCCGAACCAGGATCTTCTCCGAACTAGCTTAAAGAGGATGATCCCTTTACGGATGGCGAGAATCAGTGCTGTGATTTCACGACAAATAACATCTACAAGATAAGTAGCAAGCAGTCTGAGTGAGTCCGATCCATTACATTGCCTTTGTGTCCTTTTGTGTTATTTTGTGTCCAAATTCTTTAGTTTTACCAATTTAAATTAATCATTGCGTAATTAAGATCCCAATCAATCGAAATGAACAATAAACCGCATTAAAGGATCAACGCATTTCGATAATACTTCTGTTTTAAATCTTTAAATCTTAACTAAATTGCTAATAACTTCCAGGGTAGGAGCATATCGCCATTGTTAACTACCTGTCAATTTTTAATTAAAGATAGTCAAAATTATAGTCAAAACTTTATAATTATAAATTCTATCGACCAATTCGTCGTTATTATTCATCAATTTACTTAGTTGTAATAATTATTTCAAGTAGGTAATCTATTTGTGTATAGTTACGCGATTATCTCAATGCAGTTGTTTGTTTTGTTGAGTCGACCGGTGCGAATTAGAACAAAATATTCATGCGTATGAGACTATGTTGGTATAATTCAGTTATTTAAATACGGTTATTCAATTAGTTAAATTATTATAATTTTACACTTAAATATTATTCTACCCGTCTATTAAATAGTTAATTTGTTGTTGAATACGTTCTTCCATTTCTTTTCATGACAATGAAGGAACTGATTCAAAAACGAGGAACATATAAAGGTCGTTTAACTAAATTTGTCACGTGTGTTGATGCATTTGACGATGTTTTGTCTTGCAGTGAAGTTCAAGCTTTGGAATTAAAACTCCGCATGACTAGCATTGAAGCGATGTATAAGGAGTTCGAGGAAGTCCAGACTAGCATTGAATGCCTGGCCGTCACGGAGGCGGACGCTCAGACTCAAGCGGTACAAAGGTCAGAATTTGAGTCTCAATATTTTTCTGTGATGGCTAGGGCTCAAGAATTATTAAACAAGTTTAAAATGTCTAAGAAACGTAACTCTGAGACTTCCTTCTCCTCAGCCAGCGAAAACGGTGACTATGAGCTGACGAATCAGGGAAATACGGGCATGAAGGGTGTTAAGTTACCTACCATACAAATACCTAAATACAATGGTGACTTCGGAAGCTGGCTTGAATTCCGCGACACCTTCGTGTCTCTTATACATTCTAATCAAACCATTAGCAATATTCAAAAATTTCATTACCTACGGGCCTCTCTGACGGGAGGCGCTGCTCAGATAATTCGTGCATTGGAGTTCTCTGCTTCTAACTATACCTCAGCGTGGAGTTCCTTGTGCGAACGGTTTGACAATACAAGGTTGCTAGTGCAAAATCACATTAAGGCGATTTTTGACGAAGAGGTAATAAAAAGGGAATCAGCTTCCTCTATACGTCGGCTTTTAGACGCATACACAAACAATTTGCGCGCTTTGCAAATACTAGGCGAACCCACCGACAGCTGGGATACGTTGGTAATATATATAGTTTCGTCAAAATTGGATGCTCGCACTCAGCGTGTATGGGAGGAACACAAAACAACACACAAAAAACTTACCTTAGATATATTTACAAATTTTCTCAAGAATAGGGCAGACTTATTAGAGACCATCGAATTAAGTAACAACACAAGTAACAACAAACAAGAATCATCATCGAAGGGTACAAGCAGACATGTTCGTGGTTTTGCTGCAGTTGCGAACCCTGGTTACAAAAAATACAAATGTCACCTTTGCAAAGCTGAACATCCTTTATATGCGTGTAATCAGTTTATGCAGATGGCGGTAAGTGCTCGAGAACAGTTTGTTGCCAATATGAAATTGTGTAGCAATTGTCTTAGAGCAGGGCATAATGTGCGTATGTGTAGGCTAGGTCCCTGCAGGCAGTGCGGCATTAAGCACAACACTTTGTTGCACAAGGATTTAGGCAGCGCCAGGACGGCTGCAGACGCGGTAGCGCAAAGCACGTCTGCGCCGCGCGCGCCCACACTCGCGCCGTCAGCACCGGAGTCGTCCACGTCTTACGTTAAAAACATGTCAGCCGTTAACAACCATTCCGGCCAGGTTCTTCTAGCGACTGCTTTAATTCAGATTTTAGACGTTCACAATAGACCTCATGAAGTCAGGGCCATTCTAGACTCTGGTAGTCAGGCCTCCTTTATGACAGAGTCTCTTCTTTGTACATTAGGTCTAAACTCTGAGAGGACTAAGTCCACGGTCGCCGGCATTAACAACTCGGTCTCGACAGTTAACAAAAGATGCGATGCAATAATACAGTCCAGAATCAATACTTTTAAAACAAACATTACGTTTTTAGTGTTGCCAACCATAACTTCGACCAATAACGAAGTCTTTAATGATAGCACATTAAAATTTCCGTCTAATATAATACTCGCAGACCCAGAATACTTTAATCCGTCAAATTACGATATTGTACTTGGCGCAGATATTTTCTGGGACCTGCTGTGCGCAAATCAATTAAAGTTAGGCGATAACTGTCCAGTGTTGCAGGAAACAAAGTTCGGGTATATCGTCTCCGGGCCCACCGGAAGACGAACTACAAACAAGTTGTCTTGCAATTTGTCTCATTTCAATGAGATTCAAGACCAATTAGCTAAATTTTGGAGCATTGATGAAATCCCGATACTAAGAAACAAGTATATTCTACGGAGGAAGACTTGTGTGAACAACATTTCTTGCAACATATGTCACGTAAAGATGACGGCAGGTTCTCAATAGGAATCCCTATGAAACAGGCTGACACTGAACTGGGTCAGTCATTTGAACGCGCTAAACAAAGCTTTCTGACATTAGAAAGACGGCTTCAGAAACAGCCTACGTTAAAGGCTATGTACATTAATTTCATGTCTGAGTATTGATCATTAGGTCACATGTCCGTGACATCAATAATCGTCATGAAAATGGCTATTTCATGCCACATCATGGTGTGCTGCGCGACGAAAGCACTACGACTAAGCTACGCGTCGTCTTTAACGCTAGCGCACCCACGACTTCCGGCCTTTCATTTAACGATCTTCAGATGGTCGGGCCGACGATACAAAGCGATCTGTTTACGATTCTCTTGCGATTTCGACAACATCGCTACGTTATGGCGGGAGATATCGAAAAGATGTACCGACAGGTACAAATTAATGAGGATCAGCGTCATTTACAGCAAATAGTTTGGCGTGACGACCCTTCTGAGCCCCTTCAGACCTTCACCTTAAATACTGTTACGTACGGGACAGCCTCTGCGCAATTCTTGTCTGTTCGTTGCCTTAAGCAAATTGCGGACGAATGCGACAATGAACTTGTGCGTAAAATCATTAACGAGGACTGTTATGTTGACGATCTGTTGACAGGTCGGGAGTCGGGAGTCACAGGGTCTCATGGAAGTTCGTGCTCTTGTCTCAAAGGAACTTTTATCAGGTTGCTTTGATTTGAGAAAATTTAAATCTAATTTACCCACTTGCAGCGACAGTGCAGATTCATCTGATCATTCGGCTATCGTTGACTTAAGCGAGAACGAGCAATCCAAGACTCTGGGTCTAAGGTGGTCTCCGTCATCCGACACCTTACATTTCGACAATAAGGTTGATCCCAATCCTGACGTCACAAAGAGGTATTACTGTCATCCAAACATACATTAACTAAACTTATATTTCATTTTGAACATGCTCGCTGAATGCATGCCGGACCCCAACTGTTGCTTTCCTCCATTAGGGAGCAGTTGTGGCCTATAGGGGGTCGTAATTTAGCTAGATCCACTGTACACAAATGCCAGCGTTGCTTTCGATTTAATGCACAAGCGGCGCGCCCGGTGATGGGTAATTTGCCTGAGCAGCGCCTCCAACCTGGGTACCCGTTTCAAACTACAGGAATAGATTATGCTGGTCCATTCTTAGCACTCAATAGAAGGGGTCGCGGTAGCAGGACAGAGAAAGTCTATGTTGCCGTGTTTATCTGTTTTGTCACCAAATGCATCCACCTCGAGCTCGTTAGCTCCCTATGTAGGGACTCCTTCTTAGCAACATTGCGTCGCTTCATTGCTAGGCGTTCCAAGCCATCAACTTTGTTTTCTGATAACGGAACGCAGTTTGTAGGTGCGCGTAATGAACTTTATAAATTCCTCAATGATAACGCTGGTACCATTGTAGGCGAAATGTCAGATGAAGGCATAGACTTCAAATTTATACCAGCATACGCTGCTCATATGGGCGGTTTATGGGAAGCGGGTGTGAAATCCTTTAAATCACACTTGCATCGAGTGTTAGGGAGCGCTCACTTAGTCTTCGAAGACCTTTATACTGTCTTAGTCCAAATCGAAGCGATTTTAAATTCGCGTCCCTTGACACCTTTATCAACTGACCCACATGACTTGACGCCATTGACCCCAGGGCACTTTTTGGTAGGACGAGCGATGACTGCCTTGCCTACGCCTACGCTTGTTAACTCCAACGAGAATCGGCTTGCACGTTACGAGAGGCTGGAGCAGCTGCGCCAGCACTTCTGGGCGAGATGGCATAAGGAGTACGTCGCTGAACTTCAACAGCGCACCAAATGGCGTACTTGCAAGGGACAACAGATACAAAGGGGAGCATTGGTGCTCATCAAAGAAGAAGGTCTTCCGCCGATGAAATGGCGTCTCGGACGTGTCGTCGAGATTCACCCCGGCAGTGACGGTGTTGTCAGAGTCGCAGATATCAGAACGGAGAGGGGAGTAATACGCAGGAGCTTCAACGCATATGCCCTCTGCCTACAAATGATGACGAAGGGTTGAAAGACAAGGCTTTCAACGCCGGGGGGCATGTTTGAGCCCTAAGGGGAGCGCTCCACCCCGCGCAGCGCTCCATCCCGCGCAGCGCTCCACCCCGCGCAGCAGGGCGAGGGGGACGAGGAGCAAGACGTCAGTCAAATGAAAAACAAGAAAAATGGACGCCAGCCTGCAAGCGTGTGATCGCCATTACTTTAGTTATTGTCAATGTTAACATTAAAAGTCTATCAAATCCAAAGTAAATTCTTTTCATCATGTAACCATCAAATTCCCGTACATACTTGGTATAATGGTTGTAAAAGCATTTCATATAATCATCTTATTGTAACTCCATTTATTTTAGTAGTCGTTCCAAAGCAAAAATCTAATAATTTTATGTAAGCTGAAGTCGTTCTTTAATATATTTTATTTGCTATAAGACCTAAGTCATGAGACTCGTGAGTAATCATAGCGATTAATCAGAAAAAACATGAGTCATATCGAATCATCGTGAATTTTCGATACGTTATCATAACAGTGAAGCGACTCCCTTATCCCCTTGTAAATATGAATAGCCTTTGTTTATTTAGGATGCTATGGAGTAATAAATTTTCGATAAGTATACCGGATTTTTGAACTGGCTACGTTTTCAACACAATATGTATAATTAATACACTGCATGAACATTTTTAATTTAAAATTAATAATTACAAATTAGTATTAATTTTATTTTAATTTTGAATCAGATATGGCTTATATGGCCGTGTGGCTTTATCGGGCGGCTTTAGAATGATATCCCATTTCACTCCGTGGGTGTCATTTCACTCCATTTCAAAGGCGCGTAGTTACGTGATCAGCCGCGCGACCATGCGATTTCTCTGGTCGCCAGCGACAGCGAATGATCGACGCCATAGTGCTGTATCAATTCATCCCATTTACATACTAAACTCAAAGTGAACTAGGATTTCCTACAATAGTAGAATTCTGTCAAATAGTTTGCATTTCGGCATAAATAAATCAGTTGAATTTACGAATATATAAGAAAAACGTCTTGTCAAAACAAGGAAACTTTATTTCACTGTATTAGTAATCAGCATATAACCAGATTCTACACTAATTAATTGTATTGAATTTAAAGCGTGTAGGTCGGTGTGTTTTGTTTGCTACGTCTTCACGTCTAAACTACTGAACCTACGAGTATTTCAATGAAATTTGAAATCTGGGCTTTTTAACCCGAAAAATGATTATTTCTGCAGGAACAGCCGATTATAGTTTCACAGTAGAATCCGGGCAGGTGAAGCCGCAGTCAAAAATTAGTATGAAATAAGTGGGAAGAGTTCCAATAGATACGAGTGTAATCATAGTTTTAGTTTTACAAAGTTTTATAATATAGGTTTTATGGGTGTTGTAAATATTATTTTGAAAACTGTGTCTGATTGGTTGGCAAAGGACGAAATCGTAAAAGAATTATCTTTTACGTAACTAAACAAATATCAGATAAAGATAGTGAGGTGTAATATAACACGAAAATTGAGCTGGTATATAACACTTTGTGAGCACTAGCAGTGTGTTAAGTTTGTTTGGGTGTATCAAAACTTTGCAATAAGTAAGTAACCTAAATTTTTTTTTTAAGAAAGGAAGTTACAGTAGGGCTCCTTTAGTTCACATGGTTAAGTGGATACAATCGCCTATGGACATCTACGATACATGCCGAAATTAGTAACGACTGAAAACTTGGTATGCCCTAGTTGCAGCCACCTACGATTAGAGATTATGGAGTGGATTTGGAAAATGAAAGGGGCGTTCCCCCTTTCATGGGGACTATCCTTAACCTTTTTTTTTCATCCGTTCAATTTTTCCTTGAGGAAGATGAGATCTGATTATATAAATAGTAGGCAGTATGATGGGTAAAGTACGATGAAAGACTTTTCTTATTCAATTATTATACTTCTGATTCGATGGGATAGGGTAGGGAATACAATGGAATGAGAGATTATTTTTATTCTATTGTATTCCCTACTTGATGTGATGGGTAAATGTGTCCTGGCATATCTCACTTACTTATGAAATATACATATGAATATATTACATTTAATAGCAGTCTTCTGTGAGAGAGTTAGCCAATGCGGCAGTCGGGCCACTGGCTGTGGGAGCGTACGATGTAGCATACACCACACCCCCTCAATGTTATATAAGTGATCTCACTTATATAACTTATCTAAGTTATATAGGTTTGTAGGGGGGGAGAGCACGCTGCATTCCCACAGCCGCTGGGCGTACTCGACTGGCCATGTTACCCCTCTCCCACAGAAGACTACCTTGAAATGTACTGCATTTCCTACTTTATCGTATTGCCCCAATGTACGTACGTGTTTCGGTAGTGAGTGAGATATGCCAGAGCCCATTGCCATCCCATCCTATCCCTCCCCATTTCCCCAAACCTTTCTCCAAATCCATTCCTTAATCTGCAAAGGTGGACAGCGAATCCGGGGGCGTGCCAACGTTTGTCATTCTGGACTGATGTTGGATGTATCGCGGATGTCTATGGACGACAGTGTCCACGTACCATCAGGTGGACTGTATGTCCGCTTGCCTGTATGTACTTTTGTTTGTTTCTTCTTCTGTTCTTTAGTATCGAAAGACGGATTTCATGAAAAATATAGGTATACTCGTTTTAAAAGAATAATATCAATAATATTTCTTACAGATATGCCACCTCCACCACCAGGACCGAATCCCCCACCACCAGGACCGAATCCCCCACCGCCAGGACCGCATGATCCCCATCACCCGCCACATCATCCACCGGGACCACATGATCCTCATCATCCGCCACATCCGCACTGAATGCCTTGTTTAATATTCTTTATACGCATATGATTATGAATATTTTAATTCATTTACAACAAAGCTGTATTAAATATATGACTTAAATATATTTCTGATTTCTTTTATTATTTAGTAGATGGTGCCCGCGGCTTCGCCCGCAGTAACAAGAATAAAAACTATCCAATGTGTTAATTCTATCCATAAATTACAGTAGGTATATATACCAAATTTGATAGCGATTAGTCGATTTGTTACTGTGTTATTAGGTAACAAACGAACATAACAAACCAACCAACGGTGGCATTTACGATATTAATTTGGAATTGAATAATTTGAAATACATAAAATATTATCCATAAAATAACTGTTCTATAATAATTAATAATAGGTACTCGGAAAAGTTCGGAACTTCGGAAAAGCGGTCTTTTTGAACGTATGACTTTAGCGTGCTATATTTCTGGCAACACTGATCACTAGCCGGAAAGTGATATAGCGTTTGACAGCTGACTTCTTTGTAATGGCGGCAAATTGAAATTACAAGTTGAAAGTTATTATATCTTTACATATTTTTTAACAATTTTAAAATGGAAGTTAATAAGGAGAAAATTACATATGTTTTGCAATTTTTATTCGACAAAGGTATGAATGCTTCTAGTGCTCAAAAAAAAATTGTGGTGTTTACGGAGAAGATGCTTTATCTAAAACTATGCAAAGAAATGGTTCAGTCGATTCAGGTCTGGTAATTTTGATGTGAATGATGTTTCTAGCTGTGGTCGTCCTATTAAGGGTGTAGATTGTTGGCCTGAGATTTCGATTTCGAGCGACCGCAGCGCCAAAGTTTAATGTAACATCCGACGGGGCGGATGAATGACCTAGAGAGCGCGATTTTCAAAATGTTTTGCAACAAACGTTCCACGTTGAGAAATTGTTATTGAACTTGAATATTTACAGCATAACAATAACGTTGAATTTTTGGAAACTAGCTGTTGATTCTTTTTAATAGATTAATAAGAGTAGTTGAGACACAATTTTTATGTTTTTCTATCATTTGACATCTGACATTTTTGTATTCTACTTACCTAAAATTCCAACTATTTATTTATTTGTAATTTCACTACCAAAATTTATTCTAATTCGTAAAATATTCATTCAATAAAATAATTGCAAATTCAGTAGGAAGTGTGTTTATCTCTACGCAAGGAAATGTGCCTATTGCGTAAACTCAAATACTTACTTTTTGTTTACGATCACCTCGTCGATATCTAAAAAAAATCCTAGGGTTTTAAAAAAAATGTCAATAAATGAAACACAAGTATAAAAATGATTTATTTACTACACAATAACAAATATGAGTCGCCATTACTCGCTATCTCAAAAGCGTGCTAGGGTTGTACAAAAATTAGTAAATAATTCATTTATTTACTAATTTTAACAGAAGTTTGTAAATTATTAATATACTAATTAAAAGTATGTAATTAAACAATAACGAAATATGAGTTCAAAATTCTAATGGTTTTTCATTCGATTACGGATCAAGTTCTGATTTCTGCTAATTTGATGATAAAATCAATGGCTATCACAAAACCTATCAGAATGAAAACGTTACCAGCTGCCCGATTCACGTAAGTAATAAAAACCGTAGCGCAGTGACGTCACTTCGTTTTTTGCAAATTTAGCCCTTTTAACCGACTTAAAAAAAGGAGAATTCTCAATTCGCTGTATTTTTGAACCAATTTTTATGATTCTTTACACCAGGTAACTCAGAAATTGTATAGTAATTGAGCTATTGGAAGATTTATGACAATCCAAGACTAGATAAGTAAGTGCGTTTAAAACAGAAAACCAAAAGGCGATTTCTAAGTTCCTAAGTTAAAACGACTTTTGGACTGGCGTGTTTACGTGAATCGACTGGCTGGGTAGTTAAGTTACCTGTATCTTTCAAAATCATTAGGCGTTCTTCTCTTTCATAACACGTAAAGCTCTTTCTTTCCTCTCTTTCATAGCCTCTATGATACTGGGCGCGTCACGAATGGGCATGCTTCGTGACTGCCGAGGATCAACTAATTCTGGAAGTAGGCAATCGTAATAAAACCTAACTAATTTCATCTCAATTTTCTCCTCCCAAAATTTGTCGTCCTTTTCTATAATATAAACTTTCATAGGTACAGTAGCACCAAACCAGATGCCAAGCATGCAAACGTTTCTTTTAGTAATATGTACCTGTCCCTGAATTTGGAAATACCAGTTATGATTTTTATTTATGACATAACCCTTGGAAGCCTTGTCCTTAACCCAAAAGGTATGTTTGGCCATTGCTTCATCAAGAGTCATGCCAGCTAAAGAATGTGGGCACTTAATTTCAATTAAACCGTTTGCATAAATGCCATCTGGTGTAGTACCAAGAAATTCATATTGATCGTCGACGAACAAACCGCAACCTTGTATACTAATATTCTCTTGAATTTCTAACTGTTTAATTGCGGTTTCTTCGTTTTCGATACCGTACCGTACAGCAGGCAAACTGGAGATATTACTACCATAAACGATTTTACGAACAAGAACAGCACAACTTGTGCTCTCTCGTTTTTTACAAACTTCCCCGAACGATGATGAGGTTAGTAATTTTCTCCTTGTACTCATCCACTCAGAACTACTTCTTTGCAAATGGGTCGACCTTTCAAGCTCCTCTCTTTCAGCACAAGACAACTTTAAATCGGCTAAAAAAGATGACTTGGCTTTCTCATATAATTCTGGACTCAGATCAGGTTTTTCGCAGTTTGGTCCATAGTGAGCGTCTTTCGATACAGCGCTGTGGCTCTTTTTCAATCTTAATTTAGGTTTAGCAATTAAACGGATTCTACGATTACAATTTTCCACTTTCGCGATCAAAGGATTAGGACTAGATTTAAATATTACTTCATGAGTTTTACTATGAATCGATCCTGTATTAAAAGACACAACAGCAGCTGCGCATCGGCCCGCATAAGAACCACGGGAAGAATAATTTACACGCTTACCCCCTACTAATTTGGCAATCACTGCGTTAAAACTTTCAACTATATTACTTGTACAATTATGAATTAAACTTCTAGAATGATATGACAGTCTTTTACTTAAAATGTGTACCGCGTCCATTAATCCGCATCCAACAATTGCTGGAAGCAACCCAACAGGTTCTATTCGACGAGTATCAGGTCTACAGAAATACTCCTTGCAATATTGGTGATTACCAAATACGTGTTGTGGACCATTTAGGATATCTTCACTAAGATTTTTTATTTTTTCTTCGAGTGACTGATTTTGATCGCCCCAATATTTAATAGCGCATTTTACACCCGTTCTTAAACGCAAATACCTTTCTTTTAGGAATTTCCGCAATTCGCAAGGATACTTAGTGTCTTTCGACAGTTTCTCCAAGCTATTGCAGTAGTTTCGTAAAAGATGATTTTTGCATTCAATTTTCTCTACTGTTAAATTACCGTACGGTCGCGAATCTAATATTTTTTTATAAGTACTGGAATCGCCGTCTGCTACAAATTTATTATAAATTACACCGTGATCAACAATGGAACGTTTAAACCCCTCAACTATTATGGTCGATTCCATACCGGTAGATGATCCCGAATAATTCTTGAAACAACGGTGTTCCGAGGGCTGACTGTCGTTCTTTGCGGCTCGTGCACAAACTACGCAGTATTTATTTTTAACTCCAAAAAACAATACTTTATTAGTTTTAATGCCAATTATCGCAGCTGCGCCGGACAAGGCGGAAAAATTCTTACCATAAGATCTCTTGCTCCAACAACCGTCAACAGCAACAGATATTAATGGTGTACCATTTTTATCAACACTACCTATAGACATTGCGTACTCCGCTTCTTCCTTGACAGCTTCTGCCATGGAATGTGCTGCTGTCTTTTCCCACCAATCGCAAACCGTATTATTAATTTCATTGTATAATGAAGGTGACATGATTGGTAGGGCTACTGCGGCAGTTAATGTTTTTAACTGATAGTAGCTCCCACCAGATGATATGATACCAGATACAATTTGATGATTCACTTCCATTCTATCTTCTTTCTTTTCAATCAAACACACAGTAAATTTCATACTACACATACTACATTTCATGATGAGTTTTGAGTCCAGACCAACTTTTACTTCACCTATTATACTGAGGTAACTTAACTTACAATCCATTGGACCGTGGTCCCCTATGGCCTGAAGAGCTTTAAAAAAAAAAGAAACGTCTACAACTCTACGCCCAACTTCCATTTCATCCACCTTTCCCTCTTGGTCGTTTTCAATAACTAGTTCCTGTAAAGAAAGATAATGGCTTGATTTTTTTTATAAAAAATAATTAAAAATTTAAAAAAATGCAAAAGAATTAATACAATATTAGGTTCCTGATGAATAGAAATTATAATTTCTTTACGCATTAGGTATTGTTTTTTTATGACGTCACCTATTTGAACGTAAATTTTCTTTTGAGAAAGTAATTGAGAAGTATTTCGGTACTAAGGTGTTTGTCTCTCGATGAAAATAATAAATATTGCAAGAAAAATCTATAGGTAGGTATTGAGATTTTGTCTTCGCCCATCACTAACTAAGTAGTTTGTTTATTTATGTAACAAGTCTACAAGAATTACGTATAACAACTTACCTCTATACAGCGCGTAGCATTGTTGCTCAGAGTCTCGGCCCCAAGGTTTTCTTTATTTTCAATACTGGAAATATTATTCATCAATATTATCCACTTTTTATTTATTTTGTACAACCCTAAGCCAGACGCTAGGCGCCTCGCGTCTGTTTGGCGGTATAGGTATGTCGACAAAGTTGCGCTGTCGCCTACCTACTTCCACAATTTGATATTTAGACAATACTAGCCGACCCGGCGAACTCCGTATCGCCTTTTTTTTTTTTAAAAATCCTATTATTTTGATATTACATACAGATACTTCAATTTTATTTATCAGTATAGATATAGATAATACAAACCAATATTTACATGTTATTGTAGGTATATGTCTGAATCGGGCGATCTAAATCATATGACATATTGTATTAGCTTTGTAATGTACCCTGTTCAAATGCGATAATAAATAAGTAGGGAGGAACTTACATTTTATTCCGAGATCTTTTGGCTTTCATATTTTTATAATGCGTACAAAACTTTCTTTTCCCTGGCATGCCACTCAAATTCAATCAGTCCTGCGAAAAAAATAGCCTATGTTACTCAGTGATAATGTAGCTTTCGAATGATAAAAGAATTATTAAAATCAGTCCAGTACTTTTTGAGTTTATTCGTTACATACAAAAATCCAAATCTTTCCTCTTTATAATACCTATTAGTGTAGATATTGTATTTTTTACGATTTATATCTAGTTCCATCATGGTTTTCTTTCAGACATTCATTATATCGATACTTTCTACTAACTGAAAATAAATTAATTATAAAAATGTTATACTTACAGTTTTTTACAAAAAACACAAATTCACAATACGTAATTCTGCTGTCTGCAGCCGACAAGCGTGGTGTCGCGTTCACTTACAGAAAGGAACTGCCGCTGCAGACCACCGAGATTGCACGAATGAAACGAACGTTTTATCCCATACATTTGTGTATGAAAAATTTACCTTAAAATATATCTAGAATTTAGGGCTTTAAAAGAGGAAGTCTTTGTTTGTAAAGGTATAAAAAGAAGTATACAGCTATACTTATTGGTTTCTTCAGTGTTCAAAAAGTGTTTCTTTTTATCAATTTGTGTTGATTTATGGGGTTAAATCTGAAAAATACGAAGTCATGTTTTTGCATTTTTACTCAATTTTGTGCGTTTGTTGACGTTTATTATATAACAACTATTAGGTTTAAGAGTTTAATATAAGCATGAACATACTTATTGGTCTTTGATTGTAATATATACAAATTATCATTGATATCAATCATATGTAAATAGGTTAAATATGAAAAATCGTAACACTCTTTTCGGTGATTTTCACGATCTACACCCTTAAGGTAAATATTAGCTTTGTTCGCGGTAAGGATTCGGAACTGATTCGGAACTATACGCATGCGCAGTTCAAATAATGCCGTTCGCGGAACACACAGTTCAGAATTTCTAGTTACAGTTCTGTATTCGCGGAACTGTCGAACTCGATTCAGGATCGGTTCAGAATCAGTTCTATCAGTTCTATAACTTTGGCAAGAATCCGTAGTTCCAGACATGCGCAGTTTTTACCTAACGACATTTGACATACATGCTGCGGCTATATTCAGTTGGTTAGAAACTAATAAACTGGTTAAATAGTTAAATAATATATAAATTTTATTAATTTATTAAGGGTTAAATAAAATATGGTTAGTTTTGTTTGTTGTTTATATAAATAAGTTTATATAATACTCTAATAAGAGTAATGTGTTTTGGTGGGTCCACTTAAATACTTGCCAACTTAGGGGTTTTCCCCCCAAATTTAGGGGGTAAATAAGTGGGGTGGGTTTTCTTAGGGGTTTTATATTTTTAGGGGTATTTTTAGGGATTTTTTGACTCTTCATATATTTTTTTGAATATATATTTTTCATATATTATGTGAAAGTATAGGCCCTGGGACAATCCAAACTATAATAGCTAATCATATTTATTTGTTGACCTAGCGACTTAACGACATCTAGTACAAATATGTTACAACTACTCTGTGGTGACTGGTGGTTATTGTGCCTATGCTTACTGGAAATACATATGTACGTTGATTATTGTTTACTTGTTTAATTCGATTTTGTTGTTGTACTGCTGTGCCGACAAGCAATTTGTTAATGATGCCTACAGAAACTAAAAATAAAAAAATGTACAGTCAGAAGTACACGTAGATTTGGGAAACAGATCCAGATTTAAAAGGTAAAGAAATTTCATTGCATTTTTGTAATTTATATTTTTTCTTTTATTATATATTTTTTTAGGGGGATTTCTAAGTAATTGGGGCGATTTTGGGGGTTTTTGACTTAAGCTTTAGGGATAAATATTTTTGAGAGTTGGTAACACTGCCGATGACAGTAGATCGTACGCAGTTTGGTTCCGAAATCGTTCGCGGAAATAAAAATCAGGAATCGGTTTATAACCGAGCATGCGCTCTACTACGATTCCAAATTAGTTCAGTACTAGTTCCGAATTAGTTCTGAATCCTTACCGCGAACAAAGCTATTATATTATCATTGAAAAAAGCAAAGCAGACCGACACATAAGTAGCGGTCATCAAATTGTGGAAGAACTTAGCATTCACCACTCAACAGTTTTGAATCACCTGCAAAAACTAAATTTTGTAAAACAACTAGATGTTTGGGTGCCCCATGATTTAAAGGACAGAAACTTGGTGAATAGAATTTCCATATGCGAAATGTTGCTAAAACGAAATGAAATCGATCCATTTCTGGTGAGATTGGAAACATGCGATGAGAAATGGATCACCTACAATAATAATGTTCGAGAACGGTCTTGGTGTAAGCGAGGTGAGCCTTCACAACTCATCCCAAAGCCAGGCCTCACTCCGAACAACGTCATATTACGTGTATAGTGGTACTGGAAAAGCATTGTGTATTACGAGCTTTTGCCCCATGACCAAACGATTAATTCTGATGTCTACTGTCAGCAATTAGTAAAATTGAAACAAGTACTTGAAGAAAAACGCCCAGAATTAATGAATAGAAAAGGTGAAGTTTCCCATCATGACAATGCTCACCGCATACATCTTTGATGACTAAACAAAAATCGATGGACCTTGCTTGGAAATTTTTAATGCATCCTTCATACAGTCCAGACATAGCACCTTCGGATTATCATTCGTTCCGCTCTTAACAAAATTCTTTAAATAGAGTAAAATTACATTCAAAAGAAACCTGTATATTACCATTTAAATCAGTTTTTCGGTAAGAAACCCCAAAAAAATTATAGTGATGGGATAATATCTGCCAGAAAAGTGGCTAAAGATAGTCGAATTTATAGGATAATATTCCGTTCAATAAATATTTATCTAATACAAAAAAGTCTTTATTATTTTCATTATAAAAAGGCCGTGAACTTATCTGACTACCTAATATATAGTTTATATAATGGAGTTTATATACTTATTTATATTAAATAAGTAAAAATAAAAATAAAATTGTTAAGAACTTATTAAAGATAGTTAAGAATTATTAAAAAAACAGCTTAATACGTTAGTCACATAATACGAGTATGTATTTCAATTTTATCATCAGTTAGTAACACTAAACGTAGTGTGATACCATTGTGATACATATTGCAATAGGCAGGTTATAAATAGAAACAAACAATAACTATGTATATTCGCGGTATGGCGTTAGAAGGTATCTAACTGTGGACAATGCGGTCCTGTATCAACGTAAGAGTAACTGTCATCGGACTCAGTCATTTGATTGAATATAGAATGAAAACTATATAAGACAGTGTTTCTTTTTGTAAAATAATCCAGTGGCAAGTAAAATTGTATGACACTTGGACACAAGGGACACATGTGGCTCGGACACAACCAGAAATGGTTAAGCGTATATGGATCGTGTGTGAATTTCGCGTAGGTGTGATGTTTTTATCGCAAATAGAATTTATCTGATAAAGATAGTGAAGCTAATATAAAATTGGAATCGTCAGTTGTTACATTTCATTCTTAAAGCAATAACTTGTTTCTGTGAAAAGAAAATTTGAATTAGGTAAGGAGTTTTAAAATTGTTATAGTTATTTGTTTATAGAATGAGAATAATAGACATTTTTTTATAAATGCTGTTCTAACAAAAAAATATTACGGCTTTTCCCACTTCCTTTGGTGTAATGTGAGAAATTGACGTCGTCAATTAATGCGTCGTGCCAGTAATGACGCATGGTGCCGTAGAGAAGTAGACTTTAAAGTTGCTCAACAAAATATGGAGAATGTTTGTAGTATATGTTTGCAGTCCCACCAATGCGTCGTCGTCAATCCGTCAGTGAATTGAAGTCATGACATAGCTAATGGAATTAGCAAGCTAAAGTGACAATGGGCATGTTATATCTGCCGCAAGATTGACAATCGATGGAATAGACAAAATCTTGAGTGGAGATTAAGTACAGGGAAGAACAGTGTGGGATGTTCTACGGCCAGGTGGACCAATGATTAAAAGATGTTTACCGATAAGGGGCTGGATAAGAAGAGCGGAACATTGTTTGTGGTGCCGTTATAGAATATGTGTGCCTAGTGTCACCCACTGTGCACACTGTTCTGAATATTTATGAAGGAATAGGTTAGATGCAAATTCCTCAGCGCTTCCTTGAACTTATAGTGCTTTTTCCACTGCTTTTTCGGTTTTTGATTGTTTTGTTGTCACATTATTGTCACGTTTTAGATGATAATAAATAACAATTTGTTAATAATTGTGTAACAACTTATATTATTATAGACAATTAACATTAGTAATTTAATTATAAACATGTTGGTACTCTGACAGATATGCCGCCGCCACCGGGACCATATCCTCCACCCCCAGGACCACCCGGTCCTCACCACCAACCGCCAGGACCACCGGGACCTCACGGCCCGCCACATTATTCGCCAGGACCACCCGGTCCTCACCACCATCCGCCAGGACCACCAGGACCATACGGCCCGCCACATTATGCGCCAGGACCGCCCGGTCCCCAGTTCCCGCCAGGACCGCCTCATCAGCCACCACATCCGCACTAATGTGTCGTTATCGCACATTTACGTTTTCGTATCTACTTAAAATAAGTTATATATTTTATTTGGAATAAAGTGTATTATAATTTGTGTTTCTTCATTGTATTGAGAATTATCCCGTTCAAGATCGTTCGTCGTATAACCTCTTCATTTGAGATGCTATTATAAAATGTATTTGTGAAAAAAGCAATTGAATAAGTAACTATACGACGACATTCAATGACGATGTCTTTATACGTCAGAACATCTACATCTCAAAAGCATCAAGCGTTTCTATCGAGCTGCGACAGCTGTGACTTATTACAAGTTATTCTCCTGATACTTGTCGAGCACGTAATGAGAAATGATAAACTTAAGACCTTACAATTGAACATTTAAGGCAAGATAGTAGGCAAAGAAGGCGAAACGGACTGGCGGAAGGCGGCGCTGTTGGTTGATAAACCTTTGAAACTCTTTTGAAAAGAGCTCCATGCCTCTATATCGAGCAACTGCTTCTCCTGATGATGTCCAACTTCCTGAAGTGGAACTAGATGAAGAAAAAAAAAAACATTTATTTCTATTATATAATAATTACTTTTTACGAACAGAGCAACCGTGAGATAACGAATAAGAGTATTATATGATTTTAATTAAATAATTCCAACTGTCAATATTTTTTTTATTGTTAAAGCTACAACACTACTCCTACTCGCTACTGCTACTCCACATTAGATGGCGCCCCTATAATCTAACAAAAAAGAGTTAATCTACTCAAGAAGATTAACGATAAAGTATTGTCGCTTAAATAAACATAAGACCTCTTTATTGCTAATGATATATGGCATATATATATATATATTTATACTGCTACAGGATTTCGGTTAAAATAATACGTGAAAGTTTACAATTAGAATCATTACGTTTATGAATTAAATTGCTTAAATGGTTGAAGACCGGTGATAGATAGATAGACACTTGTCTGTCTTTTCTGTAAAAGTAAGTAGCTATGTAGGAACCTCATGTCACAGAATTCCATGTCGAATATTGCCGTCACAACCAGTGTAAATAGCGCTCAAGGAAAATGTACCGTTACCTTGGGATCTGAACCTGAAATGCAATGAAAGCAAGCAATGTATGCGAAAACTAGAAATGTGTATTTTATTACTTACTCAACAAATAGAGTGACAAAATAAAACGAACATATATAAAGTACGGGGAGCATGTCCCATGATGCGCGACTTTCATTAATATTCATGGCAACAGAGACATGACAGTTTTGGTCTATTGAAAATACCTGTTGCTTGTCTCTTGTGCTTACATATGATCTCAGTCGTCTTACCTCTCGTCTTAGTAGGTAAGATAAATCTTACCTCTCCTCTAAAGTCATAGTCAGTCCCATTATAAAATTTCACTAACTATTGAACGGTCCAGTAGATGCATAAGGACCGCAATGCACATTAACGCTTTAGTAAAACATATAAAAAGTTTAAAAAGTATTTTCCAATCCTCTCATTTCAAACTGTCTTCTTACAAATAAATGCTATTTACTTATTGCGCTTCGTTTATTTACAAGGTATTTAGGTTTGTGTCGTTTGTTCGCAGTTTTGTGTTTAGAAAATGGAGTTTTCCTGTTGGTGAAGCGAAGGGGCGGAATTCCCAATCGATTCCTGTTTATGGCTTCGAAAACGGATGCTTTTACAAAGCAAACGATTTTATTGTTCACCATTGCCTTCTTTTATTTTTATGCTTTTAGTGATATGGTTGAATTTTCTTTTATTTTTGTTTTGTAGATGTTGGAATCGCCCGTCTTTTCTACAAAGGCGCTCCGCTCCAAATGCAAGTTTTCATAGCAGTAAACTTGTAATGTATTATATTTATTGTTTGTTATTGATATCTTAATATCAGGATCGTCCATCTCATATAAGCAAATCTTACCATTTAACTAACACTTAATACGCTAAACATTCCCTAGAGTGAGCGAAGTCACGAGCGATCCGCACATCTTCTAGGCAATTAAAAAAATATATATATACAGATACTTGCATAGAGATACCGTTTATCAATTTTCAAAACCAATACCCGCCACTGCTCAATATAGTAGGTTTATGAAGTCAATTAAAAATTAGCGGAGGACACACGAATTGAGAAATACTTTTCTCATATAAGGTTATATGAGGTTCTCATATTTGGTGAGATGTTTGATATCGGTTTGTATTACACAATGGTATCAATATACTTAGCTAAACTTTGACAGCAACAGGCGCAAAAACGTCACTCGTATTATACAAGGGTTGGGGAAGTGTCTGTTTTTGTGGGTAGTAGGTACACGAACAGTAGGACTAGTTAACGGATCGTTGCTTTTGGGCATTTCCAGTTATTTTCCTTTTTGTTACGTGTTCAGTGTGCCGTTTCTTTGCGTGTTGTTATTACGCATAGCCCCGCGGCGCGGCGGTAGGGGGCTCTCCCACAAGCCAACTTTTCAGTTAAGCTTATTCCAACTGTTTTTCTACTCGTTCGTGCTCGTCATAAGGCGAATATTTTTTGATTTGTTAGTTTATTTTACAGAGGTTCTTAGAGTCGATATCATTACTAGATTACAATGCCGCGATAGCGGAGATGTAAATATGTTTGAGTTATTTTTTATTAATTTTGCAACATTGTATCCTATTTAGTGAGATTGATTAGATAAACTCTTTTCACATTTTCTACAATATCATAAAGTATTTGCTAGATAGACAGTTAATTAGGAATTATAATTACCACTACATACATATATATATTATAGACCTAACAAACCGCATACAGAATATATGTATATCACAAACGACTAATCAAATTATTGCTATAACCAATACATGTCAATACCGCTTTTTGTGAGTCTAGACTATATTCTGAGCAAGCTGGGAGAAGTGTCAATATCATCTTTATTTTTTTTTAAAGTTAATATTTTATTCTTTACAAGTTGGTCCTTTACGTTCCGAAAACAGTAACAAAAAGTATTCTCTTACAAATAAGAATAAGTAAATAGGTACTTGCTGTAAATAAGAATTTTGTTTTATTTTTGAGGTACCAATCAGACAATCATTAATAATTGAGAGATCACAGGAGTTAGAAATGAGGTTGCTATTCCGACATAATGAGAAAATTAGAACAAGAAATCTTTTTCTCTGTTCAAGTGTGTCTACGTAATTACTGAGAACCGAGAAGCTGGATTACTAAATGTCTTTACTTTTAATTAATACACCTTTTAGTTCAACTCTTAGGAAATACTAAGATATTTTACACCAATATAAGTTACAAGTAGTTGTAGCTGCGTCCAAGCAAGCTGGAAATGATTCGTATTACAACTTTTTTTATTAGGTATCGGCAGTCAGAAAGAGAATTTATTAAGAGTTTCTATGCTAAGAATTTTTGTGATTTTGTGTATGACCTAAAACAAAACCCTATCAATTTAAAATAACCCCAGGTCAACTATAAAATAACTTTCTTCATTGGGAAAAAATTTACACTGAAAAGAAATGTATAAAACTAAGATCGCTGATAAATATCAGTAATTATAGTTCATCAATGCGTTTTAGCAATTATTATAAATAAGATTGCAGAACTAGCAATACCTAACAATGTTAAGTTAACTAGGTACTGACAAGAAATGCTAAAGTTTACCAGTAGTTACGCATTTTTGCATTTTTGTTAACTGTAGTTAAAAATTGGGTTACAATTAATGTTACAACTTGCAAAACTATTTTTTCAGCATAATTCACTCGGTTAATTGGTCAGGCGCTTGCTTCAATACAGATTTTGATGGATTTACGAGTATTTTCAAAATTATTATTTTTTGTTATTTATTATATTGTGTTATTGTAAATAATAAATGTTGAAGGATAAATTCTATAAATGGCTCACTACAACTTAGTGTCGAGTAAATCAGAAAATGTGTCTTAATTCCGGGGTATAGCATTAATTCCTGGGTATAGCATTAATTCCGAGGTATAGCATTAATTTGGCTTGAAAAAAATTACAATAACCTTTGTATAGCCTTTCACGCCCATTACCTCTATAACTTCATACCGTCTCAAGGTGCACATTCTTCACATGATCGTTTATCTGTTTGTTTCTATTTCTAATACTGCAATACCATACCATCAGCCTATGCTGATGCCTATGCATCAGCCTATATATATATATATATATATATGTAGCTATATATCTATAGTCATATCTATATATAATATCATCTGCTATATATCATAAGCAGAAATATCAGCATAAGCTGGCATAGCATAACAGTGGAGAGACATGGGTCTCTCCACTGCTAAATATAGGCCACTTCCAAGGCTCTCCACCACATACGATCCTCGGCACCACCACCGGCGAAGTGGTCGGTCCACCTGGCAGGAGGGGGTGCCACACGGCGCTTCTCGGTACGTGGCCTCCATTCGCGGACTTGTCTACCCCGTCGGTTATCGGTCCTGCGGCGATACGATCTACCCACTGCCACTTCAACATGCCCATTCCACAAGCTATGTCGGTGACTTTGTTTGTTTGGCGAATGACTTCGTTTCGGATCTTATCCCGCAAAAAAACTCCGAGCATAGCCCTCTCCATAGCTCGCTCAGTGTTTTTGAACTTATTTATTTATTTAAAAAGCCTTATTGCACATTATGCTACAAAAGGCGATCTTAATGCCTTAAGACTTAAGGCATTCTCTAGCAGCTGACCTTTGGGTTGACCAAAAAGATAAATTGCGAGGTGCGATGAGAGGTATAAATATATAATTTAAACGACAAACAGGATAAATAATTTACTTATAAATAAATATACACGATGAATACATACAACATCTAATATCTTACAATATGTTTACATATACATATATACATTCCATACATACATATATATCATAATAAATACATACACATACACACATATATATACCTGTATACATACAAATACAAATGCGCTAAGTCTGTGATGACGAAGGGTAATGTTCCCGGAGCCTCCATTTAAACGTATTCTTGTTCGAAACCTTTCTAATGTCAGTGGGGATCGTGTTCCAAAGTTTGACTGCCTGCACGGCGAAAGAGGTAGCCGGTATGGTAAGAAGATTATTTATGGATCAGGCCTACCGTTAGAAGCCACGTTTCAGCATCATACGTCATAACTGGCAGGACGCACTGATTAGAATACATTTCTTATAATGAAAATAGCAAATTCAATGAATCCTTCTTTAAAAATATCTTTTAGGAATTGTACTGGCATATTGAAATTTGAACCGCGTTTTTAGATTAATGCGAATAAAATGTTTAATCCACATATCTCATTGTGTTTGGATAAACATTTCAATCGAGAGGTTTTCATTTGCAGTGGTTATTCGACCGAGCCGACACATTCAGCTCTTTTTCACGGTACACTGGTTTTCGATGAATGAACTGCGGTGGGAATATTAGAGTTCACCCATATTAAACGTGCTTGTGTGTGAGAAAGAGATTGATAGAACCTATAACAGCTTTTAATCAAATGTTCTACCTCTTTTCCCATTTGATCACATCCCACCAAATGGAAAGTTAAATGAAATAAAGGAAACCTCTTTATCTTATGCTCTATTCCTTATCGCATCCCGTTCCTCTAAGTAAGAATGGAGAATGCAAAGAGGAAAACTCATCAATATTTTTCTCTTTTCTACTCCAAAGGTATATTAATTGACGATTTTGGAGCTGCGCCAACGTTTGTCATTCTTGATTGATATTGTCATGTTTCGCGGATGGTCCAGTATACATACTTACCGTCAGGTGGACTGTTTGTTCGTTTTTCCACCTTCTTTGCATCTCAGGGTTCTTTCCATCTTTATATCTCAGGACCATCTTATATCCATCTTAGACATTAACATACCTACTTAAATAATTAATAATAATACGAGTTAGATTATTTCTACAGAATGTATAATGTAAGGATATTTTGTCAAGAAAAAATTTGTGGAGTGATCCGTTCGGGACCCTACGGTACATTTTATGTTGAAATTTAAAACTCTCTAAATCATAATTTTGAAGAATATAACATTACAGATTTTTTAAATATTATATAATTATAATGTTATAACTATAATGAACTAACGTTCAGCGTGTTTCTTTCTACTATAGCTCTGTATACTGGGCATAACATTTATTCTTAAATTGTCAGACATGGTCTACCTAAAACCTTCAAGAAAATATTGAGATAAGAACGTTCACTCAACAAAAGTTTCCTATTTCACGGTCGCATGTCGGTAGGTTAAAGTTTAATCTGGCCGTCAATCAAACGACGTGGCTTTGAGTCTATTTTATCTCGAGTTGAAACAACCTCGCGTAACTTGAAACGTCTGACGTTTCGGCCTCGCCGAGTTGGGGAGTTATAATATTATTATAAAGATGGATTCGCTCATCATTTATTTACCGCATTGTGAATGCATATACTATCTTTAGTATTATTTTGTAGTTTGGATATAATATCTTTTTTGAATTCATTACCCTATAATCAAATCACTATTTAGTCAAATTTCAGTTTAGTCTGTTACCGTTTAGTCTAAATAATAATTTGACTATGAGGAAAGAATCCATTCTTGGAAATGTCGTTAATTACTAAGGTATCCTAGTTTGCTGCGAATACAAATAAATAACGCCTGAATAAGAAAATACATATTTTGCATTTTATTCCTTTGTTTTATATCAAAATAGGTGTACCAAATAAAATTAAAAACGCATTTAAAATAACTTGAAGCATTTTTAACACATTTCTCTTACATTGGATTTGTTTCACAATTTACCGTGGACCCAGGGTTCTCACAGCGGTCCCGGCGAGACTCTACATCTAACTTAGGTTTAAGTTAGAGCTGGCTCTGTCACGGTATATGTCCCTCTTGTGGCGTATCCCGCTAGTATTTTTAGACAACGTATCCACCAATACAGTTTGCTTCTAAATAATGCTTCGACTGCGGAAATAAAAGTAAATGAACGAATTTCGGGACAACCTCTGGAACGCCTGATTTACAATGTCAAAGTATAAAACCTATATAATGTTTGCGCGATATTGAAAAGAAAGAATATAATGTTGTTAACTTAAAAATATTTTATGAAAAGAGTGCGGCATGACTTGTGCTCGTGCCGGTCGCATATCAGGTACTTACCTCTCTTGGAAATTCACGAAATAAAACGACAAAGAATTCGAGACTGTGCTGAAATCGTAAAATAGCCTGCAGCCGACCTATGCAAATACTTAGAATTTAAAATTTGATCCAATCACGTTGACTATTTAAATACACGGGAATAAATGTTATCCATTAGCCGACTCGCAGATAACACTAGAACTCTCAATTTACTTTATTAATTAGTCAGTCTTGCGCCAAAATAGCCGCTATTAAATATTCAAATTTGAAAGTGCAGAGTCGTGTCGCGGCAGTGGCGAACTAGCTCTCGTGCTGTCAGGACTTGCATTTGGCTTGTCTGTGAAATGAACATGTCTGGGCCGCGGTGTTCTAGGAATAGCGTCGAACGGGCTCGGGCAGGTCAAACGGAAATAAAGCAAGCTGCACTCAGCGAAGTTTGAACATGTCTGATAGCTCTGGCGGATCTTGAATAATATACACCATTCCTGTCCGTCTTTTTCACTCTGCTGTTCTAAGTATGTAGGCATTTAACTATCTCAAAACTTCAATTGCCGTTCATTAAGGATTTCATGTTATTTCTTACTGACACATTAATGAAACTATGCTGTAAATAATGTAGCTTTTTACCTAGACTAATTGCAGGTGCAAAGTTAGACGGAGTTTATTGATTAGTGAAGGGATGGCGCCCAACGTGGGCCGGACGATGCGCTTAAATCAAACTACTTACCTATTTATTCCTCCTCGCTTGCATTATCCTGCCAACGCCACATGTGGTCACTCGCATATGAGTTCCACCTAAAATATTGTTACCAAAGGACTTATTTATTAAAAAATCTGTTTATGAACGAAAATTCAGTTTCTGTACTTAATATTCTTCAATATGAATTACATTAATTTTAATGTGTTGTATTGGTTCTAAGTAATTCAAATAAAGAATGGACATTATTATTATTAAATAAAATAACAAATACTCTCTTAATGGTACCTAATAAAATGTATTCTTACACAACTATCATTGTTGATAAATTTCAATATTATAATTATAAAAAAAATTCAAACTTGCGTTGTCAGGTTCCAAGTTCCTTTTTCATCCTTAAAAGCCAAGTAATGAAGTGAAAAACTAAAGTTTTTCACTTAATGTTGTATACATACAAATATTTGTACAGACAGAATTAATGCAAACATTTGTCCGTAATATTTTCGTATATAAATTGGTAAGCTTAAATTTATAAATATTCTTTCTTCATTTCATTACCTTCCAAATAACCTTTGCGATTAGGTATTTGCTAAAAGTCCCGGTCATAAAAGTGAACCTACTTAAGCTTTTTGCCAGAATAGGAGTTATAACAAAATGTACCCACAAGAACGAGTCGGTTTTATTGTGTGACAGTAAAACGAACAAATTTGCATCTGGAATCGAACCAGACACTTTCTAAATCGACGATCGTAAACCGTTCCCGCACCGGTCACCGGGTTCATGAATAAAAAGTTACAACCTACATTTAAGAAAAAATATTTTTAAAATGCGGATACTTGTTAAAATATTAAGGTTATGCTGCAATCCTCGGTACGGGTCTTGTGACCACCTCACACGGTTTTATTGTCCTATCTGTACCTTAACTTTTACGGCGGCAGAAGGGTTTATACATCCCAGCAAACAATAGACAAACAATAAAAAAGTCAAAAACATTGCTTGACAGGTTAAGACTGCGGGTCTATAACTACTGCTATACGGTATTGTTAAGGATGAATTAGTAAAAAATTAAAAATGTAGATAGAATATGAAAACTGGTAGCTTAAGAATTTATTGAAGATGGTGCGATGATCATTATACATTGTATTTTGTCCATACATGTTTTTATAACCAAAATAAATATTTTTTCTTTTTATTATAAAAATGTTCATCTAAAAAGTAGATGATGATAATGAACCTTAGACATTACTCAAAACCTTAGACTTTTATCTACATTTCTTAATTTTACTGACATTATTTATTTTGGTAGCAAAGAAAAATGCAATACAACAAAAAAGAAGTGAGTTCCATCTCGTCCATAGATGTGTTCGTAGGATATAAGCTACTGTCGAAATATACAAAGGTACTATTTAACGAAGAAAAACAATAACTAAATAATATACTATTTTTTGTCCAAGACGCAGCAATGTAATAACAGCACATGATATTAAGTGTATTTATAAAGGTCTCGCGGGAGCGCGTCGGGGTCACGTTCGGACAATATTTGCCGTATGAAATTCAGCAACTGTGTCGGTTTGTATGGGCTAAATATATACCCACTATAAAAAGCCGCTGCAGGTTTTTGCATTTCAGTCTATTAAGGCTTGCAACTTACTAAGTTCTATCTCACATCAGCTGAGCGTTCTATCACATTCTGCCATATCTCATTCATACCATTCGATTTCCTTCTTTAAAACAGTAGAAGCAGGTGAGAATGAATGGAACGCATCCAGTCGCATGCCGACCCGTCTGGTTACCCTTATTCTTTGCCAATGAAGGAATGTAAGAAAGAAACGGGATGGGGATAGGATTGAATAATGATACCCTCACTCAATACTTTAAAAAAAATATATTTATAAATGCGCAAGGTTACGCGTATTTACGCATGTTCCAAAGCTCGTCATTTTTAATGATGTTGATATGCGTATTACCACCTATAACCATCAGGCGGTATATAAATAGTCGCTGACAATCACGAGATGTATCTGCTCAGTTGAGATCTTCTTTTTATAAAGCAAACATCTATACCTACTGCTGGACTGTTCTCTAATAGTCACAAAACAGAATTGGAAATTCTGTTCAGAATTGTTCAGAATTGGAATTGGAATTTGGAACAGAATCTATAAGATTATTTGAGATTACTATTAAGCGATCAACAATCTCCGATTATCTCCACATGTTATATGAAAAATGTTTATTTATCACTTTTTAAGTAAAAAATCAAACGAAATTGAATTTAAAATCAGCTGTAACACGACACAAAGAGAGGCCACAACTCAGCAGAACGATCCCGGCGAGGGTAGTTCCAGGGTAAATTTTCACCGGAATGTTTTCATTTTATGAATACTTTCGTTCTCATGCAACAATTTTGTTTATATTATAAAGATTGAATATTTATATAGAGAACATTTTATGCAAATTGTTTTACCTACTTTCAATGGTAATGATGACAATCTAGAACTAAACCTACAGAAAAGTACACTGTTAATAAATCAACTTCGTTTTAAGTTAATAGAACATCAGTCCAAGGCAAATAGCAGTAGTTAATTAAATTAAAGTGTTATTTAAAATTCAAATCAACTCGGGGCGACAGTTCATGCGATATTAAACTTGCTAAGTTTTATTAAGAACTGGCGCCGTTGCAATGATTTTATTATCTTACTTCGTTATTTATTTAACATTTGTCTTGGAGCTGTGCTCTCATAAACATTTGTCTTTGGTTATTGTTGAATTTAAGGTAGCAATAAAGTAACATATATATAGAAGAAATATGCGCTGTTGGTATCAAACAGTATAATAATATCCTTTAACAGCGTTGATGCAATAAGACCACTAACTATACCACTGGTTGTACCGTCGGTAATCGTCTTTTGCCAACGATACCACTGAACCACTCCACTGGTAATGTCATTGGGAATTGGCATTTGGAACGACACCACTGGTGTATTTTTTTCTGACATGAAACAACACTAACTAGTCAGTGGTGACGCTGTGAAAACAAATTTCCAATGACACCACCAGTGGTGTGGTTAGTGGAGTCATTGGTAATAAACGCCTTAATCTTTGAATTCTAGGTAGGTAATTGAATATGATTCATCCCTACATTTTGTTTGATACAGTAGTCAAATAGCATATATTTTTTATTTTTTTTTACATTATTTACATGTCCGCTTTTGGACAGGGCACACTAAACGGATTTTACTTCTTCATCAAATAAGATCTTTTTCTATCTTTCGCTTATACGTATGTATAGATCAGGCAAAGAAGAATGAAAGTAACTCATTAATTTGAGTGTGATAAATTATGTGTATTATATGAGTAGAAATTATATATAATAAGGTCCTTACTTATGAAATTGCCGTTTTATATGGAAAAATTCAAATATTTTTTTGTATGAAAAGTATATAAATAATTAATCGAAGTATTGTCCATTATTATCAATGCACTTTTGCCATTTTAATGGAAGTTGGTAGATGCCTCTGCTATAGAACTCCTGGCGACGGGAATCGATGAAATTCTCTGAAGGCGTTTTTCACTGTCTCATCGGAGTTGAATTTTCTCCTCTATAAATAGTTATCCAATTTCTGAAAAAAATGGAAATCAGTGGGGACAACGCATGGCAAGCACGGTGGGTGACGGAGAATTTCCAGTCAAAGTCCTGTAATTTTGCGACTGTTTATCAAGTAGTGTGTGAGCGAGCGTTATCATGGAGAAGCAGTGGACTAGAGAGATTTACCAGACTCCGTTGTTTGATAGCGAGTTTGTCCATCATCGTTTGCAGATCTTTACCGTATACATCTGCATTAATTGTTGTGCTAGATCTCAAGAAGCTGTAGTGGATAATACCGGCATACGACCACCATACAATCACTTGGAATTTGACTGAGTTTACGTTTGGAACTTTAATTGGCTGTGTCTCTTGGGTTCAACGTTTACGATTATCATACAGGATCCACTTCTCATCACAAGGTACAATACTTTTCAGAATCCCTTCATTTTTGTATCGATCCAGCAAAGTAAGGCAAGCTTCGACGCGTGTTTGCAGCTCATTTTCATTAAGCCCATACGGTACCCACTTTCCGAGCTTCTTCATGTTCCTGATTTAACGCAAATGAATCAATATCGTTTTGTCACTTACGCCGAAGGCTGTTGCTAACTGAGACGTGATTCGAGATAAACCCGCTTCCACTGTTGCTTTCAATTCGTCATTATCAATTTTAGTCTCTGGTCGTCCACGCGGCTTGTTCTTGAGGTCAAAATTTCCAGAATCGAAACGGTCAAACCATAAACGTACCTTTGGTTCTTTTGCGGTGTTTGGTCCGTACACAGCGTTGATATTGCGCGCTGTCTGAGCTGCATTACTGCCACGACAGAGCTCATATTCGAAAATAACGCGAATTTTTAACTTATCCATGGTTGCAAACACAACTAAGCAAATATCGTTTGACGGAAAAACAATGAATAACTGATTTTGAAAAAGAATATCATAACATTAAATTGAAATTAATTTGAATTTGAAATTCCAAGCCAAACGCAAGATAATTAATTTCAAATTGTCCAATATGAACAAATGGCAATATCATAGGTAAGGCCCTAATATATTTTTTCATGTGTGGCAATGGTGCAATTGTTTAGAACATTCTGCCAGTGTCAAGTTTCCTGTCATATCCTGTCATTGACGTATCCTGTCAATGTCCAGACCCGTCGAAGTAAGTCGCTCAGTAAAGCGATTGTAGGTTTACTGAGGGCAGAAGAGAACTCCTTGGAAGCACACGAAAAATGTAGTCCTATGCTTTTCGATTACCACAAATATTACGCAGAAAAAACACTGAAGTTTAATAATCTATCACTATTAAACCACAAAACGCACAAATACACATTTTTTATAATAAATCAAACAAATATTCAATTTCACTTCTCGAGTTCCCGTCAGGGAAAAGAGTCAGAAATTATATTACCGAGAGTCGTTATTGACCGTAGGTGATATACAAACGGACAGTGTGTCTGGGGGCGAATTGGGAGAAATATTAATGAAGTATAAAAATGGCTGCCTATACGAGTATTCGGGACACGCGACGCGGTCACGTATTCACAATATTTGAGCAGGAATGTTGGAGGCGGCTTCTACCAGTATAAAATGAATAGACGGGAGGAGCGTTTCCTTTTTTGGAGTTTAGGAAAGTTAAGTATCTAAAGAGAAAGAGAAATAGCTAGGTACTATTCTTTGCTAAGTAACTATTATTTTGTAACGCCGATCAATGTATTTCTTTAACTTAATATCTGGCCTTCTGGTGACTAGGTCTAGGGGCAATGTCTAGTTATTTATTATTGTTTGAGTATAATGTACGTACTATATTTTATAGAAATAATACACGAGTGACTCTGTTGACACGAAAATTGTACGCTGTTAAGGAAAATTTTACGCTGAGCATTACACAGGAAGATTGAACAAACAAACGGAGTTCTAGACGCACCAACAACGCTAGTTTTGCGGGAGAAATTTTATAGCACTCTAATTCAGGATTCAATTGAAATGAAATAATGGAATGTAAATGGAAATGGCGCCGAATCCTGCATCACATAGATGCTGCATTTATCGTCATATTTGATCATTTAAAATATATCTAAAAGTGGCGGTGTTTCCACAGAAGCTTAAAAGCTCGATTTACATAAAAATCCCAAATAATAACCATTAGTATTGACATAAACGAAAGCAATTGTATAATTTTTGATAGCATTAAATTAGAAATATAGGAGTAGACTGTTATATCTAGAGAGTCTCAGTGACGGTAGTTCCATAAAAGTCATAAAAGGTGAACATTTGGGGTTCTATGTATGTATGCCACTGAGAGTCTATAGTATTGATAGTCTACTATAGTCTTGAATAGACTATAGTAGACTATCATTACGATAAAAGTAACGCCATCCGTCCAATGCAGCTTAACACAACGTTTCTTGGTCAATCGCGGAACGCTTCCCCTCGTAATTAGGTGATAGGTGAAATAATTAATAGCGATGAAATCACTTTTTGATGAACTTCTTAACTTGAACAGAGCATAGGATTATAATGTCACATCCACTCTTTTCACACAGGTTAAAGGCAGACTGGCCTGTTTAATAAACGACGAGTTGCAACACCCTGCGCTATGTTTTTGTAACGCACAACACCGTGATAACAATATGAAGCCGAGTTAACGCCAGCTTTGTTTCAGCCGTTTCGTTTTATGTATAAACTCGTAATGAACTTCCGTCTTTATGTGTCAAGCAACAAATAAATATTTAAAAGCTAATTCAACATTACACGGTGGCGCCCTAGGAAACACTGAAGATTTTGGAGATTAAAGAAAGCATTGGAGATTTAAAAGAATGGAGTTGGAAGAAGGGTTAGGAAAATTGGAAGGGATAGGAGAAGATGGGATGGGAATGGGCTCTGGTATATCTCACTCACTACAACTAGTTGTTAAGTTTCGTTGTTTTTTATTCCATTTATTTTATTTTGACACTGTGGAGAAAAAACAGATTGCAAGTGAATTGAATATTAAACATTAGTCGATAACAAATCTGTATAAAAATACAACCCCGATACAAATACAATTTCTTACTATGATATATTAAGTACTTATAATGGACTTATGAGTTTATTATTGGACGATCAGCGCAACATTAGATACAGACTTTCGCTTTTTAAATGGTTCGGATTTTCGCTTTAGTATGGCATTATAAAAAGTAATTGTAGAATAATAGAAGAAATCACGCAAAGTACTGATATTTTATTTGTTTAGTTCAGTATAAAAACTTACTAGAAGAGCCCAGTTACCTACGGGCAAGAATTAAGAATTAAGAAGAGATAGTTTTGGAGCCAGATTTCATATATTTATCACATAAATTCAGTTAAGATTTCATAAATAAGTTCATAAACATCGCAGCTTTTGTATCTAAACTATGATCTTACCGAGGGGTGACTGTTTAAATTAGGAGAAATACCAGATCATGTGAATCGATTTTCGTTGTTTCGGGAATCTTACCCAGATAATGTGGCGTAACATTGAGTGTAACAATAAACAAAGAGATATTTGTTAACTCATTTTAAATAGTTGATTTTAATTTTAATTTTAAGGCAGATAGATAGGTAAAATATTTACCTTTGACCTTTTATTCTTTGTCTATTGTTTGCTGGGACGCAGGAATCCTAACGCAACCGTATTAGTTAATATTAATCTGAATTCTGAACACCTATTGATTTGTAGAACTATTCTAAAACAAGTCTATCCAGGTAAATATTAAGGAAGATTCTCTAAAGAGAGGATCAGTAGCTTAATTTGAATCTAAAAGAAAATCTTTTACACTTTAGTTGGAAACAAGTCGTAAATTATGTTTATCCCGCATTTTTATCGCAAAAACGTGACTATGGCGGTATCTGTTTCTTAAGCCCACCTTTGCCGCGAGATTTTGTTCTAGAAAAGTATTAATATTATTAAATTTTTACCCTAAAAAAATTGAAAGGAATCCTAAAACATTAAAACAGAATTCGATAAGTTTCGGGGAAAATTTTATTAATGCCTTTTTGTCTTGAAAAATATTATGAAAAATTATTTTACTCCTTACGATTTAGGGAGTGTGCACACCAGGCTGATTCTGACACACAACCGGCTGATTCTGAGACGACGTTACGTGGTCGGATTTATATCCCTTAACAGAGAGGCCGACTAACACGACAAGAAATAGGCGATTGTGTGCCACCGCAGCGATTGTCTGCCTGTTGTGACCTAACGAAAGTTCGAGTGTGGTGTGTAAACTAACCTACATACACTGCAAACATACCGTAAGAGCGGGCGATCTGATCTCAATATTCGCCAAGACCGCACTATGTGAACGAGAGAAGTGTTTAGAAAAGACGCGTCCGAGTCGCGTAGTTACACTCAGCCAGTCGACCGTCCTGGTGTGCAAATACCTTCACAGATATTTTAATATTTGTTAAGATTGTAGTCTAATTAGAACTTTTTAAATTATAAAATTAGATATATATTTATGATCGGATTACTTAATACTTAAAAATAATTCGATTGACTAACTACACATTAAGCATCTGGACGGGGGAAATTGGTTGGTCGCTCATTTGTTGCGGAGAACTATAATAAAGATTTATGACCTATATTATTAATAACTAATTATAATAAAATAGACGTGTAAAGACTTTCCGAAATTTTAAATTCTGTTTTAACCTAAAACTTGAAATATCAAATAAAGTTGTTTTTTAAGTATATGATTTATTATCTAAACCTTTATATACGAGTATTAATATACATGTCGTAATAGCATGACTAACGTTAAAACGTACAGGAAAATAGAGCGCACATAAATCGGGCCATGCCTTCATTTAATACAATGAAGTCATGCAACGTTTGTCGTGCGCACCAAAGTTACGGTAAAAATAAACGTAATTCATTTTTTATGGAAATGCATGACGACGAAAGTTCATAACCAACATGTAGAAATCGATGCAATTAATCTAATATAAAGGGGCGTATATAAACTGTGTGTTGTATGGCATTATTGAATGGTTGTATTTGTACTGTGTGGGACATTGATACATTCCTCCACTCCATACTATCAGCCTATGTTTCTCCACAATTGAAAAAACGCCACCATATAAGGGCTCCTCTGATTTTCATCTGGTCACTAATCTGCCCATTTCCATAGAATCAGCATTCTAGGAGCTATATTGGAGAATTCGATTCTTTGGTGAATCTGATCTTTTCAGATCTTATAGCGCAAGGAAACTCCGAGCATCACTCTCTCCATTACTCGTTGAACGACTTTGAACTCGTTGATCAGGCTCATTGTCAGAGTCCACGTTTTGTCACCATACATAACTAGTAAGACTCTATTTAGAACATCGTACTTCGGGGTCTTGCCGAACCTCGACTCTATATTATTACAATAATATTTTTGCAAAGCTTAATTAGTCCAAATCGATCAACACTTTCGATCCTCATTATTTTTTATGTGTATCACCGCTGAATCACTTTTTTATGTTTCAACATGGTTAAAATAGTAAATCTTTATTTAATCAGAAATTCAGTTAAAATTATGTGGATTTGGAGACCAATAATTTTAGAGAGGGTTCTAGTTAAATTTTAAAGTATTGAATAGGTAATTGAACACAATTCGATAAGTAATTTAATTTATGCTTTGGCTCTCACCCGGCCCAACCGGATAAGAGCCGGTTGTAATTTATTACCAGGTGCCAGTGATTTAGGACTCTCCGGTTAACCGGATCAAAAATTGTTCAAATGTTTGTACTCGTATAAGTATTTTTATCACTACTTTTGCCATTACACTATCATTTTTAACTTAAATTTTTCGAGGACGAATGACGATGAGATACAGATTTCACTTTTTAACACTTGTCTTCTTATATTGGTGGGTGTGCATAGGACCGAAACACTTTCCTTTATTTGAAAAATATATTTGCACTGTTTTGCATGCGTATCTATAAAATAAATGCATATCATCTAGCCTACACATAGCTACGCACGCATATAGCCCTACTCATATAATCTTTTAGGGGCCATTGCCGGCAGGGGTGAAAGCAGAAAAGTGTTGTCAACCTAACATCTAAACCTTCATGTTGCAAACAGAATGTCAGACACACGGTTTCAACCAATGGTTCGAAAGGAGCTGTATGGCTTGAAAGTCTTCACACGGCGTCTTATTTTTATTATTTATAGAAAGAATGCGGTAGACGGAAGTACGAGTACGTAAGTAGATAAAGTCGCGCCTGTAGATAATGGCATTTGGAATACATGCCAATATCAGTCAAAAACGACAAACGTTGACACACCTTCGGATGCGTCGCTAAACTTTAAAGATTCAGAAGTGAATTTGAAAGAATAATTAGGAAGAATGGGCAATTGGGAGTGTAACGGGACGAGGTGTTTTTTTGTATTTTTCCTTGGGAGTATTGAATGAGATGGGGAGTGTAAATACAACAAGGAGTTTCCTTTATCCAATGGGATAAAATAAGTATAATAATACTCTATATTTGAAACCATGGATAGAGTGCAGAACGGGGCTGTAGAGTCCCTGGCTGGGCAATACACGCGTAGTAGGTACGTACAACCACACTCGCCGTTAGCTCTTGCGATAATGACACTTACCGTCTATCTGACGATACGCCCCACTAATATTTATCCCCCAACGGGACAAAGTATTGATTATATCGATATCACTCGTATTTATCAATCTCCCTACATATACTACAGGGGAGTTTAATGGGAGTACAACTATGTTGCCCTCCTGTCAAGAAAAGATATTAGTACAATAACATTTTAACGAATGCATAAGTAACATTATATTTGGAAATTAAAAATAAACAAAGAGAGTAAACGATCATTATTGTTTTTATTTTCTAGATTGATTTTGAATTAATTAAAATATTACCTGAATTTTTGGCAGTTCTCTCGAATCTCATCAAAATGCCTTTTTACTGGGCATATTATATTATACATAATATTACTACAAAAATATAAACCTTGTCACAAACAGACATTGTCACATTTCGTTACCAGTATACCGTGCTATATTGTGTAACATAACTGGAGAGACAAAGGAATAACTGCAAATGAAGTACAGTCTCCATAATGTCTCTGGTATCCTCGGAACGGACGACATCTGAGCTGATATTACCGCGTAATTTAATTCGGTGTAAAAGGTACGGCTAGCCGTAACTCATAACCAGGTGGGGCGATTTATGTCCGGACAATACGTTATAAAAATCCGGCCCCGTTTCATTTTATGACGCAACATGTATATAACAAGGGGATTTCAACTTAAGTCCTGTTGTCCCCTTATTAGGGGAAAAGTGTGTCACTTTTAACTATGAAAACTGTTATGTAGGTAATCTGTGATTATGATGGCAAAGTATATTTATTATTTTTGTGATAAGTGTTTGCGTTTTATGTCGTCATTAATACAGTGACGTATTTATAATGACTTGTCATTTATACGATGGAAATCTCATACCGTAACTAGTACTTTTCAGCATCCACCGCTGGAAATGGGCCTCGTCATGTAGATGGCACTGGATCATGTACATGAGGAGGGCCACGCTATAAAACGTCACGCTGCCCAAACGGGTTGGCGAGTTCACTCTTTTGGAGGTGGTGTTGTTCTTCAACGCTTGTGGTAGCCGCTTGGTTATCCTTTAGTGGCCTTTTACGACAAACACGGAAGTGATGAGACGGGGATATTATACAGCTAGCCGACACAACACCGTGATGCAAGTGTATTTTATAACACTCCAGCTTTCGACTTTAGACTCAATTTGGATTACACATGAAACTGTGAAGCTTCCTACTTTAAATTTAAAATATGTAAATTATAAATTCCCATAAGTATTAATGAAAAGAATGAACAGAATACCTTCTAAGTAAGTCCATTTCAATCATCAATTCGTATTGACACATCAAACTTCTCTACGTGAAAAGGTCCGTCGTGTTTAGGCGGTAATAAAAACAAAATTTCCATTAGTTTAAAAGCACATGTAGTGTTAGACTAGGGTTGCATACTAATGCGGGGGTCGGCGGGTCGGGGGGGGGGGGGGGGACACATGTCGCGGTCAGCTCCGAACAACTTCGTAGGGGAAATACGTGACGGAATCACGTCTTATTTCTTATAATACGTTTTAGTGGTAGGCTTGTAAAAACCTCTATTCTGCAGTGGAGTAAAAGAGGATGTTATTAGGTATTTATTGTTAAAATTATTAAAGTTGTTTCATGTTTAATATGAGTAATATGAGTTGTTTTAAGTCCACGTCATAAGATAAGATTTTTTACATACATAGATACGTCTAGAAGTATCTTAAGAAGTCTTAAGAATAGGTATTAGTATTTCGTAAATATATTTTAAATTTATATAAAGCTATTCAGCTGGATCACGAATGAGTCTAGAATCATCCAAAGGATTCGGCACAAAAGTACCTACTTAGGAATACTTATTAAAGTATTAATTTTGTTAAAGTACATACAATAACTTTTTACATACAATAATTATACAATACAATATTACCGATACCCGAGACTTATGTAACGATATGATGAAATTTCAATCAAACGCGCCGACCTATGCTTGCTGTCTGTCCCGCTCAACTAAGCTGAGTAAACTAAGTTCGTGTTTATCATGTACTTAATGGTAACTCGAGGCTCACTTAGCAATAATTTGGCGGAGTACATTGTATGAAGGTACATAATGTATAATAGTTTTGATGATATATGAGAATTCTCAAGCTAAATACACAAATCGTTCAAAAATATCCTTTTAAATCCAGTATTTTATTATTTCTTTGTTCATTATTCAGTCACGGTGGTTAATACGATTAACAAAACACATTGATTCTTACAAATAAATATGAAAGAAATAATAATTATTGAAATGTAAACATTTCTGTAGATTAATAAACGAACAGAAATAATTCTTAGCGAAGATTCTCGTGTATTTTTCTAATAAAACTGGCGCACGGATTTAACACCGTACAGCCACGGGATTGTGAAATTACTGCAATATTTTTATAGTGGAAAGTAAATGGATATACGTTGCGAAGTAACTAAATATAACACCTACCAATGTTGCCAAAACTAATTAGGTTGTTATAGTTCCAAGGCGAAGAAATTCACGCGATTGTACTTAACCGACTTCTTTTTTATCCTCACTTCTTAGTATGTCCTGTTTTGTCTAACAGTCGATTTCGTTACACACCGAGGACTATTCTGAATGATTAATTATGGCAGAGTTGCCACTGGCTACTCTCTAATTAAATTACTCCCAGTTTGATATCAAATTACGCTGGCATCATAGTTATTGTAATTCGGTCAAGATCTTCCCAAGATTTATTATTCAATTTCGTTTATGAACTGCTTTACTTTAAAATTAAAACCTGGTTTCTTAATGGTTGAAATCAGTTTTCATTTTTAACGTCATAGCCCAAACAACCCCATTTCAGAGGTTAATAAATAAAGCTCGTACAGGGCAGACAGCTTTTTATTTAAAAAAGAAAATTGTAATCTTTTGTGTTTCTTTATACAAACGGTTTTCATTTGAGTAAATCTGTTTTTACAGAAGCCCTGCTGCTCTCTGATGTCGGCCATCAAAGCGACCGCACAGATGCGTAGGATTTCTTTCCCTGAGAACACTTTTTTTCTTGGAATAAGGCGGCAGACGAGCATACAGTCCGCCTGGTGCTAAGTGGATACTGCCGCCCACGGACGTCCACCGTACATACGAGTATCAACTATTAACCGCTATGAAGTGTTAAATAAATTAAATATTTAATATTATGTGAAAATAATTTTCACTCTAAATTCTAATTGATGGTAAACAGAAGGTAATTGTTATATACAGTTTTTTGTTTAAAAAGGGGAATTGTCACAGTATTTATATAATTAAATTATTGGTGATGTAGGTAGTTTTGTTATAAACGTAATAATCGAATAAAGTCTGAGAGCATGCGTCGTTTTATTGTGCGCGCCTCGTTCCATACTTAATACAGTTCACAATGACAAACGTTGAATAGATTTAGAGGAAGGGTTGGAAAAATGGGGAGGGATAAGATGGGATAGGAATGGGCTCTGCTGGCATATCTCACTCACTACCGAAATACGAACATCCGTTGAGGAATAAAATATTTAAAAAGTAACAATTGTTGGATAATAATACTCTTTCTCTCAAAAAGAAATATTAAGTAATAAATACAATAAAATACACGTCATCATGTTTATCTATACGTACTTTTTATATAATTCATTTAAGAATTTACTTTAATAAGATTAAAAATAATTATTAGCATTATTTTAGCAAGATACTAAATAGTCTGAAAAACTTCATGGGTGAGAAATATTACAGAATTGTTGTGGCCTGTATTAAAAATTAGTTAAAATCATTCGATCAAATTAATTAACGAAAATCAAATCTTCACGAAAATTAATTTAAATTAGTGTTTATTGTTTTTTTTACAGTACTGTTTTACTACTTACAGTACTTTTGTTTGAAATATAGTTATCTATAAACAGGGTGATCAACGATTTTTCGAAAAAAAATAGGTTATTAGCTGATTAAGTTAGACATAGGAATAATCTAGGAAGGTTGAAAAAATGCATAACAGAGGCTTGTATTAATTATATGAATTCCATGATTGTATTTTTTTGTATCCAAATATTTTGCATGGCAGAGTGCAAATGTGTTGGACACGAACCACATTTGTAAAATCCTTTCACCCGTATTTATGCAAATAAATCGATTTGATTTAATTTGATACAATCCGTTCAGTTCAAGGAGTCGGTCAGTAAAGTGTGAGCTAGTGACAAATCAGCGAGTACGTAACGCGGCGGTATAAGCGCTTTGGTATTGCGGCGCGGCGCTCGATGCTAGGTCGTTTGCAATTAGTTTTTACTGGCGGTAATTAGGGAGGGCCGATTGCGCACCACTCGTTGCCGGTTCGAATATAGAGAACTAAGTTTCTTATAGAATGGAAGTATTATAGAAGTCGCTCAAATATTCTCTAACATTTAGCTGGTTGATTTTTTAAACGCGTGTTCCGTTTGCGTGTTTCATTTTTTACCTGAACTACAAGTAGGTTTTGTTTCAATTCATCGAACATAAAACTTCCATTTCAGCGAAAGTTGTAGGTATATGTTTATACTGGTGATAGGTCAAACCCCAGCAGTAAGTTTCTAATTAAATATTACTAATTAAATAATGTCGCTAATAATGGGGGAGGCCTATGTCCAGCAGTGGACGTCCAAGGGCTGAGAAGAAGAAGAAGAAGAATTAAATAATGTCGGTCGGCTTTCTTAGTATTTTCGAACTTGACCGATCGCTGAGTTGTATATGACATAGAGTGGTTACAACGTAAGGTTATATATAAGCTCGTACATATAAGCTCTGAAAGTGTGTTTGGATGTTTATTTCTTTCTTTACTCATCATCTCTGAATATGTTTGGAATACGAAGATGGTCGACCGCAATTATTTAGTTAGTAGAGTAATCGAATTTTTGTAAATAATCTCACGCTCGATGGTGAAGGAAAACATAGCGAAAACCCCGCATGCCCGAGAATTAAAAAAGAAAAGTTGGGTTAATTAATATGTGTATCTACCAATCACAAAAGAGACCGCGTGGCAGATCTGTAATGGATATGTAATGGAATGTAATAGGTTGATGTCATGATTCTAGGTTGATAAAATGGGTTGTTACTATCGAATGCCCGTATGTGTTTGCCCTGAGCGTAATGACTGCGCTGGTCACGCCACACCAATGTCACTCTGGTTAGACTGACTTATTGCTGGCGTAAAAGTAGTATTTCATGTATGATTAACTTCTACCCGCGGCTTCGCTCACGTGGACTAAGCAGCTGTAAAATATTTTTAACACCTGTAAAAGCACTAACATGTTGGATTAGACGGATGAAAATCAAACCAATAGTTTTCCAGTAATTCTATTAAACGTCGTTATTTTATTTTCCTCTATAACTCAACTTTTTTGTGTCATATGAAGATGACACATATACCAGTTTCCTTTCTGGATACTTAGCTATACTTTAGTGAAAACCCGATCAAAATCCGCTCCGTAGGTATTTACGTGATGCTCAAACAAACAAACATACATACATACATTTTAAAACTACAGTTTTGTATTCTGTAGCTTCTAAAGAGACCGCCAAATTCTTTTTTTAATTAAGTCAGTGGAGAGACTCAATTTTTACTGTTTTATTATATGTATAATAGACTATTTCACGATAAGTACATAGTACATGCAGCCGGAAGAATCATAGGTACTGGTAGTATTGTTTCTGGAACTTCTAGTATACCATACCATACCATCAGCTTGTGTCTCTCCACTGCTGGATACGTATACGCCTCTCCCGCGGACCGCCACCACACACGGTCTTCCGCTCTTCTCATCCAGCCACTACCGGCGACTTTCTTTAAGTCGTCAGGCCGGAGGGCGTCCCACGCTACGTTTCCTCTAGTATACTATACACACACACACATATGTATATACTGTATATATAATATACATATATTTGACATGGGTATTATCCTAAACTTCTACAAACAATTTATATCGTTATTTCTCAATCTATAATAAGTTATTGCATATCTATATGGGGAGGAACTACAAAAACTCACCTCATACATTTAGAAAGGGCTTACAGGTCAATTTTAAAGGTGAAGACTTTAAAAAAATTAGGTTTCCAACTAGGACACTATATTTGAAATGCAAACTACTTACTGTACATTAACCACCCGATCATCACCTGACCAGATATCAAACTAAAAACAAAATCCAGAACTGGCTATTAAACCATGATTATAATGACACCGAATCCTTACTTATAGCATCTGTAACTCTTATTCACGCACACAATACATCAACTCACACTAAATTACTTACAATTATTTACTCTATGTTAAATTTTTCTAAAATCGAATATCTAAAACCATACTCCCACACATTCACATACACACACACTTACATAAAACATGCACGACGTACATATTATTCATAATAATTACCACCTGAATAAACTGTTTTTCTTAAATAACTGTAACCTAGTATTAGGAATAGATTTGGGAAGGAGCTGTTAGCTGTAAAACAGATTATTCTAGTACAGATGTCAGCATATATTGTCCTTATGAATACCAACTTGTAAACTTGATGTTTTTTGTAAACTACATTATAAGTCACAATTATCGTATAGAAAATATGTAAATGTACAATTACCGACGATAACGATATCGTGGTCATGGCAGAATCGCTGGAGGATCTTAGCACAATGCTCGGAGACCTCAATCGAGTTTCCCAACAGGTGGGCCTTAAAATGAACATGGACAAGACGAAAATCATGTCGAATGTCCATGTCGTGCCCACCCCAGTTTCAGTTGGGAGCTCGATTCTCGAAGTTGTTGACGAGTACGTCTACCTAGGCCAAACGGTCCAACTAGGTAGGTCCAACTTCGAGAAAGAGGTCAATCGACGAATCCAACTCGGCTGGGCAGCGTTCGGGAAGCTACGCAGCGTCTTCTCGTCCAAAATACCTCAGTGCTTGAAGACGAAGGTCTTCGACCAGTGTGTGTTGCCAGTGATGACCTACGGCACCGAGACGTGGTCTCTGACTATGGGCCTCATAAATAAGCTCACTGTCGCACAGCGAGCTATGGAGAGGGCTATGCTCGGGGTTTCTCTACGTGATCGAATCAGGAATGAGGAGATCCGTAGACGAACTAAAGTCACCGACATAGCCTCTCAGGTTAGCAAGCTGAAGTGGCAGTGGGCAGGGCACACAGCTCGAAGAACCGATGGCCGATCGGGCAGACGGGTTCTCGAATGGAGACCACGTACCGGCGGACGAAGCCGAGGACGTCCATCTGCTAGATGGACAGACGACCTCATAAAGGTTGCGGGCACCCGCTGGATGCAGGTCGCTGCCGATAGGTCTAAATGGCGGACAATGGGGGAGGCCTATGTCCAGCAGTGGACGTCCTAGAGCTGAGAAGAAGAAGAAGAAGAAGAAATGTTTTAAATAAATAGAATTTATTATTATAAAAAAGTAAATAAAAATTTAACTTGCAATAAAATAGGACACTTATTTTGAAAAGGCGCCAGCTCCCAAGATACAGATTTTTTTCCAATTTGGGAGTCGGAGCTCATTACAAATTGTATCAAGTATGTTTAATACAAATAAAGAATTTGAATTTGAATATTTTCTTCTAGTATACATGTTAATAATTGGCCGTGTGGTGTCAGCCGGCTTTAGCACTACCCCATCTTTTTCCATAGGTGTCGGTAAAAGGCGACTAAGGGATAACAAAGCCGTTACCACCAGTCCTGAGGAACTACACCACATCTAAAGGAGTAGGACTCACTAATCCGCTTGGTCAGCTTAGGGTTTGAAGGCCATCCATCCCTCGTGCGTAAGGCAATGTACATGAGAAAGCCCATGTCCAACAGTGGATGAGAAAGCGGTTGGTGACGGTATACATGTTAATACATTTACAACATACTGACCAATCTGTCTCTATGTGTTTATACACACAGAGAAAAAAAATAACCATAATATGAAACACAAAAATAAATTATACGTATTATGCTGCACAGATTATACAACCAAGGTATAATTTATAACTTGACTTATTATACCTTGTGTCTTGCCTCTTCTAATAATTTCGTAGCTCTTCTTTACCAGTGGAGAAAAAAAACAAAAACTAAAAGTTGCCATCATTGCCACATGTGAATTGGAATTAGCAAGAACTCGCTGTATCGAAAAGGAACTGTATTTGCATAGGAAATTGCACCTTATCGTTGCCTTATCAAAGAAATACTTTATTGTGTTCCTCAAAGCGAAATGTGAAAATGAACGAGGAATGAATCGCGTTTTCACTGGCATGTAAGTCACTTTTTTTCATTTGTTTCATTGTTCAAACGGTTGAGTAAGAACTGTAGTGTACTGTCCTTAGAAAAAAGGTACATGTGCATTTTGATGACATTTCAGAAAAATGAAAAAATATGGTAAAACTTTCATTAATTTAAAATCAAGCTAGAAAATTGGAGTTTTGGATAAAACCAAACTGTTTATTGTCGTTGTTTATTTCTAATTTTCCAATATAATGTTAATTATGTTAAAATATTACTACCTAATGCATTTTTTTCCTAGGAGTGCAGACTAGATTCCACGTGTCATGTGTTCCAGTATCAATCAAAAAACCACTGCCATAATGCACACAATGCTGAGTATAACTTTCGTTTTGAAATATGTATTATGTGGAGTTAAATTTTAATTTTCAAATAATAGGTAGTCGGAAAAGTTCGCGGCCTTTTTGAACGTATGACTTTAGCATGCTATATTTCTGGCAACACTGATCACTGTCAGGAAAGTGATAACATACCGTTCGACAGTTAACTTTTTTGTAATGGTGGCAAATTGAAATTACAAGTTAAAAGTTTTACCTTTTCATATTTTTTAACAATTTTATAATGGAAGTTAATAAGAGAAAATTAGATATGTGTTACAATTTTTTTTCGACAAGGATATGAATGCTTCTAGTGCTCGAAAAGAGATTTGTGATGTTTACGGAGAAGATGTTTAATCTAAAACTACCGTAAAATTTTTTTATATGAATTAAATTCTTTGTTGTGGTCGTCCTATTAAGGTAAATGTTGATGTTATCATATCATTGAAAAAAATGAAGCAGATCGACACAATCAGTCATCAAATTGCGGAAGAGCTTAGCATACACCACTTGACAGTTTTGGATCACCTGCATAAACTGAATTTTGTAAAAAGCTAGATTTTTATATGCCGCATGATTTAAATGACAGAAACTTTGTGAATAGAATTTGCATATGCGAGATGTTGCTAAAACGAAATAAAATCGATCCATTTCTAAAGAGTGAGAAGTGCGATGAGACGTGGATCACCTACGATAACAATGTTCTAAAACGGATATAATCGAGGTGAGCCATCACAAATAGTCCCAAAGCCAAGCATGTGGCTGGTAGGACTGAAAAAGCATTGTTTATTACGAACTTTTGCCACATGGCCAAACGATTAATTCCGATGTCTACTATCAGCAATTAGTAAAATTGAAACAAGTACTTGATTGATGGACCTTGGCTGGGAAGTTCATCCCCCATACAGTCCACACATAGCACCTTCGGATTATCATTTATTCCGCTCTTTACAACATTATCTAAAAGGAGCAATATTACATTCAAGAGAAGCCTTTAGGAACAATTTAAATCAGTTTCTCGCCCATAAAACCCCAAAAAATTATAGCGATGGGATAATGGCTCTGCCAGAAAAATGGCGAAAGACAGTCGAATCAAATGGACAATATTTCGTTCAATAAATATTTATGTAATACAAAAAAGTCTTTATTATTTCCACTATAAAAAGGCCGCAAACTTATCCGACTACCTAATATAATGTTAGTTATACTTTCGTTATAAAAGTTACTAATGTCTTTTGTTCTTAAGAAGGCAGTGTAGATGACATTATGATCCATCTATGGTCTGATTGACCTGATAAAATAGGTCGATAGAGCAATTGTAGCCTTGTGGGGTTGAGAACGTCAAAATCGGTGTGAAAGGCGACGGTATTTCTACCGTCGCCTTTACCATAATGACCTCCTTTATGAAAAAGGATAGGAAAAACATTTCTTTTTAAATTCGGAAATACTTGGAACTATATCATTGCGGTGTAATGATATGATATGATGTATTTTGGTGATGAAATATGATTGTGGAAATAAAAGGCGCTGGTTGCTGTAATGATACTTATTTAAGTCTAGTGGTGCCAGCGACTTCATTCGCGTGAACTTGTGATGCCCGTCGGTACTTCATAATTTATCTGGATAAAAAGTACCATAAATGTTAACCTCGCCACTTGAGCTTGACATTAGTTGGGAATAATCTACACACAAGTAAGAGTGTTTTCTATAATTCTTTCAAAATATGTGAAGATTATGTGAGGTTATCTCGATTCACGTGGGAACTTTGTAATTAATCTTAAATCTGGATAAAGAGTACTCTAAATGTTAATCCCGTACATAAGCTATAACTATGCCAAGTTTCATTAAAATCCGTCTAGTAGTTTCTGCGTAAGGCGCGTTCAGACAGACAGATTGAATTGAATTGTTTTTGTGAATTGTTAATTTTGACATAAGTACCAGGTTTTGAGTGAGCCCCGAGTCTCAAATTAGAGGTCTCAAAGAGGGGGAAAGTGCACGCTGCAATCCAACAGCCGCTGGGCGCACTCGACTGGCCACGTTACCCCTCGCTCACAGAAGACTACCTTGAAATGTACTGCATTTCCCACTTAATCTTATTTCCCTAATGTACGTACGTGTTTCGGTAGTGAGTGAGATGTGCCAGAGCCCATTCCCATCCTATCCCTCTCCATTTCCCCAATCGTTTCTCCAAATCCAGTCCTATATCCAAAGGTAGGCAGCGCATCCGGGGGTGTGCCAACGTTTGTCATTTTGGATTAATGTTGGCATGTATCACGGATGTCTATGGGCTACAGTACCCACTTACCATCAGGTGGACTGTATGTTAGTCTGCCACTCGTCTGTAAGCTGAATATAGGGTTGTTCAATATCGAGAGTGAAATCGATTCTACCAGTATTTACAATAGGTTTCTTTAAAATATAAGTACAATATTTGTTTATTTTTATTATACATGAATTGTATGTGAAGAAGGTTTTTACAAAGATTTTAACAATAACCTTTTAACAATAATACCAATACTACCTTGAACCTCAAACTAGGTTAAATCCGGTTATACCGAGTAATGAGCGCTACGAACCTTTTAGACAGAAAATAAATTTTGTAACTTTTAATTTATTTTCTATAATAATTTTATTTTTATGTTTTAAATTAGTTGACGTGTCTCGGGTTTTGCGTTATTTTGCATTATGTAGAGGCATACAGGATTGGGTTGGGTTGCTCATCACAATCCTTGGGTTATGTAAGAAGGCTACGAGTAACATAAGCAGCGGTTATTTATTACAATATTCTTAATTCCATAAAATCAGAAATCTTTTTGAATAGGTACGAATAAAAACAGAGAGCTTAAAAGCTAGTAGTTATTGGATTAACAGAGTTTTTCCTACAATCTACACAAGCAAATAAAATATAAAAAAGCTTTTATAACAAAAGCACTGAAAGTTAAAGCGTCGGGTATTAAACGAGAAACAAACAACGAATTTGAAGTAAAAAAAAATTGCGCCCGAATCACAACTGCAGTCAGATTAATTATTTACTAACCAAACGATGTTGTTGCTATTCTATTGTAACCTACTTTTCTGTCAATTTATCTTTATACAAACTTATATACTTAATAATATAATAATATAATAATAATAATATAATAATATAATAATATTAATATAATAATAATATAATATAATAATATCTTTATACTTAATAATATCATAGATATTATTAAGCCACTGACAATGTCGTGCGTGTCGAATGTGTGAGAGAGTGGTAAAATGGCCACGTTCTACAGTAAACTACCCTAAAATGTACTGCATTTTCCAAATTATCTCATTCTCCCAATGTAAATACGTGTTTCGGTGTGAGTGACATAGGCCAGAACTTATTACCATCCTATCCCTCTCCATTTTCCTAACCCTTTCTGCAAATCAATTTTTAAGAGCTGTCGCAGATCAGGCGAAGCGCAGGGATAAGGAGCCTGCGCGAGGCGAATCAGGTCGCCCTATTACTTCTTACGCGAGAATGCGGGCCTGCTTACGTGTATAACAAAGTGTCCGCTTGCCGGCGACCAAAGGCGGCGGACGCGGTGGCTGGCGAAATAGCACGCACGCTTGCGCGCTGTTTTGGGTGCGTTGGTGAAGTTTTGATCTTATTCCAATATCAACAAAGTTGAATCGTGAAAACAGCGCTGCACTACGCATCGCCAGGTCTGCGCCGATTCTAAACCTGTAGGCAATAAAAGGTAGGCAGCACATCGGAGGGTGTGCCAACGTTTGTCGTTCTGGATTGATGTTGGCAAGTATCGCGGATGTCGCAGGGCGATAGTATCCACTGGTGGATAGTCTGCTCAATTGTATTTAATGTGTTAGTACCTTCGTGGCCAGTCTATAACAAGTGCACTGGGGTAAATAATGTCACGAATAACATTTTCGGGACATTTCTACTTATTTCCTGTTAGTGACATAACCTACATGTCGACACGTCGCACGCACGCCACGCGTGACACACCACACCCGTGGGCCTGGGTATTAAGGTGTGATATTATGTAAAATCATACAATAAAATCATATCTGCAAAACATCCTAATTTTCGAATAAACAATAGAGTACTTTTCAGTTATATAGGGAGGAATCCACTCAATATTGCAAACAATTCGTCCATTGGTAAGGTTCTATTGTTCCCGGCTAGCAGTCGGTGTCAATAAATTATTAGGGCGAGTGCTGCCAATGCATTTTGTATAAAACGAGAAAGGCAACTTGTTATCCGCCAATCTGTAGTGAGTGTTTGTTCTTTCCCAGCCAATTTGTTAGTTACCAGTTGTTTGTGCACATTTCGGGGATTAACTACGATGCAAATTTTTAAGTAAATTGACGGTACTTTTTAAGAATAAAAGTCGACGGATGACGATGTCTCATGTGTACTCGGCTAACTGATTTTTTTTTTATAGAGAAGAGGGCGGACGAGCTAGCGGTCTCACGTGATGGTAAGTGTTACCGCCGCCCATGGACACCTGCAGCACCAGGGGGTATGCGGGCGCGCCGCCGACCTTGTAAAATCCTTCATAGCGATTCTCAAACACTCGCTATTGCTTCAAAGATACATGCAATTAATGCAAGTATCAATGAGTTTTACACCATACAGGGTTACTAGTATTAAATATTTGCTTAATATAAAGTTGTCCTTCTCATTTTGGTCTAGAAGTCTAGTCTACTACTATAAATGTGTATTTTACCTATTCTTTTTACTCGAAATTTAGGCTGGGTCATGATTACAGACTACCCAGTCCACGTCAAGAGCTGCGTATTTACAATTTTTATAAATTGACTTTGGTCTTCATAATCCGGTGCGAAACGAATCATTACAATAACGCAATTCCATTAATGCGAACGTTTGTATGTTTGTTAATAAATTACGTTGAAAGCTGAACCGATTTCGTTGAAACTTAATAGATTGTAAATCATACGAATTACGAATGTTAATCCTAACCAATAGGCGTTATAACATCAAATGTGTGTTATAATGTGATGACACAACACATTCATGTAGACCACGCGAACGAAGTCGCAGGAAAAATATAGTATAAATATAAAGGCTTCGTTACAGACATCATTTAAATTGAAACAATGAAATATAAATCTTAAAATCTGTATATTAAATCTCAAAATCAGGATCCCATTAGCCAACTCAAGTAGCAACCGGTGTATTCCCGTAATAAGATGTGAAACAAAGTAAAACAAAGTGAAACAAATTTTCAATGTAATCATCCTATTACCTACGTCTGCTTACAGTGTAATTCTAATATCTGTGCGCCGTAAAATCTCCGACATCCTATCTAGGCAGGATTTACATTGTTGAATTTCCTGCTCTTGGTGCCAATTTACAAATTACTAGGTTGTAGGGTACTACAAAGTTGTACAAATATTTAACAACTACAAATATTTAATTTGTAAAATTCTGATCATTTGCTACTTTTATTGAATTTTGAGACATACGATATCGTCACTTTCTATTTTTTATATATGTAAGTGACAAATAAGCTTGTGCATGTTATTTAGTGCCACTGTAACAAAACATAAATATGCTTGTGCTTGTTGTTTAGTCCCAGTGTAACAAAACATAAATAAGCTTGTGCATGTTGTTTAGTCCCAGTGTAACAAACATAAATAAACTTGTGCATGTTGTTTAGTCCCAGTGTAACAAAATCATAAATAAGCTTGTGCATGCTGCTTAGTCCCCGTGTAACAAAACATAAATAAGCTTATGCATGTTATTTAGTCCCAGTGTAACAAAACATAAAAACATTTAAGAAAAACATTTCCACGGTAAGAAAGAAAGAATTGTACACAAAAAATAATGTATATTTGTGTTATTAGGAAGAAATTCTGAATTTCGGAAAAATTACACTACAACTAGACATTGAAATGAAATTCAAATTTAGTCTGACACAAAGATAGTCTAATCTTGGTTTAATTCGTATATAAACTAAATCGGTTCGATAGTACCGACGGTGTAAACTACCATAATATAATACCATACCATCAGCCTATGTCTCGTCAGTGCTGAATATAAGTCTCTCCACTTCTACTCTTCTCATCCAGACACTACTAGCGAACTTCTTCAAGTGGTCGTGGGTCCATCTGACCGGAGGGCGTCCCACGGTGTAAACTAAACCCTACTATGTAACTCCACAGCTTTTGGATAGGCTTTGTGTACCTCCACAGCTTTTGGATAATCTTTGTGTAACTCCACAGCTATTGTGTAGGCTTTGTGTAACTCCACAGCCTTTGGATAGGCTTTGTGTAACACCACAGCTTTTGGATAAGCTTCGTGTAACTCTACAGCTTTTGGATTAGCTTTGTGTAAATCGACACCTATTGGGTAGGCTTTGTGCAAATCCACAGCTTATCTCTAAACATTTTTTTCTAAAACATACGGAAAAGACTGTACTCTACATCACCGTTTGCTGCATGCCATTGGCGTTTATTGAGGTCCATTGTGAAATACAATAAAAACAGAGGAAGACTTAGGTTCCATTATTAATAAATTACAAGATAGTTACTAAAATGTATTAACTTCAAAGCAACAAAATGTGCATTGTGCTGTGTTTCATAAAACAGGAACCGCGTTGTAGTGTACTAGACGTGACGTCACGTACGCTCCCCTTGTTGGCCGAGGGTTCGCTCTTGAAATATCTACGTCAACAAACATAGTATATCCGTATGGCTCAAAGCTATTTTTCGTCAAATTTTCATAAAAGAATTTATGAGTATGAATCTGTAACATATAACGAGGTCGCAATAAGTCGTTTACACTTAGTCTACTATAATAAAATAATAAAGTCAGGTAACAAAGTAATTTTTAGGTTAGTGTTGAAAAAAGAAGACAATTTTTAAGTTCAATACACTTGTCTTTAGAAGAATTTGTCATAGGTTTTTACTATTTCTATCTATTCAACGATTTAAAAATATTATAACTCAATGGAATTTCACATATTATTTTGATTGCAAAATTTATAGACAAATGTTTCTGTAAACTGTTAATACTGCTGTAATTATTTACATGTAACAGGTACCTTGACATGTTTAGTTATAATACTCGTATGTATAAAATAATTATTAACTTTATTGTAATTTATTGTATATACTGTATATACTGTAATATACTGTACGTACGTAAGTATTACAGACATGTAAGTATAAAATACTGACATGTCTAATGCATAATGCATACATGCATAACATGTATAATATGAATAACATTGAAAAAGTGCGGCTCGGCCTACTAGGGCCACTAATACAAAAGATAACAATTTAAGATTAATGGGCATATACACTTGATAACAAGTAATAAATACTGTATACACCGATATAATTAATTATGTAACATTATCACATATAAGTAACCAACTCATTCTTCAGATAACTAATTTGATTATATTCCTAATTCGCTGGTGATTCGACGGCCAACGCTTAGACTATGTAAGTACTATCCGCACGGTACCGCGTACTAGCGCCCCACTGCTGTTTGATATTCGTTCTCGCACCCGGCCACATTTTACCCCGGCCGGTGCCGGCTGGTTTCTGAATCCTTAACTGGGCTATATCATGTACATACTTATGCGTTTTCTTGCTTGAAGCATTTCTTTGCTACTGTTGAATATTAAACGTTCTTAATTAGTGAGCTGGTTACAGCTAATATTTTGAGCACAAATAAGGTTACTCGCGACATATGTCTATTCAAGAGAGAGAGAGAGAGTGAATACGATTGGTAGTGGGTATTGAACTCGTATCTCCATGGTTCTCAGCGAGGGCGGCAGCAACTTTCGGAAATTTGATGATTTTGATACCGCTGTCCCCAAGCTTGTTGCTTGAAGACGTAGCATTGTAACAATACTCTTTCGAGTATTGTCATTTACCAAACTTCTTGCTATTAAATCTCTAAGAACCCTTGTTGGAGGCTAATACAAACCTATCTTAAAATTCCCTCCAAACGTTAAATGTTTGCGCTCTAACTCATTAAGCTCTCTATTTTCGGTTCTCTTTTATCGTTACCAACTACGGTACGTATAATTACAGACTACTGAGTCTACGGTAACGATATTGTTGACACTAATCCTCGATATGTCACACTCAGTGCTGCTGTATCACTACAAAATATCCACGAAATACCTTACTTCTAGAATCTTACTTCAACTCCATGTACGGAACAAATGTAATTAAAACATCCGAATGAACGCCTTAGAGGTTTTGAAACTGAAAACCGGCTGAATGTGTAAACAAACCTTTCGGTTAACTCCACTTCTCGATCGTATCCTCTGACCATTTTGATTTCTTCCACGTTCGAGTGGATTTATGTTACTGTGATCCACTGCACTCGGTCCCCTATTACGGATTTTTATAATTTTGGATTCAGTACTTATAATGAGACTTATATGAGAGATGTTACCGCGTGGTGTCGGATGGCTTTAGAAGAGAACCACCCCATCTCTTCCCGTGAGTGTCGTAACAGGCGATTAAGGGATCATAAATTGACTACCACAAGCCCTGAGGAGATACATTACCTCTAAAAGACTGGACTTGCCAAGCCTCTTGGCCAGCGTGGCGTTTTAAAGCCATACATCCCTCATGCACCAGATAGTGTCCATGAGGAAGCCCATATCCAGCAGTAGATACTAAAAGGGCTTGTTATCGTTTATGGTACTTATAATAATACTTATTTCAGAAGGGTTAATTTTTGAGATTATATGTATGCACTACTTACACTCAATCCAAATGAACTGTTAACGCCACTGAGATTATATGTAGTCTTGCGTACAAGTATGATATGTTATATTCGGTATATTATAACTGTAGTTATATTTAATAATTATTATAATATAAGTAAATAGAGCATTTCTGTACAATGTCTACCTATGTACAACTAATGACTGTCGTTGGGTTTACCGGAAGAAATCTTCTTAGGATGTTGTACATTTTTTTGTTAATCCATTTTTATGTATTATATGTATGTGTACAATAAAGTATAAATAAATAAATATGGTACGTTTGTAAGCAAGTCGTAATTCAGGTATTCTGACTTTTTGACTATAAAACTAAACAATAATAGTGCGTTTATTTGCGTTTAAATATCTTATGTTGTAGTTGTCTTTATAGCCTTATAGTATTTATAGCTTTATAGTGTTTATATCAATTTGTAAATAGACAAGACTATCTTCTCTATAGTGTGTTATATAGTCTCTACAGATTAGTTATTTACTGTATGACATCTAGTAACTAAACGTTGCTCCATTTGCTGTGCGCATTATGAAATCAACTAGCTATTGCGTTGTAACGCTCTGTATCGCGTAATACCCTCAGTCGGGGATGCTTTGTGATACCTTTGTGCTCGTATAAATTCGCACGTTCCGTATACATATAATTAGCGGGTTTAATTGGGTCGGCACACTTACACTGCTTTATGACTTGCAGACTCCTTTTGAAATAGTTTCCTTTTGATGTACGCACGTAGTCAGCTCTACGATGATTTATCGCTCATTACCGTCCGCCTCGTAATTTAGAAAACTAGAGAAAACTATTTGGGTTAATAGGTTTTGTAAAGTGGCGAGAGATGAAAAAACATTACCTAAGCGCTGCTTCCACGCGAATAATATATTGAAGAAAACATCGTGTAGATAGATTGATAGTGATTTATATAGGCTTCGCTCAACTTATATAAGCTCGCTGGTGCAGCACTCTCAAAGATTTTCTGTTTTATCCATTAATCACTCTTTCTACGAATTTTTCCATCAAGTCCCAGTAACGATCAGTAAGGTCAGTCTTTCGACCTAGTGACGAAATCAGTCGCCATTTACTCTTTTAAGCCTATATACTGCTTTTTGCAACTTGATTCTTCCACACACATTGAAAAATAGAAAAATAGCAGCTAATCCTAAGGGATTAGCTGCTATCCGAAACCACTACACTTACGGACAATACTCGTAAGTATTATATATTCACTTATAAAACGGAATTTACTTCTATATTCGTTTTGCAAAGGCTTATTTAAATGCAGAGGTCTTGTTATGAAAAAACTGAAGCAGCAACAGTCGACATATCGTAAAAAAGGTCAGGCGGATGCTGAAAAACGGAATCGAGCGCGTGCTGAATTTTTTATCGTCGCTTCTATCTTGTAAAAAGAGTGTTAGAGGGATGTCTCCACTCTTTACATAACGAATTGTTCGCGAGGGAAATTGCGCCCCTAAAATTTAGAGCCGTTTAACTTCTTCAGTTTCGACTTCGTAAATCTTTATTTGCGTAAGGAAACAATTGACAACACTCCGTTGATTTAGATGTGCGCTGTTTGCGGAGGCAGGCTTTCCATTCCTAATTTGCAATACTTACATAAAATGAAGCCGCCCTTTCTATTTGCTTGAATAGACAATTTAATAATACTATTGTTAAACTCAGAAGCGAATGGAGCAAAATCAAACATAATCAGTACCATAACAATAATTTATTACATAATTACCCTAAATTATCACATTAAATTATAGAAGCTACTTACACTAGTACTCGCTCGACGGACAATGGCCGACCGCCCTCTATTTTTTGATGTTTTGTTTTACATCTACCTGACGCTGTCAATATTCAAGTTTTACACTGACGTTGGACAAGTGTTGCTAGCGGATTAACTAATATTCGATGACTAATCAAATATTAGTTATAATGTGGCAATTTAATTAGATTATTATTTAATGTATTGAGTGATGCGTGTTACAATCGGCCATCCTTCGCGAAACGAGTCCCTTCGTTTGACTACAATCAGATTACAGTGTATACTTTAGGTAAATTATGAACATAAACACACTCCGTAGGTAAATATTATAAAAATCCTGTAATCAAGATACAGCAATTATATAGGTGGGCGGTGAGATTGCCTCCTTCACCGCCACCATATCTCGCTGCAATGTTCCGTAACAGTCCTGGGCGGCAAGTTCCTATGCCTCTCATGCCCGCTACGGAACACCTAGTCTCCATAGTGCGCTTCTCATTTGGGCGGCAATATCTACTGCCAATCCTGCCCAACGCACTATTTTGACCGTCACTAGCAATATAACTATCTCTATAGTGGTGTAGAGTAGGGCTACTTCCTTCACCGCTAATCTACAACCCACTGCAACGTTGCGTAACACTCCTGGGCGGCAAATCCTATGCCTCTCATGCCCGCTACGCAACGTCCTCGGCAAGACACACAGTTTGTACTCACTAAGTCTCTGTAGCGCTGCGTAACACTCCTGGGCGGCAAATCCTATGCCTCTCATGCCCGCTACGCAGCGTTCTCGTCAAGATACATGGTTTACGCTTACTATCTTTAATAAGTAATGACATCGTAAGTTTAAACAAACGGAATTTTAATCACAAATCACATAACAGATATGGCGAATTTGAATGATTCAGTCACTAATCATTGTTACAATTAATTGAATAATTGCATGTTGCAACTCATTCGTTATTATCACTTTCGCTACTAACTTCACTAACCTCATTTGAGGAGCAAGCAGCGGCATTGAAACTTAGCCACGGAAATATTTTGTCTGCTGAAACAACGCTTTCATAACGTTGCCCTTTTCTGGTTAGGGGGGTATCTTCCACGAGGTAACGATCATTTGGTAAGACCTTCATGATCCTATAAGGCCCTTGGCATTTAGATTCTAGTTTCTTTGACTGACCTGGTCCAGTAACTATCGCTCTAGCTATACGTACTAAATCACCCTCGTTATATTTTCTACTCTTTTTTCTTTTACTATCAAACCTATTCTTATTTGCTTCTTGATTAGTCCTAATTAATCTACCTGCTTCTGACCTAATATCCTCTAGTGTTTCGTCCGTCTTTCCACTTATTTCATCAGCTAAGTCATTAAGTATACCTTGTGCAGGATTATTAACTTTCCGACCAAAGAGTAACTCAGTTGGAGTCCTTTTGGTGACTTCATGCACAGTTGTATTTATACCTAATTGTACGTCAGGCAAAACATCGTCCCAAGTATTATTAGCCTTTCCGTGAACCATAGAGCCGAGAGCAGCCAATATTGTCCGGTTATACCGTTCAACTTGGCCATTGGCTCGGGGAGTGGCAACAGAATTAAGAATATGTTTGGCACCAATTGAGTTGACAAAGGATTTGAATTTTCTACTAGTGAAGCTAGTTCCCCTATCACTAATAATGCGGGTCGGACTCCCGAAGTAACTGAGAAGTGTTTTGAATGCTTTAATGGTCTCTTTAGTTTTAGTATTGCGCACAGGGGTTAGGCTAACATATTTGGTGAAGGCGTCAACTATTACTAGTATATAGGCATTGCGTCGTTTGCTGCGGGGAAATGGACCGAGGTGGTCGACATGTAAAGTGTGGAAAGGGACCTCTATTTTTGGTATTGGGTGAAGGAAGCCTTCCTTCGCACCTGACGGTAGTTTGTGATGGGCACATTCGAGGCATGCGTTCACGTACTTCTTAATAAACTTTCGCATTTTTGGGAACCAGAACAGGGAACGGACCCTTTGCAAAGTCTTTACAAAACCAAAGTGACCGACGTCGTCGTGGTTGGCTTTGAGTACTTGCCAGCGAACCCCCCGAGGGACCAACCACTTCAGCGTACCGTCACCTAAAATACGAAATACCCGCCCATTCCTAACCTTGTACTCCTTGTAGATGTTCGCAATTTTTGGAGTTTCAGGGTCCTCCAATACGTCCCTGATACGTTTTACTTCGTCATCCGATGACTGTACGGTAGAAATCCAATCCTCAGAGCTCACTGACAGAATATCAAGCGTGTGTACAACATCAGAGGATGTCTCGCTTATGGGTCCCCTGCTCAAGGCATCTACATGGGACATCCTATCACCCGGGCGGTATTCGATATCACAGTCAAACTCTAAGAATTGAATCCACCACCGTGCTATACGCGGAACTAAATCTCTTTTGGTGAAAGTGGAGCGTAGCGCACTACAGTCAGTAACGATAGTGAACTTAATCCCTATGAGATAGACGCGAAATTTGTGTAATGCACTGACAACTGCCAGTGTCTCCAATTCGAAGGAGTGAAACTTCGTTTCGTCGATTGTGGTCTGCCGACTGAAGTAGGCCACCGGCCGCCAGGGTTCTGTACCCGTCCTCTGCAGTAATATTCCCCCGACGCCAAGCTTACTAGCGTCCGTATGGACTTGAGTTTGAGCCCCATGATTATATAGTGCTAGAACTGGTCTACTTATCAGTTGAAGCCTAATACTTTCAAAGGCGTTATTCTCCGAATCTCTCCACTGCCAAGGTACATCCTTCTTCAAGAGGCTTGTCAAAGGCTTCGCGATCGTCGCAAATCCTCTAACAAACCTCCTGAAGAAGCCCGCAAGGCCAACGAATCTCCTAACCTCATGCTGGTTCTGAGGTACGGGAAATCTAGATACAGCTTCTACTTTTTGTGTCCCTGGTCTGATACCCTCACTGTCTATCTGGAAACCTAGGAAGTCAATTCGTTCCTGAAAGAATCTACACTTTTCAATTTTCAACGTGAGACCCGCGTCTTTCAGGAGTTCTAAGACTTCTCCTAGACGTTTTAAGCCTTGTTCAAAGGTTTTAGAGGGGATTAAGATGTCGTCCATGTATACTACTACGTACCCGACGCGAGACTTGCCTAAGACCTTATGCATGGTTCGCTGGAAAACGGCGGGGGCATTTGCCAACCCGAAAGGCATACGATTATATTCGTATTGCCCGTCGGGCGTGACAAATGCCGTCTTCTCTCGGGACTCCTCAGATATAGAGATCTGATGGTATCCAGAAGCTAAGTCCAGTGACGTGAACAGGGAGTGCCCGGATAACTGGTCTAACAGGTCCTCGATCCTAGGAAGTGGGTAGTGGTCCCGTTTTGTTCGGCTGTTAAGGGCACGGTAATCGACGCAGAGGCGTTTTTCCCCGGACTTTTTCTGGACTAATACGATTGGACTAGCGTATGGAGAATTTGATTCGCGTATTATACCGTGGGTCATCATGTCTCCTATCATACCCTGGACCATCTTTCGCTCGGAGTAAGGCAAACGATAGGGTCTGTATACAACGGGGGTCGTATCTTTAAGGCAAATTTCCATTTCCGTGACAGTCGTAAAGCCTAGATCATGCATACCGCTCGAAAAACATGTTTTATATTTAGCCAGCAATTGTATACAGTGCTGTTTCTGTAAATCAGTCAGTTGCTGACCGAGCTCTATTGAGGGTTTTTCCGAATATGTAAGTGGGGACACTGTATACATAGATTTACTGACTCCAAGGTAACGAGCTCGAGTGACAAGGGCATTTTGGGTAAATATTATTGGATTTGTACCTAAGTTTTGCAGTAAAAGAGAGCTAGTACCGTTCACAATTACGTATTCGCCGGGCATGAGGTAATACTCCTGACCTACAACTCCTCTGACTGAGCCGTGAACATATATATTTCCGCTCACCTGGTGTGAGGACTTCACTTGGATGCATTCCATTTTACCTACACCTATGACTGTTTCTTTTAGTGAGAGGAGAGGAAGCTTTATCTGCGTAACTTGACTAGTGCGTTCGAATTTTAGCTCAGTGGTAGTTTTAGTGATTTGTAAATTAGGGCGTTCTGTGAAGCTATGACCCAGTAGCACACTGTAATTAATTAAGGGATCATCTACAACGAACACCTCAATGTCGCTTTCAAGAATACCCTGTACTTCAATACTTACATTAGTACGCCCTAAGGGTAAGTAAGGCACGTTCCCCAACCCTCTTAAAAATGGGCCATCAACCCGTTTCCATTGAAGACCTAATCGTTTAGCATCACTTTCACGTATAACCGTGGCTTCGCTACCTAAATCTACTAAACATGGGATGATCCTACCATTGACTTTTATAGCAATCTTGTATTTATCACTAGAATCGTCACGAAATGAAACCTTAAGGATATTCTTATCCTTTTGGGTCTGAGCAAATTCTTTTGTCCTAGGACAATCCGTGAATATATGCCCCATAAGGTTGCATTTTGTGCACTTAATGATCGGATTCGGGCCCTTAAAACTGGGGTGCCCGATCTCCTGACAGTTGTAGCACTTTATTTGATTGGGCTTATTTTGGCTTTTATTCTGAAAACTGCCGGTAGAGGTATTTGTAGGTAGACGGCTATCGCGACTGTTACGTCCCTTAGAATTTAATTGTTCTCGGGGATAGACCTTAACTGATTTGAAAAATTCATGGACATCCTCAGGCTTTTCGAATTTCGCGGCTTGAGCACCTACCCTAACGCCCCTATCGTCAATACCGTGAACTAGGCAATCTACTGCTTGCTTCCCAAAGATCTTACAACGATTCAAAAGATTAATCTTAGAAAAATAGTAAATTTCCAAAGATTCTCCGAGGCGTGCCCTTTTATTAAGCATCTCCATTAATAACTCTGCATAATTCTCCGTAGATGGGAAGGATTCTTTGAGCAAGGTCTTCCACTCAACCCATGGATGCTTAATAGAAGGGAGGCCTTGGTACCAGATTTTAGCATGACCCGTTAGCTTAGGCAGAGCATAGTGAATAATTTGTTTTTCATTCCAACCGTAAATTTCTGCACATTCGTCCACCTTATCGAGCCACGCGTTAATCGTTTGCTCTTTGGCTAATGGGTTAAACTCAGGTAAAACATTATTGAGGGTTGGCAAAAATTCACGATCCCCTGTCCTATTCTTTAGGATATTTAGGAACTCTTCAATAAGCTGTGATTGTTCATTCGTTGATTTCTTGTCCGTACAGTCTGAATATACCGGTGGAGTTTTAGCAATGGTATTATGAGGCGTTAACATACCTCGCTTATCTGCTGAGAGGTCTTGGGCCTCGACTGCAGGCGTGCGTTTGCGGCGAACTTCCTCTTCCAGTGACCTCAGCCGTTTCCTTGTTGCCAACAACTCACGTTCGGAGTCGCGAAGTCTCCTACTTGAGCTCCGTCGATCGCGACAATGACGGTCACGAGGGGTACTACGGCTACGGCTTCTCAATACTCGACGTCGGGAGTGGCGGGAAGTGCCGCGACTACCACTGCGGCTCTGCCTGGTGCGGCTCCGAGATAGTCTCTCCTTCCGCCTACGACGATCCAGGTCACCACGCGGTGTGGTCAGCTGCCTCACATTATGCGATCTGTCTCTGTCACTCATTGTCTGAAACTCACGAGATAATAATTTGTAAATGACGTTGTTGGTATAACAAAATATTTAGAAAAGAAAAAAAAAGAGGTAAAGAAAGAAAAGATACTTTATTTGGCAGATAACTGAGACAAATCCTACCACGTGGCATATAACATTAATTTATGTAACTAAAATAATAGAATAATAAACCAAGATAATAGAATATTACTAAAATAATAGAAATAGAACAGAAGTCACAAATAATTATTTGTATATTATAATATTAATTGTAGTAGAACTAGTTAATAACTACCATAAAATGAAAACAAATATGTGTCTCAAAGTACCTCCAAATTGGAACCTAGTTCAGCCTACGCCAAATTTGTTTCTGGCGCTGATTTTCAACTAGGCCCATCAGTCACGGATGTGAAAACTACCCTCTTATTAATACACAATACAAGAACATAATAAATATAAGAGAGAAAATATTGTAAAACAGTACACAATAATAAAGTTATGTAAGTAGTGAGTATTATATCACAATGATTTATAGTTATGACTTAATGATTACAATTAATAAATTAATTTACACGAGCTAACTAGCTAGTAAAAAAAAATTAATTCTAACCCAGTTCAGGCAAATTAATTGGCAGATTGCTGTGATTCAACAGGTTTAGATATTATTTTAAACTAAAGAATGCGAGAACAAATTAATAAACTTAATGTACAAGTTTTATTTTCTAACAATGTCGGTAGTTGCCAGAATAGCCGGTACACAAAAAATTTTATTAATGCGAATTCATCCACCAAACTACTTGTTAAAATTTACATTTACATATATCAGGAGGTTCACCATAATTATTCGAATAAGCCCTCGGAATTATTTTTGAAAAATCTATAAATATTAAAATTTTCAGGATGTCCGCATGTGAGATCAAGCATTGAACATGATCCAGTTTAATAGGGTCAATCCCATTACAAAATTTAGTGATCTATGCGTCGAGACTTTACTAACAAGGCTATCAATAAATTATTTTCAGATATTTTGGATGGACTGATTATGCAATACAACTTTACATAGGCGTGGCAATGCAAAACGAAATACATTAAATTTTGCAAAGATCCCACTTCTGAGATGTTAAACTCAGAAGCGAATGGAGCAAAATCAAACATAATCAGTACCATAACAATAATTTATTACATAATTACCCTAAATTATCACATTAAATTATAGAAGCTACTTACACTAGTACTCGCTCGACGGACAATGGCCGGCCGCCCTCTATTTTTTGATGTTTTGTTTTACATCTACCTGACGCTGTCAATATTCAAGTTTTACACTGACGTTGGACAAGTGTTGCTAGCGGATTAACTAATATTCGATGACTAATCAAATATTAGTTATAATGTGGCAATTTAATTAGATTATTATTTAATGTATTGAATGATGCGTGTTACACTATTAAATGGAATATTATAATTTGTTGCAAAAGAGACTATAATAGTATTTATTGTATATCATGCTCAATATATTTAGCATATTGTACAAATTTGACCCCTGTAGCAGGGCACTCGGCGTGCTGGTGACAATAACACTCTGGATTGCTAGACTGCTGCGTTGTGTGATGAGATAATGGCCCGCCCCTTGGCTCGTCAATGCTGTCAAGGCTTTAAAAGATCTTTAAATAATTTAAAGTGGTGATGGTTATTGATTTCGTGTGATTACTCGGGCCTCCTCTCAGTGAAAGTCCACATTTCGGTACAACACTTTATATTTTATGTGGAAGGCAAGATTTACAAAAACAGATATAGATATATATAAAGAAAGAGCATTAAAAACTGAAAACGAAAAACAAGAGAAAAAATAATAATGGCAGACGTAAAGAACAAGACGACGTAAGACGTCATGACCAACTAGATGTCGATCTAGTTGGCTGGCAATCTAGTTGGCTTCGGCTGGCGGGCTACTAATCCATAATATACGATTTAATGACCGTGTGGTGTCGAGTGGCTTTAGAATAGCACCACCCTACACCGTGAATACCGTGGGTGTCGTAAAAGCGACTAAGGCATAACAAAGCCGCTATCACAGGCTCTGAGGAACTACACCACCTCTAAAAAAGTAGACTCGCCAAGTTGCTTGGCCAGAACGTGGCAGTTTAAGGCCATACATACATCCCTCATGCACAAGAGTGATATCATAGGTAAGCACCTAATAATAAGGACGAGAATCGAACAGTTTTGTGTATAATACATTAACGTGTTGCTGACTGTAGATAACTCAATAAAAGTGTTGGTGTACAAACAACATATTTTTGAAATGCTAAATAACCTTTAGAATTAAAAACTGCTCTTTCAATCGTTCTATGACTGGATCGAAAGTAAACCGTTGTAAACAGTGAAATACGAAAGATGATAATTAAGTCATTTAATATAGTTTTCACAACGGTTCAGTTTACGTTTGTAAATTTTGTGTTAGTGGAATCGGCCCCAGAGTATTTCTGTGCTATGTAACATTTTAGCTAATTATACAACTGTTCTGATGCCATGGGGTGGGTAGACAAGTCCTTGAATGGAGACCACGATTTTTTGGGGGTTTCTGAGCGAGAAACTGATTTTAATGGTTGTTTACGATGCGCCCACTAGGCGCGCACCTGCCTCGCGTTACGCGAAAGCAGCCCGAGGAATGTGCACTCGGGCCCAAATGTAAACTTACTCAATATATCCACCAAAATGGTGGGTAAGCAAATAATCAACAATTTATACAATTTAAAGGTCTCACTTACCCCAGGTGGTTTTGCCCACGCACAAATCTGGAAAGTGTACCTACGCTAGTCCCTACTAGACGTGACCTATCTTAGTGTGATTGAATAAATACATACATTCACAATAGATACTTGTGTAGTAATCCAAGTCTCGTCCTGTGGTGAGCCGGTGGCCGCTACAGTTCGGCAACTCACACACGGCAGCAAAATCACCTCGAGATATCACTTCCAATACAAGCACAATCACAGCAAATCCACCCAAAACACTCGCGTGGCACAGGATATCAGCGAACAAGACCTATTACTAGGCGCTAATAACAAATATCAACTGTCCGAGACCGCGGTGTGAATTTATCTCAATTTAACTCTGCTCGCCGCCGAGCGCGTGTTACTACTCAAATATCAAACCGCCTTCAATATGGCGGGGACAAAAAAATGTTGCTTCAAAATATTCAATGTATGCGGGTATGCAAAGACGCTCGCGCCAATTTCAAACAATGGTTCATACAGGCTTCTCTTGAATGTAATGTATACTATATTCAGAGAATTTTGTAAAGAGCGAAATAAATGATAATCCGAAGGTGCTATGTGTGGACTGTATGGAGGATGCATTATAACTTGGGACTATTTGTGATGGCTCACTTCGCTTAGACCAAGATCGTTTTCGAACATTGTTATCGTAGGTGATCCACTGCTCATCGCCTGTTAACAATCTGTTCAGATATGGTTCGATTTCATTTCGTTTTAGCAACATCTCGTATATGGAAATTCTATTCACTAAGTTTCTGTCATTTAAATCACGCGGCACCCGAACATCTAGCTTTTTACAAAATTCAGTTTATGCAGGTGAGCATTTCAGTTTATCCAAAACTGTTGCGTGACAAATGCTCAGCTCTTCCGCAATTTTATGACTGCTTATGTGTCGATCTGCTTCAATTTTTTCAATGGTAACATCAACATTTACCCTAATAGGACGACCACAGCGGGGAACATCATTCATATCAATATTACCAGACCGGAATGGACTGAAACATTTTTTGCAGTAGTTTCAGATAAAGCATCTTCTTCGTAAACATTACAAATCTCTTTTTGAGCACTAGAAGCATTCATATCCTTGTCGAAAAGAAAATTTAAAACATATCTAATTTTCTCCTTATTAACTTCCATTATAAAATTGTTAAAAGATATGAAAAGGTAAAACTTTTAACTTGTAATTTCAATTTGCCGCCATTACAAAAAAGTTAGCTGTCGAACGGTATATTATCACTCTGCCAGTGATCAGTGTTGCCAGAAATATAGCATGCTAAAGTCATACGTTCAAAAAGGCTGCGAACTTTTCCGACTACCTATTATTTGAAAATTAAAATGTAAGCCCACATAATACATATCTCAAAACGAAAGTTATACTCGGCGTTGTGTGCATTATGGCAGTGGTTTTTTGATTGATACTGGAACACATGACACGTGGAATCTAGTCTGCACTCCTAGGAAAAAATGCATTAGGTAATAATATTTTAACATAATTAACATTATATTGGAAAATTAGAAATAAACAACGACAATAAACAATTTTGTTTTATGAAAAACTCCAATTTTCTAGCTTGATTTTAAATTGATGAAAGTTTTACCCGTTTTGAAAGTCATATGTTCAAAAAGGCCGTGAATTTTTTCGACTACCTATTATTTACACAAGTACGCACTTATGGTTGGAACACAAAATTGTGGAACAACAGAGGTATTATTGTAATAAAAGAGTGTTGTTCATGTTAAGTTTAAATGTAATGTCCGGCCGGAGCAGGCTGCGATCTGGAAGTAATAAAAGTAGTTCAAGAGAGCACACATGTTCCGCTCTCGGGGTAACTTCTTATTTAACTTGTTGTTGTGCACTTTCGTATTATTTTACCGAACTCTCTAAGACCTAAGGCCATATTGTAAAAATATGATATCATTGTGTGGGGAGAACACCTACATATTATATTAAATGAAAAGTTTTTCAATAATTTTGGTGAACTTGTACTCTTTACTTTTAAATACAATGTTATCATATTCTATTAAATATTTAGTAAGTAATTCGAGTAGTAAAGTCATTATAGTTTTCATTCTACATCGACCGAGAATCGAACCGGAACGTTTTCCAGAGCAAACTTTTTCCACCGTTCACAAAATCTTTACATGTGACATCCAATGATTGGAAGTTAAATGACAACGCAAATTACTAGATAGAGTTTACGTTATTGTAATCTATTCACAAAGGTATCAATACAATAAATAACATGCTGGTAATATACAAATGTGAGCCTACGCTCATTGTAATAAGGACGTAATATTGTTTAAATACACTCGTTACAATATAACAGAAGCGTGGTCATAGGTGTTGACACAAATTAATGTATTTACCAGCATGTAAATAACTTGCAAATAACTTCATGTCAGTAAAATAGAAGCTTCAATTTTCCAAGAAATAATCCAATAGAAGAGTGAACACGTTTTCTTTGATGTGGCAACATTTCAAATGTCATCTGGGATATGTCTCTCACATGTCGAAGCGACCAAAATGATCCGCGGTTTAGCGGATCAACGTTATGTTTACAGTCTGAATGCAAGGATGAGGGACGTAGGTAATAAATAAGTTTGTTGTCTGATGTCACCTACTTTATAAATATTTAGACTGCAGTGAGGTCATAGACCTATGATGGCATAGCCTAATCTCATTTTTTATTTACTTTCTTGCAAAGACGGAGAAAGATACTTCCGTTAGTGTCTTTTGGTTAGTTAATTTTGGTTATGAGGGGGAGAGTGCACGCTGCAATCCAACAGCTGCTGGGCGCACTCGACTGGCCACGTTTCCCCGCTCTCACAGAAGACTACCTTGAAATGTACTGCATTTCCCACTTTATCTTATTTCCTTAATGTACGTACGTATTTCGGTATTGAGTGGGATGTGCCCATAACCCATTCCCATCCTATCCCTCCCCATTTTTCCAACCCTTTCTCCAAATCCATTCCTATATCTCCAAAGATAGGCAGCGCATCCGGGGCGTGCCAACGTTTGTCATTTTGGACTAATGTTGGCATGTATCGCGGATGTTTATGAGCGACAGTATCCACTTACCATCAGGTGGACTGTATGACCGTCTGTCGCCTTCGTCCATAAAAAAAAAGTTAGCTAATATGTGTGGTCAATAGTGTGACTCTATTAAAAGGTTCTACATGTCACAGTTTTAACTCTATGACAATATATTTAGAATCTTTTGCTAACAGCACAAAGATCAACAATGTGTACAAGCGAGGATCCGAACGTAGCATATGCGAGAAAGAGTCAAAATCAATTATCAAATGGAAACTAGCTGAAGACTACTCCGTCCAATGGAGTATTACTCGTACCTCCTTATATTGCAAAGTAGCTTATGGAGTTCTATTAGGCGCAGTCATCACCACTATACCAAATCACATACCTAAATAAATATGATTTTTTGTACCACATCGAATTTTGACATTGTGCTTCTTGTTATTTTATGATCTTTTTGGCCTCTTCCATCAAACACTCATCAATTATTTTTAAATCAGGAGCGACAGAAAGGCTCCTGCTCTCCTCAGGAAATTTTCTATAAATCTTGAAAATATGTGAATCTCTGTCCATATTCTAATAGACGACAGATAAATATGCTTTATTTAATTTTCTTCACGAAGTTTCATTCTTACATCCATGTACTTTACATTCCGCGACAAAATATCACAACTAATCAAATTCGTTACATAGCGGATTATCAATTTACTTCAAAACAAACATTTGTGGACCGAAATATATAGACCTAGTTCTGGAAATACACAAATTGTATTTTGCGTGCTTTCATTGATCTCCTAGTTGTGTTATATGAATTACAAATGAATAACCGAAATAACGTGATGTGCAGTGCTATACTCGTGTTTTGATAAATCTTGTTTGCATCAGAATTATTTCGTTTTGGTGTTGTATTCAGTGTTGTAGGTTGTGTGGTATCTATCGGTCGGCTTTGGAATAGCACAACTCCATCTCTTCCCGTGAGTGTCGTGAAAAGGCGACTAAGGGACAATAAGGCCGCTACCATAAACCCTAAAGAATTCATTAAACCACCTCTAAGAGCGGACTCGTCAATCCGCTTGGCCAGCTTGGCATTTTAAGGCCGTGCATCTCTCATGCAGAAAAGACAGTGTGAATGTAGAGGCCTGTGTCCAGCAGTGAACGACAAAAGTAATGTAATTGTAATTTTAGTAATATTAATTACTAAGTATATTATTCCAGAATAGTCTAGAATAATATGCTTAGCTAATCTAGTCTTAATTACGTTAAGAGGAAACATTTCTTAAATCGGACGGGAAATGATTATATAATTGTGCACCCCCAGACGTGATCATTTTCCTTCCATAATTAGACCTAGTCTTTGGTAAATTGAAATAGCTAGGCTCGGCAAGTTATATAATTACATGTCTGGCCTTGTTTCATTAGTATGATTTCTGTACGTATTTTTTATTTACAATTTTGTAAATAAGTATGCGTGTAGAATACCTGTGTAATTGCTTAACATTCATTAACTTAGTTTCTCTGTATACTTTTTCTGTGGATGTTAGGGATAGTGATAGTGATGGGATAGTGAAATAGCATTTTGATTATTTTATTCTGTGTAACCTATAGTTCTTATAATTTTGTTTTGGTTACAAATGGTTATAATAGTATTTTGTTGTAAACGATTAGACGCACTCGACGGGGAAGAGATCGAACAGTATTTCGAAGTGAACCTATGAGACGCGAGAGCTTGCTTTAAACATAATCAATGTGAACATTTCTTGTTAAGAAGCTGTCAAGAGGCGCCTCTCTTGGTAAGTAAGAACTGCAGATCAGTCACACTTAAACAGATTTAGTGTTGATTGAGCAGACGAAAAATCCAATTCCGTGGTGTGAATAATAATAGTAGTTACATCAAAAGTATACAATGACGCTGAAAAATTGTCAGTACATACATTACAACGTATGTTCGCGTTAATTAAGTGTACAATGTAAACTTTTTTAACGAGTGTACGCCGCAGTCTAGCCAATTTGCAAAGTAGGGTAGTACTTTAAAAGTTTATCCTCCGGGGTGACATAACTGACGAGGTGTACTCACGACACTACAATATATTGTACTTTATATTTAGAGAAACGTACGTATACTACCTTTATTGGACTACTTATAAATTCACTAGATGTCCACCTAGGCGTCGCCCAGCAGCAACTATCCACCACATAATCGATATGTTAAATTTTATGGATTCTTAAGGATCATGTAGAAGAAACGAGATTTTTCAGAGATGCAGAAAAAAACAGGTTTTGAGATTATTTAACTATTGCATACCTACCTACTCTTAATACTAGTGTAAATTTAAACATATTGACTATCTTGAGGTACTGTAGACAGACAGACAGATCGAATGTTGGTAGTATCAAGATGTCGAATATCGAGTGGCGGTAACCTGACCTCCACGATTTTCAGGGCAGTTAGAAGTCGTGCAACCAAATACCCCCCAAGAAGTGAACTCGGCAACTTGCAATGGCTGCGCTTCATTTTAAGGCGCTTTAAATCCCTTCATGAATTCAAAGCTATCAGTTATCTGAATTTATGTCCTTACTGGTGGCGCTAAAAGGGTACTAAACTGCTCCCAAATTTTAACTGGTATGGTGTTTTTAAGTATGTCATCTGGTAGATGGCATACGAATTATTTTTAACGTCAAATTTTAGTACGAAAGTCAAATGTAGGAATAACCGTTATAAGTGTAGACCAGGTGGAGTCGCGACCAGACTTGTGTGTTTTTTTAATTCTCGTTAGTTTATTTAGATATTAAACACAAACATTTTCATTATTTAGAAACTGCCTCATTCGATGCATTTCGTAGAACTTTGATCTTTTTCGTTCAGATTGTTAGTATTATAACTACATAACCATACATGTTTATTAAAACATCCTCTTGTGTTTATAGCAAGATGATGTTTATTGTTGACAATGTATCTATTGTGTTTCTGATGCAATTGTTGACTTACCAATGGCCGTAGAATAATTTTAATTGGTTTTTTCTTATTTATTTCGTTATCCTAACAGATCATTTATTAACCGTGGTACCACCGATTATACCAGCAGTGGAACCACGGTTAATTTTTCGATATCCTGGTAGAATCGGTTGGTCTGCGGTATAAAGGTAAAGACCGTGGTATCACTTAGTTTTCAAGTGTTTTTTTTATATATTATTAGAGGCAAACAGACAAGCGGCCCATATGATGGTAGGTGGCTACCGCCGCCCATGGACACTTGCAACACCAGGGGGTATGTGGGTGCGCGCTGCCGGCCTTGCAGAATCCTATTCACAGCTTTCTTGAAGAACCCCATGTGGTAGCACAAGGCGAAGACCTTACAAGGCAGTTCGTTCCACAGCCTACGGGTTCTCGGCAACAAAAAACGATTTTTAGCTCGTACATTGCGCAACAACTCCGTATCAAAGAAATGCGGATGCACCGCACTTCTGTGGGACTGGCGGTGCGTTTGTAGAAACCCAAGGTAGGAGTCATATCAAACAGTTCTTCGAGGCATTCCCCGTTATACAGGCGGTAGAACATAGAGAGGGACGCAAGTGTGTAGCACATACATATTTTTTATTGTAGTTGAATGGAATCGGCCAACAACAACTAGTTTATTGTAAATTAAAAGATAATAATATTACGTTTATTAATAATGAGAAAAATTTCGTTTTACCTACTTACTATAAAATGGTTAAGGAAATATTTTGTTTATTGTGGCTGAATGGAGCTTCAACAACTAAGGCTGGAGGGTTGGTGGTGAACGAAACTCACCACCAACGCCCGGGGGGTAACAGTCAGTGGTAACAGAGTTAGTAAAAATTACCATGGTATCGCTGGTATAGTCAGTTGTATGTATCGGGGCTAGGAAAAACCAACCATGGTACCACTGGCGTTACGTACCACGGTGAATACACCTTACAAATGTAGACCAGGTGGAAGGAGACGTTATCAGACACGTGGAGTTTGTTTAGGTCTTAAATACAAACCTTTTCGTCATTTACACTGCTTCATTCGATGCATTTCGTAGAACTTGAATCTCTTTCGTTCAGGTTGGTAGTATTATGTAGTAAAAATTCTCTTGTGTCTTGTGTCTATGCGAGATATTGTTTGTGGATGTATTTTTGGTGGACGTGCAGCAAGACGATAGTGGAGGTATTATGTGTTTCTGATGGCAACTTACCAATGGCCGTCAAATAATTTTAATAGCTTTCTTATTATCGATTATATAATTATGTTTTTGGCTACAATTATAAACTTTTCAATGGCGATTGAATCGGTAAATTCCAAATTATGCACAACCAATGGAAAGTTTTTTATCCTATAGTTCTTTGTCTTATTCGAGATCCATTTCAGAGGCGACGCTTTCAACAAAATCAATTGAAATACGTCCAAAACATACTAGGAATATAAAACCGGGTGTTTCATAAGTTAAATCAATGTGGTATAGACCGACTTTCGTTACCTGCGGTAGATGAAATTTACGTTCATTACAAAATTAAGCTTAATTACCTCGAGTAATTTAACTATCATAATTTAAGCAAGTCTGTTTAGTTTAGGAGCTAATGCGATATTAATGATATTCGCATTAATTTGCCCGGGACCGCAGAATGAGGTCGCCAAGTTTTAACCACTGACTAAATAATTACTAACTCCCGTTACAGAGGACCGTTTGTGCTGCTCTAGATTAGTTCCAACACCTAACTGACTCCTGCAATATGTATTTTAATGGGTCAGTGTTTGAAATTGTAGACGTATATTCATAAAAAATTGAGGCTGTATCAAAATTAAAGTAATATTTATATGTATCAACATAATAATTCCCATCGATTTCAAAATTAAACATGAAAAGAAAGGAAAGGACAGGACTGAAATTTGAAATTATAGCACGAACAGTTTGATGAAAAACGCAAACATTGAAAATGAAAGCGTGGTTAGTTCTCTTTAACTAAAAATAATTGTTAAGGATTGTAAGAAAAATATTACAAAATTATTAATAAAGAAATAAACAAGGATTTTAATTTTCTCATATGTTTATTCCCAATCTTTGGACCCTATAATGCTTTAAAACTAATAATAACATAAATACAACACCGCAATTAGTCAATTATTATTGAAATTAGGAGAAGTCCTAGCAATTTTACCGATAATTTACGTCTCTCTTGAAAAACTAACTTGTAAACATCGATATCTCTTAATTATATTTCTCAAACTGAAATTAGTTTTACAAGAAGACGTACAAAAGCAGATACTCTACAAAGCAAAGATCAAAAGCTCAACTGTCAATTAACTTATCTAATCTCAGTTATCCTAGTCTAGACACCTATAATTTAGTACTAGTTTTTTGATTACCTATTACAGGAATATTGATAACAAAATATTAAACATTGTCTTTGTCTATGGTGAGGAAATAACAAATTGTGGTAATAAATTATACCTATGAAGAGACGAGTTTGTCAGATTAATGACCACTTAAAATTATTGTGTAAACTCCGAAGAATCGTGAGCTGGACATGTTTGTGGGCTGGAGATTGATACAGGGTTTTAGATTGAATAAAAACTTCGATTGAGGATGAGCTCAAATTTATTTGAATAAACAATGACGTCTCCAATGCCACAATACTCCATGAAGTAAGAAAAGAAAATTAATGAACATCTATAAAAGTTATAATAATGATAATAATTAAGCTAAATTTATCACTATTTTTACAATGTCATTATGTTTTTTTCTTAAACCACAATAACACTTTACCATCTGCTCTAAAAGCATTTAAATGATCCAAGTCACACAAATCTAACAATTAATTACTAGCTATGTTGTTTGTATCGTTTACTTTGCTCGATATACAAATAAGTTTTGCGACACTAACTCTGGCCGCCGAAATTAAAACAAGGACATTAATACTGAATCCGAAGCGAACTGTTAAACATATTTTGGTAATTAAGCCATATTCATTAGTCTAAAAGTAACAATAAAATAACATTTAAAATCTATATAGCGATAAGTATAAATAAAACAAACTTGCGCGACACTACTCGGGTACTAATGTTTAATGATCCACAATTTTAAAACACAATCTAATCGACATTAATATTTCATCAAAGTACGAAAACAACACTTAGTATTTGATACTCCGAACGATTATTTGTTTCTTTATTCTATTCATATGTATCTCTTAGATTAGTATTTAACTAAATTTAATAAGGGGCACAGAATTGATATGTTTCCGATGCACGGCGTTTGTGTGATACCGCTTCACTTAACCTAACTTGCAAGGCGACGCTACACCCCTACTCTACCCTATCACATGCGGGCTAATGTCACGCTCGTGTCGCCCGCCGCGCCCACCGCGGCGCCGGCGATCCCAACACCGCCTTCCTACTCGATTTCACAGTAAACGTTAACAAAATATGGTTTCAATGCGCTCACAAATATATTTGCTTTTGTAGATAAATGTTTGTCTCTTTAAAAATTAAACTTCCATCAAGCCGATAATACACAAGTAAAGAATTGTTAAGCGGAAAACAAAGGAAACCTGAGTTGAATTTGTAAGGCGTGACATGTAGCCAATTGCATACAGGTAGTAAACAGTAGTAGATAAGAATACAGAATAAACGTCTCTATGAAACCGCTCTTTATTCTAATTACACATTAATATTTATTATACGATGATATGTATCGAGTAGTCCCGCAAAAGGTGACGTAGCCGTGTCCGCAGCCACTGGACGTCTCTTACTCGCTATCTACGGTTGTTGGACGGAATCATGGCGGCACCGGCGTCCCTCACTAAATCCACACTCACGGAAGCCATTTTGTCAAGCTCACGCTAACACAAAATGGTCGACCAAAGTGATGCGTGAAAACCAAAAACCTTTAACGTTTTCGATAGCTCTAGTTAACAATGTACTAATATTTTTCCCTAATAGGCTAAAAAGAGAAACCTTTTAGGAGAGAGCTTATTTTATCGTTATTTTATTCACTAAAGCCATCGTAAAGAAGAGTAACAACCGAAAAGAAAAATTAACCTCTTCGTTGTATTTTTAGTCTGTGTTTGAGGACGCCGAACGCCGAAGGTATGGGAGATCACTACATTATTACACAATTACTTACATCATTAGCATTATATATCGAAATAAATAAGTAAACATTGACTTAGCTTAATTATTAAAACCGACAATGAATTTATTTACGAATATTTAAGAGAATCGAGATTTTTGGGAGTGACGAAATTTAGCTTTAAGACAGATTTGGATAGTATTTACCACGACTTAATGTATTTCGCAATTAAGAAGTATTTTCTTGTTGTACAAAAACACTATTGCCAGTACAAGTGTGCCTACAAAATACAAATTTGGTACGGTCTGAGGTTAGTATTAAAAATTATGTATATCCTTTATCTTTGGTCTATACACCACGACACCCGGTACATTGTGAAAGATACAGTTACAGGTACTATATAAACAACGTATAAAATTTTGCTAAGTCAAAAATTGACGAAATTTCTATTAAATATTGACTAAGAGATTTTCATAAGAATTCACATGCGGAATCTCTGGCCACCGACCGACCTCGTGGCGGTCTCGTGAATACCTCATAGATTTCTGTCGCGTCAAGATATTAACCCAAACATCCGAACCTTATTATAATAGCCTAAGCAGGGTTTTTTTTTTTACTTTTTTTTGTATAATTTTCACATGTTTTCATCAGCAGAATACGTCACTAGATACCTATTATTTATAACATTAAGATTTCATTTTTGGTTTATTGCTATCTCGCATTGTCGTGTACTTACATCGTCACCGAGTTTCACTGAAACATTTAGTAGGTAACTAAGTATTCTGTATGCGATAGTCAACTAGCTAAAAATAAAAAATATATTAATTCTCCATTTGATTAATTCTAACACTTCAGTTATTAAACTTCAGTACATTGTTTCATTATTATGTATGAATAACGTTCATTAAATAGTAATGTAACTATGCTGATTCTCTACAATAAATACCCTTATCTAAGTTTATGGTATTTACCTAACGATTACACAATAAAAGTAATTACTAAATTTTAAATTAGATTATTACAAAAAGCTCGTCCAAGCATGCAGATAGTAGAATAATTGTTTCACTATTCAGCGTCGGCGCGCACTGCGCCAAGTTATTAATTACAATTAATTAATATAATGATTACATTAAGTTATTTAATTCTCATAAGGCCAAGGCTAAATTCTCGCAACAACACTGAACTTGTCTCGATTTAATTGTCGCAACGCGTCGCCTCGCGGTCCGCTGTTTCGTCTCGGTCAAAGTATCAATGATGAAGTTAAAATGTAATCACCTCAGATGCTTTAGTCGAAGGATTGAACGAATAAGGAGGTTCTCGCAAGGCACATGGAAAGGAATAGTTAATTGATGTGAGGTACGAGGTGGGCACGAGCAGAACGGAACGCGGAGACGAGGCAGAGAGCGGCGCGCGAGGGTTCAGTAATGTATTGCACTCCACAGCAAGCGGCACCGAGGGGTGTCCCCATTAAATCGCGTCAAAGTTCTAGTAAAATTTTTACAATTATTGCAATAATTTCATATACAGATAGAAAGGATCGTAAGACCAACACTAGAGTGCCAGCGCTTTAACGAGTGATCAAACATTATAAAAATTACTACGAAAGTATTAGGTAAATATAATTTGAAATAGTCATGAAATTCATTTAAATACGCTAACATTATCGAGGCTAAAACAAAAGTATCGTAATTATTACATACAACTTCATTTAAAATCATTCAACTTGAAATATTATTTAACAAAACGTAATCTTTCTATGAAGGGCACCTTTGGTTTTTAGCTTATTCGAATGAGACATTATCCTAAAATGTTTAATTTCTGGTAATACGCTATGTTAATAACAAATCCTCGCAATTACATAAACGAAGGGCTTTGTACAAACGAATATACAAACTTTTCTCATACAATAAGATAAATCTTATATTACACAATAAAATGAATATATTAAATAAACAGATTACATTTATACGAAATCAATAATTTCAAATAATAATAGAATCATCGAGAACGGTAAACAATAAACCTGGAATGTTAATAATAATACAATAAATCTTTATACTAAATTTGGTATAAACGAAAACACACCACACCTCTGACGCTGTTGAAATGGAGAAAACAAAGAGGAAGGAGATGAGCGCTTTATTACGTATTTACATAAATATTTGTATGGGTCCTCATCGGTGTTATCCTGATCCACAGTTATTGGCGGTAGCATGGACACGTGATGTTACAGTTGGTGGCTCTATCTCCTGGTGTCGTTCCGATGCGATTCAGAGGATCAAGATAGCGCATCCCTCAGTTAGCTGGTTGTCAAGTGCCGAGAGCCACGAACGAGCTAATGCTGTTCGCCCTCTTCTCCGCCTTTGGCTCCCTGGTGAACAACACGACACTTCGTAAACTTACATTCTCACAACAACCACTGTCTGAACATCATATGTTTACTTTATAATTTATTGTATAACTAGGCAGGCATAATTTATCTAGAGTGCGATGTGCAGGGTGATACATTAGTAACATTAATTACAACTTTGGAACCCATTTCATTTAGCTGTCAAACTAAACGTTATTTTATAGGATCCAAAGTTTTCTCAACATTGATATTACACAGTTTTCAAACTTATAAATCTTTGGAAGGAGTTGTCTAAATTAATTGTCTAATCAAATAGTCTAATTTATCAATCAAAAATGAAAATAACAAGAGCCAGTTTTATATACCAAGTAAACAAGTGCAATTTAATGAAATGTTTTACAATAAAGAGATATACTGGTGATGATTTATTCGTACTGTTTGGTGTTGATTTCTTTCCCTTCATAAATTTGTTTAAATGGTTGAAAAGTCGGCTTGAAATTTAAAGGGGACCTGTGTGATATCGTTGGACAAGACATATGTGCGCGTGCATACTTCGTGCGCGAGAATCCAGCCGTTGTGTGCCATCTTGTGCCTCGCGTATTCGAGGTGGAGGGCGCCCTCAGAGCTGAGCAGCAGAGCGCCCTGCAGGCGCGCCAACGCGGCGGCCGCGTCGCTCGCACTAGCAAACTCGACGAAAGCCACCGGCCCATTGCTGCCGCCTCCGTTGCCAGCAGTCAGCAGCCGCAGCCGCGAGAAGCCCGGGCAACTGTTATTACCATACTCAGTTGCGCCCGCACCCGTACTACCGACCCGAATAGTGTGTTTTAATGTATCACTGTGACCAAGTCAGAGTTATGCCGGAATCTATATCTCATATTGAGTTTCACAGAATTGCATTTGTAGAATTTTTAGAATTTCTCTCGTAGTTAACGTCTGATATTACGCGTCGGTATTAATTAAACATTTTTGAAATTGCACTATCTTCCATTTCAACATCTGTACAAGCAATATTGTACTGAATAGGTATTGGCTTCATTAATTCGTGTATTAATGATATTAGATGTCACATTTAAGACTTCGCGTTGAGATAAGGATCCAGATATCGAACTTGGATCATACTCGCAAATGTGTTTCATAAATAAAAAGAAGAGTGTAATACTTTAATGTTCACTGTTCAAACACTTAACATAGTGGCTTGTGAACACGTGCGAACTTATTATACACTATAAACTTAGTGATACGAGTGTGTATGGTCAAGTATGGTGTAATAGTGCTATACGACTAGATCGCAACAAGTGTAGAGTACAAGTGACATTCGACTGTCATGCTTAGGGTGGCACGGGTGCAGGCTTTAAACTCTTACACAAACAATATTACTAAAAGACGGACATAACTACAAATTTTTGTTAATATATATTTTGTTGCAAAATTGTTTGTGCAAGATTTATCACAGCAGAAATTTAACCTAACAACTTATACGTAGACGACATAGTGATTCGGTGAAACATGCACTGTGGAAGATTATATATTAGGTATATTATATTTATTATATCATTTCCAATGCCGTACATACGTGTAGATACTGTTCATTATTTGATTTTTTTCAATATACAAGTAATTTTAATATAGTGCGTGGACATGCACGTGACATTTAGTGGTTGTAATTTCTCGACTGGATATACTATAAACGTATCGGCAAATAATACTTTCAATTTTGAATCTATTGACTTTCCTCCAGTCGAAAGATTCGTCGTAACATTGATGTGTTATAATATAATTTAAAGCATACCTGCTGAATATCTCCTTGAGTTCGTGTTCAGAGACGAACTGTCCAAGGTTAGCGACAAACAGTGTAGAGCAGGGAGGCGCGGGGTGCCCGGGGTGTGCGGGGTGCGCGGTGGGCCCAGGCGCATGCGTCGGCACCGCCGCTCCCGGCGAGCCCAGCGCCGGCGCCGGCAGCACGCACGCGCCTAACGTCAGCGGGGTCTGCATACGAGAACCTTCATCATTATACTCTTAAATACAAAGGCTAATCAGTGACGACCGCTATGGCGTTTGAATGCTCATCTGTTTCGTAATTTCTGTCGCCATTTTGCTGATGACAACGAAGACGATGATTGTAAAACAGTCAGTTGTTATTAAATCTAATAACTATTTAAAATACGATATTGAAAGATATATATATGGAGCAAGACATGAAATAAAATTCAATTAAATAAAGGCGATATAAAAGAATAGGATTAGAGATTCTAGAAAGACTACTCCATCTCCAGTAGTATTACTAGAATCTTCAGATTCTTGGGTGTACTCACGTGGTGTGGCCTATCGGCGGCAGCTAGTCAGAGATAGGAACGAACTGGCGCCATCTGGGGGTGGATGGCGGGATGAACCAGTCCATGGGAGAGAGCCGGCAGCTCGCCTCCATACGCTAGAGGGTGATGCCACAGTTCAGCGCCGCCGCCCGGGAAGAACGGACTCGCTAAGTCTGCACAATCGAGTCAAATTATTGTCTGCTGCTTCGAAACATGTGGTTTTATCTATCAGCAACGTGTGAGCTTGTACAATAGTTTAATGGTAAATACAGATAAAATAAAAGTAGCGTTCTTACTAATATCGTGAAGTCAGGATACTGCTATAGAAGTTCATTATTTACAGTGTGCTTAAGACATGTTTTCACGGTTCAAGATCACAAGTTTCCACATTCTAATAGTGTTTTGATCTCTAATTTGTTATATTCTAATGATAGTCCATAGGATAGTTCAAATTAACCTTGTCACCATGAAAACATGTAAAAAGATTACAATAGTGGTATAGAACCCGACAGATCAATCGATGTAATAGCTTCGCGGAGCTAGGCTTGGCGTGGTATGTGTAAGCGATCACAGATACTTGCCCATTGCGTTCGCTCGACACCCGCCATACCTATGCACTAATATAAACTAAAATTTGTGTTGCAATCGTGAAGGTATGAGCATTTTAGTGTAAGGATCGCCACAGTCATGGGTCTCGACATTAGTGTATAGTGATGAGGTTCGGTTGGTAGGGGTGTGGGGGCGGTCGAGCGAGCGCCGAGCGGTGTGCGTACGGCAGTACTTACGTCCAGTGAGTGGGTGCATCAATGCGGGGTGTGCAGCTGGCGCGGCTGTGGCAACTGCCGGCTTCGGCTTGCTGACCTTCGTGTTGCTTTTAGCGAACTCCAGCCGAATCGTTTGCGGCATGTCGGGGTCGAACCGGACGCCCTGCTGTGAACAGCCGCGAGCGACGCGGCGCTCCGATATAATGACGATGGAAGGGTCGGTTACGCGTGCTCCCAGTTCGTACTTGTGTGTGCCCACTGGGGGAGGCCGTGACTCGCGTACAAGGAGGGTAGGGCCGATGAAGATTTGAATGTTCTTAACAAACGGATCGTTGCTTGTAACCAAACAAATTAGCAGTTCCTTCAATATCAAGAACAATTCAATAGGGCGTACAAGGATTTAATTTGAGAGTTTCCTTGTCTTTAGGATTTGAAAAGAACACTGGTATGGAGGAAGAAAAAAATAATTATTTTGAAATGTTTTTAGATTTTCGCTACGGCGCCTGCGCCTGCTGAAGTGACGGAACACAGTGCTCGGGGTGTGACATCAAAACCTGTCAAACCGTGACATGCAGTTGCGTATTTACACGTAACAATATATCGATGACGCTCCGTATCGGACACGCGGCCCCGACTTGATGACCCGATGTGGTCTATTCGGTATGTGCATGGGTTTAGCATAACTTACGATGCGGTTACTCGAATCAGGAAAATGTTATTTCAAGTCTACAATGAGAGTATTAACTATAGTGCTCATCGGCTGTGTAGGCATGTGACGAGAAGAGATTTAGTAACATCGTGCGTTTACATATAATGTTTTAGTATTTACAATAGCATATTGAATTATTATACCGGGTATCTCAGTCTGTTCCAGAGATATTATTCTTGTATTATCTTACGTGTTTAGAAGCCATTTATATTGAATATAAGGCGATGTGTGTACGTGAATTCCTTCTAGTGTTATAGTATCTTATGAAGTAAGAAGTATGTTAATAATAGGTTATTTAAAATTTTGCCTTTAATGTTACATTTTAGAATAAATATTAATTGAATTTACTCACAAAAATTGTATAAAATTATTATCACATAAGTATTACATACGACGACAGACTTTCTTTATGAAGTAAGTTCAACAAATATTTGCAAAGTACGAGATTTTTGAAAATAAATACAACAAATGTTGTAATTAATAACCAACCTGAAGATCTTGTTTGGCCGCCTCTGCCCCGGCGCGGGTGTGGAACGTCACGAAACCAACGGGCTGCAAAAACAATACTATTTTAATATCTAACACATATCAAATACATTTTACATAAAGCTTTATAGAATGTTGAATATTAATACAGAATTAATTTTAGAAACTCACCGACGCTGTTTTCCCATTCTTGCTGGTGACCTTCAGAAGGGACCCCTCGTACCCCTGCAAAAACAACATTATATTCATTGCATTAAGTAAGTTCCATAACAAAAGCTATTGCTTTTTGCTTCATGTGCTGTCTTTGAGGAAACATTTCAATATATGAAAATTTAATGGAAAGCGCATTACCAAATTACTTCGATTGTCGGTGTCATCATGTCATAGTGAAATTCTATTCAAACATAATAATGTTTAGCAGAAAAATGGTACGCTTTTGTGCCAGGTACCGTTGAAACACGCGATACACTAAAACTACGACCCTCGCTAAAGTTTGGGCACCTTTATGTTTGCGGTACCATCCGTGCCAGCCGGGAATCGAGTGTAATCCTCCTTATCGGTAGACAGAATCGATTCAATCCGAATATTACGAGTCGGAGCATGACATTTGATATTTACAGCGCAGTAATCCGAATCGAGATCTTTTGAGTCGCGTGACGGTACTGATGTTACTCCATGTTTTATTTCTCCTGCGGTAAATATTTGGGCATTTCCAGGAGTCGAATTTAATACCATCTACTTTGAGAAATTGCTTTGCATGTTTTTCATTCATTTCTGTGCTTTGATATTACTCGGGCTCACGGGGAAATAGATTTTCTGTGATTATATTACTTTGTCATGTTGATTTCTTATGCCTGAGGCGTAATAATAAATAAGGAGGTTTTTGTCAAAGTAGAAAAAGTTTTAGTTATTCTTGGCTTACCAGTTATTGTATTGAATTAATTTGTAATAAACCGAAGATTTATTTAAGTTATATTATTTTCTTTTACTTTATGTGAATGTAATTTTGTAATCAAATTCGCATTAGCCTTGAGTAGTGTACAAACTAGAGCGTTTACTTGTAACCGAACATCATACACCGAACGTGCGAAGGAAAATTGACAATGCGAGTATTGACTTTCATATTACTCGCTGGAACGATTACATATTCTGGCTGTGGTCAATTGAATATTTATTTGTAACATTTCAGCAAATGTGCTTCTCTCTCTAAGTTCCCTGCTTCTCTCAATGGCTGTCGTCTTGTAATGGCGCGCCGCTTGGCGTCAGGGATTGTTTAGAACTTGGAAGGTATTAGTTTGTTCGAATAACAAACAGAAACATTGCTCATTTAGGTACTTGTAATGTGTTATTAACAGAATTACATTTTAAGGTAATACTCAATATTAAACATAATAACTCAAGCATTCGAGTTAGTATTCCTTTCGGTGTTTGCTCGAATACATAAACTCTGTTACTGGGATAGATAAAATAAATAACGGACAAGGCGCAAATGAACTTATATAAATAATAAGAGCAGTCTACGACGTATCTATTCTCGACTCTTACACAGGCTGTTGTGCGTTCACGTCCTATCCGTTCCACTAACTTTCTATTTAAGTACAGATTTTTCAATTATCACTAGCTTAGTGGTGTAGAAAAGCATCGTGAGGAAACCTGTATGCTAGAGAATTTAAAAAAGTCAAGTACATGTGTGTCATCAATTAGCAATGGGTACATGATTTCGTGATTAGTTGATGAAAAAATTTAAAACCCTTTCTTGAAACACTGCACGGTGAAATCACATGTGGTCTCACCCAGGATTCACGTGTACGTTGCAAGTAGTGCGATTGGCTACAGGTTAACATGTGTGTTTCATGCCGTTATGTGATATAATATAAAAGTGCCGAAAGAAAAATATGAATACAAAATATGAATTTCATAATCTACAAGGTGATACAAAAGAATAGTTTAAGGTGGGAATATCCTTACCTCGTATGCTCGGAACAGGAGGTACAGCTCTCGAGGTTTCGCATCCATCGGCAGTCCGCTCACGAACAACGTTCGCACCTGTAACAATACCATATTTTCGTTATTAACATCGAACGTCAGCTGCTTTATATGGAATATATACGTCAGATCTCCTATGTAGTATACAATGAAGCTTTTACTAAAATGGATTTAACTTTGTGAAAAATCTATTATATAAATTACTCACATTTTTTCGCACATGAAATATGAAAGAATAAACAAGTTTAGTTCAATGAATTTCGTAAATTCGCTGGATAATATACTTTTACCTAGGTTAGACACCTATATAAATAAAATGTCTGGTTGAATGTAATCTTACAATTGTCTAGTCTTATAATTGCAAAAAGTGAAGTAAGAGGCACTGGTTACATTTTCAATGGTAAGGAATGGTCTGCGATTCAATAAAATGACAGAGCTGCAGTTTAGATTTTACTACAAATCGCTGATGAGACCCAATTTCATATAAGATTGATTAAGAGCCTCCATCTAAATGAGAAAAAAAAGAAATAACAAAAAAAATAGCCATTTATTCTTTCTGTACATATCTAAAGAACCTAATTTTAGCTTAGTTGTTTTTAAAAGTAGGCTATTTGCCCACCTCCGACAAAAAGACTCGGATATTTTTCACAAAGCCGCACAAAGGAGGCACGGGAATGTTTCTATTCAGCCTCTCGCGGCCGATTCTTTCATCGCCTTTGTAAACGGTGCAGCGCATTAATTCGGCGGGTCCATTTAATGAAATAAAACAGAGGTCGTAATGGCGGCGCGATTTGGCGCGCGCGGGAAATGGAGATTAATTGCTGGTAACACCGGCCGCCGCCGACGCCATCTTGTTGCGCACTTTATTTATGCGTCTGAGTTTCACTTTTCATTTCTAATGGAATTGTTAAAATTACGAATTTTATATTATGAGTAGACTACTTTATCATTTGTACATAGCGTAGGTAATTTCCCCCGTAACTCTTTGGAGTGTATACAGTTAAATATAAGGTCGGGGAAAAAGTTTCTTCGTATTTTATATATAAATTCAAGACAATTTTTTTAAAAGTATAATTACATTTAATTATAATATGTATGTGCCGTTTTGTTCTATAACTTGTTGCCATCTTGTAGGTAGTGACATGATCCCGTTGCTGTAGAAATTTTGGGATTTTTGGTCAAAAAATTGCGACAAGTAGTTTTGACAGTCCTCTTTTGATGTTAACCTTACACTACCTAAAGAATTCTGAAGAGACCGAAACAAGTGGAAATTTGAGGGCGCAAGCTCAGGGCTATATGGTGGGTTCATCAACACTTCCCAACCAAGCTCTCTCAATTTTTGCTGAGTGGCCAAAGACGTGTGTGGTCTGGCGTTATCATGATGAAAGACTACACCCTTTCTGTTGATCAATTCCGGGCGTTGATCAATTCTCAATTTCTTGCTTTAGTCTCATGAGCTCATTAGGCAGTAGAGGTCCGAATCGATGGTTTTGCCCGGCGGTAAAAGCTCATAATGAACGATGCTCTTACAATCCCACCATTCACACAACATCACCTTATTGCGCGTTAATCCGGGTTTTGCCACAGTCTGTGAGCTTGGCCGCACTTAGACCATGTCTTTTCCGCACGTTCTTGTCGTAAGTGATCCACTTCTCATCACCAGTGATCAATCTTTTCAAAAATGGTTCGTTTTAATAGAGAATCGCAAACGAGTACACGGTTCGTTAGGTTTCTTTCAGTGAGCTCGTGTGGTACCCAAATATCGAGCTTTTTTGTGAATCCAGACTTTTTCACAGGTTAATTTTCGCCTGTATCCCTTTATCAGAATTTTCGCGTGCTGGATTCCTGGCGTGTTCGTCCAGTAAATCTTTCATGGTAAGGCTCCAAAGGGCCTGGTGCTTTGATACGATAACAGGGGTGAGGTCACTCGTACGTCCTTAAGTGGTACCACCTTGGGACCGATCGTAAAGATCAATCAATTGAGGTAGATACTAGTCCTCATACCCGGCTTTAATGCATAATGTATGTATTGAAGTAGGGCGTGTGTATGATGTATGTATTATATTGACATTTGACTGTTTTTATAACAAATACTTTAAAAAGAGTATTATTTTTATCTAAAATGTTTTCTCTGTTCGTATACCGATCATTTATACAAAATTTTATCAACATTAGAACACTAGCAGAATAAAGTGGCGTTCGTATATTTTATAGCGGCGATCCCCGGTCAGTGCTAGAATGTCGGACCTTTATACCCGGCTATTTTCCGGTCGAATGCCCGGGAATTCCCAGTTTCGACGATATATGATGTTTTTACTTCGACAATTTTTATCTCTGTGTCTTTTAAATATTTGAAAAGACGTTTGCAAATGTGCTCAGAAATTGATAGAATTTTTCAATTCTATTTAGAGATACTATACAAAAGAGATAGACAAGCGGTTTGTGTCAATTTGAATGTAGAAGACTCGAAAAAGTTCTGTCTGTTAAATTGTGGGTAGGTGTGATGATTGATTAGAACACTAACCGCAACCTTTCCGTTTTTTTTCCACTGCTAGCCATACACATTGTCTTGTGCACGAGGGATGTACAGCCTTAAAACGCCACGCTGTCCAAACGGATTCGCGAGTCCACTCTTTTAGAGGTCGCCTTACGTCGCCTTTTACAACACCCACTGAATAAGATGGGGTGGTGCCTTTCTGAAGCCGACCGATTGATTATAAATAAACGTGAGTATTTATATAAGTGTTTTTTGTTAATATTTTTGAACTTAGGATACTTTCAAAGTAGAATGAGATTACATATTTACTATTTGGAGAGTTTTTATGTGAAGAAAAAAAATCTTGCACAGATAAATTCGTTTTTCTTTTATCTCGCGCGGTATATTTATCGGAGGTGGAGCGTGTCTGCGACTGGCATTTTTTTGGTCACTACCAATATGGACGTCCTTTATGTCAGTTATTTTCCAACCGAGTGCGCCCCTTTGGCGATGGGAAATATTTTATTTTGACAGCGAACAAACATTACTGATCTAGCGGGCGGACTGTACCTTCCACGGATAAATACAATTTTCAATCGCAAAAAAGAAGTAATACGTAGGTTATATAAGTTATACTTAGATCTGTACAAGTTTGAAAACAGAAGAAGAATTACGAAACTTTTAATAGAATTATAGCTAATTACTTAGCAGAATAAGTAGGTGAGGAAGCAGAATAAGTAACCACTTTATTGTTGTAGTTCTTAGTATTTGTCTGAAATATTTCCGTGAAAGTACAGTTAAAAATGAAAACAATGAAATACGAGGTCACCACGTTGTAATATAAAACAATTTCACTAACATATTATAAAAAACTAGTGGATACCTACTGAATTACAAAAGCTTGTGAACGGTTCAATAAAAAATCCATTGTGTAGTATGTCGTTTGATTTTAAATGAAAATATTGAAATTTAAATGAATACTATGATACTGCGTTCACACACTCATACGTCATGTATTCACACACCTCAGCGAGGGCGGCGCCCGGTCACTTCGAAAATGCCCCTCCACGTCGGCCATTTTACACTCTGTTGCGTTCGAATTCCTCCGCTCAACTATTGAGTTATGTTTCATAGGAATCTTGGATATGTCAGAAAAATATTACAAAAAATACTTGCTTTATAGCTGAAGAATTGAAAGGGACATTTCTTACTAATAATTGTTATGTAAACGGGTTACTCACGATTTATTATTTATTTATTATAGCCGATATTTGGGTCCAGTTGCATGAACCGTGGTAGCGGGGTGACTGCGGACGCGGGTGAATGTGTTGTTGCTATTGACAGACAAATCTGTCTACCCTTCGTCTGAAGTTGTTTTTGTTGATTAAATTCCTTGCACACTATACTAACAATATCATCACACACACGCGAGTTTGAAAACGCATCTACTTTTCTGGGTTTGCAAAGTTCAATCACTGGATCACATGTACGTGCCAACTTAAATCCATCCTCGCGATTGAAATTTCGGCATATTTTATTTTCTATTGCCTCTCGGATCAAACGCGGTATGTAATGGCGTTCTGTTGAAATTACTTAATATATAATAAATAGATAATAAATCGTGAGTAACCCGTTTACATAACAATTATTATGTTCAACCACGATAACAACAGTTTAAAATCTTATTCTCTTACTAATTTTCACAAAAAAATAATTTTATTAAACAAACTTTAAAATCTGAAGTAATTAATTATTTGTAACTCGAATTAGGCTATTGTACTATTTCTTAGTGAGAAAATATATTTGTGAGAAATTCAATATTTTGTTTGGCAACACCAGTCTTCAGCATGTTATTAATTCAATGTCTTAAAACGAAATATACAAACGTAGATATTCCATCCGACCTTTCCTTGTTGAGCCATTTAATTAATTAAAGTATCAAAAAGCAATATTGCGTTTCAAATTTCCAATAAAAATACATCAGCGCCTTTGTTATTGTGCCCAGATTTTGTTTAAGCTTTAAATGCTACAAACTAATATATTCAATTGAGAAATGTTAATTAAAAATTTGATTTCAATGACATTTCTATTTTGAATTAAAAGTTGTTACGACGCATTATTTGATCTTTTTTAATTTATAAAAGAATATGAAGGATAGGATGGAATAGGATACTCACTCACTAACGAAACACGTACGTAATTGGAGAAATAGGATAAAATAGGAAATGCAGTACATTCCAGGGTGGTCTTCTGTAAAAGGGGTAAAGTGGCCAGTCGAGTGCGGCCCAGCGGCTGCGGGAATGCTGCGTGCACTCTTCCCTACTTGCTACAAAAATAATCTTTAAAATTCATTTAAGTACTATGAATGAATTGGTACTTTATTTGCTAAATGAAGGTATTACAGATATGCAATCACATTAGTGTTAAATATTGTTTTTAAACCTAGGTTTTGTTCTAAAGCGTACGTTTATACCTGCATTTATTGTACTCCACAGGGAACTATAAATGAAAATCATTCGAAATTTTAAAGTAATCGTTCAGATTTGAAGATAAAACGGATCCGAAGACGGTATCAACTTTTATTTATACTTTCTGCTTTCTCAAAGAGGCGTGACGTAGTGTCTTTTATCTGGCTTATCGTAATTTTACGCCTTCGCGACTCCGAAAGCTTGATCTGTCTAGAGAGATGGATAGCATCTACGAGTTGACATTAATACGAAAAAAAAATTGCTGCTACTTGCATCTTGTGGTTTCTACAAATATCTAAAAAAAGAGAAAAGAAAAAGGAGAAATATGTTGGTAAATAACAATAATGTTTGTAAGAGGAGAGAAGATATTTACAAATAGTTAGTAAACTTTTGTTAAAAGTCACTTCGTTATTAAGTGAATATCCATAGATAATCAAGAAGTCAAACTAGAGGTAATTTCTTCATAAAATAAAAGACATCGTTTTATTTTCACGAATAAAAAAAAAAACACGTTTGGGAATACAACCTTACTGTGCAATCTCCGCTTAACACCCTTACGCCATACATCAAATTGTACAGAAATGAACTCGTCCAATCGGGGACAATTGAAGAGGCAAACGAACACGAGTATGTATATAAGGTTCTGTCTGTGCCTATCGACACCGATATTCGCCGCCCGATTTCGCCTGTTCCACCCGTCCGTTCGAAATTAATTTTATACGAGTGTCTGCAACTGCGATAATGTTAATTGTACAGACCGAATCCGGGACTTTATTGGGGAATGATAAGGGAATATTTCAATTTCGCATGTGTTAAATACAATTAGGGGAAATATCCACTCAGTGTAATGAACGATATTTATTGATTAACAGGGAATTAATTAGCAAGTATAGTATAGCCAATCGAAAGTTCAAACAAATACAAACTGCTTTGCAGCTCATTATCAATTGATTTAATAAGCGACAAGTGGCGTTCTTTCTGTCTTCATAATAGGTCGGGTAGAAAGTCTTTTCATATTTTGTATATAAGAAGTTGTGATCCAATATCTTTGATTGAACTGTTTGTGCCTGGCTGGTTATGATACCATTAAAAAGGTAACATTAAAAAAAAAAATAAAGAAATAAAAAACTATCCCGCCATTTTTCAATTGTTTTTCTGTTCAAGAAAATGAGTGTTAAAGATGCAGTTCGCACCGGTCGCCCTGTTACCGATAAAGTTGATACCATTTGTGAAAAAGTGTAGCAAGATCGGCATATAAGTAGTTACGACATTGCTGATGAACTGGGCATTGACCACAAAACAGTTTTGACTCATTTCAAAAGTCTGGATTCACAAAAAAGCTCGATATTTGGGTACCACACGAGCTCGCTGAAAGAAACCTAATGAACCGTGTACTCGTTTGCGATTCTCTATTAAAACGCAATGAAACCGAACCATTTTTGAAAAGATTGATCACTGGTGATGAAAAGTGGATCACTTACGACAAGAACGTGCGGAAAAGATTATGGTCTAAGTGCGGCCAAGCTCCACAGACTGTGGCGAAACCCGGATTAACGCGCAATAAGGTGATGTTGTGTGTATGGTGGGATTGGAAGAGCATCGTTCATTATGAGCTTTTACCGCAGGGCAAAACCATCGATTCGAATCTCTACTGCCAACAGCTGATGAGACTAAAGCAAGAAATTAAGAAAAAACGCCCGGAATTGATCAACAGAAAGGGTGTAGTCTTTCATCATGATAACGCCAAACCACACACATCTTTGGCCACTCAGCAAAAATTGAAAGAGCTTGGTTGGGAAGTGTTGATGCACGCACCATATAGCCCTCACCTTGCGCCCTCAGATTTCCACTTGTTTCGGTCTCTTCAGAATTCTTTAGGTAGTGTAAGGTTAACATCAAGAGAGGACTGTCAAAACTACTTGTCGCCATTTTTTGACCGAAAATCCCAAAATCTCTACAGCAACGGGATCATGTCACTACCTACAAGATGACAACAAGTTATAGCACAAAACGGAACATATATATTATAATTAAATGTAATTAAACTTTAAAAAAAAATGTCTTGAATTTCTATATAAAATACGAATAAACTTTTTCTCCGCCTGTATATGGCAATGGTGCAAAAAGCACATTCTGCCCGTGTCAAGTTTTATTTATTTATTTATTTTATTTACACTTCATTGCACAATATCGTACAAAAGGCGAGCTTAATGCCGTGTCAAGTTTTCTTCGTAATAAACAATTTCAAAGTTTAAAATGTATCCAGTGAATGTCCAGTCCCTTTTATTTGATTATCACAAACACCACGCACAAAAACACTTTAAAGTTTAATAAACTATCACTAACAAACCAGTAAACGCCTAATACTATTTTTTTACCATAATCAGTCAAAAACAGACTTTACTTCTAGAGTTCCCAAAAAATCAACTAGTGGCATTAACCGCAAATACAACGTTAATAATACAACCACAACACAATACAAATACGTCAATACGCAATACTATAATCCTTAATTACATCCACAAATACTATAATCCTTTCACTTAGTAAGGTTAAGTGGAAGAGATTCCTTCAAGGAATGGTAAATGAGGCCGCCTTTGTACTTAAGTTAATATTGTAATGTCACAGAAGACCAATTTCCCCAACGTACGTGTTTCGGTAGTGAGTAAGATAGGCCAGAGCCCATTTCCATCCCATCCCATCGTATCCCAGCCCATTGTCCCAACTCTGCCTTCAAATCCATTCCTCTAAATCTCCAAAGTTAGACAAGTACATCCGGGGGCGTGCCAACGTTTGTTGTTTTGGATTGATGATGGTATGTATTATACTGTTCAACGCATTGGTTAGAAGCATTTTGGCGTACGCAAGTGTGGTCTGGAACCCACACTATTCCGTTCACAGCAATCGCATAGAATCTTTATTGAGACCGCTTACGCGGCACCTTGCTTTTCGCACACAGGGTGTTTGTGCACACGATAGTTATGAGGACAGACCGAGATCGTCGTAAGGAAGTGGACCTTTTATTTTTTACAAAATTGTAAATAATATAGTGCAATGTCAGAATGCACTTATAAAATTATTATCGTAGTTCCACGAATAGGTTCGAGACTTGCACGTATAGATTAATTTCATGTTCCTACAAAAAGAACAAATATCGGTCGTATCGATCCGCTGGCCCCTATGTGCTCCTTATATAATGACTATCTTAAACAGTTTCCTGCGAGTGATTTGGATATTTTTGGTGACAACTACTCTAAATTTAAAGCTAAGAAAAGGTCAATCATACTTTCACTAATGGATTTTTAGATATAATATATATAAAGTGTTTAGTTATAATTTCAAATTTCTATTATAAAATGTCACTACCAATGTGAAAATGTTGTGCGTGCCAAGTGATGTGCCACCCTATTATACTGCAAATAATGTTGCCATATTTTGTTTTCTTAATGACAGGCGGCAGACGAGCTAACAGTCCACCTGGTGGTAAGTCGTCCATGTCGCCCATGGACATCCGCGATACATGCCAACATTAGTCCAGAATGACAAATGTTGGCACGCCCCCAGATGTGCGGCCTATTTGGAGATTTACCATCAGGTGGACTGTCGGATCGTCTGCTACCTTCATTCCATAAAAATAAAGTGTTATAATAATAATTCATTATAATAAAGAGTAGCAACAACAACGTTGTAAAACAAACCTGTTCACGCACTTACAACAACTAACTGTACAAATGTTAGTTACCATATCAACTCGTTCACAAACGCAAAAAGTTTGTAATCGTGCGAATGCTCGAAAAAGTAGGTTAGTATTTGAAGATTAGTATTTGGAAAGGCGAATGTGCCATATGGTACTATTCTACAGGTACCACTGTAGAATGGTACCCCATCTCTTCCCGCGGGTGTCGTGTCGTGGCGACTGAGGGGTAACCAAGCGGCTACCACAAGCACTAAGGAACTACACCACCTCTGAAAAAGTGGACTCGCCAACTCGTTTGGACAACGTGGCGTTTTAAGGCCATGTATCCCTTATGGACAAGGCATTGTGTATGAGAAGGCCCATGTCTTTTTTCCAAATGCAATGCAACCAACCCTTTCAGTATCCGATGATACTGAAAGGGTTGGTTGCATTGCATTTGGAAAAAAGAATGGGAAGTGTTGCCATCATTAAATTAATTAAATAACGAATTAACCCTTTTAATGAGCTGCAATGAATTCATTCTAATATTAGGGAACTACAAAGTTCATTACAAAGTTTCGTTTATTTACTGCGTCACAACTAAAATAGAGATGACATTCAATATCGGCTATAAATAAAAAATAAAAAGCGGATAAAGGTGTAGTCACACGATCGATCGCACCGGCGGCGTGCATCCGAAGCGAGCGGAGCGGAAACACCCGGGGCAGTGCACAGCGAATTTATCATATGCCTGTGTGTACACACCTCCATATAACATAGCTAACGTTTAACAGGCGATATACCCGTATATATGTTTATGGGCTAAAACTGACTCGAGACTCAGGCGGCTGATTTACAATTACCTCGGGCCAGGTGGACTGACGACTTGAAGAAAGACATGATGGCTGCAGTAATGGCAAGTAAGAAGTAATGGCTGCATGAGAAGAGCCGAAGACCGTGTGTGGTGGCGGTCCTTGGGAAAGGCCTATCTATATCCAGCAGTGTAGAAACACTAGGCTGATGGTATAGTATAGTATCTCTATCTACAACTTCACTAATAATCATGTAGTCACTAAGTGTGAAAACTTGTAATGTTCGGAGTATTCATGTAATCAGACAGAATTGAAGTTTCCTACGAAATAAAGTAAAAGAAGATCGAATTATTCATATTTAAGATATTCGCTGAGAGATATCACGAAACAGGTGACTTCTCTTACATTGGAGGGGCGACCTATCCTAAGATTGGTAAATATTGGAGCAAACAAGTATTCAAACAGAGGTTTTACGGTTTTCAAACAACTTACCTAAAGTGACTATAGTTTTATATTCGTTGGTCTAAACTGAATGTGGGTGACAATGGTCAATGAGTGAGTGGTGTGGATGGTTAGGTTTATAATTATGTAGTGGCAAGCATCACACTTTTTAACAATTGTATAAACTGTGCGATATTTTTTTTTTTTTTTTTAAAAGATCAACAATAGGTACACACGACATGCAAATCACTTAAAACTAAGAAATATAAAAACAACAAAGTAATAAAATATATAAACTCAATATAAAAATTTGTACGTTGAAGTAGCAGAGTATGTATAGACCCATTTAGTGTTATGTTTATGGCTAGACTAAGTAGATACCTAGTCTAGCCATAAACATTGTTACAAAAAAAACGTTGATATTTTTATTTTAACATTATCATTTTTATTAGAAGAATTTGTGTTATTTTAGAAATAAATAAGTAAGCATTTCAAAAATATAACGTTTATTCGTAATGGTCACCATTTGCTTTTATATAATCTTTCAAACGTTGTGGCCAGTTTTCGATTGAAACACGCACCCTTTCCATGGGAAAATTGGCAACTGCCACCCTTATGGAATGTTTTAGGGATTCAATATCATCATGGCGTTTAGAGCATGCCATGCTCTCTAAAACAGACCATAAATCATAATAGAGCAGATTAAGATCGGGACTAGATGACGGTCGTTCTTCAGCGCTAATGAAGTCGGGAATATTCCTAGAAAGAAATATGCCCGTGGCTAGAAAGCCACGCCTGTGTTGAGCGAGCCTTATGACTTGGTGCTGAGTCTTGCTGAAAGGACGATTCTTGGTTATGAAACATGGTGTTGTTAAGAGCCTTTACGACCTTCTCAAGAATCGTATCTTGATAGACTCGAGCCAACGTTTTAATACCTTTTTCACAAAAATATGGTAAACTGGATCATTCTACTTGCTAAAATATTCCTCAATGGTGAACATTTTCTCATCCGTAAATAAGATTTGTCTGTGAGCTCCATTTGCGTACCACCGAAGTTGTTTTGATTTGTCAACCCTATTTTATTTAAAATTATCAGTTAAAAAATGACCAGTTGACCAGTTACGTTATGTAAGCAGCAAGTTCTAAATCATCTTTCAAAATACGTGACATAGGGTTCTCACTGTTATATTCGTCTCTCTGAATAAAATCTTTTGCTTCCGGACGGGATTTCTTCGGATTCTCTCCTTCATAACTATAATCGTCTGTTTAGTACGAATAGTGTATAGACTGCTAGACCTTTTTCTGACACAAACAGAGGACGTTTCAATGTACTACACAAACAATTGGCTAATACCAAGCGGATGTAGTTTTAAAAATTGCAATACAGTTTTTGTTATCACCCCACTCCATTTTAATATTAGTACAATATTTAATAATGATTGCCGCCAAAATGAGAAAATAAACATTTACTTTTCACGTGAGAATGACAAATTCCAAATTCAAATAAATACCGTTACATATTATTTTCTTAGGTTTTCGCGATTACTATACATTGCAATATAAATCATGTCAAATATACGCGATTTAAACCGTTAAAAGTTGTTTAATTGCAACCGTTACATATTATTGTAACGGTATTTATTGCCACACTAAGGATAATAATATACAGTACCCTCAACCTGTCTCTTCACTCATGGATATAAGACCACCACCACACACGGTCTTGAGCTCTTCTCATCCAGCCCCTACGGGGGACTTTCTTCTAGTCGTCAGTCCACCTGGCCGAGGGCGTCCCACGCTACGTTTCCCGGTACGTGGTCTCCATTCCAGGACTCGCCATCCGTTATCGGTCCTGCGGCATATATAGCCTGCCCACTGCCACTTCAGGTTGCTTTTAAGCTATGTCAGCTACCTTAGTTCTTCAGACGCATTCAACTCGATTGGGCAGCATTTGGGAACATGCGTCCGTACCATCTTCTCGTCACCTACACCACAATGTTTGAAGACGAAAGTCTCCCCGTTATGACGTAACGTGGTCTCTGACGACAGGCCTGCTTCATAAATTCAAAGTCATTCAGCGAGCGATGAAGAGAGCTATGCTCGGAGTTTCTCTGTTAAATAAAATCCGTGACGAATAAATTCGACGACGAATCTATTATAGGTAATATTTGTGAGCTGTTTAATAGACAAATTGAACTGCAAATGTTGACTCCACGAATGCACTTTATGCACAGCATTTTGCAACCGCTGTTATTTCATCGGTCGATCCGATATCGTTATCATGTTCGGTGAAGTCGCTCTGACAACGAGCTTCCGCACCGTTAAAGATGAAAAGCAAATACGTTTCATGGGTGCAGGTAAATGGAATGAAAAATTGATTTTTTTTAACACAAAGGTTAATCAAATTTTGCCCGTCATATGCCTATCGGCAATGGACGTATCAATTCTACCTGAAACAGGTAGTAATGAAAATGCCATCCGTTTCAAAACACAGCGTCACAAAGAGGAATTGAAATTAACTGTCAGACGTCGTCGGAATCAATGAATATTATTTTCTTTTAGTTCGGTGGGGCCGAACAATGTTTTGTGTTCTTTTGACATAATCGTTCTTGTGAGATTAGTAATCGTGAAAACCAAGTACCTATCTGCGTTATTTAATTGATTGCGTTATTTCCACTCCTCCGTGGTGAGCTCGGAAACATGTTTTTCATACTCTTCGACAGCCTCGTAGGCGATGAAAATCGTTGACCGCGTAACCGTGATCGTTGATCGTTGACTTCCGGCAAGCGAATGGTCGTGTACCAATCAGCATTCACGGTACGACGATTCTCCAAAGCAACAGTAGCCACGTGTCCAGTTTTTCTAAAAAAAGAAGCGATCATCTGCTTCGCGGCACTTTACACATGCGCCACTTTGGTGGGGTTCGACTCATCTTGAAAGACCCAAATGGTCGATTGCTGCTTTGTTTCGGGGCCGTAGCTGTAAATCCATGTTTAGTCACCTGTTACTATGTTCCACATCAAATTTGATGCCCCTTCGTTGAATCTGGTAAGCATGGTATTACACCAAGTGATGCGTTTTTTGAGTCTCAGTCAAATTGTGTAGGATCCACCGCGAGCACAGCTTTCGCACAGCCAAATGTTTGTGTAAGATTGATTGTATCTAACTCATGCCGATGCCTAAGGATGCCCGAATTTAATAGTAGGTCACATGCCTGTCTGTTTCGATCATATGGCGCACAGAATCGATGTTTTTGTTGTTGACAGCGGTGGCCGGGCGACCTTCACGAAATTCGTCACTGATACCTAATCGACACGACCGCGCTTGAATTCTGCAAACCAGCTATAAATTATTGTCTTGCTTAGTGCTTCATCGCCAAAAGCAGTTTGAAGCCGAGCGAGGGTCTGCTGAGCTGTCAAACTACACTTAAAATCGTAGAAAATCATACAGCGAAAATTCTCACGAGTTAAATCCGTCATAATGCAGACACGCAATTTCTAAAACGACGCCACAAAGAATAAACAAATGACTGTTAGATGAAACAAACTTTATTCTACAGCCAAAGAGTTCCATTTTCAAATATTGTAATTACGTTCTAAATATTGTTTACGTAAAGATAATTTAAATTCACGACATATGTCACTGAGTGTAGTACCTACCTATAATTCTAGTAATAAAATGGTAATAATAATAATAGCTTTAGACTTATTCTTCTATGTAGATTGTTCAGACTTTTTAATAACAACTAGATAAAAACAGAATGATTCGCAAGCAACTGATCTTCACATATCAAATATTGCGCATAAAAATAGATTATTATTTGTGTGATTAATATTGTTGTAAGCTACTTTGTTTAACCGTAAAGCAGAGACAGCTAGTTCTTTTGTTTTATTTCTTTTTCCGCCTTGATTGAAACACCGGTTTGGTTGAATAGGAAATCGGTGGTAACTTTCCTTTGTCCATTCAAAAGTGGTCTGTAACAATTCATTTGTTTTCCGCCCTCAGAGCTCTCGTACGAAAAAATACAAGAGAATCAAGAGGTCATTACATTCTGGCTACGGTTTCACCCTCTATTTCCCGTGCAGGTAATGGAATCGTGATAGTTCGTGTTTGTAGTCACTAACAAATGGAACCACGGATGAATTGGATTGGGTTTGTTACGTCCTTAATTACTATTGTGGCGTAACATCAATAATTGGGGTGTAAGAGGCTCACCTACCATCTTTGGAGCCTAAACCAACCTCACCTGCTAGTGGTGCACCCTGCTGTTAACTGACGAGGCAATGGCGTTCCCTTTTTGCGGTGGGAGGGTTACTCCGTCGGCAATGCTACCACCCTTCCGTCGGAGTCCGCCGCTATAATGGTGCCTTATAAGCCGCGAGGCCCGCATCATGTTCCGGCGGTGAGCGGAAGAAGCCGTCCCGAGAGAGAGATTGTTGCGGGTGGAAGTGGAAAGGCGGTTGCGAGGAATTACAGACGCGCATGGGCGTGACATGGTGGCGCGGGGATCAGGGAGATCCGGTGAAACGGTTGTCCGCTGACCGCCCGCGGGTTGTTGGGGGCCCGAGCCCGGGGATCTTACTTTAATCTCCACCCCAGGAGGCTGCCACGCCGCACGCGAAAAATCCCTTGGGGTAGCAGTTGTGCCGGAGGAGACCGGAGTGGAACCCGACTGCTGCCCCCAGGGGGGGACCGGGGGCCCTTCCGTACCCCGTGCCAACAAATCACACAACCTTTGTGACCTGGTTTTTCTCTGCTCCATGCTTTGTCCTTTGATCCACATGCAACCATCTCTCTCTCCGTCCCCCCTTTTCTTTTTCTTCTTCTTTTCCCTATTCACCCTCACTATGATGGCCAAGAAAAAGAAAAAGTATAATGTTTAGTCAGCGGCCCATCCCGTAAGTTGCACACTACAAGTGGACTTTTGCAACATCAGAGGGATGCATAGTAATATCGACGCCGTCCACTACCACCATGAGACGGCAAAGCCGGCCTTACTTTTCTTGACGGAGACACAGATTTCCTGCCCGGCCGATACATCATATCTCCATTACCCTGGTTACAAACTGGAGCACTGTTTTGTGCGACGTGCTGGGGTATGCATGTACGTCCGGGAGGATATTTGTTGCCGCCGCCTCAGCCATTTTGAAGACGGGGACTTTCGATTCTCTGGGCGCGTATTGACTACAGACGTTCCACTAAAGTCTACGCTTGCCTTTACAGGTCCCACAGCGGTGATACGGAGACGACTCGTTTTTTTGAACGTCTACAAGAGACGACTGACAGCGTGCTCGAGCAGTTCCCTTGCGCGGAAGTGGTGGTCCTTGGTGATTTCAACGCTCACCACGAAGAGTGGTTGGGATCCCGAACTACCGACCACGCAGGGAGAGCAGCCTATAACTTTGCCCTGGCCTATGGTTTTTCGCAGTTGGTGTCCGCACCTACGAGGATACCTGATATCGAGAGCCATACTCCCTCCTTACTGGACCTCCTGCTGACTACGCGGCCGAATGACTACAATGTTGTTGTTGATGCCCCGTTAGGATCATCCGACCATTGTGTCATTCGAATTGCTGTGCCAGCTAAGCAATCTGTGCCGACCCATTCACAGGGAACGCGCAAAGTCTGGCACTATAAGTCAGCAGATTGGGATTGGGATTTAAAATCCCTCAACATTCGGAGAGACGTTGCGTCTCTCTGTGTGTTCTACCGCCTGTACAATGGGAAATGCTCTGAAGAATTGTTTAATATAATTCCCACCTCGGGTTTCTACAACCGCTCCTCACGTCACAGAAGTGCGGTCCATCATTTCCTCGATACGGAGGTGTCGCGCACTGTTCGGTCTAAAAACTATTTTATACCGCGAACCCGTAGGCTGTGGAATGAAATGCCTCAAGAGGTCTTTCCATTGAGCTACGATATGGGGTTCTTCAAGAGAGCTGTGAATAGGATTTTGCAAGGTCGGCGGCGCGCCCGCATGCCTCCTGGTGTTGCAGGTGCCCATGGGCGGCGGTAACACTTACCATCACGTGGGACCGCTTGCTCGTCCGCCCACTAGTCTATAAAAAAAAAAAAAAAATCGCATATTTTCAAACGCTAAATTAAATTCGGATCTGTTTACCTAATGCATATTTAAACTCGACCGAAAATAAATTATGCTTTTTTAAACGCGGCAGCGACGAGCATCCTTTTTGTGTTTAGCATGTTTATAGTAAATCAATAAACAAGCAGCGCGTCGGTACTGGTCGGTAATAAAATATAGAAAAAATAAACTTAGACGTGGAGTGCTGAAACTTCGGAAGGGCAATTTTTCTTGAGGCGTCAATCTCAGAGGCAATAATTCACAACTTTCGCATCGACTTCACAGTTATCGACGAGTTGGAGTTTTCAGCAAGAAGTACGGCTGTATATAGGGTCGAACGTTTGTATTATGGGATTCGTATGAAATATTTCCTGATTCACTGATATAGTCATGAATGGAAACTAAAAATATTGTTACTTTCCGAAGGAAAATCCTTGGGTAAAACGGCATAAGATTGGTTGCCGTCTCAAATAAAGATAGCTCTAATTTTTCGGTCGAACTACGTCGTCCGAAGACTGGCAGTCAGGAAAATAGATAAAACAAACGCAAATAGACTGGAAAAAGAGGAAAAGTATCGGGTCGGAATTTGCTATTAATAGTAACCATTTAATCTGTCTTCCACATCTTCACTGATAAATGTAGTAGTATCACTTAATATTTTCGTTTTTAGATAAATATCATTAGCTACTAACTTTCGAGTATAGTTTGGGGAAAAGATTTATAGGGCATGTTTTACTTATCACAACGTGCTACTACGTAAATATAAATATTAGGTTACTAGGTTAGAAAAAATATCGTAAAGTTCCGCTACTTCACAAAATTAATGATGCCCTTCGATCCATTGTCTTCCGTGGAACTTTTAGGTGTTCCTTGCCAAATCCCTTGTCGCGTTACAAAAACATCTACATAGCCTACCACCATTAATATCTTGTATCTTATCTGGGAGATTACTTGAAGGAAATACGATCCCAGCAATTACTCTTACTTCTTCATCAGATATAACTTCACAAGCAACAATTAACAACAAATATAAACAGAATTAACATGGCATAAGGCTACTACGTCGTTCCGAAATTGCATTCATAAACCATTGCCTCTCACAAAGTGAACAAACAATCCAACAAGTTACATCCAACGAAACTTTGATTCAACATAACATTGGATATTTAAATCAAACTCGCAGAAAACAATTTAAAATCTCAAAGTGGAAGCAACGAAAGAGTTCCAACGGAGCAATATTGTCGACCACCTGCTTCGCTGAGATAGGGATCATAATGTTAATTTAATTAAAGGACTAATCTAAATTGCAGACGACCCGACACTCGGGCGGCCATTAAAAGGATATTTCGACGCCGACAGTTAAGTTGGGGAAAGTTGGTGACTATAAATATCTTGGAAAACAAGTCTGTGCAGACAGTTCCGGGCAGAAAACATTAAGTAAATAGGAGAATTAAAGAAGCGGGGAGGACGCGTTTAGACGATGTAGACATGTCCCGAGAAGATTACAGTATAATATCTCCCAGTTTCTTCATGACGAGAATTTTCTTCATTTATAATTTTAAGAAATCAAATTTTAATATGCAACCAATGGAAACTTCCTTGCGGTTGTGTATTAAAAAAGTTATATGCACACAAGTCACGAAAGCGACCTGTTCACAAGCATACATATAATAAAAAAGCAAGTACGTACTTATCTAAATTGCAGACGGCTATTTTAGGAAGGGGTGCAGCTGGTCTCTAAAGAAAAAATAGTTTCGTAGCGATAAAGATACCTTTTGTGTCGCACGCAGGCGAAAGATGGGGAGTTGGTGGAAAACAATTTGTTATCTCTTCGTAGATGCAAGTGAAAGACTATTAATTTTCCTAATCTAATTGCAAACATATACTTTTATTTTATTTCATGCACAAATGTATAGCACTTAAGGAATTTAGGTATATTAACTTTTGAGCCAAGTAGAAAAAAACAGTAGCCACTTAAACTATAGTAAACTATATAATACCTTAACTATATAATCAGTATAAATTAAATAAAAAATAATAATATGAAATATATCCGTTTTATTATATTAGTTTTTACATTATATTGATTATTGTTTCTTATTATAAGGGGCGGTCCAAAACACAGAACACCTTGAGTGTTCTGTTTCTTTGTCTTTTATTTTTCTATTATATTTTTTTTTATTTTAAACTATTTTTATTTTTAAATATAGTCTCTGTGTATTTGAACACAATTTTCGGATCGTTTAATTAACATTTCTATGCCAGTATAAAAATAAGAATTTTGTCTTCAAAATAGACGAAAACCGCAGCGGTCACCTCATCATCAGTGGAAAATATAGAAGATTTTCCAAGTCCGCCTTGAGTTTTGAGAACAAATAGTAGTCACTGGGATACAAGTCAGGACTATAGGGTGGGTGGAGAAATAAATGCAGTTTTATATCCATGAAAGTTTTTACTTATTGGTGCAATATATACCATTTATGTCGAATGCAGCTTGAAGATTGCATTATTTTAATTATCGTGCTCGATCGAACATTCTCGCGGGCACCGGCCAAACAATCAATACTTGACATCAAATCGATAACAATTTGAATCGGACGTTCACGCGACCGGTCCGTTACAGCTCTCACTCGGGACCGCCCAAATTATGTTCAATAGATAATTAATCGTTCCCGTTCACTCCAATAACAATGGCTGTCGTATATAAACGATCATTATAAGTTATAACGGTAATATAACGTCAGCTGCTTATAACGACTGCTGTTTTTCATTTTTCATTTCCGTCGGATATTTTGTTTCCTTTATTTTCATATTGGAAATGCAAAAATAAACGACTCTTGGCTAAAGGAGAGGCGGAAAAGGTTAAGAAAATTACATTAGGCTTTTCAAAGTAAGGATTAAATACGTGTATTTTAGACGCTAGTTGATTCAAAGTTAAATAACAAGTCAGTATTTTTACTTTGTAGAAGAGGTGGAAGATGGACAGGCGGCCCATGATATGGTAACTGGTTACTGCCGTCCATGAACACTTGTCCATATTCATAAAACCAGGAGGCATGCGGGTGCGCTGCGACCGTGCAGAATCCTATTTATAGCCTTCATGCAAATATTTAGGCGTATTTAGGCGCTGCATTCACAAAGCGCACTCGACTGCCCTCGTTACCCCTTTCCCACAGAAGACTACCTTGAAATGTACTGCATTTCCCACTTTATCGTATTTCCCCAATGTACGTACGTGTTTGAATGAGATAGCCAGAGCCCATTCCCATTCCATCCTATCCAATCTCTCCCCATTTTCCTAACCATTTCTCCCAATCCATTCCTTAATATGCAAAAATAGGTAGCGCATCCGTGGGCGCGCCAACGTTTGTCACTCTGGACTCATGTTGGCATGTATCGCGGATGTCTATGGACGACAGTTTCCGCTTAGCATCAGGTGGACTGTATGCTCGACTACCGCCTTTTTATATACGTAGATACATACATATATAAATCTATATATAATAGAATACGTGGTATTCTAGAGCAGATATTCTTATAATACCGTGGCCTAAAAGTCTTATACCTATACTTTCTATATCTATAAGGTTTGAGTCTAATTGAATCTAATTCTAATTCTATATCTAATTGAAATAGCGTGTTTTGAGGAAGAAAGAAGTGATGCGTGTGGCAAATTCTAAGTTTATATGTATAAAAAACATTTTCCTAAAGTAAGTAGGTAAACGGAATTAAAGATATAAAAATACCTAAAACAATTGTAGAGGAAAGCTAAGGAAAATGTATTTGTACTTTTAATTGGAAAAATATATTATTAGTAATTTTTTTGAGGGAAATCCAAACATTTTGTGATATACAAGTACACATGAAAATAAAATAAGTAACACACGTGAAGTATTATTATAGTATATTTATCTAAGTGGCCCCCTAGATGATCAATTATATTGAGCAATTTTACGGATTGCTCAAAGTTTTTGATCGTTTAGGGAGTGTAGTGAAACTGGTTTCGGTGCAAGGCGCGATTCAATAATATTGTGACATTATTGCACAATTTTATTGTAAATTTAGAAGTTGCCTTATGCAGATTGGATGCGAATTTCATGACACTAATTAGTAGATACATCAAATTTTGAAAAATAAATAACCATTCTATCAAACAGTTTGATGGCAAGGTTTAACAGTTATAGGCCAAGCAATAGAGCAATTCATTGACATAAATCCTAGTAGGAAACCGACTGTGCCATCATATGAAGAACAGTCCGTAGATGAATTCCATTATGTTTTCCACTCGGAAATGTTGTATATTAATTTGTTATAAACACTTTTTAAACAAACAACGTTTTTTTTAGTTTTTGCTTATAAAAGGGATTTATGTCACACAATCGCTAATACTTTGCTCTATTGCTTGGCCTATTAGTGATTACAACACGGTAAATAAAGAAAATTCTACAATACCTTTGCGACATCAAGAACCACTTACTGTCTTCCTTACATTTTATCCCCAACGTAAACATGCCTGAGCCTTGTAATATTATTTTAGCGAAACCCTAAAGAGGGTCGCTGGCAATTAAAAATTACCATTTTATTACATTAACGAATACAAAAAGTATACCATATTTTTATTTACTTTTTGCGTTTGATAAATGTTCGTCAACCGTAATAATTTACCCATGTTAATTAAAGTCATCATTTGTAAATTAATTGAGATTTACAATTAACTTTTCAATCTATATGAACTATGAAATTCAATTGTTTTCTTTTGGATAAGTGGCACTGTTGGCCGAAGACGCGTTTGACTTGTCCATAAATTAAATGATCTTAAATACATTTACGCGGTAATGAAGCTCAAATGTGACATTATCTGAGAAAAGACTAGTGAAACCTTTAAAGGAGTATTATAGCTTTATCTTTATTATTTACTATATTTTTTATTGCTATATCTTAAAATCATATGTTCTAGCTTGTATGTTCCTATTAAGAAAATTTCAAATTAAAAAATCATAATTATTAACCTTCCATTTATAAATAGTCTTCATAAATAAACTATACTAACCACCCTTACATACGGATACGTTTTCGTGAACGTTTAATTAAAACAGATATTATTATTTATATGATAACATATCAACTACTTGAATACCCTTATATCAAATTGTGACTTGATTAATGACAGTGAATGTAATGTATGCAATTCTGAATATTGATTAAATAGAAAATCTATAAGATACATTTACTCGAAAAGACAAATGCCATTATATTTCATTAGAGAATTCCCCTTATTGAAGAGACGTTGTAATCCTAACAGAACGCGTCGTAACCAAATTGTTCGAACCTTTGGGGCGTTGCGAAAACTATTGGCGACGATAAAGATACACGGTTACAAGGGAACGGGTTTGTCTCATCCTATTTGAATTTCAAATTGTTCTCAGGTGAGGGCGCTATTGGTCCCAACTTCCTGTACGGTTTAGATTTACCAACCTCAATTGAATTGAACGCCGGAACTCGCAGACGTGTAGTTGGTAAACTGCCTTACGAAATAGATTCACTTACTTTGTCGTCTGATACTTGTATTGGCTGTCAAAGGTATATAAATACCACGATATTCGAAATAATTCGAAGGCTAATTGCAAGATTACTAAGTTCAAAGTGGCCACTGTGAACAAACGGCAATTTTATAGGTAATACCCTAATATTATCGTTATGTATTTTTTGTGTTCAGTGTTTTCATCGTGAAATAAAAGTAATTTAGTTTACGAAATAACATAAAGCTTAAAAATAAGGAACAGTAACAAAGAAAAGATGAGACAAATGAAATTGAATCCACAACAAGAGGTCTATTCTGTTTGTGAAAGTCTAGAATACTGTGAAATACAGTGTTCTAGAAATTTAGGTATACAGACTCAATAAATTGGATTTTTTTAACGTACAAAACAGTCATAGAAATCGTATTATTTAGCACTATAGATTATTTCAAAACCAGTCTACGAGTAATTACATTTGAATTTAGTTATAAATAATGTTTATGACATTTAATTTTAGATGCTATTGTTTAATGGTATTTTTATTGTATCACTGGCTCCAGAAGATTTGGGAGTCAGTACATCAATAAATATTTTTTGTGGGATTTGCACAATTGGGTAAGAAATAAATAGAAAAATAAACGCGTGGATAAAAATAAATGTGTTGGAGTAATTAAATGGAACACACGTCCGCTTGGTTCAATAGCTCGACTTGGACCTTTTTATTGCCACATTACAAAAATGGTTACAATTAAATAGTGTTGTGACAAATACTAGTGATGTAAAACTATATGTTCCTTTGCGAACATTTATACTCTGTGTTATATCAATAAAAAATATTTGAATTGAATATTTGAATTTGAGTTTGATTTGTAGAAATACACGCACGGTAGAAAAGTGCCAAATAAAGATTTTTGATGAAGTTAAACCTAAGGAGAAAGCAAGCAATAACATAGATCAGTGCTAGAATACAATGTTAGAAACCATATATCCTCACTGTGAAGATAAGTACTTCCGTAACGGTATATACGCCAAATATTTAATATGAGTAACGATTTAAAAATTGCCATTAATAACGTTCCCATAAGAACGGTTAAATTCTTTATTCTGCTGGCGAGGAAGAAGCGAATTCCTCCACTCGACGTCTACATCTCCCGCAATTTTTCACAACTCTATCGCTAGACGCTGTACCTCATGTGTCTTGGTACAATATTTCAATCGGAGAGAATTCTAACACTTAAGATATTGAAAAATCGGAAAAGAAAAAAGTTTCTGCAGACATATATAGGCATATTCGCTTTTAAATAAAAGCCATACATTACTATGTACATATATCAGTTTTACTATGAGCGGTGATAAAATAAATATTCTTGACATACATTCAAATGAATTTAAGACTCCAAATCTCGGTTCGTACCAACTGTCTACTTATATAAGGATTTTTAAATTATTACTAACTAGGCGGTAAAGAAAATCATCGAGAGAACACCCACGATCTAGAGGATGGAAAAGAAATCTGACGTTTTTTTTTTATAGAGAAGAGGGCGGACGAGCAAGCGATCTGACGTGATGGTAAGTGTTACCGCCGCCCATGGACACCTGCAACACCAGGGGGTATGCGGGCGCGCCGCCGACCTTGCAAAATCCTATTCACAGCTTAATGGTTAATATCTAGTAATCCACACTGGGTTCGCGCGGTGGACGATCTGGAACCCTATAAGTGCAAGGGGTAATTGAAGTGGGACGTTACTGGCTGTAATCGAATCTCAGGTGGTTGAAATAACGGCGATAGTGACTTCAAACTTTTCTCACTGAATACATGACAGTAACCAACCTTTTTTCCTCCACTGTTGGATGTGGGGCCTCTCATGTACATTGTTTCGTACATGAGGTATATACGGCCTCAAAACGGCACGCTATTCAAGTGGATCGGCGAGTCCACTCTTTTAGAGATAGTGTAGGTCGTCAGGGCTTGTGGCAGCGGCTTCGTTATACCTTAGTCGCCTTTTGCACTGTCGTATTTACATTTAGACTTTTTCAACTACTATTTTGAAAAGTAATTCAGTCACGATATCTTTTCTGTCTTTACCACTATAGATTATTACAGATTTAGCATTTCGTGTATATGTGCAAATGTAATTCAAGGGCTTATTGTCATAAGCATACGGTTCAGAAACTGCGAACTTTCGTGACGTGCAGTCTTTAAAAGATGAAGCGCCTGATCCGCTCAACGCTCGAGTCTTACGCCATGATGATGAAGGTATCTCGACAACTCCTCTAGACCATCTGATTGATGGGTCTAATCTCCGCAACTATAGAATTGGTACGAAGATTGATAACCGCACTAAACTGGATGCTGGAGCTAACACATAATGTTTGCGCGAGCAATAAAGATACGTTATGGTACATATTTGTTTTACTGTTTCATATTAAACCTCATCTTGCGGGATTGTACGTTGATATCGAAACTTTGCTTAAAGACTAAATGCAGCTGATGAAGATGGTAACGATTGCAAATTTACCATTTTCAATTATAACGTTACTATTTAAATTCGTTATAATAACAATATAATATCGATTATTGGAACATTTGTTTGCATAAAGCTAAAGTAGCCAGAGATATAATTGTTACATTATTTTTACAATTGTAAAAATTGCAGAGAATTTAAATGATCATTTCATCATTTATTGAGTGCTTAAAAAACTCTTGTCCTGTTTCAACAATTAAAACTTCAAACAGATTAGAGAGTGTCAAAGGGTTTTAATTAAGTAATAATTAAATTTAAACATCAGTTATGACTTATGAGTAAGGGATTAATCTTTTAATATTTTAAAAGCTTTTATTTAATTTGAACAGGTCGGTGGTACTTACTACTCAACGATTAGTAGGTTAAATGATGTAAATAAGTAGACAATGATTTTTCGTATCACAAAAATATTGTATACTGTTTTGGAGTACACGATGACTTGCGGTTATAAAACCATAATCATTATTTGATCCGGTGACTTCTGTTCAAGCGGCGTAAGAACTCCGAAGACCACGAGAACAACAGTTAAACAATAACATCAAAGGTCAAATTGCTTAAACAGCTACACTATAATACCACTATACTCAGATCAAGTTAACAAACAAGTGATATCATCACTATCAGTCATGTGATTTCACCTTGATTGACCAATTGATGCAGTTTTATGCTACATATGACATCACTTTTTTCTTAATGTGAATAGAGTAAGTAAGTAAGTACAATATCACTCTTGAGAGTAAAACAAGTTGTTGCAAACATTATTATAATATCATTAAAAATTACTACGGAAAACCACTGTAACACTGTTACGCATTGTAATACTTGTAGTACTAGACTGGGGTGAGATAAATGTTTGTAAAAGTCAATTTCGAGAGCGGTTTCAATCAGTTCAAACAAGCAGAAAATCGAACCCGAAATCATCCAATCGCGGTAAATCTCAAATTCCGAGTGCCGAGCTAAGGAGCTGGTCGCGTCTCGACCAACTGCCTGATTTAAATTGCAGATGTCCTCCGGGAGGGAGCGCCGACTCGCGCGATATGCTAATCATAGCCAAGCCAAGGATTATCCCTGTTTACACTCAACAAACTCACTTAATTTCGTAGAGACAGACGTCTTGCCATATTTGCCGGTCCGAAACGGCGGACAGCAGGGATTTATCTTAAATATTAACTGTAGTTTCAACTAAAACATATTGTTACATACATATTAAGGTTACAGGTCTTTCCATTGAGCTACGATGTGGGGTTCTTCAAGAGAGCTGTGAATAGTATTATGCAAGGTCGGCGGCGCGCCCGCATACCCCCTGGTGTTGCAGGTGTCCATGGGCGGCGGTAACACCATCACGTGGGACCGCTTGCTCGTCCGCCTACTAGTCTATATAAAAAAAAAAAAAAAAAAAAACAACAAAGTCGTATCTGTATGTAAAATATTTTTGAAAAACAAAATCTTTACAGCGTATACACACTATGAATGACAGAATTCAAAACAATATTATTTGGAATTTTTGTCTGTCTGTCTGTCTGAACGCGCGTCACACAAAAACGACTGAAGGGATTTGAATGAAACTTGACATACATAGTTATAACTGAGTTTACATTTAGGGTAATTTTATTCAGATCAATTATATTATGCGCTCGTATAACACGTGTGTTAATTATTTAAATATTTTAACATGTTTTTTAAATATTAAAAAATTCTTCATATCCAAAATTGAAATCAATAAAAGTCTAAGCCATGAAGAACCTCTAAAAACACCCAAGGGGACGTAAGTAACAACAGCGCCTTTAATGACATGAAATTCAGCACTCAGTGTGACAAATTTGTATATAACAGTCGAATTATAGCGTCGTCGTCGGTTCACTTTCAGCGGAGTCAGCACCTAAAAGCGACCCCTCGCTTCCTGGAGCTAGAAGCGTTTAAACTAAACGTCTGCGGATAGTTCTGTAAGCGGCTTGCACTTTGCTGACTTGCCGACCTATTTGTGTATATCTAGCTAGAGGCAATCATAGACGGCTGGTTAGGCACTGCAATTTAGCGATAAAATAGGTATGTTTAGTAAGGATACATCAGTGTTTAATATCATTTTATAATAACTAAATAAATAATTGTTGTCAAGAACTTTGTCAATAAGTAGGAGCTAAAAATATGTTACAATATTAACTTCTGCAGTACGATTATCGCGAGGATTTCATATCTGCTAAAATTTCCGTTAAATTAATTTTCGAGAAACTTCGCGACACCTCTAACGATGCCTTCTTCGCTTAAGAGTTCATCTTTAGGGAAAACTAAGTTTAAGGTCTAACTTCCTCGCTTCCTAAATAATCTCTTTAATAAAACTTTGAAATATTTATTCTCTTAACATCCAATGAGTTTATGATTATAACTTGTAAATTATTTACTGAAAAATAATAATACCCGTTAAATAGAAGGGGTTTTTGTATTTTCTTTTCTTTATGGTATTGTTTCATTGATCAGTTTGTTTCTGTTTAGTTTCGATTTTGGTTGAATAACGATTTTATGGGTTTTATTGCAAGAACTCGAGAAGGTGGAGTTTTTGTTTGATAGTTATAAAAATTGTGTAAAATTTTTTGGTTTTGTGGTTAAAAGTAATATTAAAATTAAATTATATTGTATATTAAACTTCAAAGTGATTCATGTTTGTGATAATCAAATAGTAAAAACATAAGTCTGCGTTTTTCGTGTGCTTTCAAGGAGTCCAACTGTCCTCAGTAACTCTACTATCACTGCACTGAGCGACTCCTAACTTATTTTAAATTCATTTTGACGCGATATTGGCAAGATAGTCGTCACGCTTGAGTCGATTATACTATCTAAAGATAGTGCCATCAAACCGAAGAAGAAGAAGAATGTTTTTATTTTCACTAACCATTTACCATTCCCGTTATATTTCTAGACCAAGTAATAAGTACGTCTGAGGCATCGTAAAGTCGACCAGAGGTGGCACTAATACGAATTTATGTCGATGGACCCACGGCGGAGCGCACCGATATCGATCCGACAACAACCTATAAATGTTTCAATTTTCAAACCAACTTTATGTTAACCAATGATATATTTTATAACGCTAAATAATGATGTGGGCATAAAAACGTACTCAATGTGGAAATGAAATAGCCCAGAAGCAGCAGGAAGAGGCGAATTGCTTTTCTATCAATGTCAAGTTTAAAAATGTGTGTGTGGTAGTTTAATGCACAAACAAATTATTTAGAACAGGTTTTGGAGGAGTCAAATACTCGTACAATAAAGTATTATAGGTTTTACCAATTTTAGCATCGCCCTCACTGACTAGGATCAAAACTGGCCTATTGTTTCTACGTGTAAGTCCCTACGTGTAAGTGCAAATTTTTTTAGCGATTTGTTGCCGAGTTATTAGGTAACTAAAACCTAATTTTCGCATTCAAATTATTAGCTATGTATAATAAAGATAAACGATTTTTAAAAATTTAAATAATTCGTAAAGAATAGACATGTTTGTTATGACTATCGTCTATTAACCGCCTTAAAATGATTTGACTTTGCGAATATAGTCACCAACAGTAAAACCCTTGCACAGACCCAAGTCTATAAGGATACGAGAGATGGATACATTATCAATACATTATCCACCTCAATAAGGATTCTGCAAGGTCGGCAGCGTACCCGCAAGCGCCCTGGTGTTGCAGGTATCCATGGGCGGCGGTGACCACTTGCCATCATTTGGCCCGCCCGCTTGTCTGCCCTCTATTCTAAAAGAAAGGGCTTACTATCCTTATAGACCGAGGTGCGTGCACACACATCCGCGTTTGCACGCACCTCGGTCGCACACGCACATGTATTGATTGTTGTTGTATTGATGTGTGCTCTGCTCTAAATATTTGGCGCTTTGTTAACATTTAATTCTGTTTTTATATTTAAAATACCTAAATGTAAAACATGTCTGTGAAAAACAATGACTTTGAAGGCGGATTACACAAAATTCCATTTATTGATGTTGACAATAAAGAGCATGTTTGGTGGTCGTTTAACTTGTATATCGAGTTTGAAGTCGAAATCTCGAAAATTTACATGAGAAAGACGCGCTAGAGGGAAGACCGCGTTCCCGGGGATGTCTCGGAAAACGCTCTCTTCTAACAAGGGAGAGGAATGCTCGAGGTACCCGGGGCATGCGGGCAGGCATGCGAAATACGTCTCGAACATTTGATTGAAATTGTGTGAGTGTATATAATAACAGGAAATATATAATCATGGATTATAAATACAATCAAGGCAAAATCATATTGTATCAATTTTTTTTTACAGCAAAGCGGCGGCACACGAGCGTACAGTCTACCTGATGGTAAGTGAAGACTGTCGTCCATAGACATCCTCCGCGATACATGCCAACATCAGTCCAGAATGACAAACGTTGGCACGGCCCCGGATGGGCTGCCTACCTTTGCAGATTAAGGAATGGCATATCTCACTCACTACCGAAACATGTACGAACTTTGTAGAAATACGATAAAGTAGGAAATGCAGTACATTTCAAGGTAGTCTTCTGTAAGAGAGGGGTAACGTGGCCAGTCGAGTGCGCCCAGCGGCTGTGGGAATGCAGCATGCACTCTCCCCTATAATTATTCGATTTTCTCCTATTGTATCAACCGTAGAACTGATAATAATAATGGTTAACACACATAAAATAGTTCCACATATCTAATTCATATAAATCGATAAGTATTTTTTTAGAATGTTTAATATGATATGCGTGTCTATAAAATGTAAAAAATGTTTTATAGACACGGTAACAATAGTCAAACAGTCTACTGAATATACTTTCAGACAACACCTTAACATTTAAATTTTTTTGAACATTATTTAAGTTAATCATTAAAAGTAAAATAAAAGCAGCGAAAGCAGTTGTCTTGTTTCAAGAAGGTTGACTGGAGTTCAGGTGCAACAAGAACTGCGTCGGGAAAGCTGTGAATCAGGAAAGCTGTCCCGACCACGTATAAAGCCGCACCAGGGCCGCAGCTTAATGACAAGTTCGTCTTTTTTGCTCGAAAATAAGTTGATTAGCACTTTGGATCTCAAAGTTTTATCGATTCTGGGTCCAGAGGACAAATTTGATTACTCACTGCTATACTACGGAGGTGCTAGAGGACTACGGCGTTATCGAAGTAAACTTTATTTTAATGTAAGACAGACAATGCGAAATCACACGCGAGCCGCTGCGAATATACACAAATACCTTATCGAAAGAACCACATAGACGGAATCTGTAGAATATCTCCAGGACCATCTCAACAAGGGGTTTGAGCAAGAAATCCTGTACCTGGAACTATCGAGTAGTAAAAGAAGTTTAGTGATTTTTTAATGATTTTTGTTTTTTATGGGAGTTTCGTCCCTGATATTATTAACATTCGTTTCGACCCTGAACTTTTGCGTATTAGGTATATAAAAGAAATTGCAATATTTAAAAACAATAACATATTCCCAAAAATGCTTTACATGTATTATGTAATTAGTTTATAAAAAAAAGAAGTTTAAGTCATCTTTTTTTATAATATTAAAGGAGGCAAACAGTAAATTGAAATAACTTGGAGCGTAACAAAATTATTTGCATGAATTGGGCGCGTGAACCTATTTTTAATTAGCGCTAATAAAACTTTTTCTATTAATAGACTTTGTTAGCAAACAAGATTAAGCAGATGCTTCCCTCAGCTGACATTAAAAGATAATATGGTGACGGGTCCCACACTGGGCGGCAAAGTTTGCGATATGTGGCGTGCCACACGAGTAGTAATTAACACCGCCTCGAGACGAGCGCCCGCCACCCTGCCGCGTGCCTCGGGCCCACACGTTACCCCCTGGCCTACAAATTCTCACCCCACACAACACTCAGTGGGGTACAGCGATTGAATTAAACTTCGGCACGGTTGTTGTGGTTCAGATCCGAGGTTGGTTTTGTCGCTGGCGTTTTATGCAGCTACGATTAAACTGGCAATACTTGTTCATCGTTTATTAGTTTTGCTGTGAAGTTTTTACTTGTATCGAGCGGCTGTAATAATAACATAAACACTCGTTTATATCATGTGATTCTTGAATTTATATTTATTTTCATGATACTGGCTGTTTTTACAAACCATTCGCGAGTTTTTTTTTAATGAAGTGATGTTATTTAATATCGATTTATTTTTACTTATAGATCAAAAAATTCGATAAAATTTGATGCTCCACGACGTAATATTTGACCCACACATAATTTCAACTTTCAAATAAAATTAATTAAAGCAGGGCCGTCTTAAGTCTATTCTGCGCCGGGGTGCGGGAGTGTATCCTAAGACAGTCAAACATCCTATTGTGTATCCTATGACAGTCAAATATCCTATTGTGTATCCTATGACAGTCAAATATCCTATTGTGTATCCTATGACAGTCAAATATCCTATTGTGTTAATTGTTTACTATAGCGTTATATTTTTTCATTACCTTTAAAAGGTGAGCGCCCGGGGTGCACCGCACCCCTTGCACCCCCTGGTAAAGACGGCCCTGAATTAAAGGAATGCTAAATGAGAAACAATAAGAAGAAAAAGTTGAACATAACTCTTGTTTAATTCGTCAGGTTTAAAACTTCCACGAATGAGCTTTTAAATTAGCTTACAGTAGGTATGTAATTGGTCCGTGCTTACAGCATACGGGAGAAACAAATTAAAAAGTCGTAGCGTGTCCTCATTTTAAGCGACATTTTACATCGTATGAGCTGAATGTCAACAGTGATAAAGTTTTTTTTCTACCTACAGCGAGTGGCCGAAACAAGAGTGTAGTGCACTAGGTAGAGCAAGGTGGAGTAGGGAGGGGGGGGGGGGGGGATTACGTTCCATGTAGAGCACAATTAGCGCGCGCGACTCGACACGGCTTGAGTTTTAACAACGCGGCTCTGAACACTTGGCGTCATTCACGGGATGTGGGTCTCTACCTTACGGGACGCACTCTGAAGACTAGTTGGAGACTATAACATATTCTAAGATCTCTATTTCGGCAGTGCTAATTTTGGAATAGTGCTGAGTTGGGACTTCATCTGGAATTATGTTTAGCTCTTAGTTTAATTTGCTTTTGAGTTGTGCTACATAGTGCTAGTTGGTGGTTGAATCCATTTGAAAGGCCAATTATAAAAAAACATTTAGTATAATGTATAGTGACATGTTCGGTAACGTGTCGTTACACGGTTTTACTACGGTACGACAAGTAAAGCCGTAAAGGAACCATATATTATGCTTATTCACGACACGGTTTTCCGTTGGTTCCTAAAATACGCAAAGCTAGCGTATTTTAGGTACGGACTTCGTATTTCATTTTTGAGTACTAATCTAAGAAAAAAGAATTAAAATAACACTCGATAAATATAATAGAAATAAATAATAAATAGAAATAAAATAAACTCGAATCAGCACAGGTAAGCGGTGGCGAAACCGTGACGACGTCCGGTCTCGTTAACAAACTCTCATAGACCTCCATACAACATTGCTCGATATCTCGCCGTGCTTTTTACGTTGCATACGGCAAGCGCGCCGCGCCGTGGCATCACCGTGTGTGGTTAACAAGCTCCCATAGTGGCCTATACAACACCGACGACCGTAGGTTTTCAGGGGCAAACCGGGTCGTTAACAAGCGATGCTGTGTACTAACCTATCGCATGTGTTCCATAGACATTCTTTTCCTATTTACAAAACACAACGTAACACACTAAAAGTATTCTATTAATATTCATATATTTGCTATATTTTATGAGTAGGTAATCATGTAGAGTCCAACAGGAAAATTGTAAAATGTCTTTAAAACTCGTATTCTTCTTCTTTTTAGTCGCTTGTTTACCCTTGTTGGAGCAGTCGTTGTAGCGCAAAGCACAATCCTGCACTATGTTTCTCTAACCATGGTCTTTCTTTAACAGTTGTTCAAAGAGATGTTGATCACAGACCTTATTTGGTCAATCCAATATAAGGTACAACTTTATGGGGACGAGCCCTTAGCGATCTATATGCTGTTCAAGTTAAGAAAAATAGTCACGTCATTACTATCATTCATGTGGTTTGATCTATTGACCAACTGCGAGAGGAAGTGTTCCTCGATTGACTATTTAACGCCATGTTTTACTACATTGAACAGATGACGTCACTATTTTCTTAATGTAAATGGTTTAGTAGTCCCTTGAATCACAAGTCATTAGTTGTTGAGGAGATTTCTCTCTTTGTCACTTGACTTATTCACATTGTGAACAAAAATTTTGTCCATTTCACTACCAGCTTTTGACAATGTCTTCGTTAGCGTGGTGCACATGAATAATGTCTAGATGAAATATAGCTACATAGCCTATATGAATCCAGATTACAATCTACCTAATTGCCAAGTTTCAACGAAATCGGTTCAACTGTTTCAACGTAATTGAGTCAGAAGCATGAAAACTTACGCATTTATTTAAAGTGTAATTAATGTACATTCTGTTACGTTTAAATAAATACATTTATAATATAAGTGGCATAAATTAAGCCTAGTTTATGAACTGTATGTATCTTTTTAATTTTTTTATGTTATTGAAACTAGATGAGTATATTCAACGTTAAAAGTTAATAGCAATAACGTTAAAATAAAACTCGGCTTGATGCGAGCACGTGCAGTACGTATCAAGCTTTAAAGAAAAGTGGACGTAATGCCCGACAAAATAATGGCCCAGCATGTAAATACAATGGAAATGTAATAGGCTGTGTGTAAAGCAATTACGTAGATAACGAGAGATGCATAAGCTTCACGAAAGCCTTAATTTTCACTGGGTAATTAACTAACACATTTAGGTTGGAAATATATGACCTATACCTGTACAAGGCCTACTAAAGTGTAGTGTAATACTGAACACATGGGTGTGTAAACGAGCTATATTATGTTTACAAAGATTATGGTTATAAAGAGGCCGCCACGTTGGGTGCAAATTCAATAAACGACATATATTTGTACAGTATATTTTCTATTTGCTTAGCTTAAAATATCGATATTTAATTTCATTACACAGTAATTCTGAACGATCGGTTAAGTATTAACCGGTTACTATTTGGTTGTTAATTATTTAATTGTTATGTACATTATTTTATTCGGATTTCTTGATAATACGCATGTTCAGTAAACTTGGAATATCTTTTTATCATACTAGTCTGTCAAATAAGTTTCGGGATTCTTTTAATGAAACAAACGATGCTTCAATCGTCTAAATTTATTTTGTCGCCCTCGAAATAGGTTCCATTTGACGCAATACAGTTTTGCCAGCGAATAATCCATTCGTCGAAACACTCTTTATAGGCACTTTCCGGTATGACCTTTAGCTCTTTTAGCGAATTTTGTTTTATTACGTCAACGAACTCAAGACGTCTGCCATGAAGTGGTAATTTGAGTCTGAAGAATAAGCAGTATCCAAGAATTGTTGTTCCACAAATCTGGTCTTTTCTTTTCTGGTCTTTTATAATTTATACGTCTGCTACGAAATGAAAATCTGAGTCCGGGGAGTAAGAAAAAGTCACTCGGGGCCATATCTGGCGAATGAAGCTTGATCGATGACATTAATTGAATTTTTGGCTAAACATTCCCGTACAATGATTGAGGTGTGAGACGGCGCATTGTCGTGGTGCAGTATCCAAGAATTGTTGTTTCACAAATCTGGTCTTTTCCGACGAGTATTCTCTCTTAATCGCCTCATGATGCCCAGATAATGATGTTTATTAACTGTCAATGCTCTCACTCATATGCTCTTGTTTTTGATAAAGTCGATTTATCTTCTCTAACATTATCAATGAGGAGTCGAGAAATATTGTTGGCAACACAAAATTTGAGGCAAATTCTTTGTTTGACATTTTTAACTATTGTAAAATTCGTAAAATACACTCGAGGTCGTCTAGCAAATATGAAAATTTTCAAACAATTATTTGACAGATCGCGCTAAAAATTTACATGAAAATTAGCTACAATAGTGCCAATATATTTTTACGCGGGCATTCTTTTTTCAAAATTCCCGATACTTATTTGACAGTATGTACCTATATATAAATAGCATTGCATTTTAGTTAACGTTTAAATACTTTTATACCTAAGTGTTATACCTAAGTAATGAGACTTCGTAAAATAAAACCTTTATGTTGTACTGAATAAACGAAAGTAGGGTAATTAATATACACAGGTTTTATGTTAACAAAGGCACGTCCCACGTTGGGCGCCAATTCCTTCTAATTAACAGGCTCGTGGGCCAGCGCTTGTACCTCTCAAATGAAGATCGCTCCCACACGCCGCTTGTTGCAGTACTATTGGTGTTTTCACAATAACAACACGTTACGTCTACACACGGTGTTTGTTATGTCTACACACTTATCCGTTTTTATATTGAGTGAATGAATGATTTAATTAACTCTCTGATATTATAATTTTAAAATCTTTATGTTTATACATCGACGTTATAATACGAAAATCTCTTGAATTAACTCAATACTATCGTAGTGAACTCAGTACTAGTTGTGCCCGCAACTTCATTTGCATGGAGTTTAGAACATGTGTGGATACATCATTGTATCATTATTGATGTCAACTAATATCGACGAACAGGTGTGAACTAGACACACTGGGTGCATGCGACTGGACGAGAAACCACATTAACAAAAGGCTGTATCAAACTATTTCGGAAGTGAGTCAGATTCATTTCATATTCTATGTTATTCCATCAAATTCTATCCCATTGCACTCGATTCATGCAATCCTACTGCACATCGTTCCATTCAATCCTGTATTTCATGTTTGAAGATAATACAAATTGTTTTTAATGTAACCTATTAAATTCTGAATTCTTACTATTAATTAATCCCAATGCTGCCCTATTGGTTAATAAGTTTTTTTTTTTTATAGAAGGATGGCAGACGAACGGGTGGACATGATGGAGTGGTCTCTGCCGCTCATCTGCAACACCATGAGCTGCCGACCTTGCAGAATCCTGTTCAGAACTCTCTTGAAGATCCCCATGTCATAGCATAACGGAAAAATCTTAGTTTGTAATTCATTCCACAACTTAAGGTTTCGCAATATAAAATGTCTTGATGGATTGTACAGTACGCAGCAATTCTTTGTCAAGGAAGTGCGGATTAATCGCACGACGATAACGTAAGGTATGATAATAAAAAAAAAACGAAGTTGGCATCACAATAAAAGATCTCTTCAGAACATTTCTCATTATAATAGCAGTTATATAATAGCTTATTATTTCGTTACTATTCAGACTTATTAGCGAGTAACACTAGCCTCGTGTTTAACACTTCTGAAACATCTCTTTGCGAAGCATCGCAATAGAGCTTCAAATGAAAACCGCACTACGAGCGTGCATGTGGGGAAAATCTTTAAAAGGGAAAATAGTCTTTACAATTTTTAATAAAGAGCAAAATTGCATGGGTTGCGTCAAAGAATATTGACTCCGAAATCATAAACTACACTATGCGTTCTATTAAACAGAGGCGACATATTTTTTTAAAAATAGTTAGTTTTTTAGTTTCTCGAACATCTTTAAGTTTTTTAGAAATTATGCCTTGGAATATTTTAGATAAAATTAGAAGGATGTCCGCAAGCGACGGAAATTGGGCTTCAATTGATTCAAATACTATTTGTTTGTAGTACTATTGGGAAATCTAGTTCAGTAGTTTTTGGGGGTCGTAAGCCCTACATATCATTCTGCCTACATTCCAAAGCAATACAGTTTGTTTTTTCTACGCGTTTATCTACGAAGATGTGACAAGTGAACACACTTAAGTGAACACATAGTGTAAGTATTGTTTGAGAACACAGGCATCAAATGTCTATAAGTCATGTGAAACGGTTGCTTATAAGATAAATTACCGTCTTTTGTTCAATATTCAGGTCAGAACATATTGCAGCAATATTTCTTAAAATCAATTCTACGTCTGATATGAAACAAAATAGTCCCCGTGAGAGTCTACGGGCTCAGAGTACGACGGACCGGACACATTAAGCGAAATGTCATTATAATAGATGTCTTTTCTGTGTTTAATTGCACTTAGTTTAGAAACCCATTATGTATCCATATTAGATGTGGCTCAGGCAAATGAGACATTACTGAATATTCAAATACCACCCTTGCTATGAATTAATCCACGTCAAACCGTTCGCATACGAGTACGTTCATCATAAAGCGAGTTTTAACCGCACGCAGAGTTCTGTACCAAGTATTCATGAATCGTAGAAGTGTCTACGAGTGTCGAACGCGTGTAGCGTTCATTACTAAGCACTCGACGAGGGAGCCGAGGTCGCTGGAACACTTGAGACTCTTTTATAAGCCGGCTAGTGACGCCCTCCGTCTCGTTCTGATCTTCTGCTACTTGCTCTTTTCTGCCTTTTGATTTGCATGCGTGACGTTTTCATATAAATTTAATAAATTATGCGTGGACTTGTTTAACTTATAATCTTGGTTGCATTTCATTCCGACCCGCTTTATAAAATAATCTACTAGTGACTGCTTGTTATTACTTTATGTTAAAAACATGCTTAGCAATTTGATAACATTTCCACAATGTAGTCGCTATGAAATATTAATATTGAATCCCGATATGGCCGTTCACGTTTTGTAATAAACGCCGTTAAAGGAGGCGCGATTAAATTCTTTCTAGTTTGTATAAAACTTTATGGTGTATTCATACTGGCAAGCTGGAAGGCTTTCCCCAAAGCGTCTAGTACCCCACTCTACGCTCCTTGGTAGTGTAAGCATCCAAATCGCTGAGTTAGCATATATAATACGTATATTTGAGGAAGCGAGAACTCCATATTCTATGGGTCCGTACGTTCCCCCTACGAAGGGAATTTCGATCTCGACAACTGGTTAGGTATGCATCTTTGCGAATATATTATTCAGGTAATACGTACGTGAGTTTGTACAGTTAAATTACCACCGGTATTAAGTAATGGATCATAAAAATCTTGACTCCTTTTCTAACCTGTTTTGCCTTTTCCCTCTTGAAGTACCGAAGACCGAAAGTATCGAAGTACCGAAGACTACCTTAAAATGTACTGCACTTCTTTCTTTATCTTATTTTCCCAATGTACGTATGTGTTTCGGTAGAGTGAGTGAGAGCTGCTAGCGCCCATTCCCATCCTATCCCTCCCCATTTTCCCAACCCTTTCTCCAAATCGATTCCTGTATCTCCAAAGGGTGGCAGCGCATCCGGAGGCATTTTGGGGTGTAAGAGGCTCACCTACCATCTTTGGAGCCTAAGCCAACCTCACCTGCTAGTGGTGCACCCTGCTGTTAACTGACGAGGCAATGGCGTTCCCGGAGTGGTTGGGATCCCGAACTACCGACCGCGCAGGGAGAGCAGCCTATAACTTTGCCCTGGCCTATGGTTTCTCGCAGTTGGTGTCCGCACCTACGAGGATACCTGATATCGAGAGCCATACTCCCTCCTTACTGGACCTCCTGCTGACTACGCGGCCGAATGACTACAATGTCGTTGTTGATGCCCCGTTAGGATCATCCGACCATTGTGTCATTCGAATTGCTGTGCCAGCTAAGCAATCCGTGCCGACCCATTCACAGGGAACGCGCAAAGTCTGGCACTACAAGTCAACAGATTGGGATGGGTTGCGCGAATTTTACGCCTCTTATCCCTGGGGGCAGCTCTGTTTCTCGTCGGGAGATCCGGATACCTGTGCAGACTCCGTTGCCGACGTGGTGTTGCAGGGCATGGAATGTTATATTCCTTGCACCGTGATACCGGTAGGCGGACGGAGCTAACCATGGTTTAATCAGTCCTGCAGAGAGGCCCGTCGTAATAAACGGGTCGCATACAGGGTCTGGGCCAGAGCGCAGGTGTCCGAAGATCCGAATACCTCCGACTTGAGGAAGAAATTTAACGCTACCTCGAGGTGCAGTAAGAAGATGATTGTCAGAGCAAAGAATGAGCACATCCGCAGAATTGGCGACCGACTAGCTAGCTGTCCTTCTGGAAGCCGGGCTTTCTGGTCGCTCGCTAAGGCTGCTAAAGGTAACTTCTGTCAGTCGTCACTCCCTCCACTGCGGAAACTCGATGGGTCACTGGCCCATGGGGCGAAGGAGAAAGCCGATCTCTTGGGCTATCTCTTTGCCTCAAACTCGACTCTGGACGATAGAGGTGCCTCACCACCGTCTATCTCAAGGTGCACAAGCCCCATGCGGGAAATCGGTTTCACACTGCGTGAAGTCCGGCGAGCTTTAGCATCTCTTGATATCCGAAAGTCGAGTGGGCCAGACGGTATTCCTACAGTGGTGCTTAAATTTTGCGCTCCCGAGTTGTCCCCGGTGCTTACGCGACTCTTTAGGCTCTCATACTCTACAAAAAGCTTCCCGTCAACATGGAAGGTAGCTCATGTTCACCCTTTGCCTAAAAAGGGTGACCGCACAGACCCGGCCAATTACAGGCCAATGGCGATCACCTCCCTCCTCTCCAAGGTGATGGAGCGTGTCATAAACACACAGCTACTTGGGTACCTAGAGGATCACCAGCTGATTAGCGACCGTCAATATGGATTTCGCCATAATCGCTCGGCTGGTGATCTTTTAGCGTATTTAACACACCGCTGGGCTGACGCCATTGAGAGTAGAGGCGAGGCTCTGGCTGTAGGCTTAGACATTGCGAAAGCTTTTGACCGGGTATGGCACAAATCGCTGCTTTCCAAGTTACCATCTTTCGGGATATCCGAGGGATTATGCGAATGGGTTGCCAGTTTCCTGACTAGACGGAGCATCAGAGTCGTTATCGATGGTAGCTGCTCCGACACCATGTCTATTAACGCTGGCGTCCCGCAAGGCTCCGTGCTGTCCCCAACTCTGTTCCTTCTGCATATCAACGACCTGTTGCAAATTGGTGACATACGTTGCTATGCAGATGACAGTACTGGAGACGCCTTGTACAGGGGCCGCGCCAACATCCCTCGGATCGAAGTGGAAGAGAGTCGCACCAGGCTTGTGTCTGAAATCGAAGACTCTTTAGATCTAGTCTCGATTTGGGGTTCTCTGAACCTAGTGGATTTCAACCCCAGTAGGACGCAAGTCTGTGCATTCACCGCTAAAAAAAACCCTTTTATTGTAGCACCTCGCTTTCACCTTCGCTGTGGAACAAACTACCTCAAGAGGTCTTTCCATTGAGCTACGATATGGGGTTCTTCAAGAGAGCTGTGAATAGGATTTTTCAAGGTCGGCGGCGAGCCCGCATGCCCCCTGGTGTTGCAGGTGCCCATGGGCGGCGGTAACACTTACCATCACGTGGGACCGCTTGCTCGTCCGCCCACTAGTCTATAATAAAAAAAAAGGCGTGTCAACGTTTGTCATTTTGAACTAATGTTGGCATGTATTGCGGATGTCTATGGGCGACGGTATCCACTTACCATCGGGTGGACTGTATGCTCGTTTGCCGCCTTCGTCCATAAAAAAAAGTTAATTTTTAAATTAGTAAATAAAAGTGAAAGCAGTTATTGCTATCAAATTACGTTTGTTGGTCAACATCGCAGCAAGCAGCAAGCTACCCCTTATTTCTTCGCTGGACTGCTATTTAACTATTAAACCTGACCGCAAGTGAACTAACGTATTCATGAGTTTGAGAATACCACCCCTTACTTTACGAGCGGCGGTCGCACTGAATCGAAAAGGCGGCCTATTTAGAGCGCGGCCTATGTGAAATATCACGCCACCATATGCTACATAATTTGAGGGCTTCACGAAATGTTTCTGAACTAAAAGTTGGCGTGTTTCAATGAACCCTTAAATAGGGTTATGAATTTATAAAGTAATTACTTTGGAATGTAAATTATATTAACCTCTAGTTTTAATTATTCCACGCAGGTTGACGTGCGAGTAGATCATTAAAATAATTTATTGTTTTATTTCTTTAAAAAATACTATTAGTATTGATCAGCTCATAGCAAAACTTTCTTAACCTGTAAGTTATATCAACTTCAATATTTCTCTTTTGGATTAGTGGCCGTGTTGGTCCAAGCCGCGCTTAATTGGTCAATAGGTAATATGATCAAACAAGTTAACCCATTCGTATTCATTCATAATACATACCGTAATAGACTACAAGTAAAACCTAGTTTTGAATGGTTTTGGTGCATTAACGTGTTGCCGTTACCTATTCAGAAATGTGTTATAGGCACTACTCACACCACGAGGTCTCCCGGTTCACCTCGTTACGAGATTTCCGTTTTTGACCTTTAATATTTATATTTGGATCGCGCCGACATCCAATTAGGCAGCTCCAAATTCAAATTGGCAGTTCATGTTGACAGTTGCCAGGTGGCGTTCGCAAACCGTGCACGTCACCAAAATCGAAATTTATATGTGCGTCCGTCGACATAATATAATGACCACCCTTTGAAGTGTTAGAAACTGATCGTAAAGCTATTTCGGTGGCCGACATGACGGGTTCACACGTTGTTTGTGTTAAAATGAACGTTTCAATAACATACCGTAAACTGATGTCAATCAAGATGAGAATGCGGTTTAATTACCTGCAAATAAAAGACAGGATCATTAAAGGAAAATTCCATCCCTTTCTGGTGTAGTAATTAAGTGTCATTCAAGTTAACCATAGGAAATAGAATGCTATTATTACTAGAACCTTGGGCAAGGGTATTTAATTCCGCGGAGTCACGATACGAATGAACGAGGCCAACCACGAAGGATGCATCAACGCTTGAGAAATATTTCATCAAGGCATTTTCTATTACAACAATGAAAGGTTTAGTCTCAACTTGCTTCAGTTTATGGAGTATAAAATTGCATTGTTTATATTTGTCTCGTTTTATATTCTAACAATAGTAACGAAGCGAGAGGTTTACAAACTACGCTACAGAAGACATCTGTCTGCGGCTGGATTTATCTCGGGACAAATTGCAGTGCTCGGGTCGGCGCGCGGTGCGACGCGAGGCTATCCTTTGTGCAAATGAGACACGTAGTAACGCCGAAAATGGTTTCGCTAAATTAATATGTTTACGCCATCTTAAATCATACAGTGTAAATTTAAATCAAAGCCACTCAAGAAGACAGACCAGTAACTGAAACCTAAATATTTAGCTTGAGGTAAATGTGAAACCATATATAGGTAAATAGTGTACTAATTTGTGTAGCGCTTTAAATTGTTGTGTTACAAAAATTAATTCTCGTTGAAATGTTAAGACAAGAGGTAACCCAACGACAGCAACGAGGCTCGAGGTTGCGACAAGACAAGTTGACAAAATTTATCCCTTCAACTTGGTTTGTTTAAACGTTAATTATCGTTTTATTTATGTTGGGAATATTCTAATTTACCCGAAGCTAATACCCCAGCCATTTCCCAAGATGAGACAAGACGGCGCCCGTCCCGCCATCTGACAGGTGTCTTACGCGTGGTCGGATTTATCTTGAGATAAATTGCGACGCGCACCGACTTACTACTATCGTGTGGAGCTACCATGTCAGCTCAGCGAGTTGTGTTTTCAAGTTATAACCATATTGTTGCGGACAGCCCACAATAAGTGAAATCAAGTGCGAAAACCATATGTGATATGTGTAGCCATTTAGTAATTGTCTAATTGTGAAGAGTAGAAATATTGTATAACGTGTATAGCGATAAGAGTATGTACGGTGTATAGAATAAGAATGTTATATAATATGTGTAGGATAAGATAATTGTGTATATAGTAACGTAAGATGTAGTAAATAAAGAGAATTTGATACAAGTTGCTCAATAAAGAGAGATGCGAGGGAGGTGTTATAACTGAGGGCCTACGTACATGAGAGATTAGAGATAGCACGCTACACTAACATGAGAGGCCTACACGACCTAAAACCCTATACAAATAGTTACTGAGTAAATAAATGCAGAAAGTTAAATATTGATAGAAAACAAATCCCATGCGGGCGCTTCTCACGTGGGAGAAGCGACGCCGAGTACAACATCTGGCGCATGGCGTTTTCTCGGAATTAGGTCGTGTAGAAACCAACGCGCTAGAGCGAGAGGTACGCATGGGCGCTTCCCACGTGGGGGAGCAAGACAAGACGAGAGTACCGTTACGGCGACTCCGGAAACGGCTCGCCTTAACAATGGGGACTGCGCGAGGTAGCGTGCTATTGGACAAAAGGGCGGAAACCCTCGGTTGCAAACATCCCTTGTTGAGCAGCTTGTATTGAGAATATAAATGGGGCCAATCTGGCCAAAATACACAGTCGTCAAACAGCAGTCCTACGAGTATCACTTCGACCACCCGGCACCTCAAGAAAACCCTCCGACTAGCCGACCTCAAGAGAACCCCGCATACATGAAGAGCGAGCGGCATACAATCATTCAAGTTGGGCACTCGGATGCCTCGTCTGTCGTCACCCGCCGCCGCGAACACTAGCGCGTCTTCCGCTCGTATACGACCGGTCGGCCCGCCGAGCCATTATTAGTGCGCCGGTCGTCAACAAGCTGGTCCTTCGAGTAGCCGGATCTGTGCAGCTACATTGCACCATCAGCACCACAACGTTCCGGCCATGAAGACGCGCAGTAATTCGCGAAGCGAGTCGGGCTACGATACCGCGTTACCGCCCGCACAGCCGTCGCCCGCCGCGACGACCCGCGTTACCGCCGTCGCCTCCGACGCCGCGAGGGGCACCGTCACCGCTGACGTGTCGCCACGACACGCGATCGCCACTTCCACGAGGGAAGCCGTGAGAGAGCCGGCTCTCCGCCATGCCGCCGCTACCGCCCCGCCGCAGGGGGCGGCGCTGGATGAGCGTTCCCAGCGAGTGCCCGGCATGCACACGTTCGCCGAGCCGCCGCGTTCGCCGTCGAGGACGTCGGGCAGCACCGTGCAGCCCGCGTTGCCCGCCCGCGAGCGAGAGCCATACGCGTCGTCGCGAGTACCATCCCCGGAGGGGTACAGACACATCAGGGGGGGGGACATGCCGCTACAGCTAGCGTACCGGGGGGAGGACGCGTCAACGAGTCGTCGCGCCTCATCGCCTACATACAGTGCATCAAGGCGCACTGTACGATCACGGCGCTCCACAGCTAGCCTAGCGGCGCAGAGGAAAGCCGCCGAAGTAGCCGCAGAAGCCCGCCTAGCCGCAATACAGAAGAAGGAATTAGAAATAGAGGCTAGGCTGGTGCGGAATCAATTGGAATTGGACTTGGCTAATATAGAAGCGGAGGAATCGGACCGAGGCAGCGCTGTTGATGCACACTCACGCATCAGCAGCTGGATCCAGAATGCGACGGACCCGGTCAATCCACGGGGGGAGCGCGGGGACCTCGACAACGTGTGTCTGAGGGAGAACTGGCCTGCAACTCCAGCACCATGGGAAGATCGGGAGAAGCGGATCGACAGGGAGCCACACCGACGCCGCGGAGACGACTGTCAACAAGAACCCAGCGGGGACAGAGGCGCGGCCACAGAGGGGCCACGATGGGCGAATGAACGAGACAACATTCGTCGCGCCAGATCGCCTACGCCGGAACGAGAGCGGGGCACGAGGCAGCTCGTAGAGGCGCTGGACAGAGTCACGAGGATGCGTCCACCGCCACGCCAAGCCATGGAGCTGCCACCATTCTCCGGAGCAGCAACAGAGTGGCTGCCATTCAAAGCGGCGTTAAGAGATTCGTCGCAGCTATGTCGACTCACGCCAGCGGAAAACTTAGCGCGCCTGCGCGCAAGCCTGAGGGGAGAAGCGCGCGAAGCGGTAGCGGCGCTGCTATACACGGCCTCAGATCCAGAGCTCATCGTCCAAGCCCTGGAACGATGCTTCGGGAGGCCGGAAACCATAGTCTACAAAGCGCTGGAAGACTTGAAGAAGCTGCCGCGGCTGAACTCAGCAGCGGACCTGAACAAATTCGCGGTTCGGGTCCAAAACATAGTTAGCGTGTTGGCCACAGTGGACAAAAGGGGCTATCTACAAAACCCCATGCTCGCCCAAGAAGTGGTAGAAAAGCTCAGCCCGCACCTAATGAGCAGGTGGTGCGACTACGCCTACGAACACGGGGAAGGCGGCGAAGCAGAGATCGTCACCTTATCGCGGTTCCTATCACGTGAAGCGGATCGGGCGGCCCTATACACCCGCCCGGCCCAGCTACCCATCACGACGAGCGCGCCCAGAAGGTACGAGGCGCGCGCAGCTCCCGCAAGCGCCGCACCACGCCGTATGACGTACAAAGCGGCGTACCACACAGCCGACGCAGCCGTCACATGTCTTTGCTGCGGAGAGGGGCACCACACCACCAGCTGCAAGAAGCTGAAGGAGATGGCGATGGACTCGCGATGGGAGTGGGCGAAGAAGAGCAACGTCTGCTTCAAGTGCATCGGCGAGCGGCACCGACGAACATCGTGCCGCGCCAGAGCATGCGGCGTCAACGGGTGTCGCCGCCCCCACCACCCACTACTTCACAGCGAGCGAGCAGGCCCAGCCCCACCGGCCGTGGAACGGGGAGAGGATACAGAGCCGGCGGAAGCAGTGCTGTCAACGCACAGCGACGCAGCAAGCGACGTCCTATTAAAGGTGTGTCCGGTGACAGTGAGCGGACCGCGGGGCAAGGTGCACACGTACGCGCTACTAGACGAGGGCTCCACGGTGACGCTGATGGATGAAGCCCTGGCCCAGGAAGTCGGATTGGACGGACCGACACAAGCCCTAAAAATAAGAGGAGTGGGCACAAGCCTAGAACAGGCTACAAGTAAGCGCGTCACATGTACCATACGCGGTCCCGGCGAGAGAAGCCTGCAAATAACCGCCCGGACACTTAGCGGCCTCAAGCTGAGAGGCCAACGGATACCCAGCGTGCGCCGATACGACCACCTGAAAGACCTGCCGTTGTCTTCACGTCGAGAAGCTACGCCGCGCATATTGATGGGCGCGGACAACTGGGCAGCGATCGTAACACGTGAGTTACGGGTCGGCGGACACAGCGAGCCCGCAGCATCGAGGACGCGCCTGGGATGGGTATTACACGGCACGATGCCACGCCGTGTAATACGAGAGAACGAAGACACAGTGCTGCACGTGACAGCCACACAAAGTAGGGACCGTGTGGAGGATCTTGTGCGTGAGCACTTCCGCATAGACGCGCTGGGCGTGTCGCGAGCGGAGAAGGTGAGCGCCGAGGACAAGCGCGCAGAACGCATCTTCGCGAAAACAGTACGGCGAGTAAACGGCCAATACGAGGTGGGCCTACCGTGGCGGGAAGACAGCGTCGCCATGCCCCCGAACTACGGCGACGCGCTGAAAAGGCTAAACGCCATCGAGAGGAAGATGCGGCGAGATCCAGACTTCGAGCGCAGGTACATGGCAGAGATCGACAACCTGTTAGCAAAAGGTTACGCCGAGAGGTGCGACGGGTCCGAATCCGACAGCCCGTTGCAGTGGTACCTGCCGCACTTCGCCACGAGGAACGTGAACAAGCCGGAGAAGATAAGGCTCGTATTCGACGCGGCGGCCACATCGTGCGGAACGAGCCTCAACGACCGCCTACTAGAGGGCCCGGATCTACTCAAGTCACTTCCGGGCATACTGTGGCGTTTCCGAGAGCGGCGCGTAGCGGTCACCGCAGACATTGAGGAAATGTTCCTCCGAATAAAGGTACGGAGAGAGGATCAGCCGGCCCAAATGTTCCTGTGGCGAGACAACAAGGGCGCACCGGCCAAATACAAGATGACGTCGTTGATATTCGGGGCGTCGAGTTCGCCGTTCCTGGCACACAGCGTGCGCAACATCAACGCACGCGAACACGAGGCAGAGTTCCCGGAAGCGGCGGGCGCTATCACGGACAGTCATTACATGGATGACTACGTAGACAGCTTCGAAACAGAGCAAGAGGCCGTCAAAACGGCCAACGACGTCATCACGGTCCACGCCAAAGCAGGGTTCCACATCAGAGGGTGGAACTCCAACAGCGCGCACGTACTGGCGCATATCCCGGAAGCTCACCGCGGCGCGAGAACAAGGACACTCGGTCCAACAATGGTGGACCGCACACTGGGCCTCCTGTGGGACGCGCAGGAGGACACGCTGGGCTTCAACACGGCCATACACCGAGTACCAGCCGACGTGCGAGAAGGCCGCAGAGCGCCCACGAAGAGAGAGATGCTCAGCGCGGTCATGTCGTTATACGACCCGCTGGGGTTGCTGAGTCACTTCACGATAAAGGCGAAGATACTGCTGCAGCAACTATGGCGCCTGAAACTCGGCTGGGACGAGGCCATACCCGCGGAAGACGCCAGGAGCTTCAGCACGTGGCTGGAGGCGCTGACAGAGACGGCGAGCCTGCGCATCCCACGCGCCTACTTCACCTCGACGCCGGACCGACTCGAGCTACATGTGTTTTGCGACGCCAGCAGAGAGGCGTACGCAGCGGCGGCATACTGGCGCGCCACAACAAGGGACGGCGTGCGAGTCGCGCTAGCCGCCGCCAAAGCAAAGGTGGCGCCGCTGAAGTCGCTGACGGTGCCGCGACTGGAACTACAGGCGGCAACGATCGCAGTCCGGCTCGCCAAGACCGTATGCGGCGAGCATAGGTTCCATGCCATCGACTCGGTTACATACTGGACCGACGCAACTACGGTGCTGCAATGGATACGGACAAACGCGAAGAAGTATACGCCGTACGTCGCACACCGTCTCGGCGAAATCGAAGAGGAGTCAAACCTACAACAATGGCGGTGGGTTCCGACGGCAGAGAATGTGGCGGACGACGCAACCAGGGCGTCGTATAACCACGTTCCCGTCGCAACGGAACGTTGGTTCACCGGGCCGGCCTTCCTGCAATTGGAGGAAAGCGAGTGGCCGCGAGAAGACGAAGAGGCCTACCCACCACCACCCGAAGCAGTGTTCCACGTGGAAGACGTCGAGAGAAGCCACGACCACTTACCCGACGTGACCAGGTTCTCCAACTTCCGGCGATTAATGCGAAGCACCGCATATGTGCTATTTTTTACAGATAAGCTGAGGAAGAGGGGAACGCAGCTAGAGGCCAGACACATAGAGCGAGCCACGGCGCTGTGGGTCAACAGGGCACAGGCAGACAGCTTCGGGGCAGAGGTGGAAGCCCTGCGGCGAGGCGACTCCATCAAGAGGACGAGTCGCCTATTCACCATAGACCCCTACCTGGTAGGGGACGTGCTGCGCGTCAGAGGGCGGATCGAGGCGGCCGACGTCCCGACGGACACGAAGTCGCCGATCATCTTGGACGGGCGACATCCATTCACCCGTCTACTAGTCGCCGACGCGCATCGCCAAGCGGGCCACGCGAACAACGAGCGCGTGGTCAACGATCTGCGGCAACGGTACTGTATATTGGGGCTGCGGCCTACAGTGAGGGCCGCCGCACGCAGCTGCCAGTGGTGTCGCGTTAGACGAGCGACGCCGCGCACCCCAGCGCCGGGCGACTTGCCGCCCGCGCGGGTCACCGTGCATCAACGTCCGTTCACGCACTGTGGCGTGGACTACTTCGGCCCGATGACCGTGACGATCGGGAGGCGCCGCGAGAAGAGATGGGGCGCGCTATTCACCTGCATGGCGACGCGCGCCGTGCACCTGGAGTTGGTCGCTAGTCTGACATTAGACTCGGCGATCATGGCGATACGACGGATGGCAGCGCGCCGCGGTTGGCCGGGTACCATGTACTCGGACAATGGCACTAATTTCCGCGGCGCCGACAGCGAGCTACGTGCGGCTTACAACGAGTGGGAGCCGCACCTACAAGACTACGCAACCGAGCGGGGAGTGCGGTGGATCTTCATACCACCAGGCGCGCCGCACATGGGTGGCGCTTGGGAACGCCTGGTACGCAGCGTGAAGGTCGCACTCCACGCTACACTGAACGAGAAGGCGCCTAAAGAGGAGGCGCTACAGACATTGCTGACGGAGGCCGAGCACTCAGTCAACGCCCGGCCTCTGACCCACGTTGCTGTTGGGCCCGACGACGCGGAAACACTGACCCCGAACCACTTCCTGTTGGGGTCATCATCGGGCCTACCTCTCACCGGCCCATGCACAGAAGCGGACAGATCCACATGGCGAAGGACCCAGGCTCTCGCCGACCACTTCTGGCGGCGCTGGGTCGCGGAGTATCTGCCCACATTGGTGCCACGAGGACGAGCAGCGGACGACGTGCGACCGCTGCAGCAAGGGGACCTCGTGGTGATCGTCGACGCACAATTGCCGCGCAACGTGTGGCCGCGCGGCATAGTGGAGAGAGTCTTCCCTGGGCGAGACGGGAAGGTGCGGACGGCGGTGGTGCGGACCAGTGGCGGATCATTCCTGAGGCCGGTGACGAGGCTGGCTGTCCTCCCTGTGGAGCGAGAGGCTACGACGAGTCTTCGCCGGGGGGAGAATGTTGCGGACAGCCCACAATAAGTGAAATCAAGTGCGAAAACCATATGTGATATGTGTAGCCATTTAGTAATTGTCTAATTGTGAAGAGTAGAAATATTGTATAACGTGTATAGCGATAAGAGTATGTACGGTGTATAGAATAAGAATGTTATATAATATGTGTAGGATAAGATAATTGTGTATATAGTAACGTAAGATGTAGTAAATAAAGAGAATTTGATACAAGTTGCTCAATAAAGAGAGATGCGAGGGAGGTGTTATAACTGAGGGCCTACGTACATGAGAGATTAGAGATAGCACGCTACACTAACATGAGAGGCCTACACGACCTAAAACCCTATACAAATAGTTACTGAGTAAATAAATGCAGAAAGTTAAATATTGATAGAAAACAAATCCCATGCGGGCGCTTCTCACGTGGGAGAAGCGACGCCGAGTACAACATCTGGCGCATGGCGTTTTCTCGGAATTAGGTCGTGTAGAAACCAACGCGCTAGAGCGAGAGGTACGCATGGGCGCTTCCCACGTGGGGGAGCAAGACAAGACGAGAGTACCGTTACGGCGACTCCGGAAACGGCTCGCCTTAACAATGGGGACTGCGCGAGGTAGCGTGCTATTGGACAAAAGGGCGGAAACCCTCGGTTGCAAACATCCCTTGTTGAGCAGCTTGTATTGAGAATATAAATGGGGCCAATCTGGCCAAAATACACAGTCGTCAAACAGCAGTCCTACGAGTATCACTTCGACCACCCGGCACCTCAAGAAAACCCTCCGACTAGCCGACCTCAAGAGAACCCCGCATACATGAAGAGCGAGCGGCATACAATCATTCAAGTTGGGCACTCGGATGCCTCGTCTGTCGTCACCCGCCGCCGCGAACACTAGCGCGTCTTCCGCTCGTATACGACCGGTCGGCCCGCCGAGCCATTATTAGTGCGCCGGTCGTCAACACATATTGTGACGTAAGATTTAATTTGGCAAATTGTAAATTAAGTAAAAAAAGAATATAAACACATTACGGTATAATATATACTTTCTCGAGAAATCTTTAAAACCTAGTCCATAGCATACGTCGATATAGTTAATGTGAAGGTGCAGCTGACTAAGAAAGAAGATAAAGTTTGTCATAACTCACGATTAGGTTTGTGCCACGAAAATTTTAATAAAACGACTGTCATTTTTCATACAGGCAAAGCAAAATTAACGAAATGGTAGTTCCACTTCTTCGGTAGAGTCGTTAAAATAGAATACGTAGTCATTAAATATGTTTTAGCCTACGGTTATAATTTATGAAAAACTTTTCTTTGCCATTTACACCCCCTGTAGAGGGACACTATAGACCCTTGCCCCCTCCCTCCCAATTGTTTTAAATATGCATCGCGCCGTCTCTGCTCAGGGCACTCGTTTGAATATTTTAGTAAGGAACTCCAATCGAGTCACAGTTTCTTTCGGAGGTCCGTTGTAAATTTCTTGTCCTATCCACGTTATCGCTTCTCGACCTTGCCGTCCGCCTATCGAGTGTATGTATTTGCACTCATTCAGGTTTTGCGAGGGTAGAATTGTCTTTCTTACAAAGATTTCGGTGAAGATTACACTTGTGAAAGAGGGAGACCTCAATTAGGAACACCGTTTGTAGAAGGCTTGCTTTTATTACTTATATACGAGTACCTATATACAACTTACGTGCGGGGTTAATATTTAGGGTATTTTTAAACCAGATCAATTATCAAGTTCCCACGACAGTTATGCTGAGTAGCTTGACTGCCGTGGGAACTTGATAATTAATTGTCGGTACACATACTCGAACTAGTACCTATAAGATAATTATGAAAGAAATATATTTGTACAAGAAACCTTCAAAATATTCCTTGATATTCAAGGTTAAAATTATTAACTAATATTTTTTTCGCAAATAAACAATCAATGAAATCCAATTTTTACAACAATTACCGCTGACAGCGTCATGCAAATGATATTTACCTTCGATTGTTTGCCAGATGAAAACATTAACGTAATGAAAGTGTCAAACGATATTAATTCGGTGTTCAATCAAAATTGATTGGTGTGAATGCAGGCATGTTTAAACAAAATGCAAATAAAATTAAATGTAATTTCTTAATCAACGAAACAATTGTTACGACATGGTCACAAGGAAAGGTACAGCTTTTAGAGAGATAAATTTTACTTTTGTATACCCAGAATATATTGCAACCTTGTAAAAGTTAAATAAATAAAAATAAATTGGTATAATACATTAATTTACGAATGAATATTTTGTAATTTTTGAGGAAAGGTTTGACTGACTTTTTGTATTTTTATTTGTGTAAGAACAATACAATTTTTTCGCACTTTTTACCGTTTTTAGTTGGTCAGTTCAGATCGGTTTTGTAGATAACCAATCTATAAAATCGACTTAATCTTGTTCTATCAATCGATATAACATTAATGCGATTCTCTTTCATTGCTATGTGATATTTGAGAAGAAACCTTAGTTGATTGAAGTTAATATGTGCAAATGATGATAACTGAGAAAGTAAATGATATCGATTGGAAATCAGAGAGCAGCACTGTAATTCATAAACTTCTCATTACACTTCATATAAGTTTGCCAGTGCCTTTATTTAAAAAACGCCGCTGAAACACGCCAGTCAAACTGGTTGCTATATTTCGTAAGTTTTAGAAAAAAAAAATAAGAATAAAAGTAAATAGCAGTTGTTGAACTTCACGAGTTTTGCCTAATAGCGTCTCGTTGTATAGATTATTTTATTGAGATTTTCAGTAAAGTTTAAACTGTTATAGTTTGGGCACTACTGCTGGTCACCGTTAGGCGAGATATAGTGTTTTTCTCCGAAATTTGAAAGTCGTAATTTTTGTGATCTACTTCGAATTTCCGTAAAAATTATTTCAGACCCGAAATTTTAGGGACGGCCAGTAATACGCAATCAATAATAAATACCCTATGTCAGTTTTCCTCTCATTTATTCGTTTCGGTGAACGTCATGAAGCCACCCGACGTTTTTGATACAAGGAACTACAAAAACAAAATACCTACTTTTTATGCAAAAGAAAAGTAAATTTGAGATTTATTAATCGTTCGCCGCGAAGACCGACATTTTCAGGAGCTCTGCCCGCTCCCGGGATTACTGTAAAGAGGATATTTGTTTTGTTTTTTGTCTTGTACTCTCGTCCCGCTCGAATCGTTTTTATAAGAGACTTCAAAAAAGAGCGAGGCTCACAATTTGACGTGTAGGTTTTTTGTGTATAAACATCGACTATTCCCAGATGGCTGAAAAAGCTCATTGTTCAAGATCCCGTTTCAAAATACGGGTATCTTTAAGTATTTAGGAATCTAGCATTTACTTTTGCTATTAGCATGCAATTAATTTGATAATAATTTTTAAGATAGAAATATGGATATTTACCATCCGATTGCCGATGACTATAATCGTAACCAGTCCTTTTAGCATCTGATGCTGGACACGGGCCTCTTCATGCATATTGATGTATGGATATATGGACTTAAAACGCCATGCAGGCCAAGTGGGTTGGCGAGTGCACTCTCAGAGGTGGTGGTAGCGGATTTGTTGTCTTTTATGACACCCACGGGAAGAGATAGGGAGAGCGTGCACGCTGCAATCCCTGGGCGCGCTCGACTGACCACGTTACCCCTCTCTCACAGAAGACTAGCTTGAAATGTACTGCATTTCCCACTTTATCTTATATCCCTAATGTACGTACGTGTTTCGGTAGTGAGTGAGATATCCCAAGGCGTGCGTGCCAACGTTTGTCATTTTGGACTAATGTTAGCATGTATCGCGGAGGTCTATGGATGGCAGTATCTTAACATCAGGTGGACTATACAGTCCACTCGTCGACGAGTCGCTCGACGAGCATTGTCGTCGACGGCAGACGAGGATACGCTCGTCTGCCGCCTTCGTCCATAAAAAAAAAGACATAAAAAATAGCTGTTGCTATTCTAAAGCCGGTCTACACTACTCGCTCGTTCTGCCCATCACTGGATAGTCATAGGATATAAATTGTCGTCCACAATATCAGAAGACTGCGTAAACATTTCGGCACTTTGGGATTCTCAAGTGGAAGGATGAAGGTTGCTGAGGTACCTGGTGAAAAGACCCATATCCAACAGAATGGCGTGGATGACACGGGGTAATGATGTACAACTGTACCAATCAAGAGTGAAGTCAATCCTTACTATAAGTAAAAATATACTATAATATTTTTTATTTTGTGGTTCATGTTAGAATGCCCAGAAAATATACAAGGTTTTTACTTGAATAAATTAACGACACTTGTGTTGGACGCAAAAATATGCAAATCGCTTTTGTTAAAGGCGAAGTGAATGCTATTTAATTCAATTTAGTTGACGACTAAAAGGGCGTTATATTTGTATGCTTGTCAAAAGTTTGTTAAACGTATTTATACGTTTTTTCTTCTGGATAAGTCTTAGATGATACTAAGTAGCTACCTACGAATACTGTTTGAGAAGACCATCACCAGGTGAGCTTATTTTACTCTTAATATTTGTCCTCGTTATACTTATACCTCACTTGCGAGAGCGTACATTAAAAGTCAGTGCTGTAGCGAACCATTAAGCAAGGTAAAGCTTTAAATACGTTAATGCAACGGTGGTACTCAACGAGACATCATCTAGAGTCGTAGCGCTAGAGTAGCTGCATAAGGTTAAGAGCAGACAGTAGCGGAATTCAACGCTTTTATCTGGAAATGTACCTTGGAAATATATTACTTGCCAATTTTCAATGGAGGAAAAGGCATCTTACCGCGTGACCTGCTGTTCAATAATATTCAGTAGTTAGCTTATAGAATTAGTAAGCTGAAGTATGCTGAATGGACAGGTCATATCTGCAGCAAGACTGACAACTGTTGGCGTCGACGAGTCCACGAGACTACGATTAAATGGAGACCACATGCCGGGAAGCGCAGTGTGGGACACTCTTCGGCTAAAGATTGTGTATAGTGGCAACGTATGGTATGGAAGGCATAGCCTCTCACTACGATGCAGCAAGTACGAGTTTGTTCTCTTAAAACTCATAAACATATTAGTGGGCGTGAATTTATTTCGACGTTTGTATAAAGACAAACTACTGAACGTTTTATACACTATGCATGCTGGAAGATGCAATCTGCATACATTAGCCTAACGTCTCTTAGTTTTGACACCTGCTCTCAGAGCGAGCTATGAAAATGCGGCCGCTAGATAGATGACACAAACATGTCAAGAATTGTTTCCAAGTTGGACTAGTCGGGACAGTGAGGAGAAAATATATTAGGTATCCCACACACAAGGGACTCGAGAACTTTGAAATAAGTAGGTAAAATTAAAGCGATCAATTTCGTGGGTGATGGCGATATTAAATACATTTTAATGTAACTGTCATTAACAGTATCGTTTAATGTGTAGTATTCTTATTAACTGTTATTAACAGGTGTCGGTGACTTTGCAACACCCCACCCCACCTACTACCACCCCATCTCTTCCCGTGGGTGTTGTAAAAGGGGACTAACGAATAATAAAGCGGCTACCACAACTCCTACACAACTACACCACCTCTAGAAGAGTGGACTCGCCAACTGGCTTCGCCAGCGTGGCGTTTTAAGGCTATAAATCCGTCATGTGAAAGTCGATAGAACAGCAAATGATGATGATGATTATTATTATTATTAATAGAGAGCAAAGAGAGTGTACTTATGTTCGGAATTACGTAGTTCCATGATATAAAGATTATAACACCCACCCACTAAGGCAGTCTCACCGTGACAACGGTTCATGTAATTGGATAAATATCCGCTGTATAAAGTAAATAAAAATCATGTGCAAGGCGTAATATTACTTAGAATAAGTAGTATGTACTAGGTGAAAAGATCCTTCGCGAATTGGAGGACTGTGACCTGCAATGGGACTTTATAATGCCAGTGAAACGAACAAGAAGCTGATACGAGCACAGCAATCTGCAACTCTGCGTACCATAGTAAGCGCATATTGATGTGTGAGGAACGCCACTATCGCGAGGGACCTGAGCATCGAAAGCCTGGATGAATTTATCAGTCGCCTTACCACGGACCTGTTTGAGCGCGCCGATGACAAGTCGCGCCTAACGCTCATCAAGGGACTGGCGTCGCTGCACGCGCGCCCTACACATACACATAAGGCCTTTCTACGCGACCTGATCGCACCCAAACGGGGTACGACTTTACTTGGGACTTCATAGCCTAATACCGGATTTGATACCAAAGTGGCCGCACGCGCCGAGTCGCTCCCTGAGCTCTCCACAAGCGGAATCCACCCCGTGGGAATGATTAGGATACGACCAACGGCAACTCCACTAGGAAGTGAGGACCCAATGAGAGGTGTGTGAGATGACTACTGGGACTTTATAGGTTGGTATTTATGAGGATGGCATGGGATCGAATTCATCGCATAACTCGCTTCCATGGGATAAAGGAAACGAAGCGAGATTGTATGGGAAGGGAACGGAAACGGGCTGTAGTAACTCATTCACTCCTGAACCACTCGTAATAATTATATAAAACATGCACGCTATAAATCAATGAAGTCGTCACCCCTATGTCAGGGCAGTCTTATTAAAATGTGTTTGTTATTTCATGCATACGAAACACCGTCAAAGTAAGTATAGTTATACTTACACACCTTATGAACTGCTACCCCACTGTAGCAAACACGTTAAATACTTAAACGCTCAGCTATCGAGTCAAGTTTAATGCTAGTGGAGGTCGGGCGCGGGTTGTCACGTCGGGGCACATTTTAATAATGCACCCGCTCGTTTAGTATGAAAATTAGCTGGCGAGCAGCGGCCCTGCACGCCGCTGTCGCTTTATTATTGATGGTGCGGCCGCGGCGGTAAATGTTACAGTGTGGACACCTAGCTCTTTGAAAGTGATGCGTATGCAGTTAAAAACTCATTAGCTGTACTATTTCCTAGCAGGTAATACCAGAAAAAAACATTGTACGCACTGAATGTACAGGGTCCAAAAAATTATTTCTTTTTCTGTCTGTCGAACGCCCATCACGCCAAAGTCACTGGACGGATTTTAATGTAACTTAGCTCAGTTGTTATAGTTTATGTGCGGGGTTAACTTTTTATCCAGATTAATTACAATATAAAGTTCCCACGGGAATCAAGCTCACCGTACATGCTTTAACGTCTACGCGTACGAAGTCGCGGCCACCACTAGTTATAAGTAACATAAAAAGAGACTCGGTTTATTGTTTTGATCGTTTTTGAAAGAAATAAACTTTAAAAATTACTCGACTAATTTAAGAAATTATTTCACTTTTAGGAACCCAAATTTATTGGGGTCATTGGCAAATGCCATCCGAGAGAAACATTTAATATTTTTCTGACGTAGATTTTAGATGGTCACTGCAGGTAATAGAGGAAAATCGGTCATAGAGGCATAATGACATCTAGAAACCTAGATTCAATTCTCTAATTTCTTTCATACTGTTCTGATTACAATTTATGATTAGCAGAGCATGCCTTAAGGCAGTATAGCTGTTTATTTTGTCTACAATATATTTGTACAACAACTGCATATAATTTTAATCTTAAATACAAAACATAGGTCGGTGGGAATCAAGGGTAGGTATATATATAGCAGACTTATACAACTTTAGCAATATATCAATAGGATTATAGAAGCTATGTACCTATATTAATGTCTGAAGGGGCGATAACCGTTGCGCGGAAGCAAATCAAGAGTTACCTACTTTATTCAATATGAAGTTGAAGAGAATCGGCAAGTTCTGACAGTTCCGTATCACAAGTTTTGACGTTGTACGTGGGATCAGGACGGTAATGGATTGGTTTGCGCCAAATGAAGAGAGACGTATAAATAAATAAGATAGATAACCGATGTGATATGCGCTGTAAAGGTCATAAATAAAGTAAATAACGTCACGACCCCCTTACTAATAATTAGGTTCCAACGTTTTACAGTTTAACATCTGATTTTAAATCATTAATTTATTAATAAAAGTTTTTCACGTATATAATAACTGTTTAATTTTTCCTGGTAAATTGCGATCTCCTGGGGGTCGCGACTCTAGACCATTGATACACGATGGTCTAGGGCCTAGAGTATACGATCCCTTATTCATGAGGTCGTGAGTCCATATTTTCAGAGTTTAAGCCACTGATTACGAACTTTGAAATTATTACCAGCTCGGCAGTGAAGGAATACATCGTGAGGAAACCTGCGAGGTGGATTATGACCCGAGACCGCTTAATGATTTACTGGAGAAGGTCTGTGCCTGGAATTGAGATGTTATAAGTTAATATCGAACCGATAACCCTATCGGTTCTTCGATAACCCTTAGACGAGTCCTTGAAGCCTATTTGAGGAGATGGCGAGGGCCAATATCTTAAAGCAGTGGAGAAGACATTCGCTCATGGTATAACTGAAACTAAGTAGTCTCTTAAATCTATAAAACTTAGTCGTCTCTTAAGAAGTTAAAAACAACCTAATTAGGAATGAGGAAGTCACGCACATTTCCGAATTCCCATAAATTATGGAATATTCATCCACAATATTAGAGCTTCTATGATATTCGTAGTTATTTTATAAATAAAATAATAGCCTTTGGTCAGAGGTTAACTTTGGAAGAAAAATGTGCATACCTCTATATAAAGTATTTGTAGGAAAAAAGTAATCTAAGTGAAAGGAAAAAAGGAGTGAAATTTACTCAATCACCAAAATTGGGCTTATACTGTATAAAATGTTTAGCATCATTAACAGTATGTTCTTTAGCATCATTAACAGTATGTTCTCAAAATAATCGAGTGACTTACTCGATTTTCCCGGAAGAAACTTATTTTAAAGGAGGAATGTAAACAAATTTATTTTTAGACATCAAGAAGCTTATTTATTCCAACTTGAACGCGGTTCCATAAATTCTCCTTTCCAAATAAACATAAATTATATTTACCTACGATTTCATTTATAACAGTACAATTAACATTTTCTCTGTCTTACTCGCCGAGAGTTAAATCGTTTAATTTTGTTACACCCAGTTTCATATCTGCTCCGAGGATCTGCAACCAATCGCAAAGAGTACCCTCACTCTTTTGCAGCCGAACGTGACTTGATTACTCACTGCTCTTTGAAGCCGTTTCACAAGCAACTACAAGTAGGTACAGTCAGCAATACGTTAATGTACCTAAAACCGTTCGATTCTAGTCCTTATTAGAAGTGCGTTAAGGTACCGATGGGTATATACCTCGTTGTATATTCAGTATAAGTATTCAGTTCTGTATATTCAGAAGTTAAGCATATCCCGAGAAAACAATGTTACATAAAGAAGTTCACTTTGAACAAAATACCAGTATTACCATAGATTGTTGCACAGCAAGTTCAGTTATTCAGATAACAATATATAACAGTTTGTGGTCTAGTCAGTGCAAAAGTTTGCGCACTGTTAAACTTCACGAATGCTAGGCGCCATCGAACCACACTATAAAGTCAATAGACGTAAGTTTTAAAATAATTACACCAACGGAAATTCAATTTGTAGTTTTCGTTATGTAAGTAGGTTTCCCAATTATCGTTAGGAGTGCCATAGGACGGAAAGTAGAGAGATTTAGGGCCGAACTGGCCGTCCAGGGCCCGACTCGGCACGTATTTTGTTCAACTTTTGTTATTACTTGACACTAACTGTGGAAAAGTTGTTATTTCAACGACTTGTGTCTTCAAGCTGAGACAAACCAACTATTCTTTGTGAAGAAAAATGTGATAAGTATAGCACTAGGAATACATAAGACACATGGAATGGACAAGAGTGTAACTGTAGGATTGCTTAAATTAATTCATAATTCTACTTTTTTTCGTTGAATTATTCGCTGAACTCGGACTGATTGCTTACAACTTATAAACGACGTGTTTTTTTACAAAAAAATTGTTTACCCCTAACGGTAAAATGGTCACGCTTTACGTAGGTAAAGCACGTAGGTTACGTAGGTACGTAGGTGGTAGTGACGTATATCTAACGTGACCATACATCCCTGATTGTCCGGGAGTGTCCCGGATTCAGGGTGCCTGTCCCGGTGTCCCGAGCGAATTCGAAAATGTCCCGAATTGGGAAAATAAAAACAAAATAGGATTAAATTATTAATATATTTCGCGCGCGGGTGAAATGAAGCAACGTGATCACATGACGCGAGACAGTTTTAGAATAATAGTAGAGTACATTTTATGTTTGCCGGCTAGTAGTAATGCGCCTGTAGAAAGAGTGTTCTCACTGATGAATAAAATATTGACTAGTGCAAAAACACAACTAGGAATTCCGGTACTTAAAGCAATTTTAATTACCAAAACCAACATGGACAGACGACCTCATAAAGGTTGCGGGCACCCGCTGGATGCAGGTCGCTGCCGATAGGTCTAAATGGCGGACAATGGGGGAGGCCTATGTCCAGCAGTGGACGTCCAAGGGCTGAGAAAGAAGAAGAAGAAGAAGAAACCAACATTAATAAATCGTGTCGCCAACTGCATAGTTATCTTAAAAGTAGACCCGACATTTTAAGAAAAATTTGCTCTTCTGACAAATATAAGAAACCAGCCGAGACCAGCTAAATATTTAAGTTCTTTTTTTCTAGTATTTTCTTTGTAAACTTAATTACTCAAAAAAAATATTTTCTGTAAAAAAATGTTTTCATTTATGTACATAACACATGACATCATCATCTCCTATACATAGGGTAGGGCGTTCCGGATTGAGTCAAAAAAAAGGGTCAGCATACGTAGTATACTACTCAACGGATGTAAGGATGTCCTATTAAATAAAACATAGTGAAACCTATTTTCCAAGCGATACTTGGCCTAATAATGCCACTACTATAATTTATTCACTTAATATGTTCAGATATAGTTAACAGATTTTACAGGTGTCCTCTAGACATCGATATGAGAGAATACACTGGATAATATTATAAAGCCCCGGCTGATATTGTTAAATTGCTAATTAACCTATTAGGCTATATGAGTTTTGACCATCAATTGTTCTATTTTGTATTAGTGGTTCAATTTAACCTTGAGTTAAGCACTACCTTAACTGAAAGTTAAATTAAACCTTGATCATTGATCAATGATCATTGGATCATTGATAAAGAAATTTTGACAAAATACTTAAATATTTCGTTTGTAACAACATGATATCCCATAATGCCACACTGTAACATTAATAACAACACCAACATTAATCATAAACCCGCAATAAATTATATTTATTTCGCGCCGTAAAATACGAGCACGTCGATTGAAAAGCGGGGCAAGCGTTGACAGATTGGCCACTGTCATCTAAATCAAAACAATAATCCGGCCTGTTCCCGTTCAACACATCTCATTCGCGTCAAAACCGTGCCGGGTGCTGTTAGAAATTTTCCGGGTTCTTTAACAGGATTCATTCATAACTCACGGCCGAGTGGAGCCTTCGAATATTTCAAGCCGTAAATGCCCCACCCCCATAAATTCCGCGCGTCGGGTTGCCAAATTAGGCGCAAGGAACGTCGACTTATTCCCCGCCATTACTTCGGGCTAGGTGCGCCGAGTGGGACTTCTCAGGAAACTTTCCACGTGCTGTCACAGGTGTTATACTAATAACGTATGCATTGAACATCCGCGCTTCGTTTAAATACGAATTTGGCTTTTCTCTCTCGTGTAAGTGTTAATGAGGAAGTCGTTTAAAAAATGAATTGACTTTACATTTGCTTTATAGTCGATTATGTGTCTACACAATACATTGCATGTAAACTGTACAGCCATGTGTTCGATGGAACACAATAAAATCGATCGATTTCATTCTCCTTGCACTGCCTCCCTTTGCAATCACGAGAAGCTTTTGAGTCATAATCCACCATGCAGAATTCGTACGGATTGATGAATATTACACAAATGCTCATTTTTTTAAATTTTCGGTCACGTAATTGAAAATCCACACTCCGATTAGTAACTGAAAAACGTGCTACATAGGTCTGGGTTCGAACTCACGACCCCATGTGAGTCGAGGATAGATATCTCGGGCCATGCACTAAAAGTGAAAAATATTTTGAAACTGTGGCGTATTTTGAATGATCTTGATTCAAAGGGTTGTTTGTTGTATTATTAGATTGGTATTTATTAGGTATAATTGTTGGAAGAAGTGTTTATTTTTGTGCTTTTGGAAGTAGATAGATGCTAACGTTAATAATAAATTGTATAAGAACGCCCTGGGAAGGTCACCTAGCCAGACGAGGTGATGACGGGTGGAGCAAAATCTTGACGGACCGGTAGGCATGGGATGGTAATCGAAGCGTTATTTGTCGGTCAGTGAGGTGGATCGATAGTATCAAGCGGATCACGAGAGGGATGTACTTAAGCACAGCACAGGACCGAGGAAAGTGGTACAAATAAAGGAAGGCTTATACTCAGCAATTGGTGGAATTACCCTGAGCATGATGATGATCTTACGATTAGGATGATAAGAATCCCTTAAAATAACTTTTCGGTAGACAAATACAATTCTCAAATAACAATATTTCTAGAAAGTCAGTATAACCGCAAAACACGTTTAAACTAACAATCAAATAAACTTCCGTCCAATTAACTTTATGTGTAACCCATTATTATAATTATTATAATTGCTACACGGTTTCAAAGTTGGGGCGGTCTCGAACCCACTGATGCGAACTGAGATGAACTGACTCAAATACAAATTGTGTTATAACTTCACACAAGTTTGTTCTTTTAAAAGTTAATTAACCGTATAATGTCTATATGTACTTTGTATTTCTTGAGCACTAACTAGAGAAACCTCGAGTTACCTACCCCCTACAAGTTACGATTTATATATTTTTATTTATTTATTTATCTCAGGCAGCGAGGCCTATAGAATATAATAAACCGAAAAACAAAATTTAAAAACTAAAAATACATATAGCATATGCATATATGCAAAAATACATATGCACTATGCGTTGTGTTGTCCGTTGTAATCCGGAAGTCGCCGCCGTAAGACTTACACCCTTCGGCCAGATAGACTTACAAGACAAAGTCTTACAGCGTGCCTTAGATCTTGACCTGAAATTATTAAATATACTATACTAAAATGAACATAAGTAAGATCAAGGGAGACCTTGGCCCTGTGGCGTGTCAGCAACTTATGGTATAACGTCACTATCCGCACTGTGGCCGCCAGTCGCGTACCGCGTGCCCAACTGAATTGTGTAGTTTTAGTTAAGTATGTGATCAATCAATATAACAGTATGGAAGACAATAGCAGTTCAATTACGCAACATGGCCATCGTACTCACCAAATCCTGTACCTTTGCAACTTCATTTGTACTTACAGAATTTTCTTACGAATAATTACGTCGTTACGCGTTAAAATTTGACTAGTAAAATCAAACACTAGCCTTTGCAAAAATGATTATGTATCAATATTTGGCGGCAAATAATCACCGAGATAACAACATGGGGCGGTTTAACAATGACCGGTAATTTAGCGTAATACCGCCGGGCGGTTTTGCGAATTTAATTTTATCTCGAGCCCTCTGCCATCCGATGTAATAATTCATGAAAACCGCCGAGTGCGGGCACGTCGACGGTAAATAGGGAAAAATGTACGGGATTTTCTGTTTTTGTACTAACAATGTAATGTGAGAAACTTGCTTGTATAAAATGTGATTCAGTTAAAAAAATTCAACAATTATTCGAATTAACAAAAATATATTTCATTATTTTCAATAGTTCAGCATTTGTATTGAATAAATCAAAATAATAGAAAATACAAAGAGCAGACAGTGACACAGTTCCTTCATATAGTAAGTTATTAATAATACGGTCTTCTCATTCTGTAATAAGACTAATAAGCTGTATGTAGTTGTATCATTTTATACCGCGAACCCGTAGGCTGTGGAATGAACTGCCTCAAGAGGTCTTTCCATTAAGCTACGATATGGGGTTCTTCAAGAAAGCTGTGAATAGGATTTTGCAAGGTCGGCGGCGCACCCACACACTCCCTGGTGTTATAGGTGTCCATGAGCGGCGGTAACACTTACCATCACGTGGGACCGCAAGCTCGTCCGGCTACTTCACTATAAAAAAAAATGAGTATGTTGTTTATTTTAAATCACCAAAGCCCGAGCAGCAAAAGTTGCAAAAACATCTATCTATTTTACAATTTAATCTTTTACAATCTAAATGACAGTTCAATTCAAGTAAGTACCAATTGGGGGTTCGTCAACGTACAAGGTAACAAATCCGAGGAAAGCCCCCCCCCCCCCGCCGCAAGTGGAATGTTAAACTTTACATTTGTTACGGGAGACGGAACAGAGCAATAGAATTAATTCAATCGACACAACTTTGCATTCAGCTTCGGAGACGATTGTTTCTATTCATGTTGCCAAAATAAGGGAAGCCTCAAAGGGTTAAGCCAGCGAACCACGAAATAATTGATGGATACGTCTGATAACAATGTAAATGCAAATATTAATTTATCGTTTAAAGTTTCCTTTTATTTTGTAGACATTTGTTTGATTTCAGGGATCATATCTACATAATATGAATTTCATTGTTTCGGAATCAATAATGGTAATCAATGATACAAAGCGTTATTACAGAAACTTCGCTTGATATCAATAAAATAATAGTATAGGTATCCAATTATTATTATGTTTGCAATGTTCTCTATTGCAACAATAAAGAAATACCTCGTTCAAAATATTACGTTAAAATAGTGTGATTATTTAATTATATCATATTTACTTGATAAAGTGGATATCTATACTAATATTATAAAGAGAGATTATTTGTTTTTATGTGTCATGTTTGTTTTTATAACTCAAACTCAAAAACATCTGCATCGAACTTGAAAATTCTTTAACTTTTAGGACGTTAAACTAATGCAGATGAACATTTGAATCCTTAGGAAAGCATTATGACAATTAAATTGTATTGATGTGTAGATTCTGTAATCAATACTAACTTCCGAACAACATATTTTAAAGTGGCTTTATTCATTGATCGAAGCTTTTAACTCAAACTATAGTTTTCAAAGTACAAGCCTGTAATGTATAATGCATACAATCAATTCTACAATACGTCTATTAACACTTCGCTACTAATTCCGCTGCTCTGTAAATAACAACAATGGGTCGACTCGCTATTCAGCCTGAGTGTATTGAGTCATATCTAGTCCAATTAAAGGTCGTTTGTTTTGCATTTCTCTCGCATCTCGTCGAGTAGTAATAAGGCAGCGAGAGGGGAGACAGACAGTAGAGAATCTCGGTTTTGTCAGAAAAATTAGGTTCACCGGATCCATCACAGAGTTGTCACTCTTTTAAATATTAGTACTCCTAAGTTATTATTAAAATATCCTGATATTAACTTCTTTTAAGAAAACTCCTTCTCTGTACACAGCATGACAATTATAGTCAGTGGGTAACACGTGAACAAATGCCTTTTAATTGATAAACTAGCATGTTAGATAACGGCCAGAAATCACCCTACGAATGCGAGCCGTAACATTATTAGTTTCAATAGATAGAGAAAGAAAAGATAGCAAGACAATTTTTTAACGTGACCTTACATTTGCAAATATGCTTCCTTGCACTTTAATGATGTCGGATGAAGCCACGTTGATATAAAAACTATTACGATAATTGGAGACCAGTAAATTATACTTTATGAACGTAAACCCTCTAACCCTCTAAAATAAATAAAGATACAATAAAAAACTCTCAAAGAACGTCCCTTGAATAAACAACGTATCTGAACGTGAATAAACAGTCTGTGTGCGTAACAAGCTTTTCGTGCGTACGTATGAAGACTCAATACTGTCTCCAACTTCATTGGGGCTAGTAAGGCAGTAAATAAAACCGGCACAATAATGCGGATCACGTTACTGTAGAATTATCTTGCCGTAGCGGCGACGATCAATTACACTGACAACGGCCACGTGGAGCGGAGCCGGATTATTCTCAAGGAGGTTTTTGTTTCTCCTTTTTTCCACTTTTCTTTTAGACATGAGGAATTCTTCTTGCGTTTAGGTACATTTTACTACTTACATAAGAAGTTTGAGCAGGGCGTTCATTGTTCGAATTGTATTTGCCAGTATATGAAAAGTATGTTACCAGTTACCACCCACTTATTGTTAGACTAATAAAACTGCAGGGCGAATGAATGCTGTGGCATTTGTGAATTAAAACATAGTTTTAAGAGGATTTGTTAGAGGATAGAAATTTATCTACGTTTATTGTTACTTCTATAACAGTTTTATAAATTCAAAATTCGAGATAACATCAAAACGACGTATAAAGAACTAATTCAAAGTGATAAACAGATTTTAGATTTAAATAAGTACTTAATCAAAATAGTCCTTTAGTTTTATGAAATTAAACTGCACAATATACCATCTTTTATTTTACCAGCCTCATTGTATAAACAGGTAATAAATTGCAGTGACATCTTGTAACCGTTGTTATATTTTAAATGAAATACAAATGTGTTCTCAGAACATTACTGGAACACGCTCCCGGTGTGTCCTAGCACTACCGTTTCTGATGGTGTGTTGCCGTGAAACCTTACAAATTAACGCGCACTAAAAACTAATAGTACTGTAACATAGATACACGAGTCATAATGTTAAACAATTAATGTAGCATTATACAGTAGTAACAAATGTTGCTTGCATGTAACATACAGTAATGCGAGTACGGTTTGTTAACTTTCACGTCAGTATTTGTAAAATTTATGTATGCTAATCTGTAGTTCAGATGTAATCAAGTTCATGTTGGATTAATATTAAAATTTGTATATAACAAACGCCTACCTCAAAATATATTATCTCTTGTCGCTTAGAGATAAACTCAGTTTTTATAAATTGTCAGGCAATGATTTTCTAAGAAATTATTTTATTTCACAGATACTCAATATTCTTTCTAAGTAATTCAGAGTGCTTTCTGAATATTTAATATGATCAAATATCATCAATAAAAGTTATTTCGAAACAGACAATTTGGTATTTCTAGGCGCACACTTGGGTAACGAATTCGCCGTAAGTTGCTAAGTGACTCCACAATCCGTGGAACTGTTATCACAGAGTACGCAATAGAACAGAGACAGGTGTTAGGATAGACTCTGAAGAAAATTATTTCGTTGAGACGCGGATCAATTACACGGGGCGGCGGGAATTAAGGGCACTGAAGTAAACGATGTACTTACGTAATAGGTGTTGATTTGTAGTGTGGGTAATACTGATGTTCTTAAATTGCTAAGGGGTAAACATACACGTGATTTGATCTAACTTGCTTAAATAAAAAGAGATAGAAAAGTGGAATCCTCAAACAAACTCTCAACGAGTAAGGATTCTGTTATATTTTAGTATCAGGGGGGCATGGAAGTGCCCCGGCCAAGACTCGCCGCACTACCGAACAATACACCCTTTATTTACTCAAAGCAACTCGGCGTACTTTTGACCCCCTGTATTTGACACTAGAGAAACATAGACGGGCCAAAATTCTATTCTGATGAGAAGTTTAGGAGCTAAATTAAACTGCCAAATTTCAAGTTTCTACGACTTTTAATTTTGAAAATATATGAAGAAGAAAAACCATAATTTTGTAACTCACATTCACTGCTCATCAAAAATCTAAAGTAGTCGTACTTCCAGAGGTGAAAGGTGCTAGGAAGCTGAAATTTGGCATGCTGATGACAAAATCTGAAAATGGAAATTTTCCACTCTGGTTACCTCCAAAGCCAGAAGGAGAGGTTACTATCATGTAAAACTTGATTCATTATGGTAATATCGGAATATATTAAATTGTGTATGTATTATCATTCAAATGGCAAAGCAAACATTAGAAAAAATATATAAATGAAAAAATTAAAACAAAAATGTTCTTGGGTGACTCAAGACGCAGGTCACCTACTTGAAAGTCCATACCGCTACATTTGAATCAACCAGCAATACTATAAAATCGACAAAATCACTGAAACACTGGCAAGAGAAGTCTTGCCACAATTAATGTATCTCCATAGTAACTAATAATAAGTCAAATAAATAATCTGTTACATTATGACTTGTATAACATGACTTATGAAGTTATGACACATTACATTCAGTATGTCACTATGGTAACTTTAGAGCTGCCTCAACACTTATGCAATGAACATCTACAAACTGATAAGCTACCGGTTATTGCAGTATTGGTTAACCAACACAACTTCATCAACAAAAAGATATAATCCCAACAAAAAATTCTATAAAAATGTTGTAAATCCTCGCGACTGTTGGCCGATGAAAGTGGTGAGATCTAAAAAGTCGCCAAGACATCTTTCTTTATGTGAAATGGCCAAGCCACAAGAAGTAAAAATCCATTAAAGAAAGAAGTCTGGGCGACTTTTTTAATCTCTCCACTTTTTTCGGCCAAACAGTCGCGAAGATTGGCAACATTTTAACAGAAATGTTTTTGTTGGGATTACCACAGACAGTATAAAACTAACAACGATTTTATAGGTAGATTCATAGACGTAGGATTTATTGCCGACCAAAAAGATTCAACAGCGTGCAAGTTAGAATTTATACCACGACCTTCTTCAAAAACAAGCAAGAGACAAAACCAATTGTCAAATGGCATACGTTTTCAATTAGTCGGAAAAGCTCGGAGTTCCAGGCCCAGACATGGCACACAAAATAAGAAATTTTTATGTCATGTCATGTAAGATGATTTGTAGGTAGTATTTGTTTTTATGTAATAAAATAACACTAATAATAAATGGCGGACAATGGCGGACAATGGGGGAGGCCTATGTCCAGCAGTGGACGTCCAAGGGCTGAGAAGAAGAAGAAGAGAAGAAGAATAACAAATGACGATAAATGTCATTTCTGTTCTAGGAAATTCTGTGAGTGGCATTATATTGCCGAGTATTACTTAGCACCCAATGAGAACTCAAATTACAGTTTAGATATTTATTAAGGATTCCACTACATACATACATAATGCTTTATAGTTAGGGTCTATAGATAAACTTATTCGAATGTAGGAAGGGAAGGAAGTCAAATACAACATCATGTAAGTGAATTAAAATCTTACCTAAGTAAGTACTAGTTTACCATCAGTCTGTGTCTCTCCTTTTTGTCTCTGTCTCTCTGTGACCTTTTCAAACCTCGCCATTACATACGATCTTCTCATCGAGACACTAGAAATATGAAGCATTCAGTTAGTAAAATATGATCTTATCCAGTCTCTACCAGCGACTTACTTTAAGTCTTCTACCGGTACGTGGTCTCCACTCGAAGACTCACTGGTTTCGATCTAATTGTTTTCTTTATGGACAGAAAGCAGCAGACGATTATACACTCCATCTGGTAGTAGTGAGTAGACACTGTCACCAATGGACATCAGCGATACATGCAGACATCAGTCCAGAATGACAAGCGTTGATAGGCCCCGAATTCATTGAAGATTCAGGAATGGATTTGAGTTGAATGGATTTGACTCCATTCGAAAATGGAGAGGAATGGGATTATAGAATAGGTTGATAATAGGATTTCAGAACACGCCTGAATTTCTCCACCGCCGTGTAAGAGATAATTGAACATTCATAATAAATAGAAACTCAGTGGTACGAACCAGAATTCGAACTCGCGACGTCACGAATTATTCTCCTAGGGTATTAGGTACATTTTAAAATGTTATTTATAAGCAATATACGAGGATTAATTATCCGAATCGAGTAATTATCAAGTTGATAATAAGCTTCAGTTTGTATTTGCTTGAGCGTCCCCTTTGGCTAATGCTATGGTTGTACGTAGTGCGTACATACGGCCACAGTATGCATGCATACCATATTGTGACTCGTGCATTTGTATGAAAATAACCTCCAATATAACCAAATAGATTTCATCTACGGTTAGAATAGATACATTCCCCAAGCCTACGTGGTGGACTATGACCCTAATATCTCTCGTGATTGCAAAGAGAGCCAGTAAAACAAATTTCTGCAGTCTCTTAAAACGTATAAGCTACTATACGTATAAGATAAGAACCTACTGTTATGTTTTTACTATGCTTTTGTGGATTACAAACGCTCAACGCCTCTTTTACTTATTTGTTTGGGCACATTTCTGCGAGTTATTATCCTCGGAGCACTAATCGATGACACTAATCCGTAATTAAGGATTGGATTATCTCTAATTAGAGGCCCTAATGGAGTAGGTGTGTTGTTTTATTTCGGACTAATTAAGTCGCCATTTGCGACAAGGGCTTGGAAAGTGAAGTGAGATTTCATATTTGTGTTTCTATTTCTATTACTGAGCATTGTGGGAGGAACGGTGATTTGTAATTACATTAGTGTTGTGTTGTTTTCAACTCGAACGTTGCATTTTAAACTGTAAAGATTTTATTTATTAAATATCCATTTGAATCTTTGAAATACTATGATGTGTATTTTGTATTGTATTACATAAAATTTGTTTTATATTTGTGAGAAATATGATTTTGTGACGTATTTATCCGCATATAAATTGTTAAATGTTTATATGAGAAATAAACAAAACTAAGAACTTTTTAAGTTTAAGTACTCATTCTATAAGAAGTAATTTGATTAATTTTCATATGCGGAAAATGGAAGAAATTTTACATACCAATTTTAGTACCTAATCGATATTTATTTATGATTGTTCATTATTTATTTTAAGGGAAAAAACAACTCTTTCTATTGTACATTGAATTTTATGAGATCTGTTTTTACCGCCAAAATTAATAAATCAATTGTTTAATCACTGGGCAATTATCGGTGGCGTTTTTAATTGTTTTAATAGACAGAACAGTGCGTTTACCAATTAAATTCTTATTACGCGTTGCGGCGGTAGGTACATCGGGGGACACGGACGGAGGGAAACGCGGATTAAATACGAAAACGTCGCGATTACGACACGAGGCGACCCCGCGGCGCCATTAAGGATTCAGCAAACGAAATGGGGACATCGAATCGACAAAATTGAGCTCGCCTCATCTTTTCTTACATCGTGTGTTTTCGCTCCCTAAGGACAGATATTTTAATATTTTCCCCGACTCCGGGGAACAGACCGCTGTTTTGATGTACGACCCACAAATACACTTTTTTCTGTACAAACAGAATATTCCTCTCCTTCCTTTCGGGCATATAACTTCGTGAATACGTCTTAGAATAATATGAGAATCTTTTATGAATGAGATTTTTGTTGCTCGAGGGCCAGTCGAATGGGTGAAGTGATCGTATATCTAACTCACTGGTGCGCCGGGGGTTCGTTACTCAGAAATTACCTGAAACAAAAAATGGATTTCATATTATTTTCTGGTACTATATTATTTACATATTATCTTAATGTATGTATATTAATAAACACTTGGTAATATTAATAACGAACTATTAATTAATATTATATGCTAATCAATTCTGGTGCAATGATAAGCCAATAACAAAAATGTGTTAATTAATTATTAAATTAAAAAGTATTGAAGCCCTTGAGTAGATATTGGTAGGTGTTCGGATAGACGAATCTAAGTTAAGTACCAATGAAAAACCTAAGCACTTTTGTTAAAATATTTTTTTGGAAAGCATTTCATTAAAAATGACAACCAAAACACGGAAGATGGAAAGATGATCAAAATGATAAATAAATTATTATTTTGTAGTTTCAACTTTCTGTGTTTGTAGAACACTTCGCGTGGGACATTCGCGGCGTAGTCTTATTTTCTGGCTATTTCAGTGTATGTATGACTAGAAGTCTTATCTGCAATTTTGATTCGATGAGGTCAACAGCAATGGTGTTTCAGACTCAATGGTGTTAATGGCAGAATCTAAGGAGACCGGTATTTTGTCCGTTGTCCATTTTGTCCGCGCTCGTGGTACATACACTGATTTTTGTATTCTAAAATCTTTCGGAAGAAATAACATATACGACAGTGAAACCCGCATCAAAATCGTCCAGTAGAACCCGAGTTATAAGCGAGTAGTAAGACAAAAGGACAGACAGACGTTGCGTTTTATAAATGTAATAATCTGTATCTGAAATGTATTCTTGTTGTTTTTATAATAAAAAAATATATTAAATTTTATAATTGTTAGAACTAACAACAATCAATAAACTTCAAATGCAATCGGTTTAGAGCACCAATTTCAATTCAACAAATATTAAAAGTTACATCACGTCATTCGGTTATAGCGGCTATGAAGCCCACCGTCGTCACGCCGTGCTTCATTGACCTCAGTCTCGTGTGAGATCACTTCCCGCAATCGGGTCAAGTGCCGTAATTGTCTCCGTTCATAATATATTACGATGACACTCTTTGCCGACGAGTTACACCGAGCACCTTTCAGTATTTTTAATTTTCTAATGAGCAGTTCAGCATTTTCTGCTCTTTTTATAGACGATAGGTTTCCTGAACTAATTTTTGGATGAGAAACATAAACGATATTTTCTTATTTACGATATAACCACTGTGCATTACACTTGGCCGCTATAAATTACTTGTAAACAATATATAACACTTCGCCGTGAGGTATCAGTCGGCTTTAGAATAGCATCACCCAATCTCTCCCCATGGGTAACGTGAAAAGCGAGGAATAACAAAGCCTCTACCACGAGCCCTGAAGAACTATACCATCTCTAAAAGAGTGGACCCGCCAACCCGCTTGACCAGCGTACCGGTTTAAGGCTATAGATCCTTCATGCAGGAGACACTGTGCATAAGAAGGACCATGTGTGGAAGGAACAGTGGACGATAAAAGGATTGGTTAGGGATAATTATCTATCTTCTTCTAGATTCTTTGCGGGACAAGATCCGAAACGAAGACATTCGCCAAAGAAACAGAGCCACCGATATAGCTCGTAGAATGGACATGTTGAAGTGGCAGTGGTCAGGAAGCGCAGCGTGGGACGCCCTCCGGCCACGCGGCCGGTGCACCGACCACTTGAACAAATTCGCCGGTGGTGGTTGGATGAGAAGAGCCGAGGATCGTGTGTGGCGGTGAGCCGTGGAAAAGGGCTATATCGAGCAGTGGAGAGACATGGGCTGATGGTATGATATGGTATATTTTTCTATTGATTTTCTATCGTTCGCGCCCTAATATACCAGCGCGACGTTTAATATAGGAATAAAGAGGGAGAATTACATTTAAGTTAGAGAAGTCCACAAGTATCGGGGAAAATTGCGGATCCAAGTATACGCACACTTACCAATACATATAGTGCACAAATATCTCCACGTAAAAATATGTTTACACATAGGTAATCATATACCGCTTGCTAGTCCGCCCACTTGTCTATAAAAAAAAATGTACACAGGTCATATTTGGTAGGTACCTATCTACATTTGGTAGATAGTCGTACAACTAGTAGTATTTTATTATTTGACATGTTCATAGTAGATACTTGACGTACCTACTTTTATAAATTATAGGTCACTTGAAAATTTAACAAAATTATGTCAAATGTAAAATTAAAGATATACGGGACCGCAAAAGTATAATTCACTATTAAACATCTATTAACTTACTTTTAGTGCATAATTTATCTAGTCGTACCATATTTGTAATGGTATAATTGAGTAAACTGCGGGATATCGAAGACAATCACATAATGGTACATAATACATTAACAGTTAAACGGGCCGCGCTGCTAACAAACACATTATACATTCAGCAACAAACAAATAATGTCCATAAAATGCTATGCATAATTGTCGATGTATCATCGCTTATAATAAAATTATAACTCTCTCAATTTAAACTCAATTTGCTGCCGATTAGACTTTATTACAAACAGAAAAAGTTCGTTCAAAGATTAGGAGCGTTATCTCACTGGCTTGTGAAAAGGGTCAGGAACACCATAAACGTCAATATCGACTTCAAAGGGACATTACAGGCTATACCAATAGTATCTTCACTAACTTTTATATCCTACACAAAATTGTTCCTTTTAATGTTTCTTACATGTCTTGTACTTATAGTATCCTTCGAACAGTGATGGCCTAATCTAATAAAACTCACTTTATATATCGTTATTGTATCAGATTAAACCCTGTCCTGTATACCAGCGTTAGTGCTGTATATATTGTAACAAGTTTCCAATACCCACTAACTCAGTGGCGAAGAAAAACATCGCAAAGAAGCCGGCGAACTGCGATGTAAAAAAACTGCGGCATGTGTAATTCCATATAGGTCCTGTATCAATTCGTTTAGAGTCCGAGTGGTGGATTGTCGCCCGAAAGTTCCTCGTGATTACAAGGGGAGTCCTACGTCCACAAGTGGGACGTTATATTTTATATTATAAAAGCCTTAATATTCTATGTCCCTTAGGAATTTATGGTTGTTAGGAATGTTAGGACACCAGAGAAAACAGGCAGGCGCGCGGTGCAAATATGATACGTAAAACAAATTAAGACATGTTTGCACAGTTTCATCGTCGACTGATTTTCTAGAAATATCCTAAAAACTGCACAGTTGGGAATAGCTAGATTGTAGTGTGATTGGACCTGTTTTAGATCGATTTAAACTATGAACTAAATGCAAGTCTATATTGGCTTTCATTAATATCATTACAAAAACATAGGTCTTACTGTACGCAAACCATTGAACTCGTAATCCTTACAACCACGTCGGTGCAGTAATATAAACGGAATATTTGATCAGTTGGACATATCGGCTATTATGATAAATTGATGATGATGAAGACTTTGACTAATGCACTTATATTGCATAAATATTATATTGCAGCACGATAAAAATTAACACTTATTGAGAAAATTATATACTTAATGAAACTCACAAAGTAATTAAAACAATTTATTTTGTGTATTTAGAGTATTTTAATTAAGGTGTGATTAAAATAAAATAAACATAATCATTGGAATAATCATTTTTGTTACTATGCTAATGTAAAAACTGCCTTAAAAATCATTATATATTTTTTGAGTGTGATTGTACATGATTTAAATAAATGTGTCCGATTACGAAAACAAAATATTTGTAGGTATTTTGGAAGGATAATCCAACTGCGATGTAGCCCCGTAATAGCTTACTATTATGGCTAATATCACTAAGAGGGTTTACCCTATTTTTCAATAGCTTACAAGACAAGTTGAAATCACTGTTATTAGCTCAATAGTAGGACAAATTTTTGTTCGATTTTCTAAAAACAAATACCTAACTTAAAACGAAATTTAAATACAAGTTTTCCAATTTCTAAACAAACATAGTGAACACAACCAGAAGAAAATAAATATTTAATATAGCCGAGAAATAGTCTCGGATTATATTGCAATCAGAAAGAAATCCATGGAAAAGCCAATGTTTTTAGAATTTTGCTATAATGCCCGATATTAAAAAATAAAACACTTCACAAGATTATATCATGACATAGAATACTAAAACTGCACAAACTATTTCTTTCATATTCAATTTCCATTTAATAATTGCTTAAAATTCCATAGTTGATGGCTCATTGTCATATAAATTAGTGATGGTACACTAGTCGATGTCGAAAGATTCGAAAGGTACAACTTTGATAAGTCATATTTAATGGAGTTGTAAAATTAAATTATGGCGTGAAAATCAATCCACTTGGTACACCTTAATAAAACATAATTTTGAAAATATTTTCTTTTGCTGTCATCTATATAGTTTAAGATAGGGGGGAACAATGATGTGCGAATATCTCAACATTAGAGTGCATAGAATAATTATTCAAGGTATTATTGTTTCCGCGGTTTCTTTATCCGTAACGAGTGAAGCATTATATTTCACTTCTGATCATTAACTTTCAGTAATGCGACTGCGTAAAGTTAAAAGTGCACATCCCTAGAGGAGACATAAAAAAATTGTCAGGGTATTGTAAAAGTATAAAGTTTTTAAATTGTAGTTAGAGTGCACTAATTCGTAACAAATTTAGATAAATTTAAATTGAGGTATCGTCCTATAGACCATAGATAAAGTATAGACCAGCAAATTCATTGGGAAAACCCATTCTAGGTGTTTATATAGAACCGTATATAGAATATAGAACCCGTTTGTTGAACATTGAATAATGTACAATTATTATCTACAATCAAGATCAAGTATTACTATTATAGTAATACACCAGTAAACTGATTAATAAATGAACAGATAGATAAAACTCTTTATTACACACCAAAACACAACAAATAGACATTATAGACACAAAAAGCACAAAACGCGGTATTATCGCTAAAAGCGATCCAATAACATTATGGTTCTGAACATGTAATATGATTTCATTTTTACTCCTTTGTCGCAGACGTGTCAGTTTTAAATAAACTGATATAATTGAAAACTATCACGTCGAATTACTATTATTAAACGTTTATCACTTAATTATTATTTGCTCTATCACTATTATTACCGTTATTATCATTTAATTATGAATTATTAGATTTTCACTACATTTCAACGTATAAATTTTTTATCATTCATAAAGATTGTAAAATTTTACGTTTAATATTTTAGTCATATGTCTCTTCTAGGTGACACAACGTTTAGTTCACCTGACAAAAGACACTGCATTGCTCTGTGTAACAAGGGACCAAAAAGGCTAGATGTGAGTACTTAAGCCCGTCTAACCACACAAAGGATGTTTGCGAATCTCGCACTGCAAACACCGAGCGATCCGATCACTGTAACCAAGTTCTTCGGACTCGGAAGACCGGTGACAACATTGAATGTGGAAACGTAAATGACACAATATACGAGCTTAAGCTTAATACTCGTTATACCTATAATGTCTAAAAAATTCTAAATCGAATTTGGAACAATATTATGAAACAATTATTTTTAATCAAACTGTTTAATAATTAATTATTATAGTGGATTCAATCTGTCTGAATCTGAATTCAACAAACAATCTGTCCGTACAAAAGTTTCTGCTAAATAGAAGAAATGCTTTTATACTCGTATTGTTGAAACTAGTAGAGGTACCTACTTAAACTAGTACATAATTAATTTACTGGTTAACAAGAACCTATCGTATTTGTGTGCTTGTTGTTTATTGGTTAATTGCAACTCTGCATGTTAAGCATTTATTGTTACAGACTTTGCAAATTCGTATTCGATAGTGACTAGCTACATATTATGTGCATTGACGCTAGCAATATGCATATACTTAGTAAAAGATAGAGTTTGTCATTATTGCATTGAAGTACAGTAGGTACTAGTATTTATCAACATAGTTGTTAATTCTGTATTATATATTGTTGGTTATAATTATTGTTAGACTTAATTCCTTTAACCTGTTTACGTCGTATTTTTCTTTTAATGTAAAAAAAAATCCTAGGCAAAATTTATTTTCCAGAAATATTGAGGACAAAACGGTCCACATGACGCGGTGTCAACAGAGATAATAATGTATATCGCGATATCAGGGTGTCTCCATCGCTATTGTTGTCCCTAAACGCGGCCATGATCCCGGGATCGTCAGGCTGGGACTCGTTTGTCCCGGGATATCCTTCGGCAAACATCCACGCAACCCGAGATTCACTAGACCTTAACACAAGAGCTTTGTTGAGTCGAAAGTATAAAAATATAAACGTCTTTTTCTAGCAACCCACCCATATTCGGGATATGTTATTGCGGGAGCTGGGATTGTTATGGGTTCATATTGTTCCAGGATAAGAAATCTTACAGTTATCGGGTAATTGTTATAAGTTTGTTTGGGTTTCTCCATCGGCGGAGATCGAGTTTGTAAACAAAATATTATTGGCGTGTTACAACGATCTTTTCGAGATAATGATTCCGAAAGTTTTCTTGTATCAATATTTGTGAAAATAACGATAAATACTTATACAAGGTTAACAAAGAGGAAAAAGGAGATGAAGTTAAAAGAACAGCAGGTTATAATCGCGTTAATATAACCCGTATTACAAACACTTAGCGAAACTTCCTTCCGACATACAAGAGCGGCACTTTAGGAACTGTTCAAAGATCACGTCGCGCGCCCCTCGAGGAGTCTAAAAAGACGACAGAACGAACTTGTACGGAAACATCCAATAAAACCAAGTGTGCTGTTCGCCATTGCACCTTAAAAGTTTGGCAAGCTCGATGAGTCGGCGAAGCGTAGGTACACTCGCGCGACTTGTCGACACAACTTCGATATTAGTTCGCACGTGATCGATTTAGCAGGCCAGTTTGACAGTTGCGATGGTGACAGATGACGCCAGACGCCATATCTCCCGGGTGATTTGTCTTCAACTTTATTTTAAGCTATTTCCCTGTCTCGCGTCTCGATGCAAACACATACGTCGGTGACGCGGTGTCTTATTTTCAGTAGTACTTTGAATAAAATTGATATCGCGCGCAGGTGTCAAAGTACTCGCAACATTTTCTTCCATATTTTTAGTCCATCTTTATATTATTGTAGTTGGATACTATTATCGTGGTTATTCAATAAGAGCAATCTATTTATTATATTATGTTAATATTATTACGGATTTCATAGTGATAATTTTGATCACTTAATTTTGACGATTCCTAGAACTTAACCAAAACGATTATAGGTACTATGATATTATAGTTCGGTATCTCATTTTATTTTGTTGTTGATATATGTTGATCATATCTAAAAGTGTGTTTAAGTGCAAAATAAAACCGAAAAGGGCCTTTATGCTTTGTAATAGATATTAGTTTATCCACCGTTGGCGGGAGAGCCTGCTCCGCAGCAAAGTGTTAAACGCCTTTATGTCATTCCCGTGATTAATTTGTGTCGCGCCGTCGTGTTAATGGGCTAAAATAATTTAGTGGGCGGCGCCGCTTATTTATTGTTCGGCTTCCTGACTCGTGTTAAGGTTTAAACAAGGTGACAATAACGGAAGCTCTCGGCGTTTTATGAATACAAGAAGGCTTAATAAACTGTGATTATTTTGATGTAGAAATGTGAGTAGTTATTATGATAGGAGGAGCGTCTGATTATGAATATAGGGTAAAGTTAAAAAGTTTACGGTAAAGTTTATCGAAAGAAGGTGGCAGTCCAGCAGACAATCTACTTGATGCTAAGTGGATACTGTTGCCCATGGATGACGCGGATGACCGCGATACATGCCAATAACAGTTCCGAATGTCAATAGTTGGCACGCTCCCGGAAATTTCTGAGGCATGTTTTATTAATGTCCGTAATAAAACATTAATAAGTAAATCGGTTGATGTACGTTCGATTAGTCTCAAATTACTTTCAAATGTGGTATTGCTAGTAAAGTCACTTAATTAATTAATTAATTGGGTACGTATTAGTTTAATTTTTATTACGAATATTCGGGAATACATCTGACGCATTTGTATACATATAATTATACAGTCATAATACATTATACGTATATGCATAATAATCAGCTGAGTTATACGAGTACAATACAATGCAAGTGTTTTAACTTTAAAGTCGAAACACATATATAGGCAAAACGCTCATCAATTTCTTACATTTCCGTGTTCAGTGCTAATTTACGAAGTGTTCTACATTGATTAGGTTCACAGTCAATATGTTTATGCAAATGTTACTGATTACTTTGTTTGTTTAGGCTCTACTGGTGTACTTAATGTACCTACCTACACGTCCGTACTAAAGAGTTTACTATACCTAATTAGTAATTAGTAGGCTCAGTAAGCATACTGAGCCTACTAATTGCAAAACTGTTTTCTTATTGTTAGAAGCGAAACTCGAAGTACATCAAAATAAATCAGCAGTTTTCCACTTCACCCGTTAATATTTAATGCTACTTTTAGTGAATCAAATTTTACCTAAATTATTTTACTTGACCATTAAACTGTTTTAAATTTCAAAACCACTGTTTTATTAGCCCGCAGACATCCATGGTCCGTCTGCGCTAAGCCTCTACTTCTCGCACTACTCGTCGTTCATACAAAACACAAAGACGCTTAATTGCGCTGTAATTAATTGTAAAAATTCAAACCGATTCAAGAGAGGTGTTTCATCTGTGATTGATTTCCTATCACTAAAATTACTTATGACTAAGTCATAGGTACAAAATAAGTGACAAGTGTGGTTTCAATAAAATTACACGAACTTACGTTGTCTATCTACATATGTCTATGGTCCAGGTTTACCGAAATAAGAGTTCTCCTTAGTTGCTACTAATACGCCTTTTACCTCGGTTATTTTACAAAATATTTTGATTTCAGAGATTTATTTCTACGACTTACGAATACCTTATCCCAACAGTAGGGAATTGGGACTCCTGAATGTATGTTACCTGCGAAGTGAAGTCGAGTTTTTGTTTTGCTAGTTATGAAAATTGTATACTGTGGATTTTGTGGTTTAATAGTGATAGTTTATTAAACTTTAAATTGATTTTTGTGCATAATGTTTGTAGTAATCAAATAAGTAATCGTTTTCCGTGTGCTTCCTAGGAGTCCAACTCTTCTGTCCTCAGTCAACCTACTATTACTTTACGATTTCGTAGCAAAATTCCTTACAATCGCACTTTCGCGAATATTCAATGTTTACATACATTCGACAGTAATGATAAAAATAGAATTACAAATGTAGATCTAATGTAGATATAATACAGAATTCTATTAGGCAACGGAAGACGATCCGTTCCGCCGCCATAATTAAACAGAACACCGATAAATAGCAAACTTGCGGTCGCATCCTTGTCACGCAGTAGCCAACTTCCAAGTGAAAATCCACAAGGACTATGTAACTTGTTTGATTTCACTGAAACTTGCCTCCTGGCTGCCGACTGCCGCCAACTTTCCGCACAACGGGGCGGGGGCGAACAACAATGCGCGCCGAAACAAAAGAGCTCTTCGGAATACTTGACGATGTACATGATCGATTAATTTTAAGTGTACTGATGTGGAATTAATAAATAGTTGCCTACCGTCATAGTCAAAATGAACGGGTGCTGTTACAAGAATTCTAGGAATCATCCTATTATTTGGTGTGACAGTCATTAGACTGTCACACCAAATTGAAAAACACGGATTTCCTTTTACACGTGCGTACAATAACATCAAGTGCTACCTGATCCCAGATGCGTTACCTCCATCCACTCTCGAGTCCCATAGGGCCGACTGTCGACTCTGAAACATCTCTATACAACTATATTGTTCGAATTCACAAATCTCCCCCGTTTGTCAAGTAAATCCATGCTACAGGTGCTTCCTATTACCGTCTTAGACGCTCCCTTTATCTGTTTGTTGTCTATATCCGATACTTTATAAGATTCGATGAGATGCTCCCGAATTCCAACTTGTATGTGATTAAGTGTTATCCAGTGGGTATTCCTTTTGTTACGGAAGTAGTAGCCATGTCTTTCACCCCTGCCACCCCGCTGTTTCTTGGGAAGACTCAGAAGGGCAGCTTAAGCCGGATTTACACGATCGATGATTGTGGAATTATTTGAGCCGAACACAAGCTGGTTTTACGAGGTATGACAATGTGGGATAACGATACCAAGGGAAATCTATATGTTGAAATATAACAAATTGTTTATACATATACCCGTAGACTACTTGTTATTTAGCTAAATTGAAGTATTTTTATTGTTATTACTTTTAGTACAGTTTTTTTTTTATGAAACTCGCGAACATCTTATAATTAACTGCAATGATGAATAATGTAATCCTCTTAAGAATAAATAGGTATAATTATGATGGGATCTGTGATTCTTTTAGCTTTAGATTAGTCTAGGTTAAGTTTCCTTTTAGTTTTAACGATTTCAATGTTCCTATTACATTTCGCTAGCTACGTACTTATTATTGTCTAATTTATACGTGGGTTTGTCTTCAGATTAATGTACTAAACTCACACTCCACCTAAAATTAAGTCCATAAATTGTGCGCAAACAGGCTCATAATTCTCCCATTGTTACGTTCCAATACTTGCTAGTCTGAAAAACATTTGTAACACTCGTTACGAAATATCTGAAGGTTGTTTCTCCGACCCTTCTAGGGGCCGGCTTAGCGGGACCTGCGGAGATCGATGCCACACGTCCGCGACGACTTATTTCAACTTGTTACATTGTTGGACAGTGAAAGTATATATATTTTAATACGCTTTGTATAACTTAGTTTGCAAAGTGATTTGACAAAGAAGGAATCTCTTCTCGGTTGTGAACGTTGTGATCAATAGACGCTATTTTTAACTATGGGAAACATTTACTTTCCTTCGTTTTTGACTAGTTATGGGCGGCATGGACCAATAGGACCTCTAAAAAAAAAAATAATGGAGCACATGTATTAGCTTAATAACGCGGGTAAGTGGGGTTTGGCCCAATAATGCCACTAAAACAGAAGATAACTATTAAAACTTGAAGGTTGTTAGGTTAACTAATCTTACAACAAAATTATAGTATACAATTATTTTTAAACAGTACAATTTTTATTAGTTAATTGCTAAATTAAGATGGAATTGTATTATGTTCTTTTTTCTACGTTTTAGTACCACAAAGAAGAATTCCTCGTCTACATGTTACAACTAAACCGCGGATGTTGCGCTTCCTATTGTCCGCCACTGTACGCAACGGGAACTAATGCTCTTGTCATGCCGAATGAACTGTAACTATTGTTTTCATCCGCGAAGCCTATACGCTCCATTTGTCAGTTACTCTTTCTCATTTAGAAATGGGCAAATTTACCACTTACTTTTACTTTTAAAATGTTTCGTGCATCAACTTGGCTAACTGTTTTTATCTTTTTAAATGGAAACCAAGACTTCATTCAAGTGGTTTTCAGAATATTTAAATCTACAGTAAATATCTGTATATTGGTAGGTACCTACTAATAATAAAATTGTTAGGAATATTTATTTGTAGATATTTTTTTTGATAGTTCATTGATGGCCTTTATTCGATTATTTTTTATTATAATCTCGAAAATTGTCTATTTATTCAGGCCGTGTTCGAGTTACATATGAGAAGCTTTTTTAAAAAAATATTACACAAAATTAGAATTCCATGAAGCTCTATGAAAAGGTTAGTCGGTATAAAATGTGTTTGTATACGTGGGAAGCTATTTGTCGCAACATTTTTTCAGCAAATTAAATAAAGAGGCTTTACAAATATTATTCTTTCATTTCTTAGAAAACGAATGAAATAAACATGCCATATCACTCACAAATAGCCTGAAGTAAAACAAAATCAATATACGATGGAACATTAGGCACCTGTCGCGCGTCACCTAGCGACGGACCACAAACACTACTAGTAACCGCCCAAATTGTGGGTTCCACGTTACTAAACTAGTACAGACCATTAATAGTTTATTACCGCTTATAATCGATCCAAGAAATCATTTCGTTGTCATTCCTTACCACAATAACAATTTATAAGGTTAACTAAATTAGAATGGTACTTTTGTAAAGTTTATAATTTTTATTTTTATTTTTTATTTTTTTTTTATTTTATTCTATTTTATCGGATAACACAGATCCAAAGCAAGTGTTATAATAAAATAATTAAAGAAAAAGACTTATAAAACTATGTTAGTGCTACGAATTAAAGTATATTAACTTAAAATGAATAAAGTGACCCTTCAGCTGGGATGTTAATCAAGTGTTATTTTAATTTATCAACATCCGAATGAAATGCATAGTAATAGGTGGGTCACAGTAATTTATTTGTCAGCACATGTAGCATACAACAACGCTTCATGTACTGACAGTCGAACTTGTTCGAAAACATTTCCAGGATACCGTTGGCGCTGGCCCGGACCCTGCGCATCAGGGATGCACACCGTTTGCGCATGATCGCGTAAAAACAATCTACCCGCGCTTCGGCAAACATCCCCGATGCGCTACAGAATCGGGGCAACCCCATCAGCATCCTGAATGCGTTGTTGTATTGCACGCGGAGGGCGCTATACTGTCTTTGAGTGTAATTAACCCACAGGCTGCTCGTGTAAAAGGATGTACAAAAAGCTCTAAACAGAGTGATCTTGACTTCAGTGGAGCAACGAGCAAACCTGCGAGCTATCATGTTGGTTCTCACAGACAACGCCCTGCGTTCCCTTTCAATGTCTGCATTGTCCCCCAGGTCAGAGGTTACGAAATGTCCGAGATACTTAAACTGTTCTACTCTCTTTAGTGGGGTTCCCTTCAGTTTAATAGGTGGAACATCATGTGGATCTTTGTTTCTCGCCCGAAAGACCATACATTCACTTTTGCTTTCGTTATATTTCAATCCATGACTAGCAGCATATTTTTCACAGATGCCTAGCAATTTCCTAAGGCCACAGACAGAAGCACTCAGCAGCACCATGTCGTCCGCGTAGGTAATATTATTTACACACACATTGTCAATATGGCAGCCGACACGAGCACTGCTGAGCTCCTCTATAAGTGCGTTTACGTACAAGTTGAAGAGCTTAGGTGAGGTCAAACCCCCCTGTCTCACGCCACACTCCAACCCATACGGCTCAGAAAACGCACTCGACCATTTCACGACATTGACCTGGCTCCTATACCAGTATTTAAAAATATTATTCAATTCTGTTGGCCACTTGATACTTTCCAGTTTCTGCCACAAGATGTCATAACAAACCAGGTCAAATGCTTTCGATAAGTCGAGAAAACAGGCATAAATAGGTGTTTTTCGGTCAGTATAGTACCTGACAGTCCGCTTTAAACACAAGATGGCAGTTTCTGTAGAGAGTCCCGGTCTGAAACCGAACTGGTTATCGTGTAATTTCAGATATTTGTCCAGTTGTGAATCAAGCAGACTGTCAAGCACTTTGGCAACAATCGTGGCCAGCGAGATTGGTCTATAGTTACTCTTATCACATACATCACCGGTTTTATTTTTCACAATTGGCACCACCACAGTTTTCGTCATTTCGGAAGGCAAGTATGAATGCCCTATACACAGGGCGTAGAACATGGCTAACGCTCTTGGTAGGTGAGGGCCGGCATGTCGAAGGTGCTCGACACTGAGACCGTCATGCCCAGGAGACTTGCCTCCTGACATGGAGTCCACAGCCTTTTTAACATCTTTAGCTGTAAATCTAGTAGACAGCTCCTGACCCCACGACCCAGCATCACACACTGACTGAGATGGCCCCAACGGTGATTTTACGGCAAAGTGATCCTTAAACAAATCTGCTATACATTTAGGATCACCGATACCTTCTACGCTCACAGGGAGACTGGGTTTACTGCTTAACTTATTTGTGGACTTCCAAAAGTTACGGAAATCATGTTTCAAGTGGTGCGACGCGATAATGTCCATTTTCAACTGATCTTCATGGTTCTGACACCATTTTAAACGAGATTTGAAAATTCTCCGGGTTTCATTCATCTCATCATATACACTACCCGATACCGGCCTTCCATACCATACCCATAGCTGGAATCTATACCTGGCCTCCCTGTGAGCTTCACTCACATGCCCGTTCCACCCGACTACAGGTTTTTTCTTTTTATATTGCTTTACAGCATGACTAATAGTGGCCGCCTGGCTTAAGGCCAATACTATATCATCGTACATCTTATCAATAACAATTCTGTGATCCAAATTATTACACATATAGTCACAACATTCACACAACTCATTAGGAAAATGTATTTGTCGTAGTCTTTCATGACACTCCTTATAATATAAATCGATTAGTTCGGGTTTCCTCTCACCCCACACAACTTTGTTTATTAGTAAATTATGATCATTTAGAATTTTAGGTTTAATTACATCTATATTAATTTCTATAATTAAAGGATAATGATCAGACCACATAACATCGTACTGTACATAAATATTTACAATAGACCCCACAGCAGACTCGGTGACCACACAGTGGTCTAGCCAGCGCCTCGACCCGTTCGCCTCGCTTACGAACGTATACGTATCAGACACTATCCCTAATCTGTCAACGTCTGCACAAGTCCATTCAAGGTCACTACATAAACCTGTTAGTTCGTTATAAAATAATTCCGTGGGATGGGCATTAAAGTCGCCGAGTATGTAAACAGACTCTATACTGTCATTGCTTACAATAGCACTCACCAAACTGAGACAATCCGTGAATTCCGTTAGGTTGTCCAATTTATCCGTCGGCATGTAAACACTGAACACTAAACACGACCTTTGCCCCACAGCAACCTTTATGGCACACACTCGCGGATTACCACATTGCACGACCGACACATTTTGAAAGACACGCCTGTTCCACAGCAGCGCTACTCCTCCGTACGGCCGGCCCCGGAGCATACCGGCCGCCGTGTCCATCGCCGAAGTACCCGTACACTCAAACTCCTCGTCAATGGTGCTGAGAAACGAGATATCGTCAGGCAGCAACCACGTTTCTTGTAACGCAATTATATCTGATGACAGACATAATTGCCTAATATTCTCAACTGACCGTTTTACATTTTTACAGTTAAAACTGACTAATTTAATAAGGAGACCATCCATATTTATGTTTATTTAGGACCGCCTACAGTGCAGTGTCCCCACCATTCGCAATGTTATGCTTATGCTTGAAGTGCACAAAGCGTCGAAAAATAATGCCCTCCGGCCATAGTTTGTCACTTAAGAACATTGATAATTTCTGCTCCGATACGAAAAACTTGTATGCATTGTAATTCTTGTCTATCTTAAACGTAATTTTTTCTAGTTTAACATTTTCGTGCGTCTTTTTTTTAATGTAATCCGTTATATCGTGCTCCATCGTTTCTTTATGCACTTTAGTGATGAATATCGGTACTTTCGTTTCTGCTGCTTTAAAGTTACCTTCAGTTTCGCTGCAAATACCTATTTGACCGAGATAACGGTATTTCTTCTTAGGTTTTCGTTGCTTGACCACTTTCCAATCGCCCTCATCTTTCAAAGTTTCTGCGAAGGATCGCCTTATATGATTGGTTTTATTATTGTTTGCCGCGCCATCTGTAGCTATATTGATCAACTGATGCTTGGCCGACTCACTTTGCAAACCGGTTTCTTGGGCATCTAGCTTTGGCCTCACTCCTCCCACCGCCGCCGCCGCCGACGGCGCACGGCGTGTGCGGGGCGCGCCGCTCACTGCCTCCGCGTCGTTCTCAGTCAAGGAGTTCTCAGCGTAACTGCAGCTCGGACGGCAGAGGGTAGTTTGCTGGTCAATTAGCAATGATCCATCGCCGATTTCTTTGGGAGATGATGTATTCAATGCATTACTGTCTGTCAATGTGGTTCTGTCAGCCATCGTCAGATTAAAATTCGATAGTCCCATGGGGCCACTATCCAAATATGCACCACGTCTTGTATTTATATTTACATCGCTATATCGATTTGGAGTCGTCTGCTCTAATGTGGAAATCTTTCTCATCTCCATTTTAATTTCCTCGAATTGATCCAACGTTACAAATCTTGTTTTGATGTCCTTTAATTCCGTTTGAACAATCAGCAAGTCTTTTAGAAGCTTTGTCACGTCTAAATGGTCAAAAGTAACTGGAGGTAGTTTTTCCAGATCACGGGCCACGAACACTGGTATCACTTCTGGATCAGATCCCTTGAAAAGAGATATAATATCTTGAAGGTCACGGTTCTCTTTTCCTTGCTTTATATGTGTAATTTTGCGCTTACCCACGGGTAACGATTCAAAAAGTAAAGTTTTAGATCGCTTGATTTCATCACTTTTGAAAGATGATACACATATTCTAATCAAACTGTCTTCATCAATAATTGAAATTTTATTCTGTATGTATGCTAACAGTTCGTCAATCACTATATTGCACGTATTACATTTCACCGTCAAAGCCATTGTAAAACGGCCCCTGCGATCGACAGCACATACACACCCGTTAACGATCGATGCGCGTGCGCGACTGATTTGCCTTACCGTTATGATTTGCCTCATTTTAAAGTTATGATTTTAATCATTTTAAAGTTATGATTTGCCTTACCGGTCAAGATAACTTTAAAAAGAAATTGACGGACTTTATTTACAAAATGTTTAGGACGTAAATGCTTAAAATCACGTCTCCTTTCTAGATCTACTTATAATTTTCAAGTCCATAAATGTTCAGTATTTAATTTTATGAGTAAGTACTATTTTAGGAGTAAAAAAGTGTTAATTTTTAACACGTAAATCCGATGCCAATTCCTAAAACTCTTAGTCAATACAATCGTTGAAAGTTTGTTAAATTTTATAGTTTACATTCAGATCTCTACATCATTTTTGTTACTTATGCAGATGAACTTAGTATGATTTCGAAATCAGCCCAATACGATCGAAGGCACCAGCCTTCCCTTACAATTACGACAGGTTTTCGGGTTATAATCCAACACACAGGCCCATTGCGCTCTGGTCGTATCTTATGGTTTCATCTATTACTTTATTTTAAATAACTATACCAATTACACTCTTTTATGACTCCAAATGTGCCCATTAAAGCAAACTCGTGTGTTTTCTGTAAAGAGAGCACATTCGAGGGTTACAGTTATTGCTCCCTCTTGTTCGTAGATGTACGAGTAATTACCGGACTAATGTAACACGCGATGTGTCGTGTCCTCTGCCGACGGTTTTTAAGGAGGTTACATATTCCTGTCGAGAAATACAGTTTTAAAGAATATGTTTAATATACTGTGCTACAGACACGGAACATCTTATTCAGTTAATACATCGCAGTTTATCATTTCTGTTCATTATTGTATTAATTACTCAGGGACGATCAGTTCGCAGGCGGAAAATTAAACAAAGAAAAACAATAAAAGGTCAAAGGTCAATCGCGTGAGTGCAAAGGGTCGTTTGAGCCATAAAGGCTCATAAGCAGCGTCATTAATACTTAGAAGATACTCGTATATTGTGATTGTTATATTTTATATTACAGCTGATCCCCAAGACTCGGTATTTCGTGAACATACGATTGTCCTGCGAGGTTTTGATTAAATTTGGGGTAGTGTCTCAGTTGTCTGTCAGCTTCTTCTGCTTGCTAAAGCTGCACAGCCACATAGTATGAGGATGGATGTTTCTCGTTCATAGTAACATCGGTCTACTAGCCATATACTTACATACAAAGAAAATAAATAACTTTTTATTTTAATTTTTTTCATTTTTTTTATAAGGCGTTCCTCTCGTCCTCTACGCATTAAAATCTTCCCGCTGCCCTTTTTTGGTGTATTTCTGCTTCGATATGCATTTTATAGCATCAATTTGGTAAAAGAAAACAATACTAAGCTAAAATAAAATCTGAACCAAACCTTCTCTTCCAATATTTCTCTTTATAATGGACTTAAAAACGCTCATGGGTAATACATTTTTGAATTCTCACAAGTTCTAATAAAAAAAGATAAATTAATTCTACAATTAACAACGGAAAAGTAATTCTGTTTATACCCGTATAATTTCCTAAAGTGAAAATTAGCCTTCCGGCCACCAAGTTAATGTACACGACACCTATAACAACGCTGTTCCATTCGAGGAACAACGAAAATGTTTATACTTCTAATGAACTTTGCTGGACTTGTTTTAGTCCAAATTTTTACGACCTTTTAATGGGTATAAAAGTGAATTGTCATTAGTGTCAGGGGAATGATGGATTATAATGAAACAATGCTGTGGAAATGTCAACGTAACCAATATTATTAATAGTTAGATTGTTTCTTTATCTATCTACATATAATACAATCGTAACAAAGTCGTGTCTCTATATTTCATATTCTTTGAAAAAAAGCAGTGCCACTGCACTGCTATGTAATTAGTAAGTTAATAAGTTAGTAACTATGTAAGTTAGTCACTGTTAGTCATACAGAACAGAGCCCACTTTAAGGAATTTTTGTCTGTCTGTACGCGTCTCACGCAGAAACCACTGGACGGATTATAATGAAACTTGGCATAGTTATAGCTTATGTACCGAATTAACATTTAGAGTACTTTTTATCCAGATTTCAGATCAATAATAAACCTCACATAATCTTCACATATTTAGAACGAATTATATATAGGAACTTACATAACGCGAGCTGTAATTTTTTTAACAAGTTTCCCATTGATGTGGATTTATTCTCAACCAATGTCGCATCAGTAATGCGAGCCCAGGCGGTACATTTCTTCTCAACTGAAACTGGATAATGATTAAGCAGTGTCTAATTGTTGCATCGGGCCTATAATGTTATTATTAGATTTATTTTATTATTTGTGAGGATTCTTAATCAGCAATATGTTTTATGTAAATTTTCTACGTATGTGTGCTTAGAATAGAATAACCACCCACTGTTATATCTTAGAAATAAATAGAATAAAAATATTCTAGCGTCTATGCGAACACGTTCTATGCTAATTGGAGAACCACATCAGAAGTACAGGATGTGATCGATCATTTCCCAAAGCCTGAAAACAAATTCTGAGTTGAAGTCTTGACGTTACGAATTTTTTTGGAAAAAGTATCAAATTTTCAGACTTTATCTGGTATGAAATAGTAGTACAGAGGAAAAAAAGACTAATAATAAAAAATATTAGCCAGTGATTACCGTGAATGAAAGAAATTCATGGTTTCAAATATCAAGAGGTAATCAGTCAGACACCCAGTATGGAAGAAATGCTGAAGATAGTATATATAGGAGTGAAGAGACACAGATTATTATCGAAAACATAGCTGATAGACAGTGACGCTACAGTATGAAACATGCCAGTGAGGTATACATATATGACTGTGGAAAAAGAGCGTTCCTAACTTCAGGAAATTGAAACGAGTGACGCGATAAAAGAAAAAAGGTTTTATTTTAAAAACTACTCGTTAAGAGCATTAGTCACGGCAATGGCTTCAAGAAGATCCAAATCGAGATAAAAATAAATCTTTAAGCGTGAAAGAAGCGCTCTAACTAAATTTCAGCGAAAAAAGAATGCGCGTTCGTCACCCCTGCCCCGCGTCCGCCGCACGTGTGCGGAAGCCATCGTCACTTGAGCAAATATTTTTCTAAAAAGTAAAGAGGCACCGTAAAGAGCCCCAATAGAGGCAGACGGGACTCAAAGGCGCAAAAAGCCAAGCCCATTACCAGGACACACGTCACCGGAAACCACAAAAGACCCAATTATACTGGCGTGTGAAGCCAAAAAAAGGGTTAGACCAAAACCGAGCCGGTGGTTCTGCTTTGATTTTGTCAAATAATAAGTGGAAAGTTGGCTATTTCCTGTGTGGAAAAGTATTCATGAAAATCATTACTCTGGTGCAATGCAGTAGTATGTTTTTTGCAATACTTTTGTATCGAATACTATGACATAATCATAATATGCAAAAGAAATGCGTATACTCGTAGATAGGTTGCATAAGTAAAAAAGCAGTAACATGAACATATCAAGTTATATGACGGTTGATCTTCTCTCTCTCTCTCTTGTTGATATTCTTTTATATATTAGGGGCCCTATTTGACCCAGTTGCGCTTAATAGACCAAAATAGATCACGAGATTAAGGTACGGGGATATTAGAGCACCTATATGAAGTTATTTACACTCTAATTAATTATTACATAGGATTAGTCAATCGAGCATTCGAATATGTAAATACAAAGTTCTTTGCAATTCATTATCAATTTATGTTATAGGGGTCAGGTGGCACCAACAGAAAACATAACTTTGTATATCAAGGAAGTTTTTTTTATTCAGTTAGAGAGCAACAAATATGAACGTTAAACACATCACAATAAGTCATTTGCGAATGCAAAAAAAATTGTAACTGCGAAGTCATGGTTGGGTAGTGTTTTATATCTTCTAGTCAATAGAGTAGCCTCATCTACAGTCATACAGGAAATTTAAAATATTACATAGAAAAACATGTTCTTTTCCCAATGGCTTCGCAATGTAAGGAAACGCTAAGAAATGGATTAACAGATTTAGTTCTTAATGTATAGTCGTATTTGTTACAACCCTTTGTTACAACAACAGGCTGGCGGTCATAAATAAGATTAATGGATACCTTGTATCCAGAACCCTAAAACCCCAACGTTCCAAAAAAAGAAACAAAATCTATTATTCAGCTATCGCAGAGAACATTTATTATCATAATGTAATCAGGGCTGACAATATTATTCACTTTAAATCACCTGAAAGAACGAATTGACAGGCGCGTGTCAAATTTATCACTTTCGGATTCTTACTGGGAAAGGGGAGACAAATACACGCGAAGTGTTAAAGAACGAACGAGACAAAAATGTGAAAGACTGACATTGGTCACACGAAACACTGGCACAAGATCAACGATTAGCCTAGTCGGCAGTGCCTGCTGAACAAAACGTTCCAGGTTCCATTCTCAGTCGGACTTAATTATTTAAAGACAAGTTTTTATACGGGGAATTCCAGTATAAATTTAAGTATCGTGTTATTTACTCATTTAGTATTTATGTATTTATTTACATACTCGAGTGTTGTTGGACCAATATTGATATTAAGTGGCCTTATATTTTATACGTACATTCAAGGGATATGTAGAGAAGTTATGTTGATTTATTTACAATTACACAATTACAAGTGTAGGGGGAGAGTGCACGTTGAAGTTGAACTGGCCACGTTACTACCTTGAAATGTACTGCATTTCCTACGTTATCGTATTTCCTCACTGTACGTACGTGTTTCGGTAGTCAGTGAGATATGCCAGAGCCCATTCCTACCCCGTCCTATCCTATCTCTCCCCAATTTCCCAACCCTTTCTCTCAATCCATTTCTTAATCTCCGGCGGTAGGCAGCGCATATGGGGGCATGCCATCGTTTGTCATTTTGGACTGATGTCGACAAGTATCGTTGACGTCTATGGACGACAGTATCCACTTATACAATCAGGTGGATTATATGCTCGTCCGCCGTCTTTTTCTATAAAAAAAACACAGGAAAATTTTCCGTTTTTAATCCGTCCGCTTCAATTCCTAATAATAATAAGATACTTTTGTAATAATACACCTTTGTAATAAGACATCTAAATACGGCAGAACTGTAAAAATAATGCCAAGAGAATTCTAGAACAAAAGGAACCTTTGCAATATACGATTTCTCGTGCTATGTTTACAAGTAGCACTGCATAAATTGAGATAAATGTTCCAGTAAGATCGTTTTACGGTTTTGTTACACAATAAATCCTTTAACCCGCCACCGAATTGCACATTTCTGCAATACCGTATTGAATTTAATAACGTACACGATCTTAAATGTGCGACTGCTTACGTTATAACTTGTATATATGCCATTAAGAGAGAAATGTTGACTCTGGCAAACATTGGTTTTAGTAGTACAATAGCATTGTAATTAATACTGTTGACGTAGAAAAAACCATTCTTTCGGGTTTTCGCAACATAAACTTTGCCAAGGAATAAATCACGGAGAAAGTTCGTTTGAAACAGTGGTCCGTGGGTAGGAAAAATACGCCATTTTCATAAGGGGAAAAACAATAACTCGGGGCGTGGAGCAAGGGCCGCTTTTAAGGCCCATAAATCAAAACACGGACGATATTTTCAGTATAATAAGGCAGGGCGAGCACTTTCAGTGCGGGATTTTCGGGACAGATGGATTAGTGTTGTTTTTACGGTTCACTGCCGCTTTTTGTAGTTCACTTTCTGGCGATCACGAAGACCAGTGAAAAAGATTTCTTTCTTCTAACGCCGTTAATCAAGGTTTGTATTCTTGTTTTCTTGTTGATATGAAAGTTCTACATTCTACTATGTCATATTTAAGGCACTGAAGGCTGTAACCGCTCGTTAACACATTTGTATATTCGAAGAGAAACGTTAGGCGCTTCAATTTCACAGAACTATTGTATAAACTTAATAATAGTTTTTTGTAAAAATTAGCGCTAACTCAACACTAGTGTGCCTCAGCCTTAACCATTTCAGAATTGTGCTTTCAACCTCAGGGTTTAAAACCATCAAACGTTAAAATCTTGGACTCTTAACGCTCAACACTTATTTTTACAACACTACTCATAAAAATATTTTTGACTAATAATTCACAACGTTAGCTTAATTAGATTGGTGATAATCATGCATGTCTGATTTTAATTATTGAGCAGAACTCTGTTTCCTCCCGCTTTTTCCTTTATCGTTCTTCTAATAATAGTTGGAAAAATAAAACAATTGATTATATTAAAGTCATCATTTTTAACACTCATTAGTACGTACAGATGCATTTAATTCAATTTGCCTTTCAGTTTACATTCCTAGTTACAACTCAGTTCATTCACATACTCGTATTCAATAGCTATCAACGTTCCCTCTCCTAAAGCATCGCTTAAGGCACGTGCGGAATGAGATTCTTCCTTTGTGTGCCCATATTTCACCCACCTACTAGGGTTCCTGGACACACCTAGCATGCGAAATATTGCAGTCGTAGCAAAAAGAGGTTCTAAAGCTAACAGAGTAAAGACTATAATCCATTGCACACATTTTCAGAATGACTAATACAATGTTCTTGCAATTCACACAGTAAAACTTGCTTTTAGGAAATTCGGTTCGTTGCGATGCGATAGCTGAACTGATAATTCAGTATAAACGAATTTGCTTGGAGCCCGAGACGCATATTTTTTAATACAGCTGCCGCCGGGATAAATCTGAATTTAAAGGTTTCACTGTGCAAGTTATCTGGTAAACGAACGAGCAAAACGTATTTTTAATTAAAAAACGTTTTCCTATTCAACTTTACTTTAAGAAATTATGGTTCGTATTCTTCATTTTATTCTTAGTTAAACGTACTTAAATTTCTATAAACAGCGATATCTACTTAGCCACACTTCCAAAGAAAACATTACGCTAAGTATCCAGTGCTCGTTATATGGTGACAAATTGTAGACATTTTTTCCCTCCTAAGCTTCGGGAATTAGCGTGATCAATTGCGCTCTTCGGCACTTCTTAACTGTGTCTCTTTTACTCCTGTGGCGTTGTCTCTTTCTAGCGAAAATTAAGGGAGACATTCAGATAGGAGATCTTCACACCTCAATCGAGCTCACTCCATTTAACCTACGCTTTTTTCTCGTCTCCAAGACTTGTAATTTGCAAATAGTTACGACTTCCAATTTCAATTCAAATACAAATAATTTTCTCAGTAGATGGTTAGAATATAAAATAAAATCTTTTTAACTTTTACATCGGGTGGGTACTTATTACTCTATCAATTTACTGTAAAGTTATATCAAAAATGCATTAGAACGTCAAAGTAGGAAATAAATCATAAACATACAAAGTAAGTACTTCATCGTTTTAAGACATTATAAGCAGACTTTTATAAAGCCGTTTTAAGTAGCACCTCACTTCTTGACACCGTCCGAAGAAGCAATAGCCGTAGCACAAAGATTCAACTTAATTAAAACTCGGCGCAGATTTGAATCGGTCTTAATCCTTTATTGGGCCACTTGTCGCCCATCAGTCCCGGCTGCGGGTGACAATTATGAGGCTTCGTAGTTATGGATGGGTTCACCGCCCACTTGGTGCCTAGATAACGCAATTACGAGTCCGTTATTTAGCGACGACTATTATTCATTGCGAAGGCCCTGCATTCAGCGGAAGTACGAAGTACTCTTTGAAGATATTGGCAGTTGAATCTTGGCTATAGAATTCAGAGCTGGGAGAGTGCTAATATTGAATTGCAAGTTACTTTGAACTTTTTAGCTGAGCTGTTTATCGCGCAGCATTTTATTAAACACAACTAGGTACTTATTTTTAGTATTGTATAAGAATAATATACAGTTGTGAAAATATATAATAAGCGGTGTAGTTAGAGGTATCTATTCTCGATTGTCATGTTCCACTTAAGTACGAATTTTTAAATTACCATCAGCTCGATGGTGAAGGAAATATCGTGAGGAAATCAGCATCCAGGAAAATTAAAAATATGGTACCTAACTCTTTACATTTATTTCAAATTCTCAGACCCCTCGTGATTCTTAGGAGATATTCAGGCCCTGCGGTGGAATGTTACAAGTTGATATCATATATTCTTCTTAACCCGATTCTTATTTCGATACGAATGATAAAATAAGAGAATTTTTCATTGGATGTGCTCGTCACCACGCATAATGTTCAATAGGTACGCGAAATGTTCAATACACATAATATTCAGGACGCAAAATGTTCAATACGCATAATGTTCAGCGCATAATGTTGAATACGCATAGGTAATAATATTACGTGTATTGAACGTTATGCGTATTGAACATTATGCGTTGCGATGGATGTGCCTAAATTTTCCTCGACGGAAGAACAGCAAGATCTAACAATATAAATAAATAAATAATCTAGGATATACTTTTTATTAATGCTTAAAATAATCTAATAATCTGGGGTACTTGGTGGGCATACAAAATTTATATTAATGTAATTTTATACATTATATATTTATATTTATTAAATTAAATATACATAATTAAATATTATTATTAATAAATAGTAAAGACATAGGTACGAGTACTGGTGGGTAGCCACAACATATACAACGTGCACAAATTAATCAGCCGAATTATAGTCGGTGTATAATTGGCTGAATATCGGAGAACACCAATCATAGATATCGATCGCCCTACAACATCCATAACACGGATTAATTATTTACCCGCGTTTATTGAAAACTACATGTACAATGAATTCACTATACCCATATAAAAAGAAACAAAAACACAACGAAACTTTATTTGGTTAGGAAATTTTATGACAATATATTAACTAGCAAATGATTAATTATAAATTCTATTGAATTAATTATATTATATTATTATTAATTAATTTTATATATAATAATAAAATTATAAATTAATCAATATAATTTATATTATATTAATTAAATTATATAATTAATTATATTGCGCAAATCAACGTAAAGAAACTCAGAGGAAATAGATATCAGAAAGTGTAAGGATAAAGGTGTCATTGATAGGAGAGAGGGTAAAAATATATTTTGCTCCTGAAAACATACAATAAGCGAATATTGAATACATTGAAAAAAATATATATTGGTAACAGACAGTATTAGCAACATTATATCGATTAGAAAATATTAAAATATCCTAAACTAACTATCTTTCCTCCATTAAAAACAGTGAAATGATGTGTAATACGTAACAATTATGTCACTGAATTCCACTTAATATAATATGTAAGTGACATTATATAAGCCTAGACTAGACTGCGAAGAATAATTGTTATTTGTTTCTTCTTATTGTATTATATAATATTGAAAAATATGTATATATTTAAAAATATTATAATGAAAAATATAAAAGAAGTTCTATCATCTTTATAATTTTATTTATTTCATTTGTATTTTGTAGAATTTACAAAATTTCAACAGCAAGCTGTACATATTTATTTTGACAATACATTTAAGGATTAAGTACGGTCGGCAACAAGTCAACTTATACCCATAGACGCTTTAGTGCGCTTCTAATTAGGATTAGAATCGAATGGTATTGGTCACTTTAGTCGACTATACGTGGTTACCAATATTTTGAGAAAGGAACTTTTGTCGTTAATCTATAGATATGCCAGTCCCACTGCACTGTTTATTAACTACAAACACATAAATGTCCTAAATAAAAGTAATCGATATTTTGCGTAGTACAATTTGTATTCATATTAAAGTGAATAATTTGACTTCATATAATAACAAAGCATACCAACAACAGTAAACAAAGTATAACACGTAGACATATATTCTTCCTTAAAAAAATAGACAATGTCTCAATAAATTCCCAATATTCTCGGCGTAGCGCGACGTAAGAATTTCCCTCATAACTGAAGCGCAGACGTCGCCGGCATACGTTTAACCCCAACAACATGCTGAATTATTCTTACGACAATATAGAATGAAAGGCCAAGACTATTGTCTATAGATAATACCCATTTGTTGACAGAATTTATCAACACATTCAATCGTTTATAGTGAGAGCGGCGCTACTATTCTAGCGGTTCTTGCCGCAATAGGACAATTTAATAATACAAAATAGACAATAATAAAAGATCAAAGGTTGATGCAGATTACTGATCATGGTTTGATGCAGATTCTATATGTTTCCACCAGCGTGTTTCCAGAATCAGTGAAAGTGGCAACACCCCCTTTCCCATTTTATCCCACCTCTTTCCTAAGAACATATAATGGAATAAGAGAGGACTCTGATTACATTATACTCACTACTCCCCAACGCATCTCAAGTCATCAAATTCTGTCCTACCAATGAGGATAATAGTATGAGGAAAACTGCTCATCCCATTATATCCTTTTCCTAATTAATCGTGATATCTCCCTGGATGACCTACGAGTACAACCGTATATACTTACAACATGCTAACGCTCGTTTTGACAGATGTTAACATGTATCGCATATGTCTATGAAAGACACTACTGTCACTATGTGAATTGTGTGCTCGTTTGCCATCTTCTCTCAAGCGCACTACCCAGATCCCGAAGAAAATGTAATATTAAATGTTTGTCCATTCAGAAATCAAGCCTTTTGGAGGGGGGCTACCAACTGATTTGTTGGTTATTGAGATTTTGATGAAAGCTTCGCTATAGGACTGCAAAACCAGTGCAGTCGAATTGAATGAGCGGAACAACCTGAACTGGGCACGACTCACGACTATTTTTTGTCGTCTATAACTAGTAAGTAGCCAATGATTAATTAGTTGACTACCAGTGACTAAACAACTAATCGAATAATTAGTTGTTAGTATTTCTACATCTTAATATTGGACGTACGGACCATCCCTTCATTTTATATCGTACAAAGAAATTACTCACGCAAAGAGCGTCGTTCCTAAGCTATTTCTTTATTACAACCATCCGGCCCTACCTGCCTCACTTCTCATGTTTTTACCACCCTTGAGGTTTTATTGGGCATAAACAAAGCCACCTGACGGCTCTTAATCTTAATTAGGCAAATGTAAAGGAGCCATTCAAATTAGGATCATAGTTTTTTAGGTAAAACGTCTTCAACAGAAGTAAAAAAAAAATCGTACGAGTATAATGAATGAAAATTAATTTTCGCATTCCTGTTTTAATTAATTAACAGAAACATATACAGTAGCAATAGGCGCCCCCTTATCCCTAAAACTGATCTCTTCTAAGTGTGAGCTACAGAAAGACGGTATTCAAACCACCAGTGTTTTCTAGAATCTTTTATTACAAATTTCTCAAGTTCCGTACCATCGCACCACAGTGACAATCCGAATACTCTATCTGTCAAAAAGACTTTGACAGATCGACTCGTTACGTTCCGAAACGCCATTCGTTTGCTTACTTCACATTTTGATTTTATAAATTCCACTACAAATAATAGAAATGTTTACATAAGTAATCAACGGCCACTTCCTGACCTTAGAGGAAGAGGTAGGCTATTACAATACAGTAATACAAAATAATAATGCAATACATAACATAATATAATGTATAATATATATATAATTGTACCTATATCATAGTGCAAAATACATAGTAAAAAATCATACTGAGTAGAGAACTGAATATATATATACATACATACACATGAAGTGAATAAAGTACAAGTACAAGTATAGTTACTGAACAAGTAAGAAAAAAGTGATGGCATCATTATTATCATTATCACGTGATTTCACCTACTGACCGTGAGGGAGCGCTCACCAATTAACGCTGTTATGCTACATTGAACGGATGAATTCACTTTTCCTTAAGAGGCCTCCGTAGGATGAGTTGCCCATACAAACGCAATACCAAAATAATTTATAATTAGTACATATTTCCACCATATTATGATATTATTCGGATTCGGATAGCATTTATCTAGGTTCCTGCTTCTTTTTTGATTCAAAATACTTACCTAAAACGAAATGTAAGCGAATTGCATTTTGCATGTTTTTACGGCGTAAATGACATGTTTTCTTCTTATTTGTTTCGTATTAAAAACATTAATATTTGTAAAATGGTTCAAGCTATAACATAGCATATATTGTCAAATTACGGATTACCAAATAAAAACTTAAATAACATTAAATTTTCATTCATCATTCTTGGTATTACAGAACACGTCCAAATATATAACAAATTCAGTAGTGCTATCGCGTCAAGCACGGGGCCTAAGCGGTCAGTCAAACAGAGATAGCAATTCTATGCCGATTTTTGCACTCGCTTCGAATTGTAGTTGTGGGCTTCGTACGCCGACCTCCTAATGTGAACAGAGTAAAGAATATAGTCCATCGATTCTCAACTTTTCTAGTATCTCAACCCCATGAAAATGAAAAGGCAAAAAATAAAATAAATAACTTCACGAAGTACTAATTAATATAATTAGGTATCAATTATATTTTTTACCGTTTAACATTTAAATTAATTACTAATTAATTAGTAAAAGGTTGTTCGTATCGAAGTGCTTAAATTTTCCTCACTAACTACGACCCCTGTATACGTGAGTGCAGATCTTAGGAGACGAGTTAATGAATGGTATGGTGTTTATATCCCATTTTAAAAGTTCACTTTGTTTTATACCAAGAAATATCTCTGTTTACCTTTAAATGGCGATTGTTTATTATCTAGAGCGGCGACGGGAGATGCGTATTGTTTTTCTTGGGTCGAGTGCGCACGACCGTCAAGGCGTATTTATTGTAAGGCCTTGTTAACTTGTAAATGTATTGCGGCTTGTTAGTGTTCCTTCTCTAGTGTTTTTGTGTGAATAATAAGGAAGGAATATCTTGGATACAATTAGCAAATGCCCACACACTTCTGGACATGGGCCTCCTCATGTACATTGTCTTGTATATGATTTTATATTTCATGGTATTTGGTTTTAGGGTATAAATGGCAAACAGGAATATATAATAATTCCCATTCCAGTTAAATTGAAAAATGGATATCGTTGTCTCCGCACACGTTGTTCTCTCCCGGTCACTACGGGTGACATTCTTTAAGCTGTCGTCAGTCCACCTGACCTAAGGCATCCCATGTTAATACAGCACACCTACTATAAATACCGTGAAGTAATACAACTACTTAGAACTACTTAGATAGGAGTCTTTCCACTGCTTTGCACAGATTATATAAAACAATTGAGAGATTAAGTTATTAATAGCAGTTATTAATAGTATTTAATACCATAAATATAAACATTAATAAGGATAATGAATAAGGTAATTAAAACAAAAATACAAAGGACGTTCTAGTTCGTCGGAGTTTCCTAAATAATTGAAGTGGATTAACTGGACGAAAGATACTCGTATATTATTTTCCGGGTAATAACTTAACAGTATGTACCTAAATATTCCTATGTTGGGGAGACGTATACGGATTTGTCCTGAACGAAAATTTGTTTGTAAACAAAGTTTTTAAACACACCCGTGTACGATCTTTTCATTGACATTCGACTATCTGTGGAGTTCATTAACACGAAAAATTAACTTAAAATTGCTACATTTATTATATAAATTTGCTAAATAGAAAATAAAAATAACATTACATATTAAATTTAAAAAACCATAACATTATATGTCAGTTAACTCAGAGTCAGACTCATGAGCAGACGCCATGGTTTCAGGTTACGCTGCAAGATCGAACACACTCTGTACGCCTAATCACTTTTAAGTACAAATTTGTAAAGTCTGTAACAGAATTGCAATTAAACAATTACAATTAACAAGCATATAAATACATGGGCGTGTCCACTTTCCGTGGATGTCGCAAAAGGCGACTAAGGAAAGCTGAGCGCTGAGGAACTACACCACCACTAAAAGAGTGGGCTCGCCAATGCGCTTATCCAGCGTGGCGTTTTAAGGCCACATATCCCTAATGTGCATGAGGGGGGTGGGGGGACATGTATGAACCGTGTCCAACTGTGGACGATAAAAGTGCTGGTTACAGTATACAAATACAATGCCTATAAGTCTGATACAATAAACTATAATTAGAGATTTATTTTTGTTTTAACTGTTTGTTTTTAAACAAATATTTCTTCTATTTGGAATGGAACCCATAAACTTTCAGTTAAAGATTCAGTAATGAAACAACTACCCCGTCTTAGACAGCAATATTAGATATGTGAACTTATTCGATAAATGCAGGTGATATTAATCTATCCGGTGCCATCTGCTCCGTGAGCTATCGAAGTTTAATCTAACGCTATCCGACATGTGCGTCACGTTCGAAGTGTCTTACAAAGTAGATAGGTTTCGGTGAACTTTGGTTGGCTTGTCACTCGGATAGGTAAGACTGGACTTAACGGGACGATTTTTTTTATTAATCTTCATGATGATGTGTAACCGTAATTAGCCTTTTTTCATGTTTTTCCTTAAATCGTCATGCTGGCCAAGCGGGTGGCGAATCCACCCTTTTCAAGGTGGTGTAGTAATTCCTCGGCGCTTGTGGTTTGGCTTTGTTATCCCTTAGTCGTTTTTACAACACCCTGGGGAAGAGATGCGGTAGTAAAGCTCTCCAATACCACAGGATAACGCGTAAACTAAATATAAAGAAATCAGCTGTACTCTTCCATACTGTAAGAGTATATAAGTAGGGTCTTCACCAGTCAAACGCGGTTTGGCCTTACATTAAAAAGAGAATAATTGGTAATCAAAAGCCATATAGCTTGATAGGTCTGTGTGCTGTGTAATGCTTAGTCTTTATCGTTTCGACGTAACCATACACACGTATTCGAGGATTTCTCGTACACAAATTTTAACTATGGAAGTTTGTTCACAATTGTTTACACAGAAACGACTTATACGCCCGATAGATTATTGCCCTCCTTAACTTTACTCAGTTATATACTAATATTTAAATTTAGTAGTAGTTTAACATTCTTAGTCACTTTCTAACCTATTTGAAGTAATAACTGATAGGAAAACATAGAAGATATTACACAACTGTTAAATATGGCCAGTCACACACGACTTTGCGCAATAGGGGCCACTAATATAAAAGAGACCAATTGGAGATTAAGCTATTAAATAACATTGTTGTTATTATTTTATACGAGTAAGTATAATATCTCCCGAATGACACAATAATCGTGGCTAAAGATATAGTGGATCGATGATGTTTCATCATATCTTGACTTGTCTTTTCTTAATGTTTTTTCTACGATTTACGAGTTATCTTCTTAAACGAACAAGGAAACACGAAAAAATCATAGTTAAAATTAAATAAATAGTACCAATTTAAAATTTCCAAACTCACAAAGTTCGCAAAGAACTCCGAAATTTACAAAATTATGTAAAACACAGTCTCCATAAGTATTTTTGAATAATTTTGTCATAAAAAGAATTAACGAGAAAGTAAAAGAGGTCTTACTATTTGTCACCCCTTTTAGCTAAATGGAATTAGGATAATGAGATTCATATAGGCGACGAAGGTGACACGGATGATATAATTGTATTTTAGATGTTACAAAAATAGCCAATATCACAGAGTTATGAGTAAAGAAATATACACAACACACGTTATAAACGTATGTAGAAACGTATGTACAAAGTTAGATTTAAACCTTTTTGCAAATCAAATCGCTACCATACAATAAAATCGTAACAAAATCGTGTCTGTCTGTGCTTACATATAATATTTATTAAAAAAGTAATTGTAGAGCCCGAAACAATGTTTTTGGAATTTTTGTCTGCCTCTGTAAACGCTCATCACGCAAGAACCAATAGACGGATTTTAATGAAACTTGGTACAGTTGTAGCTCATGTGCCGGGGTCACAACATATAGGGTACTTTTTATCCAGATCCATAATAAAATTCGCACGGAAATTATTAAAGTTGAAGTTAGTATAAAATTTCATTTGCGAGCATAATTTTCCTTGTTTTCAGCAATATTAACCGCTTTAAACCTTATTCTATTCAAGACAAATCGGTGTCAGTCATCGCGGTGCGACCACCTCAATCTGTCGGGCACAGTGTAATAGAATCGACAGAGGCGACGTCTGACCGCCGCCCGGATATGACCCGGGCAACTGACAGAATTGTGTAAGGGCCGATAGAGCTTGTTTAGTTTCCTTGTTGTGTGCAAACAATACTCGGTCTGGAGACATGTTGGTTTACGAAATTGAAACTAAGTACGTACTTACATTATGTCAATGAAAAAAGTATCTATGTTGCATTACAATAATTATATAATTGGCCGCGTGGTGGTGACTGGCTTTGGAATAGCACCACCTCATTTCTTCTCGTACTGGTGTCGTAAATGGTGATTAAGGGATAGCAAAGCCGCTGCCAGAAGTCCCGAGGAACTACACCATGTCTACAAGAGTGCACTCGCGAACCCGCTTGGCCATCGTCGAGTTTTAAGGCCACACATTCCTCATGCACAATCATAATAATATACATAGTTTTATAGGTTAATTAATATTGCATAAGTTAACTGCCAATGTAATAACAGTCTTGACTGCGAATAGTCCTTAAAAATAAGACCTTTCAGCTTGCAAGGACCCCTGTCTAAAAGGGCTTCTCGGTGTTTTGAAAAAAATAAATTGTATTTACGTAAATAAAAAATAAATAATTAATATAAATTATCTAAACTAATTTTTCTCTGAATCGAATACTTGAAGTAAGAAGATTGAAACTGAACAATGAATTACCAAATAAACCCAATTAATTAATTAAATAATTTGTATATTTCAACATTAAATCTACTTCAATAAATAGTAACATTAATCTACATATTTGCAATTTAGAACTATCTGTATCTATACCTATATAGGTATATATATATTAAGGTTAATATATATTAAGCACACTTTTATAGCCAAAATAAATCACTCCAGAAAAATAAATGGCACAGACTAATAAAAAAAACAGAGCGTTCACAAAGTCTCTAGTCCCCTGTCTACACTATGTCAGTTTGGGGAAGTTAATTGTTTGTTGGGTCGGTGGGCCGCACTGGGGATAGTCCGGATAGTACATCGCTCGTGTCACTACACCACAATAGTCTAGGGATGTGACAGCGTTCAGCCATATGACGCTGGGGATCGCAGAACTATGCAGCGCTGACAGGACATTCGAGACGCGGGTCGATGTTATGAATTCTAATGTGATTCGTATGTAGCTGAAACTGAAAAAACTGTTGATGTCGCGGTCCCAATGTAACTAAACAAATGATTGCAAATATGATTTACGTTTTGTTAAACTAAGATTCACTTACGGATTGTTACATGTAGGTTAATTGTTGATGCTTACCTGAAAATAAATTGAAACATTCGTTAGTAATCAATATTTGTTTACGCAATATTTTGAAAAGTTTATATTTCTATCAATATCGGTTAGTTATGAAAATAGAGGTGTGTTGTAGTTCTTTACACGGTGATTGAAATTAAGTAACATACCATAGCATCAGCTTATGAGTATGTCTCTCCACTACTGGATACAGACCTCTCCCACACATGGTCTTCCACTTGAGACAGTAAATGAGTTCTTGAATGGAGACCACTTACCGAGAAGCGTGGCGGGTGATGCCCTCCGGTCAGGTATACAAACGACTTAAAGAAATTAAGTACTTCACTTAAATTGGTATCCAAAAGGGACGAAGCAATGGACAAATGCTAGTACTGCCATTAAGTAGTTTGATAGTTGATAAAAAGGAGAATCAACAGAAATTAATTTACAATGACGTAATAATTTACAGTTGCGAGTAAATAAAACATCACATGTGTTATTCCTAGGTCAGCGGCACGCGCCCGCTGATCCCTAGTGAACAGTGTGTCAGTTGATTGGACGACGGACCTGACGTGAGTGGATTGATTCCGGGATAACCCCCCCCCCCCCCCCCCCACTCCCTTACTACGACCACAATATAGGCGTACGAAAGTAGGAAAACTCAGTTTTTCTTACGTACCTGACCTGTACGTACTCATACGTACTCAGTACCTGAACACGTATGTATTTGGGAGAATAGGATAAAGTGGAAAATGCGATTTATTTTACGGTAGTCTTCTATGAGAGTGGAGTAACTTGAGGTAAGTCAAGTGCGCCTAACGGCTGTGGTATTTCAGCGTGCATTCAAAAGCTGTGAAACGTCCAAGAGATATGAAATGAAGTAGTCTTTGTTATTTATCCGATAATAAAATACGTCGCATCATGATCACAATATATAGCAACAAATGTCAAAGATCATATTATACTATTTATTAGACAGTAATAATAATTAAATAAAGTATAAGTCCCTCTTACGTTTTAGGCTATAATAAAAGGCGCAAGTCTTTTTAGCATTACACACGTCTCCGAATTTTCCTTCTATCAGTTTCTTCATGATGTTTCCCTACACAATGACTTTTTATTGTTGCAAATTATGAAGTTTCACCCGTGAGGAACGCGTTGAGTTATATAAGCATTTTCCAAGATCTATATAGATGTCTTACTGCCTCTTACGTGTATTGTCGTGTACACGCATGCCCCCTACGACACCCCGAAACACGCTAGAAATTCCGCGACAAATATTATTACCGAAACTATCTCTGCCGTTTATTGACCTATTCGCCAATTTATTCTCGGCGAACTCTTTACGAATGCTACGCGTCATAACCTAACGTCTAATAAAAATCCACAGTTATTGAAATGTACATTTTATAGGTAGTTTGTTGAAACTTGTCCCTTGGGACATAAAAATGTTTAATAAAATGTGTATTTTGTTGTCATTTTGTTTTTTGGTGTTTACAAATACAATACAAATACAAACTAGTTTAGGATGTGACCGTGTCTGCAGGACGAAAGAAACACGAGATTTGGACATATGTATATGTGGAATAAAGATAAATAATTATTTTTATTTTAATTGATATTTGTATCATTTTCTATTGTAATCCAGTGAATTTTGCCTCCTGCTTGAAGTTAATTTAAATCATTTGATTAAAATAAAAAAAAACACTTAATTTTAGTCATCATTTAAATCAATGATTTAATTAAGTTGATTTATATCACTCACCCCTACCGCAAGCAACGATTCGTCTCAGCGAAAAGCAATTGGATTTTTCCATATAACCGACGTCATTATGCATGAGATAGCACAAGACATCAAAAAAAGTACCTATCACCGTCACCAGACCTTTTATCGTCCACTGCTGGGCATGAGCCTCCTCAAGCATATTATCCTGTGCATGAAGGATATATGGTCTTAAAACGCCATTTAAGAGGGTTGACGAGTCCACTCTTTTAAAGGTAGTGTAGTGCCTCAATATGGCTTGTTGTGGCGACTTTGTTATTCCTTGGTCGCCTTTTACGACATCTACCGGAAGAGATGGGGTGGTGTTATTCTAAAGCCGGGCAACAGAAATAAAACCCTATAAAAGTATAGTATATACCCACTAGAGATGCGTCGAGTACAAGTTTTACCGAGTAGCCGTGTACCGAGTATTACTCGGTTTTATGTTAGCCGAACCGAGTATTCGGCCGAATTACTCGGTTCAGTTTGCGCAGAGGTATGGGGCGCGAAAACACGCTTAAACATGATCGCGACCATAACCTGCCTCTGTTAAATTTAATTGTTAAATTAACTGTCAATTAATATATTGATTACTTTTTTACTTGTTTGCATTATTTAATTAAAATTAATAAATGCTCATTACTTTATTAAATATGCTTATTTTGATAACGCTCGCGTCTCTCCGACAATCGATTTTTTTTACACTATATTATTTTAACCGAATATTCGTCACTTAAACCGCGTTATTCGGCCGAGTACGAGTACTAAAAAAATTGCCGAGTATGCCGAGTACCGAGTATTAAACGAGTACTCGGCGCATTTCTAATACCCACTTATAAACAAAGATCTTAAAAATAACGTGAATGAGATAAAAGGCAGTGGCTGAATCCAAACAAGTGAACCGAAAAACTGTAACAATCAGACTCGTTTCCACTCCGCGAACTGACAAGTTCACAAACAAGATCTGTTTCATTATAACTCGGCACACAACGATCCGTCTCGGGGGATACGATTGAGTTTTTACACGATTACAGTGAAGCCAAAAAGGAAAGTTATTAATTATGTTCATGTGTAATTATGTATTTTTGCAGTTTATGTATGAATGTGAATTAATTTGTATGCTCGTAGTCAGAATCACTGGATCGACTTCAACAAAATAGATCTTGGTAGCATGTTACGGTTACTTTTAAAAAAAAAATGAAATTGGCGCAGGAACGAAAAAATGAAATTGGCGCAGGAACGAAAAATCGAAACCAAAAACATTATTCACTAATTTATTAATCATTTATTGTTAACAATTAACAGGAATATAACATATTAACATTCATGTTAACAGGAATAAAGAGTAGAATTCAAAAATAGGGTTTTATTGTTGAGGTTAAAAATAATAACCAAATAAACAGAAAAATGCAAATATATGGGAATTTGATTAGGAGCGTAGAAACATTGAAGATGCGACTTCATGTGCGAACGGAACATACTAGGTATATTTCTGATAAATAAAAAAAATGTTATAAAACTAAAATCACACTCCGCAAATGGTTCAAATAATCTTTAGGTCTAAAGATTTGGATTTTTACTAAATAATAATTTGTTTTTGAGGTCTTTACTTACAAAACAATATATTTCAGTATTTTTTTTATATTAGCGTGCTTACGGTTTCTTTGTATAATAAAAGCACCACGAGTAATTATGTAGCTAGTAGGATTCGAACTATTAATTACACATATTTGGGATTTTTTTTTTTTTGCAAATGTACCTACACAGAAGCAATTAAACATAACAAACTATCGTTGAAATCATTAAAATTTTAAGACCATTTCAAATGTTAAACTTGTGTTTAGGTTTTCTGGAATACATATGCGTATTATTTATTCATGTTTGATAAATCAATCTCATAACGGCGCGAACGCCTCAATTCCATCAGACGCCTCATTCCCCTGTCACCTGCGACGTAAATCGTACGCCATGTATCAAAAGCGTTACGTAAATCACGAATCATTTTACGGAACAGCAATACAGGACCGGCCATATTTCACGACGTCGCGTTTCCTGCGTAGACGTATGGGAAATATTTGCGGAGTCAAACGTAAACGTGGCCGTTTTAAGTATCCCAAGTCAGACGAGATAGCGTAGTAAGGCGACCAAACATAATTTTATGACTCCTGTATTAATTCTTCATTATTACCATACGATCAGCCTGTCTCTCCACCGCTGGATATAGGCCCTTCCAAGGCTCGCCACCACACTACGATCCTCGGTTCTTCTCATCCAACCACCGGCGGCGAATCTTACTTCCAACAATACAATATTAATACAATGCAATACAATACAATATAAACAATACAATGCAAATCGTGAATTTTTTACACACTTATACAATCATTAGATACAAAAAAAGAACAACGAGTATCAGACTTTTATGGCACAATATAAATTCAAATTACTATTAAAAAATGTTCTCATGTGAAATATTTTGATTTAATCGTTGTGCCACGTTTCATTTATCAAACTCTAATCAACGATGATTAAATACGCTGACGCTAGCCCTGACTATGTAAGCGCTATCACCTAGCTGTGCATTTAAATACACAAAAATTGCAAATTATCAAATTTGTCTTTGATACGACACATTGTCCCTGCCCAAAACGTGACTGATATAGTCTACGTTCACGGGCGACGCGCGGCGGTAGGGCACCGCCTTTGAACTCCCACATGAAAGCACGCCGCCCGCCGCGACGCCTCACATTTTTCGCAAGGAATATTCAAAAATAGACGCCTCTCGCACGCTCCTCGGAAGTAATGAAGCTTACTTTATAAACGATTCCAGTGAATTTCATACATCGCGGAATTTTATTGGAAAGGTCACGATTTCTCCCCCCACTCTCTCCGTCTCTTTTCCGTTGTTATAGAATTGCGAGTAAGAATATTCGAGCCCTTATTTTATTGTTTGCACGTTCTTTGTTATTATGTTATTTGTAATTGTGTCCCAAATTCTCTCCGCTGCTGTCACATTTTAGTATTTTGTTACCAAACGAGAATATTTTTGTGTTTTTATTACTAAGGCTTACTTAGGAAATGTTTCTAAGAGATTCTGCGTGAGATGTAAGGTAAACAAAGATTTAATTAAAAAGAGAATAGAGGGAAAACAGTTAACTACGTTGTTTACTTACAAATATGTCTCGGTAGATTGGAACATACGACGCCTTTTGTCTAACCTGTAAATTTTCTGTTAATTAAATTAATAGCGGATGGGTATTCTACCCATCCGCTTATAGTTGATCATGCGGTTATATCAAATATGTTAATTAAAAGAATACCCATCCGCTTATAGTTGATCATGCGCTTATATCAAATATGTTAATTAAAAGAATACCCATCCGCTTATAGTTGATCATGCGCTTATATCAAATATGTCCGCAGTTGCTTGGAAGCGTTATTTACGTCCTATTAAACTATTGTATCTCACACTCACACTTCCTTCCTAGGTAACATGGCTATCGGATCCTCCCTTGTATTTTTCTTTTTTACGAACTATTGAAATTTTAGTGCTAAAAATAAAGTTTGTTAAAAACAGAACGGACCACCCGTTTGTTCAGTCAAGGATGTTTCATCATATTTATATATATTAATTAAAGCCCATGGGTTATATTGTAAAACAATGTTAGTAGCTACTAAATTCTACAAACTAAATATTATTATTATTTTTTTTTTTATATATAACTTTTTGTCTTCCAATTTTGTAGGTATAAATGAGTAAAATTTAAAAATGAGTTTTTTTATATACGAAACATAATTTTAATAATATTGGGTTGATGCATAATTATTGCGGCTTTTTTTCAACGAATTTTATTCAGCAAAAACGATTAAAATATTTAACAAAAACATGTTTAAATGATTATTCCGGAGCGTAGTCACCATCCACTTCAAGAACTGCTTCCCATTTGCTTGGCAGTCGGTCGATTCCACGGGCGAAGAAGTCACGATTCTTGGAAGCGATCCACGCTTTAACATCGGCCACCAAGTCATCCAAATCGTCGTAAATTTTGTTCGTTTGCTAGTTTTTCAACGACCGATTGACGTGGTAGTCTGTAGGAGCTTCGGTCGGTGAATATGGCGGATGTGAGAGCAGATCCCATCCCTTATTGGCGAACGATTCGACGACACGATGTTCAACATGAGGACGTTCAACATTTTTTCGTGGTCGTTTCGCTTCGATTGCAGCGTGAAGGTGGTCAAGTTGAGCCAGATAGACGTCGCTGTTAATGTTGAACTGCCGTTTGCCATTTTTGTCCGGAATCCGCCACTGTTGGCCTTCATCATTGTCATTCCATCAATAGCAGATGCCGTTTGAGATGATTTCCCAGTGGATGATTCCGCTTCTGTCCCATCATACACACCACATAGCCTTCTTACAATGGACACCTTTTGGTATTCCTTTTGGAGAAACACCCGGCGACACGCAAACCTTCTTTCTTTTGACGTTTTTGAAGAGTAGCCATGATTCATCACCCGTGACGAGATTCTTCAGAAACGGAGCTTGCTCATTTCGTTGCAGCAAATCAGTAAAAATGCGTACACGTTCTGCTTTGTTGTTGTCGGAGAGTTCGTGGGGGACCCATCCAGCCAATTTCCACACCTTTCCGAGCTTTTTGAGACGACGGACGATCGTCGACTGGTTGACATTAAAGTCACCGGCTAGCATCCGTGTTGTCAGACTTTCGTCTTCTTCCACGGCCGCGAGAAGGGCCTGGTCGTTGAACTCCGATGGTCGTCCTCTTCCTTCTTCATTTGCAAGATTTGTGTCGCCCGTTTTGAACCTCTTGAACCATCTTTCAACTTGGCTTTTGCTGATTGTTCCCTCGCCGAAAAGTTTGTTGAGATCGCGAAATGACTCTGCCGCCTTCCAACCTTTCTCGAAGTGGTACAGCATAATGTGGCGAATATGAAGATGATTTTCGATATGCATTTCTGTTAATGAAAGAGAGAAGATTATTTTTATGAAAAAATAATAAACAAAACGCCAATTTATTCAAGAAAAAAAAAGGTGAAAAAAGAGCCGCAATAATTATGCATCAACCGTATACTATATCAATGTTAATATAAAAAATTCGTGTTTTTAAAAAGGAGATCTCAAAGAACAATGGCCGAATTATCATATAAGGTCGGGGAAAAAGTTTCTTTGTATTTTATATACAAATTAAGACAATTTTTTTAAAAGTTTAATTTTAATTAATTATTATTTTATATATGTGCCGTTTTGTTCTATAACTTGTTGTCATCTTGTAGGTAATGACATGTTTTATTGTCGTAAGTGATCCACTTTTCATCATCAGTGATCAATCTTTTCAAAAATGGTTCGATTTCATTGCTGTGAATCCAGACTTTTTCAAATGAGTCAAAACTGTTTTGTGGTTAACGCCCAGTTCATCAGCAATGTCGTAACTACTTATATGCCGATCTTGCTGCACTTTTTCACAAATGAACATCAACTTTATCGGTAACAGGGCGACCGGAGCGAACTGCATCTTTAACATTAAGATTTCCAGACTGGAACCGCTTAAACCAACTTTGTGCCACTCTTACCGACACTGCATTAGGTCCATAAACGGCACAAATTTTTTTCGCGGCTTGTGTCGCATTTTCCCTTTTTTGTAATAAAACTTTAAAATGTATCGAATTTCTTCGTTAGATTCACTCATTTTCTTGGACAGAAAAAAAATTGACAAATGGTGGGAAACAGTTTATTCTTTTTTTTTTTTCTTTTTCTTAAATGTTACTTTTTTAATGGTAAGATAACCAGCCAGGAACAAACAGTTCAATCAAAGATATTGGATCACAACATCATACATACAAATTACGAAAACACTTTCTCCCCGACCTATTACATGGTTGGACCTGACCGCAGGGTTCGAAGTGATAATTATCATCAATGTTAATATAAGTATTAATTGATAATTATCAAGATAAATACAAGTAGATCTTGCGAAGAAATAACAAATCAAGATACTGATAATTCATTCTTACTTTTATATTTGATTCGCTACTTTTCAAATTCTTACTCAAAGTTGACGCACGAGAACTCGCGCCACTTGACGTTTATGTCGGGGGTTTCCCCGCCTCGTATTGTGTATAGTCCCTAAGTATCTATCAATCTGATAAAGCTTCAAAATTTACTTTCATTTTTAAATACGTTAATCAGCAAACGAAGAATCTGAAATGGCATTTAAGTTGGATTTTGAATTCGGATTCTTCAGATACAGACAATTCACATCCAGTTGATGCAGTAGAGGAGGATGAGGATGATATCCAACTCATTAACTTAATTAGTGCTTAGTTTGTTGATTTTTCCTAAATTTATTTGTAAGTTTTGTAACTAATTATGAAACTATGCACACAAAATAAATAAAAGACTATTTGATTATTAAATGTATACCTACCTATATTTTAGTACTATGCGACTTCTAGCGTAAAAGTTGATAGAAATTGTCAGTCAAGTAAAGATCGGTTGGTAAATATTTGTCCTATAATTATCATGATAATTATTGCGTTAATTGTAACGAGATTCACGAGGCATATTTATCTTGATAATTTCCATCCCTGTCTGACCGTAATAGTCACGTATATAAACAACATATAGTAATATTAATTCGTTCAAATAAACGTAATGAAATTCTGTTAGAATTATTTAAATGCAAAGCCACAAGAAATAGATATATGTAATTGAAAATATTTTTGAGGTTAGGAATGTGTAAGTGAAACGTTAAAGTAGGCGTAAATGTAAGTGAAACGTAACTAAGTATTTCTTATGTTGTAATTATCATTTACAGATGTAGTAAACAATTTATTAGGTATACATTAGAGATTACAATGTGTAAAGTGCCCTGTTGTGTGTAAATAGCAACAATTTTTCCGAGCAAGTTCCGAGAACTCGTGACTCGTAATCGTTCGTTCGTGTCTCGTCCATTGATCGATACGCGCGCGGACCGACCGCGGAGCGGGGGAAAGTGACTCAATCCCTGATTGAATCATTGTAATTCGTTCAGTATTGATGATTGATTCGATCTGCAAAAACTGTGATCGACACATGACTATTTCGGATATTCATCACAGACGAATAATAATATAAATACTATAGACCTAGTCACGGCGTGGTCACATGCCATAGAAAATGAGCTATACATAGATTTTATTATGTATATGTATATTATGTTATATGTATTAGATAGTGCCTTTAAACGTGCTTTATAGTTTGGGTCGGCACGCAGAGTGGGATGCACGATAGCAATACCATGTCTCTATTTTTACGTCATCGATACATAAACGCTTCTCTTTACTGTTAGACGGTGAGGGAAGATATCACTATGTCTCTAGGTTTCTCTGTCTACGGATATGCATGCATGCAACATTCGTTTCACATTTGACGTTTGTTTCACTATTTGACAGACATTATTGACACTATTGACTATTGATAGACATTAGCAACTGCCAACACAAAATTAAAAATATGCGTTCCATTTCGACAATTTTAAATATACCTACTATTCAAAAATGGCCGACTGAAGCGCATCATATTTACATTTAAACAAAAATCCATAAAATTATGTCCTGGCTTTTAATTGATAATACGATAATACTGTTTAAAAGAATGAAAAATTTGCTTTTTTTAGGTGCCATTACTTATGTCATTTATAGACGTTCTCAGGTCCAATCTGGCCATTGCTCTTTCCATAGCTTGTATAAAATGATTTTCTCTAATTGTTTTTTATATTCCTGCAATACTTTTTGTTAATCTACTAAACAAGTAACAACATATACTACGAGTACCCACCAAAGTTGTTAATAGTCTGCGCATGCTTTGTAGTTCTGTAATTAATATGTCTTTTATCAACAGATACAAATTTTTCTATGTAAGTGTTCATATTGAAGAAGAAATATAATATCAATGTAAGTGCTTAATTTATCGATTTTTAGACGTTTTTTTGTTACCAAATAACTCTTCAATATATCAACGAAACGCTCTTACATTTAACATACCCGTGGGACGGATTAAAACATAAGTAAATACGTAGTTTATACATTCTAAAACATGGACATAGCTAAGAACAACAGCTACTCTAATTATTTATTACTTACGCCTGTGCATATTAAAGCTGATCGATATAACACTCAAACATAGTAAGTAGTATGTATACAGCTCACATCATCAAATTTCCTAATTACCCCATACGGTTGTCATGGCAACACTTATCAGTATGACCACACGATGTTTATTTAGGACTGTTGTTATAATGGACATGGAGTATGTTTTGCGTCGGGATTTTCCACCCAATTGCTGAAACTGATCTTAAACTGCCTCAAATATTTTTATGGGCGGATTTTTGGTAAGTGACACTTTTTAGTTAGTTTTTGGACAGGCAATTAATTTATAGCTATTTATTAATTTATATTTATAGAAAGAAAGAGTAGAGAGTATAAAAGAAAAAAGAGTTTTCCATTCGATGGGATGGAATTGAATAGAATGGGATAGAAAGGGAAACGGACCCACGTGAAATAGTAGTATGAGTTCCAAAGCAGATTTCTGTGATGCTTGGGTGATTGGTACGTACCATTGAAATGAAAATGGTCAAATGTCATTAAGTTACAATGTTGAAAGACCTTATGTAGGTGGCGAGCCTTGGTAGAGGCCTATTTACAGCAGTGGACATAGGTTGATGGAATGGAATGGAAAACCTCGAATCAATGAGTAGAACAAGAACGCCCGTCGGCGAATGGCGCATTCCTACACGTATTAATTTTTTCACCGCTATCGTCACCAACGCTACGCTGGCCAAGCGAATTGGCGAGTTCACTCTTGTTGGGATGGTGTAGTTTCTCAGCGCCGTTGTTACTTCTTAGTCGCCTTTTACAACACCCACGGGAAGAGATGGAAAGAGGAGGTCGACACCACACAGAGTTCTCTGAACTACCACTAAAATTATTTTTTAAATAGTAGATATATTATTCTAAGAAATATTAAGGTTGCCGACATAGTTCAAAGGATCAGCAAGCTGAAGTGGCAGTGGACGCAAGATCGATAAGCGATGGGGGAAACAAACGAGTCCTCGAATGAAGACCACGTATCGGGAAATGTAGCGTGGGACGCCCTCTGGCCAGGTGGCCAGAAAGTCGCCGATAGTGGCTGGATGAGAAGAGTGGGACACCGTGTGTGGTGGCGTACCTTAGGAGAGGGCTATCTATATCCAACAGTGGAGAGACACAGGCTGATAGTATATATGTATATTATCCTAAGACATACCTACAGTTAAAGGGAACACGTCTTAGAAATACACCTGAAAAAGCCGAAAGTACTCGCCGCTCTATTTCAGGTGTGCTGGTTTTGTGTTCCTGACCTAGTAACAACGTTCAAAGCCTATTTAGAGCTTCAAGCGTCATTTCGGAGCACTGGGAATAAAGCACAGGAAAATTCATATTTTTATTTATTTACTTGAGAAACGTACTAGATTTCATAACTACAATTCACTTACACTTAGTGTAATTTAATGAAAGTGAAATGATAGTTATCACCTACTATTAGTAACAACAACTCAATACAACGGGCAAGCAAACATTTAATGATGTTGTTCTTTATTGTAGGTACTGAATTTTTTTTTTCTAAATCAATAATAACTGTAATAAGTTTTATCCTTAATAAGAAATAGAATATGTATTTGCACATAGACAAATAATATATAAGTAATTATATGTAATAACAATCTATATCAATTACATACATTTACATTACAATGCTTTGGTGGAAATTCAGTGGTGCGGGTTCGTTTGATTTGGAACTGAGGATCTCACGGCTATGTGTCGAAGCACGTCTATTTCAGTGGTGTGCATCGGTCAGCAGTAATGGCAGTACATAGGTATATATAAAGATTGTTTTTTAACCGACTGGAAAATATCTGGAGTACTAATAACACAAACTATTACCTGCAAAATATATATGTATTTATATCCGATATGTACCCGAACTATACATATATACTATACATGTGGTATTGTATGTTTAAGTAAAACAAAATTATTAAAAGTTATTTCACTAAATTAATTAAATTTAATTTATTAGTTATTTAAAATTACTATTAGTTTACATTTTTCTCTAATTAAATGATAATCACCGAATAGCTTCTGTTAGAGGGTTTTCATTGCTTTATATCTTTTTTTAGAAATATTATCCCTTTCGGACCGGCGCCTAACAGACGAAAAAACTTGTACTACTGAATATGAATTCTAGGTAATTAGAGGCCGTAGATTACGAATCTGGAAAATTTTTTTGGAGTTTCCTACGCCATCTTGGAAAAATTATATGCCAACAATTGTATTCCACTGGGCCCATCCTGACCTACGCACAATTTAAGGCGGGCCCAATCTTTCTACTTCACTTAATTTTGACTTGAAGTAAATAAATACAAATAAACGCAAGAAATTAAAAATATTTATTGGAGAAGTTTAACACTTATTAAATTGGTTTTATACAATAAATCAACTTTAGAGCACGTGGAATGAGATCAATTTTCTCAGTATCAGTCTTGAATTGCGCTTATTATTTATATTTAATCTTTGCTGTTTGGAATGGATTTGCTGTTGAAGGACTTCTTCTGCCATCTTAGCTGACTCAGAGGAATGTTGTCCTCGCCATCTGAGTCTGAGCCTGATGAAGAGGAGGCAGAGTCGTCAGTGTCTTGTTCAGTTTGAACGTACAAATCTTCTTCTTCGTTATCGCTGCCGTCGTCTCCAGACTTACTTAGCATTTCTGCGATAGCAGCATCATTTAAAACTCGGTTCATTGTGCAAAAACTCTGGAAATATGAAAAATAATAATACACTTAACATACACATTAGGCTATGTAGGGCCCCGATGGATACAATTGTAACGGAAAAGTTCTTTAAGCCATTACACGAAAGCCCTTACTTGCAAAGCGTCATTATTATCACTAAAATGTACAATATTTATCTATTTTACTAATTATTGGCTCGTAATTCATTGCATTTACAAGTTAAATCAACTGTGATACTTACATTCGCCAAATCGGGGAGCGCAATTTTTCACCTAACTAAACGAGTTGGTTCATGTCCGCCGACTGACTGACGCGCAAAAATTTTGCGGGAGATGATCGTCTACTTACCGCACAAATGTCCAATATGGGGCCTGTCCACTATATACATAAAATTGATGAGATAAACTCGATCTTGCAACACGCACAATTGTATTGGACCGTTCCGAAAGGGTTATACCTAGGTTCTAGAGAACTTAGTCGAGAAATATCGTGTATCGTAATTCCCCGCGTACGTGTAGATACGCGTGCGTATGAATTTGACATTTTTTTAAAACCTTCGTGACCTTCAAGGACAGTGAGCATATATTAATTACATAATATTACTTATGTGTGTATATTTCAATATACAAATAAAACTACGTCATCGCGACAAATTCTATGGCACACATCGAAATAAAACGACATATGTCTTTCGATCACTTTCTATTTATCCAGACACTGTTAATGAAAGTGAGCTCGTGTCGCTGATCGGACGGCATATTACGCGACACATCGCCAACACAAAACCTCTCGTCGACGCTTGCGATACACCCTCCGGTTCTCAAGAGAGCGCTCATGTTTATTGCCTAGTGTGTGACGAGTTAGTTTTGATACGTGTCATATTTACCTACATTAAGCGGAGTCATATTTATAAGCAGTGGCAGTACTGATCGACGATGGTTGATCCCCTATTAGGGTATTTGACTCGTATTAGTATCCTATTACGGTAATTGATAGCTCCTGAAATTGACAACTTTTATGGCTTATTCAACAACTAGAAAAGCAACAAACCCATATCAAGAAGAATTTTTAAAATTGATTATAAATTTAGTTAGATATGAGCTTGAGGATATTTCAGGTGAAGACGTGGTGGAGAGCTATTGCTATAGAATAATGATGTCAGTATTTTATATTGCGATCTTAAATTGTGACTTCTAAGGATTTAAAAATAAGTTATGTTGAATTATCAACATAATTTATTTTTCAAGATATTTTAATGTTAAGAATTGATTACTATATCTGGTTACAATATTTATTTCACAAAAACAAAATACATATTACATACAATGTAATTTAAAACCATCCCAGATCCAGATTATAATCCAGATTTTCCCGTCAAGGTGAACAACCTTACCAAATTACTTAATTATTACCAAATTACCCAAATCTGGTCCGTACCAACCTCCCACGACGAAGCAAAACTACACGACGCGATGGCCACCAGTGCCAGCAGCGACTACGGTCACGGTAGGGCAGGAAATGCTAACGTGTGTTTAATTAGACTGCCAAATACGACGACTATTCTTGATGACGTATAACACATGGACTTTGAGGCACGATGAGAATGTAGTGGAGTTAGAAACCGAGCTACATAGAATAAGGAGGATACTCTTGGGTTATCGGAAGTCCGATAAAAGGGAGAGGAAAGTCCGATGAAAGGGAGAGGACACTATGATGTTTCAATCTGGAAACCTATTCTACTATCGACAAGGTGACCAATCATCCCAAGGCGGGGTCGGTTTTCTCGTTAACAAGTTCTTCGTTAACAACGTTGTGGAAGTATTCAGTGTGTCGGCCAGTATTTGTACTCAAGTTAAATAAAAGCTATCCATTAACGATTGCACATTGTACAAGTAACGTCTACGCACAAGGACGATGAAGTGGAGGTCTTTTGTTATTGCATAAACAGAGCCCTGAATCAGACTGTGAAGACTCGATTCAGCGTTGTTATCGGGAATTTCAATGCCAAAATGGAAGAACAAGAACGCGAAGTATCGAAACTGAGGCCGCACAGTTTTGGAGAAAGGAAAAACCGAGGGCAAACGCTGGTCAACTTCTTCGAGTTGGCGGAGCTTATTTTGATTTCTTTCTTCAAAACAAACCACACAAGAGGTGGATCTGGCAAAGCCCAGACGGTAGGATATTAAATGAAATTAGCTTCATCATTACAGACAAGAGGCGCATATTTAAAAACGTTACAATGTTCAATAAGTTCAAACCGAAAATGATTACCCACTTGCACGTGGCACCTTCGCACTGGAAAGATTTGTTTTAATGAAGGCCAATCCTCTTTCTATACGACCTCAACCCGTGTTAGGTTCCAATTCGATGCACTGGAAACCATGGCTAATGTTGAAGAAATAACCGATAACTTGGTGAGAGTAATTCGAGAAGAGGACTGTAAATAATTCAAACACAGCACAAAGGCAAAGAGTCCAAACTCTCAAGCGAATGGAACTGAGGCAGGAGAGAGTTTGCTTACTGCATCGCTAAACCAACAACTCTGAAGATGTCCGGAGACTGATATCGCAGACTGATATTCAATACAGAACGAATTGACGTGACGATGGATGCAATAAGGCTCTAGAGTTTTTGCTCAATCTCTTGGATGGTCAATAACGATAGAGTTTTCTCTATGCGAGACCAGATATCCTCGCAGAGGTTCAGAAGTTTTATAAGAAGCTCTACGCCGCACAAGCACTTGCGCCTGCAGCTCATGAGGAGAACGATCGCCGTGCGCAGTTAACCCGCCACTATACCGACGATATCCAGGACTTCAATGTGGTGAGGTTAGTATTGCTCTCGGTCAGTTTCAATGTTGTCTTACATAACACCGGAGGCGTGTAGTAGTAGTGTGGTAATGTAGCTCTTCAAGAAAGGAGACGAGGCCTTAATGAGGAACTATAGACCTTTTTCTCTCCTGGGCCAGGTAATTACGAATCGTCTTCCCCGGCGTTTACCGAGTTCCAGCCGCCGGAGTAGGCTGGGTTACGAAAAGGCTACAGCACCGTAGACAACGTTCACACACTACAACAGATTATACAGAAGACCGAGAAGTATAATCATCCACTGTGTCTTACCTTTGTGGATTACAAGAAAACCTTCAATTCTATCGAGTCCTGGGCTGTTCTGGAATCTTTACAGCGATGCCAAATCGATTGGCGATATATCGAAATACTGAGATGTTTGTATGACGGTGACCATGACGGTTCGAATCCAAGACAAGAAGACCAGGCCGATTCAGTTATAGACTCTGTATTTTCATAGATAATTATATTAAGCTACTGTATTGATCTAACAACTGTACCTAGTTGAAGAAATTCGCCAATACAATGGCTAGATCGGAAGACTGTGTATGGGAGGTGACTATACCCAGCAAAAAGTATATATCCATATGTAATATGTTACTATAATAAAAACTCTTTCTCTTTTTCATAAGAATGCAAATATTTCGACACTTACATAAAGGTATCATGTTCTCTCCAGGTTAAATTTATTTCATAATGTAAAAAACATGTATTTAATAATAACTTACTTATAATAAAATATAATAATGTTCGAATTTGCGGACTGCGCGGGCGCGGGTCGGCCTTTGTAGCGTTACTTTGTACCAACGCTATACTTTGTAATGTAAGTTGGGTATTCTGACAGAGAGCGCGCGTTGCGGACTTCCTACTTCGACTGGACGATATTTCAAGGAAATTACTGACAGGAGTAAGGAAAATTCCAATAAATCTTCATATACCAAGATGACAATAATAAATATTAGCCTCGGGCTAAAAAATATAGTATTGATATTTGATATATTGGTTTGAGATTGTTTGATTGTTTTGTTTAATTACGCGTATGTAACGACTATTCGTTTAAGCGAAATAGTGTTTTGAGTACGGAAGACCTTCCAAAGACCGCCATTAAGCGCCTCCCTGTCCAGCGCTCTCGGGCCCCCCGGGAAATTGAGTGTGGATGAGCAGGACATCACCAGGTCGGAACTTTTCTATTCCCTTATTTTTGACTCCGCATATCGCCGATGTTAAGACATACCTATACATAAATATATTGCGGGGTTTCCTAAAGCTTTATAAATTAGTAGTAATGAGAACGATATAAATTGTGTGTTCATTATCTCCGAAAATTTCAAATGCAAATAATTTTGAACATCGCTGTCGACATTCCAATGTGTTTTCAGTAGAGTAAAAGAGCTGAATATCAAAACTTTTGACGCGCACTACACGAAAAACCGATAGATAAGAATCCGCAAGATACTAGATAACCGCAAACTACAACTTTCACCACACACACGCACACGTTGCCATGGCAACCGGGCTGCGATCCCTCGGGAGTGAGCAATAACTCGCGCCCGGTTAATAGGGTGTCGCGAAAATTAGGGAAAGCAACGAGCTCCGGCACTAGCTGATTAGAAGCAAGGGAAAGGCGGAAAATTACTTAAATACTTGATGAGACACTGTCTAGCTTACACTCAGTAAATATTTACGCTGCTATAAACCGCGGTTCGTTTCGTTTCGTCTACGTAGTTTAAGGGCAGGTAGTATAAACACATGCTGCACTAAAATTAGTTTATGGGTGTACATAGAAACTGCACTTTTGCGGTCAATAATTAAACAAAGATCTAATAGCGCCTGTGGAAGTGTTACAAGCAACATTTTGTCTCTCATTGCCTTGCTTCATGTTCATTACGTTTTCTATTATTTTTTTATAATATTTTAAACACTGAGTGTATTAAAGCTACTTGACCATTTAAATATTGGGCCCGATTATACATAATTATTTGTATTTTTTTTTTTATTTTTGCAAAATATTTTCTATATTTGACCTAGGAAAAGGAAAATCGATTACGTGGACGAGGATCGAAGGCAGATGGGAAAGTTTTCAGCGTGGAGGAGGGAGCCAAGGAATAGAGGCAATTGGAAAGGAATAGTGGAAGCAGCCAAGACCCACAAAGGGTTATAAAGGCAAAGGAAGATGGAAGAAAGGTACCTACCTATATTTCCTAAATACAAAGAACAAAAGTTGTTTTCAAAATACGTAAAATTGTATTCACAGTTTCAGTTTTCGGAAATCAATACCATATCAGTTACAACTTGTATAGTCAACTTTGACAAATAATTGACAAAGGTCTCACGCGATACTGAACAAAAATAGTCGATAGTCTTTTCTCATTAACGAAGGTACGTGCCACATAATAGCCAGCTACTGCACTTTATACAAACACCTTAGATTAATTTCTCAGCTCCAATATTAATTTCTCAGAACTAGATACACAAGTTAATAGCGAAGTTGCTCCGAAAAGTTTGTAAGGATTGCCAGATACGCCGACAGTCAAATAAGTTTGTAGATTGAAATTTAGTGCAGCCCTCTTAGGGGAAGACACTTCCTCACTTATATACTTTCCTCTTACATTATTCTGAACAACTTGTACGTGTTATAAAGACTTGCTTCGTATAACTTCTGTAAGTTATAGGATTGGCTAACTGGTGGATTTCATAAATACATTTTTTTGCGTTCGTAGAGGAGTTTTTATTTATTTATTACAATAAACTATGTAGAAAGATCAGAAGTTCTTAAAATAAATATCAACAGTTTTACCCATTCTGGGCGTGCAACTTTCGTTAGTTTAATCTTACTAATTCCTCATTTACATTATTAAGGATTGTTAGGGATATACATAGATAGATAAATTTTTATTTCACACACACAAGTGATCGCGTAACGTGATAATTTCTTATTCTAAAAGTCATTAATAATATTTATGCAAACAAAAAAATAAAATTTAAACAAGGCGATAAAACGGCGCGATTCCATTTGTGTCAAAAGGGTAGGGGAGACCGAGGAGAGTTGTAACAGAGGAGAGTTGTGACAAAGTCGATTTCTTGGAACCTATGACCGTTAGCAAACTGGCAATGTCGCACATTTATTGCTTTTTCGTTGCACCATTTAATGTAGTTCGCGTCGGCGGCCCATGGGAAGCGGGTGTGTCTATACGACGTTTGCGTCAAAAAAATTGCAAAAAGTAAGTTTTTGACCAATATTTTGATATCCTATTATTCGATACGTATTACGTTAGTGTTATTGTGATAATTTTTATAATATGCATTGGCTCTTGACGTTTCATTGCATGATATTGTTTTTTTGGGCTCGCCTCGTGTTTGGAGGTTAAGAGTCATTATTTTGACCGAAGTACGATTTTCTGCACCGAGGAGAATTGTGACAGCTTGTCACAACTCTCCTATTTTGTATATGTTCTAGCAATAATGTTCGGCGGTGTGACTTTGCATGCGGAATTATTATGTTATTGTTTCAGAATGCCTAATAAATATGTAGGAATCCTATCCTTTCCGGCGGACGAAGCCGAGGACGTCCATCTGCTAGATGGACAGACGACCTCATAAAGGTTGCGGACACCCGCTGGATGCAGGTCGCTGCCGATAGGTCTAAATGGCGGACAATAGGGGAGGCCTATGTCCAGCAGTGGACGTCCAAGGGCTGAGAAAGAAAAAGAAGAAGAATAGATATGTGAGAAAAACTGATAGGGGCATGTCTAGTGTCGAAATATATGAACTGGCTTTTGAGAAGGTGACGTTAAGGGGTGAAAGTCTTAGAAATGCCGCATCCTCTTACAATCTCAACTACATGTCACTACAAAGATATATTAAAAAAGGAAAAGGCATATCAGGCTAACCTAACAGACGAGCCTCCATCTGTCGGGTATGCCAGTCCGACGGTTTTTACAGAAGACGAAGAAAATATATTGTGCGAGTATTTGTTGACTTGTGCAGCATCCAATTATGGGTTGACAACAAAAGACACGAGAAACTTGGCCTACATGTTAGCAAAAAAGCATAATAAGAAATTTCTGGCGTCGTGGGAAGAAAAAAAATGGCAGGAGAGGTATGGCGCAAGCTATTTATGGAACGCCATCCAAATTTGTCCTTAAGATTGCCTCAAGCTCCAAGCATAGCTCGCGCCACGAGCTTTAATAAAACGAATGTGGCCGCTTTCTTCAACAACTATACAGATAGATGTCTTGGGCAAGCATGCATTTGACGCAAAAGATATTTGGAATGTCGACGAAACCGGGATAACGACAGTCCTGCCCGCAAACAATAAACTTGTTGCCTCCACATCCACAGCTCGTAGTCCACTTGCCACTACATCCAGTGTATTCTTCCCGGAAGCACTTTGACTCCACCAAGCTCCACCAAGAAAAGGGAACTAACCTAATAGACGCAAGATCAAATCTGCTGTGCTAACTGACACACCTATTAAGAATGAAATTGCTGCTGTAGAAGCTAGTAGAAGGGTAAAGAACGTGAAGAAACGTATTTTTAGTGAGGAAAAGACGAAGTCTAAGAAAAGAAAAAAAAATAAACCGAATACGAATAAAAAGAAAAAGAAAATCGATGACGAACAGGACGAAGATCCAGAAAATAATTGTTCCTGCTTGTGTTGCCTCGAGCCCTTTGCCAACAGCAAATCAAAAGAGAAGTGGGTTCAGTGCATCAAATGCAATGATGGTCACATGAAGCTTGCACTGGAGGAGAGCTCCGATATATATGTCATAATTGCTTGTCGGACTAGATTTCGGACGGAACTTGATTTTAATTCCATTGATGTCACACAAATGCCATATTTTATTATTATTATGTTGATAATAGATATAATTTACATTAATTGTTATTGAACGCCATAAGAATGTATCAAATAATGATTAAAGCAATCTAAAGTAAGTAAAGTAAATATTGTTGGTCATAATTACATACCAAAGTTTGTTAAAGCAGTAAAATTTGAATAATGTTTATTATTAGTATTAAAGTTTCTTTTATTCACTAATAGTAGCATTTAAATTAAATTTCTTACCTTATAATTACCAAATACATAGTTGTCACAACTTATCTCGACCTCTGTCACAACTTACCTCGGTACTAGGAGAGTTGTGACACGAGGAGTTGTTTCAGTTTTTGTCGATTTTCTCATGGACCCCGATTATTTTTATTTATTTTTATGTTAATTTCACTTAGTGTATAGAACTAACTATGTTGAGTTATAGAGTTCATAGATGTAGGACTTTTATTGACTGAGATATGCTAGTTAAAGTGAAAATTGTCACAACCCTCCTCGGTCTCCCATATCCGTCTCAGCACAAACTGTATATTGTAAAAACGGCATACAGCGCTGATTTTCAGATGGAACCAAGACGCGTGAACGGGTGTAACAGCGGTGTCCGCCGTTCAACACGATTCTTAGGCCTATAGGATGATATTCCTATATTTCCTATATTAGGCCTATATTTCGAATACGGATATGTTTTTAATTAACTTTTTAAGAAATATATTACTAATTGAAAGCAAAGACAAATAAAACGAAATAGGGAATAATTGCAACTTTACTCTCATACAGAACAAACGACGAATCTATCAAATTAAATGCAAGACACAAGAACTTGTCAAATTCATATCATCCCAATTCGGCAATATATACAATTATTATTTGCAATAACATCGGAATGTTTTATTTCGGATTCGGTTATGGTTTCGAATATTTTTATAATTCGGATATCCGATGGTTTTGGTTACGGTTACGGAGCTCCATAACATGCGTAATTTACATTAATTAGTCTACGGTTATGAAATGACGGCTATTAGTCCATGAAAATGTTAAGCAAATTCGCGTTTGATTCGTTTGAAAGAACAGACAATGGATAAAGTTTCAAATAAAAATTAATAATAATAAAATATTTTTTTCACATTTTGAAAGCTTAAATTGCCCTTATTTAGAAATGTCAAATTGAAAACCGAAGTGATCATTATCATTGGCGGGCTGTATATCAATGGATAGGCTATATACAATCATAATAATGAGATTATGAGCAGTGATTATTTTTTAAGGTTCTTATTAGTTGTTCTTATAATTAGTATCATGTGATGTCGGCACTTTAGTGTAGCACCAACCCATCTCTTGGTGTGCGTGCCGTAAAAGACGACTAAAGGATAAGAAGGCCACTGCCGCAAGTCCTGAGGAACTACACTACCTCTGAAATAGTGGATTGGCCAACGCGCATGGGCATAGTGGCGTTTTAAGACCATAAATAACATCCCTCAAGAACACGACAAAGTGCGTGAGGAGGCCCATGTTTTAAATTCTTGTTTTGCAGTTAGCGCCACTTAGTCGCTTATTAAATAAATTGATAATGAGCTGCAAGAGTTTGTATTGTTTAGAAAAGCTCTATTGGCCAATATGTGTATATGTAAGGAATGTGTAAGAAACACACCATGTGGTCCGTATGTTCTGCAACGAGTACAGTATTCTAATTTAATACAAACTAAGCGAAAACGCTGCCAACCTAAATCCACATTATTTCGCGCCACTAAACACTATGCAAATGCAAATGTCTCGTCAAACTACATCCCCCATCTTAGTTTAGTTTCAATTCAAACTTGGACTGAGACTGCACTAAAGTAGTGTTCTCGTGAAATACTGAAAGCGGCCGCTGACGGATCTTGAAATTAATCCATCTTCTCTCAATGGAGAGTGGAAATGTAGGTATTAAAGGGAACGCCCCGCCGCGTCTCGAACGCAACCACTTCCGTAAAATGGAATAGAGACGGCTGAAGATTGCTATTGTACACTTTTGCTGTACTTTGTATAAGTATAACTTTAAATGATTAATTATATAATTAATTACATTTAATATCAATATATATCTATTACATTACACTGCTTAAGTGCAAATTCAGTGGCCGGGCCTGATTTTGAACTTAGGATCTCACGGATATGAGTCGGAGCACGTCTATTTCAGTGGTGTGCATCGGTCAGCAGAAATGGCAGTAGATAGATAAATATATATATAAAGATTGTTTTAAGTGACTGTAAAATGTCAGGAGCAATAATAACACTAATATAGTACACTAATAATAATACCAATAATAGCTATTACCCGCGATATTCGCCCAAATTGACGTCCGTTTAGCGTAAATCAGCTCTGCTTGTCTGTTTACATAAGACGCACGCCACTGCTCTAGCCTAACAGCGCTTGCATACTAACAGAAAAACTATACAAAAAATAACAGGAATGAATTACAGAGCGTTTATTCCTCTCGCGTCTTTCTATAGCCTTTGTATAGAGATGGAATCGCAATTTCGCCGAGGCAGTTCCGGTCCTTAAACATGAATAAATGTCATCATCAACTCCGGCCATTTTTTATCGATCATGCATTTTTATGAAAAACTGCTTTATGCCCTGTTCCCTTTCGGCTCTTTCGAAGGGACAAGACGGAAGGGAGTCTTCCTTTGATAGAGTGAAAAATAGCGGGCGTTCGAATGTTAACTGTTTACCCTTTAGGTACAGTTCGCGGTTGGGGACGCGTAGCTTCTTTGTGCCGAAGTCTTTTCAAACTCCAATTTTTTGATACATATTCAATCTAAAAACGCAAATTTATATAGGTACAGGATCACGTTCAATAACTTCCAATATTCGTGAAATGTCCTTTTTTAAAGATTTTTTTCTATGTAGTGAAATAAAGATTATTCGTAGTGGAAGTAAGTGCAGACAAGTCTATAAGACCCAAAGCAGCCGATAAGCTATTTATAGTGGCACTGTGTTGACACTTTTTCTCCTACCCTGACACGGAGCAAGTGTCGTCATCAAAGGCACTCCAGAGGCGCAGGTTAACAATGCGCTCCACCTCCCGCGCCCTTTGACCCGCTTGACGCTTTGTCGCCCCTTGGTGACAGGGACACCTATTATACACAATACATGTGTATATAACATATATGTGGTTGTAGGTAGATATATAACGTACCTAACAAATAATACACATAGAGCAGCAAAAATAACCAATTTTTAAAGTCTGTTAATATATCACGAATTTTGCTTTCAAATTTTGGAAACGCTAAGAACATCTAAAGTCCAATTACCTTTATGAGTATACAAACGTTATATTATTTTAATGGACAGGATGCAAAGTTACACAAACAACTATCTTTAAGCATATTTTTGAAAAATAGCTAAATGAACATTTTTCGAGTTTTTCGGAAGCTACAAGATGTCTCTTTCTCTATGCATGCATTGAATGTGCCCGACAGGTTTTAGATAGTGATTACAGGGCACACCAAACATCATAGCTACAATGTCCCACAATGTCGCTGTAATTATAAAAGGGATTTCGAGCCAATATGCACCAGTTACCCAAAACAGATGGGAGGATGATTTTGAACTGGTGGACACATGTGGCAAATATTCTTTTTTTTACTCTAAAGTATTTTTCGACTTTATACTAAAGAGAAGTGGCCTAAATTATTTTACATAGATTTATTTTTAAACGTCACTACCCAAGTATAACATTTTGGAACCAAGTACTCACAGCATACGCTGAGCTTGCCGACCTTTTGCGCACTGAGCTGTATAATATTTTGTCACATTTTTATATCACTGTATTTTTGTGTGTTTATGTATGAGTGTGGCAAATAAAGATTTTATTTATTTAATCAACACAATATTCTTGAAGAAAATCAAGACTTCGCGTATACGTTATTTTATAACCAACGCAAACAGAACATATTAAGCATTTATATATTTTGTCATATTAATTTGCCTTTTTGAAAGGTTCTTATACTTTTGTACTACTTTGTGCTTTGCCCCTTTATAGAATTCTGAACAATCCTCATGTGAGTGAGCACTGAAGCAAAATACATCCAGTGCTATTAAAATTATAGATTTCTGACCACGTTTCAAGTAAATTTTGTAAAGGTTAATCCGGTAAAATTACTAAACACAGTCAAACCGTTCAAAACCATTATATTCTAGCTCTTAAACTATTATGAGAATGGAGTAACCAGTTGCCTCTAATACTCATATCCACATATCTGATTTGTTTTTATCACGACCTGAAGTGTATACTTGTCAAGTTGTGACTTATTTTCTATTCGATTTCTCTTTGGGGCGTTCTTCTGTGGAACGCCTTTGCTATACATTTCATTCCACATAGCAATAGCACATGTCCGATTATTTGCGTAGAATTTTTTGTTTATAGCGTAAGAAAATAAGATTCATTTTCTTACACCGTTTTGTTTATTTCTACTGCGTTGTTTATTTATTGTTCATTCGTGATTTCATTTCGTGACGTCATTTCTACTTTCATTCGTGAAGTTGTAACATTTCTTTCCACTCTAGTAGAAGTTGATTACCCCCTTTTAACTATATCTCTTAGGGTAACACGACAAAGTCGTGAGTTGTGACTCTCGGTCAGTACCAATGAGTTGCCGCTTATGTACGATTTTTTTAAAATTGACAAAAGAAAGGTGGTGAAGGAAAGGTGGCCTGTGCCCTGCAGTAGAATATTATATCGATCGAATTATTCTTTATTCATTAGGTTTATTTCCTTTCATTATTACTATTTTGACGACTGATTAGCCCAATTAGTAGTGTTGGACTATAGGAAATGATCTAGTAAGAAATGATCGCCCAGCGAAGCTAAAAAATAAAGAAAAAGAAACATAATGATTATTTTTGAAAAATTAAGGCGAACTAAACGACAAATTTTAATGTCCTCTGAAATACGTATATTATTATATATTGACTGCGTAAATTAATCTAAAATGCTGAAAATAGACTATTTAGTTGGGAGAAGATTGGCGACTGCTGAGCACGGGACATACAAGAAAGCTCTACAATGACAAAAAACTTATCAAACATAGACAAACCATCGTGTGATCTGTGTCCCTACCAGTCATTCCCCTTTAAATTTTCTCCAACAAAATATTTTTAAAACACAAAAGCATATAATATTATACTTCCATCGATACTAAAAACCTGTCATCTGTCAAAAATCAATTGTTCATCTCTACTATACTTTACCTACATACTCATATGTGAGTTAATTTACCTAAAAGAATAAAATCATCTCCCAAAAAAGATTACGCTATGACTTTGATTGACGTTATTCTGATGTTAAACCTTATGAATTCGGTATCAGCCTATAATATGCCAGTACAGAGCACAGATCTCCATTAGGATACGACTAGGCCATAATACACCGTGGGGCCCTTATGCTCTAGATATTTTTTTTTATTCTCAAGCACGCGATTTTTTCAAGATGTTGTCCTTCAGTAGAAACTCAGTGGTAGGGGCCGAAGATTTGAATTCACAACCTCACGAATGAGAGTAGATACCCCCGGGGCTATCATCACTCTTACGTAATATGTGTTTTTTATTTATATTTATTGTTGAATATGTAGCTATTTATTTTATGTACGGATTTGTCCTTAACTAAATTAACCTACACTAATCTAGGTAGGTACATAGACATTCATTTTTCACAGCATTAAATTTTAGTCATGAGTAAAACACATGTACCCGTAGATTTATTTCAGAACTTGTTACAGAGTACTTTAAATACACACATCACGTACGAGGAGTTGATAATACGATTTTTGGTAGCGAGAAAAACGAGATTTATAAGCATAAAAAGATGTTGCCTTTTTCCACGCTAAAATGTAAATATTTATATACAGCGAATATGTTCATGTTATTTTACATATTCACGTGGAAATAAATACCTACTACATGAAGTACACATACTACGAGTACATAAAGTACAGTACATAATTATAAGAAGTGAATATTTACATAAACATTTTATTTACGATGACGAAGGTTCTTTTGAAAAACTTTAAAATTGTTTTAAATGCGAGATGATGATGATGATGATGAAGACGGACAGCAAGTTCTGAGAAGACCGTTTGTAAAAAAAGATTTGAATTAATAGCAATGGAGCATTTTATAACTGTAGTAAAAGTTACAAAATTATACTGCCTAAAAACACTATTAATTTTAGAATTAATTTAATAAACTTATTATGTAGATATAATTCCAAACCAATGTACTATATAGTATAAATGTGTTTAAAGCATAAAATAAAGTTGTTTTCGCAGTAGGTAGTAGGCTTAGCCAAGTTTCACTCGTTTAGAACTCAATTTAAGCTGATCAATTATCTCCTTTGATATTTTACAAAACTTACCATATTTATATAACTATTAGGTCCTTACCTATTAATATAACCTAAATTGCCGTTTTATATGGAAAATTCAAATAAAAAAATTTGGATGAAAATTATATATTAAATTAATCGAAGTATTGTTCATTACTATGAATGCACATTTGCCATTTTAATGGAAGTTGATTGATGCCACTGCTATATGCCATAGAAGGAATCGATGAATTCTCACGAAGGCGTGTTTCACTGCCTCATCGGAGTTGAATTTTTCCCTGTAAAAAGTTATCCAAATTCCGATAAAAAATGGAAATCAGTAGGCCTTTCTTGCCCTTGCCTTTCTTGCAGGTACTGGCAAATACAGTGGGTGACGGAGAGTTTCCAGTCGAAGCTTCTGTAACTTTGAGACTGTCTGTAGTGCAGTGTATGGGCGAGCTTTATCATACAGAAGCAGTGGAGTAAAGCGATTGACCAGACTCGGTTATTTGATAGCGAGCTTATCCATCGTCATTTGCAGTTCTTCAGAGTACACATCTGCATTAATTGTTGTGCCAGATCTCAAGAAGCTGTAATGGATAACAAGCACGGAATCGCCGTAAGCTTCTTTAGACTCAGTTTACGTATGGGACATTGTTTGGCTGTGTTTCCCGAGTTCAACCTTTGTGACGAACGTTTACGATTATCATACGGGATCGACTTCTCATCACAGGTGACATTCGATTTACAATCCCTTCATTAATGTGCTGGTTCAGCGAAGTAAGGCAATCTTTATTTGTAGCTGACTTTCATTAAGCTCATACGGTCCCCACTTTCCGAGCTTCTTCACTTTCCCGATTTGACGCAAATGAATCATTGTCGTTTTGTGATTTACGCCGAAGGCTGCTGATAACTCAGACGTGGTTTGAGATCAATCCGCTTCCACTATCTCTTTCAATTCGTCATTATCGACTTTAGTCTCCGGTCGTTCGAGGGGCTTGTACTTGAGGTCGAAATTTCCAAAACAGAAACGATGAAACCAAAAACGCACCGCGCGTCCATTTGCAGTGGTTGGTCCGTACACATCGTTGATATTGCGTGCCGTCTGCATTCCTGCCAGGACGGAACTCATTACTCATATTCGCGAATTTTTAATGTTTCCATGGCAGCAAACGCAACGATATCTAAGCAAAAATTCAAACAAATGAACAACTGATTTTGAAAAAGAATGTGATAGCTATAAATTGAAATTAATTTTAATTTGAAATTCCAAATCAAACGCAAGATAACTAAGTTTAAAGTGGCCACAAACGGCAATTTCATAGGTTTAGATATTTCAACGATTTTGACAAAATAAATCTGAATAAGCACTCTACACAATAGGGGAAAATGCAACAAAATCAAACACAATTTCGGGGATTAACCTGAAGAACGTTACGCTCTATGCAGGTATAGATAATAACAAAAAATAGAGTTTAATAACCAAGTGATGAACATGAAAGTTAATGAAATTTCAGATAAAAAAAATTGGTACATAAAAATACATAACTTTATATGTCAATTAGCGCTAGAATAGAATCCATAATTTCAGACTCCTTGAAAAGTTCTAATACATCCTGTATACCATAAACCCGTTCACGAAAGCAACAAGCTTCTGAATCTTACGAACGCTCACGACAATGCTTATATACGTATACTCAGTAACTGAACATTCGAATAGCAGATTTAATGGCGTCAAATTTTATAGCGATTTATTATTTACGCCCGTTTTACGTGCGTTTTATCACCTGAGCAACTGCACAGTTTCAATAAAAGTGCACTTCGTCAATTTAAGCACTTTAGTTTCCGTCAAAGGAAATGGTGAACCTACTTTTATGATTATAAATTGTGATGAATCATGTCTTTTATCTGTAACCTCTTATCTTATTAACATCTTATCTTATCTTATCTTATTAGTAACACCTCTTATTATGTAACTTTCCTGTTCTCCTGCTGAAAGGCCTTTCTAAAGAGCTTTTCTCGTATGTCCTTTCTATTCTATATGTATGTTTTTTTTCAAGATTGTTTTCTCTAAGGTAACTTGCAAGAATCTTTCAAAAAGGCACTGAAATCGTTTCATCCCCTGCGGTCTTCCGCGACAAAAACAGCACCTATAGTTTATATAAGTATAATTGAAAGCCTCCGCTAGGAACAGTTTGTTACACATGTATATGGGTTAGGTATGTACGTATGATGCGAATTTTTCGATTTTAAAAAATTTCGCGCCAGTCTCAGATTAGCATAATGAATATAGAGTATAGAATTTCAGATTTATTTATTTTATTTAGGTGCATATGTATTTACTCTTTTTTTTATAAATTATTACAAAAGGTGGACTTAATACCCCACAGTATTAACTTAATCTTCCAGACAACCTTTGGTCTATGTATACCATCGATTTGAGAATACATACTAGATATGTTACTTTATTTTTTATTGATTTATTTTTAAGGAAGATTACAGATATGTTAAAAATATTGTTGAAGAAATATAACTAGAAAAAATACATTAGTAGACATGCCATTTAAAATCTCCACAAATATGCATTTAAGTATTATAATAATATAATAATAAAAAACCAATATGTAAAGGAAGTAAAAGAAAAATACACCTGAAGAAATAGAAGAGAAGAAGAGAGTGCAAAAAGTTAAAATGTAGAAAAATAATCAGTTGCCATGGATTTTTTTAAGGTTTTTATACAAGTACTCTAGGGCAGCCACGTTAGAGTATAATAGTGTTCTGTGTTCAGTAGCTCTGGATTATTTAATCCGTATGTGTTTCGAAAATGGAACATTCTTATTACGTAGTACTTAAGTTTCAAATTTGACTTTTTAATGAACCCCCCTCATCTGCTTCAGCCCACTGGGGGGACCTGTGAGTTGGCAAGCAGGTTTCTTTGATAAGAACGTATGATGTGTCATTTAGTCTATTCCCATATAGATGGTATATACAGACTTGTATGTGATTCTGGAATATACTGAAAATTTTATTAAATTACACATGTACAATTTAAAACTAGGTAACTTCAGCTCCAAGGACATTAAATGTATTTAATTATTTCCTAGCTATAAATCAGAATCGACATTCAAATCACAATATAGATTGCGCTAAATCCGTTAGATTATTATTCGCCGACTCCCTAAATCCGCATGCGGAGCGGACTTTTCTAAAGGCTTATTGGAAATTCCCCAATAATTCATTACCGCTATGATAAATGCTCGGGCCCGTGTAACCATTGAAAGGGAGCCCTTTTTACTTTCACGGTGATACGCAAAAAAGGGGTCTTGGGGGCAAAAGGGGTCCGAAGTGGGATGATATAATCAATCTAGGGTTGTCCCCGACTCAGTACGGATACGTATTGAAGTGTGACACTGACGAGTGCCGGGTGATGACCCTGATACGCCTTTGACTTCGCAACTGCGAGGGTTGTCTTTATGCGGACAGTGCTTTCAGATTGGTTATGAAACAAAAAATACTTGTTTGAAAGAATGAATTACAGAGAAGAAGTAAATTAAATTCAGGGAACAACAGTAGATACTCTAAGTAGAAATATTTTGCGTTGTTTTTGTAGTACCTTATAATACCTATATGTATGTAAATATATTTTTATTTTTTTGAAATTTTGTAAATTATGATTTCTATTTTTTAATTTTTAATTTAAAGGTTTACTTTTTGATTTTAAGAATAGATTTTTTTTAGTATTTTATACGTGTGTATTGTGTATGTATTTATGTGTAATAATAATAAATTATTTTACTATTACTACGGGTATTTTTTCGTAAATGATTCAATACGACCGCTAGGGGCGCTGTTTAACTTTATATAAAAAAACACTTGACGCAAATGCATTATTAACATTTTCAAACGAAGAAAGTTAAACTAGGATCTACGAATGCCATGAAAGAAAACGAAGCGGTAAATATTAAGCGGATTCTCCAGCGGTGTTGGTTGAACGACTTACACAAGATCAATGAGCCTGTAGCGTAAATTTAAGGATGTGTTTATGGAAAATAGGGAGAGGTATACGAGCCAACAGCAACTACAGTCGGATTATTTATTCGAGTCAGGGATATGACATGTAGAACTGTCAATAAAGTGTCATCTCCGTACAAATTTCACTCTGTTTGACAGTTTTATATGTCATATCCCTGACTCGAATAAATAATCCTACTTTAATGATGAATGTCAGTGGGTGGGTTGACCAGGTGTATGTGTAATTCAAAATTAAGACGAGATAATTTATGTATTAAACAATCATTGTTTAAGCTTCATCTCATTGTTTACATGACACCTACCTAATTATAATTAACGTTATTCAAGTATTTAAATGTTAACTATTTATAAATACAAACACGGGGCGGAGATAAGGCTGACTCTGACAATGAAGTTATAGTATATCCTTTTCTGATTTTGTATAATAAGCCCTTACATATGAAACGACTGAAGTCGCGCATCGTCGCGTAATTTTATAAGGGCCGTTAGACATACATCTACAGAAAATCGTAGTTTCTTGATTACTGCGTGATTGCTGACGTTATGATGATAATGATAACAAAATAATAATGATAACATTATTATTTTGTTAAAATTATTATATAAAATTAACATATAAAAATGGATGTTGGTATATCTAAAATTAATAAACTTCGACACCGTTTGACCGATCACCATGAAAGTTGGCACACATTATGTAATTTTTTATGGAGAAGGTTTTTATGCTATCCACTTTGGTGTAACTCGCTACTAGATGGCGCGGTAGCACATCAACTTCTATACCGTTCAACCGATCGCAAAAATCATATCGACGGCAAAACAGAATAATTTGTGATTTTATATACAAAGGTAAATAAATAAACACAGGCAGGACAACGTCTGCCGGGTTTTGCTAGTATTATATAAAACATTATTATAAAAAAAAAGCTAATAAAAAGAAACATGCGGCTTCTACTATGTTTATATTCGCGTAGTCTCTCCTAACCAATTGATCAGGGCTAATTGCAAGGACGTCCCCCTCGCTACACCGTGAACACTCACTGGGCCTTCAGCCAACACTTTTAGCAGATATCGGCACGTACCTGGGCGCTTCTCACCGACTCGCGATTCCGCGGTACCCTCCCAAGGCAACGCCCTAAGCCGAGCTCCGTTCCTTCGGCCGGTTTACCGGCGTGGGAGCCCTTAGGCTCGCTGCTACACATTTTTATTCCTGGCCGAGCGCTTTCTGCGCTCGACCTAACTCGCTCCGGTGACTCCTGAAAGGCCATTAGGGCCGAAAAAAGAATGAAAAAAAATATCAGGGCCACCGCGCAACGGGTACGTACGAGTACTAGCGAACTCAGGTATGCAACGCGCGCCTTCAATCGCTTTGTGTAAATAATACCTGTGTGTGTTAATAATACCTACCTAAATATTTGTAAATGCACATTGTATCTATATAAGGAATAAGAATGTAATTTCATATAAAATAAATAAACGAAAGTAACACAATCATAGTAGTGACATTGGTCTCACTCGGCGAATCAATGTCCGTGTCTATTACATGTATATGTACTTACATATGTTGCACCTGTATACCTGCGTCGCATTTCTATTATTTATGAAGATCTCACAATGAATTCCTCTGTACAAAGTAATAGATGTGTGTGCAAAATATTTAAATTAGCCTAGAGTCCGCGAGTGGCACACCGGCATGCGGACACGAATAAATCAGTGTGCGCAATGCACAAAACGCGACTGCGAAACTGCAGCGCGAATCCCATCGAAAACATGTCACCGGCACATCGACTTGTTTACAACACTACACGTACACAGTTTTTGTCATCAAAAACTGTTATTCCAACGTTTTCAAAAGAACAATATTTGTGAATCGGTGTGTTGCTTCGAAAAACAGACGCGATAACAAAATGCGGTACGTAAGTATTATTTTGTGGTTACGCTACAACAAATTGTTACGATCTATACATTTTAGTGAAAACGGGAACGAAATAATAATATAACTAGCTTTGGTCGTGACTTTGTTCATGTGGTCTACCTAGCTCATATGTTAATCTGAATTACAGTCTACCTATTTACCAAGTTTCAATAAAGTAGGTTTAGCCGTTTCGACATGATCGAGTAACAAACATCCAAGTATCCAAACTTTAGCATTTGTAATATTAGTGGGATTATAAACACTACGAGTATTAAATAAATATAAAAATGTTTATATTACATAAACGCAAAGCGTTTATGTAACGCAGTAAAAATGCAAACATAAAAATGTAGTCAGTTTGTTAACCTTTCGGCGAAAGGAAAACTGCCTCGAATCACGATACAAAATTAAAAAACTGAGTACTTGAAAGTATTAGTACGTGTATAAAGAAGTGAACTATAAACAACAATTTGGCCGGTGACGGTTTCGGAAGCATAGCTTATTAGTAGAACCAAATACCTATATGTATAGACGTATAAATGAGACGGCTTAAAGAAAACGTAAAATAAAATTACCTACAAGCTTATTGTTCAACTGAACAATGTTTTAATGATGCGAAGTCACTAAATAATAACGATATAATATGACATAGGCATTAGGGATATTAATATTGTATAAACGTTAACTAATGTTTTTATTCTTTACATTTGTTTCATTTGACAAATATGACATTTGACATTTATTTTATTTAATTATTTCATATGACAGTTTGAGATTTAATAGTTGAGAAATTGTTTTTTTGTGGCATTTATTGTGATATTACATCTATTATTTTTAATGTGATAATAAAATATAAATAAATAATGCATGTTGAAACAAAAATATAATAATTAGTTGTGTAAATGTCTGGCGAACATGGTTACAAACAAATAATTTCATTCATTTCAAGAAATTACAAAAATAATATAGAAGAGGAGAAGCGCGGTCGCGTACCTTCGACCTAGTGCAACTCACACGTGTGTGTAATCTGGAATACCAACGCTTTAAACACAATGTAAAATAAAGTGCGAATATCTATTTATTGCATCATTTCGTTTGCACACAGAAGACAGTTTAGAACGATCATAATTATGCTACGTTATCTACACAAAATTTTCAAACATAAAATTTCATTATTTCAAGATTGTTTTAAACAGAAACAATGTGCTACAACAACGACAGAAACTTCAACGTCCAGAAAACATTAATCTGCAATACTGACGACACCATAAAACTCAACGCAAAAACAAAATACATGCCACAAAGTTTAGATTACATTTCAATTCGATTATTTCGATTACAAGAAACATTTCAAATGGATCGTATGTCCCGTTCGTTAGGCGCAGAGAGCACTGCGGCCGCGTGCTTCGATTCAGTTCACCGGTAACTTTAATCTGAAATACCAACACTTTTTCACTCCTTTCCTATTTCCGCATACGGGTATTACATTTTGTACCGATCCGTTTTTCACAGATGGCCTGTAAACTCTCGTGTCAACGAGATTTTTCACTTCCAAGTAGATAGTTAAAATAAGAATACTTATTCGTTTCTAAATTTTATTCTGAAAAATACCATGACTTAGTTTCATACCTACTAAGGTAACAGTAGTTTTAAAATTAAGTAAATGCTAGTTCGTCGTTGCTTTAAAATAAAACTTAGCTAAATTAAAGTCCACAAAAATATCTAGAGTAATCAAGAAATTAAAAACTTATGCTGCAAAAAGTTTACTGAAAGTTTAAATCTGTAAAACGTAAAAAATCCATCTAAAAACTTTTTTAAAGTAATGAAATTGTCGATTCCTTTCATTATTACCTAACTAGAGAGAGTGAGCAAGAAAATTGTCTGGACTAAAGACAGATAGACTAAATTTCAGGCACAATGTTTTGGCAATTTTTGTCGCAAATAGCATTAACGACTATTGTACAAACACACGGGCTGTGTTATAGCTACATTTATAGCACAACGAATTATTGTTCGGTCATAGACGAGTGCATTGTTGTTATGGCACTTTACGTGTTTTATTGAAACGATATACGTACTTTATGATTCGATATACTTTTTAAGATATACATAAATCATTTCAAATGACATTGGTCAGTATATTTGTGGCTAAGGTTTCGCTATATTCCGAAGCTGAACGTCCATTATGTGTACAACATCAAACAGTACATAAATCATAATACATATATTCAAATGTTAACTGCTCTTGCGGATAGTATTATCGGTTGAAAAGTATCTTGTTGATAATATATCTGTCAGGGTGCACTGTAACGAGGACTCATCATCTAATTAATGGGAATATTTCTTGGAAAACGTCTCAACTGCTCCGCTGCACCACCTGCGTAATAGCTAATCAAATTTGAAACTAAATCTTGTCGACATCCTCCACAATTTATACACTCCTTGGGAGATTATTGTATTGAAATAAAACTACACGTGGAACTGAATCTCGTAATAACATTATGTAATAATATGAAAGATTTGAGATCTCCAGACCATCGGTGAGGTGACGTAAGGGACCTATAAATAATTGGGACCTTGGTAGGTATGTTGTGGAATCCATGTAATCATCATCGACGTAATTCTGTCATCGGGGACGCAATTAGATACGAATGACGTGCCGTCACACTCCAGAAACTTTCGATATTGCGGACGTGTCCGATATTATGACAAGGCGACGTTTTAGAAAGTCGACTGAACAAAAAAAGAATGTAAGAAGTCGTTAGAGTTTCATAAAGTCGTGACGTGAAAGGAACGATATTTTTTCAGACAGTAATAATGTTGTATGATATAAGAGTGTAAGAGAGGTAAGGGGTGTAAGAGGCTTTTGGGGTGTAAGAGGCTCACCTACCATCTTTTGAGCCTAAGCCAACCTCACCTGCTTGTGGTGCACCCTGCTGTTAACTGACGAGGCAATGGCGTTCCCTTTTTGCGGTGGGAGGGTTACTCCGTCGGCATTGCTACCACCCTTCCGTCGGAGTCCGCCGCCATAATGATGCCTTATAAGCCGCGAGGCCCGCATCGTGTTCCGGCGGTGAGCGGAAGAAGCCGTCCCGAGAGAGGGATTGTTGCGTGTGGAAATGAGGACCGGCGGTTGCGGGGAATTACAGACGCGCATGGGCGTGACATGGTGGCGCGGGGATCAGGGAGACCCGGTGAAACGGTTGTCCGCTGACCGCCCGCGGGTTGTTGGGGGCCCGAACCCGGGGATCTTACTTTAATCTCCACCCCAGGAGGCTGCCCCGCCGCACGCGAAAAATCCCTTGGGGTAGCAGTTGTGCCGGAGGAGACCGGAGTGGAACCCGACTGCTGCCCCCGGGGGGGGACCGGGGGCCCTTCCGTACCCCGCGCCAGCAAGTCACACAACCTTTGTGACCTGATTTTTTCTCCGCCCCGTGCTTTGTCCTTTGATCCACATGCGACCATTTCTCTCTCCGTCCCCCCTCTTCTTATTTTTCCTATTCACACTCACAATGGCCAGGAACAAGAAAATGTATAATGTGCACTCAGCGGCCCATCCTGTAAGTTCCACATTTAAAGTGGACTTTTGCAACATTAGGGGGATGCATAGTAACATCGACGCCGTCCACTACCACCTTGAGACGGCAAAGCCGGCCTTACTTTTCTTGACGGAGACACAGATTTCCTGCCCGGCCGATACATCATATCTTCATTACCCCGGTTACAAACTGGAGCACTGTTTTGTGCGACGTGCCGGGGTATGCATGTACGTCCGGGAGGATGTTTGTTGCCGCCGCCTCAGCCATTTTGAAGACGGGGACCTGTCGATTCTCTGGGCGCGTATTGACTACGGACGTTCCACTAAAGTCTACGCTTGCCTTTACAGGTCCCACAGCGGTGATACGGAGACGACTCGTTTTTTTGAGCGTCTACAAGAAACGACTGACAGAGTGCTCGAGCAGTTCCCTTGCGCGGAAGTGGTGATCCTTGGTGATTTCAACGCTCACCACGAAGAGTGGTTGGGATCCCGAACTACCGACCGCGCAGGGAGAGCAGCCTATAACTTTGCCCTGGCCTATGGTTTCTCGCAGTTGGTGTCCTCACCTACGAGGATACCTGATATCGAGAGCCATACTCCCTCCTTACTGGACCTCCTGCTGACTACGCGGCCGAATGACTACAATGTTGTTGTTGATGCCCCGTTAGGATCATCCGACCATTGTATCATTCGAACTGCTGTGCCAGCCAAGCAATCCGTGCGGACCCATTCACAGGGAACGCGCAAAGTCTGGCACTACAAGTCAGCAGATTGGGATGGGTTGCGCGAATTTTACGCCTCTTATCCCTGGGGGCAGCTTTGTTTCTCGTCGGGAGATCCGGATACCTGTGCAGACTCCGTTACCGACGTGGTGTTGCAGGGCATGGAATGTTATATTCCTTGCACCGCGATACCGGTAGGCGGACGGAGCCAACCATGGTTCAATCAGTCCTGCAGAGAGGCCCGTCGTAATAAACGGGCCGCATACAGGGCCTGGGCCAGAGCACAGGTGTCCGAAGATCCGAATACCTCCGACTTGAGGAAGAAATTTAACGCTACCTCGAGGTGCAGTAAGAAGATCATTGTCAGAGCAAAGAATGAGCACATCCGCAGAATTGGCGACCGACTAGCTAGCTATCCTTCTGGAAGCCGGGCTTTCTGGTCGCTCGCTAAGGCTGCTGAAGGTAACTTCTGTCAGTCGTCACTCCCTCCACTGCGGAAACTCGATGAGTCACTGGCCCATGGGGCGAAGGAGAAAGCCGATCTCTTGGGCTATCTCTTTGCCTCAAACTCGACACTGGACGATAGAGGTGCCTCACCACAGTCTATCTCAAGGTGCACAAGCTCCATGCCGGAAATCTGTTTCACACAGCGTGAAGTCCGGCGAGCTCTAGCATCTCTTGATGTCCGAAAATCGAGTGGGCCTGATGGTATTCCTGCAGTGGTGCTTAAATTTTGCGCTCCCGAGTTGTCCCCGGTGCTTACGCGACTCTTTAGGCTCTCATACTCTACAAAAAGCTTCCCGTCAACATGGAAGGTAGCTCATGTTCACCCTTTACCTAAAAAGGGTGACCGCACAGACCCGGCCAACTACAGGCCAATAGCGATCACCTCCCTCCTCTCCAAGGTGATGGAGCGTGTCATAAACACACAGCTCCTTGGGTACCTAGAGGATCACCAGCTGATTAGCGACCGTCAATATGGATTTCGCCATAATCGCTCCGCTGGTGATCTTTTAGCGTATTTAACACACCGCTGGGCTGACGCCATTGAGAGTAGAGGCGAGGCTCTGGCTGTAGGCCTAGACATTGCGAAAGCTTTCGACCGGGTATGGCACAAATCGCTGCTTTCCAAGTTACCATCTTTCGGGATACCCGAGGGATTATGCGAATGGGTTGCCAGTTTCCTGACTGGACGGAGCATCAGAGTCGTTATCGATGGTAGCTGCTCCGACACCATGTCTATTAACGCTGGCGTCCCGCAAGGCTCCGTGCTGTCTCCAACTCTGTTCCTTCTGCATATCAACGACCTGTTGCAAATTGGTGACATACGTTGCTATGCAGATGACAGTACTGGAGACGCCTTGTACAGGGGCCGCGCCAACATCCCTCGGGTCGAAGTGGAAGAGAGTCGCGCCAGGCTTGTGTCTGAAATCGAAAACTCTTTAGATCTAGTCTCGATTTGGGGTTCTCTAAACCTAGTGGATTTCAACCCCAGTAAGACGCAAGTCTGTGCATTCACCGCTAAAAAAACCCCTTTTGTTGTAGCACCTCGCTTTCAGAGCATACCTCTTAAGATCTTGGAGAGTATCGGGATCCTTGGTATCGACATCTCCAGCAAAGTCGAATTTAGGGGTCATCTGGAAAATAAGGCCAAAATGGCCTCCAAAAAGCTCGGTGTGCTGAACAGAGCGAAGCGGTACTTCAAACCTGGGCAACTCCTTATGCTTTACAAAGCTCAGGTGAGGCCCCATATGGAGTACTGCTCTCATCTCTGGGCCGGCGCACCGAAATACCAATTGGACCCATTTGACTCCATCCAACGACGTGCTGTTCGTATTGTCGACGATCCCACTCTCACGGGCGGTTTAGAATCCCTCAGCATTCGGAGAGACGTTGCGTCTCTCTGTGTGTTCTACCGCCTTTATAATGGGGAATGCTCTGAAGAATTGTTTAATATAATTCCCACCTCGGGTTTCTACAACCGCACCTCCCGTCACAGAAGTGCGGTCCATTCGCATTTCCTCGATACGGAGGTGTCGCGCACTGTTCGGTCCAAAAATTATTTTATACCGCGAACCCGTAGGTTGTGGAACGAACTGCCTCAAGAGGTCTTTCCATTGAGCTACGACATGGGGTTCTTCAAGAGAGCTGTGAATAGGATTTTGCAAGGTCGGCGGCGCACCCGCATACCCCCTGGTGTTGCAGGTGCCCATGGGCGGCGGTAACACTTATCACCACGTGGGACCGCTTGCTCGTCCGCCCACTAATCTATAAAAAAAAAAAAAAAAAAAAAAAAAAAAAAAAAACTGATAGGTCTAATTTCAACAGTATTCATCTTTGAAAATAAAAGTGCGTGTTATATTATCACTTCTTTTTGTTATTATTGTGTTATCGACATCAAAACATTGTGCTATGGAGGATTTAATGAATACAAATGTTCGTGGCAGCAAGACCGCACTTTGGATACCGAACGACGCATGGCCAGGCATTTATGACTTCCCGTGTCGTCGTGAGCGACGCGACCAAAATGTACCGAAAACCATAATAATACTGACCCGAATCTAAAAATACTCGTGACTAATATTTGTTGCGAATCGCTGGATATTAAAATTTTGTTTGCTGAAAATTTGTTTGAGTAACTTTGAAACAACTTGAGTTAAGCGGAATTTTTTCTTCTTGTTTACAGTGTTCTACTTTCTACCCTTTTGACTTTAAAGTATTTATCGAGTATAATAGGGGTTGTCGTTAAAAAAACGCTCACGTATAGCGAGCCATATGCGTTTTAGTGCGCACGCGCATGAAGCGCGCACCCAGTGAATCATGCCGCACTCCGTCATTATGTCATGTTACGACCTCGAATATTAACGCTAGTCATGTGCCACGAAGCCCACGGATAACTGTTCGATATTTACAAGTAGTACGAGAATCGATTTTTACTGAAAACGTTCACCATAGGTTATATGAGTTCTAGAATGTTCTATATGAAATATATATATTTATGTTTGAAGATATCATTTTGTTCTTATTAGATGCGTGAAATAAAGACATTATCATAGAAAAATGAGAAATAAATACCGAAGTTTTTACTTTTTATTGTCCAATGGAGTTATTTTATCTATGGAAAGAATTAACTAAAACTAATGTTTTAGCCGTTCCCGTTCGTTAAAGTCTCAACCTTTACCTACTGTAGAAATCACAGTCTGGGATCTAATCTAACACAATCAACAAAGCCTCATAGGCATGCCTCAAGAGGTCTTTCCGTTATGCTACGATATGGTGTTCTTCAAGAGCTATGAATAGGATTTTGCAAAGTCGGCGGCGCGCCCCGCATACCCTCTGGTGTTGCAGGTGTCCATGGGCGGCGGTAACACTTACCATCACGTGGGACCGCATTCTCGTCCGCCCACTAGTCTATAAAAAAATATATAAAGAGATTTCATTACTAATATTTATTTTGAGTAGTTTGGAAATGTCTTGTATGATATTGAATGTAATATTTAAATTATTTCAATTAACACTATTAATTACTATACTAATTTATATGTAGTTTGTGACAAAATTAAATTTTGCAGCAACCAACAGCAGCGCAAACAATGTAAACAAGCATAGGATGATAATCGCATACAAATTTATGTGTCACAAGTGTAAGTTTAATGTTTTCATTTTACGGCTCACATTTACACAACATAATAATTTGGCATTACATAAATTGGCCTTTACACAACATAATAATTAACGGCACAGTTCTGTTTATAATTGAATAAGTACATTAGCTGCTGTCCCCGACTCCGAATGCGTACAAATGACGAGTCTGTGTCCATTTATGATTCTAATTCGACATGTCGCTTTTAAGTCCACATGGAAACATTGTTGCTTCCATTGTTACATTGTGTTGTGTACTATATGTGCATGTGTTAATATACGATGTTAGTAAGTCAAATAAAAATAACATTTGAAGTGGCCGTTGATAGGATATATTTTATCGCAGGACCGATAAGTGATGGCTAGATGTGTCCTTGATTGGAGGCCACGCATTGGGTAATGTAGCCTAGGACGCTAAGTCTGGGATTCAGCGTGGGACAACTGACGACTAGAGGAAGGCCTTGGAAAGCCTTGATAGATTTTTATAACCAGCAGGAGACATGCGACTGATAGCAGGGCGTGGCGCGGATAATAGAAAAAGTTCAAATTCGGATTTCTTTATTTGTGGAACATAGGTAAAAATAGTTCGCAAATAGAATATAAAAAGGAGTATATGTCCAGCTTTTAAATGCATACAGTCAGTAACAAAGTCAATAACATACAAATAACAACTAAAAATTATTTTAAATATAAAATATCTAATAACATCAGTGCTATAACTATAACATTGCTATAACATCAGTGAACCAATAAGCTAAATCAGTATTAACAGCTTTAAAAAGCTCCTGCCATTTAGAAATTCCTTTATATTATAGTAAGTCCTGTCGACTAGGTATTTTTTAATTATGTTTAAATTTCTTTTAAGTTGAGTTACTGGATTATTTTACTAAAATTATAATATTATTGCTCAACTCTCTTTAACCTACAGGGGAGCGCAGTGTGGGACGACCTCCGGCCAGGTGGATCGACCACTTAAAGAAATTCGCCGGTGGTGGTTGGATGAGAAGAGGCGAGGATCGTGTGTGGTGGCGAGTAGCGGGAGAGGTCTACATCCAGCAGTGGAGAGACATAGGCTGATGGTTTGTCATAGGGTGATGTTTTATGACATGAAAATTTTCTTCAAGTTAGACAATAGTATAAACTGTTTCAAAACTTAGACATGCCCACATATCTTTCAAAATATAAATCGTCACACAAACAGAAGTTGCGTTTTACTGAGATATGTTGTATACGGGTGAAGTCCCTGCGGGCACATCACAACGCAGCGGCAGCAATAACTCATCTCATTATTTATTCAAATAAAGTTACCGGGGGAAACACTTATTCCAAACAACGTGTATTTACTATCACCGCAAGAGTCAATAGATCGCTGGCACATAGTTACAACAGTTTCATTGTCTTACTGTTATACTCCTTTTTCAATAATGGGGTAAATAGAGATACGAGAGACCAATAGAAACCTAGAGACAATCTCACACTACAATCTACAATGACAATCTTTAGGTAAATAGCATTTCGTAAATATTTATTTGCTGTATTTATTTATTACACAGATAAAATATATCTACTTAAGGCGGACTTAATGACTCGTGGTCTCTTCTACCGGTCAAGGTCAACCTTTGGCCAAACGCATAATCAACAGGGGTGCATTTTAAGGTTGGTTTATTATCATAGGGGACTGGACAGTCCCATTCTCGAGTACTGGTTATCCGTGCAATAATAGAAAGCATTAATTGCATAATATAACTGCATATTATTAAAATGTGAAATTACATTCTATTGTAAGCTTTTATGTTTAAATTAATTTTTAATTTGTTTTATGAGTGTATACCTATAATAAGACTATTACATATATTATAGGTAGATTAAATATATTTATACTTATATAAAAATCTTAACCTATATAGAGTGTATTAGGTGTACCGGCTGGGCTGGTAATACTTCGGAGTTAATTGACATAAATATGGCATATGCATTTTTAGGCTTTGTATTTAGCAAATTTGTATGAAATATTTGGTATATAATAAAAAAAAATCTAAAAAAAGTTTCATAAAATTTTAATGTAAACTCAGAATCTGTAAATAATCCATCGTTTCGGGCTTCGGGAAAGTTTCGGACACATCCTAGATACTATCAGAAATATGTATAGTAACAAAAACTTAAAAATATATAGGTACCTATGTAAAAATGTATCGATACTAGCCATATCTTTAGGAAGGCTAAATGGAAGACAGGTGACTACATTTACATGTATATCTATATCAATAAAGCTTCATTGGAGAAAATCAATACGTATATTTGAGACTTTTTAAACAATTTAATTAACCACAGGATTGATTTAAAAAAAAAATATACTAAAACATTCCGGAATAAATACGCTTGTATTATTCCGTCGCTAAAAGTCGCTAAAACGAGGTAAATTTGATTAAACACATATAGCGACGTATTATGATACACTTGTATCATACTTGTACTTCATCGGATATACTTGAATGTAGAGAGAGTACAGTGAGTATAACGCATGTACCTACAGTGAGCCGTAGTAGTAAACTGCAAATATTGGACATACTTTCAGACAGTGGCGAGCGTCCCCGGCCGCGGCGAGCGGGCGGCGGCGGCGCCGTCGACGAATTCCACTTAGCACAAAACTATGTTGAAAGCTTTAATAATGCTGTTACTAATTTTTAATGCTTGTTTCATAATATGTTCGCCATTCAAATGATTATAATATTCACTAAAAAAAGGCATTATCTGTCTATAGGTGAAAAAGATCACCTATTTTGGTTTGTTTAAACATTCCATCTGATAATGTTAATAACTGAACTTCGTGGAGTGGGCATGCCAACATTTGAACGTTGAGGACGCGGACGACGGGTAACGTGGCCAGTCGAATGCGCCCAGTGGCTATAGGATTCAGCATGCACCCTCCCCCTAAAAATATAATTTGCTTATACTTAAGTTAATAGTGTTTTTATAGTATGCACAATTATGTAATATAAGAGAGAACATGGTCTAATAGCATCACATGAAAATAGTAGATATCAATATTACTTTAGTGTAGTTTGAATATTCGCCCATCCAATAAATCAAATTGATGTAGTTGTGAAAAGTCGATACGTGGCCGGTGCGCGCACTACACATCACTAATGCTATGCTAATCTGCGGCTCGGATGTCATCTTGCGCAACAGGCGTGCTAGAAATGTACTCGTATACACAGTACACACGATAAACTCGACACTAGTTAATAACGACCGATTAGCCCAGTTGGTAGTGCAAAAAGTTCGCGGTACGATTTCCGGTCAAACATTCATTAGTTTAAAAATAAATGTTTGTATTTTCGGGAGCGGGTGGTGTGTACATCATTGGTATTTGTCTCTGGATCTTCGACACAGGATATCCTAGTGTCGGTTATTGAGTATTGAGTGAATTTACTGGTATTTATTTAATGTTGCCATTTTGAGACGAAAACTTAAGAAATTTTAAACTTTCGTTATTTAGCAATGAAAATCAGCCGGTGTTGTAATTTCAAATATGAAAGTTCCTCTCCTAACACAGTGACAATTTGGATCGGATTAGATAATTGTAATAAATATTAGATAAATCTTATGGTAGCAATTTTTTATTAACACACCATTGTTAAGAATCCTTTATCTCCTGGTGTAGGAAATTCTGTATCACAAGGGGCTAGAGGAGCTAGTGTTATTCGGGGAATATGACTTAAAGATATGTGCTTAACCAACAAATAGGTACAACCAATGTATTGTGTTATAAGGAACTAAGGTTTATTATCAACAGTTAATAAATACGTTTTCAATGAAATAATAATGTTAGTTATAATTAAGTTGAATAATTCAATATTCAATCAAGAATCGATCAGAAAATGCGATGTCGTAGTTGCGAATTGTCGATACGTCGCAGTGCGCACACATCACTAATGCTATGCTAATCTGCGGCTCGGATGTCATCTTGCGCAACAGGCACGCCGGCACACTGGTTAATGCCCCACTTTGAGACTCAGCCTTACTATCAAAAACGTAATGTTAATTCTGCAGGATTTATCAGTGGCATTTTTATAAATACTGCCAGAGGTTTTTAAAAGACTCACTAAACCTCTGTCGGCACAGTTGCATCATTGGTATTATACTCGTATTTTCGGTGTACAGTAGATGTGGATTTTGTATTGAAATTTACAAGGGAAAACCGAAAATATTATTAATTTGCATATACGGCGCATAATAACCTAATAATATTAGCACTTAAGCCGTTGTACAGCTACTTTTGTTTGATGACGTTTCCAGTTCCATCGTAAATTTATCAATTATTTTAAGTTTTTATTTAGATTTGTAAGGAAGGAAGAATATGCAAAGTACAGTGTAAAATTAATTAGGAAATTAACCCCTTAACACCATGATGGGTCGTAAGTTCCTTATTATCGCGTGGTATGGCAATTATTTTCAGCTGGTGGAATTAAAAAGTTGATTTCTAATTTATCTTGGATTTCTTGTGGTTACATTTTACGGTCGCCCAGTAGTCATTTAAGGTGTTTCAAAACATCTCGACTTGTATGGAGACCCAAAGATGTTCCGTAAAATTAAGAACATATTCTGAACCTTAATCTGATGAGTATACAGCGCACAATTGACAGGTATTTTGACTTTTACTGAAAAATAGCCTTTAAACGAAAATACTGATCCTTGCAACGGGCTTGACCACTGCTCGACTAAGGTTATTTTATAGGTAGTGAAGATTCTACCACTTAAACTTGAAGATTTACCTAAATGAAAAAAAATCATTTACGTGCTAAAATTTAACTAACTACAATTTCTTTAGGTATATAAAATTGCATAAGCGTATTGTAATCGTAACTTTAACGATCTATACTATTGTTATCATGTCGACTATCTTTTGGTCTTTCCGGTCACTTGCGTGATACATTGCAACGATGTAAATCGTTGCCAACATGTTAAACAATAGAACATAAAAATATAAGTACTTGCGTAAATATATTTCTGAAATACATATCACCAAGAATGACATAGTAAACGTAATTTATAACTATTTCTGTACATCTTATGTTTGTCAAAATGTGAATTTAAACCTTATGATTGTGATAATAAGGTTTTAAATCGTATTTTTATGCAGTTTTCGTGTGATGCAAGAGCTGTGCCCGGTTATTAACTAAATGATAAAATATCGATTCCAATAAAGGCATAATATCTCATGCCTCTTGCATATAATATCTTACATTACTACATAATGTCTATCGGTATGCATTTGTACTTACAGATGTTATTAGTTTAATTAAAATATTAATTATAAGTCGTTATTTAAATAATTCGTTAGCTTTTCAATATATTTTTATACTACTTAATCGTATTTTTGTTTTCTTACAAATTATTTGTGTATAGGTACATTCTTTGGAGACTAAGATTACCTTATTATATGATTACCTACATACAGTACTCCAGTACATGAAAAAGTCATCGCGGACATCGCCTACTTTCGTTTCTTAGTCTCGTTTTCGCAATCACACGAATTGTGATTAATTGCTGTGGAGACAGTATACGAGTAGGTCGCGTTCAATTACAGATATTTTTATAGCAGTTATAACATAAATGACAAAATAATTAGGACACCATCTCAGATGGTGCCATAATTATTTTGGTTCCCTCAGATACATTCAGATCCATTCATGTACCATAGATGGTCCATCTGATTTTAAAAGAGGGAAACATGTGATATAACACTGCTGTAAACATGTCTGAACTTTATTGCTGTTATATCATAAAGTATTTATTCAATAATTTAAATAAGGTTTTTAAGATTTTTCACTCATTTAGTATACACGTTCGTGAATAAACGAAGAGACCGATGTCTCGTCTCGTTACACGATGGATTTTTCATATTCTCGAGTATTGTATGTGTATTTTAATAAATGAATAATAATGGTAAACTCATTGTAATGGAAATAGCATTACAGATAATCTGCCCCATTCCCCAACTAATTATTTTAGAGTTTATCTGAGGAAATTTTCGTGTGAAAACCTCTTTAGTTACTCTTTCTTAACAAATATTAGAAGAGAAGTGATAATTTTGCATATATTTTTTTATGGACGAAGGCCGCAGACTATTTTACGGTCCACCTGATGGTAAATGGATACTGTCGCCCATAGACATCCGCGATAAATGCCAACATTAGTCCAAAATGGTAAACGTTGGCACGGCCCCGGATGCGCTGCCTACTTTTGGAGATATAGGAGTGGATTTCGAGAAAGGGTTGGGAAAATGGGGAGGGATAAGATGGGCTCTGGCACATCTCACTCACTACCGAAACACGTACGTACATGAGGGAAATAAGATAAAGTGGGAAATGCAGTGCATTTGAAGGTAGTCTTCTGTGAGAGAGGGGTAACGTGGCCAGTCAAGCGCGCCCAGCGGCTGTTGGATTGCAGCGTGCACTCTCCCCCTCCCTAATATCAATACTCAAAATATCCTTTTAATATAAACAAGATATCTTAAAGCATTTATTTATATGTATTTCTATTTCATTAAGTCATTCGTTTCAATTTTTAGTATATCAAATTTATACCTAATTTTTTTCCAGCTTCATACCAACCCGGTAATAAACAAACCCAATGAACCGTACAAAAGGTTTTAGGAATATATTCAAACGGTCGCACCTGACAAAGGCGAGCGCAAATACCACCGGAAGCGAGCAGTTTGGGGGCACGCCCCACTTCCGGTCGGTCGTGCGTCGCTGCATGCAAATAGTCTGTCCGTCCGTCCGGCTTCCACGTGAGCGACAGGTGACGACTGACGACAGGAGTGGATACGGTGACGTGATCCGCGTGAATTCGTGCTTATTTTACTGACGAAATTGTAGAAAATCACAATATGTAGGTAATTGTAAGAATATTAAGGCTGTCCGGCAATGCTAAATTGCATTGCAATGTCCAATTCTTGTTCATCTTAATAAATTAAGAGGAGTGAGCGTACGAACGACTGAGGAGAATGGCACAAACTAAGTGAGGCTTAAACTCAAAAGTTAGTGTTTCTGAACAAGTGTACTGTTTAAGGAATCAAGCTGGGAGGAGACAACTCCCTCCTTAGAACCAACTGGTTGCCATTGTCGTCGGGCTTTCTGGTGAATCGGCAGAATCAATTTTGGATTTTTTCCTACGAAAAATCCTTTATACTTTACATACGAGTATTTCAAACATATAGGCCATGTATATGGAGGTGGTAAGTAAAATAGTACGTCTATGGATGCTTTCATCTATCAAGGACTAAGGCCTATGGCCAACCATGGTCAAACTCTTTAGTTATCTACGGAAAAAGAGAAACTCGACTTAAAAATCGAGTGTTTCAAGTTTGGATAATCTGAAAATTAGGCAGGTTATATTGAGAAAAATTGAGGTAGAGACGCGGTGGCGAGCTATAACTACCATGCTACAATACTGGTATTGATGAATAACGTTCTACTCGTATATTCCGGTCCTATCTTAACTTGCGACTTTTAAAGCCTCATCATTTTTCAAGATATTTTGATTTCACAGATTGATTTTTAGTATATTTTAAGTATATAAATATAAAAATCTAAATGTTTACTAAATACAAAAATAAAATCAAATACCCAATCACATCCGTAGATGTCGAAAACCTGTTATTGCTCTTTACCTATTGTTGCAAGCACGTTACATTTTTCGTATTACTAAGGGGAAGTCACGGATAATCTCCTATGTCAATGTCCGCTACCACAGACCCTCCGTCACGCTCTCACATCCGCTGACCAGTCCCGTTGGTCGCGGCGCAATGAATTTTTTATGCTTTATTATTACCCTCTCCGGTTATCCGGGTTATATGCGGACTAAAACGATGACTACAACGGTAAATAGGTACTGTTACTGAATGGTAAAAGGTTTTTAATGTCATATATTTCTTTTATAGAAGAGATAGCAGACGAGCGGGCGGGTCACATGATTGGTATGTGGTCCACCGGTGCCCATGGACACCTGCAGCACTAATGGACATGCGAATGCGCTACCGACCTTGCAGAGTCCAATTCGTGGCTCTCTTGCATAGCCCTATGTCGTAAGCATAGCGGAAAAGCAACAGCTGGTAATTAATTTCACATAACTTTCGAGTTTGCAGTATAAAGTGTTGATGACCATGGGTCTTTGTCAAGGAACTGCTGATGAACCGCACGACGATAACGGGAGGTGCCATGATAATACTTTACAATCGGCATGACGGTTCAGTCTTACTATATCCAGTTTTGCACATGTAGTTTCATCTTCTCCTAAATCTAGGAATGGTTTGTATGTTTGTAGTGTTCAGCAGCTTATCCAAGAGAAAACTATATTACGACAAATCGACAAATTGCGGGAAACGCAGTGTAGGATGGAATCTGAAGCGACGACTTGAAAAGATTTGTTAATAAAGATTTTTAAATTATGATTTTGTGTTGTGACGAACCTTAGAGGCTGTCCAGAAGATCAATAACTGTATTGTGCAATTTTACGGAATGCGCATTTTTTAGATCATAGAGTGTATTGAAACTGGTTTGGCAAGACGCGATCCGATAATATTGTGCAATGATATTATTGTTCCTTTTCCTTTGTAGGTCTCTTAGGAGAACGCTGCAATTCCAAGTAAATATTAGTAAACGTAATACAAAATTCAACTAGTTAGTTAAATAAAATTTTCGTTCTCTTGTAATTTTGCTTGTGTTATCTTTCATTACATCCTAAACAGTGGGCATGACTTGACAGTGGGTAAATTGACTGTTTGTGGCAATGGCATTCTTGCAGGAAATAAGAACCGTGTTTTTTCCTCCAACACAAATTTTTATGTGGCCGTTTTGTTACCCAAAAATTATAGCAGCATTGTGTAACATAATGGACAAAAAATGAACTGTCCGAGATAATGAATAACAAAACAGCTACAATACAGACATGGGATTGCGTGCAAGAATCTAGCGTGAAACAATAGTCGGCCTTGAGGCTAGACGTAGTAATCAGCGCTTGGACGAACACAATGCAGTAACTAAACTATCTATGCTAACTATAGATTGTTACTTGCGATAGTCTGTGGCAAACGTCATAGTTTTGACCATTGTGTGCGAGAGTATGACATCTATAGGTAAGGAAATACATATATATACGAAAACAGTACACTTTGAATCGGGCATGCGAGAACATAATATGGATAGTGAAAATTTCAATTGACGTAGAGGACAAAACTAATTTTCAAAACGAGCAGAGAACGATTTTTATAGAAACTGCTCTGTGACTATCGGTGATAGAGCTATTGTTTTAATCTTTATAAATAGCTTTAAAATCAAAATAATAACCCTAATACAAATATTTTTCTATAACAAAAGGAACTTTGACTCATTTTTAAAATAATCGTCAATTACAATTGACATAAGGAATAAATATTTGATTCAGAGTTATATTTACATTACTTCGATAGTTATACATGAAATAAATTATTGATTAAAATGAGTACAATATGAATATCACCATTGTGTGCAATTTTGGTGCGTTCATTTTCTGGTTAATGCAAGGAATTCTTACTAGAAGTATTCTTCTTAGATAGTCAGGCTTATAATAAAAAAAATGCTTTTGTAAAACATACTGTCTTTATATTCAGTTATATTTTTTATGTGCTAAATCTTGTATTTCTAGACGTTTGTATACTTATTAGAAATATTCGGTGTCGGTATTCAGTAATTCTTGAACTTTATTGTACGGTATCGCGTGGACTGACTTTGCGGTTAGCTGTACCCGCTATACGTACATTTGTCACATACCTACACATCCTGCACTAGTTCTACAAGATATCAGGATTCTGTATCATATTGTCAACAAGCGACATACACTAAACCTCACATTCATACTTTGCGTATATTTTATGCGCCATCGTACATTGCATACCAATTTTTTAGGTCACGAATATCATCATTTTTATTTGTAATTTATATATGCCCGATATAGAGCCTACACAGTGTCTACATTAGAACGGTGATAGCCTAGGTATGTCTACTGTCGACTCTCATTCGTGAAGTAGGTAAAACGAACCTCGGCTCGTACAATTGATCTCCATCGGTGAAAGAAAACAACGTAAATAACTTGCAAGACCAAGAATAAAAAAGGGCTATATGTATCTATCAATTCGTATTGGACCCGCGGCGTCGTGGATAATGACCTGAACCTCTTCGTGATTACTCTTCGTGCCTCTGGCCTGCAGTAGAGCGTTATAGACCGGTATAGCATGTTTGAAAACTTTTAGAAAAGATGATTCTAACGATTCACTTATAAAACTTAGCATGATACAAATTATACAGAATTACTATATAAAAATAGCAGCGCCTTCTGATGGGTTAAACCATAATACGCATTTAAAAACCCGCTCAAAATACGAATAAACGTTTAAAAAACCGCACGGAAATCGATCCAGACGCTTTAGTAAAAAGCAGACTTCTTAATACTAGCGTAATAGACAAACATAAGGTTCGAACGAGATTCCTAATGTTTATGCAATAACAACGAGTGCGATAGAGATGGCGACATGTTGAAAACCTGTTTCTCGAACAAGATCCCACAATCTCCCGGTTTGTCAAGTGCTCGGTGTGTTTTATTTAAATTTCGGATTTATGTGTAGATATTTTCATTTAATTTGCCTATTTATTGACAATGGTATCATGTGCAGTGATTAATTGTAGTGTTAAACATCGAAATAATCCTGACGAACACAAATTTCACAGGTAAATATGAATTTGGACACCCTGAATTCCCAGTATCTATTTTTGATAAATAATTGCGCAAATGTGTTTCCTTTGCAAGTGATATCGAAAATAAAACATTCTACTTTGTGTTATTATACTTTGATAAAGAAATTTGTGTTAATAATAGATATATTCTATACGAAAAATCTTGGAAGTATTACATAGCGATTGACTTCGTTTTATCGATATCGATATTTAATACATACATATTTTAGATACTACATAAGGCTGTTGTACATCAGAGTGTCAAGTCTTGCTGGTTTTATTACCCATCTACGAAAAGATGGGTAATGAAATGACTCTTGTGGATTTATTTTCAGATTTCCAAATAATACAATATTAAAGAGGAAATAGCTGCAAATGATTGACAGGTTGAATTGGGACTCCTAAAAAAAATTCTATGATGTGTAGACTCATTTTAAAGAGACTTGCTTTGTGCAAAGGAATAAACGACAAATATTAAAGACAGACTCAATTCCTCCAGAATTTGTACCAGTAGGTATTTTAATTATTTTTCTCATATTTATATTATTATTCTGTATACCTACATTTATTAAGCTATCACATTCTTTTCAGATAACAGTGAAGATAAAACGAAATGTGTCTTCATATGTCACATTACTATGCTACGTACTATGCTACAAACTAATAGAGGAGATAAAAGTAAACAACACGTCATTCGTAATCTGAGAGCTTAAAACAAAACAATGTCTTCAAAAGTAATCATCAGTTTTACATGAATTACACAATCGGCTTAGTCCTAAAGATCATATTAATGAAATTACATTAGCATGTGGCAATGACACTTTAAAAATGTTAGTCAACAGAGTTAATGAAGAGACACCGGGACAAACTGCGACAACAGCTAATAAGCGGATGAAAAAAAAACATTTTTACAGTCCTCGGTGCTATAACTACTTGCGTTAGAAATTCGACTTTGCCTTCCTCACGACAATACTCTGAAATCTTGGTATCAAAAGGTAAACAGTGAGCCTGGTTTTACGGCTGAATCGTTGAATACCATAAAAGAATTAAGCAAAGCGAAAAATTTGTATGTTTGTATAACTTTTGATGAAATGAGCATAGAACATGTAGAATGGATAGGAAATAAGCACATAGGCATCGTAAAAATTGGTAACGACTAGTAAGGGAAACGTTAGAAGTGCATGTTTTTTATGGTGGTTGCTGTAATGGCCCTAAACCATACGTGTCGTCCGGTGACTCTTGAAAGGCCATTAAAGCCACAAGAATTTAGCAATTCCCAAAAAAAAACATCTCAATACCGCACAGCACGACAACGTTCAACCTCGAATTACTAAACATATTTTTTTCCCGTCACCGTCCGTTCGGGACACAAAGGTTATCACGGGTTGTTCTCAGGACACCTGTTGGCGTGCGTCATGTGGTCATGACAGATTGATTCGATATTACGCTTACGATTTTACACTTCTGAGTTAGGTCTCAAGATCGGGAGCAGGGGTGTCTCATGAAGTCATGGCCGTAACTTTACAAAAGTTAGATTTTAGTATTTAAATTAACATGTTCACAGACCCATGAACCATATGTGGGTCATGTGATTGTTAATAACATGGCCACGTAGAGTGAAATATGACTAGAATTGGTAAATATACGCGTTTGGTAAATGTGGAAAATGCGAAAATCTTAACAGTTATAAGTATGTCAGTTTCAAAACAAGCATTAATTATTGGAAATTGAAGTGAATGAATTTCGCCTAAAATTGTTAGGTTGCAACAGTTTATGTCTTTTTCCATATGTCAAATAATTTCAATGTACTCGTATTTTCAATATTAATTTTTATGTGACTCTCATATTGTAGCTGTTAATCTGTTACGGAAATTAGAGTGATTTGTCTTACGAAAAAAGATAATTATCATGATGAAAATTACAGATCTCTATACGTAATGTATCTACCATTATATGAAACAATTATACTACGTACTACGTGTAATCTCACTTATTGTTCTGATCATGAGGTCCACAGCGTCGAGCAATCCAGAAACCATTCTAATCTAGTCTTTACCAGTAACTTATTAAGGCGCAAATTTGTGTATAGGTAGTTACAAATTCTTATACTCAAATACTTAATTACAATACGAAATAATCATAGTAGTACTACGGCCAAAGTGTATTGTCTTACGTCAAAGTCTTACGACGTATACAAACGATAAATAACAGTAATTTCATTCCAATGTCGTGAGAACGTTATGCAAGGAGCTACAAGTTAACCGCTGAACTAGTTCACAGATTAACTTTAATCTTAACAGCAATCATTAAGATCGTGTAAGCGGTAAACCACGATTTGAGATAACGATGTTGCGTAAAAAGTTGAAACTAAACGTTCCTCGTGAATTGTTCTAACATTGAAATGTTACGTGTTTATTATCGAATTTATTACGCTATCCGGACGTTACATCTAGAACTTTTCGTAGTTACAAAATCATGAGAAAACTACCACGGGTCAATTTAAATTCTATTGAAACAAGTTTACATTTATCATTCATCTATTTTTACAGATTTTGTCTTTATTGATTTTCATTGTCAGTGACGTTATCGCGATTAAAAAAAATATTTTTAATGCAAAATGAACTCGAAAATGTGACTGATTTTTAACAATACGCATTGTGTCTATCTCCGTCATCTTGGCAAAGAGTTCTCTTACGTTTAGTAGTCGATCTCATGAAGCCTAGTGCGGAACATTACTTACAGATATTGCGTAGTTACGCAAACGACTGCTTCCAGAGCTCGGCGGCCCTTTACGACAAAGGATTCTTGAAAGCAGTAAATACTCGTAGATTTCTGCAAGGTTCATTTGTAGCAAACGTATATATCGCCGGCCCCGGAGAATAAAATGGTAATCGACATTACCATAGTTTTAGTGTTATGCGATATTTGAAGTGTGCAGAGCAAAATACATCTACTCAATTTTTTTCGTAATTTTTCTATCGTTATTGACAAAGTTATAAGATAATACAATATTACTCATCGTTTTTTCTAAGACGCACATTAATGCCAATTAATGTGCCAATTAATTAAATGCCAATTAATTAATGTCAGAACATTTTTAGGGCTCAGAAAAATAGCTTTTATTTGAGTCTTTATTAGATTGTCTACGTCTATTACCAGTTAAGTTATAACCAAATATCGGTTTTTTATTTTTCCTGAAAAGTTAAGTTTTTGCGATTACCATTTTATTCTCCGGGGCCGGCGATATGTACTCGTAAAATATGTAAGGTATTTTTATTTTCGGCTATTTATGTATAACTAGGTGTGTCCTCGACTTATTTCGCTTGTGAACAATTCCCGTGGGAACTTTATAACAATCTAAATATATATTATATCTAAATATTCGTATATATATATATATATATATATATATATATATATATATATATATATATATATATATATACCATGTATATATATATATATATGTACCTACTAAATTTCATTAAAATCTGTTTCTTTAAATGATGCGCATTGCGCACACAGGTAAAAATGATTTCAAAAGTTGTTTACGGTTCTATATCATTCCTAGTGCACACAGTAATAACTTTTATTGCACATAATAATATTAACAATACAGTAATTACTAACTGACGTCGTTACGAATTTATATTAATATGTATAGATTAAAAATACGATAGACAGATACTATCTGAAGTGGATCTGTAACTTAATAGTCGCTTACAAAACCGTGGTCCGATCGAATCGCGGTGAAAATGAGACCGCGCTGTACGGTTGGTAAGTGAAACCGTACACTGTGCGACTTCCGTCCGCAGTGTGTTGGATATCCGATAGCTGACCGGTAACGTATGAACTGCGGTTGAACGTATGCAACAGACCCAGTACCTAACTAACAATTTCCATATCAAAGACCTTGTATTGACCATACGTATTTAAGAAATTGGGAACTGTTTACCGTCACCAGCTCACCAGCTCATTTATCATCCACTGGTGGATATGGGTATCCTAATGCACATTGTCTTTAATATGAGGGATTTGCGGCCTAACATCACGCTGGTCAAACGAGTTGGGAATTCCACTCTTTTAAAGATGATGTAGTTCCTCAGGGCTTTGTTATCCCGTAATCATCTTTAACGACACCCATGGGAAGAGATGGGGTGATGCTATTTCAAAGTCAGCCGACATGAGCACACGGCAAGACATAAGTACAATCTATTATTCATATATAGAATGTATAACTATATGTAGAGGTTTGACACCGAACATAGGTTACAATGTCGGAAAACGAATAACGAAACAAAAGTGGAGATTGGCATGACCGATGGTCAGAAAAATCATCTTAGAAAGACGAATGGTGGTAGACAAAAATCTAGCGATGAGAACAGTCATGGTTAACTGATACAATTGAATTGAACAATTGGTTAATTGAATTGATGTTAGGGAAATAACGGATCTGGGTGAACCAAAACCGCGTTCTATGGCGTGATAAGAGAGAAGGGACCCATACAGACAAAGAATGTTGATAATTGCTGGTATACCTACAAGTTATTCTTTAAAAAACAAAGTTTTGTAATTAAAAATGGCTTTATTTATTTTATAAATGTTCCTACATTGAAAAGGATAAAACCACAGCGAAATACAGTACGGAATGACAAAGAGACGTGCCTCGCTAAAACCCCTCTAGGGGGCAATAAAAATGATATAATGCTTGCAACAGCGCAGCCAGGGGAATCGACGAAAATGTCAGAACAGTGGCGAAAACATCTTACACCATAGCATAAACACGAGTATAACAATAACAACAATATGTTAATATTAACATTAACTTTATCAGAAACCAAATATAACAAGCAGGTATGACTTTTTTAGATTTATGTCATAAATCAAGCAACGTAATAAGATATCGATTCAGTTCTCGTAGTCTGAACATGTGATTGTTACAGTTATTATTATTATTATTATGGAACGTAATTACGAATACGTGATTATGAACAAATAACTTAATAATGTGAGTCAGAACGGAAGATCTGAACAATATAATATTTTTCCAATGATTGGTAAATAAAGTCTATCAGTTGTTAAAGATAAAAATATGTTTTATGGTCACAGTTAATCTGTTTGTTAATAAACCGTTACAAATTATGATAATACATAATTAAAATATCCGTTCCACTTTTAAATTTAAAGACTGCTTAAAGTTAATTTTGCATATTATTAACATTGATTGCGTACGAAAGGATTTCCTGACGAATAAGTTATCCAAGAATACGCAAAATCATGTACAAATTTTTTACATAAAAGTATATTTCGTATGGCACCGAAAATATTTAACAAAATTCCCAAATCAATACCCGAAATTAAAAATGTACATTTAGTTAAAAAGAAATTTTGTACTGAAAATTTACTGAAAATTTTACTACACATTAAAGGAATCTTTCTGATAAAAATATTTAATTTTCATCCAACCCAATGATTAACAAGGAGTTTTAAAGGTTTGGCTATCCGATTTATTCATACATGGTAATCACAGATTTTATTATTGGTTACTTATCTTGTTGGTTGCAGTGTCCTTTATATGTCTACAGTTTGGGTATCCTTGTTGACATAATATGATTTCATTTTTTTATTATTGACATTGACTTTGTATTATCTCGTATTTATTTTTTATAATTGTAAAATTCACTTGGCCGTAGAGTGCGGGATGTTACTTCCACGAATAAATAAAGTGATATAAAACTCACCAGTTTGTAAATAACGCAGCACAACAGAATACTCGTGACTTATCCTTACCTGTAACAGAAACAAATATTTTAAGCACAGTTCAAAGTGAATAATATCACCATAATATTACAGAACACGGGTTGAGTAGATAGTGTGCTCTAGAAGCGTTCCGCACCTTGCATGCCTGTGCGGTCTGAGTGTGAGGCGATGCCAACGATTGTCATCTTTGACTTATTGACATGTGTTGCGAATATCCCTGGGCGAAAGTATCTACTTACCTGAAAATGAACAAAGAGACGTCTGCTCATCTTCTACCTTCTTTAAAAAAGGGCATTGATATAAAATCCTACGATAAGTACACAACACATTGCCCAGTTCAAACACTATTACAGGTGTGTAGCAAGCACCGTGATCAAAGCTCAATGCTGCAGAAAATTAGTCCAGCCTTGTTTTGTATTTGTTTTGGATGCAGCGTGCAATGTGTTACAGATTTAATTGGCTGGTATTTGCACGTGACCCTAGCTGCTAATAATATGTAACACCTTTTGATGGAAACCAATTGGCTGAATTCCCGAGCAAAGATAGAAACCGTATACAAAGAAACTAGTAGGGGATCTAGATATAAATCATAGAAATGCAGTACACACACTAGAAGTAACACAACGCCGCGCGGATGTGAAATTGATGCGCAGACGTGAAGAGACGGATATTCTGAGCATATTTCAAGCAGATTCGATACTGTTTTCTTTGTTTATTATGTAAGAACCATATTAAAATCAACTTACGGTGCGCCTGCGGTTCCGTATTGACGGATTTATTATGTTACATACCTATGTGGGTTGGTTGGAATCACTTATAGTCATTCGAAATTATTGTAACGATAAAGTTTGAAATTAAACTATTTAAGACACCTACTTCAACAGGTTGTCAAGTTGAAGGTAAACGAGATAAAATCATTTACATAAATTCTGAATTGAAAATTTAATTTCATTACAAATACTGTTCGCAATTCCATAATAATTCTTAATGCCTAATTAATTTCAAAGTTTTCCATAAATATTAGGGTATCGTGACAGAAACCGAGCATAGTGATACTATTTATGAAGTATGAAATATGAAATTTCTACGAAACACGCGTTTCGTAGAGCTCCAAATATTTAAACGAAGATTTCTATAAACACTTTGAACTGTGATCTTTGTTCACGATTATAACATAAAATGAATGTATTTGTGTTAAAATCGTTGCCTGCGCGTGGAATTTGTTGAAAATTTACTCGTATTCTATTAACATGTTATTAAGTATGTTGCGTTAGTTTACAATCTCATAAAAATTGAAGTAGAAGTTGAAAGATAGGTAAATGGATAATCTTTTACGATAACAAGATCCGCTTCTCCAAAACTTTCGTAATCATTTATTCATGTTAGGTAACTAAGGTCGATACAATATATACCATAACCTAGAATACATATAATATACTTAACTACTAATAGGGATTGTTCTTGCTCGGTATCGCTTCTCTAAAGCATCGGAACACTACCCCTTCTGGCCAAAAGTCAAGTAATTTGACTAAGGAAAGTTTAAGAAATGCTCTGGATGGGAGGGTCATATTGTCGTAGAAAATCCCTAGAAGAAAATGTTTGCGCAGATTGCGCATTATTTCACAGTGTTCCCCACCAATTCGCCTACTCAGAATCCCATACAATTGTAAAACAAACAAACAATGATCAAATGTAAATCACTAACGAATACTGGCGCCCGTCTAAATGCTTGCAAGGTACGAAACGATAATAAAATAATTAATACCATTAAGTAAATTACCAGTCTATAATTAATTAAATACTTAAAAATTAACAAAAATAATTAATAAAATTTAGAGGAATTTAAACGAATGAAGTGAGTATTTCTTTAAACTTTAAACGAATGAACAATAATTAACATTAAGGTATAAACAATATGCTATATTAGTACGAGTATCGTATCAACCCTCCTCGCTCAGCAACACTTCGACTTTTTCCTCATTTATCTTAAAAAAGAAAAAGAAGAAAACACGGAAACACGAGTGACTGTAAAATTTCAACGGTGGCTGTTTACGCCGGACCTTTTTTACGATGTTGTTAACTGTTGATTCTTTTTAAACATCTGCGTTGGGACTGTAAACTACATTGTTCGCTGTTGGACGGCTAAAATGACGCTTGACGACTGGCTTAGATACTTGGCAAGACGTTAGAAAGATACTTGAAATTGTTATGTCCGAAATTAAACTTCTCAATAATTAATAATAGATTTATTTCGTTACAATCACAAGTAAACTATACTAGTACTTCAGCAATGGCCGTAACTAGTGAGAGGAAGAAAAAAGGCGTATTAGAAAGAGACACCAGTCTTTAGGAAACCATTTTTTTTAAACTATTGACAAACATTAAAGAAATGTTACTTTTTTTTACAGTATCTATGGGGCGTAGAAGTCAAATGATTGATAGAAGCGAATAATAACGTTCATTTCGGGATGATTCGCTTGAATTATTGCAAAAAGTTTTTGATTTCAGTCTCTGTGAACTACCTACGGGCACTTGAAACATGTATTCTAGACATTGGACATGTTTGCTCAGATGCTCAGAATTACCCACGAAAGAAAACTCTTTACTCTTAGCCTCTTTATAATCATTGCGTATCATAAATATAGACATGTAATAATATATTATGTAGGTATTTTCGTAGATATAGCAACAAAATATATATGGAATCCCGTAAGTCCCAGAATCGAGGCGTGCCGTGTTAATTTCTCTTAACACAAATTAACAAAATGACCATTGTTCCACACTACCTATAACGACCACTGTTCATTAATTACCTATTAATACGTACGTGTTTCGGTAGTGAGTGAGATGTGCCAGAGCCCATTTCCATCCTATCCCTCCCCATTTCCCCAACCCTTTCTCCAACTCCATTCCTATATCCAAAGGTAGGCAAGCATCCGGGGGCGTGCCAACTTTTGTCATTTTGGACTAATGTTGGCATGTATCACGGATGTCTATGGGCTACAGTATCCACTTACCATCAGGTGGACTGTATGCTCGTCTGCCACCTTTGTCCATAAAAAAAAAAAACATATATTCGTTTTAAGAATGATACACTCGACTCGACCGTCTTTAACCATCTTATTATCTCTTAGGCTACAGTAAGAGTTTTCAATCTTGTCAATATTAATGTTAGGTAGGTAGTAACTAATTTATTACGTACAAATTGAAACGCTGCGAAGTATCTAATTACATATATTTACATGTATATTTATTCCGTCCGGTGGCCAAAAAGCGCTATCTTACATCTCCCGATAACCAAACACGTTTCGCGTCAAGTAGCCGATACTTAGTTACTACTACTGTATTAGGTGACGATCGACATGTTGTTTGGATTATTTCCTTTGAAATGTGTTAATGAAGTTTACGACTAGACTAGGGGCGAAAGATGCATGGGAAAAAGATGTTTTTTGTTTATACAGGGGCGTCTACGGAAGTTTCAATGTTTTTACAGACAAGCAAATGACCCACATGATGGTAAGTGGCTTACCTACTAACTTTAAGTAGGTAAGGGGATGTCGTAAGGGAATGTGTCGTTGACCTGTGGTATTAGGACTATGAGAACCGCTGATGAAGCACAGTTTTATAAAATACTAACTACTTTATAAAACTACGTAGCATAGTGAGCGTAAGTAGTCGTACGTATATGAAGGCGTAACGTAGTTTTACGAAGCTGATGTTCGCGATTTCACTTGAGTAGTAGTAATATTAAAATGTGTGCGGAATGTATTAATTACTATGTATTACTTCGTCTTACGCTCTAAATGTATGATTTTCTACAAAAATGGTTGCTACGTTCTATGTTGCAGAGTTATCACTTATTTTAGGTAAGAAACAAATAAAACAACTTTTGCGTTCAAATTAGTAATAATTGTCAACATTTATTTTCCCATTTACAATTTAACATAACACATGTGTTTTGTTTAATATTGTTTTATTTTTATATAAACATTGTTGCACGTACACGTATTGCTGGTATTTTAATTTAACAAAATATTTAACCTTTTTTTTCACTCCTTTGAGTTATGTTCCATTGCTTGTATTGAGATGTCAACGGAACAATGACATTTCTTAATTCTTCCAAATAAATGTTCGCCAATTTTTCATTTGTTACTCGCAAGAAACCAATACTATTTACGATGCATTGGATGAGAACAATTCATATAGCGATAATAAGTCGGTGGACTTTCATTTGGTCATTAATAGGCATAATAAATATGATGAAATGATATTAATTATTATATTATTACTGTAAGGTTTTGTTTGCTATAGGTACCTACATTGTTTGGCTTAACAGATAACAGATTTATTCTTATGTTATTTAAAAAAAAATAGAATGGCAATGTAATCCGATACTCTGGCTAACAAAATAAAGTTAAGGCGATCTAACCTGACCAGGTCGATTAAATTTCGCGCAACTAATTTCCTCTTTGCGCTGCGCTGCATCTCCGGATACAAGAGTGGAAGCCTTAATCGCCTCTAGCATCGATACAATTTAAATCGAAATAAAACAAGCACGACGAATCGATCTCTATCGTATCGAGAGCAAATCGCACGACTAAAGACGTTCTCCCGGGCGGAATGCTCGGAGCGATTGAAAATACTTGTCTGAAGTTCGGGCGGGAAAAAAGTTAATTGGCACCTTTTTGTCGCTGCAACGTTCCGTTACTTCGACGTCTAATCTCTCTATTCTCTGAGACATCTTACCTACTTTTCCACCGTTTTAGCTGCGAGGTTGTTACCGTTCGTGTAAATTGGAACGTTTATTTTCTAGCCTTGTTGCGATGCAAATTAATGTCTCGGCCTCGGCTTTATCGATTCAACATGGCATCCGTTATAAATTTGTATTTGTTTTAGCGTATTTCAGCTGTGAAACGGGGAGGAAGGGGAGACGATAAATAAGTTCCACGTGACAAAGGCTCTTGAATTCGGATTTCAGAATTGACTCGTCGCGAAATCCCTACGCGTCTTGCCTGTATCCTTTGTATGAGATTTTTTTAATTAGAGTTTCGCTAACAAAAGGTCGAGCTGCGTTTAGAGGATAGGGATTGTTGTATGCTTCGTCGAGTCGCTGAATAATAAATCATAAGCTGGCTTCTCCCAGGAATATCAAAGCGGACTTCAAAGTGCTCACTTAACATTGTTATTAAACAGTCGTGTAAACGCGCCACCACCATTTACTGCTAGATATTTTACATAAGATTACGAAAATTATGATATTTTTGTATCAAATTTAGTTCAGTCAGGCCCATGCTAGCATACTGAATACTGTCAAGTACTTGGTTATAATTTCGTAAATGACTGTTGAAAAAAGGGTCGACATAGACTTTGTTAACGGTATACAATGAAGACCTTTTTACATGTTAAAAGTCTATCCGACAATGATTTTTCTTGTGTCTACATAGACTGTTCTAAACAGTATACAATGAAGAACTAAGAATGTCTTTGGTGTAATTAAATGAATTTTGACAATTCAGCAACGCTACAGCCAAGTAAAAATTTAAGAGCCTTTCTCACCACCTTCTATTAAGGTAGGTATCAGAAGGTATCCGAAGTTAGTTATACTTTATCAGAAAGTCATATCAGCTAGATTTAATTAGTAGATTATTGGCAGATATAACTCTTTAAAATTTTGCGTAAAATAAAATTTAAAATTGGCAGATAATTTGTCTATCATATTGTTAACAGTTATTTTATCAGGAGGGCCCTTCTCACAACCTCCTGATACCTTATCAGAAGATGGTGAGAAAGGCCCTAAGATTCGAATAAGTAGTCATTTCTCAGTTTTAGGTCGTTTGTTAACGACACGGTTCTCCGCCGTGAAAACCTACGGTCTTCAGTGTTTTATGGACAATAATGGGAGCTTGTTAACACACGCCGACGGTACGGCGCGGCACGCTCGCCGTATACATACACGTTGAAAACTGACGGCGAGATATCGAGTAGAGTTTTATGACAGTCTATGGGAGTTTGTTAACGACACCGGACGTTTTCACGGTTCCGTGACTGCTTACCAGTGCTGATTCGGGTTTTGTGTTATTTTAATTATTTTTTCAGTTTAGCAGTCGAAAATGACACAAGATGTCCGTACCTAAAATACCGTGCGTGCCTCCACACGCGGAAAACCGTGACGGGAACAAGCATATACGGTTTCGCTACGGCGCGCGGCGCGGCAAACTCGCCGTGCCGTAGGAAAACCGTGTCGGTAACAAGGGGGCTTAGAATTTGTTAGGGTCATGTTTTATGTAGTCTCTATAGAGATGAGTCTAACTCTATCTACGTCTAACAATTGTCTTAGAACCGTCTATCCTGGCTAAATATATGATTTTTGGTCTTAAAATTAGTAAGTCGTGTTTTAGAGTACCTTATACAGTATGTAGACTACATACCCCATACAGTCTACACAGAGATTAGCTTCCAATAAGTGAGCAATAATGGCAATAATAATAATCCAATAATGGCAGTTTAAGCAAAGGACGGTCTTCGAAATGTTTATTTATCCCGGCCTTCAAACCTCTGACTTATACAGAGTTGGTTTAAACACTGGATCTGGGGTTCATTTATCTCGGCCTGAAACCATTATATAAATTTAATGTACCTAGTAATAGACCTTAGTCCTTCGACTTAGACCGAGTTGTGTTCTAAATATTCGGTCTAAGGTTCGACAATCTCCACCTAAGATCATTGTATAAGTTTTATAACCAATTTAAATCACTAAAAAAACCTTAAGAAGGTTTTTAAGGCACTCGTGTACTCCTATTTAATTCATATTCGTAGCATCAACATTTATAATTACGTTGATCTTGAATGAAAAATAAGCTCACAGACCGTAACAATACTAAACCTAAGTTATCCGAAAGTCAACTTAGTGAATTCCTGAATAAGATTCACATTAAATAAAGTAACTCCTGTATAGATAGCAACAGACATTGATAAATATTTTAAAATACGTCGAATTTAAAATTTTGATCCAGACATTACATTATGATAATCTAGAGACGAGTCTTCGAATGGCGACTAGGCATCGGGATGGGATACGTGGCGTGGGATGGGATACGTGGCGTGGGACGGTGGGACGCCCTCCTGCCAGGTGGACTGACGATTCGAAGAAAGTCGCCGGTAGTGGCTGGACGAGAACAGAAGAAAACAGTGTGTGGTGGTGGTAATTGGGACAGGCCTATCTATAGTCATCATTACATTAGGTAAAAATGTTTAAGAATTTATATTTTAATTCAGTTCAGATTTATTTATTGTATCTAATATATTTATGGTAATAAACTACAGTAGTTACAACAGTTTTACCCATTGTGGACGTGCAACAATAATCAACTGATTAATTACTTAGAGACATTTCATGTAATAAGACCTTTAACAAGAATTTCATTTAGATAACTGAATTGGTTGTCAAGAACTTCTATACTGTCATATGATTCAAAATATTCGTCACAATGTATTATTTTCCCTATCTTAAAAATTAACTATTGGTTAAATTAAATTCGATTCTGATCTTCGATTTCATTATATTCTCGCTATATAATAAGTGTCCGTGGTTCAGCTGACCGGAATGGCCGGGTGACCGGTCAGCGGAACATTTGGATGTTCAGTCATCCGGTCCTATTGTGGATAGGTGAACAGGTATCTATATTCTGCCAATAGTGGTGATCTCATCAGAATGGAATATTTACAAAAATGTAAATATGTATCTACCTAGCCTATAAATTACTTTGTGTAAAATACGTTTGTAAATACCTTACGACGTAAGGTTACAGCACTAAATATCTAATATATGATAAATATAAAGCTGTTCCTTATATATTAATCCTGAGAATCTTAGCCTAGACAATCTGCAGGTGATCGAATACCAGGGATCTGCAGTTAGACATTGTATAGTTACGATGATTGTCATGATTGTTAATTAGGGCGCATTAAAGTTCGAGTATTGTGGAACAAACAAAAGGAGGCTTGTACTTACTCAGCAGTGGGTGGAAACAAGTTGTAGATAATGATGACGAAACCCGATTTTTTTTATAGAAAAAGGCGACAGACGAGCAAACAGTCCACCAGGTGGTAAGTGGATACTGTTGTCCCTAGACATCGGCCATACATGTCAACATCAGTCCAGAATGATAAACGTTGGCACACACCTACCTTTGCAGATTAAGGAATGGATTGGCAAAATGGGGAGGGATAGCATAAGATGGGAATGGGCTCTGGCATATCTCGCTCACTACCGAAACATGTGGGTACGTACATTGGAGAAATATGATAAAGTAGGAAATGCAGTACATTTCAAGGTAGTCTTCTGTGAGAGAGGGGTAACGTGGCCAGTCCGAGTGCGTCCAGCGGCTGTGGGAATGCAGCATGCACTCTCCCCCTACAAAGTATGAATGCCATTGCCAAAGTATGAATATAAATAGTTTTGCTTGTTGTCTGTACACGATCTGTAATGTTGATAATGTACCGCGCATCTGCCAATGCGCAGGCCCCGGAGCGTAAATAAAGCAACGCGCGCCGTAACGGTTACGCATCGTGTGCGTACACAACGCACGCTCCAACGCCGATGTGGCTATGGTTAAGAGGAAACATGCGATTGTTATCGTGTATCTACTTCAAACAAAGGCTCAAATATATTCTACTTAAACTTAGTCAAACCGGTCTGCTTAAGCGCTCCATGCGAAATAAAAATGGGAATTTATTTTCTTTATTTGGGTTAAAAATACATTTGGTTTTTAAGACTGACAACTTGAGTCCGTATATATATTCTGCTCCTTCGGCGTGTAAATTTTCATATAATGCATTTTAAACTATTGCTAAATCAAAGTGGTTAAAACTATATTTCCCAGGATCTACTTAACGCAACACCGTCAGTCCTAAATATTTATAGTCCTGTTAAACTTTACTGTTTGACAACAGGTAAGAAACGACGTAAAGGCATGTTATATCGGAATTGACTTATTCAATTTGGTTAAGATTTCTATGACCTAAAATTTCATTCTTTCAAAATTCATTCATTCTTTTTAAATGAAAACATGCTTTAACTCTAACATGCTCTGATTTATAAGATAAAACAATAAAAAAGGTATATTTCTCAATAAAGTCCCTTTTTCTATAATACAATAAGGTCCCTTTTTCAGACAACGTCACATATTTCAACTGATTATAGACTAAAGAATATTGCAATATTTGATCAGGTCACTCGTAAGTAAAAAGCAGACACGGCTCCATCCAATATTAATTGCTGGCTCTGCTTTACCAATACAATATTCATTGTTTATTTTCGACAATAAGGCACGGTGGCAGCCCTGATTACATTTGCGCGTCACTGTCAACCTCAAACAAAGAGTTGGCGGGAAAGTCATCAGTCATTATCAGGACGAAGAACAATAAAATGGCGAGTCATGCTCGTTAACCGAATTCACCCTTAGTGTAAGGAACCTGTCCCACAGAACCACGCAACCCTATTCTAGGTTTACCAAGAATGTTTCCAAATCTGAAATGTCATGACGTCAAAAGTGGCTTAGTGATTGGGAGCAGCTTACTAGGAGTAAAAATGTTACATTCAATGAATTTAATGAAAGATACTGAAAAATACTCGTAAGTAATTGATACTGTTCATTTATTCTAGATTTTTCCATAGAAAGAAGATGCCAGATGAGCAAACAGCCTCACGTTAATCGAATAATAAAATAACAATGCGCTATCTACATACGTTTGGTGATCTACGAATTTTACTGATTTTACTTGACAAATATATTTTGGGCAAAGAAACTTTACTGTAGCTGGATTGGATTACTGCATTGCTCTTAGGACTTATCCACTTGTTTCTAGTCAAAAGTTCTTACATAAGATTAATAACAACAGCATATTTTTTAACAAACGATCTGACAACTGTTGACCCTACACGTACCATCAACCGTAAGGGAATGTTCACATTCATCAAAATTCTTCTTACAACACTCAGCTCTAACTCCTTCAGAATAAGGACGAGAACAGCATGTTCACAGCCTTTCGAAAGTAGTACACGCGTCTGTCAAGAACACCATTAGAGCAAATGACTTTACTACAGCTCGACAAACTTATCTATGCGTGCCCTGATAACGTTATTATCTGTTTTGGTTGTAAGACAGAAACAATTTTCGACATAAATAAGCCGCTCAAATATAAGCACTTAAATAAGAAAATATATAAACATTAATAAATTCAAGAAAACAATAACGGTTTTATTTGATGGTGGAATGAAATGTCAATAAATGATGATGAGACCAGTATTTCGCGACACGCATATTTAAGTTTGTCATTTTGTATAGGCGTAGTTGACTTCGTAGCAGGAACCTGTGTGAACCGTTACACGTAAGAGATTTTCGTGACTAGATCGTTGGTCATAGTAATTGCTTGCGAAGTTTAAATTAGCTACTGTTTAAAGACTATATAGAAGTGGCACTGGCCTACTGTAGGGCGGCTATAGAATAGTACCACCACCCCATCTCCTCCCGCGGGTGTCGTAAAAAGCGACTAAGGGACAACAAAGCGGCTGCCGCAAGCCCCGAGGACCTACATCACCGCTAAAAGTGTGGACTCGACAACCCGCTTGGCCAGCGTGGCGTTTCCAGGCCTTACGTCCCTCATGCTAATGTGCACGAGGAGCCCCATGTCCGGCAGTGGATAGTGAAAGGGCTGGATGCATTGCATTGCATTGCACTGTTTTAAGAACAGTCTTTATTAATACTAATTTAGGTCTTGTTACAAGTTATGTTATAAGGCAATAGTAATCACCAGTGGCGATGGTTCCATGGAAGAACAAAAGCTCGTCCTACCCAACAAATCTGGATGGTTATTACCACCGGCTACATCTCGTCCAGATTTTTCTTTCTTTTAACAGTCTTTAATTTCTCGATTAAATATAGACAGATATCTATTTCCTATGATAATTGTGGTTTCATAGGGATAGGATTTTTTACTCTCCCGACGTACGATTTGTCTCAAATCTTTTTTGTTGGATATCATATAATCCCTTGTGCTAGGAATATTTGCGCCTACGTAGCTTCATAAATAGCAGGATCTCTTTTCAGATTGTTTTTAATGTTATTGCATTTAATAAAGATTGATGGCACATTGGTATAATTAAAGAATATTGAGTAACTGTACGGAACACCGTTGGTTTTTGCTGTTTTTGAACTCAACGCCAGTGATTTTTACTCACATTTTTTATTACAACAAATTTCATACATTTTCTACTATTCTACTGCCAGAATCTCACGTATTAACATAATATTTTCGAAACGTTTTGACCGTGTAATATCGATCCCACCGTTAGGATAGCACCACCCCACCGTTTCCGTAAAAGGCTACTAAGGAATAACAAAGCCGCTACCACAAGCTCTGAGGATCTATACCATCTCTAAAAGAGTGGACTCGCCAACCTGTGGCGTTTTAAGACCATACATCCCTAATACACAAGACTATATATGTGCATGAGAAGGCCCATGTCCAGCCGTGAATGCTAAAAAAACTGGTTACACTTACGTTTTTGAAACAAACCATAATGGTGCCTGTATGACTACAATTAACGATTGATAAACTTTTGTATGCTACTTAACACACACAAATAAAATATAGGTACGAGTATATAATCTTACCCTAATTTATTTTTACAGGTAAGTATACAAAAAAGACACAAGAACCAGTTTGACAGATAAGGGAAATGCGGGAATCAATCATAATAATTGTCTTATTTTACAAATATTGAATAGTTTCGATATAACGTCATTAGATTTAAGCACTTGTAAGGATTGCGATAATGTCACAACATAACTATCATAACAGTCACGTAATTTCATTTGGATCATACAGTACCATTGTTGTATCTCTTAAAACTCGTAATAATCGATCAATATAATTGCCATCTAGCTACCAAATCGGTGCCACAAGATAAACACCAACACGATAGCCTTATGATTTGGCGGAACAATTTTTTCGACTAGTGCAAAAGTTTGATTCAAATATGATTAACACCGACCTGTTGCTTTTAATAGCTATAACGTTGTCATTTATCATAGGACACCTTAAACACCCCGATTAACAGTTTGAATCGATCAATAGTTTTACGAAGAAAATGTAGGGACTTTGTTAGATCATATAAATTAATTAATATTTGAATATTTCTTAAATGCATTCCAGTCCTCAAATGTTATGATATTGCTGCATTAAGACATCTGACAACACTTTAGTACCTGTACCGAGACCGTAGTCGGCAACAACGCGCGACGTGAGGCAATGAAACTAGTTTCAACATCATTCGATCTAAAAAACGACCGCATCAATCATTAGAGCGCTTTCTAAACTCTTTGTTGGTATTGTGTCTAATTCTATTGTATGTAGTGCCGGTAATATTTTGATGTCGCCTCTCTAGAACCACAATATTCATAGGAACAGTATACGATCTTCAGACAAAAGCACAAATAATTATATCTGTTTAATGTGTGTACACACTCTGTTCTTTTTACTTTACTGAAATTGAAGATTATTGATGATCTACTATGTTTATTCTATTACAATTTTACTTTAGTACATCAGAATCTCCACGTATATCTATTATACAATTTTTTTTTTTCGGGTTGGCTAAATTCTTGTGGCCCCAATGGCCTTTTAAGAGTCACCGGAGATGTATAGTTTAGGGCGAGCACAGAAGGCGCTTAGCCAGGAGCAGAGTGTGTGCAGCAATCAGCCTAAGGGCTCCCCCGCCGGTAAACCGGTGGAAGAAACGGGCCTCGGCTTAGGGCGTTGCATTGGGAGGGTACCGCGGGATCGCGAGTCGGTGAGAAGCGCCCAGGCACGTGTACTTTTACCTGGTAAAAGTGTTGGCTGAAGACCGGTGTGTATTTACGGTGTAGCGAGGGTGACGTCCTCGTCTCCGTCGGCGGGGACGGTGTACGAGTATATGTGAAATCTGTGACTGTAGTGTAAGAATTGGCAGCAGTAATTGGGCCGTCGCGGTCGTCTAAGACGTGCCTAGGACGACGGCAATGGGGAGGGTCATTCCTATTGGGTACATATGTTAGGTTGTCAACTACTAGGGGATCGGGATGGTGCGGGACTCTGTCACAGTAGCGTCGGACGGAGTCTTTCACGTATTTGACGATGGAGGGAAGTTCCACGTCCTTGTGGAGGTCGACATTGCGAAAGTACCGTGAGGCAGCCACGGCCTTACGCACGAACCTATTTTGGAATGTTTGGAGTATTTTAATGTTGGAGTATTTGCATGTGTAAAGACAACGCTAGCGAAGGTCATTATGGGATGTACGCAAGTTTTGTACAAAGTCAGCTTATTTCTAAGCGACATTTTACTTCTCCCGCCTATAAGAGGGTTGAGACAACCGAGTACAAAGGCGTCTCGGTTTCTACGGTGACTTCAAGATATTTTTGATCTTCCTAGCCCAAGGGATAGTTTGACCGAAAAGGGATATTGGGAGTGGGGAAAGTCGAGGCTTAGAGCTATGTGTGCTGTCTATGGGAAAAGGGAAGCACATGGCTGCACCTTTCTCGGGGTTGACCTCAATCCTCCACCTCACAAACCACTCGCCTAGGACGGTGACTGCGCGTTGGAGGCGTAGAGAGACACGCCGTAGGTTCCTATCTGAGGCGTAAAGTGGCAAGCTCTATTCTAGGGGAGCTGGAGATGTCATTGGTGTAGAGAGAATAGAGTGTTGGTGTTAGAACGGAGCCCTGAAGGACTCCAGCTCTGATTGGGCGAGAACTGGACAGAGTGCCTTCAACTCTGTAGTGAAAGGTGCGATTGGTAAGGTAGTTTCGAATGATGAGAATGAAACTTTCAGGCACCTCGAGTTGGTACAGTTTATAGATTAAACCGTTGTGCCAGACCTTATTAAAGGACTTCGCTACGTCGAAGAAGACAGCTAGTGCCTTGAAGGGTCTCTTTTGGTTGAGACCTGTGAGGATGTGCTCCTTTATTCGGTGCACCTGTTGGACACAAGAATGATTGACTCTAAAGCCGAATTGTTCATCGATGAGTAGGCTTTTTGAGTTGATGTGACTCAGTAGGCGAGAAAGGAGAATTCTTTCATAGATTTTAGGCATTGCATTCAATAGGCTAATGAGTCTATAACTTGAGAGTTCCGGGCGGTGTTTACCCGAGTTGGGGATGCCGATAACGACGGCTTCTTTCCAAGCTGCTGGGAAGAGATGGTGTTTCATTGCGGCATTGTAAATAGCCACAAGATGTGCAATCAGGTTGTTTGGGAGGCTTTTAACCTTATTATGAATTCCATCGATGCCAGGTGATTTTTTAATTTTTAGATTTTTAATGATGTCCTAAATTTCAGTTACCGTAACCGGTAGAAGGGTCTGATAAACGTAACCAGGTGTCTGATGGGAGCGTCGAGCCTCTATGCCCCTCCGTCAACCTAGTCGACGTGTGACGCGTCGACCGGCTGACGGCTAGAGGAGCATTGGGCTTCAAGGCTGTCGGCCGACCAGTTTAAACGCGGGAGGGCCATTCGGTCTAGTAGTCAGTATTGTCAGTATGGAGACAGTATTGTCTGCTTTCATAGATCGCGCCAACCGCCATTAAGCTGTGTGTGATGGCGAGATCTCCGACAACAGATCGTTCCAACTCCGATCATTCGCCGCTGGGACCCGCCTAGAGGAGCTTTGGAATACTTCCTTAAGGTGGCTACCAAGTTCAGAGGTCACAGTGTTTGTGTCATCCAAGCAGGTCATGTTATTTGGGATAGGGTCTAGGTGGGGGGAGCTAGAAGTCTTAAAGGCTTCCTCAAGCGTGCTCCAGTCAATAATAGTCTTGTCTAGCGTCCTAGCTTCATTACTAAGGGACGGTGGTCGGAGTCTAACTCGCATAGGGTTTCTGACGAGTTTAGACGTAAGACTATACTTTTGAAAAGAGCAATGTCTAGTACGTCGGGTCGGTGTGTAACATTATGAGGGTAATGAGTTGGCGTCATTGAAGCTATAACGTCAAAGTCGAGTTGGTTAATGAATCTGTCAAGGCGTTTACCATTCTGGGTGGACGTGCGCCTGTTGAAACTAGTATTTGCAGTTGAGATTACCTGCCAGAATGACTGACTTATCCAGATCGAGGAGTGACACGAGGTCATTCCTGAGAAGTTCTTCATCGGAAGGCAAGTAGACAGATGCCAGAGTGACAGGTGGATGACCTGTCATGGCAAAGCGCCAGACCGAGGCCTTTATATTAGTCAGTGGAGGCGTGGGTATGGGAAAGCAGTGCAAGGACCTTTTGTAGTAAACGAGGGTGCCGCCTCCACGGCTGGTTAACCTGTCATTTCGTACTAAGGCGTACTGAGCGATTTTGGGATCGCGTTGGCTAGGTTTCAAGAAGGTCTCTTGCACTAAGCATTATGTCAATTTGGTGATTTCTGAGGAAATCGTGGATCTGGGTGCGTTGGGACTGTATGCCATTAGCGTTGAAAAACGCTACGGACAAGGAGGAGGGTAATTGACGCTTATTGATACTGATATTGATAATACTGGTACTAGTGCCAGTACTAGTTCCAGTACTATTACTAATAGCTGACGCTCCATGTATGACGTGCGCAGATATATACTTATGCGGGACCGCAACTTCCCCTCGCACCCTTCCGTCGATATAAGCCGCGGCGTAGGCGCCGACACTATCAGTAAATAATATATTAAAGAACACGCGTTGAAACAAAATTACACTCCAAATATACTTTGTTCACTCGGTTGTTACAATAAGTATACATGTCAAGTACTGAATTTGTAGGTCCTATTCTTGGAATGAGTCTTTTTGTAAATCTTTTGTGATTGCTTTTAAAATAAATAGAACGAAAGCGCGTTAATTAGCTACAAACACGTGTGTGCCGATACAATACGCCGCGCTTTCTTGATTATTGTTTGATTGTTTAGCTGGATTTAATGTCAAAATAAAATAAATTAATAAAGACACCATAATGCAATTTTTCAAACACATACGGCGGTTTTTTACAGTTTTGTAGGAGTGTCATTAAACGTCTGTTGTTAAAAGATACTAGGTATGGATAATTCCCCATAAGTATATGTAATTCTAACTTCATTGCTTGTGCAGTGACGCGTATCCAATTATGTAGAACAAATTAATATAGACGGTGTGTTCCGGTATCAGATTATTATTTATTTTGACATTACCGTAGATTCTGTACTGTCTGTTTATCTCCATTGTGTTTGGAGAATTTCGTCAACGATTCAACAACAAATTAGCTCCGTGTACGACAAATTAGTTAAATCGTTAACAGTAAATTACTTTCTTGCCGTACCATGCCACTACCAATCGCTTTCTTGCCAAATATTTGTCATTGGAAATATTTACAAACATGAATTAACTTTCAAATCACATCTGATATTTATAGCGAAAAAATTTCCACTTTGTAAACAAGTTTCAATTTCACTCAATAATTTCTCAAAATTTATATTTTCATGCTATTTAAACGGCACTAATAATCACCTAAATGTCCCAGCTAATCAAATGGTCCATATTGCAGTTTCAAATAGGGATATCATTTTATTTAGTTTACAAAAATGTCGTTATAATTAACTTTGTTAGTGATTTTAGAATATACGATCATCTATATAATGTGTCATCGAAATAACGCAAAATTTAAAACACGGCAACCAATTTAACATAATATGTAGAACCGTTCTAGCTATAAATAAAATTATAATTATTTTTTACAACAAACTTAAATTTTTGTTGTTCTATCTAAAACGTTCATAGGGTCCAGTACAGGGTAATGACCGGGCACCGGCGGCGCGAGCGATGGTTGTTGCGTAACTGTGTAGAATAAGCCTATAAGAGATATGCTACTCTTGATATTGAACAATCTATTTCCAACTTTTATGTTATTTCAATTACACCTTGTATACCGCCACCATTTTCGCTTCTCGGTTGCCACTAATTTTAATTTTAGTAAATTCCAAAATGATACTGAACTAAAAAAACGCATATAAATCTTATCTTCGCTAATATTTTTTTATTTTTTCAATTAATAATAATATGTACCTTACTGTCGATATGGACTTATCAACTGTGGTTAAGATTTTTAAATTAAATTATGGTTCAATATCTGAGAGTCGACATAAGGTACTTTTTCGCAAATAAAGCCACTTATTTCATTATTTTTTTACAAATACGAGGGGAGGCCCAATTGTTTTCGGCCGGACAAAGAAAAAGGACACTCAAGTTCATGAAAGTATTTTTATTTTTCAATATAATCTCCGTCTAACTTTAATTTAACACACATTCCGGATCGTTTAATTGGCATTTCTATTCCAGCATAAAAATAGAAGTTTTGTCTTCAAATGGGCAAAAAGCGCAGCGATCAGTTCATCATCAATGGAAAATCTTCTATCCCTAAGTCCACCTTGAGTTTTGAGAACAAATAGTAATCACTGGAAGCCAAGTCAGGACTATAGGTTGGGTGGCGAATTTCTGTGAAGTCACACTTTGAAACAGCAGCTTTCGCAACTGCAGCGGAGTGGACGGGTGCATTTTCACGGAGAAGCCGCACACACGTTTGCTTGGTTTTCCACGACGTTTCTGCTTGATTGCTTCTCGTAATTGCTCTATAAGGTTAGCATAATAGCTTCCAGTCACCGTAGTATTGCGTTCTTTTGTTATGTCTATAAGCAATATTCCTTGACAATCCCAGAATATCGAAGCCTTTTGGAACAGGGATTATAGTAAAGAAACATAGTTTCATCGCCAGTCACAATTGACCGCAAAAATGAAGGGTCTCCAAAAGTTCCTCAGAGCACGCTACTCGTTCACTCGCTGCACACTTGATAGAAGTTTTGACACCCACCTCGCACTAGCTTTATTTCATATGAAGATGTTTATGAAGAATCCTAAAGACTGTAATTTTTGCAAGCCCTATCCTTGATGCTATTTCTTTCGTCTTTAGCGTCGGTCGGTCAAAGCTTCTTCTTTCACTAATTTGATGTTGTTTGGAGTGAGTGCCTCAATGGGTCGATTGAAGCGAGATTCGTCGTCGATGGACTCTCGTCCTAAAGGAAACTGCTTACACCAATCTTTGACGGTGGAAAATGATAGAGAAGAATCCCTGTACACTTTATCCAACCTTTGTTTGATATCGGTGGGGCTAACACTTTCCGTTGTAAGGAACTTAATCACTTTAAACATTTTGCGTCTTTCTGTTGTTCTAAGAGTCCTCGACTCTTCAACGAGGGTTGAAGTCTAAAAATTAAACACGAATTAGCAGGATTAATGACAATTACAATGACGTATAATTTGTTTTTTTAGACACCTAAAAATATATCAGTCCAAAAATTTTGGACCGCACTGGTATAAGTAGTGTAAATATTGCAAGTGTAAAGGGTACTTTAAACACTCCTGTGAAAAACTGACATTTAATAGATTCTACTTTATTAGGTATTTTTTGTTCTTTTATCTGAATAATAAAAAATAAAAGAAATGCAACGCTAGATGCCAAAAATCAACTGAATGTACCTACTAAATCTGCTGTCAAATGTAAAGAAAAAAAAAGATAAAACGTCCGTAATCGCTTCAACACCGCTTCAGTACAAAGCACGTAAAAGTTTTATCAGCCTTTACCACGATTTATCATCTATTTATTTGCGTGAATACGACGGACGGCATCAAGACCACAATAAAACGGAACTTTAAACTCATTATGATTTGTAAGTATATGGACTTATTCGCTGTGGTTAACAATTAACATGTTGTTCCATTATTCTGTTTAAAGAAACATTGTTTAACACCTGATTTTTAAGGTAAACCAATAATAAAATATGTTATTGTTTAAAGGAAATGAAATGAAGAACTATCAGAGCATAGCCTACAGCGGATAGAGGGGAGAACAGACCCGTCAATTTGTACTAAGTTTTTATCATTAAGAAATGTAGGAAATAACATTTTTTTTAATATTAGTGGAGGTTATAATTTAAGGTATGTGGTGTATGATGTTGCTTTATAAAATTAATACTTAAAATATCCTCCAAATACTTTATTAACGTGATCGGTTAGCAAGAGACGACTGAAGGTAGTAGGGACGGTACAGTGTCGCTGAGCCTCCACTGTGAGTTAATAAAATACTGTGTCTAGCATTCAACACAGCGTCAACACTGTGTCTCTACGTATTTTAAGCAATGATCGTCATAGTCACGGCTTGTTCTCATTTTGCCTTGGTCCGGCTCTAGAACGCCGACGACGCGCCCGCTTGCGTCAGATGCGGGACAAACAAAGAAAAGAAGTCGGTAATCACTTCAACTGAGCCCAGGGAACAACGCACGTGAAAGTTCCACTAGCCTTTACCACGATTCATTTATCTGTTTTATTTCTTTTAAAGACTAGCAAAAATATACACACGTAAAATTTGGTACAAATAAATATATCGTACCCATAACTACCAGCCCTTGCACTGCTGGGCATGACCTCTTGCACGAGGGATGTTGCACGATAAAACGCCATGCTGGCCAAGAAGGTTGACAAGTCTAATCTTTTTATAGATGGTGTAGTTAGTTCCATGGGAAGAGGTGGGGTTGTGGTATTCTAAAGTCGGTCGGCACCACACGGCCAGAACTATATTATGTACAGCTTTGTATTTGCAGTTAGTGCCACTATTAAATACGTTAATAATGAGCTGTAAATGAGTTTTATTAAGAACTTTCAAAACCAAACTTATAATTCAAATAAAAATATGTTCATTAAGAATTACTTCTAACTCTATTCAAGCTCAATCGAGTTCGAGATCTCATAGTAGAAGCTCAGGTCGTTGCACTGCTTCTACTCTAGTTCAGACGCTAGTGGATAAGGAACAGTCAACATGGCCCGGCCAAACAAAGGACGCACTTGTTTTGCTTTATTTCGCAACTGGCATGCTGCATGGCGAAGTACCGGGAACGCTTTTTGGAGGCATTTTAGTGATAACGACAAATACTTTTGCTATAATAGTTTCCTTGCTTTCATTACATAACTTAAGACTGTTTGAAAATTATTACTTTTTTAGCATCAATGAAACTGCATGAAATCTTCAGTTAAAATTAAAATAATATATGTTTTCATATACAGCTTTTAATACTTTCTTTTAGGGAGCTAAGTAGATATCACAATAATTCAACTTTCAAATTCCGGAAAAAAATCACTAAATCTCCTATAAGACAGTGTACAACGATATTTATGAACAACCTGGATGACGCATTTCTTACCTATTTGAAATGCATTTCAGCATAATAATAATTATTGGGTCTAATCTCGTAGATAGGCCAAATCGGTTCAGTAATTGCAAATTTAAAAAAAACCTGCTTCAAAAATTAATTGCTCCCACGACTTCCACTGCTACAATCGATCAGTGGAACAGATTCGTATCGTAAGAATACAGATTTTATTTAAACGACTTCTTTCTAAAACTCACGGAAAATCGCGAAATCCATCTTTTCGTTTTTTTGCGATTCACCGGGCGTTATATTATTTCACAATTTATAGTTATTTTTCAAAAAAGATATAGAGAACTTAGAGGTGCCTTTTTTAACACTAACAGGCACTTAGATATAACGACATTCTGACTTTGACACACTTGAGCACGATTTCAATCTCACATTATTATTCATTTTACTAAGACTCTTCTTAATGTGCTGTCTCTGAAGAGGTTACCATCATATCTTTCCACTGCTGGATATAAGCTTCTGGCCAAGGCACTCGGTCTTCCGCTCTTCATATCCAGTCGCTACCACTAAAGTAAATAAAATATCGGTAAAAATAGTGTGTGGCGCTTTGTGACGGCCAGGTAGACTTGAAGAATGGAGGTTGAAGTTTGGTAAACATGTACTTAACTTTTGAAAGCATATACTTAATAAATTATAAAATATACTCATTAGTTAATAAATATATTTAGTACACTTAATAAAAAAAATATTACGAGTATATTTGAATTACTAAATTGGTGGATCGAAGAGAAGGAAAAATTATCCATGGACTCACCGGTGGAGCCTGATTGCGGATCCATGTGAACGGAGGCGTTATCTGATAGTCGGCGTTGATTAGCGTCATAAACGTTTGTAATAAAACATAATAAAGCAGATCAGTGCTTAGTATTCGTGTGGACAAGCGCATTTGGACTGTTGGCCTGAAAATGTAAAGAAAACAGATGTCGACTATCTGAAAGTAGAGGAACCTGCGCTCTGTATGTTAGCATCCTACGTCTGCATAAAAATAAAAGCTAGATAATTGACGCCACGAGGCCGAATAGTTATTGTTGAGAGGCCTCCCTCCTGCCGCTCTTACACAACACGGCTCATTAGAACCGGGCCGTGGGAAGTAGCGGCCGCTAGTGATACGCACGCACTAACTAGATTAGTTATCGATAAATTTGACACGCACTAAATAAAAAATATTTGCTAACGGAATAATTAAAATGAGGGGATAATTGGAATTTGTATTTAAAGTTATTTAGAATATATGTATATATTGTAGAAAGATGGTGGCATATGAGCGCATAGTCCACCTGGTGGTAGGTGTGTACTGTCGCCCATGAACATTTGTGATAAATGCTCATCAACGAAGTAATTTATTTTTGCAACTTTTTAAATATAATAATTTCATTTCTGAAAACTGGCGATATAGACAACGGAACCGACACACAAGTGGTTAAATGGTTCAATTGCAAACATTTAAGAAAAACTATAAATTATAAATTCGATAACAACATTAAAAATAAAACAATAAAAGATAGTGATAAACATATAGTAAATGCTGTCACTATACAGCTAGTTTGTAAACAATGCTTACTAAAAAAGGAAAAGTTTTACCTTGCTTTGCATTCTGAGGTCGTTCTAGATTAATCATGATAAGTGCCTTGATAAGTCGCGACTACGGCCGCTTCTCACGCGACCGATATATTTATACTCAATTATACTCGTATTTATTTTAGCCCGGCAACTGGCGGCTAAGAGACAAAATCACTTACAAATATTACTCGAATATTCTAATACGATTCTCGTGGCTGTTGTACACGTATATGTATGTTATATGCATACGTATGTGTTGGAACACATACGTATATGTACATACGTACACCCACGAGACATATGTCTACGAGTGATATTAAATTTATGATATAGGTATAGCAATGATAAAGTGATGCAGGTATAATGTATAGGCATGGATTTTTAAAGGATTTTACTCCGGAAATCCTTCCATAATAGAGTGATATTGAATAAGACTTCAAATAAATTAGCAAGTGTACTATTTAATCCTAATCCTCTTTATTGTATTACAATAACTTCTCGGTTTGAAGTGCATTTGTATGTTTGAAAGTTTATCGATATTGTATCAAAAAACTATCGATAGGGACAACACTACCCGAGCTGCAGTACAGCGTTTAGAAACAGCGGCTGCAAACGAATGAATGAATAACATACGAACACTCGGTGAATACAACTCTTAGTTTCTACGTACGTGAGAATACAAGTTAGTTGTGTTTACGCACTGGGTATACAGGAATATAATAATTGTTCATTGTTTGTTACACAATAGGGTATTTGACCTTTATTAGAAAATTATAATAATTTATTGTTAAATTACATAAGATACTAGCTATCTATCCCTGGAATCACAATCAAAATATCTTGAAAAAGTACTGAATTATAGGGCTTAGAAGTCACATGTTTAAAAAGGCTATTAAATGCTATTAAAATTTCAATAGGCTATTAAATTGCGAAACTGAAATGTTACACAAGATATTACAAGTGAAGGAAGATACTTCTGGTCTCCGTATATAATTTCAGTGTCATTCTCTTTAGTGCTTTTCAAGGTGTATTACATTTTTAAGAACTCATTAAAATGTTATTGCAAGTTTTACGCACTTTATTCATTTTAAAATTCACACGTAAACGACGAGCATTAATTACACGATTAAACGTAAAACGTAAATTTAGAGACATTAAAACTTATCTAAAATAAGTTTAACTCCTAACAAGACGTTCTCGGAATGATCTCGTAGTTATATTAGTTTAAAAAGTGACATTACAGGGAAAATTTCATCTTGTTTAAGTTAAATCGTAACTTTTTATAGTCGTTGGCCGCGTGAATTCACTCGCGACGCGCTCCCGGCTACAAGTATGACAAGATTTTTTTCCTCTTTATAAAGTTATTGAGTCGAGTGAACAGATTGCTCCACATTTTGTGTTTCTACGCCATTTCTCTCGTAAATATTAACCAACAAATCATTGTAAGCAGATTTACACTAAATAAAACAACCGCATATTTCATAATCTATCTCATAAAAATGGAAATTTTCAGCAAAACTATTTCAATTTAAAACCACGATAAATATTGGACAATTTGTTTTTTTCGCATCTGCATTCACTTGGAAACTATCCAACGGAGACGAAGCATTACGATGATACCGCAACGTTCATTTACCGTTACTCTATTTGTAATTTACGGCTTCCCAACAATTTAGACGGGATCGTCAATGTAAGTCAAAGTGACAAAATAACCGTGAGATTTATAACGGAGTAGGCGGCGGTTATTTCATAATTTTATAACGCTTGTACCGCGACATGATTTTAGGTTTTGTTATAAAACTCGTTGAGATCGTGACGACTAAATGTGTCCCGAGTTAACTGACGATAAGGTTATTCACACGCACAATCCGATTGCAGCTATAGAGAGAGGACTTTGAATTAATATTAATTAAGGAATATTACGCCGATTACAACAAAAACAAAATTATAGACGATTAATAAATAATAATTAATGAAGACTTAATTATTATTGTTTATTTTTTTTACACTTGAATTGCTGTGCCTTTGCAGGGTGTTGTATGTCATTAGATATGTAAGTTTACATGCAATAAATAAACAATTACAAATTCATTCATTAAACATTTAACTTAAATTTTTAAAGTTAACTTAAATTTAAAGTCATATTCATTAAAACATTTAACGTGAAAAGTATAGTGCACGCATCGAGTGATTCATACAAAATTATTAAGCAAATGGGTTATTATTTGTCCTCGAAACCGTCAAAATTGTCAACTTCAATTAAACGTCTTTGGAGTTACCTTCATAATAATAAAATAATTTTATATTCTAAATATACCGCATTAATTTAACGAATGGATAGCTCGGTGACGGGTCTATTTCCACGCGCCCGTCACACTCTCGTAACGTTATTATAACTAATGTCGTATGCGGAATTTAAACTGCACAACCGCGACTTTTGGACGTATATCATACGTTATATTATATCAAGTATGCAATTTCCGTTTTGTAATAAAAAAATGTCAAAAAATATTTTCCATGAAGTTTTTTTAATATAGAAAAAAGGCGGCTGACGAACATACAGTCCGAATGATGGTGAGTGGATACTGTCGTCCATAGACATCCGCAATACATGCCAACATCAGTCCAGAATGACAAACGTTGGCACGCCCCCGGATGAGCTGCCTGTCTTTGCAGATTAAGGAATGGATTGGGAGAAAGCGTTGGGAAAATGGTGAGGAATAGGATAGGATGGGAATGGGCTCTGGCATATCTTACTCACTACCGAAACACGTACGTACATTGGGGACATACGATAAAGGAGGAAATGCAGTACATTTCAAGGTAGTCTTCTGTGAGAGAGGGCGAATCGAGTGCGTCCAGCGAGTGAGGGAATGTAGCGTGCACTCGCCCCCTGCAAATATATATACTATATATTACAGTAATATATTATGAAAATTAATTAAATGAGCAGCAGAAAATATTGAATGGGCAGTAATTTGAAAATAGTAAATTTAAAAGTGGGTTAGGTTTAGGTGACATCCACGTCGTGCCGCGAATGTCGGCTCGTTAATTACATTGTTGATAATTTTAAATTATTAACTTCAGTTATTCAAAAATAGATTGTTATTGATCATGATTTACAGCTCATTTAGTAGGTCAGTCATTTAGTCATTCATTTTTACTTGTCTATTGGATATCAAGGGCAGCAGAATATTCATAACTCTCAGGACTTGTGTACCTCAAAGTGACATAGTAAACCACTCAGATGGATCTTCTATTTCTCTGTGATCTACTACATAACAAAAATATATTCTGTATACTGGAATATTCTAAAAAGTTGTCAAGTCTAATCCCAGGTTTTATCATCGTCCCTCTCATTACCGAAGGGAGGTGCATACGCACTTTCTTGACCATCATCACGGTCAACACTTTATACAGCGAACCCGAACTTGTGGAACAATTGCCAACTGAGGATTTTTCACGATATAGGGCTCTTCAAGCGAGCTGCGAATAAGAGCTTGCAAGGTCGGCGGCGCATTCACAATATCCTAGTGTTGAAGGTTTCGACTGTGACCATTTACTCTTATATTTTTGTATCCACGAAAAAGCTAAACTTAAACTACAGTGGTTTACATTGCTAATAGTTACTCGTACAACGCGTCAATGAAATGTGAATGAGCTATTAGTGTATTAGTAAAATTAGTTCACTTTTACTTGTTACCGTCATCTGTCTGGTGACATTTAGTACGGGCATTATTAATGTTGGGATATTTCGGAGCGATGTTAGAATGTTGGTTTTAAGACGATTATCGTGTTCAGCGTGAGTTTTATGTGTGCTTGTTTATGCCAAGGATTGTTTCGCGTGCAGGTTCCTACTACTATCTACTCTATTTACTTTTTTCATAAAATTTATGGAATCAGGTGTTATTTTACGAAAGTCCATTATGCAATACCATTGCGATGAGTTACTTTATCTTTCGCTAGATACAGGTTTATATGTTTATATTATATGGTTTATGTCAACGGGTATAAAAAGGTGACGACAAGCAACAATATGCATAATATGCACATACCTATAAGCATATATGCATAAACCTATTAAAAACCGATTATCTGACGACATCATGATTTTGAGAACACTGAATTTGAAATTTTGACGATTAGAAGTATGTACTTAAATTATCATTCAATTTAATAGAATATTAAATAAATTTGCGTATATCATCCATTTCTGCCAATACCCCCAAACGGTTCATCGTACCTGAAAACTGATTTTACCCGAAGAAAGAGATACAAAAGCTAATCTTCAAGCATACTTAAGTAATTTTTGGGAAAATAGTTGATAGTCGGTTGTGCCCTGAAGGAAACAATGTAAAGTATAGAGTATAAATTTACAAAATCTGAAATAATACATGCTTATCATGCAGAGTTGTAATTAATGAGCAGAGAACAAGTACACAAATAGGTAATTAGTATACAATACCGATATTTTCTTCCTTGGGTAAATCTTTCGAATTCAATAACTCCATTCGTAGATCATTTTTGAATCAATTGAAAGTGAGTCATTAAAATAGTCTTCTATTGAATATTTTAGCGAATGGATAGGAAAGTAAAACTAGTGTAATGAATAGCAATTAAACAACTTTGAACGGTTTAAATCGCGTATATTTAACATTATGTATATCCCGACGTTACACCCCGTGACCACGTCCTCTGCAAAGTGTTCGAAACGTCGGGATATAAATAATGTTAAATATACGCGATTTAAACCGTTCAAAGTTGTTTAATTGCTATGTATAGTAATCGCGAAAACCTAAGAAAATATAGTGTAATGAATGTTTAAGAACCCATCCACGTTCCAAGTAGATTACTTTATGGTTATAAATTGCCTTGATTAATTTCACATTATGTTGCTTAAACACTCGAAATTACAAGTAATTCTAGTATATCGTCTTCTACAGAATATTGTATCAAATCGATAGGAAAGTAAAACTAGTGTATAATGAACACATAAAAAACGATCAAGTTCCAAGCAGATCACTTTATTTATGGTTATAAATTGCCTTGCTTGATTTTATATTGTTGCATAAACACTGGAAACTATGAGTAATTCTAGCATACTTATAACACGCTAATAATAAATACCACTAGTTCTGAACGACAAAAAACGCTCCACGATTATATCCGTCAAATCGCAATCGCTGCGCTATCGCGTAAAAACTTTTATATAAAAAGCATCTGCCCTCGGGAGCGCAGATGTCGGACATCAAGACGTTATGGAGGGTAATCCGGATCACGTGGTGTAAGGGAAACGATCGGGTGTATCTCGTATCGGTTCTAATACAGGCCACTTACAGCTAAGCGATATGTTGGAGTTTTCTGCTTTACGAAATACGTAGAAAAATATTTTATTATCATACGTTCTTTTTTTACAATATAAAAAAGAACATGAAAGAAAATAAAAGACGAGCAGGCACACTGCGAACAGACAGTCTACCTGCTGGTAAATGGATATTGTCGCCCATGAATATGAAAATACATGTCAATGTTAGTCAAAAAATATTAAAATGCCAGACTAGAATTCCCTGTGTCGTAGGTCCAAAGAGTCATTCACACAAAGACGAACCACCACCCAGACCCGAACAAATCGAACTGTGGACCTTTCGCACAGCAGGTCCTTACCTGCTGTATTGCCCGGTATGCTGTAATGCTGTAATCGGGAACCAACCTCGGAGGAGTTTTCCTTATTCCTGCCCATGCTCTGGCAAAGGCTGGCAACTCACTTCCTTGTGACACACGTGAGCAAGTATACTCTCTATGGGAACTCCGTAATAGGGCCAGACGAACGCACTCATAATCATAGCGACATGACTCATACCCACACAGTTACTACACACGAACTGCGTTTATCTCGGAGCAGCAATTATCTAACATAAATAAACGGGTTACCTGAGAGTTGCCGCGAGTTGCGATTGCGAGTTCATCTAAACACGAACTGCAGCAGCGTTCACAGATATAAACTGACAAGAACGGCCCTAAACTTTGTTTTAATTGAATTCAAATGTACCACCATGTAGTCCGTGTTACACCACGTTGTCGTAAATTGGATTGTGAAATTGCACTAGTACAGAGATAGGACTCCTCTTTTTTTATTTATTGTTATCACAGAACCCAAACCTAACCGACCTTATAATTTGTTACGATTTGCTGCTCATTCAGTATTTACCGCTGCTCGTGTATTTTAGCTATTATTTCTTGATATAAATTAACCTGAATGATCTTAAAGATTTCTGTAATAGAACATCTGCCTTTCTCTCTTAACCTATATTTCACTTTCCCAAGTCTACTGGAAAAAATCTCCGCAGGAAATAAACTGGCCTTTAGTACATCTTTTATTTTTCTTCCTTTTCTTTTATTTCATGTTCTGTGTACAATAAATTATAAAATAAATAATAAAATAATAAATAAAATGGTTCACTGATCCTAAAATTAGTGATTTTCGGCTTATTCCTCAAGTAAAGAAGAAAATAAATCTATGAAAATATTTTTTGTAATACATTAAAAAAATATTTAGATTTATTTCTACTCGGTGTTTGACCCAAATATTGGAAGATCCCTGTTTTAGAACATTTTTTTACTCATTTGTGGTTGTAATGGAACTATTGTATAAAAACATGGAGTACATACCCAATAGAGACGAAATGCTACTCATTTTGTTTGAAAATATTTCCGTCAAATCACCGCGGTGACAACTGCGCTCTGATTGGTCGACCCAAGGTCAAACATAAACTCTAGTGTTGGGCACGCAAATATCGATATCGAAAGAAATTGTTTAGTGGGACGGCATGGTAAATAACACTCTCTTGTTTTTTTATAGAGATACAATGTATACGTAAATATTTAAAATTAAATGAATAAAATAATTAAAATAGCATTATTCCAACTATTAAATACTACCCAACAAGAGTGAACAAAATTGATAGTTTACGGAATACAGAGCACATGGAAAATTTAGATGATAGGAAAACTTCCTAAATAGTTGTATTTAATTAAATAACGTTGTGAAGATAAAACAACATTTTTATAGGTACTTATCATTTAATAAAACAATTTAAATCGGTATAATGGTAATTATTATACATTGCGTTACTGGTTTTTAACATGAATTAATTTCGTGTAAATTCTTCTTACAGCTTCTTTCTCATTATATTGCCTCCTTTTGCTAAGGAATGCTAGCCTTGTATCTATATATTTTTTCATTACGCTTTTAGCCAAATCAATTAAATGGTCTGTCTCTTCTGCGTAGTATTGGTGGTACTGATATTCGGGAAAAAATAATTCTCCTACAAAGCTACTGACAGTCTTGTGGACTAAGAAGTCGCTTGTATATTTTCTTTTGTCCACGCTATTAATGAAAAATTTTTTTATAAATTGCTCAGAACGACGGCAGATTTTTTGCACACTAACCGAAGGATATATTAAGCCACCCTTATCTCTGTAATAAATTAGACTTCTCTTGTTTTCTGACAAACATACCAACGCTTCTATACAAGTGCCACATTTAATGCGTTTAACTAGTTCGCTAGACACATATCCTGCTATGTATTCTATTACATTTTCTGAAAACTGCGAAAGCTCGACAGTTTCCATCAAAATATTAAGATCGTTTTGGTTTTCCTATTACTTTTTTATTCTAGAAAGTAAACGATGACCTCAAACGTTCAGGTGTCGATATTGTCAAATAACGTCACCTACTTATTTCTAAAATCATATCTATACTACTGCCTAATAGACCGTATTTTTCGATCAAGATCTGATATACTTAAAAAAATCGATAAACATAATATGTCCAGCACTACGACGTTAGATCGACAATGGACATTAAAAATAAGTGCAAAGTTATTTTTTTACATAAAATGTAATAAATATACCTACTTTACTCGTAAATATCGAAACATAATTTCATTTTCTTAGTCCAACACTAGTAACAAGTTCGTAGAAATAGAAAGAGATGATGCAACGAGGTTGTAACTAGGTAAAAACAAGACGCATAGATACTTTTCAATTGTTTCATTTTGACGTGACCAGTTTAGCTTGAGCCGTGATAAAATGGATGTGAATTGAAAAATTCTATATTTATTGTTACTTACCGATGAAATGTGATGCCGTCTGTTTTAGAGTTCGATGTTTTACTATTTTTACCACACCAACGAATCGAACAGGAAGACATTTTAACAGCAAATCTCGTGTTTTATAATTATACGGAGACGTACACACAGGTCACTTTCTGGTGCTGTACTATTTTGGTGCACGTGAGAGTTGATATTTATTATAGGCAAATCACTGATCAGTTTCGGAATTGGATGGCCAGTATTACCGCTCTATTGGGTATAATACTCTATGTATAAAAATGATGTTACATCAGGTCTTTCCTAATAAGTCACTTCCTCTTTATCGCACTCACCTTTTAAGATATTATGTTAATTTGGATTACACGGGTTGATTTCTAATATTTTAGTCATTTATTTACATATATATATATATATATATATATATATAGTCATATGTTTTTAGCAATTAAATATAAGTTAAACGTGGAACCACGTGGTAAGTATTACAATACAGTTTTTTGATTGCAACTTCGTTATGCTCATTACCTACCAACTTACTAATTAATTACAATATAATACGATTATTAACTGTCGATTTATCGTAAATTTCACAATTAATGTGTCATATACAATCCAGTTTCTTGGCGCGGGTGTCGTAAGAGGCGACGACTGAGGGATGACATAGTCGCTAGCACAAGCGCTCAGAACTACACCATCCCTGAAAGAGTGGACTCGCCAACCAATTTGCCCAGCGCAGCGAGGCGTATTAAGGCCATATATCCCATAGACACAAGACAATACGCATGAGGAGGCCCAAGACCGGGAGTGGATACTGAAAGGGCTGATTGCATTGCATACAATCCAATCCAAATTGCATTAATTAAGTGCACATTATGCTCTGTGAGAGCTAGTTTTGTTAGGTACAAAAATATGCTTCCATTGTCAAGATTTCATAAAATCTCTTTAATCAAATCTTGCTATAACAGTAGGTATGATAAATAGTGTCCGAATCATGTTCCCGGACTTTACAAGTTCAATAATTCCAGGACTTATAAATTGGTGTCAATTGTTATCAAATAATTATTGATACATGCAATATCACATTGAACATTTATGAAGCTTGCATTGTTTTAGTCCTATGCTTTTATTTGATTATCAGAAACATTACGTAATTAGAAGATACACAATCTTCATAATAATCAAACAAAAACTATTATCACTTCTCGAGCTCCCGCCAAAAAGTCCAATTCCGGTCATGATCTCGTACTCGTTCCGAATTCGCAACTCTTGGAGTTCATTTCCGAATGACACTTCGTTCTTTATTCAATTTCCGATATTGGGGATGCAACGCGACATTTTTATTAATCGCCTTTTTCATTTAGGTGGAAATAAGCTAAGGCATATATTATCATGCTGAACAGCCTTATTTAGATTTTTTTTAAAAAATTGATAATAATTTATTCACACTACCCTGTTTATATAAAGTATCCTGTAAAATAGTTCATAGTTAATAGAACCAAAAATTAACTAACAAAAACTAACATCCAAATGTATAATTTAAATTTTCATTTGGATTTTTAAATAGGGTCTGAGTACGAATAATATACCAAAAAATCTAAATTACCCAATCTTTTGCATGGAGTCGCCTTTTTTCGTGCTATTTGACTGGACTGTTAATGGAACAGGCAGTAAGTAATATATACCTTACAGTCATGTCTTCAACTTTTAATTTTTATTTCCATTAACACTACGATGTTACTAGAAGCAGCCAAAAAGTCTTCATGTGAACATATTGAAATGAAACTTCCATCTTCCAAGATAACAATAGTAATACGTTTATTCTTTCATGATTTTCTTAATTCATAATTTATTTGCTAAAACATAGTAATAATAAGATGGAAAAAAATTAACCACGAATCCGAATCCACCGAATGGAAAAACGAATCCACCCACGGCCACGAATGATTCTCACCGGGCTTATAATCCCTGTTTATTCTTTTTGTTTTTCCAGTCACCGACATTTGTTAGTGTTGCCATTATAATGAACGATATTGCACAATAATTGTGAACGAAAAAAAAAACGTATTCCGTTAAGGGATCAGGCAAAGTAATATATATCTTCCCGCTATGTTTTCTTTTTTCTTTTTATTTCCATTAGCACTATATCGCTGTTACAAGCAGCCAGTTTTAATTGATGAAAAGATAACAACAAAAAATAAATAAGGATCATTAGCTTAAAAAAAGGGCTAAGAAAAAGGCTATTTATTTAGCGGATAAATTAAATTCCTCGCCGGGATTAACTTGAATCACGCAATTAGGGAAAATAAATTACTATACGGATTCAGGAAAGGGATATTGAGGGAAACGTGATATTGAGCGGACTATCTACCTAAATATTGTTTTATCAAAATCCTAATTTTAATATTATAAATGTGAAAAATGGTTTGTTAAGTAATAACACTAATAACTCGGCAGTGACTATCGCTACTAAAATCGGCATATGAGTAGTTCGTGAGATGGATTATGAAATGAATATAGGACAATTTTTATCTCGGTCAATGCGGTCACAAGCAACAACTAGTATGATATAATAAGATGTACACTAGTTGTTGTTCACTACTCGTAATAATAATAATATACTTTATTGCGTACACAACAAATAAAAACAAAATACACATACTTAAAACACAATTGACAGCCTTATCATCGCATGTACCTTCTTGGGGACCACGATAAGGGCGTAGGCTACAAAACTAAGGTTCCCGTGGAATAGCGAGGACGCGAAGCCGCGGGGAATAGCTAGTGTATAAACATGTATTTATATCTATACATATAATAAAACTGTAGAACCAGCGTGTCTGTACATTGAATATATTTACCAAAAACTGATTGGGGGCGATGAAGGAAGACTATCAGAATACAAAAAGACAATTTTGAAATTTTTTGTCTATCTGTCTGTCTGTTTGTTTGACTGTTCGAACACGCTAATCTCCAAAACTACGGAACGGATTTTCACTGGGTTTTCACAGGTTAATTAAGCTTGGCTTGGCGCTTCGAATAGGCGTTGTTTCATCGAAATCGGCTGACAGGAAGAAAAGACATCCCAATTTAGAGTTTAAAAACTAAAATTCCACGCGTACGAAGTCGCAGGCACAGTTAGTAGCTAGCTAGTTATTTCTTTTTCAATTTTCCGCCGCTGTAAAATGTAACAAACCAGGCATATAGGGGATAAAACGAGAAAGACAATGATTGATACACGGGGGGGGGGGAGGGGCGTGAGAATTTTTTCTCAATTTTTCCCCTTTCCCCGTTTCCGCCTTTATAACAGACGTCTCCGTCGAATATTAAATTTGCTTCGTCAGTGGAAAGCTTTAAGTATATTTAATATCATGACTTTTGTTCAGAACAATGCAAAATTTCGCGAATTCTTAAAATAATGTAAAAATCGTAACCTGCCCGTAAAATGTGCCGGGTTCGATTCCCGGTCGGACATTCATTTGTTTAAAAACAAATGTTTGTTCGGAACTGGGTGTGTGTGTGTGTTTCTCTTTGTGTGTGTCTCTAGATCTACGATACAGGGAATCCTAGTGTAGGCCATTGAGTCCACTGGTGGACATAGGCCTTCTCATGCACATTTGTGAACATCTGAGACAATTTGAAGCGTGACTTTAATTGAAAAATTTAACCAACAAATAATCACATTATAAAATAGATATAATTTTAATACTTATTTTCAGCTATTGTTATTGGATGTACGGTACAATTCTAACCGTGCATAGGTACATCATGTACCTATGCACGGTGATTAGAATATTTGATTGGCTATTATTTCTTTTTCAATATGACCTGAATAGAACAGCAATAATAACAAATAGCGTTCTCATTTCTCATAATTCATTAATCTAGGAATATAATTACTATTTGTCATTGGACTAGATATTTTTAAATTCTTATTAGAGAGAATATAAACTGAAATTAAATTAAATGGAAAAATAGCTTGGATTTACAAAGTTGGTTAGGTTTGTATCTGTTCGTCACTTCCAAACATACAAGAATTTAAATATTCAAAAAATAAAATTAATTACTAATTGAACGCCTATAATTGTACAAACGTTATATGTTTTTTTCAAAATTCTGTGGAAAAATTCCATATCTAGATTGATTAGCGGCGCTTCCCACCGGCGTATTTCTTGCAGTTCTTATTGGAAAACTATTGAATGTAGCTTACCAGAAACGGCGTGAAGCTTAGAAAATCTTACCTGTAACAGAAAAAAGGTAATAATCAATTTATTTGTTTTTAAATGGATAACAAAGCCGCCACCACAAGCCCCGAGGAACTACACCACCTCTAAAAGAGTGGCCTCGCCAGCCCGCTTGGCTTGTGTGGCGTTTTAAGGCCAGAGGCTCATGTTCAGCAGTGGGTACTAGAAGGGTTGGTTACGATTCGTATATTGTTAGGTTTTTTTTAATTACGATACTTTGGGAGGGGGAGTGGGGAGGGTACACACTGCAAGCCAACAGCCGCTGGGCGCACTCAACTCGCCTCGGTACCCCTCTCTCACAGAACCTTGAAATGTACTGCATTTCCTACTTTATTCTATTCCCCAATGTATGTACGTGTTCCGGTAGTGAGTGGGATATGCCAGAGCCCCTTCCCATCTCATCCTACGCCTTCCCATTTTCTCAACCCTTTCTCCTATTCCATTCCTACATCTCTAAAGGTAGGCCAGCACAATCGGGGGCGTGCCAACGTTTGTCATTAACGCGGGTATCCATCCGAAAGTATCCACTTACCATCGGGTGTACTGTATGCTCGTCTGCCGCCTACTTTCTATAAAACAAAAAACTTAAATCCCCGGAGAAAATAGGCTGGTATTCTTTCCGACTAACGTTCTATCGTGTATGGCCCGTTTTCTCGAAAGATACACATTACAACATTAAAATGCCATAACTCTTCGGACCAGTTGCCATACTGCAATTAGGCGAAAAGAATAAAAACAAAAGCGTGCCTCGACAGATGGCGGCGGCGTAGCGTCGAGCAGGTGCGCTTCACTCATCGATAGGGTTGTCATTTATACGTTGTCTTAATCTTTTTAATAATAATATATATTTTTTTTTCTTAGGCTGGAGTAGTGTCCCACTGTTGGGCAAAGGCCTCCCCCCTTTCATGCCCGACCGTTCTATTTAAATGTTGTGCATGCATCCAAAAATAAGGGAGAAAATCAGTACCGAGTGGATGCCCGAAGATAAACACCAACCTAGAGGCAGGCCGAGGAGGAGATGGCGGGACGAATTAGATGCATAATATCACAAATTTGGCAATAATAATAATAATAAATTTATTTATTTCAGATACATTTGACGACCGATTGGCGCAGTTGGCCTGTCTGCTGTGCAAAAGGTGCCGGGTTTGATTCCCGGTCGGACATTCATTTCTTTAAAGACAAAGGTTTGTTCGAGCCTGGGTCCAGAGACCCACTAGTAGGCTCAACTCTTTATTGTACACCATACGTTGTTTTCAAGACAATTTAAGAAACACAAAAAGTACAATAGGAGGTCTTATCGCCAAAGCGATCTCTTCTAGGCAAGCTTTGGATGGTAAGGAGAAAACAGATAACTATATCAAAAATAGGTACATGGTGTAATTATACAAACATAATATCAAATCAACATAATATAATTTAATAATAATAATAGTAGGGGGAGAGTGCACACTGCATTCTCACAGCCGCTGGGCGTACTCGACTGGCCACGTTACCCCTGTCTTACAGAAGACTACCTTAAAATGTACTGCAATTCCTACTTTATCGATTTCCTCAATGTACGTACGTGTATCGGCAGTGAATGAGATATGCCAGAGCCCATTACTATCCCTCCTCATTTTCCCAACTCTTTCACCCAATCCATTCCTTAATCCGCAAAGGTAGGCAGCACATCCGGGGGCGTGCCAACGTTTATCATTCTGGATTGAAGTTGGCATGTATCGCGGATGTCCATGGGCTACAGTTTCCACTTACCATCAGGTGGCCTGTAGCGCAATTTATAACCGGACCGCTTTTACAGTGAAAGATAGTGAATAAAAAGTAAAAGAATAGGTAGGTATTTGAAGGAAAAGATTTTTTGAAGAACGAAGGTTAGAAGGATGACAGGAATGATAGTGAAAGCGTTGCTTTAAGTCTCCAGGTGTCAATGGGTTGAAAGGTACGCTGTAGAGGAGGGAGAGCGGAGCGCATCTCGACTGCGACGAACTGGAAGCCACTTGAACTGTTGACGAATTTGGGATACATGGTCATATTTACGCAATACCATTAAGAACCGTAAACAGAAGTTTGAAGGCGCTCAAGTTTATTAAGTAGTTCTTCTGTCAAATCCAGATTGGAGTAAACTTTAAGCTAATGTTACCCTGGTGAACTGCGGAAGAAAATTACGAAGCCGTTTTAAGGAACCGTTTTATTTACATGCAGGTCCATATACTCGTACATACACAATTAATTAAGATAATAAAAATTAAAAAGAAAAATTATAAAGAGACATAACGGCAGTGATATAATGTGCCTTTGCCCAGTGCCTCAGAATAGGGTAGTCCACCCTCTCCACCAATATCAAAGTACTCAAAACTACCTGCTCGTAAATATTGGAGAAAAAAAATGTTTTAAAAGAACATTCTAATCCATCGTGCCCAGAATATAAAATAAAAAGCTCAGTTCTAAGTAGCTATTAATAAAGTAAATATTGTATTCGACTGCAGGGCACAGGTCTCGCATGATAAATCACTAGGGGGTTTTGAACCATAACCCACCACGCGGGCTCAGTGAGGATATGTAGTATTAAAAGTAAATAATACTTATTATAACAATACCTACTTAACCAGTAACGCTGCCATCAGGAAATCGAGTAATAAACACGAGACCGAGACCGCTGACGAGCTGCTAATAATTAACAAAGCGACGCAACAATTCGTTACTGTTACACAAACACGAGCGGTCCGCAAATTCATTAAAACACACGTTATTACACAAAACAACTGCGAATAATTGTTAAAACAATTAATGTTAATTATTATTTTGATGCGATAATTATATTTTGAAATAAAATAAGTAACTGTACTATTTTTTTTGATTGAGGAAAAACAGATAATATGGGAAATTCGATTCGAAAGAGGTTTCGAATCGAATTTCCCATATTATCTGTTTTTCTTCTATTTTCCACCCTTACTTCCCAATTCTTGTTCTAAAACCATTTCCCTAAATTTATGTAACTAGTACTTGTGCAAATATGCCAACGTTTGTAATTTTTGACCAATTTATGTATGACATTGATATTCATGAACATCACCAACCGCTTAACATTAGGAATATTTAATTTAATTAATAGGAGTATTTTAGCTACCTACCTTCTGCATACACGAGTCTCTTTAGAGACTCGTGAAGATACCTAATGAAAAGCAATAATAAGGCTTTTATTCAAGCCACGTTGAAAAGTCTATGTGTAAAAACGGAATAATTATAGGCAGAAATTTCTGAACGTCTCATTGGATTGTTAGAAAAACAAAACATCATAAGAAAATCAAATCAAAATAATAAAAAAGAAAATAAAATCAAACATCATAAGCTAGAGATGTACAATATCACTGATCGATATTGGACATACATACATATACGAGTATGGTAGAATATAGCTCAAAACTCCTACTCACTGCAAGAAGAGGCCTGAGCTTTTGCATTGGGAAGTAATAGGTAGTAAAACCTAAAAAAGAATTATTTTTATAAAAAAAGGCCATGGTTATATAACATCTATATAATTTACTAGGAAAATTTTAGTAGGTACGTACTAAAAGTGTGGATCCAATTGGAAGTGACTATGACATGTAATATCGAAATAGCAATAAATAACAGTTCGTTAACGGCTTTAATTTATTGAAAACCGCGTTTAATTTATTGACCCTTACAAGTCCATAGATCGTACAATTTCGGTGAGCCGAACAATTATCCCTAATCGATATAGTTCCACAGTAATTTGTGTAAATGACGCGTCACTAGCGACACAGTTACGAAATAACAGTACGCTAACTTCATATGAAGTAAGTAAGTGACCCAAAAAGATACAACTTTTTACAATCGCTTATAATGCATGCATATGCACGCATTTACAAGTGTTATACACCGCAGCAAGATGTCGTCACTTCGTGATAATGTACCTAATTACTGCAAATGTTAGAAACAATTAGGGGACATTTATCTTTTTAGAGAATAAAGGTAACAAACGAACAAACATTGCGCATGATGGTGAGTGGATCTAGTCATCTATGAACATAGCGATAAATGTCAATATCAGTCAAAAATGACGAACGCTGATACGTTCGCAGTTGCATTACCTACTGGGAATTCGTTGGAAAAAATATTTAAAAGGTTCGGGTGAAATGATACATCATCCTCTCCAAAAACACAAGTATTTTTACGCGTGAACTGAAATGTGTATAATTTCATATATTTCTGCGTGTAAACAACATGTAATTTGATATGTAAACTTTTCTTTTACATTTCAAATAACGTGTGGCAATTATCACGTTGTTATTGTACGTGACAAAGACTCTCAAAAATCGCCTAACTTACTGTACTGTCTGTATGTGTACTGTGACAAAACTCCTCTTCGACTAATGAGTTTATACACACTATAATTGCTTTATTGCTCTGTCGCGAGTTAATACTTCAATTAAGCAAAAAGTTGACTTGATTAATTACACTGAAAGCCGTTCTCCTGTTTGATAGATGTGTTAAATAAAATATTGCACCCATGTTAAAACTGTCACTGATATTGTGATTTCGAACGAGTTGGTAGGTACTAATTAAATATGTCATTATATTTTATCGATTAATTATCAATTAACTGTAAAGCAATAAGTAATATAAAATCATTTTAAAGAGATAAAAGGTTAAAGATTTCTAATTCCTATTTTTTTTATTTATAATATTAATTTATCTTACTTCATACTTGTGACAACCCTGATGAACCGATCGCTGCGATCGAAAACAGTTTCTTGGCCACGTGGTAATTGATCTACAGGTCGCAAAGTAACAAACATTCCATTGGCATCGCAATGTGTTTATTATCTTAACAATAAAAGTAATTATTACTTGTAAGATTAGCAACAGGTCAATCTATACCCACAGACACTATAAAATACTGTTTATAAGTTCATGCAACTCACTAGGCTGCAACCTTGCTTGTGGACAATGGCTCTACGCAAAAAGTAATTTTAACATCATTAATCATTATATAAAAGTATATTGTAAAGGACATAAAGTCTCTATTTACGCGTACGAATACTGCAAGAACTAGGTATATTATTCGTAATAAGGATTAGAATGGAATAGTTTTCAGTATGCAAAGGCGCCCCTACGCTAAACATGCTCCCGTGTTTCTATAGTTAATAATAATATAATAATAATAACTAGGTATATTATTAGTATACCACTATACCTATTAATATACCTAGTATATTACTAGCTATATTCCAGGTATATTATTTCTTTATTGCATACAAATGGTTGTGACATGTGCACAAATAATAAATGACAGAATACAATAGGCGACCTTATCGTTAAGGCGATCTCTTCCAGGTAACCTTAGGAAAAATAAAAATAAAAGGGACACACCTAGTTAAAATATTAACTAAAACAAAATATTTTGAAAAAATAAAATTGTATGATTAGTTAAAGAGTTGAACTACGCTGCATCTTCCGGATTTGACACAAGTTTCACAATTATTGAGAGTATCACAATTATTCACAATTATTGAAAAAATCTGAAATGTCATTAAAATCACGAAAACTGACGTGGGGTTCACAAACTATGAGTTTTCAAATGATATAAATAGAAAAAATAATTACTCATTTTAGTCAAGAAATCGAAGTAACTATGCGGTAAATGTTAGAGTTGGACCTACCGACCGTCGTGTTTAACCCCTCGGGTTAAATATATTAATTAGCAGTGAGTTGGGAGGTGGACGGAGAGACCGGGATGTGACGAGGTGTTGGCAAAACACCAAGCATCGCGACAATGTTGCCGACCTGGAATACACTGTAGGAGTTGGGATAGGACCGTCTTTTTCTTGTTGTTTTTTGAGCACAGTTTTCTATACATTATATTTTGAGGCAAAACGTTGAAGGAAAATTAAACACAATCAGTAAGAAAAATGAATGTATTGTAAACTGATATCGGCAATAACAAAACATAGGATCTCTACATAATCTATAGCTTGTCCTCAAGTACCTGACTATTGCACGGTAGAAACTTGTTTTATTTGTCATGTCGTTGTTGTTCTGTGATTCTTTCAATTGTCATAGTAGACAGATTGACAATCGGAACTAGTCACCGCACAGGACTTGAAGAGGCGTAGTAAGGCGTAGTAAGGATTTTATCCAGGGTGGGGCAAAAGCATACAAGTTTATCCAGGGTGGGGCAATGCAAACAATTTTCTTATAATATAAATAGAGGTAGAATAATGCAGAAAGTTCGTCCCTTTGCCGTACTTATTCGTCCCTTTGCCAGGCCCCCCCCTGGACCCCAACCTGCCCCACCGTGGCTACGCCCATGAGCTATAATGTGTAATTTTATTGGTTGATGTATAGTTAAGAATAGTCTAAATGGTGACAGTCTTTTATTCTCTTTTTTCATCTAAAGAGACTTTCTTTTTTATCTGCAAAATAAAAGCAAAAAAGGCATAAAAAGTGAAATATCATTATGACATGGGTTTGAAAACACAATTAGGTACATAGTTTTGTCGCTCACGGTACCCAGCTTGATTTCTATCGGATATCTTGTTTAAAAAAAGATCTAGTTTGTATTTTAACCTCTATGCAAACAGCATAAGGTCTTAAAAAACACGACTTAAACTAATTTTAAGACATGAGACGTCTGTCTATCCGGATCGAAGACTTTTAACCAGTGAAGTAAAGAGCAGTGAAGTAATAGCATAGGCGAAAGATTGCGTGTATCTCCTGCACGCCATTTTGTTTCAGTAATCCAATAGTGGGGTAAAGATAAAAGCGGGAAAGATAAAAGGGGTGGTTTAATGGAATTAAACAGGAGGAGGGGGGAGCCGGCGGCCGGCCGGTGCCGTAAGCCGGACTTAGTGGAATGTCTTTGTTGGGATTACTTTTATTCTTTGGCCCGCGGTGTATATTATAATTTGTTTCGCGGTTTTCGTTATGCAAATAACATGTCTTTATATTTGAAAGTGTTCGAATGTGTTTTCCATCCAGTGTTTTTCTTTCATCATGTTTTTTTGCTTCGTTTCTTTTGTCTCGATTAACCTAAGCATTTATTTTTGTGTTTAGAGATGAGTCGTACTTACACAAAGCGGTAACTCGAAATCGCAACGCAATACTCACCACAATTATCAAAAGTTGCCAGCTATGAGTTAGTCACCGAGTGTGGGCAACTTCGCTGACTCTAGTGTACGGCCATATGCAGCATTAAAGTGGTTTATGTCTAGTATTCCGGCAATTGAAATTTTCGCACTAGTTTGTGAGTGTTATGGAATTAAAAATTAAAAGACAGCAAAGGGGGGTGAAATCGCGAAACTAAACAATTTTGATTCGTGTAATGAAAACGTCGAAGCTGCATCAGATCAAAATTTTATGGAAAAATATACTCAATCAAAATAGACAATAATTTTCGACATATATCTTCTTCTTCTTTTTCTTCTCAGCCCTTGGACGTCCACTGCTGGACATAGGCCTCCCCCATTGTCCGCCATTTAGACCTATCGACATATATACTCACTGAATATTGTGTGTCGTTGTAAGGTGGATTAAACGACATTTTTAGCAATAAAATCACTACCGAGTCGATGGCGCCTCGAATCGCTTTAGTGCCGACCAGCTATTATCGATTTAGCCTTCTATGAAATACATATTATTAAATATTTAATCAATCAAATCAATCACCAAGGTGTAAGATGTTATTACGCTGCTCTTGTCAACATGAGTTGACAGGTCGGCATCTTTTTGGAGTTAATTAGATCCAACGGCTTATGGAAAGCTCTCCAGCAAGCTAGGGAGACGGGTTATCGCCACCTGTGACCTGTAGTGGGATGTTATAGTCTGATATAAAAAAATAAGACTTAAGGCAGATCGCTAGTTAGTTCGCCTTTAGTTTCGCTGACTTTTGTCTCACGCGTTTGTTATCTATGTAAAATGCAAATATTATTTATTAATTTTTTGACCTAGTTTTAAAAGGCTCTCGTCTATCCACGAACGAATCCACGAGATTCAATCTGAAGAGACGAGCGATGTTTGGACAGCTAGACTCGATGCTTTTAATTGCAATTAGCACAAACCTCGCCGATCTGCTCTCATCGCTTGGCAAGCAGGAATACGAAATATTTTTTTAAATATATGAACCGTTTTACAAATTAAACATTTTAGAGACAGTTATTAACGTAGAAGATAATTAGCTACCATCTTAATGGCTGTTAGCAGTTTCATTTTAGCATGAGGGTAAGATAATTTGCGTATATTAAAAACGATGCTGCTATTGTATCTAAATATAACACAATTTTCTACGAATTATTTAATCTGTAACTTAAATTTCGTTTCATGTGAATTGACAGTAACCCATCCGATTACGCCAAAAATTCGGCACCTAATCTGAAGACCTCTAGTATTGCATATGACAGATGTTGGCAATGCACTTACCATCAGGTCTATCGCCCTATTTATTATACGATGGATACACATCTACACGTGTATGTTACGGTTAATGTTAGGTGTGTGGATAAAGCTAACTTTATCCAGATAAAGCTAGCATTATCAAAGGACTTTGGATAATGTCCATATAGCATAGATATAAATTATTTCAAACTAATTGTTTCTGTGTAGGAAGAATTTTCGAGTGGTTTGATAAAAAAATAACCACGAAATCTGTAGCGATCGCATAAATAAATATAAATTAAATGAGCCAAATTGTTTCTGGGTAGGTAAGATTTTTGGTTAGGAAGATTTTTGTTGAAATTCGGAACTTCTCCAAAGTTTCATCTGGATAATTCTAGCTTTATTCACACACCAAACGTAACATTAAGGCTTTGGAATGTTATTAGAGGTATCCTTGCACTGAACACACGCACAGCTCAAATAAATAATGCATGCTTAATAATGAAAGTTCTATTCAGATAAATAAATTACACATATCGTGATACACAGGTGTATATTAAATTTGTTTCTCTATTCTGAGAATGATTTAGTTAATTTTAATTGATTCTCTAACTCGTCTTAATACCGTGCACGTGCCGTAATCCATCGCACACAAACAAGGTTCTACTGAATTCAATTTCACGTCGGTCGTATTCAGTTGAAAGGAGTGTCAAAGCAACAACAACACAGTTAATAGACATGCCCAAATTGGAATACTTGTGAGACGCCACGGCTCATTTGCCTGGAGTCCCATACATTAATTAACACTCGTGTATCTAATAAACGAATCTATAGACAAGTAAGGTATTTCGTGGAGCCTCATTACTGTAAAAGCAGCCTAACTATATCCTTTTAATAAATACTGTAACACTAAATTCAAAGACTCATATTTCCCTGTGTTGTGACTGCAGAGACACCAACAGTAAAAGCCGTCGGTTAGAAGACAAAATTGTAGATTTACAAATCCTATTCAACAAGCGTATCTTCTGTATACCTATATATTGAGTGTGGAATTATATTGGGATATTTTAAAAAGGTTATACTCATGTAATTTTAAAACTACTGATGAAGTACATCTATCTACATACTAACTTACCCGAAATATAGACCCCATTGGTGGTTATTCTTAAAGGTATTACAAACTTTTGCCACGTGGCCAAACGATTTATTCTGATGTCTACTGTCAGCAATTAGTATAATTGAAACAAGCACTTGAAGAAAACCACCCAGAATTAATTAATCGAAAAGGTGTAGTTTTCCATCACGACAATGCTCGCATACGAGTATATCTTTGATGACTAAACAAAAATTTATGGAGCTTGACTGGGAAATTTTAATGCATCCTCCATACAGTCCAGACATAGCATCTTCGGATTATCATTTATTCCGCTCTTTACAAAATTCTCTAAATGGAGTTAAATTCCATTCAAGAGAAGCCTGTAAAAACCATTTAAATCAGTTTTTCGCTCAGAAACACCAAAAAAATTATAGCGATGAGAATGGCTCTGCCAGAAAAATGGCGAAAGATAGTCGAATTAAATGGACAATATTTCGTTCAATCAATATTTATGTAATACAAAAAAAGTCTTTATTATTTTCACTATAAAATGGCCGCGTACTTATCCGACTACCTGATATTTTGTTTACATTTTGTTTTCAATAAGTCAGAGGATGTAGAGGTAAGATGATCCGATACGACATGTACGAGTACGATAGATGAGACGATCCTACGTCGTGGATTTGAATAATCCACATTTTCCAGGTAGATAGAAAGAAAGAAAGAAAGAACATTTGTTTCCAACATAGCAAGGGATAGGCAGATGCTTGTTACGAGTATCTCTATGGTTATTATTTTGTTTTTATTAATAAATGTTCTATATTAGTATTATGCGCGTGACAATAGCAAAGTCTTGGGTCGCGATTGGTTACTTCAATCAAGGTTCGATACAACGTCGACCACTTGTAATTGGCAATTATCGCGCTATTCATTGTTGAACCAAAGTTTTGGACAATCTGCTCCTTGCGACTCACAGCTTCTTAAGAATTATTTTGCAACCACCACAATTTTAAAACTTTTCTACTGTTATTAGCGTATTTTTTTTTTATTTTGATTAAGTGCGTGATTATATAGATAGATAGATATACTTTACTGTATACCAAAGCATACAGAACAAAAACACAAAAATACAAGTTAGTAGAAGTAGAATCGGCGACCTTTTCGCTAACGTGATATATAGCAAATACATCTTGGATCATGGTTAATTTAAGCAAGCCTTGTTCACTCTGTACTTTTGATAAGATGATACCATACCATTAGACTATTTCTATTCACAGCTGGATATAGGCATCTCCCAAGGGTCGCCACAGCACGTGATCTTCAATAAGTTGTCGGACTTCTCATTCAGCCACCACCGGCGAACTTCTTTAAGTCATTGGTCCACCTGGCTGGAGGGTGTCTTACACTGCACTATCCGACATGTGGCCTCCATTCGAGGACTCATAAGATAATATGACTACAAAAATCAGACCTAGCCGGCGATGTTGTTTTTCACTGAGTCGGTTTGGAACCCCTAAGTGATGCTGAAACACGTTACCTTCCGTTGGTTTTTTAATTTATCTTGCGCGAAACAGCGACTCGTTAGGTTTTTTTTATAAAAAGAAGGCGGCAGACGAGCATATAATCCATAATACAGTGATAAATGGATACTGTCGGCCATGGACATTCGCGATACATGCCATCAATCCAGAATGACAAATGTTGATACGCCCACCCACGGATGCGGTGTCTACCTTTGGAAATTTTGGAATGGATTTGGTGAAAGTATTGGGAAAACGGGAAGGGATAGGATGGGATAGAAATGGGCTCTGGCATATCTCACTCGCTACCGAAACACATTCGAGATTAGGATAAATTGGAACCTGTAGTACATTTCACAATAGTGTTTTGTGACTCGTTAGGTGAACATAATTATGTTCATGTATTTATAAGAAAGGACATCCGCAACAAAACTAGTTTTAGATGTCCTCCACCATACTCAAGGACTAAAAATGGAATTGGGCAGGCTATATAGGCGTTTCAGATGGAAAAGGGTCCAAACCAGTCACTAATTGGGCAGGCCCAAGTGGCAACAGAGGCAGAGGTCGACCCAGAGAACAGAAAGAAGAACCTGGAACAAATTGGAGGAGGCCTATACCCAAAAAGGGGCCTTAACTAATTGATTTTGGAAAAATTCAGTATAACGTTAATAATATTATAAGTTAAGGAAATAAAGGCTTATTATTATTAACAATTATTATGTATTGTATTTTTTCATAAGGAATTATTAATTCCAAGATTTTATTAAGGAGCAAGCCTTCTTTCTGTACGTTTAGTATTATTAAATAGTCTGTGTTTTAATCGAGGTAAGAAACACGCCAGACATTGTTTCTAGCTGTCAGTAACGCGTTAATCAACGTTAACTCAAAAGTTTTGACAATTTACTGGTTGCGACTGACGGCGACGTATTAGAAACATTTTGTAACCATCAAAGTGATAGTTAAACTTCGCGTTCACGTCGATTAGGGTAAGTAAAGCAACTAATTTCTAATATGTTTAGTTAACGGCAGTTACATGAGTTCCCCTTAAATTTTCATTTAGTAGGCAACATAGTTGCTAACTAACTTACCTCTTTGATGTTAATCAATAAAGTACATTCCATTATGCTTATGGCGATAAATGTAGTTTACAGACTTCGAAGAGCAAGTTTTGTGGAAGATTTAAAGATGACATCTTTTATATCGGCCTTCAGCTGTGTTTTCCTTTAAAAACCTGGTAACATTGATGTGGTCGAGTGTTACAGGTGTTGTCGTCCTGGCTGGTCTTCTTAAAGGTCTTGCAGGAACTCCTTCCTTCCTACTTCCACCCTTGTGTCAAGTCACAAGATGTACGGAGATCACGATGGCGGTATTATGTAACACCCACTTAGCTGTATGAATCTAAGGGTTCTTGTAATAGGTGGTGAAAATCTCAAGACAGCTTGATAATAAACACCATAATTTTATACGAAGGTGGGAAGTTCATTGACTACGATTGGAGTCGGCTAGCTTGCTGTAATTTTTGAGAATAAATCAACATGAATAAAATTGTTTCAATTTATTGGGATAGGATCTTTTAGAATCGAGTAATGCGTCAGTCAAATCAGCTCAAGTCATTGCATAAATAGCGTGAAACGACGCGCGACGTTACGAATTCTCCAATTCGAAGGTATAATAAGTAGATACTGCTTATCATTATAACCATAACCAGATCTTTTAGTATCCACTGCTGGACATGAGTCTCCTTATGCACATTGTCTTGTGTATGAGTGAGTATGAGTGTATGTCTTGTGTGTACACATACAATGTGTACACACATTGTATGTGTGCATGAGTGTATGAGCACACTTTAAAACGCCACGCTGGCCAAGCGGGTTGGCGAGTCCACTCTTATTGAGGTGGTGTTGTTATTCCTCGGGACATGTGGTAGCCACTGTGTTATCCCCTTTACGTCACCCACGGAAGAGGTGGGGCGATGGTATTCTAAAGTCGGCCGCATGGCAAAGCCACACGGCAGATTTTATAACCATACAAAATATAACAAGAGAAAAAAATTAATTCAACGCGTATTAAAAGTTAATTTAAAGGAGAATTCCCACGACAATTCGTAGTGTTATTTCCGGGCCCCTTTTTCGAAAATTTCGTAGTGTTAAAATTTTCAAAATATGTAACGTTATTTGCGTAATTTCAATATATATAAATATTTTTGAATCCAATGTAATTACGCTTGGCGTGGCTACGCAGAAATTAATATAGGAAATAACGATTTTTAAGTTATTTTTTGTTGGTTTTTGTTATTTTGAGAACGTCAAAACATTTACGAATTATGCTATTTAGTTTATGGTTTTGTGTAATAAGAAAAATAGTGTCTAAATATTATCAATTTCTTACTAAGCAAAATATAATTCAATATCTACAAAACGAGTAACATTTTTATTCAACATTGTAAAATAATATTTGTCAAAATACAAGTACAATAATCTCAAACAACTTTTTGGCGGAAACCCGAGAGTTTTTGTTTCATTATTCTATACATTGTGTAAAGTGGAATTTGTGGTTTAATAGTGATAGTTTATTAAATTTCAGTGTCTAGTATTAGTACATATTTTTTGTGATAATTAAATAAAACTGTGAGACTGCATTTTTCGTGTTCTTCCAAGGAGTTCAAATCTGTCTTCAGTAAACCTACTATCACTTTACTGAGCGACGCCTACTTCGACGGGGCTGGACACTGACATGATAAAATCAATTCTGTTTTATTATATTTTGCCGTGTGTGGACCAATGGCTATCAAATTAAATTATTAAAAAAAAACTTTATAATCCGTGTCAATACAATTAGGAACATAATTAAAAAAATATTATCCTTTAACCAAATTGCGTAAATCTTTGCAATAACAAAGATCTATAGATATAGGGAATCTATAGTTTCCCTTAAATTATGAGTTGAATTTCAATTATAGTTATCCTACTTATACTCATTCGTAAAAGTATTTATAATCTGTAATCAAAGTCAAGACAGAAGTATATTTATGACTGTTGTCTAATATGTCAATACAATTATTAACAAATTAAAAAAATATTATCCCCACGACCCAATTGCGTAAATCTTTCTTAAAGACTCGCTTCAAATATGTCTCGAATTTATTTATCGAGGGTTCCTATACTCCATCGTTTAAATAGGGGTTTACAAATGGGCATCTCCTTTGATTATAAACGAAATATAGAAAAGTAATAATAAAGTTGCTGGACGCGCATTCTTAGCGCACTGGCAGTAGACGCGCAAGAGTTGCGCACGCGATGCGACGTGCTCAGCATGCGATAATTAGGGCTGTCACAAATTAGATACGCATGCCTATTTATAGCCAGCCTACGGCTAAAGCCGATACAAAGGTACATTCGGTAGTACCTTTAGCCTTAAATGTTATGTAGAAAATAAATTGAATGTGTATAATATGAAATGTAATTAATGTGCTGAGTGTAGCAAGCTTTTAATACTTGTTTACGAATTAGTTGACAGTCTGCCAGACTGTCAACTAATTAGTAAACGTAAACATGATCGTAAACATTAGTTGCGTAAACGTAAACGTTAAAGCCACCCTGCGCTTATTATCGACTGCACAATATGCAACGAAAGGGTTTAATAATGTACCATATACATTAATTGAAAGTTGTACCCAAAAACTATATAATGCTATAATGGCTCTATAGATGGGTCCTTACAAAAATAGTCATATAACATCAGAAATTATAGCAGCTTTCAACAATAATTAAATATTTTTTACTGGTAATTTTATTTTCTATAGGTTTATTTTCTTCGATTTATTTTCAATTTTAGATAGGTAATTTATTTTCTTTTAGTAATTCAATTAATTATTATAAGCATTATGAAGTACAACTAAAATTATTAGGTAGATATAACATATATTTTTTTGCAATTATTAAAAATACATTACACAAAAAGTCTGCCCCACTGCCACTTTCCTTCTATAAAAAATAACACTTCTGCATTGAAAAGCCAATCAGATGTGAGCATACATTGTATGCTCACGTGTGGACACCTTCAATGCCCTATTCACTATAAAACGGTCGTCGCGTCCGTGTTCCATATTCAAACTGGCCACTCACTTTCCAGCGTACGCGCATGGAATCCCATCGAAAATAATTCGCATTCGCAAAATGCTGAAACCGAACCCAGAGCAGTGGAGCCGATTTATGGAACTTTTGTAAGTAAATACTGTACTTAAATACTGGTACATAATTCTATGTAAGTCTACTTAAATTGAGTGTATTGGTAACAGCTGATCTATTTATTACATGAATACTACTCGTATTATAGAAGAGTATTTGAGACTAGGTACCTACTAATAATGTTTTATCAATATGTACTTACTTGGTTTAAATTAGTCAATCAGACGTTTGATTACGATAACAAATCGCTTGCAGATCTTCATCAATTTATTCACTATTTCGCTACCTACATAAATAGTTTGAATGGGTAAAAAAGTTGTAATTTTTCGAACCCTTGCTTGACGCCGTGTTAGGATCACGTGTGCGGTGTTCATATGGTAGAGACGGGATCGTTTTTTGAAAAACATAAAATTTTCGCGATTTATCACGATCTTTTGCACGTTGACAGTAAGTATTATACCGAATATTTCACGTTGTCAAATAAAAAAATCACGTTGTTTCTCGTACAATTTAGTTGTAAACAAACAAATTTAAAAATACTCATTTAATGTTGAAAAATGCAAAGATTTACTTTTTTAAATTTAAATAGGCACCAATATTTAAAAAAAACGGACGATATCGAAACCCCTGCGCGGACACTCAACGAGCGTCTTTCAAACTAGGACAAATCCGAGAAAGTCGGAGAGATGACAGCTCTACCCATAGGTTTGGGTATCTTATTAAGCTAGTTATGATAAGTGCAATGATTTGTGTAAGGAACATTAACATATTGGCGAATGTACTGTAGCATGCGCGGGAGCAATGTTTGTTTAATTACGTGCGTGTCATGTTAATATTTTAATAAACGGTGTGATTATAAAGGTGATGAACCTGGATTCATGTTAATGTAACCGCTTTAATGTTAACGATAATTTAATGTTAATAATAAAGATAATTACATTACAGAGATTGACATAATATTGCTACTAAAAATAAGCTTAGTCCTATTTTCTGCATTTACCATGTTTTTGTATGAAGTTTTTTGTCATAACATTTAAAAATATATTTATTTGTTGCGATGTGATACATTTGTATAAGAAAAGGTTTTCTTTATAAATTAAATGCATTTATAATTAATTTAATATAAATTAAATGCACCGTTTTAACTGAAATATTTCGCATGAATATTTAAACGTTTTGATCAATGTTTACTTTCAATTACAATTTGGAAAATGTTAACACGTAATGGATGCTGGGTACATGATGCAACACGATGTTTATTAAACTATGAAACTAAACAAATATTAGCGTAATATTCAGATAAAATTTGAATTCAGCTAATCATACATACTTATCTATTTTAAAGAGATGTGGGATCAAATTTGGAATTTATTTTATTGATTCATAGAAGGAACTACATAAAAATCGGTAATCAAGGAATTACCGATTAACTCTTACGGCTCGCGCACATTACATCCGCGTCGCGCCGCAGCGCGTGGCACTGCAAAACTGCGACAAACACATGACGGACGCGGCGAGCCGCACCTCAACGCAATAATTTAAGTCAGTTAGCTTTTTACTATCGAATTACGTACGTTAACTGCGCCCGTTCAATGCACATTGAGGCGGGTCGCATCGCAGCGTACAACATTGGCGCACAAATACGGCTGGCAAGCGATCCGGCCCGCCTCTAGTGTACGATGGTTTATGGTATACAAAATGTATGAGTGATTCAGGAGGATTTTTGCGATGTGATGCGCTGCGTTGGGGTCCGCGTTGGGACCGCGTTGCGTTGGGGTTACTCATAGAAATAGGTGTTTAAAGGCTCGCGCATATTACGATATGCGCGAGCCTTTAAACACCTATTTCTATGAGTACCTACAACAAGTTGACGTACTTAAGTATTGGTACACGATTACAAATTTTTTTTTTTGTTAACGAGCTATTATAGTAATTTGAAGGTTCATATTCGTTGTTCTAACTGAAAGTAGAGATTTGTATTACGTTTGTTTGTATTTGCGCCTATTGACTAAGTAGATAATGATCTTTCAAAAGGGTTTATATTTGTTCGTAAGTTGAATTTGTCAGTATTACACAGACGGAAACAATATAATCTTCACAGGTTTCTTAAAGTCTTGATTAGATTGTATTTTATACTTCGTTGTAGGCCCGTTACCACAACACATGATTATCTTATTCGTCTCGATCAACGTATGACACTGAGAATTTTTAATTATCTAGGCATCGAGCAGAATGAGTGCTCATTAGATGCAAAGTATCGATTACAAACATCAAACGAGCTCGTTGCATTTAATCGAGACGGAACCAACCCGGTGACGTGGGCATTTTATACCCCTTTGTGATCGGAATCACTTTGATCGGAACAATAGGGCGGACAGGAAGGTCGCGTAATCAGCGGCCGATTGTCACAGTGTGCTTACACTGTGAATTGTCACTGTGACATTAATCGGTGATTTCCACAGTTCCTGTCACAGGCACATATTCCAAGCTTTGAAATCCGCTCACTACGAATCCAATATAGGTAATCCTTTTCTATTCAGAAGCGATACTTTTTTACATTTTTTTCCGTGTTTGTTGCCGCCTTTCAGGGGTTGTTTTGCGGTTCAATATCCGGCCCGAAACAAGAATTTCGTTTTAGGATGATTCAACACGTGACAGCAAAACTGTTCGATATTTTGTCTAGTTAAGAACAAGTTCGTCAATTTCTTAGTTCGTCACTGAATTGACAGTATTCCGGTCTCTTTTTTATTACTAATACTATAACAAAATAACAACTATTAAAATATGTAATTATTAAAAATATAACAGGTGTTCATTGCACAAAATGCTCAAAATATCGGATTATTATTGAGTATGTTGTACAAATTTGGTCCACGTGGCAAGGTACCCAGCATGGTGGCGGCATTACTTCACTGGATGGCAACGGCGTGAGATAATGGCCAGCTCTAAGGTCGCCAGCGCTGTCGACCAAGCGCTTTGCAACCCCGTGAAGGACGATACTCTAGAGGAGATCGAATATCTTACCGTCTCTGGTGCTTTTAATTACAACGATAGATGGGATATATTCGCATCTCCGTACTAATTGGACAACTAGAGCGGCTTACCTCCGCAATTGCTTGTCGTTACGATTACACTGATCGACGAACGCTGATAAAACATAATAAGCTACTACGATGGACTGACCAGATAAGGTCATTTAGGAGGAGAAGGGTGCACACTGAATGCCACAGTCGCTGGGCGAGACTAGCCACGTTACCATTCTCTCACAAAAGACTACCGTGAAATGTGCTGCATTTCCCACTTTATCCTATTTCCCCAATGTACGTGCGTGTTTCGGTAGTGAGTGAGATATGTTAGAGCCCATTCCCATCCGATCATATTCCAACCCTCCCCACTTTCCAAATCCATCCATTCCTTTAAGTCTTCGAAGGTAGGCAGCGCATCCGGGGGTGTGCCAAGTTTAATTACCAATATCAGTATTTATTTTCTCACCGAAAAGGTTTTAAGTACAATTTCTATTACAGTCATATTAGTCAATGCCATAAGGCATTAAGTCCCTCTTTTGTACAGTGATTGTGTGCAATAAAGTACAAATAAATAAAATATTCAGTATCATGTACGAAATGAGTAAATAGAGTAGAGTAGTGCCGCGTCATGCATTCTATAAAATATGTCTTGACGCATATAAAATTAATGGATTGTTCGTTGGTTATATTATGAACCACTCGTTTCAATAAAAACATTTATTGTAAATATGAAAGTCGAGACAGAAGCGGAAAGTGCAAACAGATTACTTCGCTATTATCAATTTATTATTAGTTATTGATCGAAGTCGGAAATAGTTTCAAATTATGAGCGATTTGTACAGATGATAGCATGATACATGAGAATCGCGACATGCTCGGGAAAGCAGTAATTGCGCGGTAACCTAGGTACGTGATTCTTAATACGAGTACAATCCACTAAGATTCCAAATATGTACTCTGTTCGCGCGTTTTATCGAGTGTAAGAACGATTAAATGCATTTGTATATACAAAAGGATATTGTATATAAAGGATATAAATAAAAACATTTATCTTATTTATTATATAATACAATAATAAAAATAAAGATTTTTTTATATAGAAAAAGGGCGACAGACGAGCTGATGGTAAGTGGATACTGTCGTTCATAGACATCCACGATACATGCCAACATCACTCCAGAATGACAAACGTTGGCACGCCCCCGGATGCGCTGCCTACCCAGATTAAGGAATGGATTGGGAAAATGGGGAGGGATAGATACCCTGGGATGGGAATGGGCTCTGGCATATCTCACTCACTACCGAAACACGTACGTACATTGGGGAAATACAGTACATTTCAAGGTAGTCTTCTGTGAGAGAGGGGTAACGTGGCCAGTCGAGTGCGCCCAGCGGCTGTGGGAATGCAGCATACACTCTAAGATAAGGAGATATAGAATATTAAGAATGCATTTGTGTATAAAGGATGTGTTGTGATTGTATCTTTATTAAGTTCAGTGTATAAAAGTTAACAGCCATGTTGAGTTTCCAATCAAATATGGTGCTTGCGGTTTACTATTATCATAATGTATATTTTAGTTAAAATGTATCTGTCCAGTTATTTTATAGTGGTCGACGCATTCGTTCGTTGCACTGGCTGGTGGGCCGCAGTGCGCGTTGATTGAAACCTACAGATGTGCTTGCCGCGCGATTCGCTTTCTACTCACAGCGATAGGCGTCTCCACGTCGGTGACGGCTATAATAAATATTGGGCGTTCTTGAGTCGGGGATGATTATAGCTAGCCATTTTTATTGGAATTTATTTTTCATTGTAAGCACTTGCTTACAATAAAGAAAAGAGAGCACCGTAGAGAGTAGGTATACCTACCTACAATTATTTCAAATTAATTGTTGTAATCTGAGAAACGTAATATCTACATATTTTATGAAGTTCATAAGCATTTATGGTAAATAACCGCAAGCCGCGCTTGTACCAACCACTGTTGGACACGAGCCTCCTCTTCCACATTGTCTTGTGCATCAAGGATGTGTGGCTTTTAAACGTACGGTAAATTCCATGCCATAAATACAAAAGATTAGGCAGACAAAAGTGCCTCATTTTGATTTTGGTAATTTAAAAAAAAAAATATTTGGAATAAACTAAAGACATTACAACGTTTAGATATATTAAAGAAAACAAGTTAATAAAATACGATAACGAATTTAATTATTTCTAATTTATAGCAATTTATTGACATAAACCGTATTGACAAAAAAATACTTATATACATTTTACACATTTAAATCGTATGTTGCCTAATGTTGGCCTGCAAATATTGACAATGCCGATAGCATTAGCATGTTGACGCCCAACCTTCGACTAATAATGAATTGTTCCTGCTGCTCAAAACTAAATATTACTCTAGACCAAACTATTTAATAAATAATAAACATTATAATACATATAATACATTATATACAATATTTTCAGTGTGGAAAGTGGCAGATTCACAATAACAGGGAAGGGAGCGGTATAATGGTCATAAGACAAACAGTAGGTACAATTTACAAGTTATTTTACAATAATATTTATAGGGACACCTAAAGAAGAACATAAAAATGGGTTAAGTTGCAAATTCCTACTAAGCAAGTCCATGCACTTACATTTTTAAATATTCATTCCGTAAGTAAAGGATTAATTCTTCGTCGCCGTGATCGTTAAGGCGCCTTTCAGATCGGATGTGCCGTCCTAAGTGCCGCATAATTTATTCCTCAAACCAGAAAATACCGAATGAATCGATTCAGATCCCGGGACGCCGCCCTTAATCCTTTGATGGATTCTTCCACGTAGACGGAAGAATCCCGGGAAAGTGCACTCCAACAAGGAATAACGTGAAACTTCTCTTTTAGGGAGTAGTGTAAGCAAACGTTTAGCGCGAAGTGTTCTCCCAGTTTATCGACATTTCCGTACAATTTGCTTCGAAAAAAGATAAAATAAGGAACCATCCTTACGATTTTCTCCGATAAAAGGCAATAAACTTGGTATGAAACATTCCTGCTCATGAGTAATGCTTAAATGAGGCGACGTATAATTAACACCTATTAAGCTGCTCATATTTGCACAGAAAGCAATTAACATTTTAAAACGAACTAACGGAAGTTCTTTAATTAATTAAAAACTACTGTAAGTGTCGGTGCACACGCGCCGTTCATGTCACCTCAGAGATAGGAATGAACCAATGGGAGCGCTTACCGCCAAGTCAACGACCGCCGGATCAGCCAATCGCGACGTGCACGATCTGCTCTAGTGATGTTCGTCATCCGAGACAAATCGTCGGTATTTTTTCTCGTCACGAAGCTGCCTTGCTTTACCTAACAACAATTTCGCATAAAAAAATCAATTGAACCAAGCATATTTTAGATAGACCACAACGAATATACTATTAAATGATTGTGAATAATTATATCCCGATACACTCTTTCTAATTCTAAGTTAGCTTTCTACGTAATTATACCTGCAAGCGATTAATATCTGATTCGAATAGAAACTACAGCCTTCCTTCATATTATTTCAGAGGCATCGGACATCATCTGCAATCGTATTTAGCCGGAAGGAAATCGAAATTGAATCGGACGTATCGATCCGTGTTGTAGAAGAGAGAGTAACAAAATTGAATCGATAAGACATTATTGCTTGTCGTAATTGTATAAAATTGAGAACATTCGAATAACTAATCTAAGTTTCTTTGCAAATTACAAGCAGTTGTTATTAGCTGTCGAAAGTTTGATATTTGCAGACTTCACATGCGCGAATTGGCAAATGAGATTTTACGAAGAATGTGTGAACATTATTGTCAAAACATCAGACTAAAAACTGTTTCCCCTATCTCTGCCTGCGTAAAAGTAGTGATCTTCATTTTATAAAATCGTTACACGGTAGTGAGTGTTGGATCTGCCAGTAATCAGTAGTAGAGCCATAAGGTGGTGGTATGCTATGGTATAGTATAAGCTGGGCAGCTGAAACAGAAGCTGCGAAGTAACCATAGTATTCCATGATGCGGTTACTTTCCATTCCTTTAGTCATAGAACCTAATGGTTCATATACGAAAGAATTTCTGTAGAGAATACGACTTTAAAGATAACAACTGAAACTTGAAGTTGAATGACCGTTTTGAAGTTAGAACGGATAGAGACGTTGAATTTTATAAATATACCTATATAATAGAAGCTGAGACTATGTACAATAACTGTAACGTAATGGATAAGTACAATGTCAGTGTTGTGAATGTGAACTGCCGCAGACGTTCCGCTTCGAGCTCACTGAATAGTGCTCGTGTGCAACAAGCACCGCACACAGTTGTCTAACAGCGCCCCCTATAATTAACGTTATGCCGGCGCTGCCGCGCCAGATAATAATTATTCCCCACTAACTATAAATAACAATGGATTAACAATGTGAAGAGCATGTGCAAAAAGTAACAGTATACGAACTATGTACAGACAACCAAAGCTTTACGCACACATAATCGCTGGTGGCTGCTCACAGGACGCCATGAAACTCACGGAGAGTTATGTGAAGGCGTTATGACATTATAAACAAATTATAATTTTGTTTAAGACAGATCCACATTAGACTCTAACTTAAGAAAAGAAAAGAAAATTTGCTTAATTCAGACCGATTTAGAGGATCAAAAACGAAATCTTTAATTCACTAAAGGACAATAGAGCTCTCCAAACCAAAGCTTTTTAGAAACGAAACGGCTCTCGATAGCGCCAAGATCGCACTCTATTTAACTACAGATAAAATCCAAGTGCTTTACCTAATCTCATGTAATATAAAAATTCCTACAGATAGTCGAAAAAGCGTTGCTTGCCTCTTAAAAGACAACATGAAAATAAAAACTTCACAATTAGCAATGAGACCTAACACAATGGAAGTGACTCAATAACTAAATGAGAAGGCATTCTATAATTTGCCCGACCAATATACATTTCGAGGGACCAACACTTATAAAATTTTTAATTCTAGAATTATAGTATCTGTGTGGGTAGCCTGTAGACCTAACTGCTGCTTGTTACTTATAAGAATAATCGTACTGACATTCATAAATTAGAACTAAGATTTCTTAATATCAATGAAAACCTCAATTAATGTAAAGCAGTTCCTAGACCTACAATAAAATTACAATAATGTTATTGCACAATATTATTGAATCGCGCCTTGCACCCAAATGAGTTAAAATGCAGTCCATAAACGTCAAATACATTGCGAAATCCGTAAAATTTCACAATATATTTGATCGTCTAGGGGGCCTCTAATTGTAACTAATTTTACTTTTTCTTAGTAATTACCTATTAAAATAAATTCTAATTACGCAGAATTTATTATTATAATTCATAATTTCGAGTTGCTGACTGCAAATTATGGGGATAGGAACTCTTTAAGTGGTACGTGCCTATCCAGCGCTCCTATAGTTACTTCATAGAAAGTGTTAAGTTCGGGTACTGGTTACGCCCATAGTGACATGTAAGATGCATATGGTGGACGGGCGCCAAAAGTCGGTGACGCGCGTAATCGCGCCCACCCCAGGCTTAGCAGTTCGATCGACGCTTAGTGCTTTCTTTAAATTATAGAAACCGTTATTATTACACTAATACCTGTCATTGTGGCATTTATAAACAGAAACAATAAAGACAACGCTTTGTTTACTACTTCTGTTACCTTGATTTGTGTCTTTGGCAGATACACATCGCATGAACTTTATGTCTGAAGGGAACGTATGGGATTTATTGTTAACAAGAGGACTCTTGTCATAAAATACAGAGCTACTGTACGAAAGACAAATACTCCTATAACATATATATGTCGTAAGATTATGGTTGTATATAAAATCGTATTCATATACTGTTAATTGTAGTAAAATCATCATATTAAAATTTAAACGCGAATACTGTGAAGATTCTCGTCTTACTAAGAGCCTTATAAAATTATCGTCGGCGGCATAGAAGCGTAAAAGTGTAGCAAGCAGCGTATTATCTAGAAGTCTATTTAGATAAATTATTGTCCTTGTTACAAAATCGTGATATCGCAATGCTATATTCGTCGCGATCAATTTTTAACATAATTATCTTCTTGTTTTAAGTACCCATTTTCATGTCAGTGGAAATTTCGATTCCAAAAAATGCTAAAAATCAATGCTATAAATGCTACCCGTTTATTTTACTAAAACCGGTGCTATTATATGTTTGTTCAACATATTACGGTACTATAGCCACATTAATCTGCACAAAACCTCGTAAGTAAGGAAACAATCTTCTGTCAACAATTGCTGAAATACGAGTCGGCAATACTGTCGGCTAAACTAGAAGGAGACGTTTCCGAGACAGGTTTGCGAATCAATCACATAAAGATATAGGCAAACAAACTACAGATAAAAAGCATCCGTACTTGAAGAGCGCTTCAAGGATACCCTTCAGTTCGCGGAGACTCGCGACCACTGTTCAAACAGTCCCGGCGTCTAAGACAGACAGTGTGTTATGAAAACAAGCAGCCGAGAGCAAACACAAACAAACACGAGAAACAATTGATGAGAATGGGAGGGGAACGAGCTAAGGTGCTCCCACACTTGCGTTTGTAGGTTTATATGGGAACGGGCGATAGCGAGATTAGTTTTGAAATGTTAACTCTTACCTACTAACAATGTTCACAATACTGCTAACAAAACTAATTTTAGTAATGTTATGTTAACCGGTTTAATGAGAGGGAACACTAGTCATTATTTACAATTGAGAGTGATTCAAGAAAGACATTTAGTTAAACTGAAATTAGTGGTAGTTAATTTTGAACTCATGATGAACGTCAAAAACAAAGAAAAAAGTAATGATTATAATTTAATTTGGAACATGTAATGGAGATAATTCGAAGTGAAAAGGGTGAGAAATGAAGTAGAGAACATTATTATATTACGCAAAGGTGATCCAACGACGAGCGGATTTTTTTTAAACAATACCCATACAGCCTTCATTAATGAACAGCGACGACAATATATCGCGAATAAGAAGAAATAATTGTCTAATAAAATAGTATATGTGAGGTTATCCAAGTTATGGGAACTTATTTTCAGTATTGACTTAAGATTTTCTAATTTAAAATTTAATTATTTCAAGATTATATTGATATATATATGTATCTACAAAAGTTTAAATAGATACATATATGTATCTATTTAAACGGGTCTCGACGCGTATGTTTACCTTATTTATTTTACTCGACCAACGACCATGTTGGTGCGATCTAACTGAAACGTCGTATGTTTACCTTATTCATTTTACTCGACCAACCATATTGGCGCGACCTAACTGAAACGTCGTATGTTTACCTTAATCATTTTACTCAATCAACGACCATGTTGATGCGACCTAACTGAAACGTCGTATGTTTACCTTATTCATTTTACTCGACCAACAACCATGTTGGTGCAACTCAACCGAAACGTCGTTTGCGGTTCGTCGTTGGTGCAACTTATGTGTTTTAAAATTAAAATAAATAAGGTAAACATACGCGTTGAAACCCGTTTAAATGGATAAATATGTGTGAAAATCTCAAATGTGATATAGAAACATGCTGTAACATGTACTTTTTAAGATAAAGCAATAAATCTACATCTTTTGCCTTACATGTGAAAAGCAAAGAATCGAAATGGACAACCGCGATAGCGAAATGGTATTCAAGAAGTGGAAGAAGTGGTAGAGGTAGGCAAGTACGACTTTGGGAGGATGACATTAAGCAAAAAGCAGGAAGAATATGGATAAGACTAACTAGAAATAGAGGAATGTGGAAATCTCTAGACTCGTCTAGAGATTTCCAAACTACAAGCTGGTGAAAAGTAGCAGGTTACTGATTATTTTATTTAAAAATCTTACTTTAACATATAGATGTTATATGTTAAAATGTGTAGAATCAGCATAAACGGCATTATTTTTTTCACTAAACTCGTAAAACTAAAACTGACAATATGGTAGCTTTTCTTAGATAATGTCATATACATATAGAATCTAAAGTGAGTGACATCTAATAAGACTGTGTTTCGAACAGGTTATTGTCCTCTATTTCCAGTCAATACACGAACACCTGCTGCAATAAATAGGGTAGGTGCAACGTATCGACATACAAGTACATACTTGTATTCTATACGCGAAAGGACTGTCGTATCGTATATCTGCGTCTAGGTTGATGGCCTCCTTCACACGACCTTCGCAAAGCCTAAGTGCTAATATAGCAATATGTACCACTATCTTGTGTTTCACTAGGAGACGGGATATTTATTACATGTGTTCCATACTCGTGCCAGATATCGAACAATTTTGTTGCAAGACCGCGCAACTATTGACAGCATACTTATACATCAAATAAGGGACATTGTTATTTGCATTTTTCTTATTTATATGAAATCCATTGTCTTAATAAAAACATGTGACACAAAGTAAAGTATATTAATATCCTTTATAGAAATCGTGTATTATTGTCAAAGGACAAAGAAGTTTGTCTTGAACACTAGGTAATATAAGTGCTTATTTTTCGAAGTGGTTGTGAATTTTGGAAAATCTGCAGAGAATTTCATTTCTCAAAGCAAACAAATAAAAAAATATGTACATAACAATATTATTATCCTTATCTATAAACGCGTCCGCTGTCTACTCTGTTTTGGATAACGTTACGTAGAGCCGGGTTCGGGATTCCCCAAGCTTTATCATTACATAGAACTACGCAAAAAAAACTGTTGTTTCATATTATATACGGGTATACCTAACATTTGACGTAAATTGTTCATAACGCAAGCCAGGGGGGGAACTACTCCAATAAATTTCGAAAAGAAATCTAACTTAATTTCCAAAAACAAAATGGAACAGTGGTAACAAATAAATCTTATTGACTTTGTAATAGAGCAGCTGTTCATTGCAGTCATTCTGTTGTACTGCACTTAATATAAAAATTAGAAATAAAATTGGACTGATTTGATCCCTTTACAACACATATCGCGTTTAAGACATTCTGCCACTTAGGCATTTTGCTTTGAAGACATTCAAGCACTTAGGCATTTTGCTTTGTAAGCATTCGACCACTTAGAGATTTTGCTTTGTAGGCATTCAACCACTTAGACATTTTGCTTTGTAGGCATTCAACCACTTAGGCATTTTGCTTTGTAGGCATACTGCTTCTTAATCATGGTGCATTTAAGGCAACTCGATCAAAAAGGAAAAAAAAATGGCACATTATGTCGAGACAGTTAATATGTGAATTGAGCAGTTTGATGTTACATCACACGTAACAATATTATGTAATATTACGACCATAAGAGTACTTACAAATAATAGAGCAACGCATTGTTCGCTTCGGATCTAACATATTCTCGTGACCACCTGTGAAAAGCGACATATTTTGCAAATCACCATGTTGAAGTAAAATACACCCTATGTTATCAATATAGAAAACACATGGGTTGCAGCATAAATTTCACACGTTGGGTGCCGTTTTATCGACAGAGGATGTGGCGCGTCGAACGACACGAAATTGCAAATTGCGTTTAGTCTAACTCGATAACGATAAAACGTTTGAGCGCAGCCCTTCAACTTTTCTGTCGTGGGAATTACGTTACTGTTTTTTATTTAAAACTATCTGAAATGGCCTAGGGGTGTCACGCCAGCGAACTCAACTATCGGCCGTTACGTAGCGCAGTATCATAACACCCCTTTATCGAGTCCATTTGCCTCCTGACACTCTATTTAATAACATGGTTTAATTTTATGTCACTGTATCTCGGGGATTATAGCACATAATTGTTTTTTTTTTTTCAGGAGCACGTTTGTATTATTTTGTTTTCACATGACCCGCATGATAAAAACTATTGGTCTGAATATCACAAAAATAATCAACAATTTAATCTAACAACTTTTATTCTAACAAAAAATGTTCATAAAAGGCTGAGCCATAACTTCTTGAAGTATCTCTCCTCATTCTAGGAAAGCATAAAATTATAAGTAATAAGTAACAACAATAGAAATCAGACTATTTATCAGACAGTGGCGTTGTTAGCTTTCATTCACTGAATTTATATTCTTCAGCCGTTAAACGAAAATAGCTCATAAATTAAAATTAGCGTTTTGAAGTAACCTTATATTCATTAAATTAATGCCTCATTGAATATTTGTTAAATTAAGTAGGTCTACGGAGACGTTCCCGTAAATCCTTTCGCCTACAAAAGCCGTCTTAGCCGTTAAAAACGTCTTAATTTAACGAGAGACCCTAAACACAGACAAATAAATGAACTCGCAACAATATAACAGCGCATAAATAGGTATAAAGGTGATTTTACTGCGCAAACCGAGGCCTAATGTTTGATTGTTAAACTCAGTTTTACTGCTTTGCTTTCTACTAAGTTAATCGCCTTTAAATGCTACATTTATTCCAATAAGTGTAAATAAATAAAATAAATAAGTAACGTTTATGAACTCATTTTGTGTTATACCTATTGTGAATGGAAGGCGTGACACCCACGTGCATGTCCAAACAACAAAAGATAAATTTAAATATATATTTATAAAATAATTCCGAAGAAATATAAATCGATACGTATTAAATATTATACTCTGTTCGAGTTAAGAAAAAAGTAATATCGTCACTATCAGTCACGTGATTTCACCCATTGACCAATTACGAGAGGGAGCGTTCCTCGATGGGCCAATTAACGCCGTGTTATGCTACATTGGACGGATAACGCCACTTTTTCCTTAGTATGAATAGAGTACAGTTTTGTTATAAGAGTGCCTGTTTAACAATTTATTATTCACTTTATTTATAATTTATTTATACAAAATAAATAAAATGGAAAAATATTCTCAAACAATAATCTTATTTCCTTTGTTTATACTTATTTGTATTAATTTTCACTATTTCAATTATCGGCGATACTGCTTTGCCCCAACTTTTGCAAACGTTACAATAACATTGCTAGAAACGGTCATATACGGATATAATCATTATCCTCAATCTTAAAACCAGTAAAAAAAAACTGGGTTTTCCAAAAGGAAAACTTTCCGTAAGTACGTAATATTTACACGTATGGTACTCATATAGATTAAATACTGCTACGAGTAGTTTTTGCTTAAAAAATAATTGCTTGGATCTATATAATTCTTGCAGATACTAAGTACTTCAGTATTGAGAGTAATATATTTTAAAATCATAAGCATTTGCTAATAAAAAGCAAGAATAATACCTATTTCGGTTAACTAATGAATAATAACGCATAATAAAGGAAAATATATCCATATAGGGAGTTTGACGCGATCAAACTAAGGACCTATGTAGAATTTTAGTATTAAAATATGGCTAATTATCTACATAAAATGAAAAACCACATTGCAAGTAATTGGAGATGTGATAACCATAAAAATCTACCGCAGATATTGACATAAAAAAAATTACATATACATACTTTGATTAATAGTTTTAGATTCAATTAAAGAAATCCGTTTGACAAAGACCCTAAAAATGTCTTAAATACACTAAAGTATTGTGACGGAATAAAGTCTTTGTCAGAGTAGTCCACTTACAGAAGTACCAAAGTTGTCAAAACTAAACTACGTAAAATGGAATTAACTGTGTTGAATTATGTATGTGTTAAAAAAATAAAACTTTGGAAGGATAGTCTATGGTTACAAGTTCAGAAATTAAATTATCAATAGTATTTTTATAGTCTTTTTATAAATGATTCAAATTGTAAAAAAAGTCAAATAGTGGTGGTGTTTCCAACTAGAGTACTCAACTGTCGATATCACAAAGAGACCTTATTGTCGGTACGAACTTATTGACTTATATTAAAATTTTCTAACTTAAATTTCGGTGATTCAAGATTCTGTTTACATAGAAACATAACAAAACAACCGATGTTTAAGATATATTGATAAAAACTACGTTACTTGTTTTTAAATTCAAATAGACTATAGTATCTGCAAAAGTTTGGTCATTAATGTAATACTATGTTACACAATGACGTCCCATTCTGACTATGACGTCACACGCGTATGATTAATAACTAAAACACTACTGGCTCTAAAAAGGTAGAATGTACACGTTGCAAGCATACGAAACTGTTCAAAGAGAACTGCTTTCAACGGCGAATCTCGCAGAACGCTATAAATTTTTACTAAAACAAACAGTTGGGAGTAGGCAAACAAACAACCGCGCATGCGCTATGACGTCAGTCTTCGACGAACAGCAATATAGCATTGCTACGTGATGAATATGAAGAGAATTTTTTGGGGAATAAATAGTATAATTATTGTAGGCATCGTTAATTTGTCTCGACTTTTACAGATTTTCCCTAAAAAAAAAAATAGTTTATCAGTAAACTTGACAAACTTTGAAGTTTATCAATAACGCTTACTAATACGTTATATATATGTACGTGGGCTGTTCTGAAAATTTTTAGCTAATTTGTTACTATCAATCAATTTGTTCTATATTTATAATAATAGATTGAAGGGTAATTAGAATGTAAACCTCTATGGTATAAATCACTGGCCACCTTTATTTAGTTTTTTTTTAATTATTTTTTTACGATACGACGTCAGTCATTAATAGATTGCAAACAATGAATGTGTCGCGTGAAGCATTTCGTGCAATGATATTCTATGACTGTAAACGAGGTTTAATGTTTAAGGAATTTCACAAAAATTTACAAACTGCTTTTGGTGAAACTTCTCCTTCGCTAGCAACCGTGACCTATTGGTACCGTGGATTTAAACGTGGCCGGAATATCCTCGAAGATGATCCTAGGCCGGGACGACTGCCGACTGCGGTTACCCACGAAAACATCATCAGGGTGGAGTGGTTAATAAAAGATCATCGGAACATTACACATCGAGAGATTCAAGCTGAACTGAAGATTGGATCACGGACAGTTTCCATTATCCTGTATGAACATCTTAAAGTCAGGAAGGTTGCCTTGCGATGGATACCTCATTCTCTCACAGAAGAGCAAAAATCCCGACGTGTAGATTGGTGCAAGTTTATGGTGGAAAAGTTCGATAGAGGGAGTTCGCAATAAGTATCCTACATCTTAACTACTGATGAATGTTGGGTCTACAGCTACGGCCCGTTTACAAAGCAACAATCCACACAATGGGTGTTTGAAGAGGACGATTTACCCACCAAAGTTGTTCGCGGCCGAAGTGTAAGTAAAAAAAAATGATTGCTGTTTTTTTCCGACTGGACAATATATTTTTTCTTAACCTGGTGTGCTCCTACTTCTAAATTCTCGGCAAATTGATTTTATTATTCAATAAATAATCCCCAATCACTTGCAAAAATTACAATCTGTTGAGTTCGGTTCCCAATGGATAAGAGAAAGTTCGTTTCACAGGGCTCTAAAAATACAAGTAATTCCCATTCGAAATGTAATGATACTCGAGAAAGTATCTCAGTCACAAGTCGATAAATCAAAACATTGGACAGGTACTTAGCTCCCAGAGGGCTGACGGCGGGAAAAACACGGAAATCGTCTTTCATCAATTACCTGGAACAAAACGAGAAAAATATTTACATTAAATATTCATTTTAGAGATGATGAGAAAAGTGCTTGAAAAATGGACAATTTTAGTTTGGAATAGGGAAGTGAATAAATAATAACCGCCTTATTATTCTCTATATGGTGGATCCAGAAACACAAAAAGACAAACGCTTATTTTTTAAACAAATGCAGCTAAACATGTATAGTCTGCAAGGCAGAACGTGTATGATCCTCGTCTATGTATTGCAGATGTTCACAGGCGACGGTAGCCATTTAAGATCAGGGGGGCCGTCTGCCTGTCTGCCATTTTTAATAGAAAAAAAATAGTAACTGGTTTTGAAAATATAACGGACTTGGAAACCTTTAAAACATTGTGTAAGTAAACTATTTAAAAGAAATCTTCAAAATTTCAGGGCATAGAGGACCTTAGTATAATTATAATCAATTAATGATCAGAATAGGTAGGGTCATTTTATGTAGTCACTGCCCTTTTAATATGGACATACCGGAATTACAAATCTTAAAATATTTAAGAGTTTTAATAAAACAATCATATTACTAAGAACATGAAGATAGCGATCAGCTAAGATATAGTAGGTACACAATTTTCAAGTAAATTAAAAAGTCAGGTTCACCGTAATAAGAAAATTTCTAATGATGAAAATTTCTAAATTATCTAATTTCTAACAACTTATAATTATTAATACAAATTCAATCGTTTATCATCAAATATGTATTGGAAATAAATAATATTACAAATTGTCTTAAAGTATTTTTACCTTTTATTAAACTTTCTTTGAAATCCCGGGATCCCAAAGGTCATCCATAAATGACGTCACACGTTAAGGGGGAGGGAGGGGGTCAACAAAGTGTGACATCGTGTGACAACCCCCCCCTTGTTAAAATATTTAAGTTAAGGGGGGGAATTAAAATATTACCAACTCTATCAATATTATTATAAGGTTGTTTTAATTTAATAATTTCTAAATGAAAAATTGCAATATATGTGACATCACACCATTCACATAAATGTCACCACCTGTGACAAGGACGGGGGGGACTCCAAAAATCATGAAATTCGCGTGACGTAACTTATGGATGGCCCCAATGGAATGACCTAACGTAGGAAGGAAGTTACCTTACACAGTTCTCTCATCGTAATATAATATGCAAAATCAATCGTTCGTCACTCACGAAGTACCTAGTTTACAGCTAGAAATTGCATATTTATATAGTCTTCAAACTTGTTATATTAGCCTTCTTGATTCACCAGTCATCACCGCGTCGAACTTAGCATTAAAGCCTTATAACATTAAAAATTATGCTATAACAGATTTTATTACCGCTACGAACGACAGCAATTTAATTCACCTATTTATCAACTTACGTCGTTACGCTTCTGCAAAGCAAGATTCCTGTTAAATAAACCTGGTTAATTCAATATCCTTTCTCTGTAACCGATTTAAACTTCAAAGGATTTATCTTAAAGTCGGTTGGGTAATAGCTACAGCTAGTTTATAAAGCGCGTGCATGGCCGTAGTAGTTGACCTTGAAGTACATACGATGCACTGGTTCTAGTACCTGTATCTCCGAGATATAGGCTAAATAACCATGTAAACAAGTTTTTATTATTACCTATTGTGTAATAGTCTTGATTAATGTTTGTTTTATAATTACTGTATTACATAACTACGTAGGTTTATAACGTCCCACAGCTGGGACGAGCACCCCTTGCAAGAGGGTTTAGGCTCATCATCTACCACGCTGTCATAATGTACATCATTATATACTTTATAGTCAGATATATATAGTAATTGCGGGCGATTAAGCGATCAACAACTAAATATGCTTTTGAGAAATATTATGTAAATATAATTTTGGTCTTTCTAGTCAGTTAAAAACAATCTTTATGTGGCTACTGTTTAAGTATTTTTAAAGCAAGTACCCGCCACTGCTTGCCTATCCATCGACATAAGAGTTATACTACAAAGCTTAAAAGTCCTATTTCTTAGTGGATAGTCACATGTTTCGTGATCGCCCGCGGGCGAGCCAACCACGGCCTGCTATAAGCACCTATTATTAAATAATTATTAGTAATGACACGGGCTCACAATCATAATTATAGATTACGTACACGGATTACGCAGTGTTTTGTAGTGATTGGAGTATGATGTAACGAAGTTATAACACGTGGAACAGGACGTCAGCGTATAAGGACGTATAAGACGTATAAAAGAAGAGAGCCTCACTCATATTCCTAGCTAGGAACTAAGGGCCCAGATAATTATCTGATTAATTAAACGATTAAGTTCAATTAAATGATTATCTGTTAGTTCGTGTTATGTTTGTATGTTGTATCTATCTTATGCAGTCTAAATAGAGGTTAGTTTCGAACCACTGTGAGAATCTAAGTACAGAAACGCCTAAGTACATCATATAATACATATCTACTATTTTTTTTTTTTTATAGATTAGTGGGCGGACGAGCAAGCGGTCCCACGTGGTGGTAAGTGTTACCGCCGCCCATGGGCACCTGCAACACCAGGGGGTATGCGGGTGCGCCGCCGACCTTGCAAAATCCTATTCACAGCTCTCTTGAAGAACCCCATATCGTAGCTCAATGGAAAGACCTCCCACTGCACTGCAGGGCAGAGTTTCTCTTTTGTTATTACGAAGAAATTTCGGGCCAAAATCCATCACGTAGGCCCAGTGCAGTTGGTAGATTAATATCTATGTAATCATAAGCTTCCTATTTTTTTTTAATTCACCAGTGGCTGGTTTCCTAGTGATAATTGAAACATTATACTTACTTAAGTAAAAAGTCAGCGATACGGGCAGGGCTTTGAACTCAGGATTTCTTTTTAATTAGATATATAATACAATGATTATGTAGATGATAATGATGATTAGACAACATCTAATCAGATGATTATTTTGCTTACTCATCAGAAGTAAGTAATGTGCTAATCATAAATATGTTTTCTCTCAATCAAATTTCGAAGCTAAGAAATTGCCATTAAACAATCTCTGTCGATTTTGAAATAGTTCACTTAATTATAGACGACTAAGGGATAACAAGGCCGCTACTACAAACCCTGAGGAACTACACAGACTCTAAAGAAGTGAGCCAGCCAAGACGCTGTATGTTAATGCATTTAGGTAGCTCCATTTAGTGGTCTAAGTCGCAGTTCGACCAGACGCAGTAAATCAAATATGACAATTTTTAAGTACAGTTCAGATGAAAATAAAAAGAAAACTCATTAAATAAACATGTTATATGTTCTTAAATAAAAAAAACATCTTAAAAACTTGTTCTTCGCCTCTTATTCTATCATATTGGACTTACTGCGAATAGAGACCTAATTCGTCTGGACGAACTGCGATTTGGACCAAACGCTAAATGGACCTGCCGCTAATAATTCGCCAAGACACCACCCGCCGCGCCGCCAGCATGGCGTGTTAGAGCCATATTTTATTCCTAGTGCACAAGACAATATGCATGATGAGGCCCATGTCCAGCAGGGGATATTAAAAGGATTGATTATAAGTAAGAATATGTATATGGTAAAGTTCCATATTTCTTACAACTACTCAAATCAAAACACGTCAGTTTATCTTGAAATAATTTTATCCTTCAATGAGTATCTTTACTCTCTCGCTCACATGAGGCAACTCATAAAAGAGTGGCTCACCCACAGCCTGCTAAACAAGTAACATTAAATATTTCCACGAGGGGAATGCTACATTCAAATAAAGGGGGCGCTGGCAGGTGACTTCGCATATGCCTCCCTCGAATGCCAACGACCCCCGCACACAAACATAAACACACACAACAGCTGACCTTTAAAAATGTAACACTCATTAGAAACTCCCTAAGGTGCATTACGTGTTTACAGAGTGATCAAGGCTAGTTGTTAATGTGATGACGAGATAGACGTGGTGACTCATGAACTTCCAAAATTCTGGACATGGGATAATTATCAAGTAATAAGATCAGGACACTATTTGGTATATCCAATAATGATCTAACCTTGTGAGGGATTCAGTTCCATATTTTGGTTTTTGTAATTTTAGCATTTTCCTGATTTTATCAATTGTGCCCTCCTTATAAGAAAAGACATTTGTAACATTTTTAACGAAAGCACAAGAAATATACTCGAATGTTAAAAATAAGCAATGGTTATTCTTTTTGTTTTATTCTAACTTTATTCTATTACCAAAATTGTTTGCTTTTTCTTGAATGTCATCAAAATGCACTTGTCTTTTCGTCTAAGGAACACGTTTTTCATACATGCTTATTCTTTAAGCGCATACAAATCTTCAGTGTAAGTAAGGTATACGAATATATTCACATATATAATAGGTCGGGGAGAAAGTCTTTTCGTATTTTGTATGTATGAAGTTGTAATCAAATCTCTTTGCTTCTATTATTTGTACCTGGCCGGTTGTAATACCATAAAAAGTTGACATTCTAAAAAAAAAAATATCGGCCATTTTTTCAGTTTGTGAAAATGAGTGAAAGTAACGAAGAAATTCGCTACATTTTGAAACTTTATTACAAAAAATGAAAATGAAATTGTTTATGAATTTAATGCAGTATCGGTCCGGAAATTGGTTCAAGTAGGTCCAAGCGTTTTCAGTCCAGAAATTGGAACGTGAAAAATGCAGCTCGCTCTGATCGCCCAGTTACTACAGATAAAGTCAATGCCATCTGTGAAAAAGTGGAGCAAGATCGACACATCAGTAGTTATGACATTGCTGAGGAACTGTTTTAAGTCATTTGAAAAAGTCTGAATACCAGAAAAAGCTCGATATTTGGGTGTCACATGATCTTACGACCGCCCGACGCTACTATGACGCTATCCCACACCATGCCAACCCTCTGATTGTCTCCTCCCTCACCTACATACCGGACAGGAGTGCCCTTCCCCGCTATCGTCGCCCGCGGCACATCCTGGACGATCCCGACGACCCGATCACCGCTGCCAATGCGGTTCTCACACTGCACCCAACCACAGCACATAGACACCGACCCCGCAGGCGGAGATGTGGACGTCCCCCTCGTTACACCGTTAACACACACCGGCCCTCAGCCAACACTTTTACTAGGTATCGGCACGTGCCTGGGCGCTTCTCGCCGACTCGCGATCCCGCGGTATCCCCCGAATGCAACGCCCTAAGCCGAGGTCCGTTCCTTCCGCCGGTTTCCCGGCGGGGAAGCCCTTAGGCTCATTGCAACACACATTTTGTTACTGGCTGAGCGCCTTCTGCGCTCGCCCTAAATCAAACACGACCGGTGACTCTTGAAAGGCCACTAGGGCCACAAGAATGTAGACATTCCGAAAAAAAAAACATGATCTTACGGATAAAAACCTCATAAACTGTGTTTCCATTTGCGATTCTGTGTTAAAACGATTGATCACGGGTGACGAAAAGTGGATCACTTACGACAAGAACGTGCGAAAAAGATCGCGGTCAGAGCACGGACAGGCTCCACAAACAGTGGCAAAACCTAGCATAACGCGAAACAAGGTGATGTTGTGTGTATGGTGGGATTGGAAAGGTATCGTTCATTATGAGCTTTTACCGCCGGGGGAAACTATTGATTCTGACCTCTACTGCCAGCAACTGATGAGATTAAAATGAGCAATTAAGACAAAACGGCTTGAGCTGATAAGCAGAAAGGGTTGTGATCTTTCACCATGATAACGCCAGACCACACACGTCTTTAATCACTCAGCAAAAATTGAGAGCTTGGCTGAGAAGTGTTGATGCATCCACCGTATAGCCCTGACCTTGCCCCCTCAGATTTGCACCTGTTTCGGTCATTTCAGAACTCTTTAAGTAGCGTCAGGTTGACATCAAGAGAGGATTGTCAAATTGTCGCAATTTTTTGGCCTAAAATCCCAGAATTTCAACAGCAATGGGATCATGACACCATCAACAAGATGGCAACAAGTTATTGATCAAAACTGTACATATTTATTATAAGTAAATGTAATGAAACTTTAATAATGTTAGTCTTGAATTTCTATAGAAAAGTCGAAGAAACTTTCTCCCTGACCTAATATTTATACTTAGGATATAATTTTTAGTACAATGAGTTTACCTCTAAAGACAATATTATTTTTTTAAAATTAATGTTATCGATACCGACAGTGGCGTGCATATCATAATAATATAAGCAGACAACCCCAGCTTATCATTTAATTACTAATTATCTTAAACCTTAAACCATTAAACCTATGCTAACCACAGGCACACGGGCGTGGTAGGTAGGTTGCTAAACAATACTGTTAACACTGCTAATTTAAAAAAAAGCACACTATTGTTCAATACAGACCACAATAACAGCATACAAACAACTGTAGGTAATTTAGAAATACACTTTGTCTCACAATAACATCCACGCGTGCGTCGCTGTAAATGCAGATGTTAGAAATTGTATTTTTCAATTCAATTTGACGCACTACGTATTCAAGATAAATCCTAAATTATGGGAACACTATCTTCCTAGAACGGATCTTATATCTCTCAAACTAGATACATCGTAGTTCAGAATACACACCGTGTTCAAATTCAAAGTAGCGTTTACTTACTTGAGACGCATCAGACGCTCTATTCATGTAGGATTTCTATTGGAAAGGAGAAAGGGGATATAAATGAAAAGAGGAACCATTAGCAAGTCGTCGCCTTCTTTAGTTCGCTGATTTATGAAAATGTAGTACAGTACAGGTACGAGAAATAAAGATATGTCCAAAGACAAAAAGACAGTCAAATAATCCAAGAATCTACTGAAACGATTTAGAAAATGCATACCTTTCACATGTCACTTAAACACTAAATTTGTGTTTTGGGAAAAGAATGGTAGAGTGATTGACCATCTGACAGTAAGTGACTCCACCGTTCAGCTTACGGAACCAGGTAAGAGGGATGAGAATGTTTTGTCGACACCCGACGTCCAAGTCCAATCAGAACCTTTGCTAATACTAGCTAGGGCTTTGATTGAACAACTGGTTGTCGGGCCCATTGCTACTTTGTGTTGCAGTTAGTATGATTTTTTCTAGCCTGAAGCTATTCTAACAAATATTTTACATTTTAAATATTCATGTACAGCTGCATAATATAAACACAAGAAACGGTTTATCAGTTCGTGTGAGGAGTGCTTTACGAATGTTAATTTGCAATGGTCTGATGAAACGCAAACATCGCGTTATTAATGTTCTAAACACAAATACGTCACTATCTACAGGTATACACAGTACTACATATTATTATAGGTGCATATGTAGAGTAATATATTTGCAGTGCGCTGCGCATGTGAAGAACGGAAAATTGTGTGTGATGGTCCGACTTAGGAGGCTTATATCCAGTATTGGAGAGGTTTCTTAAGGTGTTGGTAATAGCAATAACCTGAAGAAAAAGTAAAAGTGGGAATAAAAAGTAAAGTGAAGTAGGTATATAATAGGTTATAGTTTATAGTCTTAAGTATTAGTGAGTACATATACCTGCCTAAAACAAGCAATGTTGCCTCTGCAATTTAAAAGTGACTTTTTCTAAAATGTAAGGGTAAGAACGAAAACAGAAAAAAATAAGAAGGTATTTACTCTACACATACAGAAGGTGTTAGAATGACTATTTTTAGTATAACATTAACAAGCCAATTTAAAATCAGTGACCAGCTAAAATTAACCAAATATACCTAAGTTATTAATAAGCTACAATATAAATATGCCTTTGTCTACAAAATTACAGAAATTGGCTTTCGAATAGCGAAATGGCCTTCGCAGGTAAATAAAATTTTGTGTACACAATTTTGTAATTGAGAAGATAAAATGCGGGCGGGTGCCCTGGGGCGGAAACTCGATATTTAGTGAATTTACCCAATGTTTCCTTAAAAATGCGTATTTTGACAAGAAAAAAAATGAGAATAAATTGTTTGTAAAAGTTAGTAAAATTTTGACAGTGCCGGATGGACGCGGTCATTAATTAATGAGTAAGTTAAGCCCCCGTACTGAAGCTTAACACATCAAACCGGGGTAACTTCCGGTCAAATCCCGACAACCCCCCGCAAACTCTTCCGGTTACCGAAAATCCGGCTAGAGTTTGCAATGTATGTTGGAATTTTCGCATTTCCCATATGCGTACAAAACGCAAACAAAAAGTAAAATTGGGGTGTCTATAATTTTAGAAGCAATAAGCACCTCTGTATCACCGATATGGAATACTTATTAATATTACACGATTACTGTAATGTTCCTGGTGTAATGTGTATGATCATTCCTACTATTTTATATTCAACAACTCGCTAATCTCTACATTCTGAACCTAATCTAACTTTAACATTGTTACTGGTTATGTTTATATTGCCCTCTTAAGAACAAAATGTTCTAGAAACATTTTTAACGAAAGCATACGTACCATTATATTCAGAAATTAAAAATAAACAAAGAGAATAAACAATGATTAATTTTTCGTTTAATCAAAAACGCCAAGTTTGTAGTTTTATGTTAAATTACGAAAGGTTTACCATATTTTTTTTTCTCGAATGTCATTTAAATGCACTTGTGCCTTTTTTTTTCAAGTATACAGTAATTTCTTACTTCGCAACGAGCGACCGCTAAAGTTGCGAATAACGCAGAGCGTCACCGCGAGGTTACGACTTGCGGCACACCACCGACCTCCAGCTGGCGCAGTTATCTGAGACGGATATCTGAGATATTGAAATTAAATACCCAACTTTGTGACTGTTCAACAATGATATTAGTCATATACTTGCTTATACTTTTAATAGATTTACGATATTAATCTTTAACATAATTTATTTTTGTTATTTGTTCCACTAATACATTTACCTACACGAGTATATAAAACTACCTTAACTAAATGCACAATTATGGTATACCAAAACATGTTGTTAAAAGACAATTTTAAGTACGTAACACGAAAAGTACAATAGGCGGTCTTATCGCCAAAACAATCTTTTCCAGGCAATCTTTGGGTGGTAAGGAGAAAATAGATAACAATTTTAAATAAAGGTAGATTGGTGCAACTTTTGTCAATATATAACTTGAGATGCATACAATACATAGATGAATAAATACAAACATAACGTACAAACATACATATAACTATAGATAATATGGGAAATAGAACCAAATTAAAAATAGATATTAAAAATAAATACCCAATTTTGCAATAGGCAATATTTAAAGTTGATGCGTTCCGATTCATAGGAAATCTTCGAAATATTTTTCAAAGAAGGCAAACAACAAGACTGTCATCCAAACCTCCTCATTTGAATAACACTAGATATCTTCATGAGTTTGTTTCCAAAACGACATGGAAACAGCATATTATTTATGTTGGATGTAAGCAATGTTTTCTAACAAAACAGTAACAATGAACACAGAGCCCGCGATATGGAATACTCGAATAGAATAACCAATTATAAAAGTTCGATAACATAACACGACTGCTGAAGCGGCCTTTAAAGGTGAACGGAGCGAGTATGACAATAAAATATGCGGAACTAATTGTTTACAAGTACGATACAATAATCGTTAACCTAATCTTATTCTAATTCATTCAAATCGAAACAAATATTAGCGTTTTGAATCCTTCAAAAGTGTTTGTAGACAGCTATGTCATAAACAACACTTAGTGGTGGTAGATATGCCACTAATTGTAGTCTTTAGTTTAACAGGAATCGTGTAAGATTCAAGTTTTTTAACGATACTATTAGATGATTAAAAGGGTTGTGAATCAGAATAAGTGATATGAACAGCAAAAAAAGCCAGTCAAAATCAGAAAACCAGCATCGATATATATTATACATATAGTAATGAAATCGTAACAGAGCCGTGTGTCTGTACATGAAATATTTTTTTGAAAACAAATCGTTGCACGCGAACGCTAAAAAACCCAAAACAGACATTTTTATAATTTTTGTCTGTCTGTCTTAACACGCATCACGCAAAAGCCACTGAACAGGAATTAATTACACTTGGCATAATTATTAGGGATACATTTAGGGAATATTTTATCCCGATCCGTTATAAAGTTAGGGAATTATCATTTATCCACTGAATGGATTTTACTAAAACTTACTATAGTGATAGTTTATGTCCTGGTTCAACTTATAGGATACTTTTTATCCCGATCTATAATACTTTCTCTTGAGAAACATAGTCGAGATACGCGCCTGATAAAATCTAATAGAATTATGTTAGTACAAGGAGGAATTAGAAACATAACGGGCGTCGTTGAGGTTTTAATTTTGGATCATTAGAATTCAAATACAGTGGCGAGAGGGCCTCGGTGAATTAAGCAACTGGATAGCTACGATCCTATACAGCAGAATATATAAATAAAATATAAAAGATACAAATAGAGGATAGTGCCCTTAATAACATTTGTACGCTACCAATATTAATATTCTGCTATACGTGTGGGTCATCGCTGTCACTGTACCGTCAGTCTGGCATAAATCTAGGGCTGTGTTTTAGAAAATTATTATATCATCTGTGATGGCTTAAGAATCCAAGAACTATGGACATTCGTCTATCATATGTGTGTACCGTGTTTTCTACCATCACCTGATTTTCTCTCATATTCGTTACTATTCATTAGCCGACTAGCTTACACAGGTTTATTGATGTAATAATAATAAACTAATTAAATAATCTAATCACACATTAAAGTCTATAAGCCCGTGGGGACGAAGTCGCGCGCACAGCTAGTTATTTATATTACAACACTTACAAACGGAAAGACTGACTTTATGATTACAATCAGAGAATGCAATTACAAAGAAAAAGTACAAGAAACAAATTCCGAATACAAAAATATCACGTTCTATTTTCAAACTCGATTCATTTCGCTACTGGCATTCATACATAGTTCGACTGCGATCCAAAAAACCTAATCAAATATGAAAGACCCAGCGCCAGGTGAGGACTAGCAGGTGAAGAACAAAAGCTCTTTGTCTCGCTCACACCCACGCACCATCTCTATCTTCCCTCTCACTTGTTGACATACGTTTTTCTCCTGTGTAATATTACGTTTTTTCGTGGGGTAGATACGCATCAGGTTGATATGCAGGAGTGTTATTTGACTTTTCAACCGTTTGCGCCATGCATTTCAAAAAATTGGCTTTTGAGTTAGTAGCCTCTATTGTCGTTTTGCCTCGCTCCACTTTTGCGTCGCCGTTTCTGTATAGTCCGAATGTAGATATCGGCATGCTAACTAGGTAGGCTAAGTTGGAAACTTTTTAGGTTAATTAAATATGGCTTTAACTAAATGAAATATGCAAAACGTATGCGTTCGCAGCTCCTATAGACGATACCCTTTATAATCCGTTGGGAGCACATGCATATAATACCTACCTACTTGTTATCTATCCCTGAAAGCAGTTCTGTTTGTAAAGTATCAGCTTAAGCCTAGTTACTGAACGTGGAAACATGTTTTCATAATTCCACAATAAATAATATCTGAAACAAAACCGTAAACTTGGCTGGCCAATATAGCCATCGAAACAAAGATAAATGTGGGCGATAAGCTATCACTGGATCAATAAATCGTGGTAGGTAGGTAACCTAACCTTCACAGCGTAGTTTGCGATTCATACTACGACATAATACGTGGGTTCGGACTATAATAGTTTTGGGCAGAGCATGGGCGGATGTGGAAACGTTGAATAATTGTTTAGCATTAAAAAACCATAAAACATTCACTAAAACAACCTATTATTAATTATTACTTATTATTATGATACTATTAACTAAAGCTTCATCGAATGAGGCACATTTTTCCTTGCAGTTTCAAATTTTCATTTTCATCAAATATAGTATAAGATAATGAATCGTACTAAATTATTGTTAAATGACATAATTTGTTTATATTACTTATTAAACGGGTAATTTTTACCTTTTTTATATCACTCGAAGTTTCGGCTGGGTTACAACTATGGTCACCATAAAATAAAAAAAGGTAAAAATTAAATGTTAAGGCCCGTTTAATAGATAAATTTTAATATGTGTAAAGAACGAAAAAATCTCTAAATATGTGATTTTTTTTTTCATATATGGTAATGGTGCAACTAACACATTTTGCCAGTGTCAAGATTTCTGCTAAATAAACAATTTCAAAGTATAAAACGTATCCTGTCAATGTCCAGTTCCGTCGGAGTAAGTCAGCAGTCGCTCAGTAGAGCTTTACTTACTTTACTAAGCGATAGTAGATTTACTGAGGACTCCTTGGAAGCACACAAAAAACGCACTCCTTCCTATGCCTTTATTTGATTATCACAAACATTATGCACAAAAAAAATGTTTTTTTTGTGCATAATAAAATAATAGGTTAATAATTGTGCGAAGTTTAATAAACTATCACTATTAAACCACAAAACGCTCAACACACAATTTTTAAAATAATCAAACAAAAACTCAACTTCACTTTTCCAGTTCGCGCTAAAAAGTCCAAAATCTATGATTTCTTTAATTAATGCTAGCGATTATGAAAAAATTATCAAGAACGTCATTTTAATACAATTCAAAGAAACTAAGTAAAAACGGTAAACTCATATTGTTAAAAGTCAACCTCGTGCTGCGTTATTCGCTCATACAAGGCATATATAGAGGCGTTTGCGGACACCGAGCGTAAATAATCGTAACAATTATATCACAACATTTAATTACCCCCATTAAACTCGGCCCTTACAACGAAATGTCACGAGAATGTCGTGATTATCTGCTATGGTCGCGCCCTCGCCGCACCGACGACGCTCCATCTCATTACTCTTTCGTGACACAAATTTGTCACATTTTCAGGACATTTCGTATAACAAGTTGATTAATAATAAAATTATAAAAAATATTTATTATACAATTTGCACCAATGTTCACATATTGACCAAAACAGTTATTTGAAACCAATAAAGTAATAGCCACACAGTTCATGTATATGAAACAAAAATAAAACAAATATTTGGAACATTATGAACACTACTGTAATTGAATGTATGAGGATGTAGCTGTATATATTTATATCATACCTATATGTATGTATACTGATAAAAATATTTGTTATCACACGCCAAACTTGCAGCAATGCAACAAAAATGATAATATTAATAACCAATTTTGAAAATCGCTTGATTATAGAAAAAAAATGAGAATACACTTTCAATGGTAGACACACATGCCACTACTAGCCTAAAAAGAGTTGGAATATGTCCAGCTGTATGTCGTAGCCACTTGCTGTAATTTAGCGTTTCATGAAAAGTTTAGATACTTCATGAGAAACAGCTAGATGACGTGAATTAGTTACGTTAATTAGCCTGCCAAGAGTTAGTTTCTACACCAAGTCACCAAAATTTATAGTATTTTTTTTTTGTTGATCTTAGCACGTTTCGGACCATTTCATGTATATCACAGAGTTAGATCGACTGGTTTTAAATTGACCTCTATGCAGATTGCATATGATCCTATAAAACTCGACTAGGACTAATTTCAAAGATCGAGAAACATGTCTTTATCTGGCCCTCAGTTTGTTCAGTCACTTAGTACTCGTAATTAAGACAGTAAAGAAATAAAAATAAAACCTTATTGATATCACATGGATAGACATAGAAAAAACCGGAAGTAAAAACGATGAATAATAAATTAAAAGTTCGAAAAACCGTAATTCCTAACTGCTGCAGTTTTATTAACGTTTTCAGCGTTAAAATGAATAAAACGGCTAAACTTTTTACTTTACGAGCTAGCTAGCCCACTAAATAATTCCGCCGTGAATATGTGGGTACAATATTTTTTCTATGTCACCCAACAAAGTGTCATAAAATGTGGACACGTCACTTACATTTTATATGAGCGTGTATGAAATATTGTTGGTGGGCTAATGGGAGGATCGCGTGTAGGCACGCCCTTACGCCGGACATTGTTGCTTGTTTGCGGTCAGTGTGACCACACCCTTAACACAACAGTGAAATAAAACAGTAAGCAACTTAGGACTAATCTGGTAATAATTAGCTATAGTAATGGCGAACCGAACATTCGCACAGTTACAAATTATTTTTGCGTTAGTAAACCGGTAATTACGGAGACTTCAAAGTTCTTATTCGTTGCTTTAACTGAATGAATGTTTGTTTTACAACATTGAATTTGCGGTTGACGCTACCTAGCCGCCTACTGAAAAAGAGGATAATAACCTGCAAAGATGTTAATATTTACTCAAACGCTAGATTGATCAGTATTATACATTTGCATGGTTAGTATTATACAGAACATTTGCAGAGCACGTATTCTCATTTGCACGTTAATTTTCAATTTAGCTGCAGTATTACACGTAATCCTGGCAAAAGATTCAATACGTTATGTTACGATCTACTTACAATAATCGTAAAGAATATGAACTTGGAATTCACTGAAATCGAGTTGTTAGAGTTATTAAATAATTGTACGTACATAATGCCCGTTTCTATTTTGAAAACATATACCTACATATAAAGTATTGATAGATTATACTTATGACCAGGTGAGTAGTACTGGTCGATGTAAATTTTTTCTCAATATAAATTACTTGTTTTTTTATATATTTGTGATATATCCAGCCATATTTTACCTTTGTGTCAAATTTATATTCAATAAAAATATTTTAACAAAACTTTAAAGCCTTTACTCTCAGTTTTCTAAAAACATGGAGTAATTGTAAAATTATTCAAGTAAATAAATTTGGCGCGGCCTCCCACAGAAGCGAAAATAGGTTATGTTCATTAATGAACGCCCTATTCACTTTTAGTTTCTGCATCGGTGTGCGTGATTAGAACATTACGCGTTTGTGCAAAGCTAGCCTACCGTTCTACCACGTTTTTACATTAGATTTAGTACGCTGCTGATGTAACGGTTTTAGGACGGTAATGAGCAAGCGTATTAATTATTCATTAATAAACCCCATGTTCCATTTATTACAAATGCTGGTAGCGTGAAGCTGGATATGAAACCGCGATATTCGATTTTGAAACGTGATTAGCCGATTAGTTACCGTCGAAATGCGTAAGTGGTACCAATGATTTTACCTTTCTATGTACAAGTAAAAAGGGTTATATGTAGCGTAACATAATTAGTGTAACTTGAGCTTTGAGATTGAATTCGATTCCATTAACTTACACATCGTATTCCATTAACTCTGTAAATGTATTTAGGTATATAAACGTATAACCATTCTTTATATAAAAGAGGACTTGCAGCCGACTCATCTGATGGAAAGTGGATACCTGCCCCACTAGGGGGGTGGGTAGACAGTACTACCGACTTTGCAGAATCTAACATTTCATTAATATAATTTCGGTGGATGTAAAACTACCTGTACCTACCTAGAGCGCCAAATAGATATAACTAAAGAAAAAAGTTTTACAGCCATATTGAAGCCAATCTTAAATAAATATAGGACTGTAGTTTTAATATAATAATAAGATATAAGTTTGTATGTTTTTGAACGGCCGAATGCATGACGAATGTGAATGCGAAAAAGAAGATGGAAGTATGGGATAAGTGTAATGTGTGCGAGTGAGATGGAAGACGTAAAGAATTGTGTAAGCGAGAAAGAAGTCGAGAGTATGGGATAAGAGTAATGTGTGTGAGTGAGATTGAAGGCAGATAAGGAACTGCGTAAGCGAGAAGAAAGATGAAAGTGTGCAATGAGTATGAGCGAGACGGAGGTGATAATTATTATGGCGATACGAACGAGTAACGACGACGTACGAGTGCCGGTTAAGTGTGCGGAGTAACAATAAATTAAAAATAAAAGTGTAGCTGAACAAACTTTGTTTCTGTTCTGACACCGAATCCCACGTAAATAGTTTTTATTGTTTAAAATCAGATGTTAGAGCATGTATCTATTTAAACAGAATCTTGAAACAACTAAATTTTAATTCATAAAATCTTAACTGAAGTTAATAATCAATATCGCCAAAAAGGTCCGTTTGATCAGACGTCACATTGGTAGGTATGACTTTTATCTAAGAAACTGTTGTCTTTAATGGCCAATTTAAGAAAAAATATTAAATCACAGATATTGTAAAAAGATAGAAGGGTTATATAGGATCATAATTAATTCAAGATTTGGACGTGGAGCGGTACCTATTGGTATTGAAGGTCGCACTTAAGAGTTTACAGGGTCTTAAAACAGAACTTAACACATGCTAGTTATACACGTAGATATTGCACTTCGACAAAATTTATAATGAGATGAGAAAAACATCGCGATACGGGCATACTCCCCTATCGCAATCGTATATCGCCCATACTTCCCAATCCTTCTTCTAAGTCCACCTCCAAATCTCTAAAGGTAGAGGCGGTGCAGTCGGGTACGTGCCCACTTTAGTCACCTTTGACAAATCTTGGTACGAATCGCGATTGTTGCAGGGCAACGGTCAAAGGGCAAAAAAAACGGTATCCTCACCTTTAAAATGGATTTCATAAAAAAATTCGTGACATGTCCTTTTCATAAAAAAGCAATATACATATAATATATACAATATATAATATTGCTCCTCATAAATGTTATAAGTACTCAGTAGAGGCGACATGGCATAAATTGCTGCTATGTTTAAATTTAACCGTTTTAGAAACGCCAGCAATGTTTATAATTAACCATTTATAAATAGATAAGTTATCGTTCATAGAACACCTCATTCTACAGTTTTGTTTATTCTGTGAAAAACGAAAATAACGCCACCTTTCGCGGTATTTACCGTTCCACATTTATTTCGGTTCGATCGCTAATATAAATAATAGTCGATCTGGAGCGGAAGGGAATGGCTCACCGCATCCTTTATTCAGCCATTTTGTTTATCTTTTTTGCGATCTCACATCAAACTTTTTTGTTGAATGGGAAATCGTTTCCACAGTTGTTTGGTGTCTGCATGAATGAATCTGCATCAAAATAATGGAAATCTAGATATGATCTGTATAAAAAAGCAATTTAATATATTTATCTAATAAACGGGTTTTATAAGCGTATGATTACTTATTTTATTTTTAGATCCGTTTAATAAATTTTAATAATATGTACGAAAAAACGTATTATACAAATATTATGAATATATGTGTTTGTAACTCGAGATCGGTTGGGCGGATTTTGTTACAATTTTCATTTGATACGAGTAGTAGTAAGTCCAAAACGTGTAGATAAGAAATTTTATGAAAATCGATAATAATTTTAATTCTACAATAAATCAGTGAAATGGGCACGTTCAGCTAATTGATAGATAGGTTGGCGGTGGGCCCATGAAAATGTTGAACAAATTCTAGTTTGATTTGTTTGAAAGATAGACAGTGATAAAGCTAATAAAGCTTTAATATAAATTGACAAGATAGATTTGCAAGCGAAAATAGCACTTGTTTTAGAAATGTCAAATTGAAACTCAATTTTGAGGTGCTCAATATTATCATTGGCCGACAGTTTATGAGTTTTTATTCTAAATATGATATAACGTAGTTAATACCACATTCTAATGAAAGGAAAAAAGAAAGAAAATACATCTACATAAATGTATTTTCGACCACAGAACGTACACATAAATACATTTAAATAGAAATTATAATACAGTATTAAAAGTGTACATGGTGCGGTAACAAATGGATCCCCAACTCAGCATGTTGCTTCACCAATAGAGGAAAAGCGCTGACATATACTGTTGAGGCCTGAGAATATACAACTAGAACTTTTAAATATACAGACCAACTTGTAGAGCATTCTATCGTGAAGAACCCCAAAAAATAAGTTTAATATTAGTAGCTAATGCTTGCTGTGCTACCTGTTATTATCTAGAGTATAAATTTTTAACTGTGCCGGCTAACGAAGCGGCTCACGCGATTCGTATATCAGTACACTGCAATCGCAACGTGATTGCAATTTTTATAATAGAAACATGTAACATGCAAGCTCTACGGTGCCATATTTCTACAAAGAACTGGAACATTACATTGTTAATGTTAATGCCCATTATAAAAACATAGATGCTTAGCAAACGGCACTCACACGCTCGTTGGTAAAATGTATCTCCTCTGTTTTACATTGTTATATAAATAGTGCTAATAACACTTTACTAGTAACACTTTAAGGTCGTTGTAGATTAGAATCTAAATTAAATTACATAGAATTGTTTCTCACTATTGTGTCAATTCATTCATCGCCTTGTGTTTCTTAGTGCGCGAGACACACGGCTGTGATAGTCATAAAACTAATGAAACTGCAGATGGGCGGCGCTCCTAACGGTAACAGATATTAAAAAGATCTCTGCATGAATGTTACATACATTAAATTGTAAGAAACACTCATATAAGAGATGTTAACAGATGGACTCGTATAAGATGGTATCATAAAGCGGTCAAGCAGTAAATTGCACCTTACCTACTTAAATAATATAAATGAAAAAATTAGCTTTGGTTAAGATTTTCTGATTTAAAATTGTGTTGTTTTAAGATTCTTTGTAATTGAAATTAAGATCCGTTTATATTAAAAAGCAATAAAAAAATGTTGTGTTATTAATACATATTTCATCAAAGCCTCATCTGCGATACTTGAACCGACAACAAGGTCCCTTTTCTCGGTTAGTGACGCAATTAGATTAAATATTTAATCAATATTGTTTACCCGTTTAAATTCTATATATCTATATATTGAATGCGCATTTGCGTATTATGCTGTAGCATAATACTTAATATTTTAATCCAGTTAATTTAAACTAAAATTTTTAACGATGTTGATAACGTCTTTTCGGGACACTCAATATTAATTCGACATGAATGCAATTTGGACGGCTTCAAAGTTATAAATACCCTTAGTAATGGAAATTAAAAGTGTTAATACTTATTACTATAATGAAAATTATATCATTTTGTAAAATTATAACACTTACATTAATATTTAATTTACTGCTACATTTATGTTCTTAATTTAATTATAAGAAAGCGCAACACTAGTATTGCCGCTCTCTCGCGTGGGTATCATAAAAGGCGACTAAAGGATAACATAGCCGCTACCACAAGCGCTAAGGAACTACACCACCTCTGAAACAGTGGACTCGCCAACCCGCTTAGCCAGCGTGGCGTTTTAAGACCATACATCCCCCATTCACAGGACAATGTGCATGAGGAGGCCCATGTGCATCAATGGATATTGCACATGACTGGTTGCATTACTCTAGTATTAAGCCCATAGTAAAATAACATTGAAGTCGTAGTTTACGCACGGTCAGGACATTACGTGTAAACGTATTGCAAAAAGTGCATCAAACGCAGTGCGAATGTGTAACAGTTTATAGTAGAGATTTTCAGAGTATTGTCACAAGAACAATGCTGTTTTCTTGTGCAATATTGCTGAATTCGCAACCATTGCGAAACCTTTGTGTAAACAAGTTCGTTCGACGGTCCGTTTGTTGTTCTGCATTGGCATGTGTTTTGGAATTCAAAAAATTCTTTGCTGTTTGTTCTTATGACAATTTACGTCGTTTTAAAATTCCTCCGCTCCTTGACCATACATTCAAGAAGTTTTGCGAACCGCACAATATCAACAAAGTACACTAGCGAGACTTGAAAAACGAGAAAATATCAAAACCAACTGTCAAGTGGCACATGCTTTAATATATTTGGAGAATGCACGAGTTCTGTCATACGTGTCTTACATAGTAATGTAACGCACATTATGGTCAATTACACACACACACTCAAGTAAAAGATTGTTTGTGCAGTGCTAAAATTGAATTGACTTTGGAGATCTTATCATCGTAAGTTGATGTCCTTGACAATGTATAAGAATTCAAAGGAATCTGCAGTACTTACATGTGACAGTGTATAATTTGTTGTTTATTTAGTGCCTACGTGTCAATTCTGATATTTGACTGAAAATTTCGCTGCTGACGAGTTAAAAACCGCTCGCGGCTGGACATTGCTAAACTCTTACGTCAAGTCAGCGTTGTTTTAATATGTGTTTTAGTTATTATCACTGATGAAACTGAAAATACTGATGTTTTAAATGTTATATGAGACAATGTAGGAATACTCATAATATTTAGAGCAATCTAGAGTTAATGATTTTGGCTATGTAGGTGATGATGATGATATCATTGACATCGGATATGATGGTAACCTCATATCCGATGGCTTATGTGATGACTGTTAAGTCATAGTCATAAAAGCGGAACAAATGTTAACTACTTTAGGAGTATAAAATATATTAAGAGAAACAAAAACTGTTCCATTAATAGGACAAAAGTGATTTAAATTAGATTAGATAATAATTTAATACGGTATTTACGTAAAAGAGTACCTACCTGAGAAATAAGAATTCTTACAATATCTACCGTGGACGTTGTCACAATTAAGATTGTAACTTCTACAAAGAGTGAAAACAAGCTGACATTATAATAATTTAACATTTCGACCCAGTTAATTTACTCCAAATTATCCGAGCAGTGTAAAATTCCAGCGTGGCCATTTATTTTTATTGGCCGAACTTCGGCTCCCCGACTCAACGCTCTCGCATGACTGACTCCGACCAAGGTTTTAAAGGCAATTTACACAGATTCACAAACTGACTTCTGAATTTTGGATTTTAATTAAGGAATGAATGTGCTAAGCTGATTACTCGACTACTTAATGACTCGTCTTGAATACTTTCAGTAAAATAAAATCTATATTTTCCATCTATCCTAATATGGAGAATGGTAATATGGTAGACATGATAGGTAAATATACTTTCTAATACAAATTTTATACTTACCGTCAGTAATCATTAAAGTAGCATTAACTATAGTCTTCCCATAATTAATTTGATACTGAAGGAAAGAAACAAAGGTAGGCTTCGTGCGTCATTCATTATAAATGACCGTTCTCGGAACTATAGGATAAACTGCAATCGCTGTACTACTTATGATAATTTGACATCAATTTGATTCGAGATGAAAACGTTTTTGTTAGGATTATACACACATACGAGTAAATTGTATATGCCTGCAAACGCGTATTTGATTTTAAACCTTATTGTCCTGATATTTCAGTAACATTAATTTTGAAATTTCTGTAGGTATAAACGCCATTATATTTTAGTATTTAATTGTTTATGCATAATATAATAAGCAGAAAGTATTTTGATATTCAACAGCAGATACTTATCTACTCTTTTGTTATCTATTATTATCTTTTGTGTTATAAACTATCATACCTTTCAGATTTCAGCGTTTTTTACCCATATTTTTACCTATTAACGCTTATAAACTACTATCTAATCTGGGATTTAGTAAAATGATGGATGTGTCAATAACGAATATTTTTGTACTCATTTGCAACGTACAATAAGCTGCAGGTCAAACTAGACATACTCTAATCTTCTAGCACTAAGGATTAAAATGTAACATTAAAATGTAAGGATTAAAATTGTCTACGTCGATATGCTGTCGACAAGCACGAACATACGGTCGAAAGGAACATAAATCTGGTAGAGGAGGTATGTTGAAACGACACGTTTGTTTTAAACGTACCTCAGGCTTATTTACAATGTACTTATCGCGCGTGTTCGCAATTACCTGCTCATTGAGATTGAAATACTGCAATGTGAAGTGTTTTAAACAGCTTCACTTTGTTCGACAAGGAACGATTATTCCTAATTAGGGTTGACTTTACTATGTGACTTTAGTTGATTGGTGACTAAAATGATTGATGATTTTAATACTTTAAGTTCTATTTATGAAATTCCTTACTGCTGATGTTGATATATAAAATAAAGGCACTATAAAATAAATGCGAAAATATTGATCAAAATAACATTATTATGGAAATTAAACAACAAAATCCATTTACTGAACGCTACTTACGAGAATTTATTTTCTGTGACAAATTAAGACAAGTTACGGCACGGTCCTACCGATATGTCTCATTAATTATATATTTTCTCGACTATTTTTTTTATCCATGTTACTTGGACAGGTTCTACACACATCCTGAAATACATGCAAACTTTCATATATACGTAGCTAAATATTTCTTTTTAATAAAATCGCCATCAAGTTTAAAGTTACATGATACGCGAGCTTTAATCGGCATTCGACATTCCAGTGCCCTCTTATGTAATTTAATCATGAGTATGAACTCATGTTAGTCTGTAGTATTATGAGCACAGCAGCACGACCGCACTCGGTCTGTTTTATAAGCGAATGTTGAACGAGTAGAAACAGCGTTCTAGTGAATTTGTTTCCAAGTGGCGTTGCGCTGTTTACTCGACCGACCCCTGTTAGAGCATATAGGGTGCTGCGGGGTTCACTTCCTGTGTATTTTATACTGACGTTAAAACTTCTGGGCAACCAGCTTTTAACTCACACGATGAATTCGAGGCCACGAGGTATACCAATCTACTTATCAAAATAACTAAATGGTACCAGTTTCCTTCTAAAATAGTCACTGTGCGTACGAGTATTTCAATAGCACTCTATAACGTCCCTCTGTAGGGCACTGGGTTCCCTCAGTAAGCCACTAGGCAGAGCTAGTGATTATTTCTAAAAATTCGAACATAAGTGGAAACTTAGTATGGTGGTGTAGAATATTTTTGCAAGACTTGCTAGAGCAAGTTGGGAAGGAGATATCACTATTTTCCGTAGTTCTGTAGGCCATTTATATCGTTTATATACGATAGGTCAAACTAAAAGTTCTTAAAACTAAACTTAAACTAGTACAATATAAGATATAAAAAAAAAACGTTTGAAAATGGAACTCTTTACTTGTCAAACGCCATTAAATTTTCAAAGCTGTCATTTGTTTTTATTTATGGCGGCAATTTGAAAATTAAATGTGCAGAAAAATGATTTTTTTTATATGGAGACGTAGGCGGACGAGTAAGCGGTCCCACGTCCATCATAAGTGCTACCGCCGCCCATGTACACCTGCACCACCAGGAGGTATGCGACTACGCCGGCCGCCGCAAAATCCTATTCACAGTTTTATTGAAGTACCTCATATCGTAGCGTAACGGAAAACCTTTTTTCGTTATTTAACGGTTGTTGAATAAATAAATAAAATCTCCATATGAATAGAAATCTCCCTAAAAATATTAAATGTCACGACGAAATCTATTTGAAATCAAGGAGTAAAATTCTTAGAAAACTCCTAAATAGTGCTCGGAACTCCAGTAGATTGTAAATTGTCTGGATTTTTATTTTATTTAATTTTTGTTCAAATTTAATGTACTCTTATAGCGATCCAATCAAGCGAAAATAATTAACGTACCTGAAACAAAATATTGGTAAATTAATTTCTGTCATCGTGTATTCGTAGTTGCTATGAACAGAGAAAAGTTTATAAGGAGAACGAGATGGCATTGGATAATCATGTCGCCTAATCTTTCCCAATACTTCTAATTGAATCTTCATACGTAGGCAGCGCATCTGCATGCATACCAAGGTTCGTCATTTTTGACTGATGCTGTCATGTATCATAGATGTCTACGGTAGACAGGATCCGCTTATTTATCTTATGTAAACTGTGGTTTTATATTAAATTTAAAATCGAATTGAATTTAAAATTTAAATTCAATTAGATTCTCATCACGCATCATCTATTGATCACCATACCCAGGTTGAAGTGTGGACGATCATATTCCGGCAATATTTATCCCGTGCTGCGGATACCGATCGCGAATGAATCCGAAATGAGGCAAATAAGCAATTACGCGATAATGTACTGGCTCGATTACTCCATGTGTGGTATTTTAGATCCGGCGGACGCGTACAGACGAGTATGCGTTGACAGCTAAGCATTTAGCGCGCCGATGCATTAAACCTGTAGATATGATGCACTTGTATTTATATTATTTTTATAGGCCTTTGACCGCCATAATATAATTACAGCCAATGATCGATCTATCCGTCATAGAGAATGTTAGTAATTATTGTTATATTTTTATCACGTATATATAACAATAGCTTTTCCTAGGTTGCAGTTTAGAAAGTTATAGAGATCGATAACTTCGATTTTTAGTTTTAAATCTTAAAGATTGATTTCCTTGCATTCAAATTGGAGCATGAATTTTTAAAGCTTTGGCTATTAAATGGTACATTGTTAACAACTAGATATTTTAAGAATAATGGAAAATTTTGCTTAATATTTGTTTAGTTTTAAAAGCGAGAAGTGGTAAACTATTTTACAGTCTATTAAAGATAACCATTCGTCATTTCGACGTAATCCTTTAAAGTTGATGTATTTCCGTAAATATGTTAAATATGTATGTAATTATTGAAAGTCGTATTTATTTAAACACATTTTTATGTAAATAAAACAAAAACATGAAATTGCCGTTTGTTCATAGTGGTCACTTTGAACTTAGTTATCTTGCGTTTGGGTTGGAATTCCAAATTCAAATTAATTTCAATTTAAAGCTAACATGTTTTTTTTTAAATTCGTTATTCATTTGTTTGTCCTCGGTGATTTAATAGGGCAGGCCTGTGTCCTGCAGTGGGACGTTATAGGCTGATACAAGTACAAGTAGTTACATAGACCGGATCTTGTTTGGTAACGTAGTTAACGCATCGCTATCCGCCGTCACCGGTCTTACACCAACCCCCACCTGACACCCACAAAGGCTTTTACCTAACAGTCAAATGTTAATTTACGAAGATTACAGATTAGTGCTGATGTACCAATATTTTTCTGTAATTAATAAATAATTTGCATATCTCTCATACGGCTTAGAGTACCTAACAAACAAAGTTAACAATATTATTAAACAGAAATTCAAACTAGGAAAGGATTTGCCTGAGTAAATTCCACTACTATGCCTAAAATTGATACATGTACGATTGTAGAGTATATAAAGACCGGTGACAAGTCTATCCGTGCAGCCGTTACTGTCACGTCACGCTTTTAATAAATGAAGACTTTAAAATGTTATAACTTTGCAATTATCGTCTTTCTAACACTGCCACATTATTGTGGTTCAATCTACAAGTATATTGGTCAATTCTATATAAAAATACACAAAAATCAGGATGTTAAAAAAACTGCACCATCCATTGTTTGAATGTTTAAATGTAGACATTATAAGGCTACACGTAGTACACTGTTAAGGCGTTGCGTAAACTCATCGCTGTAATGTATACGATACAAAGCGTTCGATGCAGATGCGTGGTGCATCTAGCGTGTACACTCGCCCTCATACATATGAACGAGACCGACGAAATCCTTCATAGCATTAACATTTACAAAGGAGCCTACCTACTTACAACAAAGATACAGCACAATCAAATTTAGTGGTCTAATTTGAAACTCACTTATTAAAGTTAAATCAATTTCCAATGACGCTTTTGACAGTTAACAATAGTGCTTGAAACCGTTCAATTCGATAAAGTCTGACAATCATATTATTCATAACTATTATTTAATTAATGAAATTGGAATGTTGTTAGGGGTATTTTAGTGTTATGCATTCCTAGATATTTGTGATTTTGGGAATGGGAGTAAGGAATCACAGGAGGCTTGCCTGACGGTCCTATGTGCCAGAGGACTGCCAGTGCAGTTCTTGGGGTCAGCATCTGGAGGTATGCCAATGTTCCGCCAACCTTTTAACCTTTTTATGTATAATATATTCTCATTTACGGTCTGACTGGAGCTAAAAGCTCGATAATAGTCAAATAATAATTAATAGTAGTAACGACAGAACGCTTACTCTCTAGATAAATTTACAAATACCTTCAAAATTATGGTTGTCAAAACGATTTGCTGTTCTGCGCAAGCAAAATTGAATCTAACGGCAGAATAAAAGACGAGTCCTAGACCGTTCCTTATTTAAAACTTAGACCGACATGCAGACTACACAAGATACCCACAATAAACACGACTCGGACTAATTCTAAGATCGAGTCTATTTATCCAGGTCTTAAGTCTGTTTATACTCGTATTTCGGTGTATTTCAGAAAAAATACCCGTACCTGTCGATTTCTGTGTGCATATTTCCAGGTCGGATAATACTGGATTGGCACTACTGTTTAGTTTATAAACTCTCATATCATAGCATAGTGCACCGCTGCTAACATAAAAATACAAACGCCGATAAAACCATAGAAACACACTATCAGCGAAGTGTAGCCTTTCTTCAAAGCTCATACAACTTTATTAACAAAATAAAGGGAAACCAGTTTGCATAATGAACGCGGCATACGCGCGTGGTGGATTCAGATTTTCATTATTTACATCATACAAAGCGCGGGAAAATATAATCTAGCTTCAAATACATTGATAACGAGGTAAATTTAAATTCATTGTGTGTATGCGAGCCGATATAAAAGATAAACGCATAATGTTCATACGATATTACGTTCCGAAGCAAAATTGTTTTACATTCTCTATATAAAGCTAATGTAAAAAAGTTATAGATTATTTATAGATCGTTACATATCGCCCAAAGGTTACCTGGAACAGATAGCTTTAGCGATAAGGCCTACCTTTTAAAAACCTAGTTATTTAATCCTTTATATCAATGTCACCGTATTCTTTGGCGTGCAATAAAGTGTAGGTATCTACTTACATACTTATCTTTTTACACGTAGTTTTAACTATTTGAGAGAAGTTATGTGATAGATGGGCTCAAACCAAGCTTCATGGCAATATCTTCTGCGCCAGTATCTTGTACAGAACAGTGTTATGAAGTAGCTTATTTGCCGTTGCAACTAACTCAGTGGGTGGGTTGGATCCTTAACTTACAGCAAAAGACAATTTCAAAGTCTGATCGGAGTGATAACCAGTCACTTTAGAATTCTATCTCTTTTATATGGTGGACTTAGCAGATGACAACATGTGTAGAGCCTGTAATAAGGAGGAAGAGTTCATGATGCATCTACTTTTCCCATGAGACGGACTAGCAAGATGCAAAATGAATCTTCTGGGAAATCACTCACCTACACCGGAACGGATATCCTAAAGTATATGGATATCATCTTTAGAGACCACGAGTAGAAGATAGGTTTGGTGAAATACAAAAGATCTAATTGGGTCGAAGTGATTGAGAATTTGACAGCATGGTAAAGATAAAGATAAATAAGGTAAGGTAAGATTACAAGATTAAATATTAAGATAAGATTACATATTTTAATTGTTTTGTAAGATCTGGCAAAGTGTTATATGTACCGCAACAAATTTGGGTTACATGCAACAAATTGATATAGATTTTTCATAGCTGCAGAGAATTAGATCGACTAGCGAAGTCCGGTTGTATATCTGTTGGTGCTGATGAAAGCATAAAATAAAAGCAATGGGCACTCGGCAGCCAACAACACAGGCGACACAGAGTTGGTCGCTCGCCAACTGTCGTGCGACACAACGCTGTATCGCTCCGACACTCGATAGAGGGAGATGAACCTATTTATTATAAACTACCGGTTATACCAATTGGCATTTACTAATGCTGCCACTGTTTATCTAACCCCTTACACTGTCGTCGCCTGTCGCCGAGGCACTAAGCTTCGCGCATTTGTAACTATTAATGCTAAATCAATCTAATTAATCATAATTATAAATACAATCGAATACAGTAATTCTTATGATTAAGATAATTGGTGTTATAAAAAATATCATAAGGCGCGTGCCAGATATGATATTATAGATAATAAAATTCCGTATAGTACATTTCATGGAGTACTTTTGTGGGCACTATATTTCATGGAGTACTATAATATGCATACATTATACACATGATTTTTTGACATTATATTGATCGTGAAAAGGTGCGAATCACTGGAGTCGGCCTTACAAAGTAAATACGTAGTACACTTTGGAACTGTTATGTGGTCGACGGTAAACAGAGAAATTTGCCCCTGTTAATTTTCCGTAACAAGGTTGACTTGAGACATTTTCCATCTAAATTACAAATACACATATCACTGGAAATAAATGCAATTTTGACAATACAAAGAACTAGAACTAGAACAAAGGTCTAATAGAAAGAACAAGACAAGTTGTAATTTTAAACAGAAATATGTGTTCTTAATACACCCGTAACTAAAATCCTGTTGATACAGGAATTTCAATTTAAAATTCTTTCCGTATATCAGCCCATTAGGTCCCTGTGTAAATACAGGTCTCCCTTTGCAATCACGAGGGGTATCAGGTTATCCACCACACGGACCCAGTACGCATTAGTTAGAGGATATATCCACCTTAGATACTGTTATATTTTTTAGTTTCCTTACGATGTTTTTCTTCACCGCCTAGCCAGTAACAATAATTCTAATATCCGTACTGAAGTAAACACTCAGTGGTACTTACCGGGGTATAATTTAAATTCTCTTCGTTCGTTCTTATGTGGCAGGGCCTAGTTGTACCTAGTACATAGTCGGAATGCAACTATTATTCTACCGTTAATTACATAAGTGTTCGCAACGAATGATGTCACTTATCAAAGTGTGCTGTTGACAATAATAACAGTCAATAAAACGCTCTATTTGCGCATAAAAATGACTAAACAATTTTTATCATTCACAAGCGGGTGTTTTATTTAGACGATGTATTGTAGTGCGAGAAGTACCTAATACCCTAGGGTGTATGTTCTCGAATAGCTTTCATTACGTTGTGAGTTCGAATCCAAGCCTGTACCACTGAGTTTTAGTTAACAATTGATTTTTCAATTACCACCTGGCGCTATCCACGATGTCCACGTGATTTTTTTTTGCCCCTTTTTTATTGGGAAGTAGACGGACGAGCAAGCGGTTCCACGTGATGGTAAGTGTTACCGCCGCCCATGGACACCTGCAACACCAGGAAGTACGCGGGTACGCCGCCGACCTTGCAAAATCATATTTTCTGAGCCTAGTTGGTGTTGAGAACTTGTTATTAGAATTGACTGTATATTCAATAACTGTACAAATTAAACTTTGATATACCTAACAGTAACATTAATTTTTAACTATCCTATAACCTGTATACTTCAGTGCGCTTCAGTGAAGCTATCTGCAGATGACCATCACAAGAGAATTGTATATAAAGTTTATTATTATTATAAATCTGATTAAATATAATTCTTACTCACTTATCATTATCACACTATGTATTTTTGTAATATTCAGGATTTATGACTAACCATAATAGATTTGACAATTAAATTGCCACTATGCTCATCCCTATCAACTATGCGCGGCGCGATTAAGGTACGAATACATGTGTGGTTACTATTATACTTAATCTTACCACTGTAAGCTAAAGTAACGCTTCACAATGTCTCATCTTCCGTCCACTTCACAAAAAAAATATTTACTATCTTTTTAGGTTTTAGAATATCTGACAATATTTTTTTTGTTAGAAAAATCAATCGTTTTTGTTTATCATTTCTTTAGCTGTTATCTGCTGTAAACAATCACACCACACTAACAACACCAATAACATTGTAAATCTCACGTTGCCTAACACGTAAGGTGAAGCTGAACGCACTTGTCGACACGTGGCTAGAATGTTAATGCCATCGACGACGCTAGAGTCCGAAATGCGTTCGGCCGTCGGCCAACACGACACGAAGGGACGGTTACGGAGCCATAACGCGCATAAATTCATCGTCATGGTATATTATACTATTTAAAATAAAAAAAATATTTGTTACATTATTGTACGATTTAAAATAAAAAGGGACTATTGTCGACTCTTTCCGGTTACAAGTGTTACAAAAATGAGCACTGAGCGCTCGACACGTTAAGTCAGTGCTATTAAATTTGACTCCGGCGTTACACGCTCGTCATCATTTTAGACTCGAGCCTTTAAAACGATCAAACGTTTAAGACTTATAAGCGTTAAAAACTTAAGACTGTAACGTTCAGGATTATTTATCACTCGAGTCGTAAATGTTCTTTAGGGTTGGTTTAGCACTCGAGCGTCGAGCTCTCAGTGGGCATATTTCAACACTAAATTAGACAAAATCATAAAACAATGAAATTTAACTTAGAAAATCTCAACCAAAATTAATAAATCCATACCGACAACAAGGTCCGTTTGCTCAGATAGCGTCACAATTAAATCAGACTTATAATCTAACATTTTAATTACACAAATCAATTCAGCACCATAAACTGTAATTACTTTATTACATTTTAACTGTGACTGAGAACCGTCCATTTATTTCATATCGAAGCTCCGCGCTACTGTCTGCGCTATAAATCACAGTACCTTTGTGAGGAACGTCCATAATATAACTACCGGAATATACGAGGAATCAAGAAACATTTTAGCGATATGAAAGGAATAACTTCCTCATTTTGGAAAATGTTGGACTTTATCTATTTATCTAGAAGTTTTACTGTGGGCTCTGGTAATAATAATGTTATGTTGGATTACTTCCTCTTTCTATCACAAAGTTAGTCACCATTGGTAACGATTGAAGTAGGCACAGAAGTTAGCAATGTCTTGTTGCCTCGACATAGAGGTGGAAATGAAATAAAAACACTGATACGGGTAGCGCACGTCAATTGGAAAGGGTGGATTTCGTTATTTTACGTAAAATTGCTATTTTACATATTTTAATTATTAGACGAATTTTATAGTTGCACGGACCTTATCCATACATATTGATGCTGGGGTTTATTTATTTTTATTAGTTAATATGTATTAATACGTTTATATGTATTATTGGCACTATTGTTTTTTTTTATAAAATTTATGTTGTCTAATTTTTGATCTATTAGACCGATTTGGCTAATCTACGAACTCAACATAGATATAGACCCAAATTATATTTGTGTCAAATTTTATTACAACTAGTTAAGAACTGTCTACCTAGATACCTTTAATATGGGTTTAATCCCAAAGTCACCGGCAAGTGGCGGGCCGACCCCGGTGACAGTGTCCAACGCCTTAGTTAGATCATGCATGATATGCCTATATAATAAAATAAACTTGTATATACGAGGGAGGGTCAAAAATTATCTACACTTTAAACATAACACACCTTTAAGGTTGTCATACCGCCTTCTATGTATGCATGCTTAGAATTGGTATGACTATAGTCACGTGTGCGCCATCTGACCCCGATCGCGTCAGTTGCCTTCCGGCGGTTACAGTGTAAACATGTCCGCTCCGCTAGCGTTTGCACCAAGGAGAAAAATGAGCAGTGATGCGATTTCTCTGGTGTGAAAGGGGTTGAAATTTATCGTAGACTTTTATCACAATACGGGGACAGTGCATTGTCACGTAAAAGTGTTTTTTTAGTGGATCTAGAAGCAGGACGCCCGTCAACTCCACCACGGACGACAAGATTCAGCAAGCTTGAGAGATGGTTCTGGCGGATAGGCGATTTACTTTCGAAGAAGTACCGTCTTCTTTGAACATCAGTCATGGTTCTGCCCATCAAATTATCCACGACGAGCTCGGCTTCCATAAAGTCTCTGCGAGATGGGTGCCTCGATAGCTTACTGCAGAACTCAAGCTCAAACGTGTTGACATTCATTTAATTTGAGTTTTGAGGTGCTGGAACACCCTCCCTACAGCCCCGATCTTGCTCCCTCCGACTTTCATCTGTTTGGGCCGCTTATGGATTTCCAGAATTACACTAATAATAATACTAAAAAATACTATATGATTTACTCCAGCCTGTGATACAACAAAATAAAAGTTCATATAGTTTGATAAGACATTTAAAATAATTCATCCAGTATTATATGCAGCACTTAACTTATTTAATACCTGCATAAAAAACAAATGTCAAATCTAATTAAAATTGAATCATTAGTTACATACAATCATTGAGTATTTCATATTTTTTTTATATACGAAGGCGGCAGATGAGCATACAGTCCACCTGATGGTAAGTGGATACTGTCGACCATAGATGACATACACGCCAACATTAGTCAAAAATGACAAACGTTGGTGTTATGTATTACGTATGTGTGCGTGCACTTGCAGCTGTGGGCCAGTCTCTAATAAACGATTGTACTGGACACACGCCTTTGATTTGCCAGTGGCGACGAGTGATAAAATAATAAGTTCAAAAAGCCGGTTTTACGTAAAACTATACGTTATATTACTTATGCAAGATGTCAATTGGGAAAGTGCGAGAATTTGTAATCAAAACGGGAAATTGGACGGGTTATATCGAAAGATTAGAAATGTACTTTTTGGTGAATAAAGTGTCGGACGATATGAAACTACCTACATTAATTTCCGTAATGGGTGAGGAAGCGTACGAACTGTTATCTACATTGGCGAGTCCTACAAAACCCTCGTTATTAAACTACAAACAAGCCGTGGATCTTCTCACTACCCACCTGCAGCCGAAACCTACAGCATTAGCAGAAAGGTACAAATTTCGCCAGCGTAGGCAGCTTAACAATGAATCTATAAGTGACTACGTTACGGAGTTAAAAAAATTGTCGAAATACTGCGATTTCAAAACAACGCTTGACGAGAATATTCGCGATCAACTGGTCTGTGGTCTAAAAAGCGATATTATCAGACAAAGATTATTTGCGGAAGAAAATTTAGGATATCAACGAGCCATTACATTGGCTTTATCATTAGAGGCCGCAGAGCGGGACGCGAACACCGTGGAGCGCGGCAGTGACAAGTTAACCGAAGATGTTTACAAAATGTATACCGGCGAATGTCCCAGGTGTGGGGACAACAAACATCAAGCGGATGGTTGCTCATATAAAGAGTACGTGTGCAGTGGATGCCATCAAATCGGTCACTTGAGGAGGATGTGTCCAAAACATAGGAGACGGTCTGGACTGGCGGGTTCTGCCAGTAATTATTACGAGCATGATACGGCGCGGGCGCGCGGTAGCCGCGCGTCGACCTGCGTCGCGGGCGGCACCGGCGGCGACCGGCGAGGCACGTGGCGCGGAGGCCAGCGCGGGCAGCGCGCTGCGCGGCGCGGCTGGGGCCGGGACCGGGCCCCTGTATACTCGTTAGAGCAGCAAAACGAAGTCGACGAGCGGGGCTCCGCCGCCGATTATTATACGGAGGAATTGGAAGACAGTGAAGTGGAACTTATGTATCAGATGTCTTTGAGAGATTATAAACCGGTGGGTATAGCGCTTAGGATTGAGAATTGTTTACTTACTATGGAAGTGGATACTGGATCCACCTTATCGTGCATTAGTAAAAAGGTTTATGAGGAACTGTTTAGTAATTTACCCTTGAATAATTGCCATTTGAATTTAAAGTTTTATGACGGCTCCAGTATCCAACCATTAGGTTTTATCGAAACTGTGGTCAATTATAATGGTATTATTAAAACATTAGATCTGTATGTGATAGATAAAGGAACTACCAACTTGTTGGGGCGGCAATGGTTAGCCGAGTTAAATATACCTATTAAGGTAGCGAAAGTTATCTCACATAGTAACCACATGGGAGAAAACAAATTGGTGCAGCGAAAATATGCTTTAATTAAGAACATTGTTTCTAGGCATGAACCACTGTTTGATGGCACATTGGGTAGATATATGGGAGGCGAAGCCGAGTTGTGTGTACGTGAGGGCGCCGCGCCCATATACTGCCGCGCGCGACCGCTACCCTACGCGCTGCGCGAGCGCGTGGACGCCGAGCTGGACGCCATGCTGCGCGCCGGCGTCATCGAGCCGGTGGACCACTCCGACTGGGCCACGCCTCTGGTTGTGGTGCGTAAAGCCGACGGAGGTTTGAGAATATGTGCCGACTATAAGATAACCCTCAATCGAGTATTAGCTATCGATAGATTTCCGGTTCCAAAAATGGAAGATTTGTTTAGTAACCTTAGTGGAAATAATTTTTTTACGAAGCTGGATTTATCCCAAGCGTACAATCAGGTAGTTTTATCAGAACGCTCGCGACAATATACGGTTATTAATACGCACAGGGGGTTATTTAAATATTCACGACTTGTTTACGGTTTGTCGTCGAGCCCGGGAATCTTTCAAAAATTAATGATAAATTTGTTTAAAAATATGCCCGACGTAGTTATTTTCTATGATGACATTTTAATTAAAAATAAAGATTTAGCTAGTCATCTAAAGACAATTAAAGACGTATTGGAAATTTTAGAAAAGAATGGTTTGAAAATTAAAAAGAGCAAGTGTGATTTTTTAGCGAAAGAAGTAAAATATTTAGGATTCATTATTAATGAAAACGGTGTTCGAGTGGATCCCGAAAAAGTACAGGCTATTATGACTATGACCCACCCGAATAATGTTAGTGAATTAAAGTCATTTTTAGGAATGGTAAATTTCTATGGAAAGTTTATTAAAGATTTGAGTTCCTATTTAGCACCTCTTTATGAACTGTTAAAGAAAGGTAAACATTGGAAATGGGGTGCTGAACAAAACGCCGCCTTTATTAGAGTGAAAGGATTACTATGTAGTACGAAAACACTCGTGCACTTCGATATGGAACAAGAGACGGTGTTGACGGTCGACGCCAGTGCGCGGGGGATAGGCGCGGTGCTGGCGCAGCGCGCGGCCGGCGCCGCCGCCGGAGGCCACGGCGAGCGAGTCGTTGCATACGCGTCGCGATCGCTCACTACGCACGAGTTACACTACAGCCAAATACATAAAGAAGCTTTGGCAATCGTTTTTGCTGTAGGAAAGTTCCACCAGTACTTATACGGTAGAAAGTTCATTCTTCGTACCGACCATAAACCTCTAGTTAGTATATTTGGGCCGAATATGGGTATTCCGAGTGCGACAACAAGTCGTCTGCAACACTGGGCAATTAAATTATCAGCATATGATTTTACAATCGAGTATGTTAAAACTCACCAGAATACTGCAGATGTCCTTTCACGTTTGATCGAGTTACAAAAAAATGACGTAACATCGGAAGAGGTGGACTTACCTGAACAAACTTATTTACATTTTTCAACAGATGCACTATTGCTTGATTACAATATTCTTAAAAAAGAAACTCGTGCTGACCCAATATTGAGTCGCGTATTAAGTTATATAGTAGACGGTTGGCCGGCCGAGATCGAAATTAAACAGCTAAAACCATATCATAATAGGAAAAATGAATTGTACGATGAGCTAGGTTGTGTTATGTGGGGTCATCGTGTAGTTATACCTTCTTCGTGCAGATCAAAGGTGATCTCCGAACTGCATGACCCACATATGGGAATAGTTAAAACCAAGTCGCTGGCACGTAGCTACTTATGGTGGCCAGGGATCGACGAGGCCGTGGAAGCAGAGTGCCGCGCGTGCCCCATATGCGCCGCCGTGGCCGACGCGCCGCCCGGCCACGCGCCGTGCTCGTGGCACTGGCCCTCTCGACCATGGTCCAGGCTACATTTAGATTTTTTAGGACCTATTCACGGTTTAACATATTTAGTAATTGTAGATTCATGTTCTAAATGGATAGAAGCGATTAAAATGCAACGAACTACGGCACAGGCTGTTATCACGGTACTTAGGGACCTGTGGGCTAAATTTGGCCTTCCCAAGCAAACGGTCAGTGACAATGGCCCACCATTCGCGAGTGGGGAATTTCAAACTTTCCTAAACCGTAATGGCATAGAACATATTTTTACAGCCCCTTATCATCCGGCTTCTAACGGAGCGGCTGAAAATGCTGTCAAAATATGTAAACGTGTTATTAATAAGGCGTTAAAACAGAAATTAGAGGTAGACATAGCATTAAGTCGATTCTTACTAGCCTATAGAAATACCGAACATGCTACTACCGGCGATAGTCCATCTAAAATATTACAGGGTCGCAGCCTGCGTATGAGGTTGGATAATTTAAAACCTGAAAGGGAATCTCGCGTAGTCACTCGACAGGAGCGTAGTGAGGTAGCCGCGGGCGGGGCGCGGCGGCGTTTCGAGCCGGGCGCTCTGGTGTGGTATCGCGATTATAGGGGTTCGGATAAGTGGATAGCGGGGACGATCAGGGAACAGCTAGGTAACACTAATTACGTAGTAAAATCTGTTTTTGGAACCGAAAGTCACAGACACGTGGATCAGCTAAAACAGAGGGTTATTAGCAACAAAGAAAATAGTAGCACTACGTTATTAGCACCAAATATTGTCCTCAGTAAACAATCGGTAGAAAAGCGTAAATCTCTGACATCTCCCATAGCTATAGGCGAGAAAACAGAACAGAGTGCGGACAGTTCGGGGGAGAGTAAACCGCAGAGTGGTTCACCGATACGAGAGACGCAACGGTCGCCTGTACCGTCGCCAAGAAATTCTTCACCAGTACCCATATCTATACCCAATGTGTCGGCAAACACAGAGCCCGCTGTAGAGAACTGTGGGCCCACGGTTAGGGACCGTAAACCACCCAGGCGGTATGGTTTCGAAATAGATTAAGTTTTAGTTTAGTAACTTTTCTTTTAATCATATTTTATTGGTAATTTTATTTTATATTATAAGTAAATAAGAGTGGAGGTGTTATGTATTACGTATGTGTGCGTGCACTTGCAGCTGTGGGCCAGTCTCTAATAAACGATTGTACTGGACACACGCCTTTGATTTGCCAGTTGGCATGCCCCCGGATGCGCTCACTGCCTACCTTTGGAGATATAGGAATGGATTTGAAGAAAGGGTTGGGAAAATGGGGAGGGATAGGATGGGAATGGGCTCTAGCACCTCTCACTCACTACCGAAACACGTATGTACATTGAGGAAATACGATAAAGTAGGAAATGCAGTACATTTCAAGGTAGTAACGTGGCCAGTGGAGTGCGCCCAGCGGCTGTGGGAATTCAACGTGCAATCTCCCCCTACACTTGTAATTGTGTAATTGTAAATAAATCAACATAACTTCTCTACATATCCTTTGAATGTACGTATAAAACATAAGGATACGTATAAAAATTGGGGAAATAAGATAAAGTGGGAAATGCAGTAAATTTCAAGGTAGTCGAGCGCGGCCAACGGTTGTTGGATTGCAGCGTGCACTCTCCCCCTCAAACTATTGGTGACAGACTATGAGAATGGAGTGAGGGAACGGCCGACACGCGGATAGTCCATGGCTCTACCATACCACACTGCAACAGTGTGTAAAAGATACCAGTATCCAAACTTCACGCTTATACAAAAGCGGAGTATGTATACGGTATACCGATACGATCATCAGAGCTGTTTTTGTTACAATGGAAATTAATTAAGTCTCAGGCTAAAATAAAAATTGTAATTTATGTGTAATTTGTCCAAAGTTTACATTTTTGGAGAATATGTATTGTGAGATGCCTACCGTGTTGGAGAATAAAAAGGTTTATTAATTTAATTATATTTGCTATTTATAATGTAATAAGTTTGCGTGATGCTGATGCAGAACCTAATTTGCCGAGTTCAACAGCTTGTAACCAGGCGCCGCACTTTATTAATCACGTATATAGGTACACATTTACTGTAATATCCCGATTAATTACATTTGACGAACGCGCATTTTATCAGTTTTCATGCATGCATAATCATTAAGTCTCTCTGTGGTCTTTTTTTGGCGTCTACATATGAAAACACACTGGTTATATTTGTTTATCGTGGTGACCCTCACAATAGATTACAATATTAACATCATTGTCGTATCCACTGCGCCGTTGCTATTGCAGCATATTACGAGCCAAATATTTAATCAACGGACTTGTGTGTGCAATTGTATAGAACTGTTTATTTGTTCTGGCTACTGGGAGACGATTAGTTCGTCCAATGATTCCGTCCAGATACTTTTTACACTTTTGTATGTAAACAACTGTGTATTGTGTATCTGTTTAAGCGTTTGTGTCTTGTAGAAATTGATTATTTGAATTCTATTACTCAACTTTTACTCCGCTCTTCCGTTAATTTTTTATTTCACCTCATTTTTATAGTATAATTTATTATAAATGTAGCTAAGAATCGTGACTACGTGACATAATGCATCTCATAATCATAATGCATAATGATTGTTAAAAGAGTTGACTTTATCAACCTCAGGTGTTAGTGGTAAGTGTCCAAATATTCATTTTATTCATACAAATATTTGTTTCAAATTAGCTCCATAAAAATTATAAATTGTGTCATCGTTACTTTGTCGGTTAGTGTAGTAAGGAAGCGTAACCATTAGTATGCGTTTTGAGTCACTTTTTAGCTCAGCCTCGCCTCGTAATGATTGCAACGAGGTCATTCATATGTTTATTGTTCCGATTATGCTGTCTTTATTAAGTACTGATTTGTAATTATTACATCCGATAAATGTGTTGATTTCGTTATTTGTATTTATGCATAATAAATCAAATTAGAAAACATTGTTTAATTTTAACCTTCTTGTAATTGATTATCACAACTGCTCATGTGTAAGAGCGAAAACCCTGAACTATTGGCAAATGAAACAGTTTTCGGTTTGACTCGTTGACAGTATATATCTGCGACCCTGTAGGTGGTCCATTGGCGAGCCAAACAGTCGAGTCAATATTATAATGTTTTGTATCGTTTTACAACAAGCTGTCGAAGTAAGATAGCAACTTTGATCAGTTAGATCGCTTTGTTATACACAAATTGTAATTCATTGTTCTCTGATATTTATTCGTTAAAGCACTTTTGAACTTTCTGAATAAGTTTTGAAAGAACTTCCTAATAAATTCCTAAGAGATAAATAATCTAATTAAATAAATACGAATAATAAATTTTGTGCACTATAACAATAATTTTATTTTCGTGCACAAAATTATCATTTAAATTATAAAAATAATATTATTTTAGGAATTTAATATTAAAGTAATATTCTTTTAATAATAAATCACAAATATTTTTAATAATAGATTTTGTCACACCAATTTTCTATATATGACTGAAAGCTGTAAAAGAAGAGATAATTTTGCACGATCTATAAATACATTAATATACGTGGTTAAATGAGATGTTATAGCCAGCCAACAAGGCCATTAATGCTTAATTTACATTCCTACTTAATACTCCTATTGCTAATTACTGTTCGTATAAACTATAAACCTTCCAAGCATAGTGGACATTATGTTTTGTACTCCACTTATTGCATTACGCGATAATGTCATAACCAATTATCTTAAAATATCTAATAAACAATGAAATTGAACTGATTGGAACAGCCGCGGCGCATTCCCGAGTGCGTTGCATTTGCATACTGAGTATTGACTGAAATATCTATGAATTACTTTATAAATATTTAACTGTGTAATAGTTGAGCGACAAATGGGCCGTCAGATATGACGGAACCAGTTGCAAATCGGCAAATCTGAGTTGATTGCTTACAACTTGCTCTCACGCAGGTGGAATCAACAAACAAATATGACGGATTGAGGTGTGTATGCCGTACATCGCGCGGCACTCGATGACGCTTCCCCAGTTATTATTTAGCTGGGACAATATGCATGACCCATTGCAGACGGTTTAATATTCAAGTGTCGCGCGTCCGCAGTGCACGCCTCGATGTAATAAAAGCAGCCTCGACGCTTAACGAGCTCGCTCGATGAGCTCCTTCGTATTTCATACAAGACGGCCTCGTACGTGACCATAGTAGAGAACCTTGCAAGAACTTAATCTCAGAAATAACTATGTTATTCGACCAATGTTTATAGGTCCTTGATTACGTTGTCCATGCCCGCAGGGATACTTTGCACATCCAATCGGCCAATGTGAGGTTTATTCAATCACAATCCAATCTCGACGTGGCTGGCCGTTCAAAACAATTCGGCAACCAATTCAGAGAACTTTTTTTAGTTAGAAGTGGGCGGATGAGCAAGCGGTCCCACGTGATGGTAAGTGTTACCGCCGCCCATAGACATCTGCTACACCAGGGAGTATGTGGGTGCGCCGCCGCCGACCTTGCAAAATCCTATTTACAGCTTTAAATTAACTTCAACTAAACGCTATAAAACAACAGGGAACAAATGGCAACGGTCGTCTAAGGTGCCCTAAGCCAGTGATTCCCAAAGTTATATGAATCGCGACTTACCTAAAAAAGTGACAAAGTTCGGGACCCACCCTACGCCTTAGCTGAAAATAGCATTGTGTTGCTGCTGCAGCATGTTCTCGTTTACGTAGCGTAGTTATGTGAAGGGTGGTACAATTAAGAAAATAAGAAAAAATCCAGTATCCAGTGATAATCAAAATTTTTAATAAGTAAAAATAAGATAAATCAGAACACTATACTTAAAATTAGTAAAAAAATATTTTTTCGGGGTCCACCCAATATTCGGGAAACACTGCCCTAAGCAATGAAATGCGACAACAAAAGACACTTAACAGATAATGTTGAACGATTCAATAAAAACTACAATCGGTATGTAATGGTGTTATTGCTTTTGCTTTAAATTATGCAGATACATAAGCAATGTTAATGACTGAAACAGAGCAACGTGAGAACCCGTATCATGAACTAATTGGTGGTGGACGTTGGAGAAGACGCTTCAACGAACAAAATACACAAAAGTAATTGCATCGAATATACGTTGCTAGTATACTCATCAGTGACATAACATTTATCTTCATCAAGAGAATAAAGTCAGATTTCGATCTGGCTCTTATAATATTTCAAAGTAAATCCAAAACGATATTACCTAAGGTCCAACGCATCTGATCTTCAAGTACTTGCAAGATCTCCTTCAATCAAGGTCACATTAAGGTGGACGCTGCACTAGCGGTTCCGATTTCAAACTTCCTAGACTGTAAAGAAAGTTATCATGGCAATCGTGGCGCCATTGATTGTGCACAAAGAGCCGTCGTCTTGCGACATTCTCCTTCGATTTTCCGCTTACAAGGCGAACCGTTGAACCGTTTTCGTTTCGCATTCAGAATTATAGTTCTACAGATCATTCGGTTTTCTTCAACATCGTTCGGCATTATCGTATGCTTAAGCCTTGTTAAATTAGAATGTTCTACGAACTTCAGAAGCAATCTGTCATCTTCCTCATAGTAATTTCGACGAATTAAAATATGATTATGATATATGCGAAACTTTGCAACGAGCCTGGCTTGAAGCCAACTCTTTATACAATAGATAGAAAGTACAGTGAAATGGTCTGTGTTATTGTCACTTATCGTTATCCCATTTCCTTAGACGTGGTAAAATAAAAGGATATACAAACCGTTAGAAGCGTTTAAAGTATCGGTATCATCGGCAGATAGGAAAAAAACTAAATTAAATAAAAAAAAATGGAGCTAGTAAACTGGCTAATAATTACCGATAAAACTTCACGCCCGGGCGACATGGTTAATTAACGCGGCCGCTTTTAATTTTCGTTTTTGGAGTAACATCAAACGGTGGCAATTTTCGCTATTTGCTCGATGGACATCCCATAATCCGAGGTGCAGAGAGGTAGTAGTGTTCAGCGCATCGGAAACAATCACAATTTGTGCATACACCTCTGTGCATCCAGTCTAGTGTGCTCGACTAAGCTTAGATTGTTCATGTTACGGACCATCTCAGGATAAAGAGGATAAATGAAATTTATCAATTAATTTTACTGTGATATGAAAACATTAAAAATAATTATGATCAATGGACTTCTGCAGTTCAAATAGTATTATGAACAGAGATTTTACCACCTGACACTTATGGACAGTTCTTATATTGTTTAAAAAGTGTCTAACGCTCTGAAATATTTTTATACTATTCGAAATATTTTTACTCATTTTTTTAACATCAACCTCTTTCTATTGTGTAGTAATGTACTTTGATGTTTTCAAGTTATCTTTGAAGTATTTCCCAAGCAGGTAATTACAAACAACTCTGTGAAGCGTTACCTAAAAATTGTTTTTAAAACCGCAGCACGCTCCGTCAAAAAGACGAAATCGACTAAAATTCAATTAAAAGTTTTCGACGAGAATTCAAGCCGTCAGATAAACCTCGATTAATTATTATTCAACTAATGGACAGGGAAACCTCTTTACAACATCAGACAAACAAGATTCAACAACTGAACTAGACAAAAGCCTGAACGTAACCAACAATCGTTCATTTACGTGACAAGTAAACCAGGAGCTTGAGATCTATAGTGCTCCTTTTCTCTCGCCTGGTTAAAATATATCTGTCTTCATCCGGTGTGGGAGGGGAAATGCGGGCTATTTGTTTTTACAGTCGAGCGCCGGCGAACAAATTAGGTGGACAAACTGTTGAAGCGGTGGAGGTGTCTATATTCCACTCTGCAGAAATTCTTCTCTTGAAATCGTTTCAGATCGTTCTTCAATCGTTCTTGAAAACTGTCTCAGTGCTTGAACTCGAGTGAGGTAATAATTTTCTCTTTGCTTCCAGCAATTCTTCCTTTGATTTGCGCATTATTGGCTGATACTTATTGAAGTCTTAAATGTTTTTCTTAGAGACTGTTCTAGGTAAATATTGCCCGTGATTTTTCATTGACTTTCTTGCCGTGATTAGTATAAAAAATAATACCCTATCCACAATGTTACTTTTAACTATACGCATTACACTAGTTTCCTTTAGGCTTTCACTAAAAACGAAAAAGAAGTCAGTCTTAATCTCATGGTGCGATTCGAAATAATCAAAGTTTACTAGTAAACAACTGATATAATTTTATTTGACTAGAGGAATATTGCTGGAAGGGCAGAACTATGAGAATTTCAGGTTTCCAATTAAAATGGTTCGAATTGTTTTATCTGCTGTGAATTGGGTTTTCATGAAGTTAGTTGTAAAATAGAGAAATCAAACATTATTATTTGATTACCGAAATGGTAATCGGGGCAGAGTTGTCTATGAACTCTGTTATTATTTATTTATTCATGGCTGAAAAGAATTCACTAAAAGAAATAAAAGTTATTAAATGAATTTGCGCAGTTTTTACAAAAAGTAAAGAAACTTTCCTTTTGTTTCATACTACTTAAAGAGACTACAATAATATTTTTGAAACACGAACAGAAACATAAAAAACGACGACGGCCCAATTATCCAATTCCGTAAAGCGTTTCAGTCTCTTTGACCGCTTTTGTAAGAAAATACTTTGTGAATAAAATCCGCTTTGTTTTGTGAAACGGGAAAACAATGTCTTTAAAAATAAATACCGGGACTAACAAGATAGAATCGATGTCCGTCCATTGAAAATTGCAACAATAAAGCAAAATGATGATATTGAAGAATCGAAGATTAACGTTTTATTTTAGGAAGTGCCTACTTATATATTTAGTATTGTGAACTGTAGATTAAAAGGTATATTACGTGACTAAATCTAAATCCTAATCAGGTGGCCGGAAGAAGTGATAGAGCAGGTTCAGATTTAAAAAAACTTACAAAAGTTAGTGTGAACGAACTGTTAAAGAGAAGTAGTTAAAGGTTTCAGGAAGCCATAGAGGTATTGTCTGAGCGGCCGTCGCCGTCACACGACGCCTGTAACAAATCCGACGACTGATTGTACGACCTATCCAGGAATAATATCATTATATTTTCTTAGGTTTTCGCGTTTACTATACATAGCAATTAAACAACTTTAACGGTTTAAATCGCGTATATTTGACATTATTTATATCCCGACGTTTCGAACACTTTGCAGTGGACGTGGTCACGGGGTGACTAATTGATTTTATTTGTCACTTGAGTTATTAAGAAATTATTTGGACTACCGTCTGAAATTTTTTGAACTACCGTCTGGATTTTTTAATCATAACATTCCCTATGCACGCAGTATTCACTCACGGTGTCCAGAGGTCTTGCAGTATTGCGTTGGCCTTGGGATTTAATTAATTTAATGACTGGATCCCAAGCCAGTGGTACTTGCCAACCATCTTCTCTATTGAAATTTGGGTGTTTCTTGATTTCAATAGCCTCGCGTAACATTCTTGGCATGAATCGGGTCTCTCTAGCGAGGATTTGTGGATTATCAATAATATAATAATATCATTGTTTGATCTATCGACACCTATAATTTGTGAGACAGAAGTTTCTAATATTTTTGAGTAAAGTGCATAATATACCACATACATTATACATTTACAACATTATATTACATATTACATTTATATTACATTATACAACATTATACAATTTTCGAATCGAATACATTAAAAGTGAGTTAATTATTTCCAACGAAGAAGAGAGGAACACAATGGAATAGAACGTTTTCTAATACGAATACTCAGGACGACAGTCATATTGAACGTAAATGAGTTTATAAGAGTCAGTTTACTTTGGAAGCTTCAGCTCATTAACTTTAACTTTAATTCCACATTCGCTCTAACTTTACTATACTTAGAACAGCGTTTCAATAGCAAGTGTTCTACGTATACTGTTGCAAGTCTGCGAACACTACAAGTGAGAAATAATCCCCTATTCACAGTAGCAACTACAGTACGAGTACGTATTAATAACATCACTAATCGTATTCGCTACCAGTCTAAAGCACGTCTAAGTTAAAGATGTTCAAAATAGTAGGGAATAGGGAACAGACAAGTAGCAAAATAATAGGTACTTTTTTGAAAAGGAAAAGTAATTATAAACAAATAAATGCAAAATACTACATGGTGAATCTGTAGAATTACTTGTCTGGTAATATTTGTGGACGAGTAACTTATGTTAAAGATAATAATATAATGGAGTGTAGGCTTTCTCGGCCGGTGTCCATATTAATTGAATCTTCCGGGCTACTTGGCCGAGGTCTTCTGGAATCTCTTCTCTTTTTTCCAAACGTTTCGTCAACAACTGAAGATGTCAACCGCAGTTGTTGACGAAACGTTTGGAAAAAAAAGAAGAGATTCCAGAAGACCTCGGCCAAGTAGCTCGGAAGATTCAATTAATAATAATATAACTCGCGATGCTACCGTAAGGAAATATGTGATTGTAAAATACTTGAAAGGTCAAACCATTTTGAATTGCTTGCAGCCGATTATTGTCTGACGAAAATAGATCCCCATAGCTGGGCGCCAGACGAGACGGCGCCGCGTCTACGAGACAAACCGGCAAGATAGACACCCCTGTTTCCTCATCTCCATTATCAGATGGTTTATCTTTATTATTAAGAAAATCATAATTTGCAACAATTTCAGTCAAACGAACATTAACGTCTGAGTAGATGATTTATTTGATTCTCAAACTTCAACCATTATACAATCTATATAAATATTTGTTAACTAGAATATATAGTATAATGACATTCACTGGTACATGTTCGAACTATAGCTTAACACAGTGTCCACAACTAGATCATGCTCGAATGGTTGCACCTACGCTATGTGAGCAAAGGGTATTGTTTATAATCCGCCCCTGTAGGTCTTTGCATGGATCCACATCAAAGCGAAGCGGGAAATCAACATTAACTTGCCGAACAATGGCTGGGCTGGACAATGGTGGAGCAATGGAGCTCCCAAGTCAATTGTTAACGGTCAAAACTACGAGTAATGAGAACTCAAATTAGACTTGACCGACCTAGTAATACATAGGTATGAAGGTTGAGATATATATGCCTTTATTAATCTGCCTTTCAAAGTGATGTCCTAAGAGCACATTCTTGAAATCAAGAGTTCAAACAACAGCTACGGACTGGTGTTTTATACTTAACTACGGAATTTTTAATTATCACTGCCTCAGCGTTGAAGAAAACCATCGAAAGGAAACCAGTGTATCCAAGAATTAAAAAATCTGGAATGAGTGTAACGTCTACCACCCACTCGTCGTTTGAAGGGAATTGTGCCCTGTAGTTGAACGTTATATATCTACATAGTTAAGTTAACACTGACAGTTAAGTTGAAAATTAAAACTATAAATACAAGCGTGCCTGTAGTGACTGCTGTACGGCATCATTAACACAGTAACGCGGTCCTTTTATAACTTTGATTTTAGGCCCTGTAGCTCAGTTATTTATCACAGATCGATTTATAGTAGATTCAATTACCTGTATAATTATTTATAAAGAGACAAAAAATCTATTCTACAACATATGCAATCCAAAAACGAACTAAAATCGATATTAATAGATAAATCTATTTATTGCACACCGAAACAAAACAAGACAGCAACAGACATTGTAATACATGAAATGCACGAAAGGCGGTTTTAAAGCTAATAGCGATCGGTGTCAGACAACCTTTAGGTAGGGAGGAAATAAATATTTTAATCAATAAGCATTATATTTGTGTTCTCAACAGAAGACGCTTGTAAACAGAGTTTTGACGTATTTGGCAATAGCTTTTTAATATATCAGAATTTTTGAAGTAAGGCAAGTTCATTATTTATGAAAATTCAGATTCCTAATATCAGCAAAACCTAGGTAATCCCAACATTAGATTGACATAGCAATCACAATACGAAATTACGAATGGATTCAACGAATTTCACCAGGTAATATGCAGATTTACGTGGTGCCTACTGTTGACATTAACGGACGTAAAGGCATTTAAATACGAAATTGCATTAATATTAGGCAAAGACTGTCGTTATTTTATTAAGTATGAATAGTAGGTCTTGCTTTCTGTCTGATTTGATGATTCATTTATACCGATCCAATAATGTTAACAGTGTTTATTATTGAGTACCTACTTAACGTACCTATTGATTTGGCCGTGTGGTGTCGGGTGGCTTTGGAATAGCACTACCCATCTCTTCCTGTGGGTATCGTAAAAGGCGACTAAAAGATAGCAAAATCGCTATTCGCCAACCCCAAAGGGGTTGTTATATCATGCACAAGACAATGTGCACGTATTGTAGGCCCATATCCAGCAGTGGACGATAAGAGAGCTAGTGACGGTAACGTATCCCATGACTTCTATGTATTCTACTAAAACACAAGCAGTGGAGCTCTAAAAAATTGCTCATTACGTCACGGCCAATTGTCCACAACTTAGTCGGTCGCGCGTAAGCAGGAGAAGAAGTGCTTTGTTTTGTAATTAATACATACATCAATATATCAAATTGATGTCAATCAAAAGCTGCAATTGACTAAATATTAATATGGGAGATATAACGTTATTATTTACATGTGCACAGTGCACATGTAAATAATAACGTTATATTTAAGTGATCTAAAGTTCATTTTATGTAATTAACTAATTTTGTATTTTTCTACAAAACCAAAATATATTATTTTGTCGTAAATTAAACTCATTCGTCAACCATCTTAGTATGTCTTTCTCGCTTACTCTTTACTTTAACCATGTATGAGCGAGTAGCGAGACTACCATACTACTACCAATCACATTGATATACAAATAAGAACTCATACAAATGAGACAATTTCCTAACAATGGAAGTAAGTAGAAAATAAATGTTTGAAGATAGTTGATTATATTTTTTTTATTTAGATATTGGTTAATGGGAACAGTATATTTATGAAAATGCCGAATTGCATACTTCGATATTGCTAAAAATATTCTCAAAGGACAAAGAAGTCTTCCGAGGGTATAGCATTTCAAAAGTATATAATTATATAATACTCTATATATAATACTCTCTATAATATATAATACTCTGTATATAGTATATATTATATAATAATTAAGTATCTATATAATTACTCTTCTATGCATTTATATAATAAAAAAACAACAGTGATATTAGTAAGTGATTTAAGGATGTACGTGCGTATACATGTATTGTAATAGCTAAAATTATATTACGTTAACATTTTTCTTGAACCCACTCTATTATTAATATTATTATGTAGGTATAGATTAAATTCACATTGCAATACTTACATAATTATGTCATTTCACTACAAATGCGCAAATTCCGAGATCAATAAAACTTAAATACAAAACTCTCAGAGACAAAATGGAAATAGGCAGATTGTTTCGTGTCGCATCTGCGTGAGCGTTCGGTTAATCACTGCATTCAATTCTACCTAGCCCCCGTTCTCCGAACCTCTGACGGCACAATCCGCGCTGTTACGAAGTTTTTCTTTAGAAGTGCTTGTATACCTCAAATCCTTAAACGTATCTGTTGATTTAGGTAATGTCTGCAATGACAGATTTCGTACTATACCTATATTTGGATTTGTTTGCGACTGAAAATAAACGTGTGATAGTAATGAGCGTTTAGATCGTCCCAAGGTATGTTAGGAGTACGGTTAAGTTTACTTATCTCGCTGTGTGATCACATACAGACTTCAAGCTAGCACTTCATGAACAGGTAAATAGTAGTACATCTTGTTACATCGTCATAATGGCGAGAATGAAATGTATGTAAACGTAATGCTTGATATGTTTAAACGTTGTTGTACCTATATACTCGTATATAGATCCACACCAAATTTAAAATATATTTATTTATCTTAAAAGGGACATGGAAACATCGATGAAATAGATCTTTACTAACAAACAGACTAAAGAACTTCACGTTTTGTATATTTTTTATTTTATTACAGAAAAATGGCACAAGCATTTATTTACTTAAAATCACGAGTTACAAAAACTAAGCCCATTAAGTTTACTGCTTTGACAATTATTTAAACAGTAAGGATGGCATCATTTAAACAGGAAGAAATTCGTTCATTATTTCGTTGATTTTAGCGAAAATGACAGCGAGTTAGTTCTTAGTTCTCTGAGCAACTATGTGGAAACCGCACACAGTAAAGAATCCAATAGAGAACACAGTAGAAAATAATTAGTGATGTGTGTAACTATCTACTAATTACGATAATAAATGTTTAGAAAAACATAAATCCTTCATTTTTGAACTTCACTGTAGTCGAGTATAGACTAAATGGTGGTATTTTTTCAACGAAAGTTACCACCATCGGTCGTCAGGCGGCAAGGTCGATGACGTTAATAGCATTGCGAGAGGAATATCCTTGAGAGTAGCGCAGTACCGAGGAGGGTGGCTTATACGGAAGAAGAAGGCGTATACACAGCAGTGGATGTAAACAAGCTGTAGATGACGATGATGATGGTGGTATCTTTAAATTGTTGAAACCGATCAAATCCCTGATATAAACATCTACTGGACTCAGGTAAATAATATATTCTATGTAGATATAACATTTATGAATAAGAAAGACGTGTCCTACACCCTAATCGAACAAACGTACAGGAGCTTTTTATGTAGAAACGTTACAAATTAAGCAATATTTACTACGTAAAAACATCTTGTTAATACGAAAACAAGTAATTTATAAACTGGTCCGTATACGAGCCGGTTGGAAGCGCTAAAGCGACATCTACTCTATTTATCTCCGGTGTCACCTAACACCAGTGCCCACTTCGCGACGCCTTGCAGAAGTTGTTAGTGATTATATCTCCTTTTATTCAAATCTTGTTGATCGAAAAGTCCACCTAATAGGGCCGCTTTCTCCCGTGCAAAACGTTCAAAATTCAATTCATGACCGAACAATAATTTGTTTAAAGACTAATGTTTTTTTAGGTATGATTAATTTGTGTTCGTCTTTGTATACGCATCTTTGGACACACAACACATGGAATACTACTGCATATACTGGTATGGGTTATTTAGTGAGGAAAAAGAACTGCACTTATTACATTTTTTATCACTTATCAGTCCAAGCATGCCATTGACCTATCTCAATGGTATAGATGGTATAGAGGTATAGACTGATGTTACAATACGATTACTGTATTCTTCATTTGTCGATTTTAGGCGTCGTATAATTGACGAAGTTCACATACTTGACGCTTAATGTACAAAATATGATTTCACCTCATTCATAATTAATCACCAATACCAGTCAAATTGAAGTCAACGGAACATTTTTATTAATTATTATTATTTAACAAAAGCAAATATTATTTTTGTCGAGTTCATCAGGCACACTGTAGTGTAGGCGAATAATATTTACAAAATAACAGCTTACAATTTATAGCAGAAATGTAAATTTTGGTAAATTATTTTCTCTGTATAATGGAATCGAAATATTGAACGTTTCCCAAAATCCAGTATCTCGCGATTCTATTCCGAAAGTGACATGAAGCCGCGTGGCGTTTACAGCTGCGTTTGACACAACTTATACCTATTGTTATACATCACCAAATTCGACCTTTACTTCCAAGAAATAAGATTTATAATTTAGCATTAGATGAAAGCAATGTAATCTTTCGTTTCACAGCTGCCGTTGTCGCGAGGAAAATTTCCTTTTATTGTGTTAGCGAATGCTTATTGTATATCCGAACGTTTTCCCCATTGACACGGCAACGGAGCCTTGCCTCCTCGCATTACTGCCATTACCTAGCAATTGTGCGATGACAAATCACCAAAGCGATACATTTAGTCCTTTCTAAAAGGGAACTGAAGCTATATGCCTGCCTTCTATGCCATGCCTGCCTTCTGTTCTGATATTCATATAAGAGTATAAATGAAGGAATGCGTTGATCACAAACAGACCTATTATAACTTCACTTGTAGTAAAAAATTATGTCCGAAAAATAAATAACCATTTATAATATCAATAAAGAATACATAATAATTAACCCCCTGAGGAACTGATAATTAAGCCACATCTAAAAGAGTGAATTCGTCAACCAGCTTTACCAGCGTGGCGTTTTAAGGCCACCGTGCCCCATACACAAGGGAATATGTATGAGGAGGCCCATATCCAGCAGTGTTGAAAGGGCTGATTATGGTTACAGAGAGTAGACAATAACAATTTTGTAGAGATAATAATTATAATGCAAATGTTGCTTACCTCTTCCTCAGTGGTGGCGGTGTTGACGGAGTCCATGCTTTGACAGAGCGCGAGCTCCATGCTTTTGTGGTGCGGTGAGGAGGCTCGCGGCGAAGGCTGCTGCGGCGGCACCAGCGCGCCTTGTGTCGCTCCTGCCGCCTGCTGCGCGCCTGCGCCACCCGTCGCCGCAGGGCTCTGTGCCGCCTGCACCCCTTGCGCCTGCAGGCTCTGGGCCGCCTGAATGTTTTGCGCGGCCTGGAGGCTCTGTGCCGCCTGCAGACTCTGAGCCTGCAGGTTCTGCAGCGACTGGTGTGCCAGGTTCAACTGGTGCTGCTGCACGATGCTCTGTTGCACTATGCTCTGCTGCACTTTGATGTGTTGGTGCACCGCGAGTTGATGGATCGGGTGAAGGGGTGCGGGCGGGGCGGGGTACGGAGGGGAGAGCCGCTGGCGCTTCACTTGCGCACTCTGAAGCGCTTCGTGCAGCCTCTTCACCGGGAGCGGGCTCTGGCCGAGGTTATCCACGGCTGTGGCGGGGCGTGCCGGCCGAGTCACGTGACTCTGGCGAGCACCGACTGTGGCAGCGACAGGCGAGGGACCACGCGCGGCGGCGACGCGGTATCGATAGCGGCGTATCGACTACGGCGCTACACTACACCCGCAACAGACTGTTTGTTAATTGACGTATCGATAAAGATTGTTAAAAGAATGACTGTTACGCATCTACAAGTTTCAGCGCTTCAGCACTTAATTTGAATTGTTGATGATCTTCTGCTTGTATACAACACCTGAAACCAAAGAGAAAAAAATTGTTAAATATTTAACTTTCTGCAATACTTAAAAATACCTATACATTTTTATCATTTTTAAAAAGGCAGCCAAATACTAAAGATTATGTGAATTTGTTTGTATTGATCCGCACCTAATATGGAGATCAACTTCATCAATCATTAAGTTTTTCTAGCGAGCCCAGCAGTAAGAAAGATAATTCTTTTATTTTGCAATACATTGAGCATCCTATACTAAATCAGATTATTTAACAGCCTTATCATAGTGAAAATAAAAACTACTTTAAATTGTGTCCTCATTTTTTATTGACCTATAATTTTAATAAAGATAATGACAAATATTTAATACGTACGACGGTACTACGTTACTATCCTAAAAACACTAATCGATAACTTTAATATCGTTCGTCGTTTCGATCTCTTCTGCCAATTTAATCTTTACAATGTTACAGGGAATGTTTGATTGGTTCATTCATTATTGCTCGCTGCGTTGGCGAACACAAACCTCTGAACAACACAAACAAGTGCACAAAGTACCTACGTCACCTATGACCTCGCTTTATTTTTTTTTTAGTTTCGCTTTAGTTTTATCACTTCTTTGATAGAATTTCAGCTTAACAGGCACTTTGTTTGATTTTTATATTTAAACAAAAATAAAAATATTACAGAAAACGAAAGAGATATATTATTATTATTATATCTCTAATTGAACATTATATATATGTATATATAAAATATGTCCAGTAAATAGTGGCCAAACTTGAAGCTGTCGATAGGTCAGCAGCTCATGACTTATCAGATGACGGCAATTAATCGTAGTGAAAAGTCACACGGTTTTCGAGATAATGAACACAAAACAGAATGTTTGTGCTGCAGCACGCAAATTACTGATCAAGGGTGTAAATTATACAAAAAATAAAAATGGGCCAATATTACGAATACCGTACGACTTTTCACTAAGATTAATTGCGGTCATCCCATAGTCATGCATAGGTTCCCATAGGTGACTCATGAGCAGGCCTATCGGCAGTTTTAAGCTTGGGCACTATTTACTAGGGACACGTATATGTAATTAGAATAAAATTAGAATATAATTCCCGGAAAGGGGGAAAGTCCATATTAATTTTTCTTACCGCAAGTACCAAAATCACACTACCTCACCCCGACCTCTGGTGATGAAGCAGCTATTTGAAAATGTTAAGTTCCAAACGGTTTTAAAGTTAGGTGCTACTCGTTGCTTCAATACCACACTAAAATTTTAAAACCTTTCGGAAATTTAATCACTCTCAACAAGCTTACAAATGTAATATTATTACAATTGTTAGTTAAGAGCAGCCTCTCAATGAGTATAGTCACAATGAATGAGGCTCTTGTTATATAATTTGTGCTAAATATAACAACGCGTTAACAACACAATCAATTGTTATAATACGACCTCTAAATTAATATCCACGTATACGGAAATAAATCCTAAAGCTCACGGAATAAGATACGTTTCGCCTCGTGTAAAACCGCTATTTACAGTGCCGATTGCACTCATGTGGGTTGTAGTCAACCATTTAAATCGTTAGTCATCGCAATAAACATGGAGCATCTAGGATCTACTAAATTAAAGACTAGACTGATGATATCACAACAACATTTTGTTAAAATGACCTATATTTTGAGTATTAAGAACATTACTACTAGCCAGAACACCTGAATTGTCGAAATACAAGTAAAGGATGTATGATAATACTGCTTCAAAAACCAAGCTATATGACCTTCGAAATTTAGACAGATAGATAAAACACTTTATTGCACACCAAAACCAAACAAGACGGTAACAGACATTGTAACACATGAAATGTACAAAAGGCGACCTTATCGTTAATAGCCATCTCTACCAGACAGCCTTTGAGTTAATAATCACAGGTAGATGGTGTACAGTATACATATAATACATACATATCAATACACATATACACACTATATATATATATATATAATCTAGTAAAATTAAGTATAATTATTAAAATAATTAGAATAAGAGGAAATATAGTAAGTAATACATGCAATGAAAAAAATGCAGAAAGATATAAATAAAGGAGGAATTAAATAATAAATGATTGACGTTTTATGTAGAAGAGAAGAGTTCCACAAAACAAACCGCTTGCACAGTAAAAGACTAAGAATATGAAGTAGAATGGTGAAAAGGAAACATAATAAAAATAATATTTGCTTTAGAATGCGGGTACATCTGGTATTATGCTAAGTTAAACAAGCGTTACATATTCTTCCATATTACTGGCGTGCAAATGTTTAAAGATCCTTATTTAAGATTACATCAAGATTACGTTTATCAATTCAATAAAATATGAGCATGCAATTCAAAATTAAATGTCAAAGATGTCAAAACTAAAAAAAATAAATAACTGACGAATGTCACTAAATTATTATTTCAAGAATGTTTATATTTCATTGCCATTCAAATAGTCTCCAATATTATAATAATATTTTGTCAAATCAAATTTAAATAGTGTCTTTTTTAATAAATTGGTATTAATTGGTGTCAGACAACTTATTATATGTATTTTAATAGCCATATAATATGCATTGTTGCAATACAATTTAATCCTTTGTGGAGGAACATATAATTTGTTTTTGATTTTATTATTATTTATATTCCTTACATGTTAGGTTAGGGATATTTTGTAACGAAAACACACATTGCGTAGATGTAAAGACACGGCAATGGTAGAATGCGTAATTCCATAAAGTACGGTTTACACATGTCCATTGAGTTAGCGCAATACAGAGATTGTACACATTTTTTGTGCGGTTCAAATACTCTATCTGCATGGACAGAATTTCTTAGTAATAAGGACACATAACCGTGATATGCCAATAAATCAGATACTTTGTTTATGGCTCGTCTTAATGTAATTAGCACATAAACAAAGCTACCTATTTATTGTTTTGCGTGTCGATATGCGGTTTCCAATTACAATACTAAGAAGCAGGTTAGTAGAAGAACGAAGGTAAAGTGAGTGAGAGCAAAGGAATTATTCTTTTTGTATTAGTGGACCTATTGGACCAAGCCGCGCTTAACTGCCATCCAATCGTGGTCCAAGCCAAGTGTGAATACCAACGTGACTATTCAAAGTTAAATCGAAATTTAAAGTACAAAGTTTGTAAAGTAACGGCAGCATAAAGTAGATGATAACAGATGTTAAAACTATTATAGAGATTATAACAATTTTTTTCATTTGAATAAAAATATTTAAAATTAAAATTGATTTCAATTAATATTTGATATCAACACAGACTGCAGATAGCTCTTACCCGTACTTACTCTTACTCGCAGCTTTGCCCACGTAAATGTGGTTTTAAAAGTAATTGGCCTTCCATAGAAAAACTAATATTTTTTAGGGATAAAACACCTTGTCCTTCTCCGGTTTTCAGGGTACTTACCTGGCAAATTTCACTGAAAATGGTTGAGTAGTTTAGTCGTGAAGACTTCGGATTATAATATTACTGTGGGAGTGTGGGTGGATTCATATTAGTGTAGATAATTATGGAACACAATAGCAATTCAAATTGCGTTTAACTCTTTCCATGGGGATTGATACGTAGTTTAACTGTTATGTGATCAACATTTTAATGTCAACACCATTTAATCAACGGTTTAATGTATCAACTGCCTACTACATCAGTTAGTTATAAAATAAATAGTTTATACGAACGAGGTCAATAACTACATATTTGTGAGTAAATAGTTATTCATCATATTATAAATCTAATTAGACTTCATGTTTTAGATGGAATTAAAGTTATCTGCAATAACCGCCTATGTCGCTTCAATGAACTTCAATAATGGTTCTACGCTCTAATAAATTGTATGATTGTTAAATCTAGAACAATTCTTATTACGACTTGTATAGTAGTTACACACAACTAGATGGATAATAATAATATGTAACAATAAAGTGTTAGTACATTAGGTATACCAAGGTCAAATGTTTTTGCTACATAGCATGACTAAGGCGCGTGCAAAAAACTTACGAGTACTGCTCCAAAGAGGCCATGCCATACATCTCATCATTATGTATTGAATTAGCAACAAATGCAAAAGTTTAGTGGCTAATAATAGATATAGATTAGCCGCCTTACTCATAAACACTATTTAAATTTAATGATAGGATAAAGTCTCTAGTCCTTATCAAGTTCAAATTTCAATTTTGATCTTTGAAAGTGACAAAGAATTTTAAGTAATTAACAAATTTAAACAACATTCACGAGTATGAATTTAAGTATTTATTCATGAATGTGCAAAATTTATATTTATAATATAAATTTACAACATAAAAACTATATAAAATATATAACATAATCAATTAATCAGTCGAATTATTGACGCACATTTAATGGCAGGAGATTCATATAACTGCTGTAGAAGTTTCCTGGGCAAAAGTTAACGAAATCGTAGAAAAAAATTCTCTGTATCCTGCGAATTAATTTTCTTTATGCCATATGAAAAGGTGTGCAGATATCCAAATAAATGGCAATACTTTAAGACACTTTATATCGCGAACTCGAAAGTTGTAGAACGAACTTTTTATTGAGGTTTTTTCACATGAGACTCTTCGGATGTGAATAAAGTAATAAAGTCCTGCAAGGTTGGCCGCGCACCCGTATCCTCCCTGGTGTTGCAGGTGTCCATGGGCGGCGGTGACCACTTACCATCTCGTGGCCAGTCAGCTAGTCTGCCACGTCCTCTAGTAAAAAAAAAGTCAGTGAAAATTTCGATAAATACAGTCCTAGTCGGTGAGGAAGACTCTCCAGCGGAGTTATAAACAGCACGATAAAACAGCAACTTCATACGTAAAGTACAATGCAACCAATACATGCCTGAATAAAAAAATTGTATTCTGTTTATGACTTTTAAAACATTTTCCATTTTATGTCATACTAAATACATATTTTTACGAAAATTATACATTTTTTTTATTAATAAAAAGTACCTTGCCCTTGACGCTTTATAGATTTTAAAAATATCCCAACATTTTTGTTTCAAACTAAATAAATAACAACGTGACAATTATGTTTATGTGATTTTATGATCAAGCAAATACGACACATGCGACCAGAAAATATATTATAAACTATTGTGTTTGTTGAAATAACAAACGTGACAAATTTCTGTTTCTATTCAGTTGACTGCAGCAAAATTGCATCATCATAAATAATGGTTGACGTCATCATCAACGAAATCGCTACATGACAATAATAACGTGCTTCTCAACGTAATGACATCAATTTTCAAACATCATTTTCATTCAATTGTTCTCAAAAAATACATGAATCTGGAAAAAATAATAATGATAAATACAAAGGAATTTAATTTAAATCAAGTAATTTAGATCTAATTATTTCCTGGTTCACATTATTTACAAAATAAATATTTAGTTGCTCAAAATTTTGGTAAAAGAGGTGGGTACAAATAAAATAAGAGAAGCGTCAGCATTGAAAAATGATAACAATTCAACCCCTAAAGTTATATTATAATATGTATGGACGTGAGTGACCTAGACCTAGTTGAAGCACTGGCGATACTCTTCTTTAGCGAGGTCCTCAACAGCGGCCATAGAAGTATTCGTCCTCAGGGCTGTCGAAAAGAATGCCACGGAGTCCAAGCTTCACTTTAGGAAAGGGAAAGAAGGCGCACGGAGCTAAATCAGGGCTACAAGGATGGATCTCTGTAGTAGTCATAAATTCTTGGGTAAGTTTTGCTTTGTAAGATGATGCATTATCATGATGCAAGAAAAGTGCTCTCAAACCCGTTTTAGGACGTTTTCTATTTAATACATCGAACACTTGGTAAACACACTTCACTGTACCATTGGGCGGTAATAATTTATTGAACGTCTAAAGAAATTGTCGCTAAATGGCCACCCGCAGAGAAGAATGTTACCACTTTAAGAATGTTAAGAATAATATTAAATATATTCCGTCCCTCTCCATTTTCGAATTTTATAACCATTTCACTGCATGCGAGCTTATTTTTGTTCAGCAGTCAGTGAATGAGGAACCTAACGCGAACAAAGTTTCTTAACTTGAAGGTGTTGGTGTAGAATTTCATGAATGACCGGCGATGAAATCTTAAGTGTCCTCTATATGTTTGTAGGTAGTTTTTGGGTCTTCGTGCAACATTTTCTTTACCGCCTCTATGCTTTCATTCGTTACAGAAGTCGTAGTACGGCCACTACTCTCACCATCTTACAAGGAAAATTTTCCTTGTTTAAATTGAGAAAACCATCTAAAAATTGTTACACGGGATGGTGCGAGGTCCCCAAAAGCTGATACTAAACTCAATTTAGTTTAAACCAACTTTAAAATCGTATACTTAACATCATTGCACGAAAATGTTCTCGTTCGAATTCAATTGTTGCATAGTATGTAATGTAAAATTAAGTAATGTAAAAATACATTTTTTTTTTCGTTTTGACTACATATGGCTTTCGGAATTGCTGTTTTAAAAACGGTACAGCTCAAATGAGTGCTCTTTCTGAAATTTGAGTATCACAAAATTTACCTAGTCACCCTATGTATGTATCAATCAGCCTTTAATGTCCCACTGCAGGGCACAGGCCTCCTCTAGTAAATCATTGGGGGTTTATAAGAATTGTATATTTACATTGAATGAATTTAATTCGTCTATATTTATAATGTGGTCGATAGAAGTCTTTACCAACTCAGTTTACATATTTTGTTACAAACTAGGTCTCTGTGAGATCCAGAACTTCTGTCCCGTACCCATAAATATCTGTCCCATAAATATGTATAATAATATATGCCTTGTTTAATAAAACTTTTTGAAAACTATCTCCTGTGTGGTTTAAATTAATAATAGTCTTTAATATTATTACTATTAGTAACAACCTGAAACCACAATGAAGATATAAGTGAATGTTATAACAGAAAATTCCACAGATACCTACTAGGGAAAAATTTAATAATATTAAATAGAAGAAAAGTAATATACATCTGGCAAAACAACTGAAAAATGATTAAGAACAACAGTTGAAACTAAAAATAAACACGAGATAGAAACAGGATTAATAGAAATATTTAAATCGAAATGATTAGAACATGAAACGAAAATCAAGTTTCATTCAGAGGTATCCAACAGCCACAAAGAACAATAAATGAACAAAGAACACATAAGTCCTTTACTATGAAAATGAAATCATAAACAAGACTGAAACAGCAACATCATAAACAAAACAAACTGGTTACTGTCGGGAATTGAAATGGGAGAGTTGAAACTGAGTCTTTATCAACTCCTCGCTTCAATAATTATTGAGTCTGTTGTACGTATTTCATCAAAACCATAAACTGGAAAACTAAAACCAATATCCAATATCTGTGAACACAGCTCTTCCGAAAGAAGCCGTTGCTTGGTCTGAATACAAACTTCTTTGAATAACAATACAATAATCATTTGAATAAATAATGTATATTAAGTTTCTCGGTTAGCAATCTCCAGATAAGTTAATGAATTTTATTATTTACTCGTTCCATTTTGTTATCAAGCAACTTGAAATTAGAAATTTTGGTAAGTGGAAGGGTACAACTTTATAGGAATTATATACTCAAACATTCTGAAGCCAAATGTTTCCAGAACAATCATTTATCCATTAGCAGAATCAATTAGTAGGTATTGACCCTATTTCAGTGCTAGAATATTTTATACCTTGCTATTTTCGGATTGGATACATGGTTTTTTTCTAATATAAAGATTAAAGAAATTGAAAGAATCGCCAGTCGCCAAAAGTTGCCAATGAAAAGAAGATATACCTATCAATGAAGGGCGACCTAAGGGTGATGATGACGAAGTACAATCTTGTAAGGCATTTATGTTATGAATCATACTATTTGTAATAATGAAACTTTACTCATAGTAATAAGCCCGCTGCAGTCCACTGTTGGACAAAGACCTCTTCTTGTGTTCTCCATCTGACTATGTTCCTTGATTCTTGCATCCATTTAGATCTTATTGTCTATAAATAGAGGAATGTTTAAATTAAATAGTTTCTAACAAAGATTAAATACATTTTCAATACGTAATTCAATAGTATCTACGTACTCGCAAAATACATAGTACGTATATATAGAAGCATCGAAGCCATGTGAATTTCAGAAATAACTTAATTAGCATTATAAAGAATGGTTGGTGCCAATACTGATTATTAGATTACGCTTGTAGACAAACATTTGTTACCATTGGTTGTTTTCTGACTTCTAAGCAATGTTAAATTATAAAAGTAGTTGAGAAATAAATCATTCAAAGATTTAAACATTAATTCTTTTCAAGAGAAATTAAATTGATGATAACTGAATATCGATTCTAAGGTTATATCCAATGAACAGACTACTTTTGAACTAATACTTACTAATTCTTGCCAATACTTTTGGAGTTAATTTAAAATTCATTCCCAACAAAAAAAATGTAGAAAATCTTTACTATTAATGCGCCAATTTATATTCAGTCACCTTTAAAACCGTCTTATGGAAAATCAATTATTAATGTGTACAAAACGCGAAGTTTAGTTATAACCAATTAATATATTAAGTCGGACTAATGTAATTTTTTGAAGCCCTAAAAGTAAACTGCTTTATGAGCACGATCCCATCAGAAGTTATCATTAATTACACTACGAGTATTAAGAATGTATATATGAAGTACAAGGAAATGTAGACAAAACCGCAGTTAAAAAGTAGTCTGTAAAATCAAAATACCGCGGTTGCCGCCCCCTGTACGGGCGAACTTCTGAAACTGCCTTAATTTAAATTGAAAACTATGAGTTCGGGCACAAAGAAATTGTTTGGTCGGTGCGTGCGGGCTGCTTCAAAGACAGCTGAGTAATTACGTACTTTATCTATCTTGGAAAAGACGGTAAATACGTTTATACATATTATACGAATATGTTTACCAAAAACCAAAGGTCTTTAAAATACCAAAGATGTTTTCATATTTAAGTATAGGTAATGCTCAATTCTTAACATAATACCTATTAAATAATAATTTGATTAAAAAAGTTATCTGCAATTTGTTTAGCTAGTGTAATAAAATCATTTTAAATAGTTTTATTAGAATAAGATAATCTAACTACATATAATATGACTATAATTTAATTATGACCCAATTTTTTTTTTTCAGAAATGATAGTTAAATAATGTTTAAAGCTCGGTCGGTTAAATAGATATTTTTTTCAGAAACAAACTTGTACTTAAAAACCATTTAGAAAACATACTATTATTATTTAAACAATAGTAGGTAGTGTTTTACATAGAAGACTTTTGCAATACCTAAAAAGTATTGTATTGTATACACAAGTCGTTGCTATTCCATGAACGTGGCTAACAAAACAAACCCATTCAATTAACTACGTCGGTCTGACGACCAATGGAGCCATTCGCGTAATGAAATTTCAACTGAAACGCGAACTGATCTGAATATACCGTTCATATGGGACAAGTACGTAAACATGCCATTAAAATAGTACCTAAATACGCAATGTTCAACCACACTAATAAAAACTCACTTCCATTCTCTAAATAATTAACAGAATTAGTACTACACCTACAAATACAGTTATTATATTAGATGTATATTCAGCCTAATTTCAAGAGAAACGAACCTTTATTGGGCGCATGCCCATATTCATAGTGCGCTCTACAAATTGAAACTAATTGCCACAACGAAGTGTTGAATCAGACCGTCGGTGGCCTAAATTGCACCTATTTACCCATTTAGGATGAGAACACCCACAGGCCACCTGTTTAGGAATGAAATTTGCGCGAGCCAATGACATGTTGTTTTATTAGAAGGCATCTTGATTTTCTTAGTTTTAACGGACTTTTTACGATACAAATAGAAAAATATTTTGTAATATTTATATCTTACAGTTTAAAACTATACATATAATTTTTTTCCTAACAATTCATAAGAAAATATAAAGCTTTTTATATGTGTAGTTTTTGGCAAAAAGTACTACTAAAGACACGCCACTTTAAAATTACCTAATCAACAACTAAAAGGTTCAATGTTGATTTTTTTCAACGAAACATTACACAACTGTGTCGAAGTGCCTGTATTGGTGAAAACACGGCGTTATGTTTCATTTAATTAATCATCCAAATTGATTTTATTGCTGAAAATATTTAAATTTTAAGCGTATGCGCCGCGGTCATCGATTGACAGTTTTTACATAGAAAATTGCCTGACCGAGAGATAGAGGCCTTATTTTTCTAGGTCCATGAGCAACTCTTCTCGAAAAATGTTGTATTGCGTATATCGAATGTAAATAACGCACGCCGGAAAGAAAACTGGAAGATGAAAATGTGTGTAAGCGATGAAAGTCGGAAAATTTTGAAGGTTTGTAAATCATTCGGGGGCATGGTGAAAACTTAAAGGTAAATACGTACTCAATACTGTCCTTATGCTACAAGCAAAGCGGCGGAAATCCAAGTGGAAGATAAATGGTCGGCGAAAAACCTGAAAAGTCGGGAAAATTTTGAGGAAACTGACATCATAATGTCCATGTCCGCCAAATTGTATATGCAATATTTATGATTTCATAAGCTTATATATGCATAAGGGCCGAAAAAAGTTCGGTGATTTTCCCTCAGAAAATGTCGAGCAAAAGTGCACTTCGAGAGATTGATGTCAGTATATAACAATCACATATGTCTGATATGTGATGTCACATATATCTGTCAGTATATGTCTGATGTCAGTATATAGTACATAATAACTGATGTCCAGTATCTATCTCTTAGTCGATAAATTAAGACCATCCGTATAAAAATACGCACAGTGAAGACACAAATTGATTGACAATAACTAATTGTATATACAATTAATTATACATACATTTAATTTATACTTTCCAACGATGCAATATCGCTATACAAATCGATATATTTATTGTCTTTGTTACAGCACTTAGAGCTTGTTGCCTGTTGTGAAAGAGCCCGGGCCACGGAAAGCGTGACACAGCAATATTTTTTATTACAAATCAATGGTATTCGATCGCTTTCCGGAACGCACATAACAAATTGCCAGTCAATGCAATGCTTTCATATCCATTTGCACGATTTGTTATTTTTTTAACATATACTTTTTCACAATTTACAAAAAGGCCCTAATTTAATCACTAGAGACTAATCATTAGAGAAGGTTAACTTATAAATCTAGCTTAGGTACAAAACATTTTATTTTACAGCGTTTTTACATTTTATGTTGTTACGAGTATGACTCCCTGCATAAAAACTGCATACAATGTTTGATGCAATCACAAATTAATTGGCCTTTCAACAATGTAACTATCTACCGTAAGGAACATACAGCCCTTAAAACTTATAGCTACTGAGCAGTTTCTTCAAAAGTGATAAAAAGTATTTTAATTAAATACATATAACGTTCAAAATACTTTATGCCATATAGTTTTATTGTTCATTTCCACAAGTTTGTTTTTAATTTTCCGCTTTTTGTACATTTTATATTGAGTTGTCTCGTATTTAATGGTTTGTTACAAATAAATAAAAAGGCAAACAAAAGCGTTTAATTGCACGCCTCTGAGACCTGACTTACAATATAAAGTGTTTAAAACAGAAAAATTTAAAAAGTATATTTCTACAAGTCAACATTAATCTACAAACCTACAAATATCGTCTATGAATTTTAGTGCGCATCATTTGTTTGTCTCCATGAGCCACAATTAATTTAACAAGCCACTTACTTATTAGTCGTTGTTCGTTAGTCTCATAGACCGTGGTCTTGTCATGTCGTGACACAACGAAACCTTCACAAAAGCGGACCTTGTCACAAGTTACTATTGGAAACGAACTCGTCTCAGCAATTACGGCAACGAACAACGGATTGACAACAAAAAACTTTAATAATGGACATAGACGAGGTACAGAACACTGCGGCGAGAACGCGAGCATGACAAAAAGGTAAATGATAAATGAATCTGAACAATTTTAGATTGCGCAATGCGTAATATTAAATAAGGCTTTGACGTCGCATTTTCCATACTCATAGTTGACAAGAGGGCAAATACATGGCTATATAGTATATGGCTACAGCCACCCATTCCATTCTAGAAAATTAGCTCATCATTATTTAAAAAAAAAGATTATATGAAGAATTATTAACATGTAATATTTTTTTTGAAATTGCCTCTTAGGTTGGCACTAAGGTCTCATACTGTGTAATTGTGAAAATACAATTAAGTTGGCATATTAATATGTAACTGGTTAAAATGCAAGTAAATCGACAAAACAATTAAAAGAAGCAATAACGACGAACCCTCAAATTAGAGAGTATAGCGGATTTTTCAGTAATAACAACACTGGAAGTAAAATTAAGTTTTAGGTCGAAGGAAGCGACGCAATCGTTTCAAACTTCAAATTTCTAATGTCATATTCCGTTTGTGCATTTAATTCTACCGTCTATTGGGCTGAAATTTAGAGCACTAAATTCACTCCTACTTAAGCCTGAAGCCATTATGATATTTCCCTTATATCTCCACAATTAGTCATAGATATTAAGTCAACAAGCGATAAATTAAGATGTTTTATCCTCGTTAATTTGATTAACCTTTAATTTCTTTCGGTAGTAAGTCTAATGGTCATGTCGACGTTCTTGAGGTCATTTTCATTCATTGAGATCAATTAGGGCAATTGTATTTAAAGGTTAGTTGCATACGTTATAAAATGATTTATTCTCTCAACATACTATCCATCGTGCCAGTACATAATTTCAACTCTCTATTAGATAGTTATCGAAATTCGATATATTTATGGTAAATAAATATTTACCCAAAGAATATCATCTACACTTTTTGTTAGAGCAAATCACGTTATTCGAATGATATAGTTCGAATCAATTTTCTTGGATTGCATACCAGTTCTACAATGAAGTTGTAATACATGTTTGTTGTAGTCATACTTTAGAAACCATTATCGCAGTCAAGTTCCATCGGTAATGCATTGCGCAAGAACTAAACACGAAAACAGTCATCCATATACATGAACCAGCCGTATGATTCTTAAGTCATACTTATTCTTTAGTAGATAAGAAGCTGGTTCAGTCACCTCGCGGGTTGCATAAATACGTTGTAATAAGATCCAATGCTTGTTGGTAACTTGAACTGCCCAAACGAGTATGAACTATCCTCTCCTGGGGTATATTCGATGGTGAACCAATTTCTTCATTATCAAACCTATTGTTTTTTTTTATAGAATAGATGGCAGACGAGCGGGCGGCCCACATGGACACTTGCAACATCAGAGGGCTTGCGGGTGCGCTGCTGACGTTGCAGAATCTTGTTCAATATTATTGTGACGTGCTATTGCTTTTGAAATATTTTTTTAAAATTAGTTATATTACTTTCTAATTTACATAATAGTCATTTAGTTTTCTTGTTAGCCAATTTGGTATTCGATCTCAAAAAAAAAATACGAAATCCGTATTTCAATTATATCGGGTAGTTTACGAAGTCTTGATAATTTATGATTAAAAAAATATCTAAAATATGTGCAACAAGTTTCTAATATTTACTGTTTAGGTATTCTTATATCTCTATCATACTCACGATTTTTATACATATGATGAATGTTTATGACTTTGTTTCCATGATTATATAAAGTTATTAGTGATAGCAGTGATCGCGAGTTCGTGCGCGTAAATTTAGAGTATGTGTGGTTAGCTTGATTCCCGTTGGAACTTTATAACTGATCTGGATAAAAAGAACCCTAAACATTAACTCGGCGCATAAACTATACCTGTTGCCAAGTTTCAGTAAACTCCGTTCAGTGGTTAAATTGTTGCGTGTCAGACAGACAGACAAAAATTACAATAATTTTTATTTTATGCTCTGTATCAGTACTTTACACTACTACGATTTTTTTAATTTTTAAAATAATATCAAATGTAAAGACTGTTTTGTTACAATTTTTATATATGTATATATAGAGTAATGTTGGGAAGACCTGCGTTTTGTGCTGTAAATTGTCGTTTTATAAATCACACTTGTTGAACTATTTTTACAGCATCTTGTAGCAATTATTAACACCATTTACAGTGTAAAAAGAATCGTAAACGGTCACTTTCAAGTGCCTCATTGTTTAATTTTTTGCCGTCTTATCATCACGCGATTGATTTCGTTTTGTTCTTAGTGGACATTATTAAAGAATTGGCACCGGCAATTTAAACGCTTTCACTAATTGTGAAACTGGTAGCAATGACCACTCGATTTTTTTACCTATGATCTGTTAGTTCTTTATCTGGTTTTATGTTTTTACTGCAGATTCTTGCGAGATAGGTTTTTCTTTCAATCTGTGACTAAACAGAGTTGAAAAAGATATATTTTGCAAAAAGGCTCTAAAAACTTGATACGTAGGCTATATATATGTTGGTAAGAGTTTTTTTTTATTCTCTCAGAAGTACATAATAATAAAATAAGTAATAATATAATTAAACTCGCAGAAATCAACAGAGCCCCAGATACATACTTATAATATATGGCTTTCAATTTATCCGTTATTATCGTTGTTCTTTTTCCTGCATATTTTCTGCTGTTTTAAAATTATTCTTTAGGTACATTTTTCTCATTGTTGGATTTCGTACAATATGTAATGGTTTCAGAAAGTGCTCTATGCCGTCGATGCTTGGCACTAATTTCTACGTTTCCATTGTTGTGTGCCTCTCTTTTGTGCATCACATGAATGAAATGACTTCGCGGGTTCCATATTTCGACTGTTACTTTCTTCTACGTAAAATTTTCCTTCGTATAATATAATGTTGGAATAAAATGAGAAACTTATTGAAACAGATGTTACAATCAGTCTCAAACATTGATGCTAACTACCACTCGTAAAACATATCCTCGAAAGATTTTTTAAAGTAAAAATATGTTCAGACTCCATTTATCATGAATTTAGACCTCGTTCTCGTAATTTTAGCGAGCTACACGGTAACATTTATGGTTTGTTAGGCTTATCTAACGCGGCACAAACAATTAACGGATCATAAATTTGTAGATACTGCTAATATGAGCGGCGGGCTCTAAAACTTTCTGACTACATACTGCACGTGCCAACAACAATTAACTCTCAGCGGACCTAAAGAACTGTTTTTGTTGAATCAACAACAATTTTCCGGCATTACGTCTGTGGGAAATGTAAAGGTGAAATTAAAAACGCGCCAACAATGAATGCATTAGTTAATACGTAGCATCCGGCTGCCTTTTTTCAACAATAGTCTCTGTTACCTAGAAAACAATAGCACATCTCACAAGCACATACACTGCTCTCGTCGGAAAACGCACATGCACAATTTTCCGAACGCCGGTTACGGACACTGCGTCGGTCGCGTCAAAGCAAAGGGAGGCACATACAGACAGTGCCTCTGCGCGCGATAGACTGACGGTTCTCGGGCGGACGGACTCTCCGGCGAGCGGGACGCGCGGCGGGCGTGCCGACACTCTGCGCGCGCATGCAACCTCTCTTTCTACCACACAGTGCCGAGGTATAGTTGTCCTGTTCTCACACGCTAGAGCACACCTTTCGTTCCTGAGACAGGTGTTCCTATCCCTGTGTGCGTCCAGATATGGCTGCCTTTGCTCGTATGTGCGCTTCCTGCGGCGGTGGATCGTTTTTTATGCCCGGCAGAAATTATAAAAAAGTAAATGGAGGGAAAATTAAATAAAACGTTTACAATGAAGCGTTTTCCTGTGCGCTTTCAATGATTCAGTGTGCGCTATTTTTCAGTTTGGGTATCATCGAGGCATTAGTACGGCGAGAGTGACTACGAGGCTTTTTACGGGTGTTTGAGCGATGTAGGCGGGCGTAATTAGGTACGGCGGAAAGGTATATTGATTGCGGTGACGCGGCTTTGTGGAAAAATCGATATTTTTGTATTAAAGGTGGCACGCGATGTGTCCGGTCCATGTTTAGGTAAACCTGTGCGTATCGATCGCTCGCCAACAACTTTCGACCGTAATTTATGGTGCGCACTATAAACTTGGGCATACTTACGATCGTTATCAATATCGTTTTAAATAAACGACTTTTATATACTATAAAAGTTCTTGAATATAACCATATTTACCTCCAGAAAAACTAATCTTATGGACAAAAAGTTAAGAAAAGTTTTCAAATAAAATGCACACCTAAAATATAAAGGTAAATCCAAGTCCACTTTACTGTTTCTGTTCTGAAATACAATTGCAAAATGCTTCACTCATTTTTCTTTAATTTTTTTTTAATCAGCCTACCTATGTGTAGATAGTCATGTTGAGTTTGTTAAAGCCACACAGACTTGTGGTAAAACTTTGTTCATAATTTGCTGACTAGCCTTCCCACCTGCGGCTATTCCCTTGATATTTTCACCGCTTAACCTCTGCGACAGAAAACAAACCTTTTCGGTCCTTTAACCTTATAGAGTCGAAATTTCCACTTTGTATTGAATATGTTTTTATTAAGCAAAGTTATTAAATAGATATTATGAGTATCTGTTTGTATTAAATAAGGAACGTTGTTAATATTTTTTTCTTCAAAACTGTGTGGATGGCAGCGAAGGCAAATGACAGCCTCAGACGTTAGCTTCACCATGGCACCAAACGCACTACAAATTAAGTAGGTATGTATCATCTCTATTTTGAGGTAGCATTCCTTGTCGTGTTACCCTAAGAGATATAGTTAAAAGAGGGTAATCAACTTCTACTAGAGTGGAAAGAGGTACGGTTTGTTTCAATAGCTTCTTATAATTTTAAAGAAAACCTAATACAAAATTTAAAGAGGAAAACTAGTACGATACTTAGAGTCTGTAAATGTCTGTTACTGTTAACGACGGAATAAATGAAAATGTAAAAAGCTAGGGTACTTGCATATGTATAGATAATAGTTTCGCTTGTATAGTTGTTTCTCTTTAGTGTCTTATAAATGTATGAAAATGTATGAATATCTCTTAATATCGTTAGGTTTACACTATTTGTATAATGTCCATTTTATAACTATGTATTGTGTAATTGATATTAAAATGATCCCTAGTGTGTCTTTTATTACCCTATTAGGATAATTATTGGTGAATAGGGTAAGTAGGGCATGCTAGGGATAAGTTGTGGGCGCTATGGCGTTCGGGAAACAACTGAGCGCTCCGCCACCTGGCGGACGAATATAATATTTATAGTCCTGAAGCGGGGGACGGGGTTACGTAAATATGTCGCGCAAACCGCGCACCCCGTCCACTCGAAACCGAACGTTATAGCGTCATGATCTTATTAGATCCCTCTTAGGCTAGTTTACATCTAAGTTTTATCTAATAAGAATCTTGTAAATGTATAACAGTGTCTTGTATGAATAAATGATCCCCCGCGGGGTAGCGGGAGGGGTACACATGTAGAAAAGTAGAAGGGGAAGCCAAAATGGAATAAAAGACGAACCATTTTGGGCTTCCGGCATTCCGATCAGCGGCACCACTCCGAACACTACAAACGGTCAACCAAGTGACTAGGACAAGTAGTAGAACAACAAGTACCTCTGCCCCCTGCCCCCGGCTCTGCTGATATTATCGAAGAAAAGGAAATAAGGCGTTATTATTGTACAACATCCCTATATATACAGTCCACATCCCCCGGCGACCTATAAGGTTGTAGGACAATACTGTCCTCGATCTGTTGAAGAGATCGCAGTAGACAAAAGTGTCCTCAACAGTTACTAAATTCACCAGCACCAAAAACTCACGGACGGTGTAGGAGAGGCGGTGCTTAGCACGGCGCACGCCCAGAGTGATACAGAGCGGGCACTGCCGCCGACTGGAAACAGTGGTCGGACGGGGCGATGGCGGCCAGGCGCAAGAAGCGGCGCCCAGGTAGAGCACCAGCGCCCAAAGAGCGACGGACTAGAGCTGCGGCGGCCGGCGAGAGTAGTAGCCCAGATGTGATGTCCAGGATAGCTCAGTCCCCGGAACAGGCGTGTGACTTTTTCCAAAACGTCTTCACTCGTCGCTCTCCAAACAAAAACTCTCTGTGCGGCGCCTTAGATTTTTCACTCTTCTTTTCCTTGACAGAATTCATGGATTTATCCATTTTTGGAATTTCAGATTTTTATCATCTCGTAAAGTTTCCAGCCCGTGCTATTCTTCGTGTAGATGGGTAATGTGTTACAGACGTTATAAATATTGAATACAGATATCAAAATACATAGTAAAAATACAGAGTATTGCAACTAAAATACAAAATACAATATAGAGTAAAAATATTGAGCTATTGCAACAAATGTTACATCCTTTTAGAGGTTGATGAATCTTACATAGGAATGTTCAATGTAATATTTGTTTGGATTCATGGGACGTTACATCGCCAGGATCCAATCGTGGTACTAAAATATATAAATTATACGAATGGTCAAATTAAAAGTTTTTAAAACTGGCTACTGGATAAGATAGAAAAAAAAAATGAATTTTGAAAATGGAACTCTGCTTATCAAACGCCATTAAATTTTCAAAGCTGTCATTTGCTTTTTTTATTTTTGGTGGCAATTTAATGAAGTGTTTGCGGAAAAAATAATTTAACAAGAGAACATTTTCATTCAATATTTTTTTATGACTTTCGTTCTAGTCTAAACCAGAAAAAAAGTATGAAAGACTAATGTTAGTGATAAAGCCCCATCCAGTGCCATTGTTTATAACTGGTTCAGTGAATTGAAACGTGGTAAATTTAAGTGAATTTAAATTTAAACTCATTGACAATGTTAGAGAAGGGCGTCCTGCGACGGCGGTGACGGACGAGAACATTAAAACTGTGCGGCTCATGATTGAAGCAGCCAAAAGAACGACATATCAGCAGATACGGGCATCATTAGGTGTTGGTATGAGTCAAGTTCAAACTATTGTATGGTATTTTACATGATCACCTACGGGTAAGGAAGCTTTGTGCTAGATGGATTCCTCACAATTAAAGTTCAAAAACACTGCCGCGTGGAATGGTGTCTCCATATGCTTGAAAAATTGGACAATGGTCAATCAAATGCTGTTTTTGATACAGTTTTGTAACAGGTGATGAAAGCTGGATCTACTGCTATGAGCCTGAAACTAAGAGGCAATCTGGTCTTTCCTTTCGAAGAGTTGCCGACGAATGTGAAAAAAGGACGGAGTACTGAAAAGAAGATGACTGCCTCCTTCTTTGGCAGATCGGTCCACTTTACTACTATAACTTTAGAAAATAAAAGTACAGTAAATGCGGACTGGTATGCTTGCCTTCTGTTTTGGAAAAGGCGTCCACTAAGCATAATGATCCTCCATCACGACAATGTCCCAGCTCACTCCGCTAGACAAACAAACCAATTTTTTTGTACTGTAAATATAATGTAATGTAAATAAATGTAAATGTAATAGTTATTGGGTCATCCGCCATACAGTCCCGACCGCAAGGTCGACCGCCCTGTGATTTTTATTTATTCCCTAAAATTGAGGATAATCTAAGAGGAATATGTTTTATGAATGCAGAAGAGGCAGTAACGGCCTTCCAAACGGCTGTTGAAGAGGTGCCTAAAGAAGGGTGGGATGAATGCTTCACACATAGGTTTCATCGCATAAAAAAGTGTATCGATTGTCGTGAAGAATACTTCAAAAAGCAATAAAACATCTTTATATCTGATCCCATTTTGAGATTCTAATAACTTTCAGTGTCACCCATGTATAAAGCGTAGATGACAAATAAAACTACCCATGTTGAGTACCTACTAGTGCGACACTGATTTCCTCTGCTGCGACACTGCGAAATAAAAAAGTTCATGCGTAGCAATTTTCATACGTGGCGACAATCTTAGGTTTAATACATATCCTTCCTTATTTAGCCTAAGAAGATTCATACAGTCTACCTGTATCTACACACTCTTGTTATGTTCAAGTCCGTCGTATGACCCTTCTTTCTTTCAAACACTATCATTTAACAACACACCAAATAATAGGGGTTAAAGTATGAAATTGCCGTTTTATAGTAATAGATACTTTGAATTGACATAAACCCTTCATGGTGTGAGATTTTCGAATGAAACTTTTTTCACATGATACCTATGAGGTTCGTGTTTTAAAAAATGTGCAACATTCGATTTTTGACTTTCAATTGTTTTTTTTATTCAGCTTAGACGGGAAAGATGGATACTTCGAAAATCCGAGTAATCTTTGAATACGCGTTCCGACGCGGAACTAACGCGGCAGAAACGGCTCGCAATATCAATGCTGCGTTTGGAGAGGAGACCGCTAATGAACGAACCGTGCGTTTTTGGTTTAAACGCTTTCGTAATGGAAACTTAAAAAAAATGGACAGACGACCTCATAAAGGTTGCGGGCACCCGCTGGATGCAGGTCGCTGCCGATAGGTCTAAATGGCGGACAATGGGGGAGGCCTATGTCCAGCAGTGGACGTCCAAGGGCTGAGAAAGAAGAAGAAGAAGAAGAATGGAAACTTCGACTTGAAGAACGAACCACGTGGAAGACCGCCCACACAGGTGAATAACGCTGAATTGAAGGAATGCTGAATGGTGGAAGCGGATCCGAGTAAAACTACCCAGGAATTAGCGACATGGTTTAACGTTACCTTACCTACAATATTGACTCATTTGCATCAAATCAATAAGATAAAAAAATATGAAAAATGGGTGCCTCATGATTTGACTGATCTGCAGAAAGAAACGCGTGTTGAAACTTGCGTTGCCTTGTTGAATCGGTACAGAAATGAAGGAATATTGGATCGAATTGTGACATGTGACGAAAAGTGGATTCTTTACGATAACCGAAAGCGAAAAATGCAATGGCTGACCCCAGGTCAAACGCCGCAACAGTGCCCTAAGGCAAAGCTTACCAATAAAAAGGTAATGGTAACTGTTTGGTGGTCTATTAATGGTGTTATTCACTATAGCTTTCTCAGGTCTGGTCAAGCAATAACAGCAGATGTTTACTGTGCCGAACTTCGAACAATGATGGCGAAACTAGCAGTGAAACAGCCCCGACTCGTGAATCGATCTTCACCATTATTGCTCCATTACATTACAACCTTTTTTTGGACATCCATACGTATATAATAAAAGGACGGATCAAACTACAAACGGATACAAAAGTACTGTTCGCAGGTACGCACGCGCGATTTCCATGCAATTCAGTCCAAACACGTTCTATGATGTTGTATATAAAACTTCAGATGATGTTAAGAGTTTAATTTTAAAGTTACTACACCGTACAGTGCGGTCAAGAAGACTCTTTTTATAGTGCGAACCCGAATGTTGTGAAATGCTGCCAGTCGAGGTTTTTCCATTACGCTACGATATGGGGCTCTTAAGGGAGCCGTGAACAGGATTCTGCAAGGCAGCGCAAGCCAGGGGGCTTGTGCTGGCACCAGGGGGTGTTAAAGGTGTCCATGGGCGGCGGTGACCACTTACCTTATAACGAAACGAAAACGAATTAGCGAAAGCCTATGTCACTTTGCATTCGGAAATTAGAAATAGGCAAAGCGAATAAACAACGTTTATTCTTTTTCTTTTATCCAAAACTTCAAATTTCGAGCTAAATTTTCAAATTTTCTTAAATTTTTCTGGATTGTCAATTTATATTATTTATTTATTTAGAGCTTGTTCAGATGGGGCATTTTACTTGTGAAAGCCCTCGCACGTACACCTGACATTTACAAATGAAGGGTACTTGTAAATAGTTTCTTGGTGCCATAAAACTGTTAGTTTATCACGGTACTGCATATTCGCTTAAGGGTAGTTAGGTAGAATTGATACTCGTTTAATCGGTTTAAATCTACATACGTTAATTTATACATCAAAATACACTTCTGCCTTTATTTCCAAGGAGGGCAGAACAAACTACATATTGAATTCCTTGTAGTAATTGTGTCATTGTTGATCAGTAGTATATTTTATTACTAGTTGTAAACGATATACTCGTATCTTAATAAAAAATTGCCACATTAGTTGAAGACTACCTTGAAATGTACTGCATTTCCCACTTTATGTTATTTCGCTAATGTACATACGTGTTTCGGTAGTGAGTGAGATGTGCCAGAGCCCATTCCCATCCTATCCCTCCCCATTTCTCCAAATCCATTCATATAGCTCCAAAAGAAGGACGCAGGGCATCCGGGGGCATGTCAGCATTTGTCATTTTGGACTGATGTTGGCATGTATCGAGGATGTCCATGGGCGACCGTACCACTTACCATCAGGTGGACTGTACACTCGTCTGCAGTACATAAAAAAAAAAAATCTTAAAGAAATATTAGTATCTCAGATTAAACAGTTCTGCCAAACTGTAAGCGCAGTTTCTTCGCGGAGTAACTCTCATATTTCAAAATTTACTTAGTACAGTATCAGTCAGATTACAATGAACTTAATCTAAATATTTTTAATTTAAATGTTAAATATTATAATTACATTAATAGTTTTAAAATCTATTGCGCCAGTGTATATTATATAACTGCGTGTATATAGTGTCTGTATATTATATAAATTTTATTTATTTCTAATATTAATATTTGACCATTTACTCGTATATTTGGATAAACACATCACTAAACAGAATGTTCCATTTGTCTGCGTTGTAGTTACAAGGACTTTATGAGATGTAGCTAATCATTTTGCACAAAATCTAAACAACATATAAGTTAACATTATTTACGACCCATTAGTACATACATATACATATGTCTAGTACTCACTTTCAAAATAAATGCGCTTCATTTCAGTGAAGATTTTTGAACAAAAATTATTTTACAGTCCGTGTACTCGTACTATCTCCGATAGTGAATTTTGTTTTTATAGAAAAAGGCGGCAGACGTGTATACAGTCCACCTGATGGTAAGTGGATACTGTCGTCCATAGACATCCGCGATCCATGCCAACATCAGTCCAGAATGACAGTTTAAGCAGATTAAGGAATGGGTTGGGAGAGAGGGTTGGGGAGGGATAGGATGGGATGGGAATAGGCTTTGGCATATCTCACTCACTATCGAAACACGTACGCACATTGGGGAAATACGACAAAGTAGGAGATGCAGTAAATTTTAAAGTTTTATTCAAGGAAAATGTTTGAGTTCCTATAGTACTTAGAGCAAGTGACCTGTCCGCTAATTTCGTGTTAATAAACCGTTTCCAGTTCATCCATGGCAATGAAACAAAATGCAATAAATAATACTTTCTGAATAACAGGAATGTGGCCCTTGGAACAAGACGCCTTTTCGACGAAGCTAAGTGAGTAACTAAGGATTTCTAGCCAAGACTAATGTGCTGGACCACTGAAACCTACTAAAGTATCTAAGACAATGCTAGAAAACGAGCTGTCGCCTGTCACATCGACCGCGTTGTCCAGAATAAAAGATATGAGATATAATTAAATGAGAGGCAAAAAATATTGAACGAGCAGCAAATCTAAGTTGGAGGGGGTTAGGTTCGGTGGTGACAAATTGACAATAAAGAAATAGGAATCCATCGACTTCTGACTTCCACTTTGAGACGATATAGGTTAGCCCACATGTCCACCATCACCTAATAAGCACAATATTCTTGATACTAACGTAAGAAGAAACTAAGTTTTTTATAATTTTTACTTAATCTCTGCACTACGCATCGTTTCATTAAGTCAATATGAGACAATACTAACTTAGTGAAGTCAATATATATTATCGTCAAATGATTATACTTAGTTGTGATCATTTAACGTTTATTCCAAAAACTAATTATTCGCGAACGTGTACTAAACCCAGCTTGACATAAATAATTTTATTTCATAAAGAAAAGCATATTAGAAAAAAAAGAGCAGTAAGAAAATTAGTATATTAAACACATATTTTCACTTTACACGAGAACGTTCTGAACTTCCAATGCCCTACAGCTACGCGAGTCGACTGCTATTTTTACTAAATGTTTACATACACCTCGCCTAAATTTATTCCTAATTGCCGGATTTTAATGATTCGAAATAAATCTAGTCGCGAATCTGTATTTTTAGAGAGACAGTATGAACAGAACGTTTGTTTTATTTTTGCATTTTTGCGTAAACGCATCAATCAAGATCACGGCAAGGTAGAGAGACAATAATTGTTATTAATACTGTGCAATTGGCTATTTCTTTCGTTATTAATCTCTTTTTATTGTCTCTACTTTGTGTCATCAGTTCTTTCTTTATATTTTTATTAAATGTGTCGCATACAAACGGAAATTTAATGATATTGAGTGAGTGGATACTGTAGCCCTTGGACATCCTCGATATATGGCAACATGGCCCGCATGCGTTGCCTACCTTGCGGATCAAGGAATGGATTGGGAGAAAGGGTTGGGAAAATGCGGAGGGATAGGATGGCATGGGAATGGGGCTCTCGCATATTTCACTCAGTATCGAAACACGTACGTACATTGGGGAAATACGATAAAGTAAGAAATGCAGTACATTTAAGAATGTAGTAAGTACATTTGCAGTAAGAAATGCAAGGTAGTCTTCTGTGAGAGAGGGGTAACATGGCCAGTCGAGTGCGCCCAGCGGCTGTGGGAATGCAGTATGCACACTCCCCCTACAAAAGTTAATAAAACTAAAATAACGTTACATGTTAAAACTAAATTACGAAACATCAAAAACAAAAGTTATTTCATTAGCGGCAACGCATTACCGGAGTTGACTTCGGTACAATATTTCACGAGACTTTGTCATCATAATGGTATTTCGTTGCGCCCAGATGTTAAAGCACTTAGCCGGTATTATTATGAATAGCAACGGAACCAGCGGAACTAGTACTTTGCGGCTTCCCGCTACAACTAGACGCAAATTAATGCCTGGGTTTTCAGCTTAACATTAATGTAATGCACCCAGGTTACGTAGACCAAATTGTAGGCAATCAGTAAATGTTACAGCGCGGGACGCGCCGAATTTTATAATTGAATTTTTGATACACTGTTTGACCTAGCACTCGTGACGAACACTTTATTTTTTAAATGTATTAATTTAATTACAACGTATGAGTGCAAATAATTCATCAGTTATTTGATCGCAGAATGCTAAAAAGGAATTCAGACATTATCGGTTCTGCAATATATTCCAACCATGTTCTACACATACGGCAATTTTAGGGGTTGAATTACAAGAAATTCCCTCTTAGTGAGTGTTCATGTCATAAAAGGAAACTACTGTCCAAATTTCATGTTTCAATGGTTTCGGCTCCTCAATGATGAATCAGTCAGTCATTCGGGACATTTCTCATTATGTATATAAATAATGTACGGCACTTGTTCGGCACTTGACCATTCGAAGAACTATTTTTGAAGAAGATCTTATGTCCGTTATTGGCAGGAGGGCAAGCAATATTTGCAAGGTAATTCGTCTAACTAAATGGACTGACAGTCTACATCTACTGTGTACAGTCTACTTACGCAAAGTTTTATAAAACTTTGGGTATATGTATGTACATAGTATACATGTATGTAGGTAGATTGCGTTTGTGTTACCAAAATTGTGTTTTATTATCAAGGGTATTAATATTAACTTTAGCCAATTATTTGCACATTTACATTTTTCTGTTTTTCACAATAACCACCTGAAATTAGTCCAGGAAATTGATTTTGATTGATTGATTGATTTTGTATAATATATACGAGGGGAGGTCCAAAAGTTTCCGGCCTGACAAAGAAAAAGGACACTCAAGTTCATGAATCTATTTTTAATTTTCAATATAGTCTTCGACTATTTGAACACTCTTTTCGGATCGTTTAATTAGCATTTCTATCCCAGCATAAAAATAGTCTGAAATTTTCAAAATGGGCGAAAACCGCAGCGGTCACTTCATCATCAATGGAAAATCTTCTACCCCTTAAGTTCGCCTTGAGTTTTGAGAACAAATAGTAATCACTGTTAGCCAAGTCAGGACTATAGGATGGGTGGCGAATTTCCGTGAAGCTTCCGCAACTGCAGCGGCGTGGGCGGGTGCGTTTTCATGGAGAAGCCGCACACCTTTGCTTAGTTTTCCACGACGTTTCTGCCTGATTGCTTCTCGTACTTGCTCTATAAGGTTAGCATAATAGCTTCCAGTCACCGTAGTATTACGTTCTTTTGTGTCTATAAGCAATATATGGCAATCCCAGAATATCGAAGCCATAATCTTTTGGAAAAAGGAATATGGTAAAGAACCATAGTTTCATCACCAGTAACAATTGACATTAAAAATCGTTTCCGTTTCTCTGAAAGGTCTTCAAAAGTTCCTTAGAGTACGTCACTCGTTCACTCCGCTGCACACTTGAAAGAAGTTTTGGCACCCACTTCGCACTAACTTAATTCATATGAAGATGTTCAAGAAGAATCCTAAGGACTGTGGTTTCTGAAAGCCCTGTCCTTGATGCTATTTCTTTCGTCTTTAGCCGTCGGTTGCTCAGAATTTCGTCTGTCCCTAATTTGATGTTGTTTGAAGTGAGTGCCTCTACGGATCGACCGGAGGGAGGTTCATCGTCTATAGACTCTCGTCCTAAACCAAATTGGTTACACCAATCTTTGACGGTGGAAAATTATGGAGAAGAATCCCCGTACACATTATCCAACCTTTGTTTGATATCGGTCGGGTTAACACCTTCCTTTGTAAGGAACTTAATCACAGAACGATATTCCCGTTTAAACATTCTGAAGATTTTGCGACTTCCTCTTGTATTGTGAAATCAACATCCGAAACTCTATACACTTAAAGAGATTACAAACACTTATCGCACGCGTTCTTGCCAGTATATCATTCTTTTATTTAAAGGCTTTCCACTTTACTCTTCGTTTATGTGATGTGTTCTCACTAAAAGATTAAATACAAGGTTCAAGGCTTTTCTATACACCAACTTTTCTATACACAACGCCTTTTCATGAATACGCTCAATTTTACTTGCACAGGGGCAATTGAATCAAAGTGAAGTGAAATATTGAAATATTAATCAGACATTATTTTTGTAACAACACGTTCTAGGTAAATGAAAAGAATTGCTTGTATCTATTTTTTAATGATTTTAATTATTTTTAGGTGGCAAAGATAATATTCAGAAAAAGACTAAAGATTGAGTTCTCTCAATCTCTGTTCCAGTTAGATGTTTCTTTTTGTTATAAAAAATGTGGTAAAGAAGTAAGCTATCCACCGGATGATAAATAGCTTACAGTCGCCTATGCCACTTGCAGTAGTTGCAGGCCTTTAGGTCAAGTAAGCTATCCTAAAGGACTGTGAATGTTTCGCCGAACTTTGGTAGGGTTACTTAAGTTAGTTTCCAAACTAGTGATTGGAGACAAAGGTAGTTGTGATTTTCAGAATCATCGCTTTTTAAGGAGAAAATACACGAATTATAATATAATTAAAATTTATTTATAATTAGGTGGGTACCTAATTATAAATAAATTTTAATATCCAATAAAGAAAATTGCTGGTAGTGGGTGGATGAAAAGAGTGGAAGATCATGGGTAGTGGCGATAACAATGAAAGCTGATGGTATGGTATAGTTTCTAATTACCCGATTGACTTCATATCCTTTGTTAGTTAGTTAAAAAATAAATTTTAACTAAAGAAAAAAATACTGTATTAATAGCATTTTAAAATACAATGCGCAAATACATTTTATAAAATATTAAAACGTACATATCAAACTCGCACTGCAGTACCTACGAAAATGTGTCAGTTGAATTTTTCAAATTAATATTTAGAACAGCGCGCCGGGCGTGTTAATAAACTTGTTAAAATGTTTTGTCAACAAAAACAACTTGATAAACCCACCTCGTGTGAGATAACCAAAAAAAGTATCTGCGTCATATAAAATAGATACCTTTTTCATTGTATAGCTACTGGAAGAGCTTTTATTTATTTAGATCGATAGATAAACTCTTTATTGTACAACACATGTTGCAAAAAGGCAATTTAAGTCAGTAATACGAAAAATAGTAAGAAGAAAACAGATAACAATATCAAACAAGAGATTTTTTAATAATTTCAAAATAATATAACTGAAATTGATTATTTTATTATACATATACACTTACTTCATATGCATATAATACGTACATGCTCACTCTTACATAAATACATAAAGCACGCATAAATATATGCATATTTATTTATTTAGACATATCATCAGCATATCATTAATATGTATGTATGTCAGTCATTAATATGTCTGTGTCACTGTATAATACAGTGACACAGACATATTAAATTAAGTATTAGAGTATGTATTAATTAAAGTATTAGACTATGTAAGCCCCCTGATGTTACAGATATCCATGGGCGGCGGTGACCATTTACTATCATGTGGCCCGCACGCTCGTCTGCCATCTATTCTATAAAAACAATGTATAATAGATACGTGCAGTATTGACAAAATAACTGTGTTATTATAAAAACATTCAATTACAAATATAAATAAAATAAAATAAAAAAATGAATTGTAAATGGTATTTCGCGAATATTTCGCGACAAGCTTTTTGAGAACAAATAATTCAATATAAACTTATTTTATTCGTTTTAGTATATGGCTTGCATAAAAGCTTGTTTTTTTTAAAAAAAAGTTTTTTTATATTATTTTACTTACACCTCTTTAGTTAGAAATATTTCTCAATCTATCCATTTCAAGTAACGCATCATTACGGTAGAAAGTCATGTTTTGTTTTGCAAAGCTTCATGTGCATGCTACTAACCGTTGAGAAGTGCCCTCATGGGGAGACAATCTTGGCTGCAGCATCAGTTCATGGTGTAAATCATGTTTAGCTATCAAAATTAAACCTATATGCAAAGTTTCGTATCTCTGCTACTAATCGTTGAGGGTTGCCCTCATGATGAGACAATCCAGGCTGTAGCATCAGTTTATGGTGAAGATCATGTTTAGCTATCAAAATTAAACGTATATGCAAAGTTTCGTATCCGTGCTACTAACCGTTGAGGAGTGCCCTCGTGAGGGGAAAATCCTGGCTACAGTATTTCTATTATTTTAGTGTATTGTCATCAGAACTGAACAAGCATGCAAAATTTCAAAGTCGTAAGTTTAGAGTAAGTGGTTCAAATTTGGCTTGCAAGATTTGTCCCAAACATATTAACTAACAGGTGAAGTTAAATAAAAGGTTTTAAAAAGTAAATAAAAACAGAATTAAGACCGAAGAATAGAATGAAGAGGTTCCTACGAAATTTGAGGAGCGATGATCCCGACATCTCGTCTTCGACCCCGGACCACTGAGTTTCTACTTCAATAGGAGTTTTTAAATTATCATTATCTCGGCAGCGAAGAAAAATATCATAAGGAATCCCGCGTGTCCTAGAATGAAAAAAATACCTGTGGCAAATGTACGCACGCAACCAATACGCACTGGGCCCGCGTTGTGGATTATGGCCCGAAACCTCCCGACCCTACCCGAAAGGTAAGGATTGTGCCATACAGAGGAACGTTAAGGTTGATGTGGAATATTGAAAAATTACATTATAAATCGGTGCAAATTGCGTCTAATCGAATAAAGATTTTGGTACATCCAATATTATTTTCACGTCATAAGATCTAAATCACAACGAATATGAAACTTGAACCCCGATTATTCTCGCTAAATTTTCCGTAACGTCTGACACGTTAGAAAACATTCACAGTTTGCAACGAGTGTAGCAGTGATTTTAATAAATAATTATCCCTCTGCTTTTCTCGGATAAGCAGATACGAGCTTAATTCGTTAAGTACACACTGTTAAAGGGAAGTCGCTTTACATTTTTATTACTTTAAATTCTCCTTGCTTCAAATCCGTACCCTCCGGCGTGTTTATTCTTAGGAATGTTGTGAAAGAGATAAAAATGCAAACAGCATTTACGGAATTGAATATAATTGTATGGATGTTTGTGTAAACGAAATATGGAGAGTTATGTAAAAAGAAAACTCTTATTAAGAAAATTTATGTGAGAAAAGTCAAGACAACACTAAAAAGTACGTATGTACAATATCTGTCAATATAATATGGCACGTCGTACTCGTATATTAGTAAGAGACAATTAGCTATTCTCATTTGTATATAGCTGAATAACACCCCCCCCCCCCCCCCACCCCCTTCGCGTGAGGCGTCTTCAGTCAGAAATATAAATCGCTTTCGAAACATCATGTAATTGTATTTATATGTCAATATGAAAAGCGATTTTATATACAAGAGAGGTTATTTCATATAAATTTAATATTTCAGATACTGGAAGCGTCCAAATCTAGTTCGACTGGAATGACAGCTGTCAAAGTGCCTGGAATAGTGCTCTATAAAATAATTAATATATAAAAACTAAAAATCTCGGGTACACGCACGTATTTTTTTATTTGTAGTGCATAACACTCAGTCGATAAATAAATACATTACCTCGATTTGATCATTATTGTCCCAGTAATATCCGAGGCTGTCATTTTAATCAATCTAGATTTAGAAGACTGTAGTACGCCCAATTTTATCAATGAATACACCCCCATGTGTGGGTAAGGGGGGGTTCCCCTGAATAACAACCATTTTTATTTTTAGTTCGGCGTATTCCAGGTGTGTGTTGAAACTGCAATATCTTTAGAAGTTGAAGTGTTATCGACGTAAAAAATGGCATTTAATAGACAAAAGTGTAATCTATTTACTACTTTAAGATATATTTTTTCCACTAAATTGTTATGGTAATAAGTAATTTTAGCACTCAAGGATTTTGGTACCATAAAATCAAGAATTATAATAGGATGCCGAATAAAATATTATGAACTAGTAAATCAACAGTTCCTAAAATTTGCAATCTTTTATTATTTCGTTCATTGAATCAATTCTAAGAAAAAAATAGTTGTGTTACCAAATATTCCGTTCCTAGAACCCGTATTGCAAGCTTTAAATTAGGCCAGTCTAATTAAAAGAGACAGCCGTGTTGTGTCCCGTCTTCTCCTTATATCACCCGAACAGTCGCGCTACAATTCTCACAATTCGCAGCCGGCACTCCTAAAAAGCTGAAGCTAATTGCAGTAAGATACCGTCCTTTGCTAATACGATATGTGTTACACAGGGCATGGCTGGCCCACCGTACATACAACGCAAATGACTATTGACCACAAAACAAACCCGGCCTTAAAGAAGCGAATTAGGGTCGAAATTTGAATAGTTAAGTTAAATTTTAGGCTACTCCTAACTCAAGCCGCCCTAATGGAAATTGTGAGCCGTGCCCGTGTCGTTACGCGCTGCAAATGTACGTAATGTGTCGTCAAAAGGGTAAAATATACTTTAGTAGGCCGTGATTTCATTCGTAGCGAGGGGCTTACCGACTTTTAAAAGTTTCTCCATAAAAGATGTACATCATTCCGCCGAGGACTGTCCGTCGATGCAAGAAGGTCGCATTCGTATGTTGAACGTTATTTTTACAAATTACCGGAGATGTACTTACTTAGTTCATTTCGGCTTTTGTCGTTTTGAAAAGACACTCATATAGCTAAACATTCCGTATACTTACTTATACAGGCTGTATCCAATCTTGTCCTTAAACCTGAAACTATGAATTCCATTCACGATTCAGCTACTCGATTCACGAGTTAATTCACATGAAAATTTTACGAAACTTTCTTAACAAAATCTGTTTTATTTTTTGAGATTTTACTAAATGCAAAGTCTAAAAAAGGATATTTTTTCAAATGATATTACACGACAGTTAACTTAGAATCATGAGCAGAATCCATGGTTCAGGTTTTGTGAAAAGATCGGACAATTTTTTTAATCAATGGATGGACATAAGCAATTTATGAAACAAGTTTATTTTTCATGCCTTTATTTTAATTGGATTTCTTACCACAGGATATTTTATATACTAGGTTGATCAATATATTTATTATCAAAATACAAATATATATTTTAGGAAACGTATATCTAAATTGTATTTATTTTTCAACGTAATCACCTTCTAATCAAATACGCCTTGAATAACGTTTTGAAAGTTGCTCAATTCCCTTGGAAAAAAAGGCTTGATCCTGGGTATCGAAAAAATACTTTAAGCGCACATGACCTCATCATCTCCGTGAAATTTTATACCACGCAAGTGTTTTTTTAAATTGGTAAAAAGGTGAAAATCACTAGGAGCTAGGTCCGCAGAATATGGCGAATGCTGCATCAACTGAAACCCAGCCGTTTGGATGGCAGCGGCTGCAACATCAGACCGATGCGCAGGTGCAATGTCATAATGAAAAAGCACTCCAGCACGCAATTTTCCACGTCGTTTTTTTTTTATTTCCTCCCGTAGCTTTTTGATCAATGTTGCGTAATACGAAGAGTATTAATCATTTATTGGGGCTGTCCTTTAGTTAAATAATCGATCATAATGATACTTTCCGCATCCCAGAAGACCGAGGCCATTATCTTGCCAGCGGACGCAGACAGAGACCTTGAATCTTTTGAATCTGGCGGGGAGGACGATCTTTTCTACACCGTTCTTCGTCTCCGGGTCAAAATGGTGAACCCACGTTTCATTAACGGTCACGAAACGTAGTCGAAAAGATTCTGGGTCTCAGTCAATAAATGCCAAATTTTGCTTTGAAATGTCTACTCTTGCTTTCTTTTGTGCGTTTGTTAACACTCGAGGAACCCAACGCGCGGCCACCTTTTTCAGTTTTAAGGTATGAGTTGTTGTCCTGAACGAAAGCTTCATAATCTCAGCTAAATGACAAATAGTCACACATCGATCTGTCTTAACAATTTCTTCAATTTCTTTAACGTTGTCTTCAGTAGCAGCGGTTGTTGGGCGCCCACAGCGAGTCTCGTCGTTACAGACGGTTCAGCCGTGTTTAAATTCCGCGCACCAGTATGCTACTGTAGAATAAGACAGAGCATTGTCTCCCAAAGTAGACTGCAATTCTTCAAAAATACATTTCGTAGAAAAAATTTTCAGGCAGATATATTTAATAACCGTACGAACTTCGATTTTCTCCATTTTGCACACTAATAAAGTTCCCGCCAAATGTAAACAACGAAAAGAAATATTGGTGACAGTTTGTTTTTTAATTCTTTTGGCACTGGCTATTACTGAATTTGAGATTCGGTGCATTCCTATAATTTAATGTAAAGCATCCGATTCCAGAAACTAATTGATCAACCTAGTATAATAGGACTGAATTTTGCATAATTTCATTCTAATTCAAATGGTAACAAATTCAAATTTTGTATAACAACAAAAGTTAAGAACGAATCATTAAGTCTTTGAAGAAAAAATGTCGAAAATAAATAAAGAGTATCAATTGTAAGAATTTTAAAAATATCTGTCAGGATTACAATGAATATTTTCTTAAATGTATTATAAAAAATAAACAAGTGCGTTTAAATGTAACGCTTTTATTAAATTCTTTGTGTATTTTATTAAGTGAAGGAGCCGACGAAATGCTCCGACTTGCAAGGAAAGAGAAAAAAAATTAAAAAGTTTCACGCTTCTTCACTGAAGAATTTTATTCATGTTGAGTATATTGTTTTCTGTTTGAGAAAATATTTTCACAGCAAGCTTTGATCAAACGTAATTAACAACCTAAATACTTATCTACTTAAATACATATATCCATGCAATTTTTGTATCATATAAAATAATCGTAATACTCTATCGTAATTATTCATATTCTTATTTAAGTAGATACGTATCTTTTAAGTAAATTTCGAAATCCTCTTACGGAAACTTAGATTTTTGAATGTCCAAAAAAATCTCTTATATTTCGACTAAGGATGACCAACTGAATCAAAAATACGAATCAGTTTCGAGTTTATACTTACATATTAAAAATTAAAAAAAAATCTATTCTACGCGTATGCATACAAACTATATGTCGTTCGTTGGATGAGGCTCACGAAGGTCTAAAATATTGTATAAAAAAAATTATAAACGTACGGAAAATAGCAATATCCACTTTTCAAACTGGATCCTGCCATCGACCTTATATTGATAAAACGTCCTGAGGTAGCTAGCTGTTCTTTTTCAACCATATTCAGTTTAAGTTTTCAACATTTATGCTTCAGGATATCTTTCTCTTTAGAATTAGGAAAACAAACACTAAGCATAAAATTGTAAATCAAAATACATTACTGTTGAAGGTAAGGTAATTTTCAGAGGTTTACACAGGACCGGACTTAAATGGGCGGCGGCTGCCTAAACCCCCAAAGCCCCCCATGCAACTTTGAATATCTATTTCTTAACTATCTATTTCTATTTATTTTACTATTTTCTATTTCTAAAAATAGGACGACTAAGCACTTTAGAAAATCTGTGCTCTTTTGTATGTAATAGATCTTTAATTAAATGATAAAACTATTAATATTTTGATAAAGTTCATACAAGATGGCGACGTGATGGCTCCACTGAAAACCAGCGCTGTGGTTCACTGCAGCTTATGCTGAATTGGAGTCCATTTCCAGCATTGCATTACACATCGGCACGATTGTACTCGCAGGTACTTCCTACTGTACCTAATGCAGCACTTATTCTGTGTATATTTCTATCTTGTATTCTCTTTATATTACAAATTATTGTGTGTTGTGTTGTCCGGAATAAAGTGTCGTCTATTGTCTAACAATATTTGATACAGTAGATCACAAAAACTACGAAGTAATTTTCAATACCTGGTGTAATTTTTCATGTGTTTTTTTACTATTTTTTCAGATTCACTTCAGATAGATACTGGAAGGACATACTCGTAGAATCAATGTAAATTAGACCCATTTGACTCCATCCAACGACGTGCTGTTCGTATTATCAACGATCCCACTCTCACGGGCAGTTTAGAACCCCTCAGCGTTCGGAGAGACGTTGCATCTCTCTGTGTGTTCTACCGCCTGTACAATGGGGAATGCTCTGAAGAATTGTTCAATATAATTCCCACCTCCGGTTTCTACAACCGCACCTCCCGTCACAGAAGTGCGGTCAATCCGCATTTCCTAGATACGGAGGTGTCGCGTACTGTTCGGTCCAAAAATTATTTTATATCGCGAACCCGTAGGCTGTGGAACGAATTGCCTCAAGAGGTCTTCCCATTAAATTACGACACGGGGTTCTTCAAAAAAGCTGTGAATAGGATTTTGCAAGGTCGGCGGCGCGCCCGCATACCCCCTGGTGTTGCAGGTGTCCATGGGCGGCGGTAACACTTACCATCACGTGAGACCGCTTACTCGTCCGCCCTCTTCTCTATAAAAAAAAAAAATGTAAGCACATCTCGCATCTTCGAACCGCCGACGAAATTGGCAAAGTCGCTGGATGATTTCAACTGGATGTTGGATTCAACTTTCGTGAGATTGTTCACGACGCGTCGATTTCAGAATGAACTTAGACAAGATTTTTTAAATTTAGGATTTATTTACTAAAGTACGGTCCTAAAGGACCTAAATAGTTAAATCTGATATCTAAAACTTTGTTTCATGCATGTCATATAAGCGAATAAGCAGAGCTTACCATTTACTAATACTTATCTACGCTAAGCCTACGCTAGCGCGGATGAAGTCGCGGGCGATCACTAGTGTTGTAGAAGCTCCTCATATTTTACAGCCGATCGAAATCATTTTTATACCTCTATATTTTTTATACAGACAATAATTTTTCATTTTTTATAACCAATGAACACCACTAGTTTCATGACCATAGCAAACGTAAACTTAAAGAATTTTGGCCAAACATATATTACGTTTAGATTTCAAGAGAATCTTTTCACAAAAATACTACTTCGGTTGCAAAGGAATTCGGTGGTAAGCAAAGGAATGGCTCTGACACGTTCGTTCGTACGCAAAGACTTCGTCAACCCGCCTACGTGATATATCAATGACCTACAATTCACAGCCTGGAGTATTTTGCTGATTTTAAAACTCTAGTCACGTGCAGAAAACATTTTGGACATCAGTAATACTGTATGTACCTACAGTTTGCTGTAAATCAACAACTTCTTTTGCAAAGTTTAAGGGCTGGGGGGGTTACACAGGTTCTTTGATATCCCTATCTATCTTGTGTAAAAACGTCCAACCTATATATACATTTCGTGTCATATTTTTTTTATAGAAAAAAGGCGGCATACGAGCATACAGTCCACCTGATGGCAAGTGGATACTGTAGTCTATAGACATCCGCGGTAAATGTCAACATCAGTCCAGAATGACAAACGTTGGCATGCCCCCGGATGCGTTGCCTACCTTTACAGATTAAGGAATAGATTAGGAGAAAGGGTTGGGAATGGGGAGGGATGGAATAGGATGGGATGGGAATGAGTTTTGGCATATCTCACTCACTACCGAAACACGTACGTACATTGGGGAAATACGATAAAGTAGGAAATGCAGTATATTTCAAAGTAGTCTTCTGTGAGAGAGAGGTAATGTGGCCAGTCGAGTGCGCCCAGCGGCTGTGGGAATGCATTCCCTTCTCCACCTACAATATATATCGCTATATAGTATATAGCTATATCCTCATGTATCGCGGCCTAAGAACTAAATGAACGTATCTATAAAAAAACATAATTATAATATATTTTTTATATAGAAAAAAGGTTTCTACTTAAACGGAACCTTGAAACAACTATAAATAGTTAGAGAAATTTAACCAAAGTAACGGTCGCTATGCTCAAAAACGTCACAACTGAATTTCATGTGAAAAATTGTAACAATTTTATGTGGATTAACTGAGAATCATGAACGGAATGAAAGGTTATTTCAGTTTCCAGGATAAAAAGTACGCTGCATAAAAGGTTTACAGTTGCTAGCGCAATAACAGCGTGAATATATTATTTATTAGATACTAAATTAGAAGCCAAATATAAACCTGTGAAGGGCAAAGTTGCTACAACTGGCCTGGCACCGGCCAATATACGTCTAAGATTTCTCTTTAAATATTTAATCATTCAGGGTCCGTTCCGATGTAAAAATGCGACCAATCAACATCGCTCAACATTTCGCATTGAACTACAGTTTCACCTGAGATTTTGATGTCAGAATTCATATAATAATTAATTAATTATTTTTATACCATTTAGCCACAAGGAGCAGCCCACAATTTCTGCTTACACTACCAAGTGGTGCTGTTTTTATCTTGTAGCAGTTTGTGACTGAAGTTTTTTAATAACGAAACATGTATATTATTACTTATGTATACTATTATTTTAGTCATGAGTGCTAAAATTTACCATAAGGAATTTGGTAATTACGATAGAACCTAAGTATTGTAGTATTTCTTTATGCTTCCATACCCATATCTCTAAGTGTTATATCACTGTACTTGCATTTATCTATGTTAAAATTTTATATATATTTAATAAAGTATAATATAAATAATAATTAGTTATAAAGTTTCAAATCAACACATCGCAAGATTATGTAGTGTCGGAATTTTTCGAAATTCTAACTCTAATTGGATTTCATAATTGAATTCAAAGAAGAAACCGTTATCGCCGTTTACAAATTGGTCGTATACATATTAAATCATACTCAATCCTAAACCATTCGTAAAATATTAAATCACATGCAAGTGACTATTTAATTAACTTTTGTGTATAGTACGTATGTATGTGTACTCGCACAGTGCACAACTGCACACCCACTGCGCGAACCTGGTTATGTTGCCAAAAAGCCTATTAGAGCTGCGGCCGGTCCTCGCATGATAAATGTAAAAAAGCAGCCGCATTGCAGAACAAAAGGCAACAATTTGCCAGCCAACGATATGGGCAACATAATGATGCCACAAATTACATTAAAATTAAGATAAAACGTGTTCAAAAACATATTGTTCTCATTAACACTGATTGATATATGTATATTCTTTGCAATATAGGAGAGTTTGGCTTGTAACGAAACTCTTGCGAGTATTGTCTCTTACTTGCTTCTCTATTTCTCAGAAATGCGATTCTGCAATTCAATTTCTCATAATTCTCCATGATATTTTTCGTTTTCAAAGTTTCAAATTATCTACGAACATCGAACGCCAGGCTCTTTGATTTATTTGTTATCTATCGTTTAATCCGTTATCCCTACAGCTCTCCGCAAAAACCTTAAGTATCCATTATGTATATTTTCTTAAGTATATTAATGCGTTTGATCGCTGTGTTAGCTACACGTTTTAAATGAAAATACCTTAATAAGTGTTTTATATATTAAGTTCTTACCTGTGAAATTGTAGTTTTAAAAGGTTTTTTCTATGAAAATTATATATTTAATTAATCGAAGTATTATCCATTATTATCAATAGGTACATTATTATCAATCAAACTGCCATTTTAATGTTTTAGTCTTAAATTATGTTCAAGTTGTAGTCTGTGGCGATGTTTAGTTTTATATATTTTGTTATAGCCAAAAATCCGCACTCACAAAAATAGGGCGTGTAAAAGGGCATTAAGAATTTAAGTGCAGTTTTGCTAATTTTATAACCGCCATTTAATTCAGCCCAAAAATTAATCAAAGATTTATGTGCGAAATAATTCTTAAGTCTACTATACATGAGATTTATATTATCTCCTCTTGTTCAGAAATAGAAAGATGTTCGCTTGTATTGTTTGCAAACGGGTTATTTATCTAGTTCCATTCTGCTGATATTTCAGGGAAACACTCATGAAACTAATTGGAAAAACTCAGAAAATGACTTTTTATATCCGATTTTACCCGTGCATCCAATGAAGATGTTTCCAAAAAAAGTTTTAGATTCGGAAACTGATCATATTTGCTGTATCAATCAATGTTATCTAGAGAGCGATTTTTCTAACGGTGGATTCTATTTTCTCATGCATATTAAATGTACTTGTATCCAAGCTTTGTAATACCAAATTCAGTTCATTTAATCTGGTGAAAATGTCTGATAAATAAGCTAGTCTTTGCAACCACATGGAATCATTCAATAACTGTTCCAACTCAGTATTGGCATTGAGTTGCTCAACAAAAAACATTCCAATTTTCATATCTCAACGCAAATATCCTTGATATAACTTTTCCTCTGGATAACCAGCGGACTTTAGTGTGTAATAATAATAAGGTCTCGTGCTCACTGCTCAGTTCTTTACAAATCTCCCTAAAAATTCTCGAGTTGATAGCACGAGCCAAAAAAAAAATTACAATCTTTACGGCACTGCTAAGAGAGATGTCTAAGTTTGTTGGTATCTTTTTACAAACAAGAGCCTCTCGGTGTATTCCACAGTGCGTCGATTTTGCTTCTGGTGCAACGTCTTGTATGCGCTTTACAAGTCCTGAAATCTACCGGTCATTGCTTTGGACCCATCAGTGCATTTTTTTTTCAGTGCATATTCCCACACATTTAGAACAATCTAATTTATTTTCTTTAACAAAACCATCAATAATGGAGCAGGGGGATATATTGTGGCCCAGCGCGGGCTGTCCGTTAATCAGCGATGCGGCCGCAACTAAAAATCATCGCTTCGACTTCTGTTGTAGCATATGCTGAATTGCGGCCTTTTGGCAAAGTAGTAGTAACAATAGTAAAAATGTCCTCTCCTGTAGTACGATTTCGAAGGGAATGATTAAACAAAAACTCTTCACGGACCTATTTGGCGTATAACGAACATACACTAAAAGTTGGGCCAAATTAACTACGTCTGTAGATTCATTGAGTTTAATAGCAAAATAATCGCTGTGTAAAATGAGTTGAATCTGCTGGTGGTGGATATTAATTGACATGTCCTCAATAAGACGATATACTGTATTATTTGAAATGCGAATGACATGACACTATTTCTTTTGCGGCTGGTTACACAAGATTTTTCCCAATAGTGTGTGATTTCCCTTCCTTAGCAATTAAATAACTAACTATATAAGAGGCTCGTAAGACGTTGACATTGGTGTTCAGAGATAGTGCCTCAATTGCTTTTTGGTTTTGCTTCGGATCCTTCTTTTTTCTTTGAAAATCTCTATAGACTTATCATTGAAATTTGCATGTTTCGTTTCTAAATGGCGACGTAATAGAGATGGTTTTAATGAATGATTCGTTAGTATTTCAGCACAAATAACATAGTGACATCTACATCTCCTGAACTTGTAAAACCACACTGAATAAAACTGTCATCATATTTTCTTTTTTTAATTGATGATTCCTTGTTCTCATTTCTTTTCTTCTGCGTCTGCAAATTACTTGAAGATGGTGACGACATCTCGCTGACAAGTAACTGCTCTGCATTGCTTAACTTCTCTTCGTCAGTATTTTTGCTACTTAGTGGTAATCCAATCTCCTCAGGTTAGCATCGCATACCCCTGGGGGTACGTACGCGTACCACTAATTGGGAAACACTGCTCTATCACATTCTAATCGCCTGAGTGCTTGAGGTATTAAGGGTTTGATTCGTTTTATCAATTTAGGTAATGTTAATGTCAGTATACTCATTAATAACGTTTCGATATATAATAGGTCGGGGAGAAAGTCTTTTCGTATTTTGTATGTATGAAGTTGTGATCCAATATCTTTAATTGAATTGTTTGGTACCTGACTGGTTATGATACCATTAAAAAGGTAAATATTTAAGAAAAAGAAATAAAAAACTGTTTCCCGCCATTTTTCAATTGTTTTTCTGTTCAAGAAAATGAGTGAATCTAACGAAGAAATTCGATACATTTTAAAGTTTTATTACAAAAGAGGGAAAAATGCGACACAAGCTGTGAAAAAAATTTGTGCCGTTTATGGACCTAATGCAGTGTCAGTAAGAGTAGCACAAAGTTGGTTTAAGCGGTTTCAATCAGGAAATCTTAATGTTAAAGATGCAGTTCGCCCCGGTCGCCCTATTTTTTTTATAGACCAGTGGGCAGACGAGCAAGCGGTCCCACGTGATGGTAAGTGATACCGCCGCCCATGGACACCTGCAACACCAGGGGGTATGCGGGCGCGCCGCCGACCTTTCAAAATCCTATTCCTAAAGATGGGTATATAAGTAGTTACAACTTTGCCGATGAACTGGGCATTGACCACAAAACAGTTTTGCCTCATTTGAAAAAGTCTGGATTCCCAAAAAAACTCGATATTTGGGTACCACACGGGCTCACTGAAAGAAACCTAATGAACCGTGTACTCGTTTGTAATTCTCTATTAAAACGCAATGAAACCGAATCATTTTTGAAAAGATTGATCACTGGTCATGAGAAGTGAATCACTTACGACAAGAACGTGCGGAAAATATCATAGTCTAAGTGCGGCCAAGCTTCACAAACTATGGCGAAACCCGGATTAACGCGCAATAAGATGATGTTGTGTGTATGGTGGGATTGGAAGAGCATCGTTCATTATGAGCTTTTACCGCCGGGCAAAACCATCGATTCGGATCTCTACTGCCAACAGCTGATGAGACTAAAACAAGAAATTGAGAAAAAACGCCCGGAATTGATCAACAGAAAGGGTGTAGTCTTCCATCATGATAACGCCAGACCACACACATATTTGGCCACTCAGCAAAAATTGAGAGAGCTTGGTTGGGAAGTGTTGATGAACCCACCATATAGCCCTGAGCTTGCGCCCTCAAATTTCCACTTGTTTCGGTCTCTTCAGAATTCTTTAGGTAGTGTAAGGTTAACATCAAGACAGGACTGTCAAAACTACTTGTCGCAATTTTTTGACCGAAAATGCCAAAATCTCTACAGCAACGGGATCATGTCACTATCTACAAGATGGCAACAAGTTATAGAACAAAACGGCACATATATATTATAATTAAATGTAATTATACTTTTAAAAAAATTGTCTTGAATTTGTATATAGAATACGAAGAAACTTTTTCCCCGACCTTATACATAATGATTCATTTTATTTGAACATAACAGAAGGTACATTACAGTTATAAAAACCTGTGCGTACGTTCTTTATACCGTGCACTTTTTATAACGATTTCTCTAAGAATTGCAAAGCACTTCTGCTCAGAACCCGCTCATTTGAGAAGAAATCATCTATATCACTACGTCTCGCTAACATTTTATTAATATAACATTTATTAATATGCAAGTGACACTGGTGCATAATATACTCATAATAATGTAGATCAAGTAAATTAATTGTCTTGTAGAAAATGTTCAACTATTTTAACACACCAACAAATTAATAATGGAAACACATAGGCGTTTATAACATGTTTGTAACATATAAAAATACTTGTCACCACCATCAGTCTTAAAATATTTATTTATACAGTACAGTAATTAGGTGTATGTAATAAATTCTCGTGCATATTGTATCCGATTTCTATTACAAAAAGCGACCTTGCTGAAGGTCGAAACAAGGTCGTATACAAAACAACCATTTATGTAACAGATAACTCGGAAAAAGAAAAACGCAGTGTATCAACACAAAGGAGTCAATTAGGTAAAATTAAAGGCGTAGCATTTGCAGATTGGAGTGTTTAAACATAGCCATTGGACAACAATAGCCACCGTACATAACGGGAACTAAAGCAAAGTTATCCTTTTGTATATGAAAATCCTTTTTGCAAAGGCTTTTTTATTCTACGTAAACATAAAATGGACCCCCATTGCTTGGTTGTTGCCAGCGTTGCCAGTGTTCTGAGAATTGTTGTCTTTTATTTTTTAATTTTAATATGGCAACACGCACTCGCAGCGTTCCTTTGAATATTTTAATCAAAAGGTCCTAACTTTTCATAGTTGAGCTTATCAACTACAAGGCTGTACTGTTGTGAACAATACGCGCTGACATCAAAGAAACTTATACAACATCACGTGCAATAAATACAAATAAGAATGAGGCGAACTTTTCGTTTCGTAATTATTATACCTTTGCCTTCTAACGTGTGTGTCAGTCATTTACTGTGACAAATATGAAAAGTGTTTCGTAACACACTGGCGGACAAAGAAACTTCACCACTGTGTTTTAACTTTACAGTAAAAGTTCTTAAATACATATATTTGTTTATATATAAGATATAACGTTTAATGAAACAGTCATTCGCATTTATTATTTATACACATTATTTCAGAGCCAAATTAAGTAATAAAGCTCGAGAATATCATAATAATATCAAGTATCAATATGTGTAGAATATTGATTTATTAATTAAGAATCCGTCCACATTTTATTTGTAAATTCTATAGTTTTCATTGGCCAAATGTGTACATGTCTGTATGTATATCGACTTATAGGATAAAGCACATATGCAAGCACCTGGAGCTCACCAAAGAATGAAAGGTTGTACTGGTATTCACAAAGCGAGGATGCCGAGAACTAGACGAGACTTTCTTTAGGGATGTGATGCATTTTTATATTAAAGGTAGGTATTTTTGAGTGGATATATAAAGGGGATTACATGTATAGGTTGAAGACAGAAATAATGGATTTTACTCATTATTCTCAGTTATTTACCGTATTTGTATTGTTACGTACTATTTTGAAAGAAAGTAAAGAAGAGTTAAAAACTTGTAAAAGCTTTTAACTGTTCTTTTAAATTTATAATGTTACTTTGTCTTTAAATGTTACATATTATTTCTATTTGTTTATTTTCTTTTCTTTTTTGTGTTTTGTGTGTAACAAATATCTAAGAAAAATTGTGTAATAAATAATGATTCATAGCAACTAGTGTAGATAGATAATATTATTTGTAGAAATACGGATAGCGAAGCATTCAACATATTTTGGTGAATGGAAGGCGAACTATTTCTTAATTTTATACTTTTCATTATTATTGTTACTTTCATATTATTATTTAAATGACGATATTAGAAAATATTCTACACGGATGGTTTATTAAGTAAATTACGAAAACAATCCGATTTCCCATAATCAATCATAAAACATACAAAATTACACCTTCAGTTGAGTTATTCTACGCAGCTTCAAAGAATATAAGATATCGTACATTGTTAGAAACTGTTTAAACCCAATCCTTATAAAACTGACAGTGTTGCTCGTCACTAGGGGTCGGCGGGTCAGCTGAAGCCAGGAGGGGGCTGGGAGGGCGCCCGGTTACCATGGAAACCCGCCCCACAACACGCCGCCGCGGCGCCAACCGCTCTATACACACAACCTTATAACCTATGTTTTATGTTTGTTAGTTCTTGGTTTTTGGATTGCAACAACACGTGTATCGTAACACTAGACTCTAACCGTGACTTCGCACGCTAGGAAACACATTTTTTTATGAAATATTCATTCTACAGTTCATATCTACTGTTTGTTAAATTTATATCGTAATTGAAAACGTCATCTAAAGTTGCTAAGTGGTTTTTCGGATATGCGGTAGCAAAAAGATAGGAAAGTTCTAAAAAATAGTTGAATCAGCTTCTGATCTAATCTCCCCATCGGAGCAGAGAGCAGACTTCTCCACTTTATTCAATCGACCACACTCCAAGACCAAGACCAATTTCCCGTGCTTCCAATATGATTCTGCATCACCAGGTTCGCTTGGTTTAAGGATTTGTAATCCCGACTTTGGGGTCTGCAATGCAGAGATCTTCTAGGAATGTAGTTCTGCAGGCGACTAGCAACGATAACAAGCCAGATGATACCACACCGGCACTTTAAAAAAGTCTTTAAAAACTATTTTTATTTTTATGTTTCCGAACTCTGACTCTACGATTTTATAAATATATGTAGTTATTACATGTGTGCCTATGACATAGTTTACTCAATGATATTTAATTCTGACCTACATTTGGTTATCTTTTATTTACAGATTGCTATATTGGCACTATCAGGTGCTACAAGTCAATACGAAATTAATGTTCCTACGGAATGAAAAAGTTTGTTGGTATAACGGTTTTGTATGTATTTCATACAAAATGAGCTTTATGGCGAACATTATTAGCTCATGTTAACGTTCGCCAGCTACTTTGTCTGAACCAAGATTAGAATCCTAATACGTTATTCAGAGAGACATATGAACTAGAAAGTCGTTGCTTCATTGATTTAACCTATAAATGTTTCGTTTAGACTAGCCTGACCGACAAAAAAGATCGAATTGATAAATTTGCTTAAGTTAATGGGAGAGAAAGATGCTGCATCCCACAGTGGACTGTGTGCATTCCACTGACCGAGTAACCGCCCTCTCACAAAAGTCTACCCAAGGGGTCTACTTCGAAATTACAAAACAACAAAGTATCGGCCGATATTTCGAGCGATCCCTACCACGAAAACATTAATTTCGATGTATACTCGTATATAAGCCCAAACGAAGTACATTTCACATTTGTCACTCTACTCACTGATAGCACAAGACAACGATCGATTTTGACGAGAGATATTTCGGAATCAAACGTCAAATTTTACAATAACGGGGAGCCATACCTTTTACCTACTCGGATATTAGTACGAATGCGTAAAGGGTTTAATGCGTCGAAACTGGGTACAAAAGTGATGACGTTCATTTACAGAGAATAGGAAAATTACACGACAAACGTAATAAATCTTCTTGCAACTTTTGATTGTTGAACTATCCGCTGACATCAGGTGCGGTAGTATTTCAAATATATACTCTTGCAGTAGAAAGAACACTGAAAAGTAGTACTTAAGAAATCGAAGACTTTCTAAGACAATTTCTTCGCACTAGCTAAATATTCACTCAGTGACTTATATAAGAGTCCAGGGTCTTCATTGGAAAAAATTGAACGCCCTGACTAATTATTATCTTGCTTCAGGCTTAATAAAGGATCCCCTGAGCTTTGAGGTCCCTATATAGTGCTACACTTTCTCTTACGATAGTTATACCATTGTACTAATTTATTTTTATAAAAGAGGTAGCAGACGGTCTAGCGGACTGTCACATGGTAAGTGATCACCGCCAACAATGGATAGGTATCTGCAAGACCACGGGGATGCGGGAACACTGGTTAAATCCTTATCAAAATACAAAGTAGGTTAGTATTGCGAATTAACAAAAAAAAACAAACGATAAACAAAATCCGAAACAATCCTTTATCGCAACAATAACCAACGTATTAATTACCTACTAAATATGACGCACGAAAACGCGAGCTCCTTTCAAGGAATATTCGGAGAAATTACATGTAGGCAATGTAGTAATTGGTGCCATAAAAGCTAGTTTACCCAGGGCGGCCATTATTATAACAAATTCTATGGTCGGTAACTGCTGGACACACGCACATGGAACTAGCGTAACATAATATTGATTAGGAACGGTGTAGAATCTTTACTCGAGCGCTAGAAATATCCATGCCTCACGCACAAACACCCGTTATAAAACGCTGTACGTAGTACAGTGTTACGTAGTACGTATTCATACAGTACAGTGTCATTCATGCAGTGTTAAATAATAAAATATTGCAAAACTTTCTGATGCGGAAATTGTCCCGTCGTGTTTGACGTGATTAATTTCATAAATTAAGCTGAAGCTTAATTTGTTCTATGAGTCATACTTTTATCAATTATGATAATGTGACAATCATTAGTAATGAATGACAGATTGGCGCAAGTGCGTAGTTAAAATTTTATCCAGAAATAATTAAATAGAAATAGTGTAATGCAGAAAGTCTGTTATTTATTCTTTTCTATGTCAGGGGGGCAAGCGCCCCAACCTGCCTCACCGTGGCTACGTCCATGGATTGGCGTGCGAATGAAAAACTTTGGCACTATCTAAAATAAAATATACATCGCGTCCAGTACTAGGTACACCGCTGTGGAACACGTGGTCACGCATACTCGCATACTCGCATACCTTACCATCTTACCTAATAGGTAGCAATTATAGAATAGCACTGAGTTTCCTAACTGTTGATTTTATTTCTACTGTAATGTGAACAGTGGCAAACTAAATTCTTTAGGTACTGCCAGCGTGCGTGTTCATATTTGAAATAATTAATAAGGTTTCGTTTAGCCTGTTTAGTTTTTATAGGTAAATCCTTCGTCCTTGAAACTTGTAATTTACTAAACCGTGGTAAATCAACATGCAAACATGTACTAAAACGTGAACTCTCGGAGAAGATCAATATATTGAATTTAGACAGTCAAAATTCAGTCTTAAATTCATAAAATAATGTTTCGAGTATCAACAATATTATGTTACAACAATAACTTGTATGCCAAAAGTAACGCCAATTTCCACGTTGCTGTTTCTACTCATTTTTCTTTTACGAGTAGGTTTGTATTTTTTATTTACATGTAACCCTGTGTTTAAAAATCTACAATTCCAAAAAACCGCTTTAAAATATATTCAGCTGTTTTAAAGAAAAGTGGTAACAATAAACACAACTATTGGGGTGGAAGGGATTCCAACCATCAACTTTCGGGACCCAAACCAACCTCACGTGCCAGTGGTGCACCCTGCTGATAAACGGACGAGGTACTGGCAAAAATATTCTTGCGGTGGGAGTACAACGTGAAGTTCGACGAGCTCTTGCATCTCTTGATGTCCGGAAGTCGAGCGAAACAGATGGTACTGTCCAGACCTGAGTTCTCTCCGGGGCTTACGCGACTCTTTAAGCTCTCTTACTCCACGAGATGCTTCCCGAAAGTTTGGAAAGTAGCTCACGTCCACTCGTTGCCTAAAAAATGCGATCGTACCGACCCGGTCAATTACAGGCCAATTGCGATATCTTCCCTCCTCTCCAAGGTGATGGAAAGTGTCATCAACGCACAATTCCTTGGGTACCTAGAGGATCGCCAGCTGATAAGCGATCGCCAATACGGATTCCGTCATAATCGCTCAGCTGGCGACCTTTTAGTGTACTTTACACACCAATCGGTTGACGCCATTGAGAGTAGAGGTGAGACTATAGTTGTTAGCTTAGATATTGCAAAGACTTTTGACCGAATCTGGCACAAAACACCGCTTTCCAAGTTACCATCATTTAAGGTTACCCGAGGGATTATGCAAGGCTTTCCAGTTTTGAGGCTGGACGGAACATCAAAGTCGTTGCTGACTATTTTCTTACCATGTCTGGGAGCTGACTGGGAGCACCCAGACCATGTCAATTAATGCTGGTGTCCCACAAGGCTCTGTGCTTCTCTCACACTGTTTCTTCTACATATCAACGACTTGTTACAAGCCGGTAACATGCGTTGTTGATGACTGTACGGGGGAAGCTTTGTATAGGGGCCGCGCGAATATCCCTCCGGCCGAGGTGGAAGAGAGTCGCGTAAGGCTTGCGTCCGAAATCGAGAACTCCCTAGACAGAGTCTTGAACTGGGGTAAATTTAACTCCAGTTTAACCCCAGCAAGACAAGTCTGTGCCGCTAAGAAAGCTCCATCAATGAACACCTCAATTCAGAACATTCCTCTCAAGATCTCTGAGAGCTGTGAACAGGATTCTGCAAGGATTCTGCGCACCCGCAATCACCCTGGTATTGCAGGTGTTCATGGGTGGCAGTGACCAGTTACCATCATGTGGTCCGACCGGTCGTCTGCCACCCATTCTATAATAAAAAAACAACATACACAAATATACACACTGTCACGTACTATACACACATTCTCTTACCCCAAAGGCCATCATGAGTTATTATACCATGATGGTGTATATCATCATGATATATACCATCAGGAGTATAAATAGGTACATATTAAAACACAATAGGTATGGTACATACTCTGTATCTGCGACTCACACTGATCTAAAAATTCTGATACTAATGTTATCTGAGAAAATGGACCTTATTGTTTGTATTAGGGCTATTGATATTTTTAGAAATAACGGATTTTCGATATATCGATATTACTAAATGGATCAATGGATTCTAAATTGATATCGGCTCTGTTTAAAAAAAAATAATAGGTCAGTCCAGAAATGAGTTCCACAGTTTTTTAATTAAGTATATTTATTAAGAAAATCAAATGACAAATAAATGAAAACGTTAGGCCACTGTGCTCTCAGCAATTATTAAGAAAACAAGATAAAATTATTTGTACTAATATGTTTCAGCAAGTTTTTAAAAATACTCGTTGCTATATTTCTCAAGAGTATGTGCTCATGCATGTCCATTCCAAAGAGATGACGTTGTTTCTTCTGCTCTACGTGGAGAAGCCCATACAGTAGGTGAAGTATTTCCCTTTTTTATGCAGATTTTGACAGATCAGATATTGGAAAAATATTGACGCCCTTACCCAAATTTCAATATAGAAATATCGATATATCGTCCTAAAAATATCCATAAAAAACGTAATTTCCAAAAAATAATATCGATATTCTGATATATCGTTTCAATATATGGTTTTGATGGGATTAAGTTACAAACATACAAACATTCACATTTATAATATTAGTAAGATATCGAACGCATCGAACATCTAGTTCGAAAAGTCTCTATCATCAAATAAGCTCACATTTGAAAAAAAATGCGAGGCTAAATTTCTCGTTTTGCTAAGCTAAATGTATCCACAGCCTTATACCACCCACAAATCGATATCACTCATATCCGTACATTTCGAAACATTCTTATAAATTGGTGCGGCATTGAAGTAATAAAGCCAAATGTGTGGTAAAAATTGCTTCTAGCAATTACTTACAATATATTTATTACCTGGTAATACCGTCAACAACTTGCCGATTCTTTGTAATCGACACTCGGTAATTTTGTGGAATTTGTGGTATGGTATGATACAGTACAAGTCTCGATGACTAGAGCACAAGTCTAGAGCGGTGGTAGAATAGTAGTAGATCCTTGATGAGAATGAGAATTTGTGAGGTCGTGAGTTCAAATCTCCTGCATCTTCAACCTCTGAACTTCTACTTCAGTACGGGTTTTTAAATTATCACTACTACGGCGGTGAAGGAAAATATCGTCAGGAAATGTTACGCTCTGGGCTCGTTTAATAGAATAAGGCCCGAAACCTCTTAGTAATTTACTAAGGAGCTTTGTGCCGTGTAGTGGCACGTAATAAGATGATGTCGACTGATCGATAAGACATCTATGATGTGCTTAAATGTTCTCTGATTGTAGATTTTAGACTTTTTAGATGAATTAAAATTTGACAGCAACTGCTCTTTATTATACTAATAAAATTATTATTAATATATTTTCGGATCAAAAGTTATGGAATGTATAAGAAAGCTGGTTCAATTGAATGCACTATGTGAACGACCTTAATAGTGAATTCCTGCCTCCCAAAGGGTAGAAAAAAAAAACCTCCACTAACCTTGTGATCCGCAGAGTCAGATGAGAGCCTGTTTGAGCGAGTATGCGCGGCGTACATATCACTGCTGGATTGGTATCGACCTAGTCAGAAGAAGGCAAGTGCTGAGCACTCCCACGGGAAATGTTCGTGGAAAACGTTTCCACAATGATGTCCGCTACACTCGCGTGAAACGTACACAATAGAGGCGCGCAGAACTTGTGTTGTGTCAATATATGACATCGTGTGATTGCGAGCCACCATTCGTCTGTCAGCGTTTGGGTACTAGCCTCGACTAACTTGCAACCAATGTTGGATGCACAATTTTAGTGGAGGTAGTTATATAATTTCCTATCCTCAGTTTATGAAGCAAGGATTCAACAGGGAGAATATTTGTTTTTTTTTTTATATATGTATCGTATATGACGCCAGTTCCAATGGACTGCGATACATGTGCGAGACGCAAACAACGGGTTGTTTGGGCATGGGCAACGGTAGGGGCCACGACAGACGAGTAACATGTCGTGACAGGTTGATAGAATAAAGTCACGTTTGGACGAATGAAAAGTCGAGGACTGAGTTGAAGTCGGGGAACGGGGTCGCAAGCACTACTGGTGGACTTGTCAAGTCTCAATAATCAAGTTCATTAGCGTGCCCAAGTGTTTTATCGGTGCGAGGAACCCGTGAGTGCCCACTGGCATGTGCGAATAAGTGAATTGTGATGACGCGCTCCGGCATGCCTGACCCGTCATATGCATGTAAATATGCAAGAGGTACCCTATTTTAAAATAAAATTCCTTCTATTTTATGAAACTAAATTGAAGCAAATGTACATATTTTATTTTTAGATTTCCTAAAAATTGTTATGCCTCCTAAACGAAGCTAGAGCGAGTCCCTAGTAATAAATAAATCGTTTCCGAATTGCAAATGATTGCAGTCCGAATTGCAGAATCTAATTTAAATGGATTCAAGACTGTCTTTACAAAAAAAGTCTGTAAATAATGGCTATGCTTTTAAAAAGCGATAGTCATCTAAAGGAATGTTTTTTTTCTATCACAAAGCAAAATGAAGTATGAAAAACTTTTCAGTACCTGAAGTGCCTACTGTGAAGTGTGAAGTGGCTAAATATTATTCTGGAAAATAATATTAGTAGAAATATTCATTAAGAAAAAGTAACGACAACGTGCGTGGCTACTTTAAAAGTTCCATTTTACCTTCCGTCATACTATAGCTAGCATGAAACTGCGTGCAGCACGCGTACCTCGCGAGTTTCATATTAAACAGCTCAAATATGTCACTGCGCTGTAACAATCAATTAATTTTTATCAAGATCTGCTGCAAAGTGCTTACCGAAAAGAAATAATCAGCTGTTATTAAAAATATATTAGGTACTTTAATAATTCTCATAAAAGCTTTTGTTAGGTACAAAGAAAAACTTTGGCATTTACGTAATTTTAACCATCTCCGATTTTTTACTGTTGATCTTTTTGTATTGTTTTGGCATCTATTGTAGGAACTTAGGTTCCATTTAGATAAATACTTTTAAGACGTCGCTACCAGTAACATCGCATCTCTATTGCATAATAAATATATAGGTATAATTTAGTGTGATTTCACTAATGTAGAAAGTGAAAAATGTTCATTTGATATCTGGTAAATTATATTTATTTGATCTATACACACAACGTCAAAGTCAAAATATTTATTGCAGGGGTAAATACTAATATAATGTCCAATAATAAATACATTGTTCGCCAAGGCCTACCATTTTAGGTGTACAATAATTGTATTGTGCTTTGATTATTTATGTCAATTGAATACATATATCAATAAGGTCGGGAAAAAAGTTTTTTCGTATTTTATATACAAATTGAAGACAATATTTTCAAAAGTTTAAAATACATTTAATTATAATATATATGTGCCGTTTTGTTCTATAACTTGTTGCCATCTTGTAGGTAGTGACATGACCCCGTTGCTGTAGAAATTTTGAGGTTTTTGGTCAAAAAATTGCGACAAGTATTTTTGACAGTCCCCTCTTGATGTTAACCTTACACTACCTAAAGAATTCTGAAGAGACCGAAACAAGTGGAAATCTGAGGGCGCAAGGTCAGGGCTATATATGGTGGGTGCATCAACACTTCCCAACTAAACTCTCTTAATTTTTGCTGAGTAGCCAAAGATGTGTGTAGTCTGGCGTTATCATGATGAAAGACTACACCCTTTCTGTTGATCAATTCCGGGCGCTTTTTCTCAATTTCTTGCTTTAGTCTCATCAGCTGTTGGCAGTAGAGATCCGAAACGATGGTTTTGCCCGGCGGTAAAAGCTCATAAAGAACGATGCTCTTCCAATCCCACCATTCACACAACAATATTGCGCGTTAATCCGGGTTTCGCCACAGTCTGTGGAGCTTGGCCGCACTTAGACCATGATCTTTTCCGCACGTTCTTGTCGTAAGTGATCCACTTCTCATCACCACTGATCAATCTTTTCAAAAATGGTTCGGTTTCATTGCGTTTTAATAGAGAATCGCAAACGGTACATTAGATTTCTTTCAGTGAGCTCGTGTGGTACCCAAGTATTGAGCTTTTTTGTGAATCCAGACTTTTTCAAATGAGTCAATTTTTCAATTACTGTCTTTTACTTACAATTCAATTTTTCTTTTTCAATGCCCAGTTCATCAACAATGTCGTAACTATTTATACGCCGATCTTGCTGCACTAATAGCATCAACTTTATTGGTAATAGGGCGACCGGAGCGAACTGCATCTTTAACATTAAGATTTTCTGACTGAAAACGCTTAAACCAATTTTGTGCTACTCTTACTGACACTGCATTAGGTCGATAAACGACACAAATTTTTTTCGCGGCTTGTGTCGCATTTTTCCCTTTTTTGTAATAAAACTTTAAAATGTATCGAATTTCTTCATTAGATTCACTCATTTTCTTGGACAGAAAAACAATTGAAAAATGGCGGGAAACAGCTTTTTATTTTTTAATTCTTTTTATTAAATGTTACCTTTTCTTGGTATCATAACCAGCCAGGTGCAAACAGTTCAATCAAAGATATTGGACCACAACTTCATACATACAAAATATCAAAATACTTTCTCCCCGACCTATTATAAAATGTCACTATACTATCCATACGTAACCACACTCAGATTGTATCATTGCGATATTCCTTTAAATTGTAATAAGCTTTTGAAATCAGGAACGATTTTAACCTTGTTTTGAAAATATTCGTTGTGATTGAGTCAGGTATTATAAATTTTAGGGCTCATGTCCACTTTGTTTTATTTAGCAACATTGTCTTGCAATCTGTTTCATATTTTGCTAGCGTTCACTTCTAAAATGGTCATATTTTTTATATTACTTCTCACGAATTATCCATTATTTAAACTAAACGATAGAAAATGTACCAACAAAGATAATTCAGTATTTATTTCGACCCAGTTACATTATTACAGTCCTCGTTGTTTATTCTCTATTCCGTTTGTCTTACAGTTATGTTATTTTCCTATGCTTAGTGGACTTGGCTAAAGAGAATAAACAATGAATATGACGTTCATGTATGCAAACTTTACGATTCAGCTTTACCTACGTAAAGCTGAATCGTTTAAAGGGTTATTTCCATCTTGTTTTTACTGAGGCAATGTTGGATAGAAAAGGAAATCGAAATACAAACAATGTGAAATAAATATTTATAAAATTTTATCTAAGAAATAGTAATCTTATAAACGAATTTATGACCTTTTTTAAGTTTACATTTCTCGCCACTCAATATAATCAATATTATGCGGCATTTATTACAATCAGATTAAGATGCTTGTTTCCGTTACAATTTATACTAGTTAAGTTCACTATCCGATATTCAATGCATCTCTTGTTAAATCATGTATTCAATTTTATTATTATATGCTATACTCCTTTACAACTTCATATTCCCTATACACCGGCATCGAATAATGCACTTACTTACTTAAAATAGTATTTAATAATAGGGGTTAAAGTATGAAATTGCCGTTTTATAGTAATAGATAATTTGAATTGACATAAAACCTTCATGGTGTGAGATTTTCGAGTGAAACTTTTTCACATGATACCTATGAGGTTCTTGTTTTAAAAAATCTGCAACATTCGATTTTAGACTTTCAATTGTTTTTTTTATTCAGCTTAGACGGGAAAGATGGATACTTCGAAAATCCGAGTAATCTTTGAATACGAGTTCCGACGCGGAACTAACGCGGCAGAAACGGCTCGCAATATCAATGCTGCGTTTGGAGAGGAGACTGCTAATGAACGAACCGTGCGTTTTTGGTTTAAACGCTTTCGTAATGGAAACTTCGACTTGAAGAAGGAACCACGTGGAAGACCGCCCACACAGGTGAATAACGCTGAATTGAAGGAGATGGTGGAAGCCGATCCGAGTCAAACTACCCAGGAATTAGCGGCATAGTTTAATGTTACCTTACCTACAATATTGACTCATTTGCATCAAATCAATAAGATAAAAAAATATGAAAAATGGGTGCCTCATGATTTGACTGATCTGCAGAAAGAAACGCGTGTTGAAACTTGCGTTGCCTTGTTGAATCGGTACAGAAATGAAGTAATATTGGATCGAATGGTGACATGTGACGAAAAGTGGATTCTTTACGATAACCGAAAGCGAAAAATGCAATGGCTGACCCCAGGTCAAACGCCGCAACAGTGCCCTAAGGCAAAGCTTACCAATAAAAGGGTAATGGTAACTGTTTGGTGGTCTATTCATGGTGTTATTCACTATAGCTTTCTCAGGTCTGGTCAAGCAATAACAGCAGATGTTTACTGTGCCGAACTTCGAACAATGATGGCGAAACTAGCAGTGAAACAGCCCCGACTCGTGAATCGATCTCCACCATTATTGCTTCATGATAATTGATAACGCAAGACTTCACACTACACGAGAAACCGTTGTAACTCTACAGGAGCTGCAGTTAGCAACCATATCCTCCGTACTCGCCAGACCTTGCTCCAACGGACTACCATTTTTTCGTGATTTGGACAATTTTCTACATGGTAAAAAATTTTGTTCCCAAGAGGCAGTACAAAATGCTTTCACACAGTTTGTCGAATCTACATCCCCAGAGTTCTATCGCAAAGGCATAAATGAACTTCCGATTAGATGGCAACAATTTATAGATAATGAGGGTAAATATTTTGATTAAATAAATATGTTACATTTTAGAAAAAACGAGTTTTAATTTTTCAGTACAAATCGGCAATTTCATACTTTAACCCCTATTAAATATATATACATAAATTATTAATAGCTTTATCATTAACTTTCATTGCTTTGCTTTGTTTATGTACATTTGCTTATGTTTTAGTTCAAATACTATTTGGCATCGAGTTTCCAGACTAATATTTACACATACTTTTCTTTACTTATGTAAATATCATTATCCCTCTAGTGTATTACAATACTTATACAATATCTATTGCATAAACTATATGTATTGTTTTTATTCAATTCAATAAATTCAATTTTGTTTACTCAATATAATTTCCACCTCGCGTTTCTGCAAGCGCACCTCCCGCCACAGAAATGCAGTCCTCCGTTTCACGTCGCGTACTGTTCAGTCCAAAAATCATTTTATACCGCGAACCCATAGGCTGTGGAACGAACTGCCTCAAGAGATCTTTCCATTAAGCTACGATATGGTGTTCTTCAAGAAAGCTGTGAATAGGATTTTGCAAGGTCGGCGGCGCACCCGTATACCCCCTAGTGTTGCAGGTGTCCATGAGCGGCGGTAACACTTACCATCATGTGGGAACGGTTGCTCGTCCGCCACTACTATAAATAAACGTATACTATATTTACTATACTTCACTATAAATAAATAAAAAACGTATCTATTTTATTGTATTTACTCGTTTCTATTTTATTGTATTTACGAGCTTTTGAGCCGTTGATTTTATTTGCTGTTAATAAACATCTATCTGCTAAGTTCAGAAGAAGCTTTCGTCATCATTGTTGAGTGTTTTTGATAATTTACATTTAGCTGTTACCCGTACCTGTGTTCGCATTCGAAACAAAGAAGTTCGAACCTCGGGCATTTTTAATATTAAGTGAGCCAGTGTCTCTTCACTTTCGTCATCGAAGGGAGACGTTGGGTAGGGTATCAGCCAGTTTGAACCTACGAAAATAAGAACACCTTCGTGACCTGTTAATAATTGGGCTCTAAGATTAGTCGTTTGGGATGTACTTAGGATTTTGTAGACCGCTCTAACTTCTGGTAAGAAAATTTTGGTTACTGCACCTGTGTCGGAATCTTCATACCTTTTCTGCCATTTATCTATTATAAGTGTCCAAGTGTTCCCGATTTCGTCAATCTGTTTTAGTTTGGCTATAATTGTATAATCGATATTAAGCCTTTCTGCTGAATGCCTGAGTGAGAATGGGCTTACTCTGGTCCAACTCTCTTCCTGGTAACTGGCGTAATGGTTAGCCCTTTTTAATCTCGTATAGCTCGGCATGTTCAGCTACACGAAGATCCAGTGGAAATATTCTTGCAAGTAGAGTTCAATGTAGCTGAGTTCAATGAAGTGGTTCGGTGAGATCTGCTAATATTAATTGTGAATAGCTGATTGCTAAATTCTTGTGGCCCTAATGACTTTTCAGGAGTCACCGGACATGCATAGTTTAGGGCGAGCGCAGAAGGTGCGCTCAGCCACGAACAAAAAGTGTGTGCAGCCATTACTGCCATTGCTATTGCCATTGCTGGCTCATTAGCCAAGGTCAGTTCCTTCCGCCAGTAGACCGGTGGATGGAACGGACCTCGGCTTAAGGCGTTGCTTTGGGAGGGTACCGAGGGATTGCGAGAAGCGTAAAGGCACGTGCCGATGTCTGGTAAAAGTGTTGGCTGAAGGCCGGTGTGTGTTCACGGTGTAGCGAAGGGGACGTCCTCGTCTCCACCATCGGGGACGGTGTATCTGTGTAGCCTATGAGTGTAGTGTAAGAACAAGAACATGACACTTGATGTATACAGAATAGTTGGTTTCACAGCTGCATAGTATATTGTCTTAAACTATTTCTGAGTTGAGGCCTCACTGTGCTTTGGCTGCTCTGGAGACTACCTTGTACAAGTTGACTGCCTTTTACGTAACCATTTCTAGGGCTTTTCTTAAATTTCTTCTTTTCTTCTTAATTTAAATTACTGTCGATAATGAGACCCAGTAGTTTAAAATTTTGGACTAATTGAATTTCAACATCATCGATTTGATTTGATGCAAGGTTTCTGGTATTAAAACTTATTAGTAGAAATTTGGACCCGAGCTTTATGTGGAGCAAAGCGAAGAACATTTCTTCTCCCCCATTCATGCCATAGATAAAACTTCGTTAATTTTTTCTATCAATTTCAGTGTACTGCTATCACTTGCAATTATTAAGACGTCATCAGGGAACTCTTGTATGTGTGCGTTTGCTTTGATTTCTATCTCCTCTAATAGAGAATCGGTAAGCACATTTCACATATAATTTGTGGCCCTATAGGCCACACATTGCTCTCTGAATACATACTTTGTTCGAAGCTCTTGAAATTGTTCTGTCAGAAAGGTAGCTGGCTATGAGTTGTAAAAGATGGGGGTCAACTCTCTTATTATGAAACTAGGCATTATCAAAAGCCCTTTCAATGTCCAGGAAGACAACTGCTAGGATATTTTTGTCTTGCAAGCCTTTTTTTACAATCGCTATTGCCTCTTAAAGGGCATCTTCCGTGCTCTTTTGAAGAGTGAAACCAGCTGGCACACTTTACATTCACTAGTTTTCGAAATCGATGGCAAACCAAAGTTTATTTCTAAAACTTATTTTATAGGTTATTATTAATGTGTCCGACCGCCGACCGGCCACCCAAGCGGGATCCGCGTGTAGTGTTGCCACTGGGCAAATGTCAATACCACCTTTTTTTAAATTTTGACTACCAAATAGGTCAATTCCGAACACTGATGTCTACAAAGTTTGCCTTCTCTTCCCAGTTGCCAGGTCAATCTATTTACGAAAAGCTTATCCAGTGTTTTTCCTAGGACTAGTAGTAGTCTTATTGGCCTATAAGACTTTGCTAGGGAGTAGTCATACTTGCCTGGTTTAGGGATTGCCCGGATGGTAGCCGTTTTCCACACTTTGGGGAAGTATCCCTCGCTCAACATTAATTACAGAGTGCTAGGGATTATAGGTTATAGAGTCTGGACAGACTGAGTACGCTTTGTCGCAACTATCTGATGTTAATCCGTCGATACCATGTGCCTTCTTAGGGTTCATGCTTTGGAATATCACTTTTAAGTGAGTCTGCGTGAAAGGGGTGAAGGAGACTAGATTATCATGCTTCTTATTTAATATGATTTTCACTGCATCACTCAATTAGCCATGTTAATGTGAATCGGTATCCACAGAGTCCGCCGGAAAGATGGTATTCGCAAGATTTACAATATGGAATTGTAAATCGATTTACAATATGGAATGGCAAACCAGAAATGTAGTAAAGAGTCTAAAAAATAATGAAAAAGGAAAAAAGACAATGAAAATGTGGTAAAATAAACTGGAAAATTTATTTCGAGACTAATTTCCAAAACATCTTACATCAAAACATTGCAGGAATATTAAATAAATGAGAAGATCTAATGTGGGTATTTGATAAAACTGCTCGTACGAGTAGCTTCCATCCTGGACTACCCGCCTCTTCAGTCAACTAGTGACCACGGCTGGTGTAACCCGTGCCGAAACGTCTAGTAGCAATAAAAGGTAAACAAATACCTTTATTATATGCGTCCAGACCAGATTTAGAATATAAAATGTGTACAAAACGCGGAAGTTTGAAAAGTTATATTGTATTACGAAGTTAAGATACACTAAGTTAAGGTTTTAAGGTACATTATAATTATTTACAAAATTGATTAGAATAGCAAAATACTTATACAAATAGGTTTACTTAAATAGTCATACGACCTCAATTTAATTGAATCGTAGTTCACCGACAATCAGCTACTATAGACGTAGCACCGGAAATTGGCACACGGGTCGACGCGCGCGGGAAATGAAATCGCGTCCGACATGCCCATTGGTCTATTGTGCGCTAGCGCAGCCCATATACAGTCGCGTTAGTCAAAATCAATCCATTTTAACCCTAATTTCCAACTCCTTAACGTGACATTAGATAAAAATGGACTGCTTACCATTTTTGAGTGGTGACGGTAAATACAATTTCTCTTTTGTATAAAAAATAGTGACTTATGTCGTTTTTATTGTTGGGAGTTGGAAAATAGCTATCAACAATATTTATGTATAGAAAAAATATTTCATTTTTAATAGGACACTGTTGCATTATTAAATATTTAAACAATTTGATAAAATATGACGCCTTAACAATATTACTAATTCTAATTCTGTATTGATTTCCTAATGATATCGTAGTGAACTTTTAGGCATTTAGTACTGAAATTGCTGAAAGTTATAACCGTCAGCATATATCGCCAAAAAAACAAACGATTACAAATCCATCGAATGGTCACGGAGTGCGCGCGCGCCGGATTTGAAATCGCAACCGGCCAATTAGAGTATTCTATGGCGCGTTGCGTACCGGTATTTATGCGTCCGCTGTTAGCACATGATTCGATAGGTAAGTCTCCTATATGTTTACTTGGTAATTTTAGGACCAGATACCAGCCCACTTGTCGTTCACTGTTGGATATGGGCCTCCCCATGCACACAATCTTGTGCATGGGAATGTATGGTTTTAAAACGCTACGCTGGCCAAGCGAGTTAGCGAGTACTCTTTTAAAGGTGGTGTTGTTCCTCAGAGCTTGTGAAAGCTGCTTTGTTATCCCGTAGTCGCCTTTTACGACACCCACGGGAAGAGATAGGGTGGTGGTATTCTTAATTCAGCCGACACCACACTTAGTGTACCACCTTTAGTGTATTTGTACTCGTATTCTTGAGTCTGTACATTGATTTAATTTAAAAATAAATAAATTGGGGGTTCTCTTTAGAAGCTAAATTATAGAACTTATAGAAGCTACAGAATACAAAACAGCCTTTTTAAAATTTTTGTCTATGTCTGTATTTCTGTTTGTTTGAGCATCACGTAAAAACTACTGAACTGATATTGATAGGGGTTTCACTAATGTATAACTAAGTATCCAGAAGGAAAACCGGTATATTTCAAATAAATTTCGAGTTTCTTTTAATATAAAAAAAAAATATTGCTTCAATCGTCTAAATTTATTTCATCGCCCTCGAAATAGGCTCCATTTGACGCAATACACTTTCGCCAGCAACCAATCCATTCGTAGAAACACTTCTTATAGGCACTTTCCGGTATGGCCTTTAGCTCTTTTAGCGAATTTTGTTTTATTACGTCAACGAACTCAAGACGTCTGCCATGAAGTGGTAATTTGAGTCTGAAGAATAAGCAGTATCCAAGAATTGTTGTTCCACAAATCTGGTCTTTTCCGACAAATATTCTCTGGTAATCGCCTCATGACGCCCAGATAATAATGTTTATTGACTTTTGACCTTCTGGGTGGAATTCTGAGTAGACAACATAATGATAATCAAAGAAAACATTCAACATAACTTTGATTTTTGAGTGGCTTTGACGTGGTTTTTTCGGTTTCGGTTCGCTATCGAAGCGCCATTCCGAAGCTTGTTGGCTGGTTTGCATGTCAAACTCATAAAACCACGTTTCGTCAACCGTTATTATGTGTTTCATGAATGTGGGATCCGCATTGGCTCGTTCAAGCATGTCCATAGCATGTCTGTTGGCGGGTATCTTTTTGAAGAAAATTCAGTTCTTCGGAGCAAGCCGTGCCGCGAGGCGTTACAACTTTACAAGTCAACTTCCTGAGCTATCTCTCTTAAGCTAGCGCGACGATATACCATCACCATGTCCTTCACCTTGTTGATATTTTTTACAGTCGAAGACTTTGAAGGTCGATCAGAACGAGGCAAGTCTTCAATCACTTCTCGGCTTTCTTTGAATACTTTGTACCACTCATATGCTCTTGTTTTTTATAAAGACGACTCACCGTATGCCTTCTTTAACATTTTCAATGATTCCGCACAAGTAATATTGTTGGCAACACAAAATTTGAGGCAAATTCTTTGTACGATATTTTTATCCATTGTAAAATTCGCAAAGTACACTCAAGGTACAGCAAGCACTCAAGCACTCAAGCAAATATGAAAATTTTCAAACAACTATTTGACAGATCGCGCCAAAACTTTACATGAAAATTAACTGCAATAGTACCAACTTAACAGCAATATATTTTTACGCAGGCATATACGCCCATTCTTTTTTCAAAATTCCCGATACTTATTTGATAGTATGTATATGTCATCTTCATATGATACAAGGATGTTGAATTATAGAAGAAAATAAAAAAAAGACAATAGAATTAATCAAAAACTATTATATGTATTTTCAACCGTGAAATCCATCATGTCGGTGCTTTTAAAGGTGTTCAAAATCTTTTACAGCTACTTAATCCACGCGAGCGAAGTCGCAGGCAGAAGCTAGTTTATTAATAAATTATCATTATGCTTATAGCTGAGCAATTTCAATGACACATCTTTTATTCCACAATATTTTTCAAGCGCTTGCGTAGTTCTAATGTAATGAAATGCCTTCTCGACTTAGTCTTTGTATAAACAAACAAGAAGGTTGTGTCAATAGAATGTTTTCAGCTATTTTCCAACATTTCCAGTGAAATGGAATGACAGGGCGCGGCTTGCGTGCTCACAAATGTTTCTTTGCATGCGATGTATAACGCCGACATTTTTCCATATTTCGGTGCGGCGGACAGTTAGAAATTAATGTATATCACTGGAACTGAACTATTGTCTCTTACTCTATTTATAATCTTATTCTTACTTATAATATTTCAATATTACCATATTATAACATCAGCCTCATACTATGTCTCTTCACTGTTAGATGTAGACCAAGGATCGCCATACATCCCTCATGAAAAAGACAGTGTGGAGGAGGCCCATGTCGAGCAGTGAATGAAAAAATGAAAGCTGGTTACGGTCACTAAAGGTATGAATCAGTGCATATTGGGCCCTCACGATTGAATACGGATCGCAACCCACTACAATTTACGAGGGATTTTGTATCTTGCACTGGGACAATAAATTTTACTACAGCATAATCATATACTAAAAGTTGTTTTTCATTAGCGAGTCTCAACCGCGATCTTGTCCACTCGCTGCTGAAGCTGCGTATTGTTTAAATAAATAATTAATATCATTTATAACATCTACAAATAAACCGCATGTAAAATCATTTATAACGTAATTATAACCATCTCGTCTCTCCCTGCGTAAACCAAAATGAGGTAGAGACTACTCAACTACTTCAGTTTGGTCTCGAACTTGGTGGGAATTAACCCGTTTTCGGACGAGACAACTGGGATGATTTCAGTCAACGACACGCCCCACATGTCGACGATCTCGTGTTCTCATTCCTGTGTAATAAAGATATATTGTCCTTTGTGTGTCATTTCTCGATAGTAAGTGTAACTTGGTGGTCAGTTTTGATGACTTGTAAAGTCGTTGAATGGTCGTCATCAACGTTGAGGAGACGAAGCTCGGTAGCCTGACGAGGTGAATGGCGTAGGTCGAGATACTTTCTTTTCTCGGCTTTTGTCATGGTGGACGGTGATGTCCACTAAAAACACCCGAGACTGTGCCCGATCCGTCAATAGGCTATAGGCTATAGGCAACACGATATAGGCTCATTCGCAAGAACAATAATAATAATTAATTATTATTAAGAAGTAGCAATTCGCATTTTAGATCCGCAAGTCATCAAATATACACATAAACTTTTGTTTGTCTTCTAGACTATCACATATTGAGTTCGACTTTTAAGTTCCGCAATGCTGCATTGGAGTTAGTGTATAAACGACACGACAAATAAACCTGCCAACGAGGAAGAGTGCTGAACGAGGTCTGCTGCCTAATCTCGACAATAGATTATTTAGACACCTTTAGATTTATTTCACGTATGCCGAGAAATAGCAAACTAGAAATGGATCGGAATAAACTGATGTCATTCGACAATATATCGATTCATACTATACAATTGCTGAAAGTTATAGCTCGTACTTATTACACATACATTACGAAAACATTGGCCATCGGCTAATCCGACCCTAACGCGTCATCTACGTCTATGAATTACCGTACCTTCTAATTCCATACTTTATTACTTCAATGAATAGACGTGGATGAAGCGTTCGGGTGTTTCCGGATTAGCCGATGGGCAATGTTTTCGTAATGTATCGGCACATTAATGTTTAGATTAGGTATAATTTATATTTAGGCCGAATTACAAGGGTGCACGGATGGAGAGGGTGCACACTGTAATCCAACGGTCGCTGGGCGCACTCGGCTAGCCCTCTCTCACAGAAGACTACTTGAAATGTATCTTGAAATACAGCAGCATTTCCCACTTTATTCTATTCCCCAATTTGCGTACGTGTTTCGGTAGTGAGTGAGATATGCCAGAGCCCATTCCCATCCCATCCTATACTATCCCTCATCATTTTCCCAACCTTTTCTCCAAGTCCATTCCTACATCTCCAAAGGTAGGTATGCACCCGTTTGTCAGTCTGGACTGAAGTACTGACATGTACCGCGGATGTGCATGGGCGACAGCTCCACTTACCACCAGGTGGACTGCATGCTCGCCTGCGGCTTCTTCCTATATAAAAAAAAAACAAAAAGGATGTATAAAAATCACTCTAAAAATTACTCTATCTAATTCATGCTGCGTCTGTATCATATTATGAAGATAAAAAAAGCGATTTACGCACATTTTAAAGAGTTTTAAAAAGCCTTAAAAAAGGTTAGATAGTGGTTCGAATATGTGATTTCAAAATATGTGTAAAAATGGATCTTTGTACATCTTACTAAATTCTATTTAGCTTTCTAATCATTCTTTCATTTAGTGACATATATATTATGTATGGTGTGTATTATATGTTGGGTATATGTGTGTTGATATGTACGTATTATATGTAATTTATGTACTCGTATATTGTACACCATCTAGCTACAATTTGTAGCTGTGATAACAATTTTTATTTCCTCTCTACCCAAAGGTTGTCTAGCAAAGATCACTAATAGTCATACAGGTATGACCGCCTTTTGTGCAATTAATATGTTAAAATGTCTGTTACTGTCTTGTTTTGTTTTGGTGTGCAATAAGGGGTTTTATGTATTTACTTACATAGGAACATGGAATCCAAATAGATTTTGTTGTGAATATCAACCATTTTCGTAAAAAACTTGATTTATTCGAACTAAAAAGAAGGAGATGGCATCAACAACAGGTATTTATAAATTTGTCCTATTTCCCTTCTATACAAACTTTTTAATAACCATCGAAATATAACGCAGCGTCACGGAAAAATGTAATTTGTTATGTTGACAAAGGAAATTCGATGCTTAGCGTGTCACCACACGAAATTCGATCGCCGTCAATATCTGCATGTGATCAGTTGTTGGTATGGTAACCTAATAATTGATCGATATTAAGTAATTTTAGAATTAACCAGTGACTATATGGTTTAAGAAAATTGAAAAAGTGAAAATAATTCAGCATAAAAACTAATTATCTATTCAGGTGTTTCCGGATTAGCCGATGGCCAATGTTATCGTAACGTATCTATACCTATTTCAGTCGATTGCAATAGACATATCAATCGACTTTACCAAATACGCATTACAAACGATATTATAATTTTATTATATTCTAGATATAGGGTATCATCTATTTTCGTGTACCAAATATATGACCTTCCTCGTGTACAGTTGGCAACAGGTTAACCTAAACCAACAATGCGCTATAAATATAGGTTAAAATCGAAAGGTTTTGAGAACATTAATGTATTGCTAACCGTACTATGCCTAGCACGCCTTTATTTGGTTGCCCGTCAATTTTCCCAGATTTTTACTTTACCGAGGAAATGCGTAGGCAAATACATGCTAATGTGTTTTCTATTTACTAACTGCTCCCCTCCTTGTATCGTTTATGTGACACCAGGATACAATTTCCTGCTATACAGGTATATAATTTATTTTTGAGTCTACCTTTATGTGTTAAACTACCAACGTCAATCTTTGACAATACCCTGAATTTAGACAGTATTCTGATTAATTCTAAAATTTCTGCTAGGTACTCGTAGCAACAGACTTATATCGCTTACATTGAATGTATAAAAGCTGATTTAATATGCTTACCTACCTACCTACCCACCTACCTATGTACCTATCTACTACCTACCTACCCACCTACCTACTACCTATGTACCTATCTACTACCTACCTACCGCAGGTGCATTAAGATCTTCTTATTAAATAATATACAAATAGAAAATGGGCAAAGCCACCAGGAGTAGTTCAATTGTTAACATTTCATATTAAAATTTATTTATATGAGAAAATCGCGTGTTTGCTGAAGGAAATTTGGGAGAAGTTTAGACAACAATACCTGCTTAAATAATTAAAGTTAGATTAATAACTGTCAAAGGTTTAATTTCTACTTACTTCTATAATTACTTTATCATTTATTAAAAAATAACCATTATTAAAAATTCTAATAGTATACTCACCAATTTTAATGGCGTGTTTCCGATAAGATTCCAGTTAAAAACTCACTTTGTAAATAACGTTAATGTTTATTTGATTTTCAAATTTATACTTTGTGAATAAGGATCCTTCGCCAAAATATCTTAAAAATCTTAGAGAGTAATACGAGATAATTTTAGGTAAATATAAGGGATATTTAATTCTAGAGGCACAGTAATGATATGTATTTCGTTTAGTTTAATTTAAAAGCTAGGTCATTTAATTTTTACTCTGTAAACATTGTAATATTGCGCATTCCGATCAGTCACACGAGGAGTATGTCAAGAGTTCGAAGTTCTTCAGTCTCAGAGTCACTTTTATTATCATCATACTTGAATTATCACTGTTCACTTTGTACGTATACACTTTAATTTACAGTTATTTAGCCGAGCGATGGCGGCTTATTCTATTAGATTGGTTACTTCACGATACCGCCAACAAATAAGTAGAACGATGATAAATTTGGTATGACATTGGCGAAAAGCGGGCGGAAACGCAGGGAAATAATGTTAATATTGAGCATGAGGCACGTTTGTTATAACAAAATTAATATCAGACGGTGTTTTCTATGTTTTATTTCGCAGTTATTTTCTAAGCGTGGCTTGCTTGATGCAAGGATGGCAGAGTTGTCAAAGCTACGCACATGCGCCTTGGCCTGCGATTTGACAGCTTGCGTAAACACGTCGATAAAACTGAGGCAGTTTCTGTGACAGCCATAAAAGTAGGCCTGAAAAAGTAGGTTTTTCATGAACCTCGGTCTTACACAGTGACTGTTCTTCTTTTCATAAATTTATTATTGAAATACTTTGCATTCAAATATCACTAAAATAAAAAATAATGCTTCTTTGACTGTAGGGCTGTATGTTCATTGAGATTTACGGAGCTGTGTAAAAATATAATAGAAGGTCTGAGTTTTTAAATCTCCACCCAGTTTAAAATTAGTAGAAAGCCATTCAGAGGAGCAAAGTCAAGTAGCATATGAGTCGCATATATTTTTACTACTAGAGAAATGTGGCGGCGCGACTATGATGACGAAGCGTGGAAGGGAACGAGAAATGCGACGAAGTACGAAGAGCTCTGTTTTCTTGAGAAGAGATATAGAGAAAACTGAATTTGAATTGTTTCTCTTCTCGCTTCTGTTGAAATGTTATCTTCTACCACGAGGATGACGCACTCAATATTAATTTGTAAGTAAGAATCAAAGTTGACAAAGACTTAATAAATAAGACAGAATTATAGTCTCCAAAGAACGAAATAGAACACATTAGAAAGAAAATGGTAGTAAGAGGAAATTGTACTGAACTGAAGATTACACTGAACAACAATTATTAAAAACTTATTTTAATAAACCATTTTAATAGAGTTATTAATCAAATAACACTCATGATAAGAAGTAAATAAAATACATTTAAAGGTCAAAATATAAAGCGTGGATTTATAATAAAAAATAATAACAAAAATGTTAATGATATTCGAAAATGAACACGCAAAAGGGGCATTGGCTCTGAAACACCGCATTATAGCATACTAATGCTACTCGTATATAGTATTTTATATATTTCCTTATAAGTTTTAATGAAGGAAAGTTAAACAAAGAAATGTAAAACTTATTAAGTCACGCTACGAACATAAAAGTGGAACCTTAAGATAAATTTTATTTTTATTTTAGTTGTTTATAGAAAGAAGATTTTAACAATAATACTTGTTACCTTTAATCAGTTACTTTTTATAAGTGTCCTGAAATGTAGCTAACTGCTACTTTTTAGTTAGCGTGACGAAGAAATTGTGACATTTGACATGTGCTACTTATCGTAGATTAAATCTAACTAACGAAAGATAGACACGCATATAGAAAAGGCTGTATCTTAAAACCACGCGTTACAACTACCACACCGGCAATAAATGTATTTTCTTTCTTTCAAGAAAGGTCTCAAAAACAGTTCCCGCAATATCACAGAAAGCTATGAATAGGATTCTGCAACCTGCACCCCCCTAGTGACCACTTACCATCTGGTGAGGCCGCCCGTGTGCAATCTGTTCTATAAAAAGTGCGTTTAAGGGTTTATCTATAACCAGTACGTTTATTTCGTACTTGACGGTATTTTTGTAGATACAATAACCCTGCAGTTAGTGCTAATAGGATCAACTCTTCATCTGCTGTTTTATCCCTAAAAAATCTACAAGATACCTACGTATTGATTTTCACTACAAGACTAGTAATTGAATATCATCTAATACAAAACATAATCCACCCTCTCTTTGAAATACTCTTTATATCTATATTATTACCTTAGCTATATATGAAGGTAAAAACTTCAGGTTTTTACCTTCGTATCGCTCGTCATTTTCTTGCGGTTCATCCGCACTTCCTTGGTCTAGTCGCTGCCTACTGTGCGGTCGAAAAGACCCTATAAACCGCGAACCCGAAAGTTGTGGAATGAACTGCGAGCTGAGATATTTCTGTTACGTTACGACGTTACGGGGTTCTTCAAAAGAGCTGTGAACAGGGTTCTGCAATGTCGGCAACAACAGATGTCCATGAGCGACGATGACCACTTACCATCATGTGGCCAGGCCGCTCATCAGTAATCTATTGTATAAAAAAAAATTGGGCAGTAGAACGCGTCTTTGCTCTTGGGTGTGACCAGCTTGAAAGGTAGCTAGCTGGTTTCTTATCTTGAAGAAAGTTATGAATATAATTCTGCAAGGTCAGCACCTTACGGACGCTAATATTTATAATATGAGTTTATATTGAATATGGGAATCATTTTTGGTATTTTATAGAAACGATAGCTAATATTGTTTTTATTTTGACCTACAGGAAGCGCTTGTATTGTGTAAATGGTCGCAATAAACTGTCTCTAAATTAATGGCTTATTGTTCTTTGTGAATAACCAATGGCGTGGAACCTACTGCGCTTTGTTACTGTACCGTTACGCTAATGATACGTTTATTCATAGCGATTTCGTGTATGGGATGAAGCTATAAGGGTCCTAAAATTGATACTTGGACACTAGTTTGAGCGAAACAAGGATGCGAGAGGCTAACCGATCGGAAACAGAGGAGCGTATAACCGATCCGCTCCTCTGTTTCCGAACAAGAGATTGCTTACGAACCGAATTAAAATAAAGTTAACTGTGCCTTTTATTCACGCCTATGTATTTATATTTGAGATTGTTTAAAGTGAATTAAAGTTAACTGCACCATGTAAAATTACTCTCTACGGATAATGTTATTCTCATATGAAAAAACACAGCGTAGGTATATTGCGTATTTACAGGTACGGCCCAAAGGCCCGGAACAATTTACATTTATTTAAATATTGAAGAATAAGCACGTCGGTAATGTTCCAGATAAAATGGATTTCGGTGGGCTCCGTCCGGTCACCGGGATTTTCGGTGCGTTCCCATTTAAACTAAATGTTTCTATAGTGGAAAAAGCAGGTAAACAAAAATCTAAAATTCTCCCAAAACAAGTTATTAAAAAGTAACTTATTTGTTACAATAAATAGTATAATATTTCTTTTCATAACATTTAAAACTTCTACATTTATTAACTCAATACCAATCAATCTTAGTTTGATATTTCAAACACAATAATGGTATTGAATAATGAAAGTAATAAAAGTCACTGACAGCGAGCGATAGGAGACTATTCAGAATTTGGTTTCAGAGAAGTCCAAACACACTGGATGCGCAAAAATAGTGGTAAGTTCATGTGCACTGGATGTACAAATTACTGAACTCAGAAAGATTATTATTAATTTGTTAATTTTACTGATTTTCATCATGAAAGAAAGTTTTTCATCTATTTTCGAAAAATCTTTAGAAGAGTTTTGGGAGGCGGTATTGACTCTCCCTCAAATACGTGCCTGACCATGTGTTTGGGAAAGATATATGTGACCTTATTTGAGCAAAGGGATCTTATTTTCGATATGGACTTTTGACAAAGGCAACTATAGTCCCTATATAATCCCAGTCCCTATATAGTCCCTAGTCCATACGTCAATAGTCATACTGACCATGGTTAAGATAAATAGAAACCTGTTCTAACATATACTTTTTAAGATAAATAAAACTTCTTTTAAATTATTATTTTCAAGATTTCATTAAAGTCTCAGTATCTGAGAAACCAGAACAGACCCTTTTTTCAGATAATTTCATAATTTAATTTCTCACATTTAACCAATGATCGACTGGTAGAATGCGTTAAGAGATTTAAGTCTGCCTGTGTAGAAAAGAGTAAATAAATAAATAATATCGCATACGCAGCGCAGTAATAGAGAAAACTCGTTTAAAAGACACTCGTTTAAATGTTTCTCACAACATAATGATAAATTGCAAAATCTCACGTTAAATTGGGTTAACCAGAAACGGTTAGACGGGAGCGCACCTGCGCGCACTTGTTCGGCTTAACATTATTTTTGCAGACCTCCGGAATGTGTGCCCCGTGTGAGTAGTACACGATTGCTCTCTGGAAATTTTGTAAACAAACTGAAATAACCTTGAGTTCAGTAATGCAAGGACTGGAAATTTTGGTGCACACACGCAATCTTAACTTTGTTAATAAACGATAGTAGGTACTACTTACATACGTATAAGATTAACATATGAAATATAGACCAGTGAAATCTAATGATTGATAGTTTTTATTAGAACAAGATAGTTTAAAGCTGAAACGCTTGAAACTTGAATTTTTCTAAAGTTCATAATGTGCCCTCTGCACGTGAAAACCTGCAATATGTGCTACAAATGTGATAAATAAGTATTGTAATAAAAATATTAAATTACATATTAGGTATTACAAAATACTAAATCACTTTTTAATTGAGGTTAGGTACCTATGTTAAAAATGTACATTTTCCATTGTTATAAACCGGCCTTGAGCCCCAGAGGCCGCTAAGAGAAACAATTAGATATCTAACTCGAACATCTTCGCGTGCTACCGAAAACAATTAGAGGTATTGAGATCTAGGCTAGCCGGGGCCAATTAGTAAGATTATTTATCACAACAATGCACTGTTTGTGACCACGTAATGTGCAAACCTTAACTTTCCTTATGAGCGTGCTTCATTTATGTTCATATTTTTGTTTTTCATTTCGTCACCATCATTCTCAGCTTTACTGTTCTACCCAATACAGGGTATAAGCTTCCTCTTCTTCACGCCGACTGTTTCCTTCTTGTGCTAGTCGCCAGGTCTTATTAGCGACTTTGTTTATATCATCGACCCACTTGGTTGGTGGACGGTTTTTACTGATTTTACTAACTCTGGGTTACCACTCAGTTAGGATTTAACTCCATCTGTAAATCACATCGGGCTACGTGTTCTGACTACTACCACAGCTCATAATAATATATTAGGTTCTACTACTTAGTAGTACTACTTATTAGTACTACTTATTTATTAGTATTAGTACTATTAGTATTAGTATACTATTAGTATTAGTATTTATTATTAGTACTTACTAACTATATGAATCTATAGGTATATATAAAACAAAGTCGGGTTAGTTACACCATTTATAACTCAAGAACAGCTGGACCGATTTTAATGATCTCTGATTTGTTGGATTCGTCTCCGCCCCGAATAGCAGAATAACTATTAAAATATCTGAAAAATTCACGGAAAAAAGTAAAAACTGGGTAAGCGCCATCTGTTGGGCAGCCACAGCAACGCGTGGCCGGGCACAGCTAGTCTGAAATAAAAATTAATGAAAATAAAAGTAAGGAATAATTTTTTTTTGTTTATTCTTCTTTTTAAGGAACTTTTATGCCTTGACACATGTCAGTTCCATCGTACCCTAAACTTACATTCTACAATATTACTGTAGGTATTCTACAATATTACTGTAGGTACCAATATATCAGCCCTAGTGATGGCTCTCGAATCTGTATAAACTAAATGCTGCTCGTGAATTAGGTTCTCCTAGTATCTTATGGAACATACAAACATCATTCCTCTTCAGATCGAGAGCCCTCACTAAGGCCTCCCTTTCCTGTTGATTCCGGGCACGCTCCACCAGCAAGTGTTGGACATCTTCAACAACTCTAAATACCTACATCGCAATTTGGAGAGATAGTCTTTTTCATGGGATTAAATTTATTGTGTTAATTATTACACTGGTGTGTTGTATTGCGTTCAGTCACATATTTCTTATATGTAATTTTATGGGTGTAATTACCCTATTCTCATATAACGCCATAGCACAATAAGAGAGATAATTGTGTGAGTACAAAATTTATAGATTAAATGTCGCAAGAAAGAATCTAGACACACCATAAAAATAAATTTCAGTTTTTACATACATACCTGTTGCGTAAACTAGGTTTTGAAACTACCCCAACAAATTCCCGACTATGTTAAAGGGAAGAGGTATGTACTCACAGGACGATGAATGCTTGACTCCAGCCCCGGGGCACCTCGTTGTGGGTTATGAGCTGGTTCGGTAATATTCTTTCCACACAGACACCACTATTTTTGATATTAGTTGATTGTTGAGTCTAAGCGTAACAACTGCACTCGCGGACGGACATCGGACTGTCAGTGTTGCCAAGTTTGGCGGAATAGGACGAGGCGGGAAAAAAGGAACATAGTCGGTTTCCTAACAATAATATTTAAAACATAACATAAAATTTAATTTATCCTAATAGCTAGTCCTCGTTATCTCCTTACATTCTTCACTTCCCATTTCATAAATCGAGGATTGCGAGGTGTAAGTGGATAAGGAGAATTCCTCGTTCTGTCTGTATTAATTATTCCTCCTACTACCCAACCATTTTCCCACTTTCACTCCTTAATAGCCAAAGGTAGGCGGCGCAATTGGGAAAATAGATACCGATTAATTTTATTTAAATACTTTATTGTACACACAAATGACTATCAATAATTACCATCAAAGAGCGGTGATAGTTTAGGGATATACCTACGTATCACTGAAACAACGCAGAAGCTGGAAATGGGTTATTCAGTATCGAGAGTATATTTGATTATATCTGTTTTTACTATAGGTTTTTTTCATGATTTATAGTACAATTATAGTACCTGTCATTAATTTCAGGTGCGTCGTCTCAGTCGCGAGCGCGCGCCTCCTAGGCACCCGGTCTGTATAATGAGCACTACGAACATTTTAGACAGGCTAACAAAACCTTACATGTGTGTAACTTTTAGATTATCCCTAAAATAATTTTATTTTTCGTTGAAGGGTTTTATATATTTTAAATTGGTTGACGTGTTTCAGGTTTTTCGTGACGTATTTCAGTGACACGTAGACGTGACACGTTAGTTCAGTTCTCGATTGTCATTTTAAGGTCATGAATTCAAATCCTAGGCGCGTGCCACTGCATTTCCACTTTTAAAATTATCATCTGCTTAGTGAGGGACATTTTGAGGAAACCGGCATGTTCGAGAATAAAAAATATCTAGAAAATGGGTAGAATTATGTGACATGGGTATCCATCAAATTCGCAATGGGCCCGCGTGTAAAGATTAACAAAGGCCTAGTAAAGTAAAGTTAAAGTAAAGGCCCGAAACCCCCTAGTAATTTATTAGAGGAGGCATGTGCCCTGCAGTAGGACGTTAACGGATTGATATTGTTATCGTAGCGTATTATATTAAGAAAACATTTTTGTTTTCTAATAACATTCTTGTTCGTCATACTTGACTCTAATGCTGGCCATGTATCGTGAATTTGCACGGCCGACAGTATCCACTTACCATCTACCAACCTCTGTCTGCCATCTTATTTCTATAAAAAATATATTATAGTATTTAATACAAAATTCTGGAATGCGCTTCCCACTGACATTAGAAACAAGCATTCGTTCAAATGGTCATTAAATCTCAATAGCAAATACATAGGTGCATGTTCTCTTCCATATTTTCTATTTCACATCTCTTCACAACTGTCTGCAGCTATTTTCGTATTTTGTCAAAGGCATTCCCTTATTATTAGTTTTTATTTGATATTTAATATATTTATTAATAATATGTAGGTATATAGGCAATGTATCGTCATATATATTTATGTAAATAAAGATATTTATTCACTTGTTATTTTATTTAGTGTTATATGTAGCTATATATTTTTTTATATTATTAACTTTCCTTTATAATCCATGTATGTGTGTATGTATTTTTATTATTGTTTAATGCACCCTCTTTGTGATTCTCCGTTTACCAAAGGTTGACTGGTAGAGAATTCCACAAGGCATTAAGTCCGCCTTTTGTACAATGTTTGTGTGCAATAAAGTATAAATAAACAAATACATAAATGGAAGGAAGATAGTGCATACTGCATTTCTACAGCGGGCGCACTCGATTGGCCACGTTACCTCTCTCTCATAGAAGACTACCTTGAAATGTACTGCATTTCCTACTTTATCGTATTCCTCAACGTACGTACGTGTTTCGTTAGTGAGTGAGACATGCCAGAGCCCATTCCCATCCTATCTTATCCCTCCCCATTTTCCCAACTCTTTCTCCCAAGCCAGTCCTTAATCTGCAAAGGTGCGCCAATCGGTTGCGTGTCAACGTTTGTCATTCTGGACTGATGTTGGCATGTATCGTGGATATCTATGGACGACAGTATCCACTTGTCATCAGGTGGACTGTATGCTCGTCTGCCGCCTTTTTCTATATTGTATAAAAACAAATATAGCGAACGAATAAACTACATCGAATGTTTACTTTACACAATTCACAATTAAACTAAAGAGGTTCACTTCTCTAGGGATCTGAAAATCCTTATTGAAGTCTGTGCGCGGTGATTGAAATTAAAATAAATACCGGTATGTATATAAAATATTTTACTTCTCTTTATTATATGTATTATAAACATCAAGACCAAAACGTGAGACTTAAAGTTAGTCAAACTCCTGTAGAAAGACTAAGAACAATTCTAACTGGTTGCGCAATCGACATGCACGTGCACCGAGGACCACTGTGCAACATTGAGCAAGTTGTTCTAACATAGTGGAATACTTACCTTGTACTCTGCTTTTAGTGCTTATTGTCCTGTACTCGTAATACTTTTCTATCTGTATTGTAAATGCAAAGACAAATCTAGTGGTAGGTTTATAGATATATATTATATACTTTTATTTTTTTTTAAATGCGAGTATGGGGTAAGTGAAGCCATCATGCGCAAGCGTTGTGCCTCCATAATGGGTCGTATGCGAACTAGCACCAACACTATCCTAAGCGCATTAACGGATCAATGGGACAAATAAAGGAACAACAAGTGCAGTATGTAGTTTAAACGGCTGTGTTTCCTGGAATTGTCAGAAATTCTTTGACGTTTGTATCTCGTCGGTTAGCCGACAAACTAAGCTTATTTATTATTCATGGTGTAATTAACAGAATAAAGTAGTTTTATCGATGGTTATTTGAGAAAATTACAAAATCTTAATTATCTCGGAAACTATCAACTTTTGGCCAGGGTATGGTAACAGTGAAAAATAATCGATAGTACCACCCTCTGAAAGAATCTGTTCTATTTACCAGTGACCTTGTATAATGTATACTAACAATGACCTGAAGTCTGGTATATTCAATGTCCGAAATAAATTATTATTATTAAATCGTATGTATCTTGTGTTTGTTATATTATACCTACGTGTATTTTACCCGACTGCTTATTTTATGTAATCTGTACTATCAATAATATTTATGATTTTATATTACCGCACGGTCAAACCAAAATGTTGACAAATAATAGTACATTGTTACCCTAGGGGTGAAAGTGACTTATTTCAGTCCCGAGACTGGGTTTGGTGCCCGAGCGCAGCGAGGGCGCCAATAGGTCGAGGGACTAAATAAGTCCTGAACCCCTAGGTAAACACTGTGCTTTTCATTACGAATACAAGGAAAGTAAAAATAAAACTACTAATTAGCAAAATAAAAAATGAATGAATTTTATTTCATAAATCAACAACTTTGGTGAGATATTTATTAATGGAGTGGCTGTATAGGAAGTTAGATCATGGTTACATAGAAATGTGAAAATAGCTCTTTTTTTTTCTTAATTTTTCAGTTGTCTGTCAGTTGAAAACGCTCACCCTAGGGTGTATTGGGCTATTTTCACTTCGCTCCACAGGCAACTTCGGACCTACTTTCAGAGTATGAGTAATGAAAATAAATATATTGATTGATCTCTATATTATTAAAACGCAACGGCTGTCCGTTAGTTTATAAATTGAGTTTTACTGCACAGATTTTGATGCGGTTTTCAATATCGTGTAAGTTATTTGTTTTGGATGATTTTTCAAGACATCCGCGTAGTGTATCCACGTATTTACAACCACGCGAGCGGAGCTGCGAGCAAAAGGCCAGTCTCAGATAAAGCTTTAATGTTTATAGCTGTCATGCCGTGCTTCATGCTTCCTCGACCCCGCTGCCCTATGACTAGGTTTCGCCAATGAAGTTTACAGCAGACGAATGTGACAAGCACAAATGAAGGACTTTAATAACATTAAATTTTTCATATCGAAATATAATGGCAAGTGGGCAAACTTGCCAAAAGTTTACTATTTTTGGCCCACACTAAGTGAATTTTTTCACAAATAAATTTACATGTTCCTGCCATTGTTTGATATTGAATGCACAGAAGAGTATATTTATGATTGTGTAGTACAAACACAATATTGAATATATTCATATTTTTTAAAATAATTCGCTTAATCCATTAAAAGCGGAAAAAGTTGTCAAGTTTTACGGTATTGTCTTTTACCTATTATCTAGGTAGGTAGATACTCTTTAGTATTCATCCACTATAAACAGTACCAAATTCATCGTTATAATAAGTCTACAATATTCAAAATGCGATCTCGGACGCGTGCGCAACCCAATCCGCGCATCAAAGATGGCGTGCATAGAGCACTGCGCACACGCCATGTCCGTCACGGTTGACCGGCCAAGCGCGAACCGTTTTTTCTACATAAACATTGTTCGCAGTAGAGAAATCGACGGGCGTAACGCCATTGTTTGACGTGGTTTTAAACGCTGGATATTAGAGCGTGGTACTAAATAATGTACTATAAATACACAAAAGTATAATTTTATACAAAAATCTGTCGCAAATAGATTTGTTGCGTCGCATAGGCAACTGTGATCATAAACTGAATAGAACACATGTGTCAAACTCTTTTGATATATGTGCTTAACCCGGGCTCCGCAGGGTAATGTCCAAGGCGTAAAATGTCCAGTTTCGGAATTACATACAAATCTTGAAACGTCCAAGTCATGAAACGTTCATGTCTCGATACGTTCAAATATTAAAACGTTCATACATATCTTGATACGTTGAAATATTGATACGTTCATTTCTTGATACATTCATGTCTTAAAACGTTCAGATTTATAATGTTCAAAGATGCGAAGATGTGACTTAAGTGTCGTGTTATGCAATCGCACAGTTTATTATTTTTGATGCCAAGAAAAGAACGTCGACAAGCAACTAAATTTCCTCTTTGTTAGAATCCGAACCTTACGTTCTGATTAGATCAAATTGTCGGACTTCAAATGGATAGTCAGTGTACCTATAAGCTACGTAATACGTTCTTTCACCAATCGTAAAGTTGAAAACGAGGATTACCAACTTTATAAAACAATTCATTTATTGTGGCCTCGCCACAAACCACGGAGCACTAAACTCACCACAGAGCCATAAAATAAATTGCTCTGTAGTACAATGAAGCGGTTTACTAAATTTGAAATCGATAATATATTTTCAATTTAACATTTGTCAATGAGAAAAGAAAACAAACACATATTAAAAATATTTTCTCATATTCATTAGAAAATTAGATGTGAGCTTTCGAATATTTAAGTTGGGGAGCTCCCCAACAGAGGCTGTGATAGCTATTGCGGCCCTTATTCAAATTGTTGTTCAATAAATGTTGCGCGTAGTTGACATGGCATTATTGTGATAATGACGTCACCAATACAGTGGTGCGGTCCTTTCCTAACTTGTGACTAAGCCTTATAACAGTTATTATAACTCGATAGTATTTCAAGATAATTTGTTTATAATTTCACGTACATGTTTCTGGTATCTTAAGTTATTTATACGAGTAATTATCTAACGAGTCAAATACCTACCCTGTTTCACCTACGTTTTACCTGATTGTCCTACGTATAAGGGTTAATCTGACATTTTTAGTTCCAGCTGTATGTTTTTACATATATCAAGATAAATAAATGCTTACTTTCTAAATAATTCAGGATTTTTTTAAATTAAGAAGTACTTACGTATAAAGACTGATATTTAATATAATTTTTATAACGTTTCACAACTTCATACATCTATCGCACTTAATATTTTCTTAGGTTTTCGCGATTACTATACATAGCAATTAAACAACTTTGAACGGTTTAAATCGCGTATATTTAACATTATTTATATCCCGACGTTTCGAACACTTTGCTGTGGACGTGGTCACGGGGTGACTAATTGATTTTATTTATCACTTGAGTTATTAAGAAATTATTTGAACTACCGTCTGATTTTTTTTTTAATCATAACATTCCCTATGCACGCAGTATTCGCTCACGGTGTCCAGAGGTCTTGCAGTATTGCTTTGGCCTTGAAATTTAATTAATTTAATGACTGGATCCCAAGCCGGTGGTACTTGCCAACCATCTTCTCTATTGAAATTTGGGTATTTCTTGATTTCAATAGCCTCGCGTAACATTCTTGGCATGAACCAGGTCTCTCTAGCGAGGATTTGTGGATTATCGAATCGAATGTAATGGTTGGGTTTGTCCAGAACATGTTCACAAACTGCAGACTTGGTCGAGCGTGTGTTCTTCATGTCAGCTTTGTGTTCTTTTATCCGGATACCGATGCTCCTCTTTGTTTGCCCAATGTAAGATAACCCGCATTCACAATCAAGCTTGTAAACACCTGCATCTTGTAGGGGGATATTGCTCTTGACAGCTCTTAAAAATTGGCTAATCTTCTTGTGCGGCTTGAAGTAAGTTTTAATTGAAGCTCGTCTACTTTCGTACAATTTTAGTTGTTTATTTGTAAGTTGAGTTTGGTGGTCCAGTGCGGTATAATCCACTATATCTTTTTGTCCGTGGTCCGGACAACAGTTAACGCAGATGGGTACTATGAAGAATTGCAAACCATAATGGAGGAGTTCGTGATCAAGCAACCAATGTCGGTCAATTGCTCTTCATCACTGCTTCTGTACGACAACGCACGAGCACACACTTCACAGAAAATACTCACAAAGTTGCAGGAGCTGTTCCTGGAAACTCGCCTAACCTTTAATGGCCTACTGGTTAAATTGGTTAAACTGTTTAATGGCGTTTGTTACCAACGACACCACGGAATAACAATGCTGAACATTTGTAGTAGTCTCTTGAAGAGTGTGGGTACACGCTGCAATCCCATAGCTGCTGGGCACCCTCGACTTGCCACGTTACACAGAACACTACTGTAAAAGCCAACTACCATAGACTATCATAAAAACCAACGACACGACTAACTAAACTAAACTTGGTTTAAAACAATTCCTAACGACACCACCAATGTGCAACGTTGTGGTTCAGTGGTGTCGTTAGTAACAAACGCTGGTGGATCCGTTCAGTGGGTCGTCGAAAACGAAGAGATTCGTAGAATGGCGTTATTTGTTCTCAACATCGTTATTGACGAAAAGAAACAAAAGTAAGTACTATGTATAATTTGTTATACAAAGTCTCTTTAGAAAGATTTTTTTTATTTGTTTCTAATACCGGTTATGAAGTAAAAAATGGATAGAAGAGTTATATTTGATTGTACACGTTCGGCAATTTCTTATGAAAATTATTCAACCTAAAAATAGTTGGCATTCTGCAAATACGCAAATTTATAAAAAGTAGGCATAATGCGATCTCATCAATACTCATGAATCATCATGTATGAATAATTAAGTGTCATTGTGCTATTGAATATTTGTAAACATTGAAAATTCGACAAAGTGCGATAGTAGGTATTATGCTACGAAACCATTCAGTCAGATATATTTACTTAAGAATTCAAGTTGGGCATAGGACGAACCCATCAATATAGATTTTTTAATTATGCTCAATCATGCATGTTTATATAAACTCAATACACTCGGTATCGCTTCAAACTCATTCATATATCACTTCCTGTTGATTACTATTCTTTAGTACTTTAAGTAGGTACAACCGTGTATTCTTTGTTCGAGCTTGTTCAGGCGCATCAATTCAAATTACGCATATCTATGCGCATACGCAATGAACCCGTATTGTCGTTGTGGATTATCGATCTTTAACAACTTGTGGATACGTACTTGTTAAACGTGTAATGTTTTAGTGTAGGCACGTGAAATGAATAATATGTTTTTTTGTAATTCGAAAGGATTTCCCACGAAAAAAGTAAGCTTTTCAATTGTTTTTGCTGCTTTCATGTTTGTTATTAACTTTAAGTATTAATCAACTACTGGACGCAAACAAATTTTATGTTATTAAAGTTTTTATAAGAATCATAAATAAAGAATTGACCTAAGCACAACAGATTATACTAGGAGAACCTAGGTACACAAGTATACAAATGAGAGTCCGCTACTGTACCTATTAAGTATTATCTAGCCTAGTCCTCGACAACTTTATAGCCAAGGACAAGCATAAACCAGATTCAATCAAAGTCAGTTTATAAAGTTGGTGTTGTAAAAAGGAGCATTGGGCGCTGGGGTGCTAAACCCTATGAACCTTAATCTTAACCGTTTTATACTCGACCTGTTAACCTCAAGTACAACAGATTTTGTACAACATGCAATATTTTCATTTATTACTTTATTGCACATTATCGTACAAAAGGCGAGCTTATGCCTTAAGGCATTTTCTACCAGCTAACCTTTGGGTTGATCAAATAGATAACATTGGTAGGTGCGATGAGAGAAGCATTATTATACAAATATAGGTGTAACTTAAACTAGATGACGACAGTATAATTTCATCCAGATATTTTATAAATATAATTTATAAACATGTAAACACAGATTGAAAGATTGCTCGAGCAGTTCGATTTTTATTCTGTGACTCTTAAAGCAACTGAAGTGGTATATTATGAAATATAGGTACCGGAATGGGCACTTGGGTTGCCTGGAAGAGGTTACTTTGGCGATAAGGCCGCCTGTTGTACTTTTGGTATTACGTGCTGGTCTTTTTTTACAACATGTATTGGTGTACAATAAAGAGTTTATCTGGTATCTATACAAATATGTTTTTTACTTTCATGTCTAGTTCTATCGTGTTTTGTAAAACAGCCTTTATGTGACCTGAAAGTTTTAAATGACGTATATTATTTATTAATACACAATAGGCGAAGAATACACAATTAAATGGAAGCAAGTGTTTCAGTTCTCATCTATTTCCTATATCTACCTATTTATGTAGAAAATTGAATACCAACTTCTAAGTATAATTTCATATTTTTAAATGACTAGTTGACGGTGAGTATTATTGTTTCTATATATGAAACATCTTAAAACTTTTTAACTTAATAAAGTTCCATAAAAATAGCTAGTTGGTACTTAATAATGTATGCAGTAATAAGCGGACAAACAGGGATATAGGTAGATAAATAAGTTTCGATTTATTAGTGAAAATATAGAGCAAAATAAAATAAATGGTTTCATATGAGTTGGGAACACTGAAAACTTGTTACCGACCCATTTAAATGTTTATTTCTTTCGTTCATCACCTCACGCTTAACATGTCGCTGGCGAGGATAATAAACAGACTTAAAAGGAGAAAAAAAATAAACAAAAGTAAACATATAGGTAGGTAGTTTACAGTAGACAATAACGTATGCCTGTCTGGCGTTTTACATGCGTTTCGATTGAGGGCCATACCTGAATATCGATAAACGAATGATGTCAGGATTTAGTAAACGTTTAAAAAATATTGTAAAAACGACCCTGAAAATTGGTAAAAGGAAATTAAAGAAATTATAACGATTTGACAGGTGGCCCTCATATGGACGTCTACCGAGAACTCAGCAACCACATTAAAAAGAAGTCTGGAACCGGTATTGATTTTTAGTACAGATTTTTACCTAAAGTAGGTACCTACAGGAAACACAACTGTGACACAAAAAAAAATAAAGGTATTTTACAACTTTTTGAGGTTATGTTGACGCCATTGCGAATTAGAGAAGCTACGTTGTGAAAACGATTACTCTTCACTAAAATTTAGTAAAAGTTCTCTTAAAAATTGCCTTCACCTCCTCACCCTTCCCCCCGTAGGCCCTTCCCTTTACCCCCGAAGGGTGCGAGTGTCAGGCATCTTGTAACGTTAAGGACATTAGGTCACTGACAGGTCTGCCACCAGTTTCATCGCAAATCTTTCATCACCGCATTGGACTTACGTGACCCAAAACTATTTCAAGATTATGAGTGGAGTTACACCGCCTAGATATTGAAACACACATGATACCTATTGAGATTTGAATGAAATCTTAAAAATAATATTTTTTATTGCTTCATCTTAAAGTAGATCTTAAAGTGCGTTTCTATTTATATCTGTTTCTATTTCTATTAACAGAATCTTGAAAGAACAATATTTAGAAAATCAACCAAATTCAGTACGTTCATACCGACAATATCCTTTACTTGGCTCAGATAACGCCTCAAATTACGATCAATGGTAGATTTTTCAAAACATTTTAAAAATCAATATCTATGCCTACAAACAAATGAGATGTCGTCGGATAGGATTCATGAAAGTCTAGAACTTATTTATTTTCTTTAAAACGAACCTACAGAAAATGGACGGGGTTAGTTATAAAATCCTACCTGCCAAAACGTTGTCTCTGTTGGTAGACTTGATTGACAAATCCAAAGACGCTCAGCGAGAGAAGGAAAGAGCTATGCTCGGAGTCTCTTTGCTGGACAAAATTCGTAACGACGAAAATCGACAAAGAAGTAAAGTTGCCGACAGCTCAACATCGATTCCTAATGAGTCCGACAATGGAGACCACGTACTTGGTCACAGCATTGTACGTGCTCTCCACTACACAGTAGAGTACTCTTACTCGACAAGCACTAGGACCTAGTACTTGTCGTGTGATGCACAGCTTAGAACATATTCCATGGTAGAGTATATGGTAACGTCGTAGCGCATACTCCAGTGCCATAGAGTCAGACGTCTTCCGGGCAAGTGGATAACGATTGTATTTGACTAAGAAAAGAAAAATATTTAAAAAAATATTCTTTATACTTTAACTCTTTCGCTACTAACGGGACATATATGTCCCAACGACTTTTAAAAACAATCTTGTGGGATTACTACATATTTGAATTCAATGAGCTCTTGTCCCACCCGTAATTTAGGACCCACTGTTTCATATGTCCTCTCATTTAATCAGTAGATTCGAACGTGCTGGAACTTGTCGGCATTAGTTTGCCGTCGGTGGCAGCAAGTGCTGCAATACTTGCTACTTAGGTAGAGGTTATTTGAAGTATAATCCATTTTCTGCATGCAAAATGTAAGTACAAACAAATATTTACTGATTTTATCTACATATTACTCAAATAATGGATGACAAGCGCAGTTTTTTGTGAATAATTGTAGTGCGGGACATATACGTCCCAACAGTAATTTTCAATGGGTCTCATTTGTCCCAACAGTGTTGTGAACGTTCCAATCTCAGGAGTACATTTCCTTTTTAGAATGGCGAAGCGAATTCTGACTCAAAGAGAGTTGGAGGATATAGCTCGGAATTTGGATTTTTCAAATGAAGATGAAGATCTGTTTCACGCTAGTGATGATTCCAGCGATTATTACCCGTCGGATGAAGAAAACCCAGCAAAGCGATCGAAAACTTCAGAAAGTGAAGAAGAGAGCGATGAAAATGTTCCTGATGCAACGACATCCGGCGGTGATCAACAAAATGCCGAAGCAACTGATCAGTCAGGTGACGAAGACCCAAACGCCAATGGCCCTATTTATTGGGAGGATATTGAGAAAATACAGAATTTTCTCCCAAAAAAAAGGATGCCAATATTTCGAAATGCAATAGTTTTATCTAACACCAACAGAAGCTCAACCAAAATGGATATATTCCTGCGTTTGTTTCCAAGAAGTCTCTTTATGTATATTGCGCAAAATACAAACAAACGCATAAGTATGGTGAATAAATCAAAAAAACAGAACATTCCTCTTACTGATGAATTATGATGATACAATTATGAATGAAGCATGAAATTATGATCGTCTTAGGTTGTATGCTCGTAATGTCATATAGTCGCTTACCATCAATGGCTGATTATTGGTCCACCAAAAGAAGTCTTGGTAATTCTTATATCAAAGATGCCATCAGTCGTGATAGATTCATGACACTCGTCTCCAAAATGTACTATACTGATCCCGAGAAGCCAAACAATTCTAGCAAAACCTACTATGTGGATGACTTAGTTGAATGCTTGAAAAAAACATTTCGATCATCTAGATCGCTATGCTCTCATTTATCAGAAAACGAACATCAGGACGTCCTTCAGCTACTTCCAAGAATCTATACAATGTTGGAGACCATCTTTCTACTCAAGGACTGACCCGAAGAAGATGTTTCAGATGCGCTCAACGGAAAATTGAAGTGAGAACAAAGACCATTTGTATTCAGTGCAATCTACCTCTTTGTAACAACTGTTTTACACCAAATCACACTTAACGATGCAATGAGTTAAATAAAGTTTTGATGTTTTAAGTATATTGAAATTGTAGTATTTCCTTACTGATGGGACAGATGTATCCCATCAAAAACCCCGATTGAGACATATGTGTCCCACACTCAAATTTGGATTTTGACATTTCAAAAAAATCGCATATTCGAATCATAGCCTTCAGAGGCGGTATACTATCGATGCTGATTGATAAAATGGACAAAAGTTCTAAATACAAAAGTCGGGCTGAAGGGGTTAAATACCTGAGAAGTGTGAAAAAACAAAGGTACAAAGTGTACGACGACATTACGTGAGTATCAAAAAAGGTTCGTACTTCGTCCTAGTTTGATAAGACACTAACAATTTTTCCACCCGTTCTGTTAGTTATTTCAACTTTAAACACGCCACAATATTACTGACACGAACTCTGCTCGTGCGACGATATTAAAGTTCATAGCGTTCCACTAAGTCTTATTTATTTTAAGTTTTCATGAAGTGTTTCAACTAGGTAACTTGTGTCTAGAGTAACATAGGTTTTATGACTTCTAGTCAGGGTATTATACCATTAAAATAGTAGGTATGCGTTATATCTTAGATGGTTAACAGTTTCATAATAGTTAAAACAGTTCATTTTCAATGGTTAAATAAGGACTATAAAAATTTGCTAAATACAAATTCCACAAAACACGCACAGATATTATAGGTATTTTTTTATAGTGAAGTAGGCGGACGAGCAAGCGGTCCCACGTGATCGTAAGTGTTACCGCCGCCCATGGACACCTGCAACACCAGAGGGTATACGGGTGCGCCGCCGACCTTGAATTAACAATTAACTAACTATTAACTCAGAATCATAAGGAGAATCTATGGTTTCATTCTTCGGGAACAAGTTGTACGTATAAAATAATTAATCAACATGTGCAAGGGTTGGTATTTTATCTATAATTATCTAGATACGTTCACGTTGGGGAGAAACAGCACGGTGGAACTTTTTTTTTAATTAAAAATTTTAACGCCCTTATTTCTCGAAGTTTACTTTCTGCCCATAATTTACCGCCTACATGGACCGTTATACTTGAACGCTCACATTTTGGTAATACATATTCTAAGTATAGGTAAATAACAATGTCTATCTATGTATATAGCATATAACTCAACAGCTTTAAATATAAAATAGCTCCATAACACAAATGGTCCCAAAAATTTCATCCCATTTTTCTTCCCCCCCATTGACAACATTGTAATAAAATTAATGTTGCGTTTCCCGCCAAATAGCAACGTTTCCGCCACAAAAATGGCTGCGGGCGGAGCGTCGATAGCTTTGAATGTTTGATACGCCTCGACCGATGCAACACGATAGATAGATACCATAACGGTATACTAGGCGACCAAACACACATTTCCAAATAATCCTGACCCTCACAAATGAAAATACTAAACCCCTTTATCACCGCCTCGACAAGTAACATAGAGGGGCGCGGTAGATCTTCTTACGTTGGTGGTAGTCATGCGTAGGTCGCATTAAATATTTAACTTTAACCTAGTTTCCATAATGTCCCCTGTTGAATACAATAATTAATTCCGTCTAATTGCGGGGTTAATGGCGCGCCTAATTCTTTTCCCTGAAATGGACTGTACATGGGTTACGTGTGTGGGTATAAAAGCTTAAGTAGGTGCTAACTATGCTAACTTAGGTACCTAGTTTGCTACATTACTGAGCTATACCTAAATACCAGAAATCGTTAGATACGTGACTTAACTATTACATTTAGGTACCCAATTTTGTGTATGTATAACTTGACCAGTGACCTATTGTAGTTAGCTAATCATTATCATTGCCAATGGTGCAATGCAAGAGCACTGTGTTACTATTTCGCGTTCCAGTTTCTAAAGTATAAATATCCATAGGTAATCATTAACAACCTTCGTTACAAGGTGGCACTACAAGAAGAAGAAATCATCATCTTGACGTCTTCTATCTTACGATATTCAATATCGGTCCATAATGTCTCATTGGAGGGCGCAGGCGTGTCCCCTTGTAATGTGAAGGCATCCGAAGGATAATGCATTCTTAGCGTAGCACCTGGATCCACCACACGAACCCAATGCGAATTAGTGGATTGGCAATGATTAAGGCCATATGTTCTTTACAAATTAAAGCACGGAGTGGTGACGGAGTGCCCTTGCCTTACCACTAGCGTAATTTCATTATCCAGGATATTGTTTTGGCTTTCTGAGTCACCTCCTGCCCTGGATCTTAAGATGGATAATGAGCTGGAGGAGCTCATATTTGTTATTTCTCATTGGGAGAAGAGGATGCACGATGCAATCCCACAACCGCTGGGCGTACTCGACTGGCCATGTTACCCCTCCTTTTATTCCTGTATACCCCGCTAAGTCCGTCCTACGAGTGGAGCAGAATGAAAACGAAATGAAATTTAGGTTATACCGCCCTACTGCATTTATTAGTGAGATATAATGATCTTTCCTTCCCACCGTGTACACTACCTACATAATATACAAATCGCGGTAAATCATTTGCTTTTAGGAGAAAATTGGAGCACTAAAAATCTGTTAAAATTTAATGCGATGTTTAATTCTCCAAATTTAAGACAAAGTAATTCTGACTCTTTGCTACTAATTTCAACTAATTGTGGGAGTAATCAGATTTTGATTACGTAAAGTAGGTCTCGAGATTAAACGGTGGCCCTGCGAGAATAAGCTTCTTCTGGTAGAAAGACCGAGATCCTCATAACTTGTAAACGGTAAACTAACTAATATTGCTTTTTTGGAACTAATTTCGACTAAATTATGTCGATATTCTATCTGTCCACACGGAATTGAGTGAGTCATCATTATTTATAAATTCAAATACATCACTGTCCCAGCCAAAATAAGGTATACCCGCATTTCCCACTTTATCATATTCCCCAATGTACCTACATACGTGTTTCGGTAGTGACTGAGATACCAGAGGGTATTTACATCGCATCCTATCACTCCTCATTTTCCCAATCCTTTCTCCAAATCTCCGGTGGTAGGCAGCGCATCCGGGGGGTATGCTAACTTTTATCATTCATTCCAGGCTGATTTTGGCATGTATCGCGACAATATTCATTTACCACCAAGTAGACTACTTGCTCGTCTGCCACTTTCTTTCTATATAAAAAATATGACCGAAGTACTGGAGTCTCTTTATCTTAATGTTCTTGAAGATTTCTTGGTATTTGCCAATTCTCTGTAACACTGTTATCTTACGGACTCGGTGAGGTCACGAGATCCTAGGCATTATTAGATCAGTTACTTTTTATTTTGATTACAAATTTGAAATTGTGTTTTCAAACTAATAAAACTACTATATATAATTAGTTAAATTATAATTATGGGTGGCAACCTCAGCGATTCGCGCATGGAGTATCAGTGTGCGTGACCTTCAGAGATTCGGTGTAATATGGCCATTCTCCGATGCGCGTAGAGTTTAATTTGGCTCGCGCTGAACGATATTTTATTTTGTAGGTTTTATGAAGCGAGTCTTCTATATGTACTTGTATTTTTTAGTTATTCTGTGACATAGGCTGCATTTCTTAAAACGATATAATAAACGGTTCTTTCGGGACAAATGAATATTCACGGGGATCATGGCGGGGCGCCAGCTAATCTAATATATATATATATATATCATCGAGCCGCACGCGCCTCGCAGGTCGCAGTTTAATGATCACGACAATAAATGACATATATAATATTGGCTAATCCGCAGTAGATCCATTACTAGCGGTAGTTTCGTTAGCAGGGTTTTTAGTCACAGGTCCGGGCCTACACAGACACGACATTAGCTCAGACCTGTCAGACCGGAGTCCTACAAATATTAGAAAAGGACCATAAAATAAAAATCTTATAATAGGTAACAAAATTGTTTTATTTAACTGAAAATAGGTTCAAAGAGTGTTTACAAGACAACTGTCAACTAAATTAAAATAAATAATCAATAACACATTTATGTGCGTACAAATTGTAATTACTTGAAGAGTATGTACCTATGTACTTATATGCAACATAATAACATCGTCGATGAACTGGCAATAATTCATTTGTAGCATTTTTACGATATGTCGCGATTTTACCTTTCCCTTCTGTACAACTCGTCGCCAAAATCTTCGTACTTAATTAAAATTTAATTTCGCTTGCATATAAAAACAGATAAATGAAAATAGCTATTAAAGCAAGTAACTGCTCTTCCTTGTGGATAGTTTTTTTTCGTTTTTTCTGTACTGTTTAAATTAAATTAATTGGAGTAATAGACACTTTATCAATGATATAAAATGTATCAGTAATACATTATTATCAGTAATCAGTAATATATCAGTAATACATTGCAGAATGCTATTCTTATTGTCCAAAATATGTTTAGTACTCGTTGAAAAATATCATATATAGCTACACACTTATGTATTATAATCTAGAACCTTCGGCCTTTATCTGACAAATGAAGTGAATAAATAAATTCAATAGATAAGAAAGACCAATTATTTTAATTTCAATTAAACAAAATTGTTTTCCCATCAGTCAGGCCCTATGTTTCAAAAGTTCATTATGAAAGTACGATACGAACGTTAACGCATTTATTTATTTGCTTTTATCATTATTTACATAAAGAATAATGCCTTGTATATTTTCTTGCTATCAAGCATGAAATGAAATGTGCGGTCAATTTCGTAGTATAAAGCATCAAACAATATAATTTTTTATTCTTACTAGATTCGAACAGTGACAAACGCTACTTGAAATGTGACAAAATAAGTCATTATACGAGTATAATAAATAGTAAATTCGATAACTACCTGAATTTAAGCTGTGTTAGCTTAAATTCAGGTAGTTATCGAATTTACTTACAAACATCCTAAGGCCAGTTTCCATTTACTCGCCAGAGGGCGCACTATAATTTGAGGTCTTAATTTTTAGTGTAAAGGAATGGTAAACTGTATCACGTTTCAGAACGTCGTACACACGGCGTCTTTTGAGGCAATACTATAATCGCGATACATTCGAAATACTCGAATCGACGCCCGCCTTACCATTGCACAATGACAACAGTCGCAATACAAACGCACAATTGCATTGAAAAAGTCGCAATGCAGTAGCGATATAAACGCGCATTTACCTCGATCCACAGTTGGATATCCTGAAGATGACTGTGGTTCAAGAGGATAATTAAACGAACACTGGTTGTCTTTATTGCGTTTTATAGTCGCTTCAATTCAATTTGTACCGGAAGCGAGTTTGTCACGGCATGTCAGCCTCTCAACTTTTTTTTTATTAAATTGTCGATCTAATATGATGTAGTAAGCGTATTTGTACCAGTAATATTAGAAACTGAGTGCAATTTTCACAGATGTTTACTCTTTCTACTAACGCCCTCTGGCGATATAAAAATTCTTCATAATCCTCACACAGTGACTGCAATTTTATCAGCCGATAAGGAAATTAGCAAGGATCAGACACTTTACATGTCTATAATATCGCTACGTATAGTATACACAGTACGTTCAGTATTAAGATATCACCTAATTTTGAAATTAGGTAGAAATGTAAACCTTTTAATTATTACAAAAACTTACATTTGTGCATCTCAGAAGTATCTATATATTAATTAATTTTTATACATAATAATAAGGACATTTTCAATAAAACAAATGTTGTGACTATTTCCCACAAAACTATGTTAAGTGAATAAAGATAAGTTCCCCAATTGTTCTATTATTTTATTTTAAGGATGCGTTGCGACTACACCCACGTAAGATTTTAGATTTAGTTTTAGATCATTTTATTACTTAATTTTGTAAGTTAAAACCTTTGTCCTTAGTCCTTACACGTGTGCAGCAACACTATATTACATCCTTTGAAATATAGTTGCAATATCTTTTGTATTTGTGTTTTAAATGATCATCTTTTATCTGTACACGTTTTTCTGTACTGTTATATTGTTCAGAATAGTTTTTAGTGTTCCTTCGATGTGAGGACAGGGACTATGCGGACAGGTATGACAGGGATTTTATTGTTCTTGCAAAAGGCTGCCGGTAAATGGGCCTATTCTTTGTTTACTTAACTTATGCTCATAGTAACGTAGTAAAATTGCAGATGGAACTTATAAAAACCGCCGATAAGGGAAGACAGTTTGTCTTGAGATGCCAACAAGGCACAACATCTTATCCTCTCACGCGACCGACAAATATTGTCTATCTGTAAAATTACGCGTACAATATTTACTTATACCAGAACAGTAGTATTATTTAAGTCACCATACACAACGTATCCACACAAATATTTATCCTAATTGTTATAACTAGTAACAATGCATTAAAGTCGACATTTTAGATTCGTTTCTCTATTACAACGGATTTATGAATATGTGACGAAGTAATACAAAATTGTAATGAACTATACTATAAATTTGATATTTATGGACAATACTCGACTTGACGATTTATATTAATAAAATAGCTAGCAGTGCAGGCACTTAATAGCATAGATTATTGAGGTATTTCTACAGGGTGTATAAATTACAAACGCCTTCCCTCTTAAATTACAACGCTAAAATAAATTAGCTTTGGAGCATAATCCTTATTGCTTCTGTTGACTACATTTTAGCTGCCTTTCTGAACACAATGTAGCTACTTAAACTGTGGAAAACTTAGAGCTGTTTATGTAAATAAACTGCAATCTTAATTAATTCATCATTTAAGAAAAATTAATAATAAATATCATCAAGGAATGTCTATATACATATCTATAATTCCATTTTATATTTTAACATATATCTGTGGCTTTTGGGACACATAGTATGCGTCGTAAAGGATCTAAGACGGCTATCTGTATTTCTTGGCAAAAATGAGTTATGCATGTGGCAACACTAGAAATTTAAAAATAAACAATACTAAGAAACTATTTCCACTCACGAACAAACGGCAAACTTACTCGTACATAGAAAACTTGATTGCAAGTTGGAGGTTGGCATCAAAAACCGCCATTATTACAGATTTTAAAATCATAGACGGCAATCTCGACCAATCACAGGCGTTCATTCCGCCACGTGGTATAATGGCCGACAATGTTTTGATTAGATTTTTGTTACTCGTTTTTATTGGAATATTGACATAATCCGCCGTGGAGTTCAATAATTTAACAATAATTAAAACCATGGAAAGTAATCCAACAGTTATGTCGAATCAGTTCACAAAAAAACTTCAGAAAAATCCAGCAAATTGGAAAATAAATATTGCCAAGAGACAGAGGGAGGTAAGTTTCTTTTATTACTTTCCATATGGTTGACACAATGGTCTATGAATATATTGTTTCTTGATTTTCATTCAAATTGAAAGCACGTTTTTCTAACGTTTGATTAATGCAAAGTAAGTAGTTATGTTATTGGTGGTGTATTTATATATTATGTTCTTCAATTTAGAATAGCCGATTTTAAACGAGGTGTTGTTAATTCGTATTTGTGTTAGAAATGACACTGGCTATGCAAAAGTTGTCTTGTTTACTTGTCACTTATTTATCAAAATTGTTGTTAATTAAACACATTTTCTTGTTGTTCAGGTATACATCAAACGCTCTGCCGATCTATCGGATCGAACTGTGTGTAATCATAATACAAATTCCTTAGATACAATTCCTTAAAAAATGTCAATGATTGATCCAAAACTATTGCCGAATACTGTGGCTGTAAAGAAAAAGAAATGACAGGATGTTTGAAAACTATTGTGCACACATTTCGGGTCTGATTGGGAAAACATACCTTATTTACGTTTTTACAAAGAGCTGCTAACCTCACAGAACTCTCGACGCAGAACACCACTTCACCAGAGCAGGAAAGTATTCTTTAAGAATTACATGAATCTTAATAACGCACGTGTTTGAATATTGTTATGTTTTTATTGTTACATTTAATTTTGCCATATCTAGCTAGTTGTGCCACCTTGGTTTTAAGTAAGTTCTAAATACTGTGCTAAATATTAATAAAAGAAGATAATATCTATATATCTGTGTGTTTTGCCAACCCTATTTCCGACACTTAAACTGTGGCATCAAACATGGCAATCTATCAATAATTTGGGCTCAAGACTGGCAATCTCCACTAGAATTGGGATCAAATACGGCAATCGTCAAAAGTTAGTATCTAAGTCGGCAATCTGAAAAACTCAAATGCAAATTCTAGTTATAAATTTCATTTTAAACTTAATAAATACATTTTCAAAAAAAATTCCCGTCTTGGTAGATAACATTCAAAATAAATTCCATTACATATATCTCTATATGTATCTCTCTATAGATATATCTATTAAAATATTTTTCTGTTTACCAAAATTCATTCTTTTTCGGAATGTCTAAATTCTTGTGGCCCTAATGGCCTTTCAAGTCACCGGTCGTGGACCAAAATTCATTAAAATGACAGATCCTATACGACTCATATGATAACTCCAAACGTGCAAGTAACATAATAAGTTATTTTACTATTATATTACTAAATGAGAAATCACATTTTAGAAAGTTAACCCATTTAGATCTATTTATTGAGTATACTTTTAGTAGTTCGTTTATTTAATTCAAATGAAAATAGTACAGAAAACAGAGTATGAATCAGAATTTAATAGAAAAGCACCAATTTTGGAGTTTTCATATTTGTCTCAAATCCTACAGATATCATCTCTCATTACACATATTTTCATATTGTTTATGGAAAGAAGTTGGTAGACGAGCAGACAATCCACGCGAGCGGATAATGTCGCCCTATGCCACTATTGTACAACTCGTTTGAATTAAATCGGCACCTCGCTGGAATGCGGGCCCCGTTCCGCTACGACGACTACCGCCCCGCCCCGCGTTCCTCCCGTTCGCGACGAACACGAGTTGCAAGAACTATACAAATATGTAATGTAATAACGTGTCGCTGCAGAGCACAGGCCTCCCCTAGTAAGTCAACGGGGGGTTTCGGGAATTAATCCACCACGGCGGCCCAGTGCGGATTGGTGGATGTAATAGTAAGTAATTAATGCGACACAAATATATAATTATTTTAAAAAAGTCGAATATACCAAAAAAAGAATGTTTCTGGTAAAACACAAAGTACCTTATATTTTTGTCAAATTGAACAATTTAATAAATAACTAAAGCTCCTTAATAGCTCCAAGTGTATCATAGTGTAAAAACTACAATTTGTATCATCTCACCACGCAATCCACGGAGGTTGCTTCATCTTGCTGATAGGCACATACGTCATGTTAATGGGTAAGTTCACTATTGCATAGCTCCTATGCAGTCTATTCAACGTACGAAGAATGGTAGCGCCACTCCGCCCGAGCAGAAACGCCGCTGGTATGTTTACATCTAACTCCATTCTGTAATTAAAAATTAATAATAAATTAAAGTATGAAATTGCCGTTTTATAGTAATAGATACTTTGAATTGACATAAAACATTCATGGTGTGAGATTTTCGAGTGAAACTTTTTTCACGTGATACCTATGAGGTTCTTGTTTTAAAAAATGTGCAACATTCGACTTTCAATTGTTTTTTTTTATTCAGCTTAGACGGGAAAGATGGATACTTCGAAAATCCGAGTAATCTTTGAATACGAGTTCCGACGCGGAACTAACGCAGCAGAAACGGCTCGTAATATCAATGCTGCGTTTGGAGAGGAGACTGCTAATGAACGAACCGTGCGTTTTTGGTTTAAACGCTTTCGTAATGGAAACTTCGACTTGAAGAACGAACCACGTGGAAGACCGCCCACACAGGTGAATAACGCTGAATTGAAGGAGATGGTGGAAGCCGATCCGAGTCAAACAACCCAGGAATTAGCGGCATGGTTTAACGTTACCTTACCTACAATATTGACTCATTTGCATCAAATCAATAAGATAAAAAAATATGAAAAATGGGTGCCTCATGATTTGACTGATCTGCAGAAAGAAACACGTGTTGAAACTTGCGTTGCCTTGTTGAATCGGTACAGAAATGAAGGAATATTGGATCGAATTGTGACATGTGACGAAAAGTGGATTCTTTACGATAACCGAAAGCGAAAAATGCAATGGCTGACCCCAGGTCAAACGCCGCAACAGTGCCCTAAGGCAAAGCTTACCAATAAAAAGGTAATGGTAACTGTTTGGTGGTCTATTCATGGTGTTATTCACTATAGCTTTCTCAGTGCCGAACTTCGAACAATGATGGCGAAACTAGCAGTGAAACAGCCCCGACTCGTGAATCGATCTTCGCCATTATTGCTCCATGATAACGCAAGACCTCACACTGCACGAGAAACCGTTGTAACTCTACAGGAGCTGCAGTTAGAAACCATACGTCATCCTCCGTACTCGCCAGACCTTGCTCCAACGGACTACTATTTTTTTCGTGATTTGGACAATTTTCTACGTGGTAAAAAATTTTCTTCCCAAGAGGCAGTACAAAATGCTTTCACACAGTTTGTCGAATCTACATCCCCAGAGTTCTATCGCAAAGGCATAAATGAACTTCCGATTAGATGGCAACAATGTATAGATAATGAGGGTAAATATTTTGATTAAATAAATATGTTACATTTTAGAAAAAAACGAGTTTTAATTTTTCAATACAAATCGGCAATTTCATACTTTAACCCCTAATACAACCTTATATTTTTATGGAAAATCAAATATAACCCGTATTTCAATATTGTATTGCGTCCCTTAGTGGCAAAACCAATTATCTGAATTGACGTCTGGTAAGTGTGTAGATTTTTCGCTAGTTAGGAGGACGGAGTATATACAGTCTTAATGGAGTATTTTCTCAATACTGTTCCTACTGCGGACATGACCCACCTCCGCCCATGGTCCTACCAACCTTTTTGGTTATACGGACCGAATCGTCGGAAGGTACGCGCCGTTCGCCACTGTTCCTACTGTGGGTAGTTGATAAAACTGCTCGCAGCGCGCTTCCTGGACTACCCCTGTTCAGTCAACTCGTGACCACGGCTAGTATAGCACGCGCCGAAACGTCGAGTAGAAATAGAAGGTGAATAAAAATTTTTCACTTTACGTCATTAGACCGAATTTAAAATGTATATAAAATACGAAAGTTTAAAAAAATATTATTGCTAACTTCTGTCACCTTCTTTCTATATAAAAAAAACACAGATAAACACACTGACTGATTGTGATACAATAGATTTTGAAGACTATAAAGGAAGTGTAATAATGCAAGATTATAATAACCCGTTATAAGTTGAAAAATATTTTTTGCATCCTTTTGATAGATAAATGCCCGTGATAAAGGTAAACATACCCGTTTAATATTAAACGGGTATGTTTACCTTTTTTACTACATGTTTCGACCGACACTAACCATGGTCACAAGCTAGTCAGTTTGCAAAAAAAGTTGAAGTGTTCAAAAATTTATTTAGTTTCTAAGGTCTATAAGTCCTTCAGTATTTTTTTCACATAATATCAATATCGCTGAACTTACTTATCATCCACCATCTCTATCAGATGATCGAGTGACTCGTCCCATTTGTCAATGGACTCTGTGATGATGACAGCTCTGGCACCAGCCTGTTGGGCTTTGGCAGTCTTGAACACAAATGAACATTCCCTGAAAGTGAAATATAATTTATTATTATGATTGTAATAGGCTAAGCAGCGTATGCTGATGCGCCCACTCTGGTTCTTATCAGACTGCTTCTGCATCTGTTTAGCATAGTTTATGATAAATATTATTTTTAAGTTAAAATTAAGCTTGCATTTCTTGCAGGGTAACAACATAATATAATAAATATAATCTATCACTATAAAAATATTGGTGACATTATCGTTTCCCAGATATTAACACTAATGAAACCTTTAAAACAATAACAATAGCTTTTAAAATAACATTTTTTTATAGAAAGAAGGTGACACACGGGTGTACAGTCCATATCAACTGCATGCTCTGTGGACTGCACCACCAGGTGTTGATAGGTGTGTCGCATCCACGATGCGCGTCAACAGCAGTCTAAAATAACAAACTTTGGCGTGCCCCCGGATGCGTTGCTTTAGACTTTAGAAATTCGAGAAAGGGCTGGGAAAATGGGGAGAAATAGGATATTATGGGAATGGGCACTGGCATAACTTGTACACTACCGAAACACATATGCACATAGGGGAAATAGGATAACGTCGAATGCGCTCAGCGGCTGTCGGATTGCAAGTGTATTCTCTTAAAAATCTTCAATAACATATTATTATGTTTTGATAAAAAAATGTTAAAGAATATTTCTATTTAAACAAAACCAACAAAATTTTCATGTTGGAAAGTCGTTAATTTTGCGAGATCTTTAAGGTGCGATGATAGCATGAGCTGTGTGTGAAAGCAAGAGAGTAGTTCGTAAAAATGCGTACACGCGGGCCGCAGCACGCTCCTGCTCTTGCCTCCGTCCGCCTTACGAGTAGTGAAAAACGTCTCTTATGCTTTAAAAAATAAGATTAAAATGTGCTCGATCATGTTACGTTGTACACTCTTTTCAAATACATAACATAGATAGTTTGTTTATGTTTACATTTCTTTAGAACATATCTCGTCTAAATTCATATGCGGACTAGACAGTTGTTTTCTGCGTGAGTTTATTTGGTCTGAAGAAATAAAACAAATATAACGGTGTACATATAAAATAAATGTTAAATTAAAGTATTTTTGCGAATCGGTTAATTTTAAGTATGGTAATTAGTTTATATAATTACTTTTTTATTATATATGTAGTATAATTTTTTTGATAATACCGCGACAACGAGTGACCGATTGCAACTCAAGAAGAAGCGAAATCCCATATTTGACCATTTTGTGCACACTTCATTGACAAACACACAAAATTGTGCAGTTATCTTTTAGACTGTGTGCAGTATTCTCATAGTCACACAACCGGCAATTTGGCAGATTTTTTTAAAAACAAATCCGTAAATGGCAAATTCACAATCAAATTGTGACAATTTTAACAGATGATGCCTAAGCCTTTTAAGTAAGAAGGGAAATCAATCAACTTTAATATTTTAAACTTTGTTAGTAAACTTGACTTGACTGCATATTACATAATACTCTACTCTCTATTTTTATAAAAAAAAATACATGAACGATATGCAAAGCGAATGAGTGGCTCTCAGGCTCTTATAAATCGTATAAGTAGGTGAATCAAAGGAGTCACGGAATCGTTAAGAGGAGCCGGATTAAGTGAGCCGAAACACTCAGAGGAGTCGTGAATACCCACGACTATTATGACGTAAGGAAATAGTTCTACTCGTAATTTGTTGTGCAGATACGAGTATGATTATGATTACCTACTGTATAGTTCATTAATAAAATTATGTTAATAGTCGTCTTTGTCGTTTTACTTTCCATATATAGAACAAAAATAAATCAAATTAAAATAACTCAAAGTCACGCCTTGCTTTTAAATTACGTGTAATAAAAACCAAGATGTTCTCTGTTTACACTGTTCAGTCACATCATGGTGAAATAGTAAAACTTTTCGTTACGACTGTACATTGACCGTCTTCACCTGTAAACAAATTAATGTACCGTAGCATTCGATTTTCAAAATGTGTATGTGTGCGTATTAGCTAGGCTAATAACAATTTGTCCAATATTTCTATGGAGCGATGATGACGTCAAATAGGGCGTATTTTATTTCATATATCATCGGACTATGGGCAGTAACTAAATATCTTTGTCTCCTCATACTTACCCTCTTTCAGATAAAGCTATGTGTCCCACAATGTCATCATGATTGACGATATCAGAACAGCTATGCAGTGGCACTGTTGGAACTAAACGAGCCTTGCTGAAGTGCAAACTTTCATTCTGGAATAATTTGTATTTATATGCTTATGTCAGTATAAAATAGTTAATAATTTGATTCAATAGTTTATAAGAAAAATAAAATATAACCCTGATGGTATTTTTATAGGTCATACTTATATTACATTTCATATAATATAATTATATTAAATTAAAATAACTAACTAATATAATATAATAATAATTATATTATATGATTCATATAAATAGGTAATTTTTATGGGTCATGCAGGCTGTCAAATTGTAGAACTCTTTACCGGTAACTATAAAACGAGCTCAGACCCTGGCCACATTTAAAAAGCAACTACTTAGCTTCCTTGATTTAAGTTCCTTCTACTTATTTTTCCTTTTTCTTCTCTCACTTCTTTTTTTATATTATTTACGTTTTACTTTGGTTCGTATTTTACTTCATACTACTTGTCACTTGTCTTTGCCGTTAAGACCTAGTTTACATGAGCTTAGTTACTAATGCTTAGTACATGTCACTTACACTTATACCTTGCGTGTAAACATGCTGAATTAGTGCTTAGTATTAGTAAAAGTGCCAGTGCAAGTGAATAGAAGCCGATCCTATTTACTTAGCGACAAGCCGACTACCCCCACCACAATTTACTAAACACTTGTCGCTTGCTGACCGTGTGAACAGCTACGGCAAGTGTTTAGTGACAAATTGAAACGGAAAGTGAATACACGTGTATCTTTGTTTAAGTTTAATTACGTGATATTTTCTAAGTTTATTTTGTGGTTATGGCGGCGGAAATGTGGAATTCCGAAACAACTATAAAATTAATCCAAGAATTTAAATCCTATGAATGTTTATGGAACCAAAAATCGTCTATATATAAAAATAAACCCGCGAGAGAGACTGCATTCCAGAAACTCGTTGAAGAGATGCATATTACAGGTTTCGGGGCTCCCGAAACTGTTCCATTTCGAACGGATGTCGGGTCACTAATACCTTTCTGCTAATACCAACGTGTAAACGGTTACTTCTCACTTGTCACTAAGCATGTTCGTACAAAGCGATTAGTACTAATGACAAGCACTAAGCTCATGTAAACTTAACATAATGCTCTGGCAACTACTTGTGGATGTCAATTTTAGTAAATGATGTGTGTAGCTTGTACTTGCTCTTGTATTATGTAATAGTATCTGTGTATTATTAGACTTATTAGTGTGTAGTATTATAGCATTAGGGCCTTACTAGGGATTATCATATTAGGGAATGCCGTCGTGGCAGCAACGCAGCACAGACGGCACGCAATATCAGCGATGTGTACGGACCAAACACCGCAAACGAACACACGGTCCGTTTCTGGTTTGTCGTTTCCGTTTTGGAAATTTCGAGCTCAAGAAACCCCGTGGACGACCGGAGATTAAAGTCGATAATGACGAATTTAATGCAATAGTGAAAGCGGATTCATCTTAAACCACGTCTGAGTTAGCAGCAGCCTTCAGAGAAGTGACAAAACGATATTCATTCATTTGCGTCAAATCGAGAAAGTGAAGAACCTCGGAAAATGGGTATTGTATGTGTTTAATGAAAGTCAGCTGCGGGTCGAAGGGTGCATTACTTTGCTGAACTGGCACAAAACTTAATCGTATTGTATCGTATCGTATTTCTGAATCGTATTGTCACTTGTGATGAGAAGTGGATCCTGTGTGATAATCGTAAACGTTCGTCAGAATGTTTGAACCTAGAGATACAGTCAAAGAATGTCCCAAATGTAAACTGAGTCAAATGAAGCTTATGGTGACTGTATTATACACTACCAGGACCGGCAGGTTGTATTAAGCCCGAGTGGGTAGTTGGCCGGGAGGGGGGACAGTCGCTCAAGAAATTGTATGTAGAGAGGAATGACTCATAAACAAGAGAATTTTATAGGAATAACATTAATGGAAATAATTTAATGGCTTTAAATTACAATGAGGCCAGGATATAATTTCAAGTAAAATAAGATACAAAGAAAGAAAATGTGTCTAGACATGGATTTTTCGAGCGACGAGGAAATCCCTTTTCAGTAACTTTTCATCAAAATCCGAGTGGGTACTTTACCCATTCGGAAAATTCCGAGTGGGTAGAGCTACCCACTATACCCACATTATCCGCCGGCCTTGTACACTACACCTTCTTGAGATCTGGCACAACAATTAATGCAGATGTGTACTGTGAAGAACTGCAAACAATGATGGACAAGCTCGCTATCAAACAACCGAGTCTGGTCAATCACTCTACCCCACTGCTTCTCCATGATAATGCTCGCCCACATGCTGTACGACAGACTGTCTCAGACGCAGATAGGGCCACCAATTGTGTTTTAAGTATGTGTATACCTACCTCTTTTGTTTTTTGTGTATGCAATAAAGAGTATTATAAAGTATATAAATATAATATATAATAAAGAGAGTATAAAAATTGCAGAAATGTTATTTTTACATTGTTGCATAATCATTAAATAATGTATATTTACTATGTGCAGTTGTTAAAATGTATTCTTTTTTTAATTTTCAGATGAATGGTATCATAAATGAAACGTAATTTAAGTGAAAACTAAGTATAAAAAGTAAGCAAGTTTCTGTAGATACAACACAACTCATAGGTTCCAATGGTATATAAGTATCGCAAAACGTGTATGCGTGGGTCCGTTTGGTGGTGCGGGCTGGAATGCGACGGAGGAGGTATTTACAATACAATATGTTCGCGCGAGACGGAATAATAACTTCCTACTCGCACACTCGCCTTATTACTTACACTCCTGTCGTGTGGTTTGAAATTGTGGGAGGGACATGCACAGACTGTTGACGCGCAAGATCAAGGTCAAATCAATAAGACTCAACGTGTATTTGTTGTCGCCTCAAGCGCATCAGTTGCTTTTGTATGTGTTAGCTACTAAGTATTATAGTCCTAAATATATGGACATTTAAGATGATTTTCATATTATTATGCTACTAAGATACACATTCACATATTTGTACAGATACATTACAAAATCATTGGCCATAAAGTGATCCACTAAATAAAGTGATAAAGTAAGCAATAAAATAAAAAAGTATAATAAATTAGAGGTATGGTAATTCATAGACACGGATGACGCGTTGGCCAATGTTTTCATAACGTATCTGTAGTCACATTACATTTGGTAAAGTTCGGATTGACAAGATTAGCCGATGGCACCTCTGAGTTTTGTCATACTGTAGTTTCAACATTTTCCATATTAGTTGTTAAAATTTGCACACACTGCATTCAAATATCACAATTAACTGTGATAATCCTCTCAAAAAATCCATCAATAGAAAGTGTTAAGGCACCAATTTTATTATGATTTTTTTTTAATATGATATATAATACAATATTTAATAAAAATGCTTAATAAATGACTGCACTTACAAAAGGTGGACCAAAATCCTTTGCTGGTCGTATACGAAATGAATATCTGAGCTCCGGAGGATCTAGGATTTCAAAAAACACATCTCCAGCGATGACATCAGCTGTGGAAGAGCCATCTTTGAAATGTAAGTCATTACCTGAAAATTAATTAGAAAACCAAAGTTACTTAACACAAATTAAGAAGTGAGCTTAAAAATTTTACAGATTATTTTTTTTACTCTCTATGTAGGCCGTAGTTCACAAAGAACTGGTTAAATAGATTGTAGGGACACAGGATGACAGCTTTTATTAATGTTAATGCAACTTTAGGAAACTCTGAACTCCTATTTGAATTCAACTACCAGGTGATTTAAGTAACATCTATTTAAAAGGTTGATTTTTCAAAATGAAATGTAAATAAATGAAGCTATATGTTGCAACATTTTTCAATTCAAGTGCCCAGTTAAATATATATTAATTAAAAAAACTCACTGGTCAGGTTAAGGTCTGAATTAAGTACCTAGCTTTTTAAATTAGATAAACTTTTTCAGAATCCCGTGTGTCCTGTGCTTGTGGTCACCGATCTTATCCTGAGTTTGCAACTAAGTACTTCAGTTTTTGTGTATTCTGTGTTCAACCAAAATAAAAATTTAGAGGATGTTTGTCATTTAATTAATATTCTGATATCAATACTCTACTATTCTCTAAACTGGTGTACCTGACATGATGTAAGATGTGATTAGACCTGATGTGATTAAAATTACACTTGATTCACATATAAGCTTCAACCAATATCATCTTCATATTTGACTGGCCATGTTACTCCTCTCTCAGAGAAGACTATCGTGAATTGTACTGCATTTACCACTGTATCCTATACCCTTAATTTCGGTATTGAGTAATATCTCACTCTAGGTGTTAGAGCTCATTTCCGTCCCATCCTTTCCCTCCCATTTTCCTTAATCCTTTCTCGAAATCAATTCCTGTAGTGAGTGTATCTAGGGGTATGCTAATGTTTGTCATTATGGACTGATGTTTTCATGTATCGTGAATGTCCATGAGAGAGAGTATCCACTTACTACCAGGTGGACTGTATGCTCGTCTTTTGCTGGTTTCTTTGTATAATAAAAAATTATGCTTTAGAATCCATTTAAGAGTATAAATTACTTTTTAAGTGGTTTCTTTTATTGCCAGTAGTTCATCAACTCTTCGACTAATATATCTGCAACAACTTCGATACCTTGCAATGGCATTTTACAATTTTGAATTAAGAATAAATAGATTTATCAAGTGCAATAACATACGTGCACTCTGGAAAAATATTCGGAAACTATAAACGTTTACTAGTGAGCTCATATGAGTCTAATTACAAGCAGTGTACTCTTAGTGTCAACCAGACTTTTAAGATAGTAAGCTCGCCTTTTGTACGATATGTATTGTGCAATGAAGTGTCTAATATCTATTTTTTTTTTGTCAAATATTAGCTATGAAATGATAATTACCCCCGGGCGAGACCACATTCGTGAATATGACAAGCAGTATACTGGTATATAATGGGGATAAACAATCAATATTCCTTTTTAGTGAAAACATTGTATTTTCAAAATTTTAAAGATATAACAATATTTGACGTCTTTGTGACAAACTTTTATTTTCCTCTTCATATATGACAATGGTGCAATTAGCACATTCTGCCAGAGTAAAGTTTTCTTCAGATAATTAATAATTTCAAAGTCTAAAATATAGTGTGTCAATGTCCGGTGTTGTCGGCGTCGAAGTAAGTCAAGAGTCTCTCAGTAAATCGATAGTAGGTTTACTGAGGACAGAAGAAGACTCCTTGGAATGCCACGAAAAACGCAGTCCTAGGTTTTTATTTGATTATCGCAAACATCACCCACAAAAAACACTTAGAAGTTTAATACTCTATCACTATTAAACCACGAAACATATAATAAACAATTTTTGCAACAATCGAACAAAAGCACAAGTTCACTCCTTAAGTTCCCGCCAGTATTAATAAATAAGTGTTCCGATTTCCGATTGACTTCTTAATGTCACTGACTAGGGATGGGCGTTTCAAAACGTATATAGTTTCTGAAACTAGTTATATCGGTCCAGTAGCAGCTTTTACGTTTTAGTTGTCAAATGAAACTATTTATTTCAAGTAACTGGTGTTATTATCCGAACGCTAAATAGGTTGAGTGTACAAAGCGTTCGAGATAAGAGTACATTTTGATTTGGCAGTATTACAAAGCTGCTTTATAATTACGGAAACGTTCGTTTTATGTCGGCGGCGTCGACCGCTGACACGAGTGGCACGGCCAAAGCGACACATTCTCCATTTCACTCACACATTGTTGCGGAGTTTTTGCACATTGACACTTATTAGCTTTAAGTTTAAGTGCAATTATGGATACTATTGGTTATTAATATCATGTAAGTTCTCATAATTTGACCTGTCCTTGACTGTTGACTCGAGTTGAGCGATCAGTGATGGTAAGTTGCATTGTCTTAGTTAGCGTTTAATTTATGTCACCTTTATAGTTTTTAAATAGGTACTTAATTATTTTGGTAACGATTTCAAAATATCTATATTGTGTTTTTATTCCTCATTCAAAAAACTTTGTTAATTAAGTGGGAGTGTATTATAAAATTGTAAACAAGTAAATATTAGTGAATAAACATCACAATAAATACATCACAAATTAGTTCAAAACGAAGCAATAGCGTACCCGCATCTCGTTCCCAAACTGCACGGTTATTGATTAACGTATTAAAAATAAATGTTGTTCGAAAAAAGCTGCTACTGAGAATAAATAGTTTCAGAAACCGTTATTGGTATTCGAGACCTGCTATCCTTTCGTTTCGGCGAAAACCTGCTACTACCCACCTCTATCACTGACAAGTGACTCAGTGAATACTATAGACCAGGGCTGTTCATAACACGGCCCGCGATTGATATTTCTGCGGCCTGCGATATATACTTTAATCTTAATACTAAAAGAAATTCCATTTCACAAAATATATTTGTGTCACATCCAGCTCCATCTATCAATTTTCAATTGAACTACGATAGTTTGTAACTTCTCCTATGGCAACAGAATAGTTTTGCCTCTCTTTTTCGTTCGGGGAATTTCCGAATTAGCACAAGGGTATTTTGTTTATAAACACGTTATACGTACTGCCGCTTTGTGATTCGTGTTTACGATAATATCTATAAGGGCTGGCGCGCACGAGCAACTGTTTTAAATAGCAACTTTTTTGTCTCTGTTGCTGTCTGTACGCTGAGATTTGGACGATGCGCACACGGGAGCAGCCTAAATTGGTAGAAAAATTTGAATCTGTAGCACTTTCTCACCAAATGGTGGCGCGACTTATAGATGATATGGGCGAATATATTTCGAAAAAAAAAATTCTGTTGTTGAATGTAAATACTATTCAGTATGTTTGGATGAAAGTATCGAGTAATCCACAATAATTCGCCGTAGAGGACTAGCTACACCATCTTTATGGCAAGTTTAACACTAATTATCTTGCTTACAGTATGTTTTACTAAATAACGTAATGATGGCGCTAGTATAGGGCTGCATAGTGACTGCAATCAGTCGGTAAAACACTCCCGGCCGACATTTTGACTGTGTGTGAGTTTTCGGTTATTCAAAAAAGATTTTCTTGGTGTTTTACATGAGTTGTGAGATCTTTTTTTTTAAAAAATAAAAAATATGGGCCCCCAGCTATTTTGTGGTAAAGACGTGAGTATCGGCACCTACATCATCTTTTTATCACCAATCCAAGTAGTGTTCCGAATTTGGAACATCATGCAATAATGAACTTATTTATTTTCCAAATATGGTACATCATGCAGTCTGGTAATAAAATACATTTGTTCATATTTGGAACAGCATGCAGTGGAACATAACTGGTTATTTTTTTATTACAAATAATATGGTTACTCGGCCTCGATATTTAAACATAGTCCCAGATAGCAGCGACGACGAAAATATATCAGATGATGATAATTATGGAATTCCGACATCTTTAGAACATGTATACATACCAGAGAGCGACGAAGACTGTAGTGATGATTCCATGTCAAATGATGAATATGAATATGAAATGGTAGAGGAAGATGTATTGAGCAATCAGCCTTCTACATCAAAGGCCTCGAAAAGAAGAAAGAAAGATAAGTTGGTGTGGTCCGATGTAGGTATAGAATATGATGTGTCGCGTATTGCTTTTCTAGGATGTGAAGATCTTCTAGACGAAATAATGGAGATAGATACACCAATAAGTTTTTTCAAACATCTTTTCCCTTCATCAGCAATAAAGATGGAAAAGGAAAGCAACATATATGCAACTCAAATTTCACCGGAAGGTTTTAATGAGGTGACACATGAAGACATCCGTAAATTTATTGGCATATTGATTTTTACGTCGGTAGTTCACCTGCCAACCACACGTCATTATTGGAAAGAAGGTAGGTACATATATTGAAAAGGTAGCTTCCGTAATGACGTGTAATAGATTCGAAGAAATCAAAAGATTCTTACATATTTACGATAAAAATAAAGAACTGAAGCCCGTTGACCCAAATTTTGATAAACTTCAAAAAATACGCCCCCTCATATAAACATATTACGCGAAAGATTATTTAAAGTGCCAAAAGAAGATTTTTTAGCGATTGATGAGCAGATGATCCCCCCTAAAGCTCGCACTTCAGGGATAAGGCAGTATAACGCCAAAACACCACATAAATGGGGTTATTTGAATTATGTGTTGAGCGGACCTAGTGGCTTCAGTTATGATTTTGAAGTCTTTGGAGGTAAACATTCCGGTCCATCTGAAAACTGTCCTGACCTAGGGGTCCCGGGAAATTCGTACAAAGATTATTGCAGACAGTTCCAAATAACTTAAACTACAAGTTTTTTGTGGATAATTGGTACACAAGTTTGCCACTAATGGCCAATTTACATCAAAAAGGTTTTCTTCCTTTATTAGGAACTATACAACTGAATAGAGCACGAGATCTTAATTTACAACAAAAGGCTCTACTAAATGAAAAATGTGGTAGGCTCTACTAAATGAAAAATGTGGTTATTGCGTGGAAAAATCTACAGTTATAGATGAAGTTCCTTTATCGGTAACTACTTGGGTTGATAACAAGGCAGTTAGCTTATGCTCTTCTTATGTGGGCAAAGAACCTATGTAGATGATCAAAAGATTCGATAGAAAAAAGAAGGCTAAAATTGATGTTCTCTGCCCAAAATCAATTATGATCTATTATAACAAATACATGGGTGGTGTGGATTTGCTAGACTCGATGCTGGGATTTTATAGAATAAAGATCCGAAGCAAGAAATGGTACCACAGGTTATTTTTTCACTTCATTGATCTTGTTTGTGTCAATAGTTAGCTTTTGTGGATACGACGCTTGAAAGGGAAAGATACTTATCTACCCTTACTAGATTTGAAATGAATGGTAGCAGATGTATACCAAGATGTTACAAAAAACCAAAGACGACGACGGCTAGAGTTACCTCCAGTTGAAGTAGCTGAAGATGGCTTCAATCATTGGCCTGAATGGAAGTCAGATCCTCAAAGATGTAAAATGGAAGCATGCGGGCAAAAATCGCAAGTGATGTGCACAAGTGCAAAGTCTATTTGTGCTTGAACGAGGACCACAATTGTTTTACACAATTTCATATTATGGTCTTATGGTATAGTAACCATCGTATTATGATATTTTGTAAACCCGTTACGTTAACAAAACGTCGTGAAGTAATAATAACTTTACTATCATATTTATTATTATATATTATTAAATGAACCAATTAAAATACGTTTTTTTTTATTTCTCTTTACACAATACTGCATGTTGTGCTAAATCTGGAACGCATGAAGTTATAAGTATTAGTGCATGTAGTTCCAAATATGGAACAAATAGTTTTTTTAAAATAACTTTGCCAAAAGTACTTTTAGATTATTTCATTTATTTTTTTCAGGTCTTATCTTGCCTATAAACTGACATATATTTTTTCAAGCTATTTAGAAAATCCATGCGGTAAAGGGTTAAAAGGAATGTCTATAATAGTATTAGTTTACTTCACTTAAAGTGTTTATTCTCAAATCGATGCCATTTATTTATAAACAATAGACCTGTTAGAATCTCATTGGTTCCGCTCTGTATGCATGACACATTTTTAATCTTAAATGGTTGCCGATCATAAATAGGTATTCAGTTACGAATAAAGCTCAATTTGGTTCATTTCATCATTTTTGCATCAGCTATTGCATCACCAAAGATAATTATTATTATCTTTGGTAGGGAAATAACCACGTGTCGACGATGAATACCGTTTCATTTCACGTAACTGTAACATGAAGTTTTAAATGTGAAACTTTAAATTACCATCTTATTAAAAAACTGACGCTTTTTTGAACAATGCAATAATGATAATTATGGGCTAGTGAAACAAATATATTTCACTTTCATAAAAAATAATTAGTAATATACTTTTAATTGAAATGCAAATTGCATTGCTAGTTCTTACGTGAAAAGAAATTATATTACTTATTCTCAAAGCATGACCCTATAAAAAAATTCCCGTTTTTGAGGGTGATTTTAATAGCCAAGAAGAAAAGATTAGGTAAATTATGAAAAAAATTCTATTAAATGTAATTAAAGAAGAAAAGTAATGTTTACATAGAATTAAAAACTTTGAAATACTCTTTTTTAATCAATAATCAATTTAAAATAATCAATTATATGATGATGAAATTAGATTTTAATTTTGTGTAATCTGGGGAAAATCGGGAGTAAAGTAGAGTAAACCCAATTTGAAGTATATAAAATCGGTCTACTGTCGCACTCCTATCAGTCACTACGTATATTTTCTTTGTTTTTTTAAACCTACGTAAGTAAAGTAACGAAGATATTATTTATTTGTGGTTTTTAATAACAAATGAGCATTTCATTAACTACACTAAGCAGTGTACTAATCTTTCCGCTATTTCACTAAGAAAGCGGCATCTTCAAACTCAAATTGATACTTGAACTCCTATTAGCTATTCTTATTGTAATTTTTTATTCTTATAATTGCACTTATTTTTCCGCTATTATTGCACTAAAATTTAAAAATAATATGAATTGTTGTAGCAGATTGGTGGATTATAATCCACCAATCTGCTGTACTCGGCATGCTTTTTTTTTACGGAACCCCGTGGCCTACAGTAAGACGTTATAGGCTGGTAAGGTATTAAAAATATATCATGTGAAATTTGTTATTAATCAGATTTCATAGAAAATATGGTTTAAGTTCATATTATTAAAACTTCGAATTATGTGGTGGCAGGACTTGCAAGAGGCTTATATCCAACAGTGGAAAGGTCTATTCTTGATTGCATATGGCATTAACATTTTCACAAAATCAGTATTCATTGTCAGTCTTTCATCAGTTATCTGAAAGGTCAGCAGCGTAGTCCTGGTGTTGCATACCGTTTGTTCGTCCGCCTACTTCCCTATAAAAAAAAAAGAAAAAGAAAGTGATATATCCATACAGGGCGGAAAAACGTTGATCAAAAAAAGTCAAAATCAATTGTTTTTTCAAGGCTTAATTTAATGCTAAATCAATTTTTAAAATCCGTCCTATGACGACTAATAGTAGATACTAATTATTTCGTTGTGCACGTATATATTAGACCCTATGAGTTTCATTAAAAAATCTGCCATATAGATAGATACATACAATGAATTCCGCCAGCAGAGATAGGATATTGTCATCCCTTTATAATAATATCAAACAACACAGTAGTTGATGGATAACAAACATTTTTTAAATCATGTTTTAATAATACAATGTTTTCTTTTAACTGTTTAAAACTGAGGTTAAGTCATTGCTATTTAGAATGTCTTACCTCCTGTAAATGTCTACTAAAATCTTTTATTTTTACATTGATTAAAAAAGTAGACAATTATTATACAACTGGATGAATTTTTGCAAATACAGCATTATGCACTTTTCATTAATTATTATGCAAACATTCAATATTTTCATTAATACCTATTTTTTTATTTAAAATGTACCTATTCTAATTATATTATTAATTTTCTGTTGCAGGCATGCATGTTACATTTGCAAGATGGAGACAAAAGGAATGGACATGGTCGCAAGACCTTACCAAGCAATGCTTGAAGAAATTGCAATTAAAAAGAATACTATCATTCATTTACCAACAGGTCAGCTCTATGATGACATTACTTGTTAAGCACAAATGCCACTCTGATCTGTTGAGTTCTACTATTAGTCTATTAGTAGAACTCAATGGAAAAGAACCCATATGCAGTGGTGGTCACATAATTAAAGACACTCAGGAGATATTAAGTTAACTGAGATTTTTGATTAATTATTTTTTACTTTAATACAATAGGAATTTGCAACAATATTTAAATCATTCATATAGGCATTGTGAGATGTTAAAATTAAATATTTTCTATAAAGTTGAAAGGACCTACATTTTTATTCGGTTTAACTATATTTCAAGCTGAATGAATTGTACAAAGGTATGACCAACTAATTAAAGACACACTAACTAAGTAACCAAGAAAAAAGAAATATCGTAAATATTAAAAGGAAGTTTATTATAATTAATTATAGACATATTTTAAAGACATTATAGTATCAATATTTTGTCACATGTCCTTTAGCAGCAATAATAGCCCCACATTGCTTTGGCATTAAAGAGACCAATTTCTTGCAAGTTGATATTGGAATTTGCTCCCATGTTTCTTTAAAAGCCATATAAAGTTGATGAACGTTAGTGGTACGTTTTGTGGCCACCATTTTCTTCACATATTTCCACAAATTTTCAATAGGGTTGATGTCGGGTCTGCACGGGGGCCAATCTAAGACCGTCAAGTCTTTAATCACTGCTGCTGTGTGTTTTGGATTGTTATCTTGTTGGAAAGTCCTAACCACCGGCAATCTTTCCTCAGCATAGGGTAACATAGTTTCCTCTAAAATATTCTTGTACTGGAATTTATCCATATTGCCTACAATTTTCCTGACAGGTCCAGTACTATGTCTGGAAAAACAGCCCCAAACTTTGATATTTCCTACCCCATGTTTGACTGTTTTCTTCGTATACTTTGGATCCATTTCTTTATTCGGAGGAGGTCTCACATATTGTTTTCCGTCAAAATTAATCATATTAATTTTTGTTTCATCCGAAAATAGTACATTTTTCCACTCAAGTTCAGTCCAGTGTTCATATTTTTAGCAAACTAATCTGGCTTTGATATTTGCTTTCTTTAAAAGTGGCACCTTACGAGATATTCTTACAAATAAGTTTGCCTCACATAATCGCCTTCTAACTGTTCCTGCCGACACACCTTTCGACCCTCCTGCACCAAGTACTTCCAAACGAATAAGCTCTGATCCTTTGAACGGTTCTTTTTTGGCTAACAATATGATTCTGGAGTCTTCACGTGGGGTTGTTTTTCTAGGTCTAGGTTTCCTAGGTATGTTTTCTGTTGTATTAAACTTCTTGAAATGTTTGATAGCATTCATGACCATATCTTCAGAGTGTCGCAGGTGATTCACAATTTTCCTGCATGACCAACCTTTGTCATAAAAATTCAGAATGATCTTCTTTGTAGAGGAATCGTAACTTCTATTTTTTCCCATAGTAGCTCCTTGAATATTATATTATTAATTTTGAGATAAAGTTAAGCTAGTTTTTGCTTTAAGCGCGTTTCTTGAAAATTCCCGGCAAAATTGAAAATATAAGAGGGCTGTTTTTTTTTTAATTTTAAATTAAAAACATGAAATATAAACTGTCTTTAATTAAGTGGCCAGCAGCAAGCACATTAAAATAGTTTGTGAATTAGTTAAAATACGAATAAGATCTCAACTATTGCTAAATACAAGTCTTTATTGTCTTCATTTTAAGAATATGGTGTTAGCGTAATGATTAATAGTAATTAAAGTAGAATTAATACTTATCTTCACTATTGATAATACTATCAATTATTAGTATTAATAAAGTTGTATGTAGCTAAATAGAAGGTGTCTTTAATTATGTGACCACCACTGTATCTCTATGGCCATAATGTGAATATAACTCAATGGAATTTATTTTCCCTTGAAACCCTGATTGCAATAATATGAGGGGTCTAGTAAAGTGGTCGGTGAATCGACAATTTCATACAAATCTATTGTCTAGTTTTGACAGACCTCATGTCCAATGACCAAAATTCTTCCTACTCGTGGTTCACGCTTTAGAACTCAACGAATCAGAACCAAATGCCACTGTAAATGTTATGGATTATATATTTTTTATTTTTAAATATGAACATTATATGCAGCATTACACATCGCCGATGAGAACTAGCTTAATTTTTGTTTCTTTCTATTATTTGGTTTCTATTTATTTTTGTAATTAACCACGATATGTAATGGGTGTCCAGTGGCAGATTTCAAACTTTGAATAATCACTAAAAAAAACTACATCACTTATATAAAATATTTTTATTGTAATTTACAAAGGAAAAATGCGGATTTAATTTTAGTAAACCACATCTTCTAAATGGCGACCATCAAGCCTCATACACTCTTCGAGTCTAGTGCGCGTGTTTTGAAAAACACGTTTACAAAGCGACTGAGGAATCCTGTTGATTTCAGCATGAATATTTTCTTTTAACTACACAACAGTGCCTGGATTGGTCTTGTAAACCAGTGATTTGAAGTATCCCCATAAGAAAAAGTCACAAGGGGTCAATTCAGGCGACCTACCCAGGTCCTAGGTCCAGGACCTAGCCAGGCCACGGTATGGTGCCGTTGTAGGATATGTTTTATTCAGGAAATAACTGCTGCACCGCATTCATGTACACATTTGCCGTATGAGCTGTTGCCCCATCATGCTGGAACCACGTGTTCCGGTTAAAGTATTGACTATTCTGTAGTTCTTGCCTAAAAAAGTCACTTATCACGGAATATCTCCGAATTCACGGTCACATTTTGACCACAGTGGTTTTCGAAGAAATAAGGCCCTATAATGGCAGATACAGACATTGCACACCACACTGTAACTTTAGGCTTGTGTAAAGGCTCTTGATGCATTTCTCTTGGGTTGTTGACATCCCAGTAACGGAAATTTTGCTTGTTTACATATGCTCTTATATGAAAGTGGGCTTCGTTGCTAAAGAATATATTACCCATACGAGTATCAGTACGAAATCTCGACAACATTGTTTCCGCATAAGTTTTCCTTAATGCAAAGTCGGAATCGTGCAGTTCTTGAACAACTTGTATTTTATACGGGTGGAACTTAAGATTTTTTCGCATAATAATCTGCAATGTTGATTTTGGAATTCCCAATATCGATGAACGTATACGGAGTGATAAACGGGGACTTTCAGTCACGGAAGCCATAACCCGTTCAACATTTTCATCCGGCGCTACCGTGGCGTAGGTCCCGGTCTGGGTCTATTCATTGTTGATCCCGTACCTCTAAACGTCGCTACCTAAGACAGGATGAGGTTAATCGACGGTCCACCACGTAAACGATGAATACGGTATTGATTGTTAAATCGACGACGGCCCTCAGCCAATGAAAAGCCACTCGAAATGTAAGCCTCAACGGCGTTGCTCTCCGCTCCATTTCTCCATAGCTACTAAAAATCCGCAAGGCTTGCGCACAGAAACTAGATGCATTCAAAGTTTGAAATCTGCCACTGGACACCCATTATAATAACAATAATATTTTTGCAGGTTCTGGTAAAACATTTATTGCAAATAGTGTCATTAAAAGGTTCAGAGATGCTTTAAAAAAACCATGGGGGCGAGGGGGAAAGCGCACCTTTTTTCTCGTAAACACTGTTCCCTTAGTTAATCAACAGGTAAGTCTAATTATTTATTAGAAGTCCACCCATGTGATGAATTGATGAGGAAAAATATTTATATGATAACACTAAAGTAAACAGTTAAAACTAAACAGTTAACTACTAAGTTAACTGTTTAGTGTTTACTTTCACTTGTAAATAATACATTTTAATACTACATGAAAAGGCCGCTATATTTTCAAGTCAACCAGACCTATTTTGATAATAACATTTTGGAATAAACATTCTACATTATAGTCCATATTACAAATTCTGGAACTACATTTTATACAATACAATATAATTTTATAGAATTTAAGGAATATAGAATAACAAAGGATTCATTTGACAAATTATGAACAATAAGCGTAATACTTATATCCTGGTTTTTAATTCTGCACATTAAAAGCTAAATCTCAGCTTTCCGCACAAACAAAAACGTTACAATGTGAATATTAATAAAAAAAAGTAAACTAACAGTAAGTAGTATTATTATAATTGCTACTAATAACTAGCAATTAATACAAAAAAAGCTGCTAAGGAAGAATGCTAATGTGTGGCAGTCCTAACGTCGGTGTTTATGAGTTACTATGACTCATTCGTTTGTTCATACTTTTATCAACATGAACTGCATTCTACAGCTACTTATTCGTATTACGCAATTGAAAACAACATTAGCTACATACTAACTTTAATATAATATCTGAGAGTTAACTCGACATGTGTAAGTAATGCCATTGATACATCACGCGTGATATCACTCGAACGCGTACTGTAGCAGTACGCATTACTCGACCAAATTAAACATCACTCACATTACACTAACATGACGCGTGCGTCGCGCAATTAGACTTGGGTCGTTCGAGTTATGTGCGGCTACAGCAGAGGATTTAATAAAAATCAATTTTTGATTTTATTTATTATCTAAGAGTACAATTTATAATATTACGAACTAAAATACTATTGTAAAAATATGCGTCTTGACCGATGCTAGGTCGAAAACGAAGTGCCTCGAAATCCGAGCTGCTGGCAAGAAATACATCATTGTGAACAACGCCGTCATTGTCCGATTATTGAGAGCAATGTTTATGCATTAATCTTCATAGGTTTACATAAACAAGCGAAGCACGTTGTGTGGTATCAAGTGTCGTTCACAGTGCCGTTATTGTTCTGAGGGCGATTACGTAACACCTCCCCTCGAAGATCAGCGGCTATTGAAGACCTTTGTCGAGAAAGACGCTGAGGGTTGATTCTCGTCAGGCTTTCTCCTTGCCGGAATTTAGGCGTAGGTTTCTTGAACACGTTGTTCCTCTTCTTTCCGATGGTTTTTCGGTACGCCCATACAACGACGAGTACACATGTACCGAGTATGGCCACGTATAATAGGATCGTGGTATGATAAGTATGTGTAGTCTGTACTAGTCTCGATTTCGATCGGCGACTGCAGTGTAATTCTTGTATTGGTTGTGTACAAGTGGTCCAGATTGACGGAATTGAGTTTCCATGATGGATGCGATGCGATGATTCCAACTTCAACGACTTCTTCCAAAGCTGGCTTCTCGAGTGTGACGTGTGATGGCTTGTAGATTTTGCTCCTCTGTTGCGTAACGATAAATTTGCTGGATACAATCTTGGGATGACTGGGTCCGGAAGCTGTGTGTTTCTTCGCAGAGGTATCCCTTGCTGATCTTCGGGCATTCTGCCTCTATGAACTTGAAATCTTTCTCGTGGATGGCAAGGAATGGAAAGGGTGGTATAAGAATTTCGTGGTTTCTATTTGGTATTACTTATAAATATCATCATATATTTGAGAGAGAACCGCGGGGACTCTGTATACTATGACTATTATCTACATTATTAACGTAGTATGATCATATCATAGTTTACTTAATTAATTATCAACTTAATTATATCATAGTACTCCCTAAGATCCAGATCTAATACCTATCTGTACCGTATAGAATTTCTAACCTATCTAGTTATATGGTATAAACTTAAACTCGAATGATGCGTGCTCAAAGTTTTTATAAATGCGAGTACGTTTTCTTAACTTCTATAATTCTACAATAATTATGTAATCTATGTTATCTTTTATAATCGATCGTTTTTCCTAATTTTGTTGAATTAAATTTCGATTTTGTTCTAATTGTCTATTGTGCAAAGATGAAGTAGCAGGTAAATCCTGTAACAATGTAGCGCTTTTAGGTACCCCTTTTAGACGAGATTTGGCTATAGGGCCGCGTTTCTTTTTGGTATAAATGTGGATCGGCTGGTCTGCTAAGACGGTGTCTTGTGTGTAACGGGGTGCGAGTTTTTGTCCGTTTGTAACGGGTTTTTTTTTATGAAAACTTGTTGTTCCGGGATGTATTCAATCTCAGGCTCTCGGTCTTTGTTTCTATTTTCTATGATGTCTGTGCGTCGGGATAAAGCGGTCTCGTTGATTAATTCGTAAACTGTCTGCATTTGGTTTCTATGTGTCTGAATGTACTGTTGTAATAAGTGTTGCGTCAGGTCAATGTCGAGCGGATCTCTAGGTTCTAAATGTCCGTTAATAAGATCGTGGGGTCTACATTTGGTGAAACTATGGATAGAACTGTTATAGGCGATTAGTGCATATGGCATCAAATTTACTACTGGTTCGCTCTTACGTTGTAATTTTAGTATTCGGAGATGCTCAATGATAGTCAAGTGGAAACGTTCAATATTTCCATTGTCATTTGGGGCATGTGCTAAGGTCCTATGGTGGTTTATCTTGTGGAGTCTTATGAATTCGGAAAATAGCCGGTTTGTAAACTCAGTCCCGTTGTCTGTCACAATTGTCCGTGGTAGTCCATGATGGGTACAGTAATGTAAAAGTCCCTGTAAGATACTGACTGCCGTACCATCTCCCAAATGATATGCCTGTCCGTATTTAGAAAAAACGTCAACAATAGTCAGAAATTTCTCACTATCAGTCGTGAATAGATCCATATGTACTATTTCAAAGGGCTTGGTTGCTGGGGGCACTACATTAAAACATCGTTTGATTGGATTCCTGTCGTATTTTGCCTGACCGCCAGCAGCTCGGATTTCGAGGCACTTCGTTTTAGACCTAGCATCGGTCAAGACGCATATTTTTACAATAGTATTTTAGTTCGTAATATTAATCATTATTATTATATTATACTCATTATTAATTATTATACAGCAGAGGATTTAATAAAAATCATTTTTTGATTTTATTTATTATCTAAGAGTACAATTTATAATATTACGAACTAAAATACTATTGTAAAAATATTCGTCTTGACCGATGCTAGGTCTAAAACGAAGTGCCTCGAAATCCGAGCTGCTGGCAAGAAATACATCATTGTGAACAACGCCGTCATTGTCCGATTATCGAGAGCAATGTTTATGCATTAATCTTCATAGGTTTACATAAACAAGCAAAGCACGTTGTCTGGTATCAAGTGTCGTTCACAGTGCCGTTATTGTTTTGAGGGCGATTACGTAACATTCACGACCGACCGACCTATCTGAAAGGTATACTAAACACAAGCAATGAAATAAGTGATTTAAAAAATTGGGTTAAGTATGAAGGGATATCAACTTTATAAAATGTAGGCCTAATGACCCACTTTAATGATTTTAAATATATAATCTATTAAATTCATTATATGAAATAAATTATAATACGTTAAAACGAATGATCATTATTTACAACATATGTTCTCATCTCTCATTTCATTTAACTAACAGTGTCATTACACGCGAGCATTGCATGTCATTCGAAACGAAATCGTGCAACGATGCTAGGAGTAATGGCGAGTGCGCGGGGCACGGACAGCTCAGGTGATGTGTGATGTTTAGTGTCATGATCACATGTAATATTACTCGGTACGAAATGTACTGTCATATGGCATTACTTTTAAAAGCACTGTTTTGCGCAAGTCTGGAGTTAACATTGTTTTCTTATTAATGATATTTACCTATTAATCGCGACTTCGCCCGTTTGGCCGGAATATCGTTATCCGGGCAATATCGGTAATAATTTCATCACAATAAATTCGCTATATTTTGATAAAAATGAACCAGAACCTCCAATAAATGCACTATATAACAGGAAACGCAAGAAATTTGGCCAGTAGTTTTCAATAAGAGTGCGAAACAAATTTTCGAAATTACTTATTTAATTTTGATAACAATGCTACGAAACCTTCCAGTGTACAAATACCCTACAGAACAGTGGAAACCACATCAAAATCTGTTGATGATTATAAACATCTTTTTTCTATAAACTGCTTTATGGTAAGCACATACGGTAGCATAAACATCCATGTCAACATTGGATGAAGGGATAGGACGGGTAGAAGAAAGGATAGGAGAGGGAGGTAAGAGTAGGCAAAGAAAGGATACGGAAAGGGGCCTCCAAGTCTTTTATTCATCAACGAAACGACTCGCGCAGTACTCAAGTGCCGCATTTGACATTTCTTTCAATACTTCCATTTTACGCTGCCCGGTCTTTTATAACTTTATAAGTCAGTAATAGTAATATTTACTCGATCGCGCACCTGCCATATGAGATGCAGACCTACAGCTAAGCTAATGAAGTCGGGAATATTCCTTTCTGACACGCCTGTGTTGAGCGAGCCTTATGACCTGGGATTGAGTCTTGCTGAAAGGACCATTCTTGGTTATGGAACTTTGTTCCATAACCAAGAGGTAACATAACCAATAACTTGGTTATGTTGTTAAGAGGCTATACGACCCTCTCAAGAATCTTATCTTGATACACTTGAGCTGACGTTTTAATACCTTTTCACAAAAATATTGTTGGTCACTTCTTCATAGCTAACATCCCACCAAACCATCACTGAAGCCGCATAATGGCCACGTTGCACCCTATTGACCAATTAAGCAGCTTCTATAAATTCAATATTTTAACTATAAACTCTTTAAAATAAATTGGATCATTCTGCTTGTTAAAATGTTCAATGGTGAACATTTTCTCGTCCGTAAATAAGATTTGTCTGTGAACTCCTTTGCGTACCGCCGAAGAACTTGTTTTCATTTCTCAATCCTTTCTTTAAGTTAACAGTTAAGAAATGATCAGTACGTCTTTTGTAAGCAGCCAGTCCTAAATAATCTTTTAAAATACTTACACGGTTCTGGCTACTATATACATCTCCCTGGATAAAATCTTTTGCTTCCGGACGGGATTTCTTCGGATTCTCTCCTTCACAGCTTTAATCGTATTTTTAATACGAATGGTGCGTGGACGGCCAGACCTTTTTCTGTCACAAACAGAGGACGTTTCAATGTACCTACCAATAGCCCGGTACATAAACATTCGGCTAATACCAGGCAGATGGAGTTTTAAAAATTGCATTTGACTCCATGTCTACTTTGTGTAATGCAATACGGTTTTCGTTATCACCCCCACTCCATTTTAATATTAGTACAATATTTAATAATGATTGGCGCCACAATGAGAAAGAACATTTATATTCACTACTAACTACAGACTAACTACATATAATAAAATTGTAACAGAGGCGTGTCTGTACATGAAATATTTTTTGAAAAGAGTTATTACAGTAAAGTAGACAAAGAGAGCCCAAATTACCAATTGTTGGAATTTTTGTCTGTCTGTCCGAAAGTACATCATGCAAAAACCGCTGGATGGGTTTTAATGAAACTTGACATAGTTATAACTTACAAGTATATGCTGGGTTAACATTTAGGGTACTTTTTATCTAGATAAATTATGAAGTTCATACGGGAATTACAAATTCATACGACGTCGCTGGCACCGCTAGTAACGTAATAAATCCGATAATGTGTTTGTCTGTCTGTTTGTTTACGCCATAATGACTCAACTAAGGAACCGATTTCAAAGAAATTTGATAGAGAGGTAGCCTGAAATCAGGAGAACGACATAGGGTATTTTTATCCCCGAAAATCAAAATAACTTGGTAAAGTAAAATAATTGGGTGTAAGGGGTCCCAACCTACATCTCTGGGACCCAAGCCAACCTCACCGGCTCGTGGTGCACCCTGCCGACCAACGAACGAGGCTCTGACGACCCGCCACCACGCACTGGACCAGCGCGGCGGGTTACGGTCCCCCCCCCCCCCCTATGGCAGAAAAAGTAAAACGGCCCCAAGTTCCCGGCGGCTCCAGTCGCAACACCGGCGTGGACGACGGGCGCTGGTCGAGCGCTGGAACCAGGGGTGCTAAGAATCTCCGGGCGGGATTCCACCGTCGAACGACCAGGGCTTTGAAAACGGATTACCGACGTAGGTTGTCACTGGTGACTTACAACACGCGCACTTTGAGGACAGACGAGAAGATCGCTGAGCTGGAAGAGGAGATAGGCAAGTTGCACTGGGATATATTGGGGTTATCAGAAATCCGAAGAGAGGGGGAGGACACGATAACCCTGAAGTCCGGCAACTTGTTCTATTACCGGGAGGGCGACCAGCAGTCCCAAGGTGGTGTCGGGTTTATCGTCCACAAGTCCCTCGTAAATAATGTTGTAGCCATCACGAGTGTGTCGAGCAGGGTCGCGTACCTTATACTCAGAATATCCAAGAGATATTCGTTGAAGGTCATACAGGTCTACGCACCGACCTCGGCACACCCGGATAACGAAGTGGAAGCAATGTATGAGGACATTAGTAGAGCCATACATGCTTCGAAAACACACTACAATATTGTTATGGGGGATTTCAACGCGAAACTGGGCAAAAGAGGCGACGATGAGTTGAGAGTGGGGCAATTTGGATGTGGGCACCGGAACCAGAGGGGCCAGAGGCTGGCCGACTTTCTTGAGAAAGAGGGACTCTTTATGATGAACTCTTTCTTCAAGAAGCCGCCTCATAGGAAGTGGACCTGGATGAGCCCCGACGGTTCCGTTAAAAATGAGATAGACTTCATTATGGCCACAAAGAGACAAATATTCAATGATGTCTCCGTGATCCACAGGGTGAAAACCGGTACTGATCACCGAATGGTTAGAGGCACATTGAATATAAACGTCAAGTTGGAAAGGTCCCGCCTGATGAAGTCTACGCTCCGACCTACTGCTGCCCACATACAAAACCCCGAAAGCTTTCAGCTTGAATTGTCAAATCGCTTCGATTGCCTAGAGGATTGCGTTGCAGTGGACGATATCAACAACAGGTTGGTAGAAACTGTCCATACGGTGGGGTCTAAATTCTTCAGACACCGTCGAAGAGATGGACCCCAAAAGCTCACCGACCACACCCTCGACCTCTTGGCGGAACGACGTTCGATGGCACTGCAGACTCCTGATGACGCGGAAGCATATCGGCTGCTCAATAGACGGATTCACCAGTCCTTGCGACACGACATCCGTCTCTTTAATACTAATCGTATTAAGGAGACGATAGAGCGGAATAAAGGCTCCAAAGTGTTCGCAAGAGACTTATCTATTGGGCAGAGCCAGTTGACGAAGCTGAAGAGGGAGGACGGCAGTGTCACTTCCGACAAACAAGAGGTACTGAGGGAGATCGAGGAGTTCTATGGACAGCTGTATACCTCGGTCGCTAAACCTGTTGGCAACTTGGCCAAAGACCCAAGAGCCAAGTTGACCCGACACTATACCGAAGATATCCCGGACATCAGCCTGTACGAGATTAGGATGGCCCTCAAACAGCTTAGAAACAACAAGGCGCCGGGCGAAGACGGAATCACTTCAGAGCTTCTGAAAGCGGGTGGAACACCGGTACTGAAAGTCCTTCAGAAGCTCTTTAATTCCGTCTTGCTCGAAGGTATTACGCCGGACGCATGGAACAGAAGCGTGGTGGTGCTCTTCTTCAAGAAAGGCGACAAGACCTTGTTGAAGAACTATAGGCCCATCTCGCTTCTGAGCCATGTTTATAAGCTGTTTTCGAGGGTTATCACGAATCGTCTCGAGCGCAGGTTTGATGACTTCCAGCCTCCCGAACAAGCCGGTTTCCGAAAAGGCTATAGTACCATAGACCACATCCATACGCTGCGGCAAGTTATACAGAAGACCGAGGAGTATAACTTGCCATTATGCTTAGCGTTTGTGGACTATGAGAAAGCCTTTGATTCGATCGAGACTTGGGCAGTGCTACAGTCCCTCCAGCGGTGCCATATTGACTATCGGTATATCGAAGTGTTGAAGTGTTTGTATAACAACGCCACCATGTCAGTCCGAGTACAGGAAGGGAGCACGGAGCCGATTCCATTGCAGAGGGGTGTGAGACAAGGAGATGTCATCTCTCCGAAGCTCTTCACCAATGCGATGGAAGACGCTTTCAAGCTCCTGGAATGGAAAGGACTCGGCATCAACGTTGATGGCGAATACATCACTCACCTTCGATTTGCCGACGATATCGTGGTTATGGCAGAATCGCTGGAGGATCTTAGCACAATGCTCGGAGACCTCAATCGAGTTTCCCAACAGGTGGGCCTTAAAATGAACATGGACAAGACGAAAATCATGTCGAATGTCCATGTCGTGCCCACCCCAGTTTCAGTTGGGAGCTCGATTCTCGAAGTTGTTGACGAGTACGTCTGTCTACCTAGGCCAAACGGTCCAACTAGGTAGGTCCAACTTCGAGAAAGAGGTCAATCGACGAATCCAACTCGGCTGGGCAGCGTTCGGGAAGCTACGCAGCGTCTTCTCGTCCAAAATACCTCAGTGCTTGAAGACGAAGGTCTTCGACCAGTGTGTGTTGCCGGTGATGACCTACGGCACCGAGACGTGGTCTCTGACTATGGGCCTCATAAATAAGCTCACTGTCGCACAGCGAGCTATGGAGAGGGCTATGCTCGGGGTTTCCCTACGTGATCGAATCAGGAATGAGGAGATCCGTAGACGAACTAAAGTCACCGACATAGCCTCTCGGGTTAGCAAGCTGAAGTGGCAGTGGGCAGGGCACATAGCTCGAAGAACCGATGGCCGATGGGGCAGAAGGGTTCTCGAATGGAGACCACGTACCGGCGGACGAAGCCGAGGACGTCCATCTGCTAGATGGACAGACGACCTCATAAAGGTTGCGGGCACCCGCTGGATACAGGTCGCTGCCGATAGGTCTAAATGGCGGACAATGGGGGAGGCCTATGTCCAGCAGTGGACGTCCAAGGGCTGAGAAGAAGAAGTAAAATACACGCGGACGAAACTACAAACAAAAAGTAGTTTTACAATAAATATAGGCACGTTTACAACTCTGTACAGATACATTACGAAAACATTAGCCATCGGCTAATCCGGAACCACCCGAATGCGTCATCCACGTCTATGAATGATGTCCTACCGTACCTCTAATTGCATACTTTATTGCATATACGTGGATGAGGCGTTCGGTTGTTTCCGGGTTAGCCGATGGCCAATGCTTTCATAATGTATCTGTTCCCCTTTTTGCAATTGACCCATTATTAATTATTTACTACAAAATAAGGGCCTGTAATGAACTTTTGCAATTAGTAAATTTTATCTAAATGTGACTTAGATTATTGTCGATTATAAAAAAAATAATCTCATACAAATATAAAAGTATTGGACATGAATATTCTCTGATTAAAAATAACTTTAATAGTTTTTATAGTAAATTTGCAATATTTGACTAAAGGTTAATATCAAATTATTATGTAAGTATTGGCAATAAAAAATAAATATCTTTAATATGCCTTTAACACATTTTATATAATATTATACATGTAATACTTATTAAAATAAATGTTATGTGCCTATATATTTCTTTTTTTGCAGAAAAAAGTAATAGAAGGAATGTGTCCAGTCTCGGTCACTGGATACAGTGGAGAAGACAATGTTGATTACTGGGACAAGGAAAAATGGGACGCCGAGTTGACAAAATATGAGGTTTGATACACAAAATTATATCTATAAAACAGGTAAAGTAACCACACATATTTCTTGGATTAGACAATTAGGTACGTTATATAATGAACCTAAAATTAAGTCCAAGTTATTGTAGGTATATAATTATCAATTTATCATATCATTTTTCCACTGAATTTCGTTATCAGCTCAGATAATGTGGCATTATCTCAGAAAAGGGACATTATTATAGGTTCCTTTTTTCAGATATATTTAGATTTTAGTGAAATTGGGAAAAAATACGGTTTTATCTTAAAAATCCGATGTGATAAGATTCATAAGTCCATACGGATAAATTAGTACCTCTGCCCAATGGCGTATTTTAAGATTTGGCGCCCTGACCCTATAAGATTTGCCGCTCCATAAATTAACGAAAAAAAGCAAAAGTCTTTTATAATGAAAAAAGGCCATACAAAAGAATAAACACCATTTATTAAATATTTACATTTTTTTTTGCGATGCACAAATTGGTTGACAAATTCGTCAATGTCACTGTCATAATTAACGGATTTTGTTAAGTCAGCTTCTATATTAAGGATGGCTAAACTGTTCAAACTTTCTTCGCTTATACGGGAACGTAGATAATTTTTTATTCTTTTGAGTACGGAAAACGAACGTTCTCCACTGCAATTTATCACTGCAGTGCACAGGAACATACGTAACGTAATACTATTTCTGTATAGAGAGATGCTTCCTTCAAATCCTTTTGCTTAATAAATAGGTTAATTTGCCTGAAACTCATTTTGTTTTCATGACGTATTCATTAACGTCAAGAATTGTTTTAAAAGAACACATTCTTCTTGTACATCAATCGGGTATCATTTCTGGAGTTTTATGGCGTTAACTCTAACTTCCGCTTCAGACATCGTATCCAATTTGCATAAAAATGCAAAGTTGGCAGTTACTGCGTCATACGAAGTTTTGCGCCTCCTTAACTTGCCCAACAATTGGTCACATATTGGGAGGAAGGTGGTCTGAAGGTGCCGTGACCCTGAAATGGTCACGTCCTTGTAACAATACTTCTCCCTCGCGACACACATCGTCTCGTTTCTTCCTCTTAATAATTATCTTGTGAGTGCTTCTGTATTCTTCTGAGGATTTTTTTTTACCAGCTTCTTCAAAAGCCCCGCGCCAACGACGAAACATCCTGACTAGTCCCGAGTCGCGTAAATGTTATCAACCAAACAATGAGTTTTAGTTTTTGTTCAGCTCAAGCTTTAAAGCTTTAATAAGTTCAGCTTTAAATTTCTTCAGGTCAAAAAGCAATAAAATAAAAGATAGGTAACGATTATGAAAAGCGACCAAAGCTGAGCGGCCTGCGCCGCCTCTCGCGGCCTGCCGCCCCGAGCCATACCCCTGATACCCCTACGGTAAATACGCTTCTGCCTTTGCCCAGATAATGTCATTAGAGAGACTTCTACACTATATTATTTATTAGGTAATATTTTTTGAATACAAGACATTTTTTTTAAATTATCCAGGAACGAAATCACTAATTATCTCGACAATACCTAATACTTATTGTTTATGAATACAGGATGTTGTGGTGATTATATTATAATAACATTTAAGTATGTCCTTGCTGTGTATTTGTCTACCTGTTATAAAATCTCAATTAGTTTTACGAAATCCCCATTTTATTATTTTAATACAAGTCTATTATTTTTTAACTTTGTTATCGTAGTTCATCATAACCGTGTTGTCGTTCGACCATTCTTTGTTCATTCATATTATTTTAATATTTATATTCTCCTTGTATGAATTATGAGATATGAATTAAGGATGACTGCATTGTAACATTACAACTATTCATTGAAACTTTGTTACTTGTTACTTTGTTACAACCCTTTGTTTTTCCTTTAAAAACAAAGTAACTCCCCCATTGCTCAGTTATTTACGCTAGTTGATTGCTCCTGAAATTAATGTTTTAAAATGGATGTGGCTTATTAGACTACCTTGAAATTAAAATATTAAATTAAATATTTAAAATGCAGTACATTTCCCAGCATATCCTATTCCCTAATGTACGTACGTGTTTTGGTAGTGAGTGAGATATGCCAGAGCTCATTCCTATCCCATCCTATCTCTCCCCATTTTCCCAAACCCTTTCTATAAATCACTGTTTACATCTCAAAAGGTAGGCACCGATCCGGGAGCGTGCCAACATTTGTCATTCTGGACTGATGTTGGAATGTATCGCGAAAGTCTATGTGCTACCATATCCACTTACCACCAGGTGGACTATGCTCGTCTGCCGCCTTCTTACTATAAAAAAAAATAGCGAAGAAAATAAACCCATACTAAAAATAATCTTTGTAATAAATTAGTAAATTGCATGTATATTATGTGAGCTTGCAAATATTTGCACTTCCCTACAGTTCACAGACCTGAGCCAACATTATACATAACCTTAGCACATATTTTTTTGTAATTTTCGGCGGTACGGGTTACCTTACGATGTTTACGTTCACCGTCAAGACCATATAAATCCATACTTATAGTCCGGTTATTATGCTGACAGATTGGGCCGTTGTCTATTTCACGCAAATCTTGAAATAGAAATATTTCAAATATTTTCATTCCGTAAAGCATTAATCGAAAACTTAAAAAATATTTTAAATATCAAAAATAAAAAATATATTAAAAATATTTAAAAATATATCACATATACGAGTCGCGAAATTATAATAATCAAATGTCACGTGTTTATTGTTCTTTTAATGTATATTAATAATAATCTACTAGATTTACTACCATGTCAACGATCCCACTCTCACGGGCAGTTTAGAACCCCTCAGCGTTCGGAGGGACGTTGCGTCTCTTTGTGTGTTCTACCGCCTGTACAATGGGGAATGCTCTGAAGAATTGTTCAATATAATTCCCACCTCGGGTTTCTACAACCGCACCTCCCGTCACAGAAGTGCGGTCCATCCGCATTTCCTAGATACGGAGGTGTCGCTTACTGTTCGGTCTAAAAATTATTTTATATCGCGAATCCGTAGGCTGTGGAACGAACTGCCTCAAGAGGTCTTCCCATTAAACTACGACATGGGGTTCTTCAAGAGAGCTGTGAATAGGATTTTGCAAGGTCGGCGGCGCGCCCGCATACCCCCTGGTGTTGCAGGTGTCCATGGGCGGTGGTAACACTTACCATCACGTGAGACCGCTTGCTCGTCCGCCCTCTTCTCTATAAAAAAAAAAAAGAACTATTATTCTTACTTAAAAATACATCTTTTGTGCGTCTCGTTTCTTTCCAATGTCTATTAAACGGAGGAATAATACGTCTTTGGAAATCGCTTAATAAATTGTCTTCAGATTTTGTTTTTGTTTGTTTTAAAAATGTTGATAATGCTTCCACAGGTTTCCCCTCCTTCAATATAAGAAGTTATTAATTCACGCTTATTGCAGTTGAAAGTCGACATTTTTAAATTATTTCAAATTATAAAATTGTAATAATTACACGTTTGTCCAATTACCGCTGACAAATTGTATTATGAAAATAAATTTATTTCGTCACTTTATATTTATCTATTTATCTTTGAATCATGTGAATTATTTTAAATTATTATTTTCACACGCAAAAAAGTGATAAGACAACTAAATTTTAATGAATAATTGATAAACAATCCGCAAAATGTTGATAGAAAACGACAAATGTTGAAACCGCAACAGATAGCGGTTTTTCATGTCCAGACTCTCATCACATTCATACGAATAATTGCCGAATAGGCACCTTTTGGTACCTAATTTTTTTTAATGTTTTGAACATCTAAACTACATTTACACACAAAAATTAAAGCATTGGGAAGTGTGGGTAACTGTCAAAAGTCTCGACAAAGTTGAAGACTTTGAATTTTTCTTCATTTTGTTGTTTTAATTTCTATATATTATACTAAATAATGACTAAATGAATTATTTGTTCTCATAAAGCTTGTCGCGAAATATTCATAAAAGTAGGTACATTTACAATTCGCGCGAAAAGCTTTTTTCGAACAAATAATTCAATATAAACTTTTCGTTTTAGTATATGGCTTGCATAAAAGCTTGTTTTTAAAGAACATTTTTTTATATTATTTTATATACACCTTTTTAGTTATTTCTCAATATTTCTTATATCAATATTTCTCAATCTATCCATTTCAAGTAGCGCATCATTGTTGCAAGGTCTCTTGCCGGTTAGTTTTGTGCAATCCATTTCTTCTATATAAATTAATATATAATATAGTATAATATTAATAATATATATAATATTAATTATTACGGTAGAAAGACATCTTTTGTTTTGCAAAGTTTCATGTGTATGCTACTAACTGTTGAGGAATGCCCTCATGACGAGACAATCTTGGCTGCAGCAGCAGTTCATGGTGTAAATCATGTTTAGCTATCAAAATTAAACCTATATGCAAAGTTACGTATCTCTGCTACTAATCGTTGAGGAGTGCCCTCATGAGGAGACATTAGTTTATGGTGAAGATCATGTTTAGCTATCAAAATTAAATGTATATGCAAAGTTTCGTTTTCGTGCTACTAATCGTCGAGGAGTGTCCTCGTGAGGAGACAATCCTGGCTGCAGCATCAGGTTATTTCTATCATTTTAGTGTATTGTCATCAGAACTGAACAAGCATGCAAAATTTCAAAGTCGTAAGTTTAGAGGAAGTGGTTCAAATTTGGCTTGCATTTTCCATTGACGAGCCAGCAAAAACAAGAACCCAAGGAACACTAAGCAAGAAATATCGTTTGAAGTTAGATGATTTCGATTACAATGTAATACGGTATGATATATGATTTCCATTTGAGATTTAAAGAACTCCCTACTCTGAACTCACTACGCAGAAGGTTAATAGATGACATCGATCTCAAAGGATCGATTTCGACTCTTTGAAATATAATTTGAGATATGTGGTTCAGATTTAGAAATATATTCTAATATCATAGAAGGCGATATGGTGGCGTGGCTACAAAGGCATATTATATTCCTTTTACTTCAGATGCCAAGAAGCCCGAACTTTATCACATAATAAAACGTCACAAAGGCAACTGTTCCGAATTTAATGTTGATAAAGTTCTTCAAGAATATGGACACACCGCAATTCGTTTCCCACTTTTATATTATGTCCCAGATACTCTTATTTCTTCACAAATTAAGCTGGCCTTCTTCGAGTTAATCTCCAAGCCATATTGGGAAGCCACATCCAAGACTTGCTTTAGCCGTTTGCTGCTGGAATTAAAATATCATCGATAAAAATCATAACTCTTTGTGAAATCAGTTCCCTGAAGATTATATTCACTAATCTCATGTAATACTTAGGACAGATCGACAAGTTAAAAGCGGCACGTCTGAATTCAAATTGCCCGTGATGTGTAACAAACGAGGTGTGAGCAATTGGCTTTTCACTAATTCTTAAATGAGAAAAATCATTTTTGAGATCTAAAACACTAAATATTTTAGCACTCCACAGCTTGTCAATCAGGTCCTCTATCACTGGTAAGGGAAATTCATCTTTGAACATCTTACTGTTTAGCAAACGGTAATCTACGCACACCCTGACTGTCCCATCCTTGTTTTTAGTTAGCACTAATGCACTAGAGTATTGAGAATGACTCACCTGAATAATGTCATCAGCTATCCACTCGTCTACCTGTCGTTCCACTGTTTCTGCTCCATCAGAGATAATCGTGGTCGCCGACCGACTGGAATCTCATCTTTTTGGTTTGGACCGGTTTATAATTTTCAATACACTGCAATACCTCTTTCTTCACAATACGATTACGGATATGATCTGAAACAACACCCACACAACTCGTAACATAATTCAAACGACTTATCTACCTACTACGTTATTACAACACTGTCAGTCTATTGTTAAATCCGTCCTAATTTGACCCAACGAACGCACTTAGGAATATCCAAGTCCGATTAGATCACATCATCTTCGGTTTTTGCCACTTCGATTGAACAATGGCGTCGTCTTAATAGAACGCTATTACGCGACCATCACAAGTTCGCGGGAATTTGGTTCGTACGAACCCGCGATCAAACATACTTGATGTCGAATAGGTGTCCTAATTGACATTAGCGCGATCCGATCGCGCGACTAAAATGGTTTGATTACTAGTTCGTGCGAACTTTCTTCGTGCGTGATCAAACATATTTGTGCAGAAGAGGTTGCCTAACTGAGTCATTATTATGGCGAACATTATCGCGTCGAATGTTTCTTTTGACATAGACATGTAATCATAAAAGACACCATCATTTTCCCGTGCGTCAAAATATTGATTGTAAAATTCACCACGTATTGTTCTCATTTTAAAGAGAGCGTAACTCATTTTAATCGTAAGCGAGAGACTCATTTTAACTTTGCGTCCCGCGTCGTTTTTTTCATTGCTATCAAGATTCGCAAAATAGGTTAGTGAAATATTTCCCGAAGTAAAAACTGCGCGTCTCTTTCAACGGCCATGGTGCAAATGCGACAACCACGACTGATGCGATACGACAATCCTTATTAGGACACCCAATTCTTTTCATTGCGCGCGATGATCGCATCGGTCATTCGCGCGATGGTCTATTAGGTCTAGGACGACGCCTAAGTCCGCTGACATACGGTTCACATCACTTCCCGAATCTACTAATGCGTTTTTACTCACTTTTTTGCGCCGTCCATCCAAAAATTTCCGCGTTATCCTCAAATGTCTTGAGCCCATTTTAATGAGGAATAGGTCTTTCCTCGGCGCTAAATCTTCCGATACCATGAATGCCTTCAAGGAATACCGTCTTTATATTCCATCTTATTCCGTATAACGTTGAAATTATAAACTTCGTTATAACTTCTTTCACCTTCGTATCACCGTATTTTATCACCATTAAACTGCAAAACTTTGTAGTCACTGTGCGCCGCGGCGCAAAGTGACTACTGCAGATTCCTGGCGGGCGGCGCGCTCGTATCGATTCGCTTGCGCCGCCGATCGTCGTCGTTATATTTAATTCCAGAGACTATTCCGGACGAGCCTCCATTTTGTGGGAAAGCCTCCGAAACAACAACACGTTTTTTGACTACTTGAACCGTTTATTACGATTAACTACAAAATTACTTATAAAATAAGCGTGCCCACACATCTCGAACGATCGTTCACCTTATTCTCTGCGCATTTTCTCTCTCTCTATCTCTCACGCTCGACCTCTCACTTGCACTGCTTACGTTCCGTTTCCCAAATTTATATAATCATGCAAATCATTATACACATATATATTTCAATAATATTGTATTTTAATAATAAATTGAATAGAAAAGACAGTCGAATAGGAAAGTTAACTTCCTCAAGGATCGATTAACCTTGTATTTCATAGTTATATTCAATAATTTAAAAAATCGATTAACTAAGTAAGTCTAATTAGTGTTATTAACAAAATCTCATCAGTGATTAAACATACTTTGTTAATCGATGGCCTAGTTGAACAACAGTGATGAGTCATCACTGTTGTTTTTTCAACTAGCAGCTGTCGGAGCTCATGCTATAATAACCGAAGAATAACTAGTAACTGAGTGGTACTGTACGGGCCAGAATTCGAATTTACGACTACAAATGTATCAAAAATAGATAACTTATCAACCCTTTTGCATACACATTTATACATACATATTAATTTTAAAGCAAGCATACAAGTATAATGATAAAGAATTCGTTATTGGATAGATAAAATCTTATTTGATCGTTAATTGATAGAAATGTTAAAATTGATACATAGCACTTAACCTATCTGGCTATTAGGACCTTTGGCCTTCAATTGTTATCTTTTGTTATAGTAGTCCTGTTGTTTGGTAGCACCGGACGACACCATTTTGACTAATTAAGCGCTAATTAGCCAAAATGGTGTTCTGAAGTGCAGGCATAATTCTTTGTTTATGTTGTATGAGAATATGTTTATAATACGATTTTAAATTTCTAGGTTGTCGTCATGACCAGCCAAATATTAGCTGACATGTTAACTCATGGATACATACAAATCAGAGACATAAACCTCTTGATATTTGACGAATGTCACCATGCGGTTGACGACCATCCCATGAGACTGATTATGAAACACTTTGAGAGTTGTAGGGAAACGGAGCATCCCAGAGTTCTTGGTAATCACTTCTTGAAATTATATTTGTTACTCTCGAACATCGAAATCGCTCAATGAGCGAAGGAAAACCATCCATAATGTATTGTGCCCGGTGCTGGTCCACAATCTTCAGAAATAATGAAACGCTCACAATTTCCTGTTTTGAGAAGGAGAGTGCATGCTGCAATCCAACAGCCGCTGGGCGCGCTCGACTGGCCACGTTACCCCTCTCTCACAGAAGACTACCTTGAAATATACTGCATTTCTTATTTCCTCTATTATCTTATTGCTTTGTCTTATTTCCCTAATGTACGTACATGTTTCAGTAGTGAATGAGATTTGCCAGAGCCCATTCCCATTCCATCCTTTTTTTTTTTTTTTAACGTGGGGAAATCCATCATGAGATACGCCCCCGCCTACACCTTGGCGGGAGAGGGAGCCGGACTCTTACCGACTAAAACCCCACGACTACCATCTCTCCACCTAGTGCCGAGGTTACGGGAACGCTTCAGCACTCGTCCGCGATCTCGGCGGTGGCGGCCCGCCAGTGCGGGCCCCGGACTGATGTTCGCCGGCCCATGGGGAAAGAAACGCCATCCACCCAGGCAGTGCCCCTGTACCTGGGTAACCCTATTTACACTGGGATGTCTGTGACATCTCAGGACCATCCATCTACTTTTTCTCCACCGTGCCCTCTGCTCATACAGAGGGACACGCAGAGACGATCCCTGATTCTCCGCAGTGCCTTCTGCCTCGATAGAGGGACACGCGGAGACCGTCCATGTTTCTCCGAATGTCCCCAGCTTCAAAGGGATACGCAGAGAAACCTAAGGGGTAACACCGTCCACCCAGGCAGAGCCCCTGTACCCGGGTAATATCATCTCCTTGTTCTCCGCTGTGCCCTCAGAACATGAGCCCGAGGAACACGCGGAGACCGTCCCTTTCTCTCCATGCGCCCCCCAAACAGGAGCACATAGAGAGAAGCTACTTTCCTGGAGGCGTGAGAACAAATGTATCATCAATTTGGTCTCCGCCTCCCCATCCTCCACCGCTGGAATGCCGAGAGGCATCCCAGGGTTCACCACACTGTCCTCCGCTGTGCCCTCCGTACAGAGGGACACGCGGAGACCGTCACTGCCTCTCCATGCGCCCCACGACACCCGGGGCACACAGAGAAACGCCACCTTCTTCTTGGAGGCGAGAGACCAATCAATTGGACTCCGCCTCCCCACTTCTCGCCAGGATATTAGCCAACAGCCACCAAGATCTCCGAAGCAAAGAAAAGTTGCTGACTGTTGCCCAGGGTGCACCGTCCTTGATCTGTCGTTGAGCCATCGGTCCCCACAGACGCATCCAGAGGGACAAATGGACCAGCGACAGACCGGGCACACGAGGAGGTTTCCCGGCCACGTCACCCCTCCCATTCCATCCTATTCTATCCCTCCCCATTTTCCCAACCCTTTCTCCAAATCCATTCCTATATCCAAAGGTAGGCAGCGCATTTGTCATTTTGGACTGATGTTGGCATGTATCACGGATGTCTATGGGCGACAGTATCCGTTTACCACTAGGTGGACTGTATGGTCGTTTGCAGATTGCTTACATAAAAAAATAATCATAGATATGTAGTATGTATATTTGCCACTAAACGGAAGCCATATAACACTTTCTAATATGTATTTTCCACATGGAGATATCTGTTGAATCACAAGATGAAAAATACGGCACATCGGAAGCCTTTGGCACATATATCTATTTTTCCGTGGAGAAGGTTTCTATGCTATCCACTTTGTTGTAACTCGCCACTAGAAGGCGCTACAGCACATCAATTTCTATACCGTTTAACCGATCGCCATGAAAATTGGTATACATAGGTGTTTGAGCACGGAGAATATTTTCGAGCTATCGACTTTGTTGTAACTCGCCACTAGATGGCGCTGCAGCACATCAACTTATATATCGTTCAATCGATCGCAAAAATCATATCGACAGCAAAACAGAATAATTTGTGATTTTATATACAGAGGTAAATAAATATACACAGTATATTAATATATAATATCGTTTTATTCTTATGTTTCACGAGTTAAAAAAAATATATAATATAATCCATTAAAATTTTGTTGTTAATTAGTAAATGGGATTCAAGTTCCAAAGTTTTTCGCGTGGCATATAATATCATAGATAAAATTAATACCATCAAAAACATGTCTAGGATTTTTGTAAAATAAAATGCAACATGCATGAAAATGAACATGCAACCAATTTTAATCAAACTTTCCAAATAATAGCAATATAATAAAAAGTCAAATGTACAGAATACACAAAAATAAAATAAATAGACTGGCTGATTCATATTGAAATTTCGTATATATTTTTATAACCTACTTCATCATTATTAGGACTCAGTCTGGGTTCAAATTGACAGTCATCTTCTCCATTTTCATTGGCTCGACATCACTGCCTCTTAAACTCTGGCTATATTCGTCAATATTTTTTGTCTGCAACTAAGAGAAATACCATGAAATGGCATACAGTATGAAAGTGTTATTTTTCATGGATGAAAAATAATGCACGAAAAATTGAAGTAGGTACCACCTAGTAAAATTTATCATTAAATTTTTCGGGCGTGTTGTGTGGGTTGGTTTTAGAATAGTACATCTCTTCCCGTCGGTGTCGTAAAAGGCGACTAAGGAATAATAAAGCCAAGCCGCTACTGCAAGAGAGAAAGGGAGTGGACTCGCCAACCCGTCAAGTGACTGGCGCCAGTATGACGTTTTAGGGTCATACATCCCAGCAGTAGATGCTAATGTTGGAATATTTGTAATACGGACTAGGATAACTGATTATAGACTTGATTTATAATCTCACATTTACCAACGGCACAAGCGGTTATAAAAGAGAGACAGTTTAAGGTTGACAGGTGACAGCTATTCACATTCACATTCACACTATTCACATCGGTAGATAAATAGATTTTAAGGAATGATAACGGTGGTGAATTTATTAACCGTGCATTTCAGGAATTCCTGTCTAGTTTTGGTATTAGACATCAAACTACAATACCATACTGCAGTGAACAAATGGAGTCGCTGAACGTGCTAATCGAACAATAATAGAGAAGGCACGTTGTATGTTGACTGATGCTAGTCTCAGCAAGAAGTACTGTACTGCTGGGCCCATAACCAGTTGGAATATTTGTAATACGGACTAGGATAACTGATTATAGACTTGATTTATAATCTCACATTTACCAACGGCACAAGCGGTTATAACAGAGAGACAGCTAAAAGGGTCGGTTATGGTTATACCTACACAAAAATATTTACTGTATTACAAGTGTCTCATATGCATAATGCTATCTGACCGTCACGGACTAACAGGTATTACATATATAATATTAGGTGGTAAGCACCTATGAAATGACCGATTTTATGACTGGCCACTTTCAGTTTCGATATCTTCTGTTCTAATTCGAATTTCAAAATAAAACATAATGCATCTAATAGCTACGATGTTCTTATTCTGATATCAGTATTTAATTTGTTTTTCTATACCTAAATTTTGTTCATGTGATTGTCTTGAAAATAAATTGATAAAAATAAAAAATAAATAAAAAGAAAATGAAAATTGGATAAATTGAAAATTCGTGGTATTTCTGAATATGAGTTTCGTCGCAGCACCAACGCAAGTCAGACAGTTCACTATTCAAAAATGTGTATGGGTCAAACACCACAAACGATCGCACCGTGCGTCGATGTTTTGAACGCTTCCGTTCTGAAAATTTTGATCTTAAGGATGAGCCCCACGAACGACCTACGACCAAAGTTAATAACGATGAATCCATTTCAAAGTACAGCTGAGTTAGCAGCAGGGTTTGATGTTAGTGATAAAACAATGTCGGTTCATCTGCGTCAAATCGGCAAAATAAAGAAGCTCGAAAACCGTAAGAACTGAACGACCGTCAGCGACAACAACTCGTCGAAGTGTGCACTGCGTTATTGAACCGTCACAAAAACGAAGGAATTTTGAATCGCATCGTGACTTGTGATGAGAAATGGATTCTGTACAATAACCGCAAACGTTCGTATCAGTGACTCGTTCCAGGAGTTGCAGCCCAACAATGTCCTATACGTAAGATAACTAAGAAAAAGCTACTGGAATCAGTTTGGTGGTCCTGTGCCGGTATTGTCCACTACAGTTTCTTGTGAATCGGTCAAACAATTGATGCAGATGTGTATTCTAAGGAACTGCAGACGATGATGGAAAAGCTGGCAACAACGTAACCTAGTTTGGTCAATCGCTCATCTCCACTTCTTCTTCATGACAATGCCCGCACTCACACTTCTCATACGACAGTTTTAAAACTTCAAGAGCTAGACCTGGCAACTTTCCCTCACCCACCATTCTCACCGGACCTTGCCCCGACAGATTTCCATTTCTTTCGAAATTTGCACAACTTTTTGCAAGGATAAATTTGATTCTGACGTAGGTGTAATTGGGCTTGATAATTCATTGATACCCGTCCAAATGCGCGTGAGGTGGTGAAAGTGTGTAGATATACTAAGGGTCAATATTTTGAATAACAATAAATAATTTTATAACAACTAGCGAGAGATTGCCGCCCGTTGCCCGCGCGCAGACCCGCGTTAATGAGTAGACTCCGAAATTGATAATTAATTAAATATTTCCAAAATGAAACATTGGTTCGTAATTCTGTAACCTTCAGTTTGTAGATATCGCAATTTCCTACGACTGCATTTATATTTTATGTAGAACATATTTATACTTCGTGACATATTCGACAGTTTATACCAAAATTATAACTGTAGAATTATTCTCATTTCTCTTGATTTTTTATAGATATATATAATGATAACCATTGCGAATAGAGAACAGAACATATACCTTCACATATATTTTTTATAGTTATAGGAAAGGAGTTGTTTTGGTGCTGTCAGCGTCTTAAACCATCTTTAGATACAAACATGTATTTGGTTTTTTAATTAACTATTTGTGTCTCGTTCATTTTCATCAAACTTATTTCGTATTTTAGGACTGACTGCTACACTCTTAAACTCAAATGTAACAGTACATAAAGTGGAGAGTGCATTGCGGGAGTTGGAAACAACTTTCCATGCGTCCATCGCCACTGTCAATGAACTTGGGGAGGTGTTGACGTAAGTATATTATTGTTAAAACCGTATGAGTTCTACATTCATACATATAAATATAATGAAGTATGTGTTTATCAATTGTGCCGTGTGGTGTCGGCGGCCTATAGAATAGAATAACACCACCCCATCTCTTCCCGTCCCGTGGCTGTTGTAATATGCGACTAAGCCGTAACATAGCGGCTGCCACGAGCCCCGAGGAACCACACCACCTCTAAAAGAGTGGACTCGTTAACCTGCTTGTCCAGCGTGACGTGTTAAGGCTATACATCCCTCATGCACGAGTCAATGTGCATAAGGAAGTCCATGTTCAGCAGTGGATACTGAACGGGCTAGTTGAATTATTTATTTGCGTTTCTTTTTACGAGAAATAATATACACCAAAACTGTAATAGCCATTACGATATTATCGTCAAACATATTTCACATCTACGTACACCACTAACTTCAACGATAGTCACAACAATACTGCGGCAGAGTGCGGCATATGCGGCTTGAATCGATGCTGACATGAAAATTAGCGGGATGCCGGCGGCAAATCTGGCGGCATGTATGGATACGCCATTACGCCCCGAGCAAAATTGTCGTGACCCCCCCTTTTATGGGTACGAAATTCCCAGAAAAAAATTAAAACGTAAAATCGAGCGGTTTAGTTTGATATTTCAAGAAACCTTTTTAATTTTCTCTTTTAGCATTATCCAGAGCTAACGACGTGGATGCAGAAAGTTTTTGTAACTCCTTTTGTTTTATTTTACGGTCATCGGAAAATTAGACAGCCCTGCAAATTTGGCGTCTTGATGGCCCAACATCGCGTCACCCTAACGCCGGCACTGCTTGAACAATTTGTTACATTTATAACATACTACTTTTTTGCTTTAATAATATCTTATAAATTGGTAAATTACCGTTATCTCGACTCACATTCATGTGACTGAATTTAAATCCCCGCCCCGTACCACTGACTTTTTCTTAAGTTTAAAAATTATCACTAACTCGCCGGTGAGAGAAAACATCGAGCGGAAACTCGCATGCTCCAGAAATAAAAAAAATCTGGAATATGTGATCCACCAATCCGCACTGGCCCTCATGGCCCGAACCAATGTGATTTACTATACTTGAGCCAAATCCTATGTAGAATGTTTAATTAACAAAGCGTTGCCTAGCAACCAATGTCGCGTAGGTGTTGACAACTTTTGAAATTTCAAAATTATTTTAAGTACTATGCGATGTTCCATGATTTGTGTTTTTTATTTTGCATACGCTCAGAATGCGAGACAAAATAGTGTTATGCCTTTTGCCAACATAAATGAATTACGAACATTATTAGATTGACAAGTTAGTGGTTTTTAAAGCACCTTTTTTTTTTTAAAGCATTCAAAGCATCTTAACTACAAAACACGTCATGAGTACGTAAACGACACAGAATCTAGTAAATTTCATGGTTTAATGACACTTGAAAATAGACATTCTCTTCAGATTAAATTCAGACGATAACCTGGTTATATTAAAATGTTACTAGAAATGACTAATTATAATGCATATTGCGCATCTATTTTACATAGAAAGTTAGTTTACGTAGACCTGAAATTTTAAAGCAAACTTGCAACGGTTGGGTCAATCGAAAACCCATAAATGGGTTTTTGAAAAAAAAATTTTTTTATCATTAATGGAAAGATCATATACACATTTTATAACAAAACTATTTTTAGTTTTTTTTTTTTCGCTTTAATTAAAAAGTTATATTTAATTACAAATAAATTTTTGAATCCAGTACCGAAAACACGCGGACAGTTCCCGAACAAACCCGAGCGCGTGTGACGTCACAATGTTAATTTCTACTCATTGTAGCACACAGCTGATACAGTATTTTGACTATTAATCGATTAAATCTTGTTATTATCGTCAATATATTAATAAATATATCGAAAATGTCTAACCTTAAAAGTTATCGTGCTTGTTTCGTACCATTATGTACGAATACTACAAAAACAACTCCTGAAAAAATGTTTTTAAATGTTCCACAAAATGTTAAACGTCGAAATAAATGGTTCCAAGCAGTGCGACGACCTAATTCCAAAACAACATCAAATTTTTTTGTTGTGAAGATCATTTTGATGTAAGTATTTTATAATAATATAGTAATTAAAAAATATTTATGTAAACGTATAAATGAAATAAATAGCATTCGATAAATAAAAATTAATTATATTTAATGACGAATAAATCATTTAATATTTTAATTTACAATATTATTTTTTTATAAACTTACCTTGATGCTTTAGCACCTCGAACTTCAGCTGAATTAAACCGAATATCATTTTTAAGAAAATCTGTTATCATAAATATATCCACATCAGGTATATTATCGGAATTAGCCTTTATAAATCCTTTATCACACATAACTAAATAAAAGTAGTTAATATAAATAATTTTTTAAACTAAATGTCGGATATTTGTCGTCAATTTACATGTAGAAGCCTGTGATACTGTACTATCGAGAAATCCTTTTAACATTATGACGTCACAAACACGGCGACCAATCGTAGCGCGTTTGTAGTCACGTGATTCTTTTTAAAATTTTATCAATTTTAAATTGTTTATAATAAATTAAATAAACATTTTTTAAGAGTATTTCGCATCGATTATTAATATAATTTATAATAAAGTTTTAAAATACATAAAAAAAAATGATTTTTTTTTTTTTTTCAACAACCTAATTCAACACTACAAAACTTTTGTTTTTGATGATTATTATCAAATTTTTGTTTAGATTATTATTTAATTATGCTGTAAAAATATTCTGTATTTTAAAATCGCAACATATCTTCGACAAATAATAACAAATATAACAAACTTGATATTTTTTAAAGTCCAATGGTGTGATAACCCTATAATACTAGATTTGTGGTTTGTTTACAAACATTCTACGTTGAACTTGGCATATGTACCTATAGGGGAGGCCTGCCCCCTGCAGTGTATAACGTCACACTGTTAACAAACAAACTAACAACAAACAAATTGGTGGAGTGTAAGCTTTCTCGGCCGGTGTCCATATTAATTGAATCTTCCGGGCTACTTGGCCGAGGTCTTCTGGAATCTCTTCTCCTTTTTCTAAACATTTCGTCAACAACTGCGGTTGACATCTTCAGTGGCGACCGCGTTCACTTTCGGAGAGATGTTATCTCTTCGGCTTCTCGAGCGCAACTGACTCGACGATTGTGACGCACCGGTATTTTAGTGGGCGAGTATTTATATATATACACATATATTGTATATTGTACATATATATATATATATATATATATATATATATATATATATAAATATATATATATATATATAAATACTTATATATTGTATTTATATGCACCGGTATTTATATGTTTGTGTGGTGTGTATCAGTCTGTTTTTGTCCCCCCCTTCTCGTCTCTCTTCCCCGTGAGCTTGATGTCTTCGGAGTGCTGGATACCAGATATTACAGAGCCTTAGATTTTCTTCTTTTTTGTTAAAATTGTTGGGATGCTTGTAGATTTCAATAGCTTCCCTATTGAGACGGGAATAATAATGATTCCCGGTTGACAAGATCTTTGTGTCCCTGAAGCAGATTTCGTGGTCCCCATCCGACAAGGCATGTTTAGCTACGGCCCACTTCTCAATCTCTCCTCTTCGACAATTGCCTTTGTGTTCTTTAATGCGGGTATTGACACTCCGTTTTGTAGTGCCAATATACACTGACCCACAGGAGCATGGTATTTTATATACTCCAGTCGAGGACAACGGATCTCTGGGATCTTTGATTGATCTGATGATATTTCTGAGTTGGCACGTAGGCTTGAAAATGGTCTTCACGTTTTTCTTTTGTAAGATCTTGCTGATGCGATCTGTTACGCCTTTTAAGTAAGGTAAGAACGCTCTGCTTCTCTCTGGGTTGGTGTCGATATTGTCAGCCTTTTTGGCTCCTCTTTTTGGTTTTTGCACCCTCTTTATTTTGGAGACTGTGTATCCGTTCCTTTGAAGGGCTTGGTTTAAATGTATCAAATCCGATTGTAGATGTATCGGTTCGCAGACTCGTTTCGCCGGGTCCATCAGCGTCTTCATCATTTCTCTCTTTTGTTTAGAATGATGATTGGAATCTTTATGTAGATATCTGTCGGTGTGGGTGGGCTTGCGGTAAACTTGATGTCCCAGACTGCCATCTCCATTTCTGCTTACCAGTACATCCAAAAACGGAAGCTTCCCATTGCTTTCTTTTTCCATGGTGAATTGGATTCTTGGATGGATGTTGTTAAGGTGTTTTAGAAAGAGTTCGAGCTCTTCCTTGGTAACACAAATTGGTATTTGCTAAAACTAAGAATTTTAGAAATTAATAGAAAATTCTATGGTACCCGGATTTCCTTTAGAATACTACAATTTATACATTACTAGCAAAACCCGGCAGACGTTGCCCTGCCTGTGTATATTTATTGCCGTCGATGTGATTTTTGCGATCGGTTGAACGGTATAGAAGTCGATGTGCTGCAGCGCCATCTAGTGGCCAGTCATAACAAAGTCGATAGCTCCAAAATATTCTCCGTGCTCAATTCAGACTAGTACGACAAGCTATAATTGAAATTTCAAGTATAATAATATTGTATATCTAAATACATTTTATATTTATTTTTGTAATTAATTTTTAGTTATTCCACAAATCCGTGCGAGATCGTACAGTACTATGAACCGTATTCCCCCACGTCAGCGGATACTGCCGCTTGTAATGCACTCCATGAATTGGGTAAAAAAATCATGAATATCAAACTGCCGACCGTTAAGCTGAGTACTGAGATCGATTTGAAAGCCCAACAACGCGACATTAGTGCCGATCCTAAAAAGGTATGTATCAAGCAGCCATATCTATTGCAAAAACTGTGTATTTTATATTCTAAATCGGGTCTGAACGCGTATAATAAATGTATTCACCTTTGTTTACCTTTTGTAGGAATAAAAGGTAAACAAATACCTTTATTATATGCGTTCAGACCCGATTTAGAATATAAAATGTGTACAAAACGCGAAAGTGTCTATCTTCTTCAATGACATACATACTAAAGTCACATCTCTTTTACTTTCATATACTTTTTCACTTACTTTCATTATTATGAGCTCTTATTACCAGACACTACGCTGCGAAATGAATTGCCTTGCAATTTCGTATTATGTACAAACTACAAACGGATTTTGTGTAGCACCTCTTACCAGTGGCGGATTTACACATTTGCCGCCAGTACGCTATTCAAATTTTGCCGCCCCCTACTGACCTCTGCAATTCAATACCCTAGTTCACAATCATATTAATTACACTTTTTTTGTAAATGAAATTGCAACTTTATGATTTGTGCACTATCGTCCTCATTACATCAGCTTTTTCCAGTTATTAGTATGATTGTGAACTAGGGGATCGTTGTGTCTTTTTTACAGCCCACTATTTAGTTAAGATTACGCAAGAAATAGTTTTTGGGTATATTTCTGAGCTAGGAAAAGCTCAATCATGGACTTTTTGGGCCAAACTTGCCGCCCCCTAAAATCTGCCGCCCTAGGCTCCAGCCTACTCAGCCTGCTGGTAAATCCGCCACTGCCTCTTACTTGAACAGTGGATTTTAAGACTTGAGTTTTGAAATTTGAGTTTTGAGTTTGGTGTTTGTTCTGCTGTAGAACGATATTAGCTATTTTATTCTACAGATTATTTATGTCTATTTATTTTACAGATAATAAAAGCTGTTAATAACATGGTGACCTCTATGATTGAGTTCATAGACGACATGGGAACATTCAGTGGTTCCCTGGCGATTCTTGCGTACATCATATTGCTTGAAAGACTAAAACGGAAGGCTTTATGCAAGCAAGAAGAAATGTTATATCACTTTACAATAACACACTCCTTAAAGTAAGTTATTCTTGGAGATGTTGAAGAAAAAAATCTACTTATAAAGAAAAATGTTTACATCATAGGGCTTTTTCCATACTACAAGGCTTTTTGCTGGTAATAGCGACAATGTCGAAATTTTTAACTTTATTCTGTCCACTATGTTATTTTCTAGATGATTGATCGGTTTAGTGATGTCCGAATTGCTTCATACCGATCACCGATTCGATTATGGATACAATTATTGTATTTGCATTCGCTTTTATAGATTCGATATTGTCTTAAATAATTGAGTTATTAATCGCAAAAATGTATTTAATGCGAAATCAATTTAATAGATCGATTGTATACAAATACTTTTATTATACGCCTTTAGACCCGATTTAGAATATAAAATCGATTGTATTATATGTAAACAATAGCATCATCATAAGTAATAAAATCGTAATAAAACGCAGATGACGGTAGCTCATGTTCACCCTTTGCCTAAAAAGCGTGACCGCACCGATCCGGCCAACTACAGGCCAATAGCGATCACCTCCCTTCTCTCCTGCTGATGGAGCGTGTTATAAACACACAGCTCCTTGGGTACCTAGAGGATCACCAGCTGATTAGCGTCCGTCAATATGGATTCCGCCATAATCGCTCGGCTGGTGATCTTTTAGCGTATTTAACACACCGCTGGGCTGACGCCATTGAGAGTAGAGGCGAGGCTCTAGCTGCTGGCCTAGACATTGCGAAAGCTTTTGACCGGGTATGGTACAAATCACTGCTTTCCAAGCTGACTGGACGAAGCATCAGAGTCGTTATCGATGGTAGCTGCTTCGACACCCTGTCCATTAATGTTGGCGTCCCGCAAGGCTCCGTGCTATCCCCAACTCTGTTCCTTCTGCATATCAACGATCTATTGCAAACTAGTGACAAACGTTCCTATGCAGATGACGGTACCGGGGATGCCATGTATAGGAGCCGCGCCAACATCTCTCGGGACGAAGTAGAAGAGAGTCGCGTCAGGCTTGTGTCTGAAATCGAAGACTCTTTAGATCTAGTCTCAATTTGGGACTCTAAACCTAGTAGATTTCAACCCCAGTAAGATCCAAGTTTGTGCATTCACCACTAAAAAAGCCCCTTTTTTCGTAGTACCTCTCTTTCAGAGCATACCTCTTAAGATCTCGGAGAGTATAGGGATCCTTGGTGTCTACATTTCCACCTAAAGGTTTCCTAGATTAGTCCACCTAAATTTCGAAAGGTTAGATTGTTGTCAACCCAACTTTCATCAACGTAAAATATTTCTTTACGTTCTCTTCTATACGACATCATCTTCCTCAAATAATCACTCTGTGAAAATACAATATTCGGTTTTTCTATTTAAATTCGTCGTTTATTATTGCATTTATACCCTATACTTTTCAATAGATTTCGTAAACTTCTCTCTCCCCACGGATTTTTTTTTTCTCTTAATGCTAATAAAAGCTTAGGAGAAGTCGGTACAATCTTCTTCATCAGATAAAATTCTTCGATGCATCGTTTTATCACGCCACGATCAAAATCAACAACATTCATGTTTCGTTTAAAATTTATTTGTTTACCTTTCTTTGATGGTGATAGTGGACGGTGATAGTTTGAATAGTGTTTGAACTGTCTAGTGTTGCCCCTTAAGGAACATAAGGAGCTGCCACCTTAAATTTCGATATATTCCAATAGTTTCCTAGAATTGTGTCTTACCTACATTTTTATAACTATAGTAGAGTCAATTTAATGGGCCACTTTTGACAAGTGTCAAACTGGTTGCCATAGTGAGGTAATCTAACAGAAATTATCGATTAAAGACAAAAATCGATATATAAGTCGTAATATTAGTGAATCGATTTTAGTGTTCATAAAAAATAATTCTCCAGTAATATTTTTAGAGTATACACAGCATTAGAAACCTACATACGCCACATGACCTCAAAGTTAAGCGTAATTATGGGAAATATAATGAAACCAGTTTATATATGTAATTAATATTATTTATTAGTTGGAACTATTAGATTCGTTGGAACTGCTATCGTTGCTATTATTATCAATTCTTAAATCACATTAAAAATCTTCCATTATATATTTTTTTTTTCTACCACTTTCTTCTAATCATCTTTGGAAACATTTGTACACGCAGTTTTTATTAAAAATGATATTCCACCAGAAAATAAGCCCGCTTCCTTTAATGAACATAAATGTTTTTTTCTAGATGGATCTCTTTTCATATAATAAATAACCATAAATATGGTTGCGAATTGCATCGGCATTAAAACTATCGACATCGACAACTGGCACAATTCTTTTCCTTTTCTTCCTTTTTCTTTTTAATTTCAGATATAGTTTTAATATATTAAATGAGATATAGATATATTAATTTAATTACATATATCTTTTTAATGTATTTACTAATTAATAATTGTATTTATTTAAATTATGTCAATTATTTAATAATTTTATTGTTCTCTTAATTTGTTTATTTATCGTAACGGTAATTTTCTTTGATATTCCTTTCTCTCTACAAGTTACTTCGATTATAACGATCACATCCCTATTATTAAAAAAGAAAAAATGCATACAGGCGTAACCTTGTAGTGGGGTTCGAATTTCTTGAAATATAAATTGATAATGATGTTTAGCAACCAAATTAACCTTCGAACTTATTAAATTTGGTATAAAAAGACCAAGTTTATATTTTTTTATTAAAAATGTTACAAATTTTTAGTGTTGAGTAATGCATTTATAAACTTAAATTGATTTATGGACCGATGCAAAGTTATATCGTCACCAAGTCAATGAAATGTCAAAAGTGGCCTATTAAATTGACTCTACGATATTTATCTCAAATAAAAACCATTTAAACAATTGTGAAAATCGCAACGAACGGGCTTCATGGTGGAATTGAGCTTGAACAAACCGACAGACATTTATTTTATGTGTTTGTGTGCGAGGGTGAGTGTTTAATTTATTACAAATGTGTGTACTATTTTTAGGGCCAGAATGATATTGTTACAAAGCATGAGAGGTACAGCAAATACCGAGTACGAAAAAATTGTTAAACATTCATCCAAAAAGATACTCCATCTTTTGGAGGTGTTAAAAGAATATAATCCACAATACGGCAACAACGCTGGAGGTACGTTACTAAAATACTATGTTTTTAAAATTGATGCATTTTTGGCCTATCTATACATATACAGAATGTCCCGACCGACCGACTGACTGATACATTGCGACGTTTGTTCAGACGGTAGAGGCAATAAGGCAATACTTAGGCAATAAATACAATCAAAAAAAAGGTGGCGGGCACCCGCTGGATGCAGGTCGCTGCCGATAGGTCTAAATGGCGGACAATGGGGGAGGCCTATGTCCAGCAGTGGACGTCCAAGGGCTGAAATGATGATGATGATGATGAAATACAATCAGTTCTCACTTCAGCGATTTATTTATGATTAATTGTGGTATACAAAAAAACACTGTACTTAGAACAAGAACATAATTTTACAAACCTCACATTTACATTCTGTGTATGTAAAAGCGAACTATTAAAACTACTTACCGGGTTTCTTATAGATTTATTGTTCTACAGCAGAGCTTCAGTAACATTTGCTACTTCAGTAACCAGCGTTTCACGATATATTTAAAAATATCATCATCATCATCATCTCAGCCCTTGGACGTCCACTGCTGGACATAGGCCTCCCCCATTGTCCGCCATTTAGACCTATCGGCAGCGACCTGCATCCAGCGGGTGTCCGCAACCTTTATGAGGTCGTCTGTCCATCTAGCAGATGGACGTCCTCGGCTTCGTCCGCCGGTACTTGGTCTCCATTCGAGAACCCCTCTGCCCCATCGGCCATCGGTTCTTCGAGCTATGTGCCCTGCCCACTGCCACTTCAGCTTGCTAACCCGAGAGGCTATGTCGGTGACTTTAGTTCGTCTACGGATCTCCTCATTCCTGATTCGATCTAGGGAAACCCCGAGCATAGCCCTCTCCATAGCTCGCTGTGCGACAGTGAGCTTATTTATGAGGCCCATAGTCAGAGACCACGTCTCGGTTCCGTAGGTCATCACTGGCAACACACACTGGTCGAAGACCTTCGTCTTCAAGCACAGGTATTTTGGACGAGAAGACGCTGCTTAGCTTCCCGAACGCTGCCCAGCCGAGTTGGATTCGTCGATTGACCTCTTTCTCGAAGTTGGACCTACCTAGTTGGACCGTTTGGCCTAGGTAGACGTACTCGTCAACAACTTCGAGAATCGAGCTCCCAACTGGGGTGGGCACGAAATGGACATTCGACATGATTTTCGTCTTGTCCATGTTCATTTTAAGGCCCACCTGTTGGGAAACTCGATTGAGGTCTCCGAGCATTGTGCTAAGATCCTCCAGCGATTCTGCCATGACCACGATATCGTCGGCAAATCGAAGGTGAGTGATGCATTCGCCATCAACGTTGATGCCGAGTCCTTTCCATTCCAGGAGCTTGAAAGCGTCTTCCATCGCATTGGTGAAGAGCTTCGGAGAGATGACATCTCCTTGTCTCACACCCCTCTGCAATGGAATCGGCTCCGTGCTCCCTTCCTGTACTCGGACTGACATGGTGGCGTTGTTATACAAACACTTCAACACTTCGATATACCGATAGTCAATATGGCACCGCTGGAGGGACTGTAGCACTGCCCAAGTCTCGATCGAATCAAAGGCTTTCTCATAGTCCACAAACGCTAAGCATAATGGCAAGTTATACTCCTCGGTCTTCTGTATAACTTGCCGCAGCGTATGGATGTGGTCTATGGTACTATAGCCTTTTCGGAAACCGGCTTGTTCGGGAGGCTGGAAGTCATCAAACCTGCGCTCGAGACGATTCGTGATAACCCTCGAAAACAGCTTATAAACATGGTTCAGAAGCGAGATGGGCCTATAGTTCTTCAACAAGGTCTTGTCGCCTTTCTTGAAGAAGAGCACCACCACGCTTCTGTTCCATGCCTCCGGCGTAATACCTTCGAGCAAGACGGAATTAAAGAGCTTCTGAAGGACTTTCAGTACCGGTGTTCCACCCGCTTTCAGAAGCTCTGAAGTGATTCCGTCCTCACCCGGCGCCTTGTTGTTTCTAAGCTGTTTGAGGGCCATCCTAATCTCGTACAGGCTGATGTCCGGGATGTCTTCGGTATAGTGTCGGGTCAACTTGGCTCTTGGGTCTTTGGCCAAGTTGCCAACAGGTTTAGCGACCGAGGTATACAACTGTCCATAGAACTTCTCGATCTCCCTCAGTACCTCTTGTTTGTCGGAAGTGACACTGCCGTCCTCCCTCTTCAGCTTCGTCAACTGGCTCTGCCCAATAGATAAGTCTTCAGCGAACACTTTGGAGCCTCTATTCCGCTCTATCGTCTCCTTAATACGATTAGTATTAAAGAGACGGATGTCGTGTCGCAAGGACTGGTGAATCCGTCTATTGAGCTGCCGATATGCTTCCGCGTCATCAGGAGTCTGCAGTGTCATCGAACGTCGTTCCGCCAAGAGGTCGAGGGTGTGGTCGGTGAGCTTTTGGGGTCCATCTCTTCTACGATGTCTGAAGAATTTAGACCCCACCGTATGGACAGTTTCTACCAACCTGTTGTTGATATCGTCCACTGCAACGCAATCCTCTAGGCAATCGAAGCGATTTGACAATTCAAGCTGAAAGCTTTCGGGATTTTGTATGTGGGCAGCAGTAGGCCGGAGCGTAGACTTCATCAGGCGGGACCTTTCCAACTTGACGTTTATATTCAATGTGCCTCTAACCATTCGGTGATCACTACCGGTTTTCACCCTGTGGATCACGGAGACATCATTGAATATTTGTCTCTTTGTGGCCATAATGAAGTCTATCTCATTTTTAACGGAACCGTCGGGGCTCATCCAGGTCCACTTCCTATGAGGCGGCTTCTTGAAGAAAGAGTTCATCATAAAGAGTCCCTCTTTCTCAAGAAAGTCGGCCAGCCTCTGGCCCCTCTGGTTCCGGTGCCCACATCCAAATTGCCCCACTCTCAACTCATCGTCGCCTCTTTTGCCCAGTTTCGCGTTGAAATCCCCCATAACAATATTGTAGTGTGTTTTCGAAGCATGTATGGCTCTACTAATGTCCTCATACATTGCTTCCACTTCGTTATCCGGGTGTGCCGAGGTCGGTGCGTAGACCTGTATGACCTTCAACGAATATCTCTTTGATATTCTGAGTATAAGGTACGCGACCCTGCTCGACACACTCGTGATGGCTACAACATTATTTACGAGGGACTTGTGGACGATAAACCCGACACCACCTTGGGACTGCTGGTCGCCCTCCCGGTAATAGAACAAGTTGCCGGATTTCAGGGTTATCGTGTCCTCCCCCTCTCTTTTGCCTATCTCCTCTTCCAGCTCAGCGATCTTCTCGTCTGTCCTCAAAGTGCGCGTGTTGTAAGTCACCAGTGACAACCTACGTCGGTAATCCGTTTTAAAAGCCCTGGTCGTTCGACGGTGGAATCCCGCCCGGAGATTCTTAGCACCCCTGGCTCCAGCGCTCGAGCAGCGCCCGTCGTCCACGCCGGTGTTGCGACTGGAGCCGCCGGGAACTTGGGGCCGTTTTACTTTTTCTGCCATAGGGGGGGGGGGGGGGGGGTGGACCGTCGACAGGGTGCACCACGAGCCGGTGAGGTTGGCTTGGGTCCCAGAGATGTAGGTTGGGACCCTTTACACCCCTTTTAAAACCCCTTTACTTTTAAAAATATAAGCAACGTTAATTTACTGAAGTGTAATAATAGGCACGTAGTTTTGGATCGAAAATTGGACAGCAGAATGAATCAAAGAGGAATGGAATCAAAGAGTTTCAGTATATTTGAATTTAGGTTTTTCATTAGCGGTCAGTTGTTATAATTTAGTAGCAAGAAGTTCGGTAAGGGACACGGGGTTTGCTGATGATATTTCCATTCTTGTGATATATAATAAAATGACAATAAACTTAATAATTACGAAATTGCCATTAACAATGTAATTCAATCTATAATAAATTATCTAGACAGATATAATTTACAAATGAATTTAAGTAAAACAAATTTTATTCAGTTTACTGAAACACACGTAAATAAATTACCTAATCTAAATATATATAAACTGCAATAATGTAAATATTTGTGAAAAATGTCAAGCTAATTTTCTTGGCTTACCTTTAGATAAAAAATCAGAATGGAAAGCGCATATTGATATAGTATGCACAAAAATCTATAAATTTGTTTTCGTACTGAATAGACTTAAGAAAGACAGGATTTCAAGGAAAGCTAAGGATTTATTGACCTATGGAGTCTACCTATGGAGTATTTTACTATGGAGTCTGAGGTCAATAAATCCTTAGCTTTCCTTGACATTCTAGTCATCAGAAATCCTGACAACTCTCTTGGTCATACTGTGTATAGGAAACCCACCCATACAGATAAATATCTCAATTTTAACTCCCATCACCATCCATGTCAGTTGGCTACCGTAGGCAAATCTTTGTTACAGAGAGCACACGGCATCTGTGACACTGACTGCAAAGTGTTCGAAACGTCGGGATATAAATAATGTTAAATATACGCGATTTAAACCGTTGAAAGTTGTTTAATTGCTATGTATAGTAATCGCGAAAACCTAAGAAAATATTAACTTAAATAGTTCTTGAGATATAGATTTTGTATCGAAAACAGCCCTTCCCTTTTATGCCGCCTCGAAGTCAAATAGCAAAAAACGCCTTTACACGTGTTTAAATTATAAATGAGGAGTCTATGTGCTAAATATGATGTCTCTAACTTAAATACTTCTTGAGATACACGCATTAAATTTTTCTCCCCCTTTTTTCCCCTCTTCCCAGTAAAATTTCTAAAAATCCTTCCGTACTGAATACGCATGCCATAAAATCTATCTACTGTGCAAATTTCATGTTTCTAGCTTCAGCGGTTTCTGCTCGGCTTAGTCGGTCAGTCAGTCAGGACATTTCTTTTTATATGTATAGATTATGTAAAAATTAATCCTGTGCTAAGCACTTAAATGTTTATTCCTTATTTGCACCGTTTAATTCTTATTCGAAATATTCATTACAGTACGAATTAGAGTAAATCGTGCAAAGAAACCTTTATCGGCGATTATTTTCGCCCAAAAAAGGTTCACCACCAAAGTATTGTACAACTTCTTGAAAGCTGTCATAGAAGCCAATCCAGAAGAATTCGGTTTCATTCAACACGACTTTATTGTAGGATTTAATATAAATCCCTATAAATGCACGAGGGAACAATCGTTCTTCAAGAAATGCAGTCAAAAATCTCTATTGAAATTCAAAAACAAGTAAGTTTTTGTTGTAATAATATTATGGATTGTGCATGAATGTGCTTATTTATTTATTCTATAATAACAGCAAGACATTTTCATGAGATGTGTATGTCAGTTTCTAATGTGTTGTTGGAATCAAGGATTTCAAGTTTTATATACGTTTATTTTTTATTTTCTGTTTGATCTGTTGGCTGACTGGTGACAATGCCGTAAGGCATTAAATCCGCCATTTCTACACGTCAAATACTTCTGCAACGAAGTTCAAATAAATAAACACAAAAGAATATAAATAGGTAAATAGTTTATGCTGTAGAAGAGCTTTGCATTTGTGCCCGGCTTCGATGCGGGGTGCACAAAATATTTATTTATGTATAAGGTCAACTAATAAAGGTGTCTCTTAAATAATAACTTATTACTAACTGGCGGTGCCAACAACTTCGTTCTAGTGAATTTTTGCTCGTGAACCTGCGGGAACTCCATAAAGGATCTGCATAAAAAGTACATACCCCAAATGTTAACCCGGCACATACCTAAGCTATAGCTATGCCAAGTTTCATTAAAAACCATTCAGTAGTTTTTACATGATACGCCTTTAGACAGACAATTCCAAAAATGGTTGTTTTGAGTTCTGTATTGTTTGTAGAGTACACTGCAACGATTTTATTCAAACCTCAATTCGAATCACCACAATGCAAATATACCGTTGGTCTGTTCTCCACGTCACCGATAAACAATTCAGTATCGATTTGATCCACGGTCTCAAACGCTCAGCCTCCGCGAAACAACTGAACACCCTCTAGGCATGCTATAGTAATAGATCTGCGCGAACGCCGAGCAACTCTAGTTTCCGGCGTTAAACTTTGCGAGGACAATTCATCGACACTATCAGAATGGATCCAACCTACAATCATACTTTTTTTCATAATAAAGAATTTTGTGACAAAAACTAATACATATATGTATTATGTATCTATACTAATATTATAAAGAGGTAAAGTTTGTAAGTTTGGATGTAGGAGATAATCTCCGAAACTACTAATCCGATTTCAAAAATTATTTCACCATTTTAAAGCTACATTATGCCAGGTGGACATAGGCTCTATATTATATATAAAAAAAAAACTTATAAACCGAAGCCACGCGAGGGCGGGCCGCTAGTATATCTATAAAGTCGGATTTTTTTATTCGAGTCGGGGATAGGCCACGTAGAACTGTCAAACAGAGTGAAATTTATACGGAGATGACACTTGACAGTTCTACATGACATAAAACGCTTTTAAAACTAGGAATCATATATTGTATTTTATCACATTTTCTGTTTTTATATTTTGCAAAATGCTACAGCATCTTAAAACTACATGTGTGGATTGGTTCGATTCTGATTAAAGCCCGTTAATTTTGAACGAAATGACGCTACTGTAAATAGATTTCTGCGCAGTTCATCCACGTAATTTGAATCATGCGAAATCCCCCGTGTCTGAACGGACTAGCGCTAAGGCAGATCTCACTTTATTATTCACAATATTTATTCATAAACTCATTTACGTTTAACACGTCATTGACGTAGATATATTAAATACATATTGCAAGTATTTGTGTAAAATATTTACTAATTATCTTTTAAGTTATATTTATTTTATACATTTCATCGCACCTTCCAACATCCCTCTCTGTTCAGTCCAAAGGTTGACTGGTAGAGAATGCCTCCAGCCATTTAGCTCACCTTTTGTATGATCAAGTGCAATAACGTTTTTTAAATAAATATACAGGGTGTCCGGTCAGCAATGTCGGAGCCTTTAATGCTATAAATTACGATCAATTTCATCGACAAATCACCCCTCATATGTCATTTTTCTACAACCATAATAAAATGGCAGCCATTTAAATTTTTATGTTACCGAAGCACGGACGCGTGTATTAATTTAGCAATATCTACCCATGTAGAGGTCCTACAAACACAAAAGAGGTCTCATTCGAACGCTGAAAATACAGGCAATTTAAATAAAAATTAAAATTTAAATGGCTGCCATTTTATTATGGTTGGAGAAAAATGACATATGAGGGGTGATATGTCGATGAAATTGATCGTCATTTATAGCATTAACGGCTCCGACATTGTTGACCGGACACCCTATATACAATGTTGCCAGCATTCGCGATGAGGTCACCTAACCCAATCTGACACGAACGAGGTAGCTTTACCGTCCTACCGCCGGGTTATTTTTATTATTTCAAGTAAATATTAACAAAATATTCAGTAAAAATTCCTGATGAATTAATGTCAAAGTATAATGAAAGATTGATTTATTTTTCGGTATTGACAGAGACCTAAATTGTTTGATAACAACAAGCGTGATAGAAGAAGGTGTGGACATTCCTCAATGCTCGCTCGTGATGCGATACAACGAACCATTGGAGTATAGGTCATACATACAGAGCAAAGGTAAATATTTTGTTTATTTTTGTTCATAGTTATTTATTTAAATTAACGTGTTTCTTTCTAAAGCCTATGATCATATCCATTGGAATATATAGGTCATACCATACTTTCTGTTGTAATAGCACAATGACTGTTTGTTTCCAAAATAAAATAAATATAAAAATAAAAACCACTCCAAATATTGTTCGGGTCTGGGTGGTATAGAGAGAGAGAGAGAGAGAGAGAGAGAGAGAGAAAGAAAGACATAGACACAAGTGACAGCGAAATGCTGAATTAACGTTTACAAATTAATGTTATAATTTTGTTATAAAAAAACACTAAATACTTTTATCTATGTGCATAGATCAGTTAAATCGCAAACATCTAGCAGCCATGTCAAACATGCGGCCCGCGAGCCATTTATATAATACAGTTATATAATAATTATTATATATAATAATTATTACAATTATCGTGTTCATCATTACCACAGGTCAGGGGTTAGGTAGTGTGATTTTGGTACTTATGAAAATGTATATATTAGGTAGTTGGATAAGTTCACCGCCTTTTTATAGTGATATAGACTTTTTTTGTATTACATGAATATTTATTGAATGGAATATTGTTTATTTAATTTGACTATCTTGTGTAATTTTTCTGGCAGAGCCATTATCCCATCGCTACAAAATTTTTGGGGTTTCTGAGCGAAAAACTGATTGAAAGGTGTGCACGACAGAACAGTAAGTGCGTAGTAAAAGTATGGTGCCCATAAAAACATATGTATAAAATCAGTGCGCGTAATATGTACGTCCTGACATCACACATCTCGGAGGAAAAAAGGATTGTCTAGAAAGAGTTCCGCAACCAGTAAAGCTCGAACGGCGGAATTCTTAAACATACGCCAATAGAGGCATAAAGGATAAATTCATACACCTTTCCTCCGAGATCATAAGATGATGTTAGTACGTGCATTATCGTTATTATATAAGATGTAAATATTATGTAAAATGTTAATATTACGTAAAATGTTATACTATTATTTATTTCTTTACATATTTTTACAATATCTTATATTTTGTATGTGTGTCTTGCCTTCGTTCTCCAAATATGTTAGGATACCTAGGTTATAAGTCAGGGTACTAGAATAAGATTCACAATAAAGACTACCGCCCGCAGTGTGTTTTATTTAAATACAAGTTTTAAAGCATATAAAGTTGCGGGCTAGATGGCGAAGTTCCGGTATCGGCGCCACTGGACAACCATATACCTTCAGTCCTCCCATACCCCTTGCTACTCAAAGAGGGAGGAAGGGAAAATAGATCAAAAGCAATTAAGAGGCTAAATATCTATACTTTGCCATCGAAAATAGTCTTATCCTCGGTGTAAAAAAAAGAAACCAACCATATATGACTTATAACCTAGATATTATATGTAAGAACAGGCAGCGAATAGCAATAAAAATTCCACAGGGAACGGAGAGATGGTGGAAGCCGATCCGAGTCAAACTACCCAGGAATTAGCGGCATGGTTTAACGTTACCTTACCTACAATATTGACTCATTTGCATCAAATCAATAAGATAAAAAATATGAAAAATGGGTGCCTCATGATTTGACTGATCTGCAGAAAGAAACGCGTGTTGAAACTTGCGTTGCCTTGTTGAATCGGTACAGAAATGAAGGAATATTGGATCGAATTGTGACATGTGACGAAAAGTGGATTCTTTACGATAACCGAAAGCGAAAAATGCAATGGCTGACCCGAGGTCAAACGCCGCAACAGTGCCCTAAGGCAATGCTTACCAATAAAAAGGTAATGGTAACTGTTTGGTGGTCTATTCATGGTGTTATTCACTATAGCTTTCTCAGGTCTGGTCAAGCAATAACAGCAGATGTTTACTGTGCCGAACTTCGAACAATGATGGCGAAACTAGCAGTGAAACAGCCCCGACTCGTGAATCGATCTTCACCATTATTGCTCCATGATAACGCAAGACCTCACACTGCACGAGAAACCCTTGTAACTCTACAGGAGCTGCAGTTAGAAACCATACGTCATCCTCCGTACTCGTCAGACCTTGCTCCAACGGACTACCATTTTTTTTCGTAATTTGGACAATTTTCTACGTGGTAAAAAATTTTCTTCCCAAGAGGCAGTACAAAATGCTTACACAGTTTGCACAGAGGCAGTACCTACACAGTTTGTCGAATCTACATCCCCAAAGTTCTATCGCAAAGGCATAAATGAACTTCCGATTAGATGGCAACAATGTATAGATAATGAGGGTAAATATTTTGATTAAATAAATATGTTACATTTTAGAAAAAAACGAGTTTTATTTTTTCAGTACAAATCGGCAATTTCATACTTTAACCCCTATGATTGAATATAAAACGTCACTATCATAGTCATAAAACTAAGTTTGACAAGTATACAGATATGATTAGAAACGAAAAGTTTAAAATCACGATTAAAAGATCAACAGCTTATGTTTACACGTTCAAAGCAAGAAAATGAATCTGCCGTTCAAGCGTGCTACGTACTGTCGGAGTTGATTGCAAAACACTCAAAACCATTTGTTGAAGGTGAATTTATAAAAGAGTGCCTTGTAAAGGCCGCGGAAATTGTAAGTCCCGGGAGCGTGAAGATTTTTCAAAATATATCCTTGTCCCGGAATACTGTCGCTGAAAGAGTTACTGAGTTGGCTGCCAATATAAGTGATCAGATAAAAACAAAATAAAACTATTTCATTGCATTTTCTATTGCCTGTGACGAAAGTACAGATGTGTGTGGTGTGGCGCAACTCGCTGTTTTTCTTCGTGCTGTTGATAGAGATATCAACGTTTATGAAGAATTACTGGAATTAGTACCATTGCATGATACAAAAACTGGGGGATATTTTCAATGCTGTTTATGGACTTCTGTAAAAGTACAATTTAGATTTGTCAAAACTATGTTCCGTTGCAACAGACGGAGCTCTTTCAATGACTGGAGTAAATAATGGCTTCAATAAAAAATTACAGACAAAGATCAGAGAAACGGGCAGTGACAAACCAGATTTTCATCATGTTCATTGTATAATCCACCAAGAAGTTTTATGCTCAAAAGTGATCAAGTTGGAAAGCGTTTTAAAGTCAGTGAAAAAAATTATAAACTTCATAAGGTCACGTGGCTTTAATCAGCGCCAGTTTTCTGCGTTTTTACGTGAATTATAAAGTGAGTACACTGGTTTACCTTATTATGCAGAGGTGCGATAGCTTTCGGTTCTATGGTTCTCGATCGGTTTTGGAAACTCAAAGAAGAAATACGCTTTTTCATGGAAATGAAAGGACAAGATGTCAGCTTATTATCCGAGGTACCTATTTACAAGATCTTTCATTTATGGTAGATATCACATAACACTTGTCGGACTTATATACGAAATTGCAAGGACCACGTCAAATTATAACAGATATGCATGATCATGTGAAAGCTTTCAAGTGTAAGATGATGCTGTGGGAAAAACAGTTAGCAGTGGATAATCTGTCACATTTTCTGACTTGTAAGGCGTATCAGGAAAGTACAAGTGTCCCAATATCATACAAAATGTATACAGAGAAAATGGGAAGCCTTCTGGCAGAATTTGAAAAGCGTTTTCAGGATTTTAAGTCTCAAGAAAACAATTTTTCTTTATTTACTGGTCTTTTCACTATCGATATTGATAAAGTTCCCCCTCACTTGCAGATTGAAGTGATTGAGATTCAGTGTCAGACCCATTTAAAACAAAAATTTGATAGTGTTGGTGCATTCGAATTTTATAAGTATTTGCCTGTTCCAAGTACCAAGAAATGAGAAAATTTGCCTGTAAAATCCTGTCAATGTTTGGAAGTATCTATAAGTGTGAACAGTTATTTTCTTTGATGATATTTATTACAATAGAAACAAATCTCCCGCAAGATCGCGATTGACGGACGCACACTTGGACGCAGTTTTAAAAGTTATTTCCGCCGATAAATTCACGCCACAAATAGACAACTTAATTAAAGACAAAAGATGTTAATGTTTGTACTTTTTTGTAATGTCCCTTTTATTGGAAATTTAATAAATATACTTGTCCTATAATAGCACGGTTTTTTGTTAAGATTTTCAGTAGTTTGTCTTCTTTAAGATTAGGTTTTGCGGCCCACCTAGTCTACGGTCTTCATGCTTTTGGCCCACCAGTGACTTTGAGTTTGACATGGCTGATCTAGTCTAACATACGTTCATGTTATCAATATTTTTTTATTATTCATATTTTCTTATCACATTAATTATTTCATTGTTAATTTTAAGCTTATTTTATATTTATATTTCCTTTAACTGAGGATTGGCTGGTAGAGAAGGCATTAAATTCGCCTTCGTAACACATAGTACAATACAATTATCTAAAGAAATCTCAATAGCATATCGAATTTTATCCGAGCAATTCGGAAGTGCCACTATAACAAATTATGTGAAGTACATTGCTGCCTTTTTATAGAATATCAAGCATCAAGTCATCTAATGTGATGAGTGATGGATGACACCTCTACACCCTAATAGTAGTTTGTTAAAAGTAGACTTATGAATATACAGAGTTGTTACTTACATTTACGAATCCAGTCACTTTTGGGAAGATTATAAAATTAAGCATCAACAATTCAGTTCAGAATCAACTATAGTCACTTTCGCTGTCTGAATCGGGAACATGAAGTACAAATATGTCGAGATTTTCATGTGTCAGAAATTCTTCTTCACATTTAATGGGGTGATTACAGACTTTCGTCCATTCTTCGGATCCCATCATATATATTTTTTCTATTAAGAGCTTCTTCACACTGGTTTTATTCATTTCTATGTTTTAGAGGCAACATATCCCTTTAATTGGGCGCAGATGTTTTCGATCGAATTAAAATCCGGATGATATGGATTCCTTTCTGACGTTTTATCATGTCATAAAGTTCAGGCCAGGCTTCTTGGCATTTTATGGTATTAGTATTAGGTGGTTTCTCTACAAGTTTATTATGGTAAGACGCCTTGTCAATCACAACGACACTATCTTGTGGTAATCACCCTCAGGGTCAGTCGATTGGTCTAATAACCAGGTACAAAGCCCCCTTCGTTACTGGCGTGAACAATTATAAATCTTTGACCTTTGGAAATGGGTTGTTTCAAACCTTTATTGACTCAATCTGTCCAACTCTGTGTGGTATTTTAGTAGGTGTGGTGGGAATATAGTACTCATCTATATAAACAATGTTTTTACCAGTAGCTCTTAATGTCCTAATTTCTCTAAGGTATTTTATTCTTTTTAACGGAATGTCATGTTTTTCCATCATTTTTTTTCTATTATTGTCTGTTTTCCAAATCTGAACCCCATATCTCGAATGATATTTCGTAGAGTCGAAATCGATCCTTTTAAATCGATGTCATCTATTAACATTTTGCGTAGTGAGTTCATTAAATCTCAAATGGAAATCATATATCATTCACCATATTACATTATAATCGAAATCATCTAGCGTTCGTGTTCTAACACCTAGTTTTGTGATATTTCTCGTTCGTGTGAATATTACTTTTTTCTCATGATTCTTTCTGTATATAGACAATGCTAATGTTTTAGGTCGTGCAAGAAGCAGCGACTCGAGTTACGTGATATTAGTTGATCGACGAAAGAAGGAAAAGTTTGAGGTGCTATATCGTGGATTCAACCGCATTGAACGACTCCTTCAGGACGTAAGTTTAATTTGTACACGGCGGTCGAACGGCCTTATTTAATGGCCTTATCTGACTAAATAGCTTGAGCTTAAGTCGTTACAAGACACAAGATAAGAAACTTTCTTTTAAAAAAAATATTTTATATACAGACGTTGTTACGATTTTATGTTTCACAATATAATGTGAAATATAGCAAAATGCTTTAAAAAATACTTTAACGCCATAGTTGTTTAAGCAAATATCCATGCACGGCGAGAATAAGTTGACAAGTCAAAAATAACTGTTTTTCAAAGGCACTTTATATTTATTTTTCGATTTGAAAATCAAGATACTATTTTAGTGCTGAAATCAATTCCTCTGAAGCTATAGAGTATTGAAAAACAAATTTTATTGTATGTTCACAGTGATTCAACATGTTAGAACTTTTATGTAACATTTGATATATCTTTAGTGGTCAACTTATTCCTGCCGTGCACGGATATTTGCTCACAAGATTGACGTGCTCTCGCGATTGAAAAAAAACGGCAGCAGTATTATAATATAATAAAATAAAATCATAAACCTAAAATACTTTTTCACCACCTCCTGATAAAGTAACCGTCAACAATCTGATAGATTAGTTATCGGCTAATTGAATCTAGCTGATACTGAAATTCTGATAAGATATAACTGACTTTCTGATACCTTTTGATAAAGTATCAGGAGGTGGTGAGAAAGGCCTTAAGTCTGAATTGTAAATATGTGGTAAATATTAAAGACAGCAAAGAGAAACTGACTCAATACTTTGCCAATAATCTTCCTTTCATACATACTATTTTGGTGACGGTAGGAAATTATATAATTATTATTTTAGTCCATACTTTCATTGATAAAAACATTTAATTGAATTCATTGAATCTGAATCTTTTACTTGCCATTCGATTTAATTGTTGTGTTTAATTTACAGCTACTAGTCGGTCAAACGGACACACGGCAAGCGCCCACTCAAGACGACATCCAGGAAGATTTGTATGAAGATGATGATATAAAACCTTATGTCACCCCGGCAGGAGGTAAGTCAAAACTTCTCAGATAATTGACCTTTTTTCATATATGGTAATGGTGCATAATATTCCGCTAGTCTCAAGTTTTCCTCATATTTAAGGCAAATTAATTCAAAACACATCCCGCCATCCATTGTCCGCGCCATTGTCCAGTCATGTCGAAGCAAGACGAGTCGGTCGCTCACTAAAGTCATAGTACGTCTACTGAGGACAGAAAGGAGTCATTAGAAGCACGAAAAATGCAGTCTCATATTTATATTTGATTATCAAAAAACTTATGCACAAATTTAATAATAAATAATCACTATTCACTATTAAACTACAAATCCCGAAATACACAATTTTTATAATAATTGATGCCAATATTGATTTATTTAATTGTTTTTTTATATACTTTGATCATTGTTAGACTTTAATTGAGAATACATATTATTACATTAAGCTAAATAATTATTCAGTATAATATATTAATAATTAATACGTGCGTACCTTTTGTTATGTTAATGACGAGTTTGCGTGTTCTAATTTGAAATTAACGATATAAATTCTATTGGGCTGTTCAGAAAGTAATTTCGTTTTCTTTCGTGAAAATGAAAGACAATTTTTACATTTATAAAAATATTTTATTGGAAATATTGACCATTTTGGCTCAATACCATTTGCCATCTTTCTGGTAGTAGCATAATTCCCCTCCTGTTGAGGACGAAGGCCACCTATAGATTAAAATTTGTATATACATATATAAAATAAATAATATTGTAATACATACCTGTATACTTACCTGTTGCAATCCGAAACCTGTAAAAGAATAGTAGATTGCTACCTAAGGGATGAAAGGCACCCATTTCTGACGAGATATTTCGAGTCTGAAATGGGTGCCTTTCACCCGAATTAAACACTACTTTTCATTTCGAATATGAGGAAAGTAAACACAAGTCATATATGAAAAATATTTATTAAAAAATGTGTTGGTATATAAATGTGTTACTTAAAATTAATAGTGAAATTCGAGCAATTTGTGAATACAAGAGAAAGGTTTTTTCCTAGAATATTAATATTAGATACCGTTTGTGAAATTTGAGTATCATATAGAGGTATGTCGGAGAAGGCATTCTCTCGTTGGTAGAAGAAAATGCTGGTTGATTGTCCCCGACTGGAATTAGATTTTTTAATTTATGTCAATGATCTATCTAAATTAATTTTGACGCGGTTTAATCGGTGTCTCAAATAACATGACCAACAAAAATTCTACAAAGTTAAGAATTAATATCGAATATATTTATTATAGGCCTATACAAGTACAACAATACATATGTCTATACGTACTAACAATAAATACAAAACAATACAAGTCTCATATGTCTATACGTTTTCTAAGTCTTTTTTATACTCTCTTTAGGTCGTCTAATCTCGGTATCTGCTATAAGCCTGCTGAACCGATACTGTTCTACATTACCTCATGACCGGTTCACGACGCTCTCTCCGATGTGGATTCACGAATTGGTGACAGTAAAAGAACGAAAACTTAACCTTATCTCTGTCATAATGCCTATAGCAAGCCCGGTTAAAGAATGTATTAAGGTGAGTTCCTATTCGGTCTTATACCTAAACACGCCTATAAGCGGACGTGGGCGTTTTATTTATAAATGTGCTGAACCACCGCCGCTCTGTTCAACATCAGTAGAATCATATCAGTTTTTACAGTATATTTTTTCATAACTTATTGTTTATTTGTAGTAAATCTGACTGGCTTCAATCAGAGTGGATCCATCCCACATTCATGTTCATGTACTGGTGCATTTTGCAAAATATAAATACACGAAATTGTGATAAAGTACAATATATGAATTCTAAGGTCTTAATTTAAGTTTTAAAGGCGTTTTGTGTGAAAAAATGTGCACTATATTTTAGTGTTTCGTAACAAAATTCTTTATTATAAAAAAATATGATTGTGGGTTGGATCCATTTTGATTAAAGTCGGGCTGCTTTTATTTTACGCGCAGTTGCGCATAACAAATACACTCATTGCATCTACCGGACGCAGCGCTCGGTCCACTACACTGTACTAAGCACTACGAACATTTTAGATAGAGCAACAAAACTACATGTTTGTAACTCTTGATTTTTTGTTAGAACGGTTTTATATACTTTAAATTAGTTGACATGTTGTATATTTTTGTTGGGATTAACATAACTTTATCCTAAAAAGTCAAATAGACGTTTTATATTTAGTAAAATACTTATAATTTGGCTTGTTGCCGACTCTACCGCTGATGTAATTACGCTTTTCTGTCATATTTTGCCTTAGAGGTGTGCCTTATGGTATGATAGGAAATTCGGGTGTCTGTCTATACCTAGTCTAGCTATAAATATTGTTACAAAGCAAATTAATAATAATTTAATTTAATTAATTTCAATACTATATTTATTTAATTTAAAATAAAAAATAAACTACCCTCAAAAACGTTTAATTAACATACGTTTTTAAGAAATTTTTGATTTACCCTCGTATTTTTGGTATTAAACCTTTGCACAAAGTGAAATAATATATCATTAGTACCGGTGACAATTTGTCAATCCACTACTACTTGATAGTTTTATTAGTACCGGCAAATAAGCCTCCAATATTTCATATCACATGTAAACAAAATGTACCATTACTTTACTGTTTACATGACATGCATTATCGACATCGCAGATAGTGGGTAGGTATAAAATCGGGTATTCTCTTATAAATGGATAAACAATGACAAATTGTGCCTCTAAACTAATTGCGTGGCCTTATAAGCGTGTCAACAATGTTCAGGTGACATTTTGATAATTACAAAGACAGCGAAAAGTTTTAGCAAAATAGTTTTACATAGGTACTCTGAATAATGAATTACTCTATGAATATAAAAAATACTCTTGCGTACTTTGAACAATAAAATACAACTACGCGTGAACTTCATTTATATAGGTACGTGTATCTGTGGCTGTTTTATGAAATTATTACCACGCGGCCACAGTAAACAGCACATATTAGCATTGATTGTAGTGAATTTACCGTAACTAGACTCTCAGTACATTGCTTAATCCACTCATACCAGCATTTTTTTAAATGCCTTTTCATCACCACAGTCAATGCACGCCTCCCCTCGTACGCAATGCGCGAGGCGTGCGTACGCAACTGTCTTTCATTGTCATATCATATGTCTCTGGTATACACCCGAATTTCCTATCACTATTTATTATTCAACAAAAATCTAAAAACATACTTCATTCAAGAATATATCTACTCAATTGACGAATATGTATTTGATAACATAACTGTTTATAACTAATTCTATATAAAAATAAATAATAGATCTTTTTTGTATTGTTTCATATATGTATAAAATCATATATTCTTTATGATGTTTTCAATTTGAAATACCTTTAAAAGGTGACTAAAGGTTCATTTACACACAGAGTTTCTTGAACGAGTGCATTAAAGAAAATCGGTTAAAAATATACTTGCCTAGTATAAATAATATTATCATCATGTGATCACTGTTATCATCGACTTTTTATCATCATGAGAACAGTTGTAGGCGAGAATCGTATAAAATTTGGTCGCATACGAAAATCGTATACAATATTCTCGTCCGAACCTTTCAAGAAACTCTCCTTATGTAAAATGGGCCTCTAGTCATAACATACCTAGCACTCCTGTAAGATTATTTTTATAACATTCGGCAAATATATAGGTACTAGAATTTTTAATAAAAAATCCGGGAACTTACAGGGCGAACCGTACCTTCAATTAAAGATCGCTAAGCGGTCGGCGGCACTCAACGCTTGCATTCGTTTGTACGAAAATGGGGAATTGGACCCCATCACGCTGCTGCCTCGAAGTTACGGGTTCGTATCTGTTATCTCCTAATACACTCGCAAGCAAAATTGACTCGAAAGTGTTCGACCTGAAATAATACGGATTTGTTAATACGATAATAAGATTTATGCAATGATAATGATTTTTGTTGATGCAATGATTTTTGTTGTCATTGGAACGCTGGCTTTATGTCCTTTCCAATGGTATGAAAAAGCATTGCGTTCATTCAGCATTTTTCTGAATAAATCGTTTAAAGAAGTAATAGTGAAAATGTGAAAGTAATAAATAGGATTTAAAAGAAAAGAAAAATATTTTTTAAACAAAACTAAATGAGTTTATTTACAAAAACCTAAGTTTGAGTACTTCGTATTACCTCCCCTGTCCCTTATCACAGCTTGGAGCCGACTTTTCTTGGACCGGTTCAGCCTCTTTACATTATTCTGTGGAATACCTTCCAACTGCTACGCAATCGCAATCTTTAGATTGCTAAGCGTCCCAGGGGCCGGATTTCTGGCTCTAACCCTTCTTGTTAACTCATCTTACACATGCGCAATAGGATCGAGGTCTGCACTTACCGCTGGTCAGTCCAAGGTGAACCTTCTGATTTATGACGAATATTGGCGCACTAACCCGGAATGTGGCCTCGCATTGTCATATATTAACACGAAGTTATTGTCGACAAAACCAGTATAAGAGACGACGTGAACCATGAGAGTATTTTCAAATTTACTTTTGAGCTGTTAAACCATCACTAGGGTTTCCGTCAGCCACAAAAATCAAATCGATTTATGCATCGACGGAAATGCCTTCTGACACTATTACGGAACTTCCTTCGTAGGCGACCGTTTCAGCAATACTGCACTGTGCACCCGTCCCAAGTCTTGTAAGCTCGGCCTCTTCAGCCATTGCTGTGCAAACACATTCGATACTAATATTTTCTTAGGTTTTCGCGATTACTATACATAGCAATTAATGTTAAATGTACGTATTAATATTAAAAACGTATTAAAAGAAACGTCGGGATATAAATAATGTTAAATATACGCGATTTAAACCGTTCAAAGTTGTTTAATTGTTACATCCCATACTAGTTGGAGAACATAACAGAGCGCCATTGATCTAAGCTCCAATCGACGTGGCCGCGAGCAAACGTAAGTCGCGCTTGTCTATGGACTGCTGTTAATTTGGACCCCGTAGCTGGTCTCTTCGGTGTTAGATTGGCATCCATAAGCCTTCTTTTGACTGTACAATGACGGAGAACTCGACTTCGCATTTATCTAAACTTACATCTTAACCGCGGTCAAGTGAAGTTTCTTAACGATATTCTTGCTTTAAAGGGGTCATCTCGCTTGGACGTACATTTCCTTCTGCCAGAACCTGGTCTCCGTGCTAGTACTGATCTCCAAATATCGTTTGTAGATTCTGGAGATAGCTCACTGGCTTAGGTGCAGCTGTGCAGCGACATAACGTTGATTTGCCCGTCTTGAAATAGGACAACAGTCAACTTAAAGTCGAAAACACGAAGGCCATTTACACGAAGGCGCATTATTATTATATACTAGCAGTGCCCACAACTTAGTTCGAATGTTTCCCCTAGGAACTATACATTGGATCTAGATAAAAAGTACCCTAAATATGATTCACTTACCATCGGGTCGATTGTCTGCTCGTTTGACATCTTTCTATGAAAAAGTTTACGCGATAAAGTCACAGGCGCAGCTAGTTATTTAATAAATGCAATAATATGAAATGCACCTTATATTCTTGTCATTATTTATGAATGTTGTGAATTTATTATTAACTTTTGGTAACAGAACTGTTACTATTTTATAGGAAAGTGGATTTTGATGATGCAGATGTAAAGCAGTGCTTTTTGAACTGGCCGTGGAATAACAAAGCAAAAGAAGATGCTACTAAAGGAACTAAGAAAAGAGTGCACAAATACAGGAAAGTGGTAAGTGTTAAAGACGCTGACAGCAGCCCTTGAGCTTGAGCGTTGAGAACCGCCTAACCCCACCTCACCCGTCCCGCCACCTAGCCTGTCCTGTCGCCTAGCCTGTACTGCCGCCTAGCCTGTCCTGCCGCCTAGCCTGTCGAAATCTACGAGTCGACAAATTTATCTCATAGAGCTATGAATAGACAATGATAGACTAAATAATTTGTTGTAGTAACTATAAAATTATTTTTTATAAATTACGAGTAGGTATTTCTATTTTTCCGCAGATGTTGTAAAGATAATGTACTAGAATATTTATGATTCTGCTTTTAGTTGCTTGTATGAAATCTACTACTTCTACAAATGATTTCTCCACTGGAATAATGAATTTAAGATTATTTTGAGATCCTTATTTGACTATGATTACTTTAGATTACATATAAATTTTTTGTCATTTATTGATTATTATTTTTATTAAGATGAAATGAATTGTATTCTTTTAGTGCTTACATTTGTGTGCCTTAGATTACGAGGTGGAATATGGCGGCCTATTGAATGGAATATTGACAACTATTTTTACCCATCGTTAGCAAATAAATGATTCAAGAAATAACGTAGAAAATTATCATGGAAACACCCGCGAGACAATAATAAGTGGATTATATAAACCACAATGTTTGTCTGCTTTTGTTTTCGAACTAATCTTGGAATCTACTAGCTTGATGTAATTTTAACGATTACGTATATTCTAGACATCGATGAAAACTACAAAATTCAAATAGTATTTCTCGATACTAGTCGATACAAACAGACAAATGTTTAGTTTTATATGGAGAATAATTATTATTGGTTAGGTAAAAAGTAGTAAATAAAAATAAATTCAGATGATTAGTGCTAAACTTGCCATAAAAATGGTGTACCTAGTCTTCTACGGCAAATTATTGTTAATGTTTCGAATTCGGCACAGTATGCGGTAAAGGCTTAATTTAATATTTATGACGGTCCCGGTTTAAGTATTTTTTTGTAACTCGTGAACGCGCGTCTATCTCGCTTGTAGTGGTGAGTGACCTTACGCATAAGAAGATACCTTAAATCCTTTCAATATTACTGTAAATAAGAGTAGGAGAGTGTAATAAGTGGGGAGAGTGCATGCTGCAATCCAACAGCCGCTGGGCGCAGTCGATTGGCCACGTTACCCCTCTCTCACAGAAGACTACCTTGAAATGTACTGCATTTCCCACTTAATCTTATTTCCCTAATGTACGTACGTGTTTCGGTAGTTAGTGAGATGTGTCAGAGCCCATTCCCATCCTATCCCTCTCCATTTCCCCAACCCTTTCTCCAAATTCAGTCCTATATCCAAAGGTAGGCAGCGCATCCGGGGGCGTGCCAACGTTTGTCATTTTGGACTAATGTTGGCATGTATCACGAACGTCTATGGGCTACAGTATCCACTTACCATCAGGTGGACTCTATGCTTGTCTGCACCTTCGTCCTTATATAAAAAAAAAAATACGCGAGTAATTTTTCGAGTATATGGACATTTATCCACAACCGAAGTTGATGCCAGCTTGTGAGTTGCAAAAACGATACCCTATTATTATTTTTAAATAAACGTATTCTTTTAACATACTGGTTTAACAAATTTTTTAGTATCCAATGTGTCTGGAGGGACCGAAAAATTGGACGAGTGGTACCCAAGAGTTTCACCTCCATATAATAAAATTGAAGGCAGGCTTTGAAAAGCCAAAGGAATCTCGCGAAAGAACATTGTACGAGCTTTTACATCGGCCAGAAGGCTTCGGGCTTTTGACTTCCACACCTTTACCCAAGTTATGCGATTTCCCAACGTTTTTGACCGTTGGTGAGGTGACTACCTCTCTAGAAGTGAATTACGCAGTCATGCCGCTGGGAATTTCACACTGGAACTTGATTAAACGGTAAGTAATTATCGAAACTTATTATTACGAAAAACATTTGTCTCATCATGTCTCATGATACGCTTGCATTGTCAATTTATTTACAACGATGGTGTAGTTTCTAACGTATTGTTCTGCATATGAATGTGTATGAACTAAACTCAAGCTTCGTGTCATTATAAAGGATTCCGTTGGTTATTAGTTTCCGCGGATTATTCTGCATACTAGGTGTTGCCCGCGACTTCGTCCGCGTAGATTTTATTAGTTTATAAACACCGTCTTTATTCGACGTGATTCTTTAAAATGATATAACTTTTTTATTTATGAATTGATTGAAATAAAACAATCACTAAATTTTAAGTAAAGCTTACCACAATACATTAGTGAAAACCGCACCCAAATCGGTTAAGCTGTTTCTAACATTAGCGCGCACAAACGCACAGACAAACAGACAAAAATTCTAACAATCATTGTTTTGGTTTCTATTGCGTTGATAAAGGCCCCCAATAATAGTTTTTCTCGTATATCTTCCATGTACAGACAGCGAACAGTTACATTTTTATTATATGTATAGATATAGATGAATCCTTGAACTAATCGCAGTGTATGAAATCAGTGCAATCGCATTAGTTTTGGTGTACTACTTTGGGTTAGTCCATATACTAACAATAAGAATACTAAGCAAAACAATACAAGAAACTAAGAATTCCGTGCCATTGTAACTGATTCAGTTAGTTGTTATTTTTCGTGTATGAATTAAGCGCATCCTATAGTTCTTGTCAATTGTAAATGTATCAACTATGAAATGTATAATATTACAATAAATGACGTTCATAACAATTATTATTACTTATACTTTATGGACTTTATCTTTTATGGAATTAAATATAAAAGACTATAACAGTGTCCATCAGAATGTCCGGACCAAATGAGATATTTAGATGAATGCATCACATTAATTTAGTGCTCATGTGCTACTATTTGGTATCTATAAGGAATTATTTGGTACCTCTTATAAACAAAGAACAATAATAACAAAATGGCCAGCTATTCTGACGTCAGGATGTCTAGACCATTTTTAATTTCCTTAGTTCTAGGCGTTCAATTTTGATTTTGTATTCATGACGTTTTAGTAACTTAATTGCACCTAAACATTTAATATTTTCCGATTTTTTATAGCACTAAAAAGTTACGGGCAATTGATCACTTAAGGAATAATACTGCAAAGTTCCTGTTTTGCATTCAGTATCACCTCTTAATACGTAGCAATTATTTTTTCCAAAATATATTTCATGTGCAGTTTTGCCCTCGTTACTGAAATAAAAAGTTAATTATAAATAAATGTATAATTTTCTTAACTTTTATTTTATGACCACATTAAAATATGTGACTGAGTTGCGATTTTTTTTTTCGGAAGTTTAAAAGTCAAAAGTCTTTCAAAAGTCAATCGGACATGTATGGTTTACGGCGAACGTAGACGGCGCTCAGCCAGGAGAAAAAAGTGTGTGCGGCAACGAGCCTAAGGGCTACACCCCCCCCCCCCCCCCACCGGTAGACCGGCGTAAGGAACGGACCTCGACTTAGGGCGTTGCTTTGGGAGGGTACCGCGGGATCGAGATTCGGTGAGAAGCGCCCAGGCACGTGCCTACACCTAGTAAAAGTGTTGGTTGAAGGCCGGTGTGTGTTGACGGTGTAGCAAGGGTGACGTCCTGGTGTCCGCCGGCGGGGTAGGTGTATCTGTGTAGCCTGTGAGTGTAGTGGAAAAATCGCATTGACAGCAGTAATTTGGTCGTTGGGGTCATCTAGGACCTACCGAGAATGACGACGGCGACGGTAACGGGGAGGGTCATTCCCATCGGCGACAAAGGTTAGGCCGTCACCTACTGGGGTGTTGGGATGGTGAGGGATTCTGTCGTAGTAGCGTTGGGCGGAGTCTTTCACGTATTAGATGAAGGGAAGTTCCTTTGTGAAGGTTGACATTGCGAGAGTACCATGGGGCAGACACGCCCTTACGCACGACTATTTTAAAGGGTTTGGAGTATTGTAATGTTGGAGGGGGCTGCGTGTGCAAAGACAACGCTAGCGAAGGTCATTATGGGACGTACGCAGGTTTTGTACAATGTCAACTTATTTCTAAGCGACATTTTACTTCTCTCGCCTATGAGAGGGTTGAGGCGAGGCGACCCACTACAAAGGCGGCTGGGTTTCGTACAGTTTTTATGTGTCCTTGAAAGGTCAGTCGAATGTCTAAAGCAGGGATGCCAGAAACGGTCGATCGCGAGAGCTTTTGAAGCCGATCGCGGAAATAATATAAATATAGGTATAATTACAAAATAATCTCATTTTTGCGGCGGTCACTCATACAACAACACTTGTAAAAATAATAATTATGCATTATTATATCTAAATGTATTTAGAACTACCTAAATGTATTAAGAAGTATTAGCTTAAGTGTGTTTTCAGTAAGCTATGCTAAAACCTGTAAAAATAGTCAAAATATGCATATAATTCGGTCGTCTCTAATTACTATTAAAATACACTATATTAAGTCTTTTCCCAGCAAATAAATTCAGTATAAACCACGCACGCACAACAACCTTGATTGACCGGCATGCCACAGGCAACTGTTGTTGCGTGCCCGTACAACCCCCCACCTGTCTTTCTAACAAAGTTAAGTGTAACGCTATCTGTTGATGAATATCATAAAATAATAAGGACAGACGGTCACTTTATTGCAAAAACTGATAACGTCACGTAGGTATATTATTTTCTTATTTAATTTTGTCACTTATCATTTACTTGTATGGTGTAGGCACTAAGATTTAGACTGTAATGAATGTACGTACATACTGTGATTTTGCTTTTGTATATTTTTGATTTACAATTTAATTTCAATACGCATAATAAATATGTATGTCACTACAACTTTTTATTTATTTATCAGTACCTTTCAATTGCTACAATGTTATCAAGTAACGGCTAATATCGATAAATTATAATTATATACACGCTATTATTACATTACTGCAATGAAACACAATTAAATATAGGTAGGTACTGTACATAACACCTTTTTGTTTCGCTACCGGCACGATGGGAATTATATTGTCCAATAAAAAGGCACTTTTTCCCATCCGCCGCGGTACCGGGGATGGGTCACCGTGGCTGATGGGAATAAACCAGCGACAATACGTCACGAGACGCGACGAGATACGATGGTTGTGATTAGATGCGACTGGCTTGCGACTAGGAACTAACGTTACACTTAATTCTTAAATATCTAATTTGGTCCAGACATTCTGATGGACATAGATTTTAGAGGCTTTCAACGTGCTCTTTAAAATGTTTGTTTTTATGAAGAATATCTCGTACAACTTTACAACCGTTAATATTTATTACAGATTTCATTATTTCGTATTCGATCAAGTGCTGGGAATAGCACAAAAGTTTATCGCGTTTGATGGGACGGCAAATGGCATCTACGTGGTACCAATCAAAGAGCACAATGGTTTTGACATTGACTGGTCACTCATGCAACAGCACGAAGAGATGCCACCAGTCGGCGTCCCTACATATGAGGTAGCACATCTGTCAATTTTTTTAATTTATTTATTTACTCAGATATCTGACAGTCACTAATTACTAGTGGTCGGGGTTAGGTAGTGTGATTTTGACATTTGCGATGAGAATAATTAATATAGACATTCTATTTTTCCGCAAAACATTCTTGGATGTCATTTTAACATTCCCACACCAAATATAGGACTTTAAAACTAAGATTAGTCCCAATTACTTTTCAAACAGTTTTTCTTTTGTTCAAACAGTTAATTGTTAAGTTTTCTTGGAATGGAAGAGTTAAGAAAAAACGTATTACAAGGTCTTCCAATTTTCTAAAATAATCTACGTTACATGTCACATGTTTGGCTCACATTTGGTTTGGAATTTGTAGTTGAACAAATTCATTTACAGTACACATATGTGGATATATAAGTGCCTAATGTTAAAAAAGTATTTATGAAAGCGCCAAACAGAATAAAGATTTTTAAGGAAAACTATCCTAATTTACCGCTGCCTCCAGAACCAGTAATTACTAGATGGGGGAATAGACTGGAGGCATCATTCTATTACGAGAAACATTTTGATGAAATAAAATGCGTAATTTCTTTGATAAATAGTCGAGAAGGTTTGTCAATAAGAAAGCTATAGATATTATAAATAGTGAAAACATTAAAGGACAACTTGATATACTTGATATTCTTTCTTTACCTAATGATTTCCTCTCGCTACGGTTTTGTTTTTAACCTGTTCTATTTCGTCCCTTGGAGACCTCAATTTCCTCTTATTTTTCGTTCCTTGTCAACTTTAATCTTATTTGCGAATGTGCAAATATTAAAGATTAAGATTTGCCGTGTGCAGTGTAGATGAAGATATGTATACTATATATGTATACTATATATGTATTTATATATTGTCAAGTTATTTATTATACTATATTTATTGTCGATATTGTCGATAAGTATATATTGAACATGATCCATCTGTGGATTTCGGTCCTTTTGCACTACCTATATCCCTTTTATTTTTTCTCTATCCTAAGGTGGCCTGGAAGAGATCGCCTTAGCGATAAGGTCGCTTATTGTAATAACTATTTGTATGCAATAAAGAGTATTTATTATTATATTTATGAAAATTTCGAAATACTGAAAATAGCTCTAACTGCAATGCAAATAACAAACTTATCATTAAGAGGCGTATTACAAAATAGAGTTCTGAAAGATTAGGCATATTCAAACCTGGCGACACTTCGCTCAAGGTCACGCGTTCAACTCACCGTGCTATAGTTAAAATAAACAATGTTGATACTTTTTCCTATTATTGAATTATTTTTTACAAAGATAGATCTACAAGTAAGTTTAGTATATACCGTATTAAAAAATCAATGAATTGCATTGTTTTTTTATTATTTTTTACTATCTGTTGCCCGTGGCTTCGCTCCTGTTACCAACAAATAGTAAAGTACAAATAGTAGAACTAAATTTAATATTTAATATATTACTTTATAAATTTGCATGCCAAGCTGCGGCAAAACATATTGAACTTAATTCTAAATAACACCTATACTGACCAAGTTTTATGCATATTAATAATCCTTTCTTTATTAATTTACGATCTTTTTCTTTTTAGTTTGTAAGCTTTTTTTCAGGTTTATACACAATAAATATTACATTACTTCAATTCAATATATTACAACTATTATAAAACTGTAGGTAGTTAGTTAGAGAGGTAGATAGGGTAGGTAGGTTACTTAGGGTAGGTAGGTGGGGCCAGGTTCCTGTGTTAAACATGGTTAGAAAAGTATTTCTCTTAGTGGCATCAATCTGGCTTTTCGAGAATCAATTATTTCTGGGAGGATACAGTCATGATGAAAACGTGACAACTTTGGTAACATTTGGTTTTCCCAAAAATCATCGTCTCTGTGAACTCTCACTACTTTGATTGCGTAATTAGGACCAGTCCATACTGCAAATAAGCATATCTGCTTATTTGCAATATGAAGCTGGCCCTGGACTTGGTAAAACCAGTCGTGTTTTATATTCATGGTAAGTTCGCCGAAATTGTTCCGTTTGAAGCATTTAATTTTTTTTACTTGCAATCGCTTCTTCTGGATCGATACCGAATGCGGAAGAAGGACATTTAATTTCTGTTAGTCCTTCTTCGCAGATGCCATCAGGAGAAGCCCCCAGAAAGCAGTACTGTTCATCGATAAACAACCCACATTGTTCAATTTGAATGTTTTCTTGTACACCCAATTGTTCTAAAACCTTGGCTTCATTTTCTTTTCCATGTCTAATGGAAGGTACATGGCCTAAATCATACCTATATAAAATATCCTTCATCGATGGTGCCGAATTCTGATTTGGACGCCTCTTGCAGATTTTGCTAAACTTTGATGCCGTCAAAATGTTTCGACGAAGTTCGAGCCATAATGCGCTTTCTGCTTGTAACGTTTCAACGCCTGTTGTTATATAAGGTTATATAAAAACAATTCCTTCGCATTTTCAAAATCATTTTGCCCCATATCTGGGCGTTGACATTCATTACCATAGTGCCCGTCAGTTTTACTAAAATTCAATTTGGTTCTGCTGCGCTTTATTGTATTTCTATTTTTGGCATGCCGCTTTTGCTCTAGTTTTTTTATAGTCTTTCCTGGGCTTTTGCCCCACAGTGTTTTGTATAATGTGTATTGCGGTTTACCACTATTGAACATCACTACTGCTGCATAACAGCGGCTTTATTATAGTGTCTTTAAAAGAATAATTGACTCTTTTGCCACCCATTACTTTGGCTACTACACTATTAAATTGTTCGGCGCGATTGTTTGTGAAATTTTGCAGAAGGCTCCTGGAATTAAATGCCAGTTGAGATGCGTTCTTTCGCAATTTGAGCATTAAAGTTGGTACCATCGGAACTACATTTTGTTCTGCTTTCATTTCTGGTGTGCAGTAATAATCTTCACAATCAGTGTGGTCACTAAAAATATGGCATGTACTATTTAATATGTCTTTCTGCAAATTAAGTATTTTTGTCTCGGTTGAGTAATTTTGTTCATTTCTAAACTTACTTGCAGTTCGGATAGCAATACGTAGCCTAGTAAGGCGATCTCCGGTCAAAATTTGCGTTCATTAAGAGGTATAGCAGTATCTTTTTGCAATTGCATGTTTCTTCCGTTGTAGTTGCGCAACAAATGGTTGGTACACTCTATTTTTTGTACAAGCACATCAGGATAAGGTTTACTTTCGAGAATGCCTTTGTAAGTGTAAGTACTCGAGTCACCGTCAGCTATTAATATATTATATATAAGATTTCTTTCCTTTATCGAGCAATTAAAACCTTTAACCAGAATTGCTTGTTCCATACTGGTAGATGAACCAGAGTGATTTTTTGTGCAATTATGCTCTCTTGCAGACACGCCTTTTTTAAAGGCGCGAGCGCAGATAACGCAATATTTGTTACGAACTCCAATATGCAGGACTTTTCCAGTATGTTCCCCAATTATTGCTGCACAACCAGATAAAGCGGAATAATTTGTTTTATAAGATCGTTTGCTCCAACATGCATCAGCTTCTACTGGCACCATTGCTATTCCTGCATCATTGACGTCACCACGTAATATTGCAGCTTCTTGTTCTTGTTTGGCAGCTTGTTTCATTGACTCTTCAGCCGTTATACGCCATATTTCAGCAATGTCATCATGTGTAGAGCTAAATAATCGGAATGGCATAGATGGTAAATCCATCGAAGCATTGAGTTCGTTGAGATTCAATAAGCCTATTCCTATTTGAATGGCTCCTGATACCGCTGCAGCATTTGCATCAAATTTAAGACAATTATCGTCGCATGTTTTCAATTCAAAAGTAGAACCGCACATACGACATTCAAAAGAAAATTTTGAGACGAGTCCTTTTTGTTTTTCTTGCACTAAATTCAAATTATTCAGTCTGCAAACGAATTTTTCACCATGTTTCTCAATTTCAAGTAATTGACTCATAAAGTATTGGAAATCAATTATTCTTCGTCCCTCAACAACATGATCTGCTACCTGAAATAATTTTGCATTTTTTATTAGTAGTATAGATTGCATAATAGAAGAGAAGAAGAAATACGGCAATTAAACATTAGCTTTATAATATAATCAAAATCAATAATCAACTAGCGAATGTCCCGCGATTTCAACCGGGTATATTTCTTTTCCCGAGAGAAATTCTGGATTCACGTTCGAGAATAAATATAGTCTATAGCACTGAGGGACAATATAGCTTTCTATTAGTGAAAGAATTTTTATAATCGGATTAGTAGTTCCGGAGATTACCTGCTACATCCAAACTCACTCCCAAACAAACTTTACCTCTATAATATTAGTGTACTTACGGTACTGTTCTCTAATTCGCTTTCTATTGTCATCATCACATCCGTCTCATCAAGTGTTGGGGTTGGCAGTTTGTCAGGTGTTAAATTTATATTCTTCATAGAAGACGAAGGCATTTCGCAGTTGGGTATCTTAAAGAGAAATAAAACCTGTTACGATATAATATAATGTGATGATAATCTTTTAATAACAAGAGTTGATCCCGTCATCACAACGTTTTTAAAAGAGGTTTCTTGCGTTATTCACCTGAGACGAGAATGGAACTTGGTTCATGTCAATGTCTTCCGTATCCCATAATTGTGATAAGAAGGAATCTTTGTTCATGGCATTTTCATATTTCTTTTTCTTTCTCAAACAGTTGCATTCAAAGTTACTATAAATTTCCGAAGTATATAAAAGCAATACTAAATTGTTATTTTGCGAAAGATATTATACCTTACTTGGTTTGCATTTTTTAATTCATTTGTATATTTTCTCTTTGTAACACATCTGTACACAGTGCCTTTTCGACCCATACTAGAAATAAACAAAAACTCTTGATTAAAGTAATTCATATTAAACTAATATAAAGAAATAAAACAAACCCTATATCACTCCCACAATTAAAACGAATCAAACGACACCTCATTCATCTAAATCCATCTAGCAATTCAGGCTACAGCGAGCGCCCAAGAAACCGGACATATATATACATATATAGATATATATAGATATATACCAAAAACATTACCCTCCTTTTTGCACAGTCGGGTAAAACAAACCAAAATGAGCTTTTGCTAATAAAATTATAGTTTTATCAAATTATTATTACTTACGTGGTCAAAACGGGTTGGTCGCACTATACAGCTACGATAGATCGCGTGGCACGAAATTCTGAAAAACGACGTTCGACGCAGACCCTACCTCGACAAGCGCTCGCGCGGCACTGAGGCCGCTCCTCGAGCGCAAGCAAATATATACAACTTTTATTTGTTTAATTTTATTGTTTATTGCATTATTTTTTTTATTATCAAATGACATGTCGTATGCCAAAAGTGTGAACTTTATAGTGTAAGTATAAGAATTTAAGTACAAGTCTAAAATTATGAGAAAATCGGACTATTTTAGGAAGGATTTTTTTAATTTTATGTAGTGAAAAGTAATGTTATAACTTGGATATTTGGTCAAATATCGAAAAACTAAAGCCGTAGTGTACATTAAGAATACATAACAAACATAAAACAGTTTTTGAATACGGTGTTTGTTTCAGTGTAATTACGTATTAAGAGATCAAAATTAGCTCTCTGAGCGTTTTATGAAAAACTACTTTCGAAAATCGGCTAAAATAAGTAATTTATATTCGTTACATCTAAAATTTAAGGCCGTTATGTACAATATCAAGGAACGGCCTAAGTAATTCAGAAGTTCAAGTTTATGGAAACCTTTCTATTTCTCTGAATTAGAACATCAAAAATTCATTTTTATTGCCTCTCTGGAGCAAATTTTGTGAACGTCCTCTCAACTGAAACATTTGAAATATTCAATGAGATGAGGGTAGTTTAAAGTTAGAATGCACAAATAAAAAGCCAGAAAACATTGAAACAATCATGATTATTTATTTTAACTCTAAGAATTATATCATTGAATCTAATATTCCAAGTGTTTCAGGAATTGCATTTGACACCGTAGATGATATAAATATTTTAAATATAGAATAATTGAAAAGGGAATGCTCAAAACAATATAGAAAATGTTGCTATACTGTGTATTTTTATTATATTTATATTTTTACATTAGTTAGAGCAGCACAGATTGAAAATCTATTTTTGCTATATACCCAAGTTTATTTCGCTGTGTAACTAACTGAGCTTACTGTAACAAATATATTTTTATTAAAACTATTTCAATTTTCTTGATATCCTCACTACGAACTATAAGACTCGTAAAAAGGTGGGTATATAAGTGTATCTATTTTCGATAATCCGATATACACACAATAGTATAGACATACTCGTAGTTGCAAGTAGGTACACCATTATTAACAATCAGATTCAAAAGTCCCGTATGCTGTAGATGGAGGCTCGTAAATAAAATAAAAATACTTATGAAAATTTAATTAAAAGAGAAATACAAAATTATTATGAAAACTAAGAGTTGTTATGATATTTCGGATTTGGATGCGGATACGGATATACAACTCTTTTACCGGTTTCGGTTACGGATATTTTTTTAATGAACTTTTTAAGAAATGTATCACTAACTGAAAGCAAAGGTAATTAAAACCAATTAGGGAGTAATCGCAACTTTACTTCCAAGGAATATATCAACAATCATATTTACTGCTATAGTTAAAACAAAAGTATTTGTGTTAACATCCGGAACTGTTATTTCAAATTCGGTTTCAAAAAATCTTATTTCGGATATCCGATAGTTTCGGTTACGGATCTCCATAACATCTCTACTTAAAACTAATTAACCTAGTTTCCTATTCTAGATTAGAATTAGGAATTAATCAATGAAACAAAGATTCTTTTTTATTTTTTTTATTTATGTATTATTTAACCCAAAGTAGTCAAAGGCTACTTTGGGTTGTCACCTTCTTAAATGGTTATAAAAATTATTTTACAGGAAAGGAAGTCTCTAAACATTACTCCTGAAAATTATCTACATAAAATCGTTACGCCGTGGTATAGAGGAAGTGTATTACCGGATAGGTAAGTTTTATATATAAAACAACTATCATTTACATTTACTCGCGACTGCTTGCTTAGAGCTGGAGTGTATCCAAGAGATCATTTTGATCACCTTGTCTTACAAAACAACGCTATATTTTCTAAAGGCTTGTATTTTAACGAGCAGCAAAAATACTAAAGGAGCAGCAAATCACGATAGTCGAAGGTAGGTGATTTGGCGAGTCCACTCTTTTAGAGGTGGTGTTGTGGTGAGTTGGTGACCTTGGGGCTTGTGGTAGCGGCTTTGTAGTAATACACTTATTATACTCGTATTTATACAAAAACTACACTTGCCTATTGTTTTCTATTAATTTGGTGGTTGACTGATAGAGAATGCTGTAAGATATTTAAATCCCTTGTACAAATCAAATACTAGTGCAATAAAGTTTAAAGCAGCGTGTTCACTAGGGGATAAATGTCGCGAGACACGTATTGCCTAAGACGTAATGTGACATTTTGCGACAGCACACAACACGACATACGTTCATTTATTGCAATACAGACATAACTCAAAAAACATGATTTTACAGAAGAGCAGTTTTAAAATAACAACTTGCTGCATTTAGACAAGCTAATAGCCAGTGACCTTCAATAAGCAGCCTGTGGCGAAGGTATCTTTATGACACTCTTACATTAAAAATATATCAATTAAGGGTACATTCTTTATTAACAACTCGAATTATTAATAACTTAAAAAAATCGAGATTTTTGAATAATGACACTGCAATAAATGAGCGAATAGATCTGTATGATTGTGGTCGCTAGACAACGCCGTATGATGTCACGCCATGTTCGCCGAAGTCGCGCTACGTTTCCAGCAACGCATGACTCGCGTCATTTGTCTCTTAGTTAATACGCGGCTTTAATAAATGGAAATAAATAATTTAATTAACTACAATGGAGAACTCTACCATTTTTTGATTTCCTACTTAAAGAAAAGTTTAAAAAAAATTTAAGTGTGAAATCTCGTGAATAAATTTTTACCATATCATTTAAAGGACGAAATTATAGGTTTGGCGACTTATGTTCAATATCATAATTTGTCCATTATTGTGGATAATTTGGAAATATTTGGAAGTCCAAACTGGGAGAAACCAGCCATGTTCGTCACTTGGAACCATGCATACTCAACTACTCATGCAACTCTACTCATTTAATTTCGCGCAATAAGTACACTTGCCACACAGTTCTCAGCAAGTTGATCCTCTTTATTTTTTAACCAGATATGAAGTTGGATTATTCGGTATTGCCGCTGAGCCACTGAAACAGTTTGTACTGTACGTTACTCCAGAAGCCTGTATTACAGGCAAAGGCTCAAACACCGTTATCTCATTTATAGATATTTTTTCTGAAAATTTTGTGCTAGGATAAACCTTCACAATTTGGGCAACGGTTCCGATATTCCCGTGTAGCTTGGCGAGCGTTTCCATTACATGTACCGTAAACGAAATGCATATGTATATTCACGAGGCGTGAACGTTAAACTATGTATATCGAAATCACAAGCACAATCAAAGTCCGAAATCAAGCACAGGTCAACAAGTAAAGTATCAGTGAAGGCCAAAATACAGCGAAGTTGTAAAAAAGGCGAAATAAAACGTGTACAGTTGCGAGCTAGTAGCAAGTCACTAAGTTTCTTAAACAAATAAACAAATGAAGGAACGGTGAGGTGAGCGCTCGCCACCTACGAGCCTTTTCTCCATGCATTTGAATAACAACAGTCCGAGTCATCAATTTCTAAGAAATCACGCTCACTTCAAATGTTCACCCAAAAATAATCATGTTTGTTTCTTTTAGACTTCTAAGGCTTTTTAGAATCGGCATGAATTGTAGACGTTTTTAAAATAATGTGCAGTACATTTTTTTTATACAGGCTTCAGTCAAACGCCAGACTTAAATTGTTCGAATATAAGATTTTTTTAATAAAATGTCTCTTTTTTTAATGTACCTAAGGAAAGGAACGTCCTAAACAATTCAATTATTCATTCAATGCCTATGGCTTTTTAACTGTCAGTTTGATTTAAATTTAGTTTGTATTTTCTGTAATGTCGTGACCCCCCCTAATGTCTCCAGAATTAGTTTGATCCATTACTTACGGTATCATTAATCATCACTCATCAGACACCATGTATCATTTAATAGGGTTCATAAACTCAACATTTATCTACACATTTTTTTTTAAAACATACCGAAAATCTCCATTTTATAGATTGTAAGGTAAGATCTTTTAAGAATTGTATCGTGACGTCATCATTGCGAGTATCGCGTGGAGTGAAACTTTGAATGATATATCTCGATAATTTTCAAACGGATTTCAATTTTTTTATCATCACATTTATGTATGTTTGGTCGTACATATTTGGGAGTATGTTTTAGTAACGTGTGGTGTTGGCCGGCTATGTAATGGCACCACCCCATCTCTTCGCGTGGGTGTCGCAAAAGGCGATGATAAAGTGGCTACCACAAACCCTGAGGAACTACACCACCTCTAAAAGAGTGGACTCGCCAACGCACTGTCATATTGCAAACTTGTCAGTTTCCTTATTAATGGGGAAATGCAAGATTTGTTACAATAGCTCACCTTTTTTAAAAATACTTTGTATATTTTTTATATAATCTGTGACACATCTTGATAAAATAATAGCACTGACTGGAGAAACTTTGATTGAAAATTTAAATTCTGAGGAACGAAAAAGAGGAAAATCTAAGGCGCACCTCAGACGAGTTTTGTTTTGGGAGCGAGCTAGTAAAGACATAGAAAAAAGTGACACGCTGTTCCGGGTCTCCACTGTCCTGGAGACGATACCTGGCCCGCTACTCTCGTCGGCCGCCGGAGCTCTGGTCCGACGCTCTTTGGGCGCTGGTTCTCTTGCCGGGCGCCGCCTGTTGCGTCTGGTCTCCCGTCTGACCGCTGATTCCGACTGGTGATGAAAGCGGCATCACCGCTTTCATCACCTATGGTCGTGCGCCTTGCTAAGCCCGCCACTCCTGCAGCTGGTGACTTTTGGTGATTCATGAATTTAGAAACTTTAATGACTTTATTTTCCAGACTATTTTTATTAATTGATTTATCTTTTTATATTAGGTTTACTGATTAATTATAAAAGCTATTGAAACAAATCTTGCCTCTTTCCTTGTGGTACAAGTCGTATCCCCATAGTTCAGCTCTCCCACTGGGGCAACGTGACACCGCTTGGCCAGCGTGGCGTTTTGAGGCCACATATCCCTCATGCATATAAGACAATGTGCAGGAGGGGACCCATGTCCAACAGTGGATACAGAAAGGGCTGGTTGCATTGCATGTTTTTATTTAAATACGGAAAATCCTCTACTTCTAAACTTAGTGAGCTTCTCCATTTAACAAACAACAATCTTAACAGATTGAGGGTGCAACTGCCTTCTTTAGTACAGATTGTTCTACTGTAAGTGCCAGAGATCCATTTTAAATAATATGTTGTCCTTATTTTTATTAATTTGTATTTGTAATTATTTCTAGGTACATGGTAACAAACGTATTGGAGTACATGACACCAAATTCTAAATTTGATTCAGATGCGTTCGAATCGTATGCTGATTACTATTCTAATAAATACAGTTTGGACATCGTTGGAAAGAAGGACCAACCTTTGCTTGAGGTAAAACTTATACTCTAATGAAAAACACTATTTTAGTTTATCGTTCCTTAAGTAACGAAATAATCTAGGAAAGGATATGTAGGTAGCGAAAGGGTGTACAAAATAAAGTGTTTTATTATCTTGACACTGAAAAATCTATACTTGGAAGAAAATAGGTAGTCATTACTTTTACAATGTCGAAATAATAATAATAATTTTATTTATTTAAGATATTTTACATATTTTATATACGGTAATTGCTACTTATAATGTAGTTTACAAAAACATCAAATTTACAAGTTGGTATTCATAAGGACAATGCGTGCTGACATCTGTACTAGAATAATCTGTTTTACAGCCTTTACAGTTTTCCCTTAGATCTATTCTTAGTACTGTAAGTTACATTATATTATAAGTTACAGTTATTTTATGAAAACAGTTTATTCCACTGATAATTATTGTGTATAATATGTGTTTTATGTAAGTATGTCTGTACATATACAGACACAGTCTGTATGTGCTGTATATACAGTCTGTACATCACATTCATAATGTGTAGGATGTATAGATGTACGATTTTAGAAAAAATTAGCATAGTGTCAATAATGTAAGTAATTGAGTGTGAGTTGATGTATAGGTGTGTGTATGAGTAACAATTACAGATGCTAAAAATAAGTCCATTGGTATAAGTATTGGTATAAGTAAGGATTCGGTGTCATTATAAATCATGGTTTAATAGCCAGTTGTTGATTTTGTTTTTGGTTTGATATCTACTCAGGTGATAAATCCGCAACTGTCCATTAATTTTATTGTATAAGAAGGGTACAAGGAAAACATCGCTGTCGCCGGATAAATAAGTTTTTTATATCTTTGGGTTGCACATAATATCCATTGTTTGTTACACTGCACTTTAGGATCGAAAGGAAGAGTACTGTGGAAATGAAGAAGAGAATTCAGTATGTATAGTTGACGTACAGTAAGCAGTTTACATTCCGAATAAAGTGCCCTAGTTGGAAACTTAAATTTTCTGAAAGTCATCACCTTTAAAATGGACATTTGAACCCTTTCTAAATGTATGAGATGAGTTTTTGCAAACTCCTCTCTATATAGATATGCAATAACTTATTATAGATTCATAGAGAACGTTATATTTTTTTGGTAGAAGTTTAGGATTAACGACATTATGAAGCTTCTTAAATACCTATGTCAATTTTCTAACTCGACATGTTAGAAGATCGATGTGCGGTTTCCACGTTAATTGGTCATCAAGGAGAATTCCTAAGTAGCGAATGGTAGAAACAGATTCTAGGTTAGGGCATGCACAGTTTACCATCAAAGAGGTATCTATGCCACAGTTATGGGCTTTCAAAACGAGATTTAATGGTGGTTTTGTCGTTTAATGGTGTAAAGGTCATAAGTTTGGTCTTTGTCACGTTAACTGTTAGTAGATTACTACGTAAACAATTCATTACAGTATGAAGTCCCTTCTCAGCATGTCTGTATGTATGTTGCCACGTCTCCGTGAAACACAATAGCCGTGTCATCGGCGAAGGTAACAATGCTGCCATGATCTAGCGTCATATGACAGAGTTCATTGATATAATATATATTAGAAAGAGTGTGGGATCCAATATACTGCCTTGAGGGACTGCATACGTCACAGACGCCACATTGCTTTCAAAGTTGCCGTTACCTTTTGTCGTCTATTTTTTAGATAATCTTTAAATATGTCTAAACAATGACCTCTGACACCTAGGCGGATGGGGACCGAAACTGTTTCAAACGCCTTTGCTAGATCAAGAAAAAATCCCAAACATTTGTTTTTACTGTCAAGTGTTTCAGCAACACTGTCGACTAACTTTGCAGCTGCATGTTCAGTTAATCGATGCGCTCTGAATCCAAACTGTGTTTGTGCGAGAAAATTACTGTCTTGTAAGAATATAGTTAACCTGTAATTTATATTTTTTTTTCGAATACTAGATATAGACCTATAATTATTGTTAATATTTTTGCATTTGTGCCGATTCGATTCCCAGCTGAGGCAAGCGACTTGAAAAATTCATGAATGCAATTTTTCCTCTAAAAATAATATAAAGTTTCCATTGAGTAAAATTTGTTTACTGAAATTTATTCATTTGATTCACCTGTAGACTAAAATCCAATGTGCCAATGTTTGTCATCGCCTGTCTGCATATATCGCAGATGTCGCAAATCGACAGGGTGGACTTACTGTTCCATAAAAAAACAAACAATATGTACCGGTGGATGTTACACATGCTGTATTTTTTTTAAATTTTGGTTTAAATTTGCTGTATTTTTGATTTTTATAGCACCAATCGATAGGGTCAATGAGTTTTGATCCCTATAACTAATGATAGGGATCGAAACTAATAAACATTATGTATTAAATTAAAATAAGACCATGAAATCAAACATCTGAGTCGGTTCGATTCCCCATTCTAAAAAAGGCGTTTTTTGAAAAATCCGTGAATGCAGTTTTTCTTATCTTTAAAAATAAAACAATGTTTCCTTTGAGTAAAATCTGCTATTTTTAATATTTAGGGTACTTTCCTTCAAGGGCTAATTAGTCTGATTCACTCTGTATAATTTGCAAATTAAGTGTATTTGGAAAATGCATTGAAAAAGATGGGGAATTGGCACTATAACGGAACAAGTATAATATATAAAAATGTATGGGACAAGGGATTTATTTATTCCATTTTACTGTATTTGATGAGTTCCGATGGTTAGAAACGAAAAATGCCCAATTCGCATAATGTGCACGTCACTTTTTTGAAAGAATTGTCCTTCTCATCCCATCTAACTCCTGATGGGATGGGATTGTAGCTTGTATACCATTATATCCTTATGTGGCATTTTAATTCGAGGTGCGTAATATAACGACACGGATGAATTGTATCATGCCTCGGGCGGCGACCATACACAATGTGTTTACCGACAAACAACAAAAGTTGATCTCCGAGGCCATCGGGGATGACCGACGCAAGACTCTTGAGGAGATTCTTGTTCCGGAGTTCTGCAGAAAGTACGACTTCCCCGGCCTTATGTGGTATAAGGCAATGATGCTGCCCAGTATTTTACATAGGTAGGTACGAAAAAACCGCCCAAAGGTCATTAAATTTACTTTATTTTTATTTAACACATACAATTAATTTTATTATTGTTATTTATTGGTTTATTGGTATGTAGTATGTATGTGTGCGTCTAAGTAAAAGAGTTCCAGATCTCGGCGTCTAGTTTCCGAGATATTCGCATTTTTCTGAACTTGAACTGAAATCATTTCTTCCTTGGATTGTATATCTTATTAATATTATAAACGCGAAAGTTTGTGAGGATGGATGTTTGTACGCAAAAACTACTCAATGGATTTTAATGAAACTTTACAATAATATAGCTCATACATCAGAATAACACATAGGCTATAATTTATAAAGATATTGTGTAAATTCGCCAAAATATAACGATAAGTGTCAAGTGAGTCGGAAAAACTCTGCCATCTGCGAGCTATTTTGGCGTGCGCTGCAAAAACCGTAAGAGTTACACGAATATAATGTATGGTGGAAATATTTCTATTAAATAGTTCTACAAAAAAGTCCGCGACAGCATATATCTATCTTTTATATTTAAGCCATTATTGCCAAAATAGTCAACCATATAAATACAACAATAAAATTATTTTTGCAGTAACAAATTGATTCTTATCAAAATCAATACTTTATCGCTTCTGATATTTAAAGTAGATAAACTTTGTCTTTTACACTATGTAATTTGGATAAATATTTTAAAAGTTACGACGATGAGAAAGTGAGCGCGCGCTACTAAAATGGTGCGGTCCGGCGCGCGCAGGGCGGTCGGGCGCACTGCGGGCGAGGTGGGGGAAAAATTCGCTCATCGCCGAGTGTGCGACCCGAACGAGGGCAGACGCATGAGGGCAGACGTCGTCGACAGTTGTGTTCGTTTTGCGAATTTTCAAGACACTCATTTTAAAGATATATACACAGACGAAGTCGCGGGTAGTCGCTAGTTATTCTATATATTGTATATGACGTTTGTAACTCACATATTTAAGACAGAAATATTTAGTGAAGAGTACAAACTATCAGTATTCCTAATTTATTATTGACAAAATTATCATTTGATAGCTATATAATTCATACTGAACATGGCATCAGTGTCTATTACTATTACTAAGTTATGGGTAAAATTATGAGAAATATGTTAAATTTTCATAATATATCGCCTCTCAACTAACTGCCAACTGGAAGTGTGTTTTTAGGTCAAACTTTATTGTTCGATTTTCTCCAAGTGCATTTTTTTGGCTCCGTACTTTGGAATTTTTCTCTGAATAATCTTTATCTAATCTGTAGTTTCCTTTAGACCGAACACGTATTTGAAAAGCAATAACTACCCGCACATATTGTTTGTGACTTTATTGCAATTAAAATTAAAAATATGTGCTTATACATTCGCGAGCAATAAACTGGAATCACTTCATCGCGCGTTGCTCAAAACAATTTTTTGCAATTTCTGTGCAATGAGCTATGGATTGTGGAATATCATTTGAAAGGTAATTTTGTTAGCTTTCAAATGATATCAAAAAGATTAGAAATTAATTTAATTTTCTACCTAAATTTAGGGAATTATTGCAATAGGTCGAAGTTGTGGACGTCTAAATGAATAGGAAGTAATATGAAAAGATAAAAATTTTATTTACAATTTATGTTATTTACCCCTCAATATTTTGTGTTATCCCCCCTGGCCCTAATGACTGCCTGTAAACGGTTTTTCATTGATCGAATGAGTTTCCTGATGGAATCCTGTGGGATTTCCTGCCACTCTTCGACTAAAGCAGTTTTCAGGTCTTCTATCGACTCCGGAGCTAGACATCTTCCTCGTACCCGCCTTTTCAGCTCGTCCCACATATGTTCAATCGGATTCAAGTCAGGACTGAGGGCTGGCCAGTCTAGTGTGGGAATCCCGACTTCTTCCAGGTACTGTCTAGTCACTGCAGCGGTGTGGCAGCGGGCATTATCGTGCATTAGCAGGAAATCTTCGCCAATAAACCCGGCGTAGGTGAGCACGTGGCCTAGCAGAATGTCGTTGATGTATCTTTCTGCGGTTAGCCCCCCTCCCCGACCTCCACCAGGTACGAATATCAGCTCTGTTTTTGCTTCAATAGAAATCCCCGCCCACATCTTACAGGACCCACCCCCGTATGCCACTGTTTCCGCAAAACAGCATTGTGCGAATCGCTCCCCGGTCTCCTATAGACTCTCCGTCGACGGTCGCTACCATGCAGGCACATCCTGGTTTCGTCCGAGAACAGGACTCGGCTCCATTGCTCCATATCCCAATCTAAGTGATCGCGAGCAAACTGAAGCCGGGCTTGTCGGTGGGCTGGAGACAATTTGGGTCCCGTGGCTGACCTTTTTGGCGTCAAGTTCGCTTCTTTGAGTCTTCGCCTCACTGTCCACTCGCTGACAGCCCTCCCTCGAACTTCTCTGAGCTGCTGCTGGACGTCCACGCCGGTCAGGTGTCGATTTCGGAGGGAAGAGCTGACAATAAATCGGTCATCTCTCAACGAAATGCATCGCTGTCGTTCAGATCCTCCGGACTAAGTTTCCAGTCTCCCCGAACCTGTTGTATACCTTCGAGACACAAGACTGGCTCAGATGAAGCTGTACGCTGAGACAACCGTTGCTGGATTAGGATGACGACTTGAGCGGCTTCTATAGTTGTGGTTTCCATTTTCTTTTAGATTCAGTGTTCCCAGTGACGTGAAACATTGGACTGATGACCAATTTTCATAAACGCCCACTTTTTATAGGGTTTCAGGACTACCAAACAATATGGTGTTTTGTTTTAATAATTGATGTCTTTTGTTTTTACGTTACATGACATAAGGTAAATAATCTTTGGTTATGATATTGAAAGAGGTTGAAAGCTAATAAAATTACCTTTCAAATGATATACCACAATCCATAGTTCATTGCATAGAAATTGTAAAAAATTGTTTTGAGCAACGCGCGATGAAGTGATTCCAGTTTATTGCTCGCGAGTGTATATACTACATATCTCTCACATACATATTTCTTTATTCCGTTTACCATTGTATTCATTTTTTATTAAGGACAATAAAGCGTACTTATACTTAAGATTAGAACAGTGATAGCCTAGAACAGGGGTAGTCAACCTTTTTATATCTACCGCCCACTTTTGTATCTCTGTTAGTAGTAAAATTTACTAACCGCCCACCGGTTCCACAGTAATGGTGATTTATAAAGTAGGATACTTCCCTCAGTGCTCCATCAGTAGCGCATGCAACAATATTATTCAAAGGAATATTATTTTTTGTAAAGTATGATTTCACAGTATTAAATATAGATAATCCTCTTGTATCTGGAATGATATTTATCGCGAATAATATTTCTTCTCGTAATGTATTATATTATTTTCATCAAAATAACGTGCATATGCCATTAATAAAGCATTATTATCTGCAATGGTAGACTCGTCCAATTGCATGGAAAATGAAGAGTTTTGGAGAATACTTATAAGTTTTTTTTTTCAACATTAACTGTCATTTCTTCAATTCGTCCCTATTGTGCTATCGCTTAAGGGCAACGTTTTTAAAATTTCAGGTATGTCCTGATGCATAACAGTTTCTCCAATATTATAGCTTTTACCACTTTTTGCAAGTAATTGTGAAATGCGATAAGCGGCAATTAATCTATCTTCGTTCGCTGCATGTTGTTTCTTAAATGATGCAACGATTGTTGAACGATTTTGATTTTTTTTTATATATTTCCTGAAATTTAATGGGCTTGTCCATATCATTTGGATGCTTTGTAGAAAGATATTCTCGCAATCGACTTTGCTTCATTGCCTCATTGGATAATGTTTTATGACACAATAAACATATTGGATGTTGTTTATTTACAACAGATTCTATGAAACTCATCTTCAGATACTTTGGCAAATAGCCATGAGCGTATTTCTTTTTTTGAGACGGGCTCACAATATTTCACAATATTTTGTGTGAAGCTGTAGGCACGTACTCACTCAAATCTAACTGACTACTGACAGTGCGACGGCCGACGGCAAACAAAAGAGCCTGCGCCGTATATCGTGGTCTGCGCATCGTGAATTGGCTTTAGGGGGCGCCGGCTATCAGCTCTGCTTGTCTGTTACAGCTGGGTAGTGTGGGGAGGAGATGCGTGAGCTATTCTGGGACGAGGCTCGCAGAATAGCGATCGCACTAAAGTGCCATTTAGTTTCACTTACGTAACGTGAACTAAATTTATACACAGACGATATAAATAGTATATTTACTGAAATTTAAATTGTCACGGGGAATTTTATGAAAACCTAATGAAAATGTTTTTAAAACCCCTACCGCCCACCATGAAAGCTGGAGCGCTCACTAGTGGGCGGTAAGGACCAGGTTGACTACCACTGGCCTAGAAGTAAAAGTAAACCTAGGAGTATATTTTTTCTAAGTACGATTTATTTATTTTTACTAATGCTATTTTTGTTATTTCGCGGTAAGCGTCCAGCACCGGGCGCTAAGTTACCACCTTTATAATTTAAGAAGATAAGACTCTAGTGTTAAACGCTCGTGAGTGTTGTTGCACGCTCAAGCCTTTAATAATACAAACTTCCCATTTATGGAATAAAGTTTCGTGTTGTCATGTCGTGGGTGTCGTAAAAGCTGACTAAGGGATACAAGCGACAAAGCCGCTACCGCAAGCGCTGAGGAACTATACCACTTTCAAAAAAAGTCGACTCGCCAAGCCCCTTGCCCAGCGTGGCATTTTCAGACTGTAAATCCCTCATGCATGACAAAGACAATGTGCGTGAGGAGGCCCATGTCCAGTAGTGGATACTGAAAGGGCTGATTGTCCAATATAGTCAGATGACGAAACGATTTTTGAAATTGTTGGGTTCATTTTGTGTGTTAAAATCGAAAACCCTTTTGTTTTAGAGTGACACACTTACTGGTTGCTTTCGAACTTAGAGCCGCTATTGCAAGGGACACAAAATATGGAGACATCTTTCTATCTCCACGTGAGTATTCAATAAGATTTCATTGTCTGTTTTTACATAATAACTTTGGAACTGTTGATTCACGTGAGGTCGAGTTTCGCTCGATTGATTTACTATGCAATGAAAGACGTGTGTTCTGTTCAACAATCTTATTGGACACTACCTACTATAAAAACATACTGACACGAACTCAACATACCGCCCACCAAAAGGGCTTTAAGGCCTTTTCTAAGTTAAACAAATAAATATTACAATGTAACATAAGGCCATGAAAAGAAGCAAATTATTATTATACATAGTCACATAAAATCTTGATATACCTTTGATTTAAATTTTCATATACTTTCATACTTAATTATGCAAATGAAACAGTATATTTATAGAAGTAATTAAACACAAATTTACAAAGAAAATCCTAAATACTAAGTTAATGTTTAGTATTGATTGGTAACGCACACAAATTTGAGATTGATCTCCGAGTTGATTTACCATTGTAACGCACGGTATACCGCGTTATACTGTATCGTCCGGGATATTTTTCTATTATTCGTGCCAGTGCCCACTTGCTAGGAAGCATATTTTCGTCCTTTAGCAACACAATGTCGCCAACTTCAAACTCTGGCGTTCTTTTCAGCCATTTAGGTCGCTGGTGAAGTCGCGACAAATATTCAGTCTGCCAGCGTTTCCAAAATACTTTAACCAGTCGTTGGGTATGTTGCTATCTAGATAACAGATTGATGTTAGCAATTGTATAGTCGCGATCTGGTACAGTTATTAATGCTTCTCCAACGATAAAATGTCCCGGGGTAAGTACTTGTATGTCATCGATCAAATCCACATCCGTAGTTATCGGTGTCAAAGAGCGAGAATTAAGACAGGCTTCGATTTGTGTGAGCACTGTCGTGAACTCTTCGAAATGTTAAATTCGAAGTCAATATTTTCCTTAAGTGCTGTTTCACGGACTTGACAGCCGTATGTCCATTTATGATACTCTCTATTTTACGATTATTAATCTTTTGTTAATTTTTAGTTTGTCGTTCTCTGATCGCACTGCATTTGATTGCATCCTCAACTAGTATATTTCATACAAATAAACAAGTTGCCACCTCGTCGTGGTCACCTAGTTGTATTTTGACGGCTTTTTGCTGTTTGATTACAATACTACTAGGAATTCTTCGAATTGCATACACCGAAGAATTCCTAGGCATAGACTGAATATTTTTTGGCGCCAATAATTATTTATTCTCCCTTTTCCCGAACAATAGTTTTTATTCCGATCGCTCTAGATATCAATTTATTATCTATTTATTTATTCAATTATCTCTTACACTCCAGCCTCCTAATTTCTGATTAGCTAATTTATTTAAATTTGTTCATCTTGTAATTTCATTGGTCAATTTACAGGGGACCAATGGCAGCCGATTGAAGTAGACTATCATGTGGCAGTCAAGTCACTGCTGTCGCAAATAGAAACTACCACAACTGTTCACAGCAGTAACAGGTATTGCTTCCTATTTTTATACCAAGAAGGTAACAGATTGGTTTATAACGGGGAAGTTACAAAAAATCTCATTATTTTTTTTATAATATCTTGAAAAATGACGAAGTTCTAGCCTTTCATAGTTGCATGTTGACAAATGAAGTGCTGAGCAGCATTTGATCGTGTGATGTCACAATACATTTACATTCAAACTTACATACAAACGATATATCATTGAATAGTGTTCATGAAGGTTACAACTTTTATCTAAATATTTGTTTTTCTAAAACATACGGAAAATAACAGAATCCCCCTTTTAGCCTCTAGTGAGGCCCTAGTTAGTGAGGGCTCCCAAATCTGTATAAACTATTTTTTTTATGTACGAAGGCGGCAGACGAGCATACAGTCCACCTGATGGTAAGTGGACACTGTCGCCTATAGACATCCGCGATACATGCCAACATCAGTCCAAAATGACAAACGTTGGCACGCCCCCGGATGTGCTGCCTTTGGAGCTATAGGAATGGATTTGGAGAAAAGGTTGGCAAAATGGGGAGGGATAGGATGGGAATGGGCTCTGGCACATCTCACTCACTACTGAAACACGTACGTACATTAAGGAAATAAGATAAAGTGGGAAATGCAGTACATTTCAAGGTGAGAGAGGGGTAATGTGGCTAGTCGAGCGCGCCTAGATTGCAGCGTGCACTCTCCCTCTCATAAAATCATATATGTTGTTTGTGAAAACATTTTTTTTTAAAGTACCGCAGCAGCGGTACGATTATAGGACAATATAGCGGTACGATTATAGGATTCTTCGACTGACAAATATCCTGATATGGATATCATTTTAAAGAGCAAGAGTAGAAGATACTGTCTGGGGAACACATAAAATCCTAATCCTATCCTATTGGCCCCAAATGAAAATCCTATTGACTCAAAGTGATTAGGAATCCGAAAACTTGATCACTCTTGTTGAGACAAGATACTTAGTATAAGAAGCATGTTATAGTTTTGCAACTCACAAGCACGCTCAAACTTGCCCGCGGTTAAATGACTTTCGCGTCATTGTATTTAAACGTGTCACCGAAATAAAGCAAAACCTGAAACACGTCAACTCATTTAAACTATATAAAACCGTTTTAGCTAAAAATAAAACTATTTTAGATTATAAATTAAAAGTTACAAACATGTACAGTTTTGTTGTTCTATCTAAAACCTTCATAGCGCTCATTACTCAGTACAGACCGGGCGCCGGCGGCGCTTTGCGGGCCACGCGCGTAAAATAAAAGATATACTACAAATGAACAATAAGTTATGAAAAAAACCTATTGTAACAACCTATTTTCAACATTTGCGTTATTTCATTGACATGTATATTGTGAAGGATACAAGATAAGGTTTCTTTTTACGCGTACGGACATTCACCGCTAGAAGCGAGGCAAACGCGCGCTTGTGAGATGCTAGAACTATGTCAAAAGAGATTCTCATTTGCAGAGGAAACAACACGAGCGAAAACACGCCATCAGTCAATGTTAAGTCCCTGAAGCAAACCCTCTACCTGCTCCACAAACAAAAAATTAATAAGGAATATCCCTGGGATGTAAGTTTTCATTAAACACTATTTTTCTGTTAACTGTATTTTACAAATCTCACGTATCTTACAAATGTACATGATATAGTATCAAATACACGCGCCAAATTTTCTGATGAGAATTAAATCATGTCAAAAACTTGAAGATAACGTCTTATTTAAATTTGGTTGCTGATTTTGGTGTAGGTACGTATAGTTCGTGTGACGGAGTAACGAATAGTCAATAATAACAAAAAAAAAGAAGGACACTAAGATTCTACACTAAGATTTCCTGTGTCGTGAATTTAGAAATGTATCCTATCTGTTAAACGAATAACAGTTTGGTGGATTCTACGCGGGTGAAGCCGGCGGCAACGAATAGTCTATTTATAATAGTCTCACCAAGATTCCCTGTGTCGTGGATTTAGAGATGTACACAAAGATGAACAAAAACTAATAAAACTTGAACAAATATTTAAAGAAACTTTACCATGTTTTGCTTTTAAAGTGCGAAAAAATGACGGTCGGTCTTGTTGTAGTTGTGGCTGTTTATTGTACTTAATTATTGTTGTTAAATTATTGTTAATTATTTAAAATGGATTGTTACAATAAGACATTACAGTATTTCCATACAAGTACAAAGCGGACATATTCCTGTTCCGATCAACCTTAGAATAACCGAGAGGAGTTTGTCATATGCACACAAATATATATTATATATTTGTTAGTCGAGTCGGACAACGGTCGGCGAGAGTCTTTTCGTATTTTGTACGTATGAAGTTATAATCAGATTTCTTTGGTTGTACTATTTGTACGATTGATCATGGCTGACGAGAAGTGGATCACTTCGATAAGAACGTGCGAAAAAGATCGCGGTCAAAGCACGGACAGGCTCCACAAACAGTGGCAAAACCCGGCTTAACGCAAAACAAGGTGACGTTGTGTATATGGTGGGATTGGAAAGGTATCGTTCATTATGAGCTTTTACCGCCGGGGGAAACTATTGATTCTGATCTGTACTGCCAGCAGCCGATGAGATTAAAGCAAGCAGTTGAGATAAAACGGACTGAGCTGATAAACAGAAAGGTGACCTTGCACCATGATAACACTGCCATACCACACACATGTTTAACCACTCAGCGAAAATTGAGAGAGCTTGGCTGGGAAGAGTTATACATCCACCGTATAGCCCTGACCTTAACCCCTTCAGATTTCCACCTGTTTCGGTCACTTTCCACCTGAACTCTTTAATTAGCGTAAGGTTGTCATCAAGAGAGGACTGTCAAAACCACTTGTCGCTATTTTTTGGCTAAAGATCCCAGTATTTCTACAAGATGGCAACAAGTTATCGATCAAAACGGCACATATTTATTATAAGTAAATAAAATTAAACTTTTTTTTTATCTTTAATTTCTATAGAAAATACGAAGAAACTTTCTCCTCGGCCGTGTACATGTCGCAGAAAGGGGAAAACAAAGAGTTGATCTCACTAGTTTTTAACTATTACTAGTGAGTTTCTTCGATCGATATTTAGCAAACATTTCTATCAAAAAGTATAGACCTTGCGGTCTCCGGGTCAAGCTCCACATCACCCCTTGTTGACCGGGCCGTTCCTCCTTAAGTCAAATGATGTTCATAGTTAGTACAATCAAGAAGCTCACTTGTAAGTATAATCTTTACCGAAGTAACATGAGATACTTTAGATTTGTAATTTCAATGACGGGATATAATAACTCACCGTAATTAGTTATAGGTATACACCCAGTACAGTTCCATCACGGGTAATGATGGTATGATATTAACTTGATGGCGACCCGTTCGTAAAGAGCCTGTCTGCTTCCTACCTTCGGCTTTTATAGAGCTGCTAACGAGCGGGAATAAAATAGGGTTGACAGAAGTTTGTGCGTCACTGGGGTATCACCCCAACCCCTTCTATTTCTTTCGACACAAGTGCCCTCTAGCGTAAGGCATGTTTACTAATTTTAAACATTAATTGTAATCGTCTCAAGTTAACCAAATAAATCACAAACTATTTACTACTGACCATTCAATAGGGTTTTTGAAAAAAAAATTTTTTTATCATTAATGGAAAGATCATATACACATTTTATAACAAAACTATTTTTAGTTTTTTTTTTTTTCGCTTTAATTAAAAAGTTATATTTAATTACAAATAAATTTTTGAATCCAGTACCGAAAACACGCGGACAGTTCCCGAACAAACCCGAGCGCGTGTGACGTCACAATGTTAATTTCTACTCATTGTAACACACAGCTGATACAGTATTTTGACTATTAATCGATTAAATCTTGTTATTATCGTCAATATATTAATAAATATATCGAAAATGTCTAACCTTAAAAGTTATCGTGCTTGCTTCGTACCATTATGTACGAATACTACAAAAACAGCTGAAAAAATGTTTTTAAATGTTCCACAAAATGTTAAACGTCGAAATAAATGGTTCCAAGCAGTGCGACGACCTAATTCCAAAACAACATCAAATTTTTTTGTTGTGAAGATCATTTTGATGTAAGTATTTTATAATAATATAGTAATTAAAAAATATTTATGTAAACGTATAAATGAAATAAATAGCATTCGATAAATAAAAATTAATTATATTTAATGACGAATAAATCATTTAATATTTTAATTTACAATATTATTTTTTTATAAACTTACCTTGATGCTTTAGCACCTCGAACTTCAGCTGAATTAAACCGAATATCATTTTTAAGAAAATCTGTTATCATAAATCAGGTATATTATCGGAATTAGCCTTTATAAATCCTTTATCACACATAACTAAATAAAAGTAGTTATTATAAATATTTTTTTAAACTAAATGTCGAATATTTATATAATATATGAAAAATATATATTCAAAAAAAAATATGAAGAGTCAAAAAATCCCTAAAAATACCCCTAAAAATATAAAACCCCTAAAAAAAAACCATTCCACTTATTTACCCCCTAAATTTGGGGGGAAAACCCCTAAGTTGGCAAGTATTTAAGTGGACCCACCAAAACACATTACTCTTATTAGAGTATTATATAAACTTATTTATATAAACAACAAACAAAACTAACCATATTTTATTTAACCCTTAATAAATTAATAAAATTTATATTTTATTTAACTATTTAACCAGTTTATTAGTTTCTAACCAACTGAATATAGCCGCAGCATGTATGTCAAATGTCGTTAGGTAAAAACTGCGTGTTGCGGACAGCCAACAGTAACATGACATGAGTGATGTGCAGTGATTGCGTAGTTGTGTATATAATGTAAAATTGTGTAGCGATAAGTATGTGCTTTGTCTAGAATAAGAATATAATGTGTAATTGTTTAGAATAAGTGTATTATGTACTATGTCTAGAATAAGAATATCATGTAACGTGTATAGGATAAGACGTAGTAACATAAGTTGTAATAAATAAAGAGAATTTGGTACAAGTTGCTCAATAAAGAGAGATGCGAGGGAGGTGTTATAACTGAGGGCCTACGTACATGAGAGATTAGAGATAGCACGCTACACTAACATGAGAGGCCTACACGACCTAAAACCCCATACAAATAGTTACTGAGTAAATAAATGCAGAAAGTTAAATATTGATAGAAAACAAATCCCATGCGGGCGCTTCTCACGCGGGAGGAGCGACGCCGAGTACAACATCTGGCGCATGGCGTTTTCTCGGAATTAGGTCGTGTAGAAACCAACGCGCTAGAGCGAGAGGTACGCACGCATGGGCGCTTCCCACGTGGGGAGCAAGACAAGACGAGAGTACCGTTACGGCGATTCCGGGAACGGCTCGCCGTAACAATGGGGACTGCGCGAGGTAGCGTGCTATTGGACAAAAGGGCGGAAACCCTCGGTTGCAAACATCCCTTGTTGAGCAGCTTGTATTGAGAATATAAATGGGGCCAATCTGGCCGAAATACACAGTCGTCAAGCAGCAGTCCTACGAGTTTCACTTCGACCACCCGGCACCTCAAGAAAACCCTCCGACTAGCCGACCTCAAGAGAACCCCGCATACATGAAGAGCGAGCGGCATACAATCATTCAAGTTGGGCACTCAGTTGCCCCGTCTGTCGTCACCCGCCGCCGCGAGCACTAGCGCGTCTTTCGCTCGTATACGACCGGTCGGCCCGCCGAGCCATTATTAGTGCGCCGGTCGTCAACACTGCGCATGTCTGGAACTACGGATTCTTGCCAAAGTTATAGAACTGATAGAACTGATTCTGAACCGATCCTGAATCGAGTTCGACGGTTCCGCGAACACAGAACTGTAACTAGAAATTCTGAATTGTGTGTTCCGCGAACGGCATTATTTGAACTGCGCATGCGTATAGTTCCGAATCAGTTCTGAATCCTTACCGCGAACGAAGCTTATATATACGTGTGTATATATATGTATGTGTGTGTACAGATATTTTTTTTCACATTTGGCCGGTTCAATTCCCGGTTTAGACAGATTTTTCAAAAATCTTTGAATGCAGTTCTACTTATTTTTAAAAATAAAATCAAGTTTCCAGTAAGCGAGATTTCCTATCTTCAATATTTAATGCACGCATACAAACATATACAGTGGTGGTCACATAATTAAAGACACCTTCTATTTAGTTACATACAACTTTATTGATAGTATTATCAATAGTGAAGATAAGTATTAATTCTACTTTGATTACTATTAATCATTACGCTAACACCATATTCTTAAAATGAAGACAATAAAGACTTGTATTTAGCAATAGTTGAGATCTTATTCGTTTTTTAACTAATTCACAAACTTTGTTAATATGCTTGCTGCTGGCCACCTAATTAAAGACAGTTTATGTTTCATGTTCTTAAATTAAAACTAAAAAAAAACAGCCCTCTTATATTTTCCATTTTGCCGGGTATTTTCAAGAAACACGCTTAAAGCAAAAATTACCTTAACTTTATCTCAAAATTAATATCATTTTCATCATATTCAACTAGCTACTATGGGAAAAAATAAAAGTTGCGATTCCTCTACAAGGAAGATCATTCTGAATTTTTATGACAAAGGTTGGTCATACAGGAAAATTTCGAAACACTCGCGATGCTCTAAAGATATGGTCATGAATGCTATCAAACATTTCAAGAAGATTAATACAACAGAAAACGTACCTAGGAAACCTAGACCTAAAAAACAACCCCACGTGAAGACTCCAGAATGATATTGTTCCCCAAAAAAGAACCGTTCAAAGGATCAGAACTTATTCGTTAGGAAGTATTTGGTGCAGGAGGGTCGAGAGAGGTGTATCGGCAAGAACAATTAGAAGGCGATTATGTGAGGCAAACTTATTTGGAAGAATATCTCGTAAGGTGCCACTTTTAAAGAAAGCAAATATCAAAGCTAGATTAGAGTTTGCTGAAAAATATGAACAATATGAATATGAACTGAACGTGAGTGGAAAATTGTACTATTTTCGGATGAAACAAAAATTAATATGATTAATTCTGACGGAAAACAATATGTGAGACGTCCTCCGAATAAAGAAATGGATCCAAAGTATACGAAGAAAACAGTCAAACATGGGGTAGGAAATATCAAAGTTTGGGGCTGTTTTTCCGGACATAGTGTTAGGCCTGTCAGGAAAATTGTAGGCGATATGAATAAATTCCAGTACAAGAATATTTTAGAGGAAACTATGTTACCCTATGCCGAGGATAGTTTGCCGGTGGTTTGGACTTTCCAACAAGATAACGATCGAAAACACGCTGCAGCAGTGGTTAAAGACTTTCTACGGAGCCAATCAGTAACGGTCTTAGATTGGCCCCCGTACAGTCCCGACATCAACCCTATTGACAATTTGTGGTAGGTACCATGTGAAGAAAATGGTGGCCACAGAACGTACCACTAACGTTCATCAACTTTATATGGCTTTTAAAGAAACATGGGAGCAAATTCCAATATCAATTTGCAATAAATTGATCTCTTCAATGCCAAAGCGATGTCGGGCTATTATTGCTGCTAAAGGACATGCGACAAAATATTGATAACTTTACTATAATGTCTTTAAAATATGTCTATAATTAATTATAATAAACTTCATTTTAATATTTACGATATTTCTTTTTTCTTGGTTATTTAGTGTGTCTTTAATTAGTTGGCCATACCTTTGTTCAATTCATACAGCTTGAAATATAGTTAAACCGAATAAAAATGTAGGTCGTCTCAACTTTATTGAAAATATTTAATTTTTTACATCTCACAATGCCTATACGAATGATTTAAATATTGTTGCAAGTTCCTATTGTATTAAAGACAAAAATAAACAATCATAAATCTCAATATCTCTCAAAATCTCAAAACTTAATATCTCTGAGTGTCTTTAATTATGTGACCACCAGTGTATATAACTAGCGGTGCCACGCATTTCGTTCGCGTGAACTCGTGATTCCCGTGGGAACTCTATAATGGATGTGGATAAAAAGTACCCCAAACATTAACCTTATACATACTCTATAACTAGGCCTAGTTTTATTAAAATTCGTGCAGTAGTTTCGCAAAATGCAGACAGCAGGCAGACAGCCAAAAATTCCAACTATGGCTGTTTTGGGTTCAGTATCGTTCGTAGAGTACACAGGAACGTTTTTTTTAATATTTCATGGACAGTCACGGCCCTCTTACTATTTTATGATTATTTAGGTGGTCGTAAAATTCGTAACTAGTCAAATTCGTTACTAGTCTAATTCGGCACTCTTCGAACTCGCTGTTAGTACAGTCAATTAAAAAGGTCAAATTAAAATCTCACGTGATATTTTGTAGTTATGTTACAGCGACTGCAACGCACCTTTATAATGAATTGAAAATTATGTCCCACGAATTAAAAATTAAACAAGTGACAGGATTTTTAAAGAAATTTATATTGGGTTTAAGTTTCTTCGGAATTTCACAATATCCTTTTTTATTTAATTTTTCCAATACGTGATAGTTTTTTCAAAACTGTTTCTTCTTAAGTAGAAAGGATATTAGTGACTGTACAAATTTTAGACAAGTTCAGAATTAGACGAGTATCGAATTTGACAAACACCTAATTAATCGATTTTATTTTAAGTACACATACATACATGTTGGTTAGGACCGCTCGGAGCCAATAGACATCGAGCGAAACATTACCACCGTGACGGCGCTGGACATCGAGTGCTACGACGAGTTCGTGTCGGCCGTTACGAGCGTGATGTCGCCGACCCATGTGACGTCACCACCGCGTCCCAACACCGCCGCCGCTATACAGCCGCCACCACTCAAGTGAGCCACGTTCTTTTTAAAATTATGCTCGCTGAATTTTACCTTTACCTGAATGTTGAATTCCCAAAATGTTAAATGTTGATTTAGCTCGATTACCCGGAATCCGGTTAGTCAATTTATATTTTGTTTAATATACATTACATATTAACATATTAACCTTTTAGAACATTACGACTTTATAAACAGGAGATACCTCGTATCACCTATATACTGCCTCAAAAAATCATTTTTATTAAATTAAAATTAGGTTATTTTATTACTGTTATTACAATAACTTTCATGAATCACGGTGCGGCGGACACCTGTCAGTTTACTATGACTAGTGATATGCGGCACTCAAGTCGGAACCATGTTTTAAGATTTTCGATTTCGTTGTGAACTGTTTGTAATCGATGACTACTCGTAGATTAATTGACAAAAAGAAGTTGTAATATGTTTATTTTCTACAAAACATAATACGATAAATTTTATTTTACTACACAACTATTATCATATTGTTTTATGCAAATGCAATGCAATATAGAAAAATATTTGTTCGTATATCTATAATAAATAAATATATATAATGTGCTTTATCAAGCACTAGAGATAAATCTCGAAATCAAAACAAATTGCGTTGCTCTGAAAAGAGATTGTTTTTATTAAACCAAATGTGGCAATATACAATTGACATCAAAACAACATGTTACAATCTGTACAAATCTTACCTGAAAAGAGAAACAACATTTAATGCTATTGATTCTCTAATTTAATTCTCAATATCTTATTATATTTTGTCATTAGACACAATTGTAAAACCTCGATATAACAATCCTTGATATAAAAAATGACAAGCCCTTCTGTCAAACCTCCATTGGCTCAACCATAGAGTAACCATCGACTGGCTCAAACTCCACAGAGCCACCACTATAGTCAATTAGGAATGAAGTACAAAGATCTTCATTTACATCTTCCCCACCCCCCCCCCCCGCCTTTTAGGTTTCTTCTGGTACTGGAACAAGTTTTGTATGGTGGAAAAGATTTGATTCGAATTTTTTATGCCCTGTGTTTACTCTATATATTGAGTTTGACAATTTTTCTAATACTTGGTATGGGCCGATTTTTAATTCATCCAGTTTTTTCCTGTTTAATCGATTTCCGTTTTCAACATATACCAAGTCTCCTACTTTAAGTTCGCATTTTTTTCTGTTTTTGTCGAATTGTTGCTTATTATAATTGTGTGATTTTATAGTTTTCTCCAAAGCTATTTTTCTATCTTGCATTAACTCATTATGTGTTATTTTTTGTTTCAGTTCATCTGGTAGAATATTAACATTTTTTCCTTCTAATAGATATTGTGGAGAAAATCCTGTCACAGTGTGCTCCGTTTCATTATATTTTTTTGTACATTCGTGAGCAATAGTCGTCCAGGCCAATTTATCCTTCTTTTCATTAATTTTACATCTGATTTTATTAACTAATGTTTGGTTCAATCTTTCGTTCAAACCATTCGAAAAAGGTGCATTTACTGCAGTGAAAATTATGGGTATATTTTCCTTATTTAAGAAGTTTTTAAATTCTTTTGAATTTATACCCGGATATTGATCAGATAGAATCATGCCTATTTTATTTTCCTGTGTCACTTTTTTAACAATCTTTATAAAATCACTCGAGCTTTGAGTTTTTGAAGTCACAATATAGGCATACCTGGTGAAGTGGTCTACCAGAAGATGTAAATATGTTTTTGTAGAGCGTGAGCTACCAAATCCACCGATGGTATCTATAGACATTATTTCAAAAGGGTAAGTAGCGGGCCCTAGATGAGACATTAGTCCAAATTTATATTTAGCTCTAGATTTATTTTTTATGCAGATTTCACAGTTGTCGCAAATTTTCTTTATATTACATGTTAAATTTTTCGCTACGTAGAATGGTTTAATTTTGTTTTCCATTTGTTGTATTCCTATATGGCAGTAAAGATAATGTATGTTTTCTATATTTTTTTTACTAAATTCCTCGGTCAGTACAATCTTTTCCTTTCTCCCTATCTTCTTACAGTATATTTTATCTTTTAATTTTAGTTTATTTATATTTTGTTTTATATCTTCATTTTTTTCTTGATCATTTTGGATGTCTTCTAGTTTAATAAAGTTCACAATTTTTAAAATTTCATCTTGATTTTCATATGATTCTAATACAGGATTTCTGCTCAAACTATCAGCTTCTAAGTTGTATTTTCCTGGAGAATATATTACCTCGAAATTAAATTGAGATAGATAATATGTGAGCTCTCCCAGTTCTTCATCCGTTCTAGCCTTAATATTCATTTTTTCTAGAGGTTCATGATCAGAGAAAATTGAGAATTTTTTTCCTATGAGCCAAAGCTGCCAATATTTTACTGCTTCCTTTATTGCTAAACACTCCAGATATATAGCTTTTTTCTTTTTTTGAGTGTCATTTAATTTTTTTGAAAAATATGCACAGGGTTTTTCTTCTCCATTGCATTGTGGTTGCTTCAAGACCGCGCCTATGCCCTGTATACTGGCGTCCGTATAAATATGTATCGGCAGATCTGGGTCAAAGATTGCTAAAATGGGTTTTGAACACAGTAGCTTCTTTATTGTATCAAATGATTCTTGACATTTCTCTGACCAAACAAATTTTTGTTCTTTTCTTAACAAATTATGTAAGGGATCTAATATGATTGATATATTGGGCACATATTTTCCATAAAAATTTATTTTTCCCAAAAACTGCCGAACATTTTTTCGTGTTGTCGGAACAGGGAAATCTTTTATAGCAATTAAATTATCCTTTAGAGGACTAATTGTATTATTTTTTATTATATGGCCTAAGTACTTCACCGAGTCTTGTGCAAATTTACACTTAGAGAATTTCAATCTAAAGCCTTCCTTTAAAATTGCTTCCAATAACAATGATAAGTGCTTAACATGTGCTGGAAATGTCTCAGAAAATATCAGAATATCATCTATGTAATTTACGGTGAAATCTGATAGTCCATGTTTCCTAATAATGCTACTTAATATTCTCTGAAAAATTGCAGGAGAAGTTTTTAAACCAAAGGGTAAACAGGTCCACTGAAAGTGGTTTTCTTGAGTAACAAATGCTGTTTTCTTTCTGTCTTCAATTTTCAAAGGGATTGACCAAAATGCTGAATTTATATCCAGCGTTGAGAAGAATTTGCAGTTTCTTGTTTTTATCATTAAATCCTCGATTAGTGGAAACGGTTGTGATTGAGGAATCACAATTTTATTTAGATCGCGAAAATCTATGCATAATCTAGATTTTCTTCCTTCTTCCTTTTTATATGCCAATGTTACCGGGGCTGCAAAAGGACTATAAGACTCTTCAATTATTTTTTTTTGTAATAATTTCGATACTTGTTGTTCTATTTCTTTTTTATCCTCAATAGTGCATCTATATGGTCTTTTGCTACAATATCTATCTATTAATAAATCAATATGTGCTTCATAGCCCTTCACCGTGCCTATATCATATTTATCTTTGGCAAAAAGTGATTTATATTTGCAAATTAATTTATTTATTTCTGACTGTTCCTGAAGGTTTAGATGATTTACTGATATGTTAAAGTTCGTCGCTTCCACGTGTTCATTAAAGTTTATTTTATACTTATCATTTGTTTCAACTTTAGTTTTCCCTAGGACATTCACTTCCTTTTTTTTTTTATTTAAGTTCTGATTTTCTTCAAACTTGCTACCTGAAAAGCCAGGAATTATTTTTGTGTTATTAGGATTTATTTCTTCTTTATTATCTTCTTTTTTGAAGTTTAGGATGTTTTGTGTAATTTCTAATTTTTCATTTTGAATTAGTTGAAATTTTTCTATGCAATCTAATCCAATTAAGAAATCATAGTCGAAATTCTCTTCATCTATGACAAAAACATTAATATTTTTTTCAATCTCATAAATCTTTATCTTTAAAGTTACTATTCCTATGGATTTTTCGACCCTGAATCATAAATTCCCAAAATTTCTAAGGTATTATTTATTGTTAATTTAATTTTGATTAATGGTGAAGTTGTTAGTTTTTTGGATCTATTTCATTTAATTGCATTTCTAACTCCGAATTGTTGACGCTTCTAATTTGACCTCTTTTAGGTTGGTCATTATTTTTGTTTTTAAACCAACATAAGGATTCAGGATGATACCGGATTCCTTTATTTTCTTTTTCACAGATTCTGCATGGTCGGTCTCTTCCATTGTTTTCTTTAATTTTATTTTCAAAACCTACCGTCTTTTTTTCCAAAATCTTTTTATTCACCAAATGTTCTAAACCTCTGATGTTATTAAATAAATTCTCAGTATCTTTTAAGTTATTTCTATCAGTTTTATCTGCTATAAAATTTGGTAGCCCCGTAGCGATTAGATCAATTAGAGTGGGTTTATCCATTGATTTATTTATCTCCAATAAAAGTCTTTCTTTTTTTAGTGCATAATCAAGTAATGAGCCCTGTCTGTATTTGAATAAAATTGCATACCTGACTGGTGACCAACCTTTGTCCGCATAAGTTTCATAAAAGTTTTTTTTCCATATTGACCATTCTGAGTTTACTGTATATTTTATGAGCATGGAACTGTACCAGTCAAGACACGAGTCTTCTAAAAATAGCCTAAGAACTTCAATTCTCATAGTATCTTCATCTATTTCTAAACGAGTACATTCTGCTTCAAAAATATTCATCCATTGAGATCCATTTGATGTTTTTCTAGTGAATTTTTCTATTACAAATTTCTCTGTTAAATTTCTTATTTTATGAGGTTTAGGTGTGTCCTTCTTCATTTCAGCAAAATTCTCCAGGATTCTTGTCAAGGCTTCTTCTGAAATTTTAGCTGTATCAGCCTCTTGCCGTGTTTCTGGTGTAATCTCTTCCAGTAAATATCCCTTGAACTGCATATTTCCATCTTCATCTACATAAACATTATTCATCTCTGGTGTTACCGAAATCCATACTTTTCTTTTTTCGTGTCTCTTTTGTAGGGTAGCTTTTACTTTTTGGAAAGTTTGAGTTCTTATAAGTGTATCATGTAGTTTTACCGGTTGTAGTTGTTCCGGGATTACAAAAGTTTGTTTATCGGTATCCGTAATTGAGGTTATGCAGATTACGTTCGTTTTTGGATCTTCAGCCGGTTTCACTACAAATTCAAACCTTAATTTTTCCATTGCTGCTCAACAGCTGTAAAAATGTTGTTTTATAATGTGCTTTATCAAGCACTAGAGATAAATCTCGAAATCAAAACAAATTGCGTTGCTCTGAAAAGAGATTGTTTTTATTAAACCAAATGTGGCAATATACAATTGACATCAAAACAACATGTTACAATCTGTACAAATCTTACCTGAAAAGAGAAACAACATTTAATGCTATTGATTCTCTAATTTAATTCTCAATATCTTATTATATTTTGTCATTAGACACAATTGTAAAACCTCGATATAACAATCCTTGATATAAAAAATGACAAGCCCTTCTGTCAAACCTCCATTGGCTCAACCATAGAGTAACCATCGACTGGCTCAAACTCCACAGAGCCACCACTATAGTCAATTAGGAATGAAGTACAAAGATCTTCATTTACATATATAATAGTATTGGTTTAACGTAAATCAAATTATGAAAATCTCTGTTTTCCTTTCTGTCATGACGATACTAAAAATCAGTCGTAAGCAAAGGACAGGTATCCAGATCAAAACCCTTTAATAAAGACATTCGCCAGCTCTTCAATAAAGACGATAACAGCCGATCATAATGTAACAGCCGCCATTTTGTTCAGTACGCGTGCGAATGCCTTGCTGTCTGTATCTTTGTACGATTCGATTGTTATCTGTTATTTTTTCGTTATACATTTTTGTTGACTATTGTGTTATTTTTCTTAGTTTTTGTTGTGTTGTGAAAATGGTCAAAAAACCAAAAAGACTGTTCTGGGCAGCCAAGCTCGTGAACTTGTGATTCACTTACGTGAACTACTTCGAATGGGAGCGAGAAAATAGTGGACCAATGCTGCCTGTATCTCGAGTTTGAGAACGAGTTGCGGAAGCTTTGGACATTGGACGTAATACGGTTACACAAATAACAACAGAACAATATGCAAACCACTCTATGGAGAAGAATAAGTTACCCACGCCTAATAAGAAACGAATAGATGATTTTACTGCAATAGCAATGAGAAATCATATTTATGACTATTATAGAAGCATGGAATTACCTACTCTGGAAAAACTAGTCAATACTTTAAAAGAGGCAGATTTATTTCATGGAAGCACTGCGTCATTATGTCTAACGCTGAAACAAATAGTATTTTCTTAGAAAAAGCCAACGAAAGAAAAATAATTATGAAAAGAACTGATATAGCTCGTGCACGATACATTTTTTTTAGAAAGGTGAAAGATATTCAAGATTAGAATAAGGTCGTCTTTTTAAACTTAATGCAAATCATTCTGTACAAAAAATATCTACAAATGATACGCCTCACGCTTCAACCAAAGTTCCCGAGCGAAAAGGAGAGCGGCTTATTATGTCATGCCGGTCCCGCAAAGGGTTTTGTACCAAATAGTCTATTAACATTTAAATCAACGAAACTTAATATCATGAAGCCTTCTAAAAAAAATGTTATAAAGTCTTTGTTGAGTGATCTTTACTTAAAATTGAAGTGTTTACCTAAGTTACAAATGTTTATTTAAACTGAATATTTATACTTAGATTTTACAACAATTTAGCAAATATATGTAAGAACAACATAGGTAGCTTTAGTATTTGTTAATAATTACTGTTAAATTTAATATAGATAATGAATTAATGACTTGCAAATATTTTCTAAAATATTTCGACTACGTATAGTTTGCGACAGGTCGACTTGGCAATCGGGGTACAGGATTACCATAAATAAGTCTCACCCATGTACCTGCGCAGTAGACACATTTTAAGAGCGCGGTAAACATCATTCCACCAATGGCAATGTTGAATATTTAGCGCGCTGAAATCTTGCGCTATTATTGTTCGATCGATTTCGCGGTAAATCGCTGCCGGTCGTGTCGTGCGCCGGGCGCCATCTTGGTCATCAGTTGACTCTTAGATTGCACCCTGAACCTACGTGGCACGACGATAATTACACTTAGTGGCAAATAAACCGGTTACTGATATTTATTATGACTTCTCTTAAAAGAGGGCGGCCTTTAAACAGTCAAACGAGAGAAATTATTATATTTAAAATGTTCACCGATTTATGGAAAAAGAAGCACACGAAGTCAAGAATCAAGTTTTTAAAAAAGATTATTTTCAGCAAATTATTGAACGGACATCCCAAGCGACTGGCATTTCTACAAAAACAGTTTCTAGGATTTTAAAAGAGCGCGAATCATATCAATGTTCATCAACAAGTACATACAGGCTCTAAGTTCAGTACGCCCAAAAACAATTCACCTCCTACAACTAAATGATTTTGATTATCAATTGATTCGACGAAAAATACATGACTTTCATTTAGTTGAGAAACAAGTGGTTACTGTATAATCGCTCCTGAGTAAATTAAAGGAAGAGATCAATTTTAGTGGCGGGAGAGAAACCCTTAGAAAAATTCTGCGGCAACTTGGTTTCAAATTTAGAAGAGTAGAAACGAATAGGAAAATATTAGGTGAAAAAGACGATGCGAGATTACTACGAATGAACAGAAGTGGCAAGGGATTAAAAAAGCCTTTATCAAAGGGTTAAAGACTGATAATTGCTCATGGCGGTGGAGCCAAGGGATTTATACCAAACGCATTATTTATTTATAAATCTTCCCAAACAACCGGAGACTACCATAAGGAAATGAATAGAGACAATTTCGATAAATCGATATACACTAAAGTCATTCCTAATTCGCAACCAAATTCTGTTTTTGTCCTAGATAATGCAAGCTACCACAATACTTTAATAAAAAAGCCCCAAACTCCAATTCTACTACTAAAAGGCAGATGCAGCAATGGCTCACTATTAAAAATGTAGGATCATTAAAACCAGAATTGTATGAAATAATTAAACGATGCAAAATCGAATACGTCCAGTATTCGTTAGACACTATCATGGAATCACATGGCGATAAGGTTTTGTCCTTCCGCCTTACCATCCCGAATTTAACCCGATTGAAAATATTTGGTCTCAAGTCATATCAACAAATTCAACGTTAATATGAATTTTACGGAAGTAAGACTACTTTTAGAGGAAAAACTTTCGTCAATAACACCAGAAGATTGGCGCAAAGTTGTCGATCATGCCATACAATGTAAAAACGAATTCATGACATCAGAAGAAGCACTCGACGACCACATGGATAGATCTATTATTAATAATAATGACTCGTCCTCTTCATCGTAAATAGATTAAAATGCGAGCAATACAAGCAGTGAAATAGATAGTTAACTTCAACTAGATTGATTTTTTTCACAAATATTGTCATTGTGTTTAATTTTTCATGTGTAATAAAAATAATACTTTTAATGTAACTTATTTTTTTTATAACTGAACAGTTTTATCCGTATCTTTTAAATTTTTTGTTTAATATAGACCCAATTAAGCTGCCCGACAGTGCACGAATCATGTGAACGGGACAGAGCGGAATGCACGGTTAATGGACGGGAATGCACAAGTAATATTCTGCCTTAAAATTCAATAATAACCTTAAAATTCAATGCTAGCAAATAAAGTTCAATGTAAATGTAAATAAAATGTAAAATTGTCGAGAGAACTTATTTTTGTGGTAATACTGTACGCTGGGTCGCACGGGTCGGGTGTTCCCACACACCCGCGCCGCCCTGCCTTCAGTGTTGTACGCATCGCGCTCACACAACCACCTATCGATAACCTTTCTGCACTTTCGTCGCGTCAATAATAAAACGTTTTTAAGTTATATAGACTATAATAATGACTTCTCTGAGTGGTTCACACACAGATTCCTCGGCTGTGAAAAACGACAGTTTATACATGGTCAAGCACGGGAATTAACGCAAACGCAGAATTAATGTTGGAATGCAAAAATAATTCCTACAAATATAATGTTAATCAAGCGTTACCAAATATAATGTTATCAATGAAGTAATAATGTTAATAAACATTTCTATGTTATTATATATTTTTTAATTTAAAAATATCCAAAATTACAGTTCATACTTACAAATATAATGTACTTTTATTGATTTAATTTTTTTCATGTAAGTACATGCAACTGAAATACATACATTGTTCTCCCTTCATTGACTTACTAGTTACAATGTATGATATACGCATGGACAATGTATTATTAAATTCAATTACTAACATCTACTACTAACTTAAATAGTACATTACTGTCCAGGCCCGTAATAAAGCAATAGACGGCCGAGTAATATTGGAAGGACGAGGCGAAGCCGAGTCCTCACGAAGTGATTTTAAAAGGACGAGGTTAAGCGGAGTTCTTTTTAAATAAACGAGGCCGTTAATTGCTATTTCGGCTGAGACTTATATAGTATGTTACGCCCGCCTGACGGCGGGTACAAATAAAGAAAGACACAACTACGATTGTACGAATGTATATTTTAAAATAAAAAAATAACAATTAAAAAAAATCAAAAAAAAAACTAACTGGAATATAAATTTTACAATAATTACTGTAAATACAAAATAAAAGCTGCAAGCTGTAATAGTTGTAAGTTACAAAATCTTACAAAAAAAATCATGAAAATAATTCAAGGTAACGGACACAAGCGATATAGTTTATAATAACTAATCAAATATAAATATTATTAGACTGAATCAAAAAAAGAAAAATTAGAAGAATAGTCCGTACGTTTTGAATATCATCTATCTTAAGTCTTTACTGAAGACTACACCCGGGGTGTGGATTCACGGCACAGGGAAGCCCTCCGGTACTCAATAAAAAATCCTATGTGCACTGGGAACTTAGCTTCGGCGATCGCTATCCCGTGACGCGTGGGGGCCTCGGCGAGGAAACCTCCACCGGCCCAGTGGGGAACCCGGAGGCGCACCGCAGCTCACGGCGACATCTCTGAAGGCCCTTGGCTGCAGAGGCCGGCCGGAGTCGACGGGCAGAAGAGCCGCCTGCCGGTCCATGGTGCATCGGCCGGGAGTCCGTACGGGGAATGTGCACCCCTTATTTCTCACTCCGTACGGAGAACCCCCAGTTTCCTGGAACGCGTTGGAATGACACTTGAAGCGCGAAAGATCCGATACCCAGGCACTAGGTGAGACCCGGAGTGGGTGTCGGCATCTTTCGCGAAATAATTAAAAATTATACGAAATGGAATGGCGACATTTAAGGTCCGGTTGAAATACAATACAAATAAAATAAAATAGTTAAATACAATTACCCAACCCAGAATTACCCCAACTATTCATATGCCGGACGATCACCATTCCACCACGCCATGAAATACAAAAGAAAAGATTACACTTCAACTATAATACAATTGGCTTTAAAAACCTAAACGAAATTAAGATATGTGTCAACACAAACACTTCAATTACATTTCTACGAGTTTATTTTACATACGAACAATCTCGTATATAATGTTTCGGTGGCCTTTTTCAATAGACTACTGTTACAAAACTAATAGCTTATTATTTACAAGCATCAAATTTATCATTTACAGAATCTCAACAAATTAAATATTTTAAAATAACAGGTTTTTTCCCAGATACCTACAAGCCACCGATGTTAATGACACACGCGTGGAATACACAGTGAGAATTAATATCGCGGCCATTACTGCCCTGGTTTCTTGTGGAAGCCGGACTGTTTTGGACTAAATTAATATGATAATAGAATGATAATGAAGAGAAATACCGCGGTGCAACATATTTAAAACTTATCGGAACGATTAAATAGATAAAGTTATACTTTATTAATATTAAGGTACCCACTGTCACACTTCGTTACGCTGTTAAACCACTACTAAGAAATATAAAGCCATAACAATTTTTAACATTACTAAAGGTTGAAGAAATCACTTGTTGAATAGTAATAGAATTAAAACCAGACACGAAAACTAGTTAACGGCAACCAAACCTAACAATATTAATTATATTCAACTTACCAAGGGGGTTGAAAAAATTATGTAGTACACTTTTAACTTTCTTCCTTATTTTATTAACGCACTGATTCTATTACTTTTAAATAACTATCACGGATATTAACCACTTGTAGGCGTCGTCGTGCGAACTCTCCGGCGTCGAAATTACTTTTTCCCTTCGCCCTGCTGTGTATTAGTCTTTTATAGCCGCTCTTTCCCTTATTATTCTTTTTTCTTCGGGACGGCTACTTCCTCCCCGAGGCGGTCATTCGCACTTCCGGCTTCTAGACTTTCTGTATGAGGCGAGATAGAGATATTTCGACCGAAGCAAGTCACGCCCTAAACTATTGTTTAAATTCTTGTGGAACTGAGATTGCTACTCGAACCGAGCGAGATGGAAACATTCGCTATTGTATTCTTTCTCGATAGTTCTATTTGTGGGCGTTTGTTATTAGATGTTCTAGAAGGAATTTGCCTTCCGGCACCAAACGAATACCTTATATGGCCATGTTGACGCTAACACTAGTCAAAGCGCGCGGTTTCCGTTCTAATATAAAAATTAGTTATTTTGTCTGTTTGTGTGTAAAGATTTTTTATTTTATATTTTTATTTTAGAACTTTGTTACAACGTAACAAGTATTTTTCTCTAATTTGCGAGGAAACAATAAACAAATTAATTCAAGAAACAGAAGTTCTTCGAGAAAGAATTCGCTTTTTTTTTCAGTTTTCCACTTGATGAAATCTTCATATGCCTTTTCATATTTTTTTCTCGATTTCGATTTTAACAGGTTTTCAGAAAGTATCTTTGCTTCTTCAGCTATGTCTGGTGGCGTTAAATCTAATTCACCTTTCAACGAACTAGTACTCATTGTTTATTAGGCAACTTAAAATTGTGATAAACTTATAAGAACATAACATCCATAATACAGAGTAGGTATCACATTCAGCCTTTATAATAATAAATATCGTGTACCTAAAAAAATTTAATTTATATTTGTGTGCACTAAAAATAAGCTCGCTACTGTCCAGCAATCTCTATTATTGTCGTGTTGGAAATTGCTGGCGAGCGTACAGAAAAGAGCCGATTGACGTATTCCTTTTTTAAAATAATGAAGCCATTTCCGAGCAAGTAGGAGAAAAGTATATTTAATAATAGCGACACCACCGTTAACTTTTTGCGTCGAATTAAAAAATGGAATTTAGATAGGAAAGACTTTTGACTTTTCTATCGTCTAGAAATAATGAATAATGAATATTTTGTAATCAGCCACGACCCCCAAATACCTTTCCTGTTTAGAGAACCTGTGAGACAGGAAAAACTTGACCGTTTTATCGTCTAAAAATAATGAATATTTTGTCATCACATCAGACACAACACCAAAATAGTTTTCCTGTCTAGAGGACCTGTACGCTTTCTAGACTGGAAAGACTATGGACTTTTCTATCGTATAAAAATATTGAACATTTTGTCATTAGACGCGACGCCAAAATAGCTCTCCTATCTAAGAGACCTATAGGCCGCGGCCCAGAGCTTCGCGACATATTGTCCGCTCTAACCACGATCAAGTCTCACGACGTATTCCACTTGGAGCGCACCGAAACACTCGGAGACTCCTTCCTGAAGTTCGCCGCAACTCTTTATTTGTTCCACAAGTTTCCAACACTGAATGAAGGCCAGCTGACGAACATCAAAGGGAGATTGATTGGGAACAGGTGAGTACATTTGTTATGTACCGTATATGAAAGATGATAAAATATGTTTTTATTAAAATAAAATATAGTCCGATTCGCCATAATCGCTCGGCTGGTTATCTTTTAGCGTATTTTAACACCGCTGTGCTAACGCCATTGAGAGTAGAGGCGAGGCTCTGGCTGTCGGCCTAGACATTGTGAAAGGAAAGCTTTTGACCGGGTATGAGTCAAATCGCTGCTTTCCAAGTTACCATCTTTCGGGACACCCGAGGGATTATGCAAATGGGTTGCAAGTTTCCTGATTGGATGGACCATCAGAGTCGTTATCGATGGTAGCTGCTCCGACACCATGTCTATTAATGCTGGCGTCCCGAAAGGCTCCGTGCTATCCCCAACTCTGTTCCTTCTGCATATCGACGACCTGTTGCAAATTGGTGACATACGTTGATATACAGATGACAGCACCGGAGACGCCTTGTACAGGGCCCGCGCCTATTATATCCTTGGGGTCGAAGTGGAAGAGAGTCACGTCAGGCTTGTGTGTGAAATCGAAGACGCTTTAGATCTAGTCTCGATTTGGGGTTCTCTAAACCTAGTGGATTTCAACCCCAGTACGCAAGACGCATTGACCCCTAAAAAACACCCTTTGGTCGTAGCACCTCGCTTTCAGAGCATACCTCTTAAGATCTCTAAGAGTATCAAGATCCTTGGTGTCGACATATCCAGCAAAGTCGAATTTAGGGCCAATTGTCAGTAGTCCGGTAATAAAGCATTAAGTTTCAAGCTAAAGATTTTTTATATTACCAGGAATCTGTACTATGCAGCGGAGAAGATAAACCTAGCGGGACGTATGAAAGTGGAACACTTTAGTCCCAGGAAGGACTTCACAATACCAGGATTCTTCGCTCCCAAGAAACTTCAAGAGTTCATGGAGAAAGCTAATGTAAGTACATTACTTGCTTATAACTCACTCTACCCCCAATCTCCTTGCAGAAGACTTCGTTGAGTTTTATCAAATAATTACTGACGTTTGTATAAAATAGACAATGACTAAAAACTTTATTGAAAATACTCTTTACCTCCGAATTAATTGTAATCGTTATTAATTTCCAAATCTACACATTAAAAAGTTAATCAGTCAGCAATACAATAAATAAAGAATCAAACGTAACAATTAAATGTTATTTTTGCGCTATTTATAAGTAAAATTTCCTTTTAAACAGCTATATTTTCGTGTATTCGTGGTATACTAACGAATTTTATCTGATCCTTGTAGATAGTGTTAGGGCGTTCAAAGGGTGTAAATACTTCTGTTTCATATTAACAATTAAACTGGGGCTCGGTTGTAGGTATACAAAATACTCGATTTGCCCTGTGTTATGTTTTACTCTTGATAAAACTATAGGTGTAAAACGTGTATTATTACTAGGGTTTGTAACTGTTTGATTAAATCGGGATGCCCCAATTTCAGGCCTGTGGGATGCACATCCCGCAGTATGCTTGTACCAACTTTGAGAAATAAAAGCTTTATTTATTGAATATTTTTAATCTATTTGATGTTAATCATAAAAGGCAGTAAGCTATGATAAAGGATATCAATAAAAAATATTAATTATTACTGTTTCATACAGAGATTTTTTTTATATTAGGTAGTCGGATAAGTTCGCGATCTTTTTATAGTGAAAATAATAAAGACTTTTTGTGTTACATAAATATTTAATGAACGGAATACTGTCCATTTAATTCAACTCTCTTTCGCCATTTTTCTGGTAGAGCCATTATCCCATCGCTATAAAATTTTTGAGGTTTCTGAGCGAAATACTGATTTAAATGATTTATACAGGCTTCTCTTGAATGTAATTTTAATACATTTAGAGAATTTTGTAAAGAGCGGAATAATGATAACTAACATCTTTGATGTTTGACTACACCTTTTCTTTAATGCTGGGCGTTTTTCTTCAAGTGCTTGTTTCAATTTTACTAATTGCTGACAGTAGACAACAAAATGAATCGTTTAGCCATGAGGCAAATGCCTTTCTAGTCCCACCAGCCACATGCCTGGCTTTGGGACTATTTGTGATGGCTCATCTCGATTATATCCGTTTTAGAACATTGTTATTGTAGGTGATCCACTTCTCATCGCCTGTTACCAATCTCTTCAGAAATGGATCGATTTCATTTCGTTTTAGCAACATCTCGCATATGGAAATTCTATTCACTTAATGATAGTGCAGGAAAAATGGAAATTTAGGAAAGGTGTTGGGGTTACTTATCTTTAAATTAAAATAAAAATTCCAAACAAAACAAAGAAAATGTATTAAATCAATACTTAGTGTTAATTTCGGTTGCAGGGGTTTTTAAAGGCGGTTGCAACGCGTAACTCGTGGATATCGCGAAGAGCACATTTTCCTGCACTTCCATTCAGATCGTAATATTTAAAAAAGTACTGCACGGATTTTCATTGTAATGGTACCATGTTAAAGCTGAAGTCTTAGGCTTTCAAAAGCTACAAGTTTTTCATATATCAGTTTTTTCATTATCGAGAAAAGCAATTCTGTGTGCGCGCTTGGGGGGTGAGTCGATTTGATTGCTCGCGAGTGTATTTGCCATGATAGTTTCTATTTAATCTCACGTGCTTTGACACTTCCACACAATTGTAGCAATGAATCGTGTGATGGTAGGAAACACGGTACTCATATCTGCTAGATGTATGTCCACAGTCCACTGTGGTTCTTTTCTATGCTCCCCTTTCCAAAAGGGAGTCTATGGAGTGGCGTTGTTCTGGTGAAGCATCGCCTAGAAAGGCAATGGTGACTCAGTCCACCAAAAAGATTATGGCTTCCATATTCTGGGATTGTCAAGAAATATTGCTTAAAGACATAGAAGAACACAATCCTACTAGAAGCTAGAAGCTGTTATGCTAAGCTTATAGAGAATTTACAATAAGCAATCAAGCAGAAACGTCGTGGAAAACTAAGTAAAGTTGTGCGGCTTCTCCATGACAATACACCCGTCCACGCCGCCGTAGCTGCAAAAGCTGCTGTTTTAACGTGTGGCTTCACGGAAATTCACCACCCATCCTATAGTCCTGACCCAGTTATTTGATAACTATTTGTTCTCAAAACTCAAGGCGGACTTAAGGGGTAGAAGATTTTCCACTGATGATGAAGTGACCGCTGCGGTTTTCGCCCATTTTGAAGACAAAACTACTTACTATTTTTATATTTGGATACAAATGCTAATTAAACGATCCGAAAAGTGTGTTCAAATAGACGAAGACTATGTTGAAAAATATAAATATTTCATAAACTCGAGTGTCCTTTTTTTGTCAGGCCGGATACTTTTGGACCTCCCATCGTATATCTAATAATAATTAAGGAATTATTATCATTTTTGTTTTTCAAGAAAACTTTTGCTGCAACCTCTTTATCCCTTGTCTGACCTAAGGTAAGGAGTAATAATAAGAAAAAACTATTTTTTTATGAGGCGTACACGTATATTCCGTAAAGTATAATAACGGTAAATTTATCTCGCATGTTAGTGCAAATATTGCTACTGATACCTTAGTAAAGTGTGACATGTAGCGTGTTATACTTGATTTAACAGTATCAAACATATTTCATAAATAGCCTATATTATGATCATCATCATCAGCAACAATAATTATAAAATGCGTTTTTTTGCATTAAAACGTATTACAAATATTTTTTTTTTAATAAATTAAAGATTTTTATTTCTGTTTTACGAGATCTGAATCGCGGGAATGATTGATTACGACATTATAATCATTAACCAACCCAAAATTAGCGTTAGGCTAAAAATTCCAAATTAAAATTAATTTCAATTTAAAGCTATGACATTGTTTTTCAATGTCAGTTGATATTAGGTCCTTACCTATGAAATTGCCGTTTCATATGTAAACATTATTAGAATTTGTATGAAAATTATACATTTAATTAATTAAGTAGTATTTTCCATATTTTTTGTATTTTTTTAGAGTAACGGCATTTACGGCCAGATCTGGTATGTGTCATTTGGAATCTGTCATTCTCACATGAAAAATAAATGTTTTTTCTTATTTTGGCGCCAATCATTTTTAAATACTGTACTAATATTAAAATGAATTGGAGTGATAACGAAAACCGCATTGCTGTAATCACATTACACAAAGTAGGCATTGAGCTAAATCCAATTTTTAAAACTCTCCATCCGCTTCGTATTAGCCGAATTTTTGTGTACCGATGGGCCTATGGGTAGTAGGTAGGTACATTGAAACGTCCTCTGTTTGTGGCAGAAAAAGGTCTGCCCGTCCACGCGTTATTCATACTAAACACGATTAAAGCTGTAAAGGATCCATGATTAGATGATTTAGGACTTGCTGCTTATAAAAGCCATACTGGTCATTTCTTAACTGACAATTTAAAGAAAAATAGGGTTGTCAAATCAAAACAACTTCTTCGGCACTACGCAGAGGGAGCTCACTGACAAATCTTATTTACGGACGAGAAAATGTTCATCTTTTAGGAACATTTTAACAAGCAAAATGATTGAGTTTATGCTCATAACTCAGCTGCTTCTCAATTAGGGTGTAACGTGGCCATTATCCTGCTTTAGTGCCGGTTTGGTGGGGTGTTAGCTATCAAGGTATTTTTGTGAAAAGGGTATTAACACGTCGGTTCAAGTGTATATGAATATATGATTGATGAGAAGGTCGTAGAGCCTCGTAACAACAGCCTGTTCCATAATAAGTTTTTGAAATAAAGTCCACAACTGCACAATTCAAGACAAGACAAGGTAGACGTGCTGTTCCCGATGGTTATGTATGGGAGATGAATGAAATGAGAACAATGCTACTTTTTCTTTGAACTGATGTAACGAAACAGATATTGCTTGTTTGAATCCGTATTGTAGACTGTAAGTGGGTGCGTTGCGCGGCGATTACAGGGGTGTGAACCCTCTCTCCCTCCTTGCCCCCCAGACGTCGCGGTGGGCCGTGGCCCGTGACACGTACTACACAATTTATAATCCCTGCAATGTTAAACGAAATCCCATCGGACGTGATAAAAACAATAAACGATAAAAATGTGAAACAAAAACTAAAATGTTACTTCCTTAATAAACTTAAAAATGCATTGACTCAAAAAAAAAAACTATTATTATTACTTTCAAAATTTATTACAAATAATTATTTTTATTAATTTAAGTCACTAATTAGTTGCAAATAATCCAATTAATATGGGGCGGACCTAAGGACCTAAATCTTCCTAAGGAATGCGCTTGTTTACATTGAAATACCTACATGTAAGTAAAAAAAGGGTACCTACCTAAATTAAGAATATATGATATAAATTATGTGGAATACCACTTAAATTAATTATGTTGTTATTTAGTTGTATGCGAATGTGCAGTGCCAATACGAACCTGTATGGTTCACATGGCACTAAGCAACAGTGATAAATGTATGGTCATTTTTTTTCTATGTGTATAATAAAATAAAAAATATACTGTCTGTTTTTTATGTTTATTAATAAGATACGACTACACTTTTTGAAGGATAAATAGGTCTTGAATATCTGTGCTTTCCCCCCCTTCGATCACACCATAACACAATCATTAATGGATGTACGCATAATAGGCAGTTAAAGCGGTGGGAGGTCAATGGTCTTTTTAGTTCCCGTAGTGCATACGTACAGTTTTGATTTTATCTTTTGGATATGTTGCTTGAAATTTAGATAAGTATTAATATCGATCCCCATCAGAGTGAAGGTATTTACACATTCTAAAGAAACATAATTTAGTGGTCATCTGGAAAATAAGGCCAAAATGGCCTCCAAAAAGCTCGGTGTGCTAAACAGAGCGAAGCGGTACTTCACCCCTGGGCAACTCCTTACGCTTTACAAAGCTCAGGTGAGGCCCTATATGGAGTATTGCTCTCATTTTGGGCCGGCGCACCGAAATACCAAATGGACCCATTGGACTCCATCCAACGACGTGCTGTTCGTATTGTCGACGATCCCATTCTCACGGGCGGTTTAGAATCCCTCAGCATTTGGAGAGACGTTGCGTCTCTGTGTGTTCTACCGCCTGTACAATGGGGAATGCTCTGAAGAATTGTTTAATATAATTCCCAAAAAATGCAATTAAAAAATAGTATACATATTCTATACTAGCTGTGCCCGGCCACGTGTTGCTGTGGCTGCCCAACAGATGGCGCTTACCCAGTTTTTACCTGTTTTTGAGTAAAAAGCATTTTTGTTTAAATTTCGATTCGAGTATTTTCTATTTATTTCAATATATTTCTAGATTAATTTTCTTTTTTTTTTCCCGTGAATGTTTCAGATATTTTAATAGTTATTCTGCTATTCGGGGCGGAGACGAATCCAACAAATCAGAGATCATTAAAATCGGTCCAGCCGTTCTTGAGTTATAAATGGTGTAACTAACCCGACTTTGTTTTATATATATAAGATTTAATATTAATAACACATCTCTCATTCACGCTATATTTATACCCTATAGGTAGCCCAGTCCTTATGCTCGCCAGCAACGCAACGCTGACACCCAATCACAACCGAGTATCTAGTAGGACTTATTTGTTTGGCATCCAGACATTATTTTTGTCGCTTTCTACAACATTCAATTCATTAATTGTCTCAAAACAAAGGGATATGGCTGGCTCACTCTCTTGCTTCAGTTCGTAGAGTGCACTTGTATTGTCTAATGTGTAGTGTCCATGAAGTGTGATTTCTGGAATCTTTTTAACACAACTATTTTGGCTTTGATTAACTGACTTTTATTTGTTTCTCTTGGATTTGGTCATACCTATTTGAAACTATTTCCATTTACCACTGTTCGTTTTTTTTTTATTAATTTATTCTTTCCTTTGTATGGAAATCAAACGTCTTTCCCCGATGTGAATATATTATTATTATTATTCAGACTTTGTGGTGTCCCACTGCTAATGCTATTTTTCTAATGCGATGTCAAAGTAAAATAATCTTAAATGGTGCAAATTACGATTGTGAAACTAAATTACTTTTTCCTAATAGGGCATTATTTTTTTTAAATATTCCCCTTGTTTGTTTTGCTTTGGTAAGGTATTTTCTTATTACATTTTTTACTAAATGTAATGTTCTAGGTTAGTCTAAAAGGTTTATTTTATTGTTTATTTGAGAAAAATGTTAAAATATTTTAGACCTACAGACTATAATGCACTTGTTTACAATGTTGTTGTTCAAAAATATAAAATATATAGCAATTAAACAACTTTGAACGGTTTAAATCGGAGTCACCCCGTGACCACGTCCTCTGCAAAGTGTTCGAAACGTCGGGATATAAATAATGTTAAATATACGCGATTTAAACCGTTCAAAGTTGTTTAATTGGTATATATAGTAATCGCGAAAACCTAAGAAAACATAAATATAAAATATAATTGAACTATTGCATTTTATTTATATTTAAAAAAATTCTACAAATATGGATAATTTCAATAAACTCCTGAAACTGTATAATACACATAATCATCAATCATCAGACTCAAGTGTACAATCACTACCTAAATAATAGGTATATTTTAATAATCCTGGGCCCCCGGGATTTTTTAATAGTTTTCTGAAAAAGGCATATCCTTACTATGAGAGCATGTCGTAAGTACCAAAAATTGCTCTACCTGCACTGGATCACTGCTCATTATCGACTTTATTCTCCGGTCGTCCACGGGCCTCGTTCTTGAGATCGAAATTTCCAGAACGGAAACGATCTAACCAAAAACGCATGGTATGTTCGTTTGCGTGTTCGGCCCGTACACATCGTTGATATTGCGTGCCGTCTGTGCTGCGTTGCTGCCACGGCGGAACTCATATTCGAAAATAAAGCGAATTATTAATTTTTTCATGGTCGCAAACAACGATAATCTAAGCAAAAAGTCGTTTGACTTAAAAAACAAATGAATAACTGGTTTTCGGAAAAGAAAGTCATAACTTTAAATTGAAATTAATTTGAATGCCTTATTGAAGCTCGCCTTACTTTGCTGAACCGGCACAAAAATTAAGGGATTCTGAATCGTATTGTGATGAGAAGTGGATCCTGTATGATAATCGTAAACGTTCGTCACAGTAGTTGAACCCAGGAGTCACGGCCAAACAATATCCCTGATATTGTTTGGCTCATGATCAAAAGTAAAAAGTAAAATCAAATCGTAAACTGAGTCAAAAGAAGCTCATGATGACTGTATGGTGGTCCTGCGCCCGTATTATCCACTACATCTTCTTGAGATCTGGCACAACAATTAATGCAGATGTTTACTGCGAAGAACTGCAAACAATGATAGACAAGCTCGCTATCAAACAATCAAGTCTGGTCAATCCCTCTAGTCCACTGTTTCTCCATAATAACACACTGCACGACAGACAGTCTCAAAAGCTACAGGGTTTCGACTGGAAACTCTCCGTTACCCACCGTACTCATAAGACCTTGCAATTACGGATTACAATTTTTTTCGGAATTTGCTTAACTTTTTACAGGGGAAAAAATTTAACTTCAATAAGGCAGTGAAAAACACCTTCACAGAATTCATCGTTTCCCGTCCCTAGGAGTTCTATAGCGGAGGCATCAATCAACTTCCATTAAAAAGGCATAAGTGCATTGATAATAGTGGACAATACAATACAAAAAAAAAATATTTATAATTAAAAATATAGATTTAAACTATTACAGAAATGCAAATAGGTATATTATTTTCATTTTGCTTATTTTCTCGATAAACTAATTTTTAAACAAATTCTGTTAACCAAGAACCGGACAAATAGGGTTTAAAAATAATAAAAATTGCACTGAATTAAAAAATGGAATATAATAAAACCATTTTTATATTGAGAACCCATAAGCGCTTATGTTTGAAAAATTGTTAACGTCATTAAAACAAAACAGTATTAATCAATCAAATCATTTAATTTGTTCATTGTTTTCATTAATACTTTCAGTAAAGGTGTAACAATATCAAAGTTGCACAATTTGTTACTTAACGTCCACACACACACACATATAATTTTTATGACAAATATTTAAGTCACAATATAGGAAGTCCATTTAGTAAATACAAAATTAGAAGAGCTAACTAAAATCAATTATTATCAATTAAAAAGTAATTTGTTATCTTATTTACTACTTGGACATGCTATATGTACATAAAGTTATAACATGCAAAATCATCATTTTTCATTAAAAATATCATTATCATTAACTTATTCGCAATTAGCAATTGAATTACAATCCAAAATGTTACAAATCAGTCTATAGATTATTAAATAATTTGTTAATTACTTACAAACTTGACTTTTTGTACAAAAAGTCGTTTGAATTACACAACAAAAATCATAAAAAATAATAATTATTATAACTTAAGTAATAATCATAATAGACTAAAATATATTTAGTCTTTTGTGGAATTTGTATTTATCTTACGTGGCAATAGAGCCAATCAGTCAATTGGTATATCTAAAATTATGTTATGTCTAATTAAACTTACTAGCTACAAATGGCAGGCATCTTAAACTGAATTTTTACAAATACACTAAAGTTGATTTTTTTATGTATTTTTTGCGTGGAATTTTAAGAACTCCACTGTCGATTTGAATACGTCATCTACTAATACTATAGGTGTCTGTAAGGCAGCGAAGTGACCTCCAAAGTCTAATGTAGTCGATCTTACCAAGTTGGGGAATTTGTCTTTAAGCAGCCAGTCCGGTTGATATAACACCTCGTGTTGGAAGTTGATAGCGGCTGTTGGCACTGGAGTTGGTATACTGAAAAGGATAATAACTTTGCCATTGAAAATTGTTTCATTAACTATATAATATTAAAAAGAGAAACTGACTTTTTTTTGTTTTTATGTAAGAGGTTTTAAAAATTGTTTCACTTTTAAAAAGGTAATTTATGCAGATGGACATAGGCTATCTCTGTGTTCCCTAGGAAAGTTGTAAATCAAAGTTTGTAAATTTATTCTCTTATTACAATTCTTTGAAACGAAAGTCGGTGCCCCGAACCTATTATGCTGTCTGAACGAAGATGAAATCAATTGCTAGTTATAAATGAAATAATTCATACACGTCTATGCAAATTAGTTAATCGTGCAAAGAACATAATAAGAACTTCAACCTTGATAACTAATAAAATTAGCAGATTTTGAGTAAACCGTAAATTATATGGAGCTACTATGTGTATACTAAAAAGTCAGTTTATTATCAGACATCGTAATACATACGATAATGACATTAATACAATGTGCCTGAGCCAATATACAATTACAGCCTGAGAAAAGCGCTCTTGTACTAGGGTGACAGGCACCTAAGGTCCGCCATTTTGCGACTCATGCTCGAAATAGTCCTGTAATTTAATTATAACTAATTAATTAACTCGCGGAATTGACTATTTAAAGCTTGTCCACGTTTCGGCATTTTTATGCACTAAAACACCAAGTCCAAAGTACAAAGCAGAATCAGAATCCAATTTCACGCCAAGGTCCCAACCTAATAAGCAAGAACAACAAATGGAAGATAGCCAGGTCACAAGAAAAACACCACACAACAGCAAATACTGGGAGAACGTAGTCTGTACGCACGAGTACAAACGACAGACGACTGATTGACTGACTGTTTTGCAGACTCAAAATGGAGGCGCTAGTGCAGGTTAGGGTGCCGATAGTTAGGTCGGTGGTACCATTTTGTAACGATAATATTTTTAAAAAATGCAATGGTTTAATTATTGTAATACAATTTTTAGAAATCTTAATTAAGGGTCTTAATCGTAAATTACCGTACTGATACTGCCATAGCTTACACAATTATTATTACACAAAAGTAATTGAATTAGTGTAAATTCATACACTTCTAACATTTTACTCAGACTACGTTACAAATATCCAGTATCCGTATTCAGTATCTTGAACTATATCACTATCTTTAAAAAACAAAAAGTGACACACGACGTATCATTGTAACAGCACGTCACCGATTGAAAAAATAATACTTTTCTTAGTTATTAAAGAATATTTAGGGCTTCAAACAATTACGTTTAGTGTAAAATTGCCCAACTCTGTAATTTCCGCGTGAAAATTGTTTTGAGAGCGCGTATTAACCCCTTTTGTCGTAGCACCTCAGTTTCAGAGCATACCTCTTAAGATCTCGGAGAGTATTGGGATCCTTGGTGTCGACATTTCCAGCAAAGTCGAATTTAGGGGTCATCTGGAAAATAAGGCCAAAATGGCCTCCAAAAAGCTCGATGTGCTGAACAGAGCGAAGCGGTACTTCACCCCTGGGCAACTCCTTATGCTTTGCAAAGCTCAGGTGAGGCCCCATATGGAGTATTGCTCTCATCTTTGGGCCGGCGCACCGAAATACCAATTAGACCCATTTGACTCCATCCAGTGCTGTCATCCGCATAGCAACGTATGTCACCAATTTGCAACAGGTCGTTGATATGCAAAAGGAACAGAATTGGAGACAGCACGGAGCCTAGCGGGACGCCAGCGTTAATAGACATGGTGTCGGAGCAGCTACCATCGATAACGACTCTGATGCTCCGTCCAGTCATGAAACTGGCAACCCATTCGCATAGTCCCTCGGGTATCCCGAAAGATGGTAACTTGGAAAGCAGCGATTTGTGCCATACCCGGTCAAAAGCTTTCGCAATGTCTAGGCTTACAGCCAGAGCCTCGCCTCTACTCTCAATAGCGTCAGCCCAGCGATGTGTTAAATACGCTAAAAGATCACCAGCCGAGCGATTATAGCGAAATCCATATTGACGGTCGCTAATCAGCTGGTGATCCTCTAGGTACCCAAGGAGCTGTGTGTTTATAACACGCTCCATCACTTTGGAGAGGAGGGAGGTGATCGCTATTGGCCTGTAGTTGGCCGGGTCGGTGCGGTCACCCTTTTTAGGCAAAGGGTGTTCACCCCTTTCATGAGCTACCTTCCATGCTGACGAGAAGCTTTTTGTGGAATATGACAGCCTAAAGAGTCGCGTAAGCACCGGAGACAACTCGGGAGTGCAAAATTTGAGCACCACTGCAGGAATACCATCTGGCCCACTCGACTTTCGGATATCAAGAGATGCTAGAGCCCGCCGGACTTCACGCTGGGTGAAGCTGATTTCTGACATGGAGCTTGTGCATCTCGAGGTAGACGGTGGTGAGGCACCTCTATCGTCCAGAGTCGAGTTTGAGGCGAAGAGACTGCCCAGGAGATCGGCTTTCTCCTTCGCCTCATGGGCCAGTGAGCCATCGAGAGTCCGCAGTGGTGGAAGTGACGACTGACAGAAGTTACCCTCGGCAGCCTTAGCGAGCGACCAGAAAGCCCGACTTTCAGAAGGATGACTTGCTAGTCGATCGCCAATTCTGCGGATGTGCTCATTCCTTGCTCTGACAGTGATCCTCTTACTGCACCTCGAGGCAGCGTTAAATTTCTTCCTCAAGTCGGTGGTATTCGGATCTTCAGACACCTGCGCTTTGGCCCAGGCCCTGTATGCAGCCCGCTTATTACGGCGGGTCTCTCTGCAGGACTGATTAAACCAAGGTTGGCTCCGTCCGCCTACGGGTATCACGGAACAAGGAATATAACATTCCATGCCCTGCAACACCACGTCGGCAACGGAGTCTGCACAGGTATCCGGATCTCCCGACGAGAAACAGAGCTGTCCCCAGGAATAAGAAGCGTAAAATTCGCGCAACCCATCCCAATCTGCAGACTTGTAGTGCCAGACGTTGCGCGTTCCCTGAGAATAGGTCGGCGCGGATTGTTTAGCTGGCACAGCAGTTCGAACGATACAATGGTCTGATGATCCTAACGGAGCATCAACAACAACATTGTAGTCATTCGGCCGCGTAGTCAGCAGGAGGTCCAGTAAGGAGTGAGTATGGCTCTCGATATCAGGTATCCTCGTGGGTGAGGACACCAACTGCGAGAAACCATAGGCCAGGGCAAAGTTGTAGGCTGCTTTCCTTGCGCGGTCGGTAGTTCGGGATCCCAACCACTTTTCGTGGTGAGCGTTTAAATCACTGAGGACCACCACTTCCGCGCAAGGGAACTGCTCGAGCACACTGTCAGTCGTCTCTTGTAGACACTCAAAAAACCGAGTCGTCTCCGTATCACCGCTGTGGGACCTGTAAAGGCAAGCGTAGACTTTAGTGGAACATCCGTAGTCAATACGCGCCCAGAGAATCGACAGGTCCCCGTCTTCAAAATGGCTGAGGCGGCGGCAACAAACATCCTCCCGTACGTACATGCATACCCCAGCACGTCGCACAAAACAGTGCTCCAGTTTGTAACCGGGGTAATGAAGATATGATGTATCGGCCGGGCAGGATATCTGTGTCTCCGTCAAGAAAAGCAAGGCCGGCTTTGCCGTCTCAAGGTGGTAGTCGACGGCGTCGATGTTACTATGTATCCTTCTGATGTTGCAAAAGTCCACTTGTAGTGTGGAACTTACGGGATGGGCCGCTGAGTGAACCTTGTACATTTTCTTTTTCTTAGCCATCGAATATAAGTGTGAATAGGGAGGAAATGAAAGAGGGGACGGAGAGAGAGATGGTTGCATGTGGATCAAAGGACAAAGCACGGAACAGAGAAAAAAACAGGTTACAAAGGTTGTGTGACTTGCTGGTACGGGGTACGGAAGGGCCCCCGGTCCCCCCCGGGGGGCAGCAGTCGGGTTCCACTCCGGTCTCCTCCGGCACAACTGCTACCCCAAGGGATTTTTCGCGTGCGGCGGGGCAGCCTCCTGGGGTGGAGATTAAAGTAAGATCCCCGGGCTCGGGCCCCCAACAACCCGCAGGCGGTCAGCGGACAACCGTTTCACCGGGTCTCCCTGATCCCTGCGCCACCATGTCACGCCCATGCGCGTCTGTAATTCCCCACAACCGCTGGTCCTCCTTTCCACACGCAACAATCTCTCTCTCGGGACGGCTTCTTCCGCTCACCGCCGGAACACGATGCGGGCCTCGCGGCTAATAGAGCACCATTATGGCGGCGGACTCCGACGGAAGGGTGGGAGCTATGCCGACGGAGTAACCTTCCCACCGTAAAAAGGGAACGCCATTGCCTCATCAGTTAACAGCAGGGTGCACCACTAGCAGGTGAGGTTGGATTAGGCTCCAAAGATGGTAGATGAGCCTCCTACACCCCAACGAACTGTGGAAACGAACTGTGGAACGAACTGCCTCAAGAGGTTTTTCCATTAAGCTACACCATGGGGTTCTCCAAGAAAGCTGTGAATAGGATTTTGCAAGGTCGGCGGCGCGCCCGCATACCCCCTGGTATTGCAGGTGTCCATGGGCGGCGGTAACACTTACCATCACGTGGGACCGCTTGATCGTCCGCCCACTTTTTTATATAAAAAAAAATAACGATGAAAATATATTTGTCGTGATTTGTACCTACACCACTTAGTTATCTCAACCAACTAACTGTTCATAAGCTATGAAATCGATAATCTGTCGACGGCCTAACTATAGATATTTTTCAACTTATTGGTTTTGGCGTTATTCATTTCGTAGCATATGATATCAAATTGACACAAAATATTAACAATTTTATTAAGTAATAAAAATAGTTCGTATTAAAAGTGTAAAAAAACTATTGACTGTTCTTAAAGGACGTGACTTCGTATATAATCTTAAACATTATTGTGCCAATAAAACACCTAATATTCAGACTTTTTTAATTTCAATAAAACCCGCATACATCCCTGGTGTATATGGGCGGCGGTAAGTTACCGCAAGCGGTCCCACGTGATGGTAAGTGTTACCGCCGGTAACACTTACCATCACGTGGGACCGCTTGCTCGTCCGCCTACTTCCCTATCAAAAAAAAAGACGACCGCAGGTGCGAAAGTGTCGTTTAATGTAGAATAGTTAGTTTTAATTTTAGATGTTTTCTTAGCAAACAGAAAAGATATCAGTTGGGTGGGCGTTCCATCCCATGATGGTGAGTGGTCACCGCCGTCGCACGGAAACAATCCTCTCGGACAATTTGAACGGCTTTTTTACTCCGGTAGTGTAGGTGGTTAACGGTGTAGTGTGTATACTTGCAGGTTGTTCAATTAAGAATTTACTGTGAACACTTACTTGTGAACTCTGTGAACTTCGGGCCACGTTGCCGGCCAGCCTTCAGCGTATATCCTCATCGATGTTACAATGCAGTTGTTTGCCCACGCAATGGTGACCGTGTCGAGAACATCGTCTAAGTTCAAGTTCTCTAGGCCCCCGTGTAGCGTGTTCAGTTGATCTTTGCTACTACAGATGGCCATTTTCTCCATTATGTAGCCAGCGAGACCCGCTGGAGAGTCTGTTAGAGCAACGCCTGTAAACAAACAAATAATTGGTACTCAATTTCATAAATCTAAGTACTTGACTTTTAATTATTTCCTAAATTCTTGTAACTCGTGACGCATGTGCAAGAAATGCTTTTATACAAGAGAATCCATTTGGTTTCGTACAAATACAATTAGTGAGGCGATTTAGTTAAACATATTTTAGAATACGAATAAATTCCTTAATCCGTGACAAATAGACATTACTTTCAGTAAGCGGTAATTATTGTAGATACTTATAAATTATAATTTGTATTTCAAATTTTCAAACTGTTGGTGAGGCCATCTTCACCATGCTTTGTGTTATGAAAATGTGTGTATGTATTTTTAAAATATTTACCGATTGTGTCGGGCTTTGTTGCCTGTATGTGAAAGTAGCCGCCTTCTCTCAAAACAAATGACAACAATTTCTTCAGGGGATATGTCCTGTTTACGTTTTTAGGATCCATAATTAGGGTAGGGAAGAAAGAGCCCAACAACAGTTTGAGGCTGCTGATTGTCCTTGATGATAATGGCATGTTCGTGTGGAACCTGTAAGTCATAAAACACATTTTTAAACTGGTTTTCACTGTCATATGCCAAGTGTTGACAAAATTGAGGTACATAAAATCAGTATAATTGAACCGTATGTCAACAACGTACATCCGTATGGACGTGTCCCAACCATCTTAAAACTGTTCTGGTGTTCCTTTCAGTGGGAAGCATAAATACAGATTCCTGCCTAATATTTATGCTTCCCACTGGTGAATTTGATAGAATTAAGTTAGCTATTAATTTATTTGACTGACGTAGAGTATTGTTGTTTTATGTAGAGCGGTGATAGCCTGGAGGTATGTTCTCGACTCAAATTCGTTAGAATAAGTCAGTACTCGTATCATTGAGTACTTAAGTATGGATTTTTCAATTATTATTAACTCAACGGTGAAGGAAATTATCGTGAAGAAACCAGGATGTTTATTATGAGCATTACCCAATGCTTCCGCGTGATGGATTATACCAATTATACCGCCAAAAAATGCCTATGCCCCACACACGCTACGATACGTTATAAACGGATATAAGATTTATGTAATAGTGAAATCTTTATTTATCTATTCCAACGGGTCTTAACGCGAATGTTTACCTAGACCCGATTAAACGAAGACCCGTTTAAATAGATAAATATGTATGAAAAACGCAAATATCTCAAATGTTATAGTGAAATCCTTACCCTAATATTTCATTAGGAAATAAAGTAGACATATGTGTAGCAGTCTGCGAGCCCCAGTCGCCAGCCTGAATGTAGAATTTATCGAAGCCCAGTCTTTTCATGAGGTTTCGCATTATTATTCCTATTTGTACTGGAGTCAGACCTGGCTTGTTCGTGCCCTGAAATTAAGAATTTATTTATCTATAATTAATTTATAGAATAATATTTTAGGTTTGAAAACTATATTCTTGTTATCATCTTTAATAGGTGGCAGGTGAATCCACCGGATACCCTATATTTTTGATATTACGGTAAACATAATCTAAAACGATGTTTAGTCTCATCTCCGTTCATAATTCCATAATTGTTCGTCTTCCCCATTCTCCCAAAAGTTATTTGTATAGTTCCTCGATCAGTTTTTTGTTATTGTAAACCTAATTAGATAAAAAAAATATATTATAAATAATAAGTATATATATTAAAATTCTATATATTTATCAAACATCTGTGTTAGTAACGTCCTAAATTGTATATGTGTATCTTATACATAGAGTAATTGGACGTTCAACGTCCAATGCTACGTTATTATGATAATGATAACAATATGAACATGGAACACACCGAGGAAAAATGGCACGTGTAATGTTGTTGATTCATACTGACCGTTTTTCGCACCGACCCGAATGTAACGAAGACAAAAAGTATTTTTTACTGGCACGTGCATAAGACGATGACACTATAAAATTATAGCTCAAAACTATAATCCCCATCTATATTACACGCGTACAAATTATTTATGACGTGAAAGTATAATTGAAGTTAGAATAACATCATTTATTACAATGTGCGTATTGATCCATGTGCGGCGTTAATAATTTACCATCTGGCCGGACACTCACCTTGCCGTGACGTCAAGACATCAGTAGAAAAATACAAATATCCATTATTATCATGTCTACTTATTAACAATATCCTTGGGATCTTAAACAAAGGTGATTGACACCGCTTACCTCGGAAAATCCGAAACCGGGCAAATCTGCGGCGACGACCTCAAAAACGAAGTCATAACCATTTTTTTGTCTCGTGTACATAGGAATAACCTTATCAAACTCTTTGGAAGAGCTTGGCCAACCGTGTAGTAACAGCAAAGGCAGGACTTTTACTCCAGACCTAACAATTGGCGTCACTTTAATAAAGTGTATGTCCAGTCCTTGAATTCTCGTCTTGTAGTGAGGGAATCTGTTTAGAAGCTCGGCCCTCCGTTTGAAGTTGTAATTCTCCAGCCAGTACACTAATACTTTCTCTAAATACATTGTATTTATACCATATTCGGACTGTATACCCTCTAGTGGTTTAGTAAATGGCCGCCTGTTCCTCAACCTTTGTTTTAGGTCTGTGATCATCTGAAAATGTTTGTTACAATTTTTACATTTTTATAATTAGATCTAAATTAATTGTTTTATGCCAGAAAACTTTAGAACGTATATTCTACATATGAATATTGTATTTATCAATAAAAATACGCTTCTATAGTTATTTTTATATTGACGCAAGTAAATTTTTTTCATATTAAGAAGGCCCCACTCGAGCATACATATGCGGATAGCCTATAATTCGTAGTGATATCTTCTTAATAGGTATATCTAAGTAGCCGTAACTATGTATTTTGAAAATCAATGTATTATAAATTATAAATTGGCATTGGCTTAGGCAACTTATGTCAGAAGTGATGTTTGTCCAATACGTAATTACTTCCAAGCAACGCCAAACGACCAATAAATTTGTCCAAAATGAAATCCAATGTGAGTCATATGATGTTAAATGTTGCTTATCTTTTGTGATAGATAACATTATAGATTGTATCAAATCATTAAGGGTGTAGATCGTGAAAATCACCGAAAAGAGTGTTACGATTTTTCATATTTAACCTATTTACATATGATTGATATCAATGATAATTTGTATATATTACAATCAAAGACCAATAAGTATGTTCATGCTTATATTAAACTCTTAAACCTAATAGTTGTTATATAATAAACGTCAACAAACGCACAAAATTGAGTAAAAATGCAAAAACATGACTTCGTATTTTTCAGATTTAACCCCATAAATCAACACAAATTGATAAAAAGAAACACTTTTTGAACACTGAAGAAACCAATAAGTATAGCTGTATACTTCTTTTTATACCTTTACAAACAAAGACTTCCTCTTTTAAAGCCCTAAAATCTAGATATATTTTAAGGTAAATTTTTCATACACAAATGTATGGGATAAAACGTTCGTTTCATTCGTGCAATCTCGGTGGTCTGCAGCGGCAGTTCCTTTCTGTAAGTGAACGCGACACCACGCTTGTCGGCTGCAGACAGCAGAATTACGTGTTGTGAATTTGTGTTTTTTGTAAAAAACTGTAAGTATAACATTTTTATAATTAATTTATTTTCAGTTAGTAGAAAGTATCGATATAATGAATGTCTGAAAGAAAACCATGATGGAACTAGATATAAATCGTAAAAAATACAATATCTACACTAATAGGTATTATAAAGAGGAAAGATTTGGATTTTTGTATGTAACGAATAAACTCAAAAAGTACTGGACTGATTTTAATAATTCTTTTATCATTCGAAAGCTACATTATCACTGAGTAACATAGGCTATTTTTTTCGCAGGACTGATTGAATTTGAGTGGCATGCCAGGGAAAAGAAAGTTTTGTACGCATTATAAAAATATGAAAGCCAAAAGATCTCGGAATAAAATGTAAGTTCCTCCCTACTTATTTATTATCGCATTTGAACAGGGTACATTACAAAGCTAATACAATATGTCATATGATTTAGATCGCCCGATTCAGACATATACCTACAATAACATGTAAATATTGGTTTGTATTATCTATATCTATACTGATAAATAAAATTGAAGTATCTGTATGTAATATCAAAATAATAGGATTTAAAAAAAAAAAAAGGCGATACGGAGTTCGCCGGGTCGGCTAGTATTGTCTAAATATCAAATTGTGGAAGTAGGTAGGCGACAGCGCAACTTTGTCGACATACCTATACCGCCAAACAGACGCGAGGCGCCTAGCGTCTGGCTTAGGGTTGTACAAAATAAATAAAAAGTGGATAATATTGATGAATAATATTTCCAGTATTGAAAATAAAGAAAACCTTGGGGCCGAGACTCTGAGCAACAATGCTACGCGCTGTATAGAGGTAAGTTGTTATACGTAATTCTTGTAGACTTGTTACATAAATAAACAAACTACTTAGTTAGTGATGGGCGAAGACAAAATCTCAATACCTACCTATAGATTTTTCTTGCAATATTTATTATTTTCATCGAGAGACAAACACCTTAGTACCGAAATACTTCTCAATTACTTTCTCAAAAGAAAATTTACGTTCAAATAGGTGACGTCATAAAAAAACAATACCTAATGCGTAAAGAAATTATAATTTCTATTCATCAGGAACCTAATATTGTATTAATTCTTTTGCATTTTTTTAAATTTTTAATTATTTTTTATAAAAAAAATCAAGCCATTATCTTTCTTTACAGGAACTAGTTATTGAAAACGACCAAGAGGGAAAGGTGGATGAAATGGAAGTTGGGCGTAGAGTTGTAGACGTTTCTTTTTTTTTTAAAGCTCTTCAGGCCATAGGGGACCACGGTCCAATGGATTGTAAGTTAAGTTACCTCAGTATAATAGGTGAAGTAAAAGTTGGTCTGGACTCAAAACTCATCATGAAATGTAGTATGTGTAGTATGAAATTTACTGTGTGTTTGATTGAAAAGAAAGAAGATAGAATGGAAGTGAATCATCAAATTGTATCTGGTATCATATCATCTGGTGGGAGCTACTATCAGTTAAAAACATTAACTGCCGCAGTAGCCCTACCAATCATGTCACCTTCATTATACAATGAAATTAATAATACGGTTTGCGATTGGTGGGAAAAGACAGCAGCACATTCCATGGCAGAAGCTGTCAAGGAAGAAGCGGAGTACGCAGTGTCTATAGGTAGTGTTGATAAAAATGGTACACCATTAATATCTGTTGCTGTTGACGGTTGTTGGAGCAAGAGATCTTATGGTAAGAATTTTTCCACCTTGTCCGGCGCAGCTGCGATAATTGGCATTAAAACTAATAAAGTATTGTTTTTTGGAGTTAAAAATAAATACTGCGTAGTTTGTGCACGAGCCGCAAAGAACGACAGTCAGCCCTCGGAACACCGTTGTTTCAAGAATTATTCGGGATCATCTACCGGTATGGAATCGACCATAATAGTTGAGGGGTTTAAACGTTCCATTGTTGATCACGGTGTAATTTATAATAAATTTGTAGCAGACGGCGATTCCAGTACTTATAAAAAAATATTAGATTCGCGACCGTACGGTAATTTAACAGTAGAGAAAATTGAATGCAAAAATCATCTTTTACGAAACTACTGCAATAGCTTGGAGAAACTGTCGAAAGACACTAAGTATCCTTGCGAATTGCGGAAATTCCTAAAAGAAAGGTATTTGCGTTTAAGAACGGGTGTAAAATGCGCTATTAAATATTGGGGCGATCAAAATCAGTCACTCGAAGAAAAAATAAAAAATCTTAGTGAAGATATCCTAAATGGTCCACAACACGTATTTGGTAATCACCAATATTGCAAGGAGTATTTCTGTAGACCTGATACTCGTCGAATAGAACCTGTTGGGTTGCTTCCAGCAATTGTTGGATGCGGATTAATGGACGCGGTACACATTTTAAGTAAAAGACTGTCATATCATTCTAGAAGTTTAATTCATAATTGTACAAGTAATATAGTTGAAAGTTTTAACGCAGTGATTGCCAAATTAGTAGGGGGTAAGCGTGTAAATTATTCTTCCCGTGGTTCTTATGCGGGCCGATGCGCAGCTGCTGTTGTGTCTTTTAATACAGGATCGATTCATAGTAAAACTCATGAAGTAATATTTAAATCTAGTCCTAATCCTTTGATCGCGAAAGTGGAAAATTGTAATCGTAGAATCCGTTTAATTGCTAAACCTAAATTAAGATTGAAAAAGAGCCACAGCGCTGTATCGAAAGACGCTCACTATGGACCAAACTGCGAAAAACCTGATCTGAGTCCAGAATTATATGAGAAAGCCAAGTCATCTTTTTTAGCCGATTTAAAGTTGTCTTGTGCTGAAAGAGAGGAGCTTGAAAGGTCGACCCATTTGCAAAGAAGTAGTTCTGAGTGGATGAGTGAGTACAAGGAGAAAATTACTAACCTCATCATCGTTCGGGGAAGTTTGTAAAAAACGAGAGAGCACAAGTTGTGCTGTTCTTGTTCGTAAAATCGTTTATGGTAGTAATATCTCCAGTTTGCCTGCTGTACGGTACGGTATCGAAAACGAAGAAACCGCAATTAAACAGTTAGAAATTCAAGAGAATATTAGTATACAAGGTTGCGGTTTGTTCGTCGACGATCAATATGAATTTCTTGGTACTACACCAGATGGCATTTATGCAAACGGTTTAATTGAAATTAAGTGCCCACATTCTTTAGCTGGCATGACTCTTGATGAAGCAATGGCCAAACATACCTTTTGGGTTAAGGACAAGGCTTCCAAGGGTTATGTCATAAATAAAAATCATAACTGGTATTTCCAAATTCAGGGACAGGTACATATTACTAAAAGAAACGTTTGCATGCTTGGCATCTGGTTTGGTGCTACTGTACCTATGAAAGTTTATATTATAGAAAAGGACGACAAATTTTGGGAGGAGAAAATGGAGATGAAATTAGTTAGGTTTTATTACGATTGCCTACTTCCAGAATTAGTTGATCCTCGGCAGTCACGAAGCATGCCCATTCGTGACGCGCCCAGTATCATAGAGGCTATGAAAGAGAGGAAAGAAAGAGCTTTACGTGTTATGAAAGAGAAGAACGCCTAATGATTTTGAAAGATACAGGTAACTTAACTACCCAGCCAGTCGATTCACGTAAACACGCCAGTCCAAAAGTCGTTTTAACTTAGGAACTTAGAAATCGCCTTTTGTTTTTCTGTTTTAAACGCACTTACTTATCTAGTCTTGGATTGTCATAAATCTTCCAATAGCTCAATTACTATACAATTTCTGAGTTACCTGGTGTAAAGAATCATAAAAATTGGTTCAAAAATACAGCGAATTGAGAATTCTCCTTTTTTTAAGTCGGTTAAAAGGGCTAAATTTGCAAAAAACGAAGTGACGTCACTGCGCTACGGTTTTTATTACTTACGTGAATCGGGCAGCTGGTAACGTTTTCATTCTGATAGGTTTTGTGATAGCCATTGATTTTATCATCAAATTAGCAGAAATCAGAACTTGATCCGTAATCGAATGAAAAACCATTAGAATTTTGAACTCATATTTCGTTATTGTTTAATTACATACTTTTAATTAGTATATTAATAATTTACAAACTTCTGTTAAAATTAGTAAATAAATGAATTATTTACTAATTTTTGTACAACCCTAGCACGCTTTTGAGATAGCGAGTAATGGCGACTCATATTTGTTATTGTGTAGTAAATAAATCATTTTTATACTTGTGTTTCATTTATTGACATTTTTTTTTAAAACCCTAGGATTTTTTTTAGATATCGACGAGGTGATCGTAAACAAAAAGTAAGTATTTGAGTTTACGCAATAGGCACATTTCCTTGCGTAGAGATAAACACACTTCCTACTGAATTTGCAATTATTTTATTGAATGAATATTTTACGAATTAGAATAAATTTTGGTAGTGAAATTACAAATAAATAAATAGTTGGAATTTTAGGTAAGTAGAATACAAAAATGTCAGATGTCAAATGATAGAAAAACATAAAAATTGTGTCTCAACTACTCTTATTAATCTATTAAAAAGAATCAACAGCTAGTTTCCAAAAATTCAACGTTATTGTTATGCTGTAAATATTCAAGTTCAATAACAATTTCTCAACGTGGAACGTTTGTTGCAAAACATTTTGAAAATCGCGCTCTCTAGGTCATTCATCCGCCCCGTCGGATGTTACATTAAACTTTGGCGCTGCGGTCGCTCGAAATCGAGATCTCAGGCCAACAATCTACACCCTTAACCTCTAATTCAGTAACTAATCAAGTAATCAGTAACTACATACATATATTTATAATACAAGAAATTTAAGCGGTGTATTTTGAAGATAATTTTATGAAAAACATTGAATATGAAAACGTTCGTGTCACCAAATACCATAATATGCATTAACTTAGTTGCCGAAACCTCTACACAATTGACAATCTTTTTTGTCTATTTGATAGTGCTAACATCAGAACTATAAGACTAACTTCTTACGATTTTCGCCTTTGTGCTAAGAGATTTTTCCCGAAATGTGATTTTACTAACATCAGTAGTTTTGTATATATTTCAGATGTTATAAGTTATAACAAGACATTGATAAAAAATTGTGATATCTTAAAGTCATTATTTTAGCGATTGAAGCCGTATACAAAGGCTAGTATTTAAAATGTTTTATTGCATAATATTCGTAGCTTTTCTTTAGTAACTGTAATTAAACAAAGTATTTCATTGTCTATTGTGTAATCTAGTATTTTACTTCATAGCCTAAAGATTAAATTGTCAGATCGATTTATAGTGGAGTGTAGATCGATTTATTTATTAATGAACATAATTACTCCAAATATTTTTCTTTTATCTTTAGAGACATCACTACTAATAAAGTTAGATACATTTGAGGAACTGGTATGATTTTATTATTCATTCATTCGATAGGGTATGTATTCCGAATGGTTTAGTGTACTTTTTATCAAAATCGTTTCAGTGTTTATTATAATAATTATTGTTATTGTAAGATTTGATGGACATCAACCGAGCAGAAAATAATAACAAATTAAAAATAAAAGTTATTACCGTATCGTTAAAATCAACGTTGAATGGTCTAATGGAGGTATCTTGTAACCTTGGCTTTAAACCTATGCCCCACCATCTGTCGAGGTTGATTTCTGGCGGACTCGGTACCTGATGCACCACGTAGGTGATGAATAACCCGGTACCCAAGGCGATCACGGCGACGAAAATAGATACTAATTTGTACATCTGAAAATGATAATAATCATAAATAAATGATGATACCTACAAAGAAAAACTGATGATTTTTTTCCGAATGACGTCAATTGGTGCTTGTGTATGTTTGTGTGCAACTCAAAATGTAACTGACTTTGATGAAATCCTAACTATCTATTTATTATTTAAAATATTATGATATATGTCATAAACCAAAACAGTCGTATGTGGGCGAAGTGGTTTGGTAAAACTAGTAAATGACCTGTTTTAAAATCTGCACATGCTCTGAACCTGGTTCTGTAAGACGATATTACATTCCATTTTAAATGTGAAGATGTTATGTATAAATAAATACTTTGGTATTTGTAAGGGCGGATGGAGGTAGTTCACTCGTTAAACATTAATACTTAAACGTTAAAATTTTACTCAAACGTAAATTGTGTTTGTTCCTACATCCGAAGAATTTTGTTAACGGTTTACTCCTTCACAGATTATTGTTATCGTATGACATGTATGATTCATTCAGAAGCCGAAATCAAGCTAAAGTGTTTTGTAATGTTGTGTCTACTTATAAATACCCGTATATGTAAATCGGAATGATATTGTACAATATAAGCAAGCAATGCAATGCAACCAACCCTTTCAGTACCCACTGCTGGACATGGGCCTCCACATGCACATTGTCTTATGTATTAGGGATGTATGGCCTTAAAATGCCACGCTGGCTAAGTGCGTTGGCGAGTGGTGTAGTTCCTCGGGGCTTGTGGTAGCCGCTTTGTTATCCCTATTATCCCGATATACTCTCATAAGCTATTTATTACAAGTACAAACATGTAATTTAATTTTAAAATATTTAAGTATTTAGTTTCCAGGATAAAACCATAACAATGGTTAACTTTAACATTTAGTTATATTAAATGGTTGTGTGTGTATCCGTGAAAAAACAATGTGATAATAATGCGTAATAAAAAAATGCAAATTAGGCATTAGTATTAACCATAATATTTATAAAAAATGATGATAATACAGGTAATAGGGTTACAGGTTTCATAGGTTGCAGGTAATAGAGAAAATTCTTAACGATTGTAGTCTGTTGCCTTCATAGTTAAATAAAAAATATGTCCATATTCAATGATAATTGGTTATTTTGCTAGGCAACTACGTCCTTGAACCATTGCAAAAATATTTTTATGAATTTTACCGTACCGTTAATTTTACCGTGAACAGACATTTTTTATAAACAATACAAACAATTTGTAGAAATATTGTAGTGATCCAAATTTTAACTAAAAATTCACTTGTATACCAGAGGACTACTCCGGTTTTGCCTGGCGTGACAGCATAATGAAACGTACCCTATGTCCATAGGAAAGGTATACACTAATTCTGTGGTGAAAGAATGTTTAAAACCTCCTGGAAATCTCTTATGTATCTCACGTTTTCTTTCTTTAATACGTACTAAGATATACTTATAAAACACTTCTTATATTTAGACAATTGAAACATATTTTAAACAATTAACCTTTAAACATTAATCAGCATTTAATTATACATTTTTAAACAATTCGTTATTACACTTCCACTCAAATCCACGAATAAGTACAATCAAAGCGAAGTTTAAAATAATCGAAATATAGGAGACTTAGCAAAATCGTTGACGATAAAAAATGTACATATTTGAAACTGACACGTATTTCGCAAGTTCATTTACATATAACTAATTTTGCGCATACGCACCTGACGTAGTATATAATATAAACAATCCATTGTAGTGAATGAACACAAGAAGAAAAGAGTAGTTTATTTTACTGGTTCGATTAATTTATTCACGAGGTCTTTTAACAGCCAGCTTATTTATTATAATAATTCAGTACACCCCAAAACGAGGGTACAATTTTTCTAATAAAAAAAGTTAAAGGTACCTGCATGTCCGTTAAGACCATTAGAAACAAAATATAACTTGATACGTAAGATCCCGTCATTTAAAAAAAAATATGTATATTAAACCGACAGTAACCGTCAATCTGATATTTCTTAAAAAGTAGGTCGTTTATTTTATCACTGTGAACATACTTTCACTTACTTTGCGTAACATATTTTTTGCCCTTACAAAATGCGAATTGTGTTGATTAATGAGCACTATTTTATTATTTTTTGAAACATTGAAGCACACATTAGTAACTGATTGTAAAAATACCTTGTTTTGTTGAGATAAGACGGCGAAAAAAATACTTTAAGACACGTTACCTAAAAAACATAATTTTAGAAAATATTACGAAGCAATATTGTTAATTTGTTTACTTCACGTTCCACTTTTAACTTAGAAACAGAAGCACGTGCGCGTGCGCTGGCGCCGGTCCGCCGAAATCGACAGATGATTCGCGTATCGCTCGTAGGCTGTCACAAACATTCCGGCCTCGACCTTGCTACTGCCGGTACTACACGAAAAGCGAAGATAGCTTTAACAATTCATTATAGATTTTTTTATAGTAACAAGGCGGTAGACGACTATCCAGTTCACCTGGTGATATGGTAAGAGAATACCGTCAGAATGACAATTGGCATGCCCCCGCATGCGCGTACCAACCTTTGGAGATTTAGATGCGATGGGATGGGCTTTGGCATATTTGGTATAGGACAAAGACATCATCAACTAAACGTTTTTGTATAGTATACTTAATTCATCATAAACAGATTGGATATTCGCGGAACATCTACCATAATAGGTATAATAATAATTGGGACCAATGATGAATCATGGCGTAAAACGCCCTGTTTATATAATAAATAAGACCCTTTATTTTGCAGTGATGCGTTATGTGCTCATAAAGAATGATGTAAAACAGGGTTGTCAACAAGTCGAATATTTTATATAAAAGAATATCTTAACTGTGAACTTTAAGTGGATATTAAACCTAACATTTAAGAGACGCATACTCAATTTTTACGTAACACCCGCTAACAAACAACTTCTTCGAATCATAAGAAAGCCTACTAATATAATTATATTATTACATTTTTATCTGGGCTGAAAATATCAACCGGAATACTTTGTAAAGTTTGCATACCTTCATTTTAATTTCCTTGTTTACCCAATTAGTAGGACTTTGGCCTCAAACCACTGTTTTCTCTTCATCCGTCACGGCAGAGTAGTCTAATCTCAATAATTACGACTAGAATAGAAAATATCATAGATACAAGTTTCAAATATTTTCTTTTTTTTCCATCCGTATGGAGTAGCAAATCAATCGGTTTCAATCGCTAGAACAGGGTTTTCTTTATTAAAGCCCTGCTTGTCGGAATTAAATGCTAATTAATTCTTCTCGCGATTCGCTAAATGTACATTTTTATAAAAGTATACAAATAAATTTGTGAATATATAAACGTATTTGTCGGATTATCATATGATTTTACGTAGGTAATTTTTGAATTATTTGACGTAGGTAGACTTGTTTTGTATACACTTAGTGAACTATTGAATGGAATTTAATACGGATTCCACTATTGTACAGCTATTTTTTCAGAAATTATGTATGATATATGGTAAAAGCGATTACGCCTTTACCACACTGATCATTAAGGAAAACCCCGACCTTTGGGCAGTTCTTTGAAGCGTCGAAACAAAAGGATGAGACAATAGGTCATTAGGTTCAGTATAGTGAGCTATTTTTAAATATATATATTATAGACTCCCAAAAGTCGTAGATCAAAGTTTATCTTTTATTTATAGTCTAGATACTACTTCCACCTTGAATTTTACGTTTTTATGCAACAGTACTAAAGAACATTTATTTTCTTTAGTACATTAAATAAATTCTTTCATTTTGGACATTGTTCACATCACATTGCTGTAACTATCTGGTCGAAATCAAAGAAGGTTCCCTGGGCTATTAATAAAGAGAAAGTGGTGACGTTCACAGAGTAAAATCTGCGGTATCACATACACAAATATATAAAAATTACATAACACATTTTTGGAGCGAAAAGCGTGTTGCGTGTATGCATATAAAAATGTACCTATGCACGATTTTTATACTTATAAATTATACCTACAGTCAGTAATCTGTGGTTAGTATAAAATGCGCTGTTACATTTGCATCTTTGATCTTTGGCGTTATGCAAGCAAGCGTCCAGTTTTACATTAAAACTGATTCACAACATTGACTGTTCTTGCTTCAATGATTCTTGCTTTAAGCTATTTTATTGTTCATATTTGTAGTGTTCGATATCGTTTAGGCACTACTATCATCTACACTTACTATTACTACTATACTTCTCTACTGTACTTAATTAAACTTTCTAAGTACATTATTACAGTATCGTATGTTCTTACTATAAAAAAATGTTTACTAAAGATCACATTAATTTAGTCCTGTTCAAAGTGACATAATTATTGAAATGCTTTGATGGTTGTGAATTGAGATCCTGAATTGTCTTTATTCTCGTTTCATCGCTTCTCGAATAAATACTTGGTTTGGAAAGAGTGGACAAGCATTATGATGTTTTACAGCTTATTGACAACAATCTAAATGATCATACATATATGAAATTTCATTAATTAAGGTGTCTCATATTACCATAAGCGCCGGATTTAATTTAGAAAAAAAATAAAGTCATTGTTTCTCCGCTTGTGTGACATGTGGCACCGTTCTGTTGGAGCCACAGTTGATCGAGGTCTATATCTTCCAATTGGTACCAAAATAACTTCTGTAACATATTCCAATACCTCTCTATGCCTAGCTAAATACCGATACCTAAAAAAACGCCACACCAAACTGTACTCTTTGAGGATGCATCCGTTTTTCACGAATCTCATGAAGATTCTTCAAGCCCCAGATACGACAATTTTGCTTATTGGCGAATCCGTCAAGGTGGAAATGGCCCTCGTCACTAAAGATGATATTTTTCGCCAAAACAATTGTCCACTTCATACTTCTCTAAAATTCATACTACGTTGCTCTTTTGTGTAGCGTTCCATGTTGCCTAATTGCAACTGTTATATGTGATATCAATAAACAAACCAGAGTTGCCAACCGCCAAACAAAAAAATGGCGCAAAATTTTAAATCCGGCGCTCAATGTGCAACACCCTATCAGGGGCGCCCACCCTGTGGGTGCTCGAGGGCTCCAGCACCCACGAGAAGTAAATAGTGGGTGCGGAGCACCCATGACCGCATCAAAAATTATCAGGAATCTGCTTTAAACGATACCCCTACTACGTCAGCCGCTGCGCGGCAACGTCTAATTTATTGTTAATGAAATTGTTTGACGCGTCAATCACAAAACAATTTTTTTTCTCCTTCGTTCATGATAAAATACTAGATTTTTTTTTTTGTAATATTGCAAGAAATAACACATAAATAGGTAAGCATTTTAAAAATATAACGTTTATTCGAAATAGTCACCCAACTTTCCAACTTGTGGCCAGTTTTCGTTTGAAACAGGCACCCTTTCCATGGGAAAATTGGTAAACTGTCACCTTTATGAAATATTTTAGGGATTCTATATTATCATGGCGATTAGAGCATGCCGTGCTCTCTAAAACGGACCATATATCATAATCGAGCGGATTAAGATCGGGACTAGATGACGGCCAGTCTTCAGCTCTAATGAAGTCGGGAATATTCCTTTCTAGCCACGCCTGTTTTAAGTGAGCCCTATGACCTGGTGCTGAGTTTTGCTGAAAGGACCATTCTTGGTTATGGAACACGGTGTTGTTAAGAGGCTTTACGACCTTCTCAAAATCTTATCTTGTATACAAGAGGCTCGTATCTTGATACACTTGAACCTTGAATTAATTTTGATAAAAAGTTAACACTTTAAAAAATGACTTTATAATCTTCATCAAACGTCGCTACAATACTAAACGGACTGAGACGACGATAGAGAACAATAAAGGCTTTGCTCAGCCTCTTGGACGCAGTCATTTGGCTATGATTAAAATCGATAGTGGTCAAACTCTCTCTTCGAGACCAGAGATCTTCGCAGAAGTTTAATAGAAAACTACGCCGGACACGCACCTCCGGACCCCACCTACGCACGTTCTCCTCGTGGGATGTAGGCGCCTACAGCCCACGAGGAGAACGATTGCCGTGCAAAGTTAACCCGCCACTACACCGAAGATATCCCGGACTTCAACCTGGGTGAGATTAGTATTGCCCTCGGTCAACTGAAGAACGGCAAAATCGCCGGTGGAGACGGTATAACATCAGAGGAGAAAGCTGGAGGAGCTCCCGTCTTACAAGAGCTGCAACACCTCTTTAACACCATCTTACACGGTGGCATTAACACCAGATCGTGGAGTAGGAGTGTGGTAGTCCTGTTCTTCAAGAAAGGAAACGAGGTCTTATTGAAGAACTATGGACCTAATTCTCTACTGAGCCACGTATATAAGCTGTTCTCGAGGGTAATCACGAATCGTTTCGCCCGGAGGTTTGAAGAGTTCCAGCCGCCGGAGAAGGCTGCGTTTCAAAAGGCTACACCACCGTAGACCACATTCACACACCGTTGCAGATTATATAGTAGATTGAAGAATATAATCAACCTTTACGTCTTGCCTTTGTGGACTATGAGAAAGCCTTCGACGCTATTGAGACCTGGGCTGTTCTGGAATCTTTATAGCGGTGCCAAGTCGAGCTAGGCAATATATCGAGGTGCTGAGATGTCTGTATAACACTGTGAGTATGACGGTCCCAATTCAAGACCAGCAGACCAGGCCGATCCAGCTGCGTCGAGGAGTGAGACAGGGAGATGTAATATCTCCGAAACTAATTACAAACGCACTGGAAGATGCATTTAGGATGCTGGACTGGAAAGGACGTGGAATCAATGTGAATGGTGAGTACATCTCGCATCTTCGTTTCGCCGATGACATAGTCATTATGGCAGAATCGCAGGAAGATTTAAGTTGGATGCTAAACGACTTTAACGCAACATCACGAAGCGTGTCTCGGAATGAACTTAGAGAAAACAAAAATAATGTTCAATGAACATGTTCTTCCGGGACTGATAGACGTCGAAGGCGTGATACTTGAAGTTGGTGACCATTATGTTTACCATGAGCAAACAATCCACCTAGGCAAGTCCAAGTTCAGCAAGGAGGTCGATAGACGCATTCAACTTGGCTGGGGAAATGCGTTTCAGCATTTGGGAAAATGCGTCGACTCTTCTCGTCGCCTATACCACAATGCTTGAAGATGAAAGTCTTCAATCAGTGCGTCCTGCTGGTTATGCCGTATGGTGCCGAAACGTGCCCCCTAACGGTAGGCCTGATCCATAAATTTAAGGTCACTCCGCTAGCTGTGGAGAGGGCTATGCTCGGAGTTTCTTTGCGGGGTAAGATTCGAAAGGAAGACATTCGCCAAAGAACGGCCCTCCGGCCACTCGCCGCGAAGACATTCGCCCTCCGGCCAGGTGGACCGACGACTTAAAAAAATTCGCCGGTGGCGGTTGGCGGAGGCATATATCCAACAGTGGAGAGACATAGGCTGATGGTATGTTATGGTATGGTAAAAGCTTCGTACACACTAGGACCGTCACGATACATGTCGCGGGACTTGAATCCGTGCAACCTGTACTCAGGCACATTGCGGATCATTATGATAATTTATCAGCATACGAATGTGTTGCTCAACATGCTGTAACTTATTTCGATAGTCGATACAAATGTGGCTGGTGTAAACAACGCTGAACACAAATCATGCGACATATTTTATAGCGCGACTTGTACACTGGTGTTTACGTTTACGAAGCTAATATTGCGCCGGTGGAGCGCTACCAGTGAAGCTTTAAAAAGGTCAATTGCCGGAATGGTTAAGACACGAGTGTCTCTTTGTTTATAGAGTGATAGAGATGGTTAATATTCAAAGTACACTTTGTTTACAGATACGGCCGACTTTCCTCATCGGCATCCAGCTCTCCACTGAAGAGATACTGAGTGGTAAAATATCAGAGAAAAACTGGGCAGCGATAAAGAAGCGATACGACGATGGTGATGGATCCATTGAAGAGGAGCCCGAAGACTGCGTGCAAGCAGCAATGCAGTGCTATGTGCGTGCGCAAGCAGTTCCCAACAAAGTAAGTAAATGATATAGAAACTTACTCGTTTATAATTTACCCTTCTTATGGATCCGACAAAGGTTGACTCGGTGAGAATCCCATAGGGCATTAAATCTGCCTTTTGTACATTTTGTCTTTATAAATTTTAAATAAATATATAAATGATCTAGTAAAAGTTATAATTAAATGGGACAGGGATAGGTTGGGCCAGGGGAGTAGTGGAGAATCAAATGGTATAAATAATTAATAAATAATTAAGCAAATGTTAAAAAAATGCAAAGTAACCAAAAATGCATATAATGTTTATTTCTATTAACTTAGGATTGTGAGCAGAAACCATGGTTTCAATCTTTTGAACAATAACGGTTACACTATATACAACGTGTCACAGAAGCAACGCAATTCCTGAAACAGGTCAACTAATTTAAAATATATAAGCCTAAGGCGCAAAACACATAGAAATGGCGTCTGGCGCTGGCGTGGCTCGGGCGTGGTGCAGACATGGCATGGATGCCATGTCTGCACCACGCCCGAGCCACGCCGTTCCAGTATGTTTTAAATCGCGTTGCTTCCATATATTTTGTATGAAATGAGAATGAATGGCAAGACGTCCGAGCCAGACGCCGTTTCTGTGTGTTTTGCGCTTAAGGAAGAATAAAATTATTGTAGGGAATAGATCATAAGTTACAAATCTTACAAACGTGTAAAATTTTAGTTTTCTATCAAAAACTTCCGTAGTGCTCATTAAGTCATTACTACTCATTACTTAGTACAGGGTAGGATTCGGGCGCCCAAACACCGCGGGGCGCCGCGCTCGGTAATTGCAATGAGTGTATTTAATTTTGTTTTGCGTAATTACACGTAGAATGAAATATATACTAGAAATGAACAATGAGTTAAGATAAAAAAAAACTATTGTATAAACTGGTAGAATCGATTCTAGCCTCGATACTGAACAGGCTATTTGCAGATTTTGGGTTATTTCAATGACCCGTTGTATAATTATTCGTGATGTTATGATAATTATGTTTAGTACTATACTGGTAATCTATTATTAGGAATATTTAATTGTTTTTAAAAATATTGGATCCAAAGTTTCCTTTGCGAGTGACGTGTTCAAGACATATTTTATTATGATTTTTTATGTTAATGTGTTCCTTGCTAGTAATATTTATAACTGGTTTTACGCAGCCTTGGTTTCTGTTACTCTATTTAGTTGATTCTAATTTTCTATTATATTCTTAATGTGACGCATAGAAATGTATGTTCAGTGATCATGAAAAACAAGATACATCCACATAAATAAATTAATAAATGGCTACATTTATTAATTTATTCATTGTATACAATACAGTCTCTAGAAAATACATAACTATAACTAAGCTTATGACACTATATTGGAATTATTCTATTGACAAACAAGTTGTGTATACAACATGTTTAGATATTTTGTGGTAAACACTTATATAAAAAATCAGCATGTAATTTATTTAGGAAATTAAAAAAAATATAATTTATTTAATTGAGATAGATAAAAGATCAGGAATTATAAGTTCTAGAGAGCTCAATATACTTCTTCTAAATGTACTCTAAATGTACTAACTGTAATGTAATAATAATGAATATTATTATTGGCATTACCATTCTTTGTAACCCATCATCATTTACTTCATTGCTTTTAGTCATTAATAGTCATTATATACACTCCTATGTCATTACTCGTTATCCTCAGGTTAGATTTTTACAAAAGAAAGTTTTTCTTGTAAAATATCCGTTTATTTTTAGTGCCTTAAGCATGTAGTGCATCCAAATTGTCAGTGGAATAGATTTTTACCAAAAAAAGCCTCGAATAAGTAAAATATCGAGAAATCGCAAAATCCTTAACAGAAAAAAGCAATCCCACCTACATTACGTATTATCCTGTATTACAGAGAATGTGAAGACTAATTGAAGTCGATCGTTAACATTGTCAATGAAAACCTAAACAAAAGAAGGGGTTTGTCTATTTTATATAGATATCATAATATAAAAAAATATATTCAATACAAGATAACATTAAGCACTATCTATTATCTTGTATCAGTAAACGATGAATTTATTTACACACAATAGCTACATCTATAATCAGGAAGCATATCGGATAACACGATTAGATATTACAAATTTTGTAGAATTAATCAAAAACGTGATTGATCTTTTATAGTTTGTTGACTCATAAACCCAGTAAAATTCGTCATCGCTTAACCATGAATAGCACGTGTAATGTGGCGTTTCGTTATATTTTTTACAAGGGCAGTGAACCGTTATCGTTCTACTACTATTAGATATAATCGTTTAGCCTATTCGCTTCCACGTGTTTGGCATTACACCGCGGTCGACTAATTACGATTTTTTGTGCACACATTGAAAATTGACCTGAATCATTTATATCTATTAATAATATATATTACTCCTATACTAGCAACCGCCTGGGAATACGTTTGCGTTAGCGAATATTAGACTGTAAAAACATATTTTGTTTAGTAGACACCTTTGTTTTGCCAAATCGGTTCAGTAGTATGTGATTATTGAGATCAAGGAAACAAACAACTTTAAAGTCGCCGGTAGTGACTGGGACGTGAAGAGCGGAAAAGCAAATTTGCCGATTGCGGGGCGCCCCTCCCCGCCCCTCCCCGCCCAGCAGTGGAGAGACACGAAGACCGATGATTTTACAACAAACAAATAATATAACTATGTAATAATATAAATGGCTATATGTAATATTAGTAGTGATGTTAACTGTTATATTATCACTACTTTAACATCTTAACTAGGTATTCAATGGTCTATTCTTACGATCAAAAGGATATGACTTGGATAATTTTCTTGGATATAACTCCACAAACCAGTTTAATTTTGTTATTATTGATTGGTATATATCTCTTAGTTTATAATAAATGTTAATAAATATAATTCTAGATATGTAGTAAAAATAAAACTACCGGCCGAAATTCTTCCTACTCGTGGCACGCACTTTAGCAATACCTACGATCTAACTACCTACGAGTAGTTACTCTTTGTACTGGCATATCTCCCGCCCAAAGGTAGCATGGAAGAGGTCGCTTTAGTGATAAGCTCACCGTTTTCATACTTACGTATTCAAACTGTTGTTTGTTATTTTTATTGTAGCTACCTTTTTATTACGACATAAAGTGTATCCACTTACATACATTTAAAATAATCTGTTTCATTTCAGACTATAGCAGACTGTGTGGAAGCACTCATCGGCACATATCTTTTAAGCGGCGGCATTTTAGCGGCCGTGAAGATCTGTGAATGGATGAAAATTCTACCACCTAAGGTAATTAATTAGTAATTACAAATAAACAAGCAATATACAACGTGCCACTGAAATTCCACAACACGAATATATGTGAAAATCTTAAAAGTTAAAATATTAAACATGCGCCAGATTTTTTTGATTGTCGAATTCTTGAACGCGGGGGTTTCCTCTCGATGATTCCATTTTGTCGGTTATATCTAAATTATTCGAGTAATTGATTTATCCAATAGGCATGATGATAGTAACTAAAAATCACCAAAATTATGTATTTACCTAATGAAACCTGAGTCGTATATTACAAAACACGTATTCATTTTTTTATTATGAGCGAGATTAATAATTATTTTGATAAATTAAAAACAAAAAAATACAGCAATCCGCCATGATATGTTGAACACCAATCAGAGCGAATTACGTCACGTTTGAGTAAACAAACGAATATGTCGTCTTGTTTTGTTCTCAGCACTGGTTATCTGTGATTTTACTTACGATTCGATTTCGTTTACAGCGAGTAGTTTAAGTTTTGTTGTGTTATTAAATCGAAAGTGAAATAACGTGAGTCACGGAACAAGGATTTACTAAGGCAAACAGCGCTAATTTGCCTAGAATAGACTTGTTGATGCTGGGAGACTTTATGGCATCTAACAAAGACTTTTGTTCGGCAGAATTTAGAAACGTCAAAACAAGTGATTTAGAAATCAAGTGATACTCCATATAATTCTCCATATCATTTACTGAGATTTTAATAAAATATCTATTAAGATAACAGTGGTGATTCGAAATTAAACTTAACCTCAAAAAAGATTGTTTATTATTTAATTTAGATCCCAAAGAAGATCATTGAACCGCATAAGTACTATTTTAGAATCTACAAAATAAAGTAAAACTTACGTCAAAGTGATCTTCTTAGAAATAAAGGTGAGTACTGGGCAATATCGCTATTGAATCGCAAGTTTAAGCCACTTGTCTCGTATTATTTTCTTGTGCGGAACGAACACAAATAACTTGTTAGTTTTTATTGGTGTTATCGCACTGAGGGACTGCACACCATTTATACACTTTCGAATTCATGTTTAATAACACAAAATGACTAAATTATTGCATGAGCATCTAGTGTTTACGTCTTGTTTACTCAAACGTGACGTCACAAGCGACTCCATGACACTGACAAGCTTGCATTACCAATTGCAAAAGATGGTATCTATCACTGCGCATGATGTGACCAAAATATAATAATAATAATGAGCATTTATTTCAGACAATAACCCATGTCAGAAACATATAAGATATAAAAATATAACATATACATAGCTTAGAATTAAAACTGAGTGCATAAGAAATACCTAAATGTACGCTAGTCTGTACCTACACTAGTCTGACTTAACAAATTTTGCTGTTCTCAGTCCTATGCAGAGACAACCAATGTCTGGCAAAGGGATTTTTGACATTATCGCCGATTGCCTTTAATATCCCATTATTACTAGGTACTGCGTAATCGGTCCCAAAAGAATGCCGTCCTTGTTCTTAGGATGGAGCAAAAGTCAGGCACCCTCGCGTCCGCGAACATGCCCTTATCGCTGCAATACCGCGGTTTTTTCATATGGGCACGAAACGCATCATTGTACTAGACTCTCAACACATTAAGTGACCTTTTTATAAACTCTATCCATAGTTGGCATGTATAAAAACATTGACAAAATGCTTTGAATAAAATGACTTACTTCCTCAGTACAACGAGCAAATCTCCGCGCGATTTTCTGATAATAATAATGATAATTTTCTTATCTTAACTGTTTTAATGACCTCCAAACCCTTATCCATTCTCTGCAAAACGATCCCGGATGAGAATATTCCACCCATGAAATCGTACAGCCATACATCGTACAGAAGCATGGAGAAGACGTAACACCGCACTAGGCGAATCCTAATATCGAAACTGAGAGAAAGGTTTCTAAAAATCCGAGACATCTTCAAAAATGCATTGCGCGCTTGTTCTATTCTACATTTAATTTCAGAGCTATGCGATCATATAAATATTTAGGGTGCATTGTCAAACATCAGGAATCGTTCGAGTGGTTGGTCTTTAATGTACAGAGCATATGTATCATTAGGGTAACATTTAGGGTACTTTTTATCCAGATCCATTATAGAGTTTCCACGGGCATCACTGCAAAGTTCACGCGAACGAAGTCGCGGGGCACCGCTAGTTCTGTATATATGTATCTTGTTTGTTACTGCCCGTCGTAGCGGAAAAATATTCTTGTTCGTCTTCAAATATTGCCACATTAAAATTTTTAGGCTTTTGGAACCATTTTAAACCGTATATTTCTTTGGAATACAGTTTTCTTTATACGTTTTACTCTCTTCCAGGATAATTTTGCTTCATACCTGACCAAAAAGGTCCCCACCGTTATAAGTGAGAATAAAGCCACTGTAGAAGATATAGATTTTCTTCTGAACAACACGAGGTCAGACGTCGAAAGCATATTACACTATAAGTTTAAGGACCCCTCCTTTATTTTAGAGGTAAGACTTAGACGCAGGTTATAGGAGATCGATGGAGAATTAAGGGCAGATTATTAAATTAGAAAAAAATGCCTGAGTGTATAAAGAATAGTCGAATAAGTATTATTTATTATCTGCCAATGCGGTTCTTACACTACACTCTCAGACTACACATATACACCGTCCCCGTCGTCGGAGACGTGGACCTTACCCTCACTACACCGTCAACACACACACCGGCCTTCAGTCAATACTTTTACCAGGTATCGGCACATGCCTGGGCGTTTCTTACCGACTCGCGATCCCGCGGTATTTTCCCAAAGCAACACCTTAAGCCGAGTTCCGCTCCTTCCGCCGGGGTTTTTTCAAGAGTATTTTTGAAGGAAGACGTCTACATTATCCATTAATCAGAACTAATAAGGACTTTTTTGCATATTTAGTCCTATACGGTTGTATCTTTTTTGAAACTTGTTTTATCAACATGTAAATTCTGCAGTCTTCTTTCTAAAAAATAAAAATAAACTTATTTGCAGCTATAACCTTGAGAATATTGGAGATGGAGATAAAGATGTTACATGCTAGTTTCGTCTTTAACACAGTACCGCGGTACCCTTTCTAACTAGTGACATTTAAGCATTGTAATTTCAACATTTTTCAAGATATTTCATTTTATGAATTGATTTATAGTGTCATAGGTTACTCAATTATATAGTTACTTGTAAGGAGTCAACTATTCTCATTTGCAGGCCCTAACCCACCCATCGTACATACGTAACCGCAAGACAAATTCGTACGAGCGTCTCGAGTTCCTCGGCGACGCCATTTTGGATTTTTTGATCACGTCGTATATTTTCGAAACCGGCAAAAACTTGAAGCCCGGAGAATTGACAGATTTGAGGTCCGCGTTGGTAAATAACGTAACATTCGCCTCTTATGTGGTGAAACTTGGCCTGCATAAGTAAGTTGCTTTTTTTGTTATTATTTATTAATTAAATTGGAGAACCAGACAGCACTATATTTTACTATATCGTAAATACTTGGTCCAATAACAATGTCACTTAAAGGTTAAGTTATATTAATTTATTTTTTCAATTTTTTTTTAATTTAAATCGTTAATTTTGAATTAGAACATGCAAACTCACCATTAACATGATTTTTGTTAACATAAACATGAATTGTCATTCATTTTGTTTAATCATTTATTCAAATAATTTATTTGAAATGTGAGTAATAATCTAATAATAGATGGTAATTAAATACATGATCATCAGTATTAGTCTTATTGGCAACTTGGCTCACCGACACATACATATAAATCAAATGCCGTTGTAAACAGCTTTAGTACTGTACTAGTACATTACTGTCCAGGGCCGAAATAAAGCAATTGACGGCCGAGTAATATTGAAAGGACGAGGCGAAGCAGAGTCTTTTTTAAATAAACGAGGCCGTTAATTGCTATTTGGGCTGAGACTTGTATAGTATTTTTCTCTAATTTGCGAGGAAACAATAAACAAATTAATTCAAGAAACAGAAGTTTTCCGAGAAAGAATTCGCTTTTTTTTCAGTTTTCCACTTGATGAAATCTTCATATGCCTTTTCATATTTTTCTTTCGATTTCGGTGGTAACAGGTTTTCAGAAAGTATCTTTGCTTCTTCAGCTATGTCTGGTGGCGTTAAATCTAATTCACCTTTCAACGAACTAGTACCCATTGTTTATTAGACAACTTAAAATTGTGATAAACTTATGAGAACATAACATCCATAATACAGAGTAGTTATCTGATTTTGATTCCCCCCAATTCGACTGCGCGCGGTCTTTGTTCTTTTTTTAAACTTTTGAAAAGAAATGCACATTCAGCCTTTATAATAATAAATATCGTGTACCTAAAAAAACCTAATTTATGTTAGTGTGCACTAAAAATAAGCTCTCTACTGTCCAGCAATCTCTATTATTGTCGTGTTGGAAATTGCTGGCGTGCGTACAGAAAAGAGCCGATTGACGTATTACTTTTTTAAAATAATGAAGCCATTTCCGAGCAAGTACGAGAAAATATAATTTATACAATTTAACATACCTATTACAGATCATAGTACCTACTATTTGTAAATAAATATCGTACAATATCGGACAAAGGATTATGTGCTGGTATTCTGATATTAGACCCTTCCGTCTGTGTAAACGACGGACTTCTCATTAATTTATTATTATCTTCGATTTTCTGTACAACTATTTAAACACTTCAGGGTTAGTTTTATGCTTCTGTGTGAAAGATTGGGCTAATGATCATATACTTATTTATGTCTTCTAAACATAGTTTGTAACTGGCATGAAACGGTTAATTAATGTATGGTAAATTAATGACTTGTAACTTTAAAAACTATAAGGAAAAACAGAAAATAATCATCAACTTTCAAAATTACTATCTTTGGTCTAAAGCCATATGAATATTTAAGAGAAATATTTAATACAACTGGCATCATTACATTAGCATCATTACCTATACTATTTTTAGAATATAGTGTATTTTGGGAACAAACAAGTACAGTGACGTTGTAGGAGTTTTTACCTAAGGACATGTGTTTTGTTTTGATGCCTTCTATCGATTTATTATGGTTTGGTTAGCGGCCGTAAAATTGAGAAGTTTTCAAAATGGCGGGAAGTAGGTATGCATGCCACGTGGGTCACCCCTTTGTAGAAATAAGTATTCCAGAATGAATAAGAAATACATATGACATTTTGCCCATCCACGCTTGGAAAATTGCTGATTATAGTAAAAGTATATTTATGACAGCTACTAAATTATACAAGTAGTATAAAAGTAATATTTATAGTACTTTATTTAGGTTCGCACTAGGTCTGCCCATTTCCTTCTCCCAGGTTTGCCGGTAAAAATATTTTAAGGCGATAAGCACGTCTTTTGTATATTTTATACATATTTTCTTTTGTAACTATTTTTATCATTTGTGAGTACTACAATAAAGAGTACGAGTATATAAATAACTAAGTTCTATCAGACTTATAGAATCCTAATCATCTTTTGAAATTGTCATATTTAAAAAGAAACTATTTAAAATGCTTGTAATTGAATCTTATAATAATTTCTAGAATTAAATATTAGTAAACTGTGACTAAATGAAGAAAGTGTGTTATGTATTATTTAGAATTTAATTTTTTTGTAATGTTTCTAATTAATTTATCTTTAAGTAAGACATACTATTTTACGCCTGCATGTCAAGTTACAGTGATACCTGTACCTCTTATGTTTTCTCAATACCTTTTCAAACCTATAACTATGCAATAAAAAAGGCTGACCGCTGCGTTTCATTGCGCTTCTCTTCCGATACGTCGATAAAGTTACGTATAATTGCTAAATATTTTATCTTGAAGTAAAACATACTATTGTACGCCAGCACGTCAAGTTACAGTGATACCCTGTACCCCTTATGCTTTCTCAACACCGATGCTGTGTGCGAAGCGTCAAATTTGACAGCGCCGCGCACTATTCGACCGCGGAAGGGCCCGGCCGGACCCTTACTATAAAAATATAAACATAAAATATTTATACAACATTTATAAAGCATTAACCAACCGAGCGTTCGCACGATTACAATAGTTGTTTGCGTTCTTAAATTATTTATTACGGTGACTTTAAAGTTTTTTTATACAATTTCATTTTTGTTTATTACGAATGAATGCGTTTGTTCTACAACGTTATAATTGCGGACGTCGCTACTTAACCGCTTATTGAATAAGTTTATATGGAGCTGCAAAGGGGTAGTATTTGCGCGGCGAACTCTCGATTGGCCGATAATTTAATTATTTTTGTAGAAGCTAACTTCAATGGTTTGGATAACTTTTAGCTGTTATAAAACTGATATACTATTGAGTAATTAATTGAAAAATTTCAGACTCCTCTGCTCTCAACTGAGTCCAAGACTCGACAATGCGATATTGACCTTCGTCGAGCATCAAGTACATAGAAACCATGAAATTGTAGAGGATGTCTTGTATCTCATCGACGAAGAAGATTGTAACATGGCGGAATATGTTGAAGTGCCTAAGGTATACTATAGCCTATACTATAGACACATATAATAAAACAGTAAAAGGGTTAAGTCTGTAATTTAATTAATTTAAAAAAAATAATTTAAAACAGATTAATTTACTGAGTTAATTTAAAAAAATAAAATTGAGGAGTCTTTCTAGAAGCAACAGAACCCAAAATAGAAGTTTTTAGAATATTTGTCTGTATGTCTCTATGTTTGAGTATCACATAAAAACTACAGAACTGAATTTGATCGGGTCTTCGCTAAAGTATAGCTAATTGTCCAGAAGGAAAACTGGTGTATGTGTCATTTTCATATGACACAAGGAAGTTGAGTTACAGAGGAAAATAAAAAAAGGCTTCATAGTTTCGGTTCACTATCTAAGAGATGCTGACAAGGATATTTATGAGTAAAATACCACCAAAAATACGAGGATAAACGATGAATAGCACTAAAATTAGCCGCCATCCTTTGTACCTGGTACTGAAACAGTCCATTATCTTATAGCAATAGTCTGATGAAAGATACGGAGTGCTGCTTGCACCTCTGAATCGGTATATCAGAACATTGGATAATATTTATTTATTTGTAAACATAGGACAGTGATGGTATAAACAAACATGCAGTCAGCTCTCTATGTTTTACTGATATGTACGGGAACACAACAAAAAAACATAACTTGTAACCGTTGCTTTATTGGCGACCCAGCTGCGGGAATACAGGTCATATAGGATAGATGTCTCTGGGATACATCTACCGCCCTTAATATTTATACATAGCATTTACCAACTTTCGTACAAATATTGGAATAGTAGCATATATTGCCAGTTTAAATGATGTAAATGACAAGAAATTTATGCATAAATTGAAACAGTTCAATTATGGGCAAATTCAGTTCACCAACTATGGAGGCCCAGTTCAAGTATTCGATTCCCTTCTGCCAGGTGAATCGATGACTTGACAGAGTTTGTCGATGGTGAATGTATGAGGAGAGCCAAAGACTGTATGTGGTGGCAAAATTTCTGATTATAGTAAGAGTATATTTATGAGAGCTACTAAATTATACGATAAGTATTATGAAAGTAATATTTATAGTAGTTTATTTAGGTGCGCACTATGTTTGCCCATTTCCTTGCTCACCCATTGTTCTCCCAGGTTTGCCGGTACAAATATCTTGAGGGGATAAGCACGTCTTTTGTATATTTTGTATTTTCTTTTGTAACTATTGTTATCATTTGTGAGTACAATAAAGAGTATATAAATAAATAAATAACTAAGTTCTATCAGACGACACGCGACATTTGAAATTGTCAGTATTTAAAAAGAAATTATTTAAAATGGTTATAACTGAATCTTATAATAATTTCTAAAATCAAATATTAGTAAACTGTAACTAAAATAAGAAAGTGTGTTAAGTTAACATATATTTAGAATTTAATTTTTTTGTAATGTTTCAAATTAATTTATCTTTAAGTAAGACATACTATTTTACGCCTGCACGTCAAGTTACAGTGATACCTGTACCTCTTATGTTTTCTCAATACCTTTTCAAACCTATAACTATGTAATAAAAAGGCTGACCGCTGCGTTTCATGGCGCTTCTTTTCCGAAACGTCGATAAAGTTACGTATAATTGAAGGATAAAAGTGTGTCTACCTTAGACTTACTTGCCAAATAAAGAATTTTGGATTTAGATTTTAATAATAGACATTTAATAAAAAATAACACAAACGAAAAACGAATGAAAACTCTATAATCAAAAATATTATTCTACACATACTAAAAAGACCAACCATTCCTTTCAGTGACCCTGAAAATACTCACCTTGCATACGTATCCAAATTGTTCTGATTGATGATAACTTACGATTTTAAAAGTACTATAAAAACTTGTAGTAATTGAATTATCCTATCACTAGCTACATTAGAAAATAATAAATACATATATCATTCATGTAATAAACACGTGCTATATAATACAGTTGTACGAGCTACCAAAGTTTTGGCCTGACATATTTCTAGATGTCTAAAAAAAACAAATATACGTCATAGTAATTGTCATTTATCGTGATAATTCGTTTGTAATTTTTAAAGTGTCACATTCGTTAGTTTTGATTCTTCGACTCTTAGAACAACAGGAAGTCGCAACATCTTTAAAATGTTGGAACTCCAATAACGTCACAAGTACATTAATTATGACATTAGCTTCGTTCGCGGTAAGGATTCAGAACTGATTCGGAACTATACGCATGCGCAGTTCAAATAATGCCGTTCGCGGAACACACAATTCAGAATTTCTAGTTACAGTTCTGTGTTCGCGGGACCGTCGAACTCAATTCAGGATCGGTTCAGAATCAGTTCTATCAGTTCTATAACTTTGGCAAGAATCCGTAGTTCCAGACATGCGCAGTTTTTACCTAACGACATTTGACATACATGCTGCGGCTATATTCAGTTGGTTAGAAACTAATAAACTGGTTAAATAGTTAAATAAAATATAAATTTTATTAATTTATTAAGGGTTAAATAAAATATGGTTAGTTTTGTTTGTTGTTTATATAAATAAGTTTATATAATACTCTAATAAGAGTAATATGTTTTGGTGGGTCCACTTAAATACTTGCCAACTTAGGGGTTTTCCCCCCAAATTTAGGGGGTAAATAAGTGGAATGGGTTTTTTTTAGGGGTTTTATATTTTTAGGGATTTTTTGACTCTTCATATATTTTTTTGAATATATATTTTTCATATATTATGTGAAAGTATAGGCCCTGGGACAATCCAAACTATAATAGCTAATCATATTTATTTGTTGACCTAGCGACTTAACGACATCTAGTACAAATATATTACAACTACTCTGTGGTGACTGGTGGTTATTGTGCCTATGTGCCTATACATATGTACGTTGATTATTGTTTACTTGTTTAATTCGATTTGTTGTTGTACTGCTGTGCCGACAAGCAATTTGTTAATGATGCTTAAAGAAACTAAAAATAAAAAAATGTACAGTCAGAAGTACACGTAGATTTGGGAAACAGATCGAGATTTAAAAGGTAAAGAAATTTCATTGCATTTTTGTAATTTATATTTTTTCTTTTATAATATATTTTTTTAGGGGGATTTCTAAGTAATTGGGGCGATTTTGGGGGTTTTTGACTTAAGCTTTAGGGATAAATATTTTTGAGAGTTGGTAACACTGCCGATGACAGTAGATCGTACGCAGTTTGGTTCCGAAATCGTTCGCGGAAATAAAAATCACGAATCGGTCTATAACCGAGCATGCGCTCTACTACGATTCCAAATTAGTTCAGTATTAGTTCCGAATTAGTTCTGAATCCTTACCGCGAACAACGCTATTAGTACACAGAGAATCAATAGATGGCGTTACTAGTATTTAATTTTGATATAAAACTAACAATATAAGGTCCTACAAAAATAGTCTAAGTATAACTCTGTATTTAACCCACTAAACCGAGAGAAGTGGAGGAAATGGAGGGAGGCGTTTTTCCAGCAGTGGCACAATACAGACTCATAATAATAATATAACTTTTTAACTTTCGCGTTTTGTACACATTGTATATTCTAAATGGATTCTGAATGCGTGTTATAAAGGTATTTGTTTACCTTTTATTCCTACCGTACGTTTCGGCACCGGCTACACCAGCCGTGGTCACGAGTTGACCGAAGAGGCGGGTAGTCCAGGATGGGAGCTGCGAGCAGTTTTATCAACTATCCACATTTGATCTTCCGTTCAGTGGAGAGGATTTTGGGAGTGCAGAGTTCTATCCAGTGATTAATTCCAGCGTTGAGAATGTGCTCGGCTATTGCTGATTTACTAGTTCGGCGGTTCTTAACAGCTGCGATGTGTTCTTTGTCTTACTATGTTTGGCCAAAGACTGAGGGCTCTCTCTTCAAAGTGTTCCATCCAGATATCCGAGTAGGAATAAAAGGTAAATAAATACCTTTATTATATTATATATAAATACAGACCCGATTTAGAATATCAAATCATAATAATAATGCCATTATTAGGTACTAAGTGACATATTCGAGTCGCTAGTGGGCGCTATTTTCCTGGACAGCGGCGGCGACCTACAAGCCGTCTGGTCCGTGGTCTACCGCATTATGTGCCAGGAAATAGCCTCGTTCTCCGCCAGAATACCGCTGCAGCCCGTCCGAATACTCTTCGAGAATATCCACGCATGCCCTTCGTTTGGGTAAGTAACCATCTACGAATTATATTATAAGGGACACAGTGTCGAATCCTAGACACAGTGTTTTGTTGACTTAACAATAGAAGCCAAGCGGTACCGTACGCCCCTGCCCGCTTTAGTCGTCTCCTGCGCACCGTTGTTTGTCATTATATCGAAATTGTGACCCAATCCGTTCCCAAATCTGCAAAAGTGCCAACGTTTGTCATTCTAGACTCTAGACTGATGTTGGCATGTATCGCGGATGTCTATGGACGACAGTATCCACTTACCATCGGGTGGACTGTATTCCCGTCTGGTGACTTTTTCTATAAAAACGTTGGTGACGTTTTTTATTAACTATTTATATTTAGTCACTAAAATATGTAAAACTGTTTTAAACTAATGGAATGTAAGGAAATATGGGTGTGTCATTTATGTGAAAAGGGTGTGCCACTGTATGAATGTATCGGCAAAAAATGTAAGAACCAGTTAATTTAAAAGAGAAAAATAATGAGCCAATACAATGTAGTGCATATAGTATGACAGAAAAAATGTTTTTTTTTATAGTTTGTATAGCTGTGTAATAAATAAGTCTAGTATTCGTGTATGCATACAATAAAATCGTAACCGAGTCGTGTATGAAATATTTTTAGTATATGAAATATTTTTTGAAAGTTGTCATTGCAGTGTGAAGTACATGTGATACAGAGCACAATTTTTGTCTCTCTGCCTGAAACCGCATTACGCAATATCTAGTGGACGGATTTTAATGAATCTTGTTATAGTTATACCTTATGTGCCGGCTTGATATTTAGGGTACTTTTATATCCAGATTAATTATAGAGTTCCTACGGGAATCACGAGTTCACGACCGTAGTCACAGGCATCGCTATTTAAAAAAAGAAGGTTGGATTACAACGTAGGCTAATCGTTGTCTCAACACGTTTCAGAGATGCGAAGGACACAGGTAGCGAGGTGTCTCGCATGATGGTGCCAGTGACATTCACCAAGCAGGGCGTTCGGAGCATGGTGTATGGGTTCGGCGCGAACAAGCACCAGGCAAAGCGCGCCGCCGCCAAACTCGCGCTCAAGCTCCTCGCGGTAGACATATAATGTTGTATAGAGGGATAGATAACGCAAGCTGTCCGTCGCTGCGTGACCGAAGTTGGCGCTAAGCTCCTACTTCTCGCAATGCTTCTTCAGTCTACTTCAACACGTCAGTGTTATAAAATATATATGCCTGTGTTCAGCACCGCGCCGCCTGTGTGCGAAACCTATGAACCGCCTCTTTGATTTTGTAAATGAGCGAACCACTTCGCTACCTGTTGGTGTTGAAGCCAACGGGGGTGTGGGGGTGGACTTCCGAAGATATTAATTGATGAAATATTAAAGAAAATCTCTTATAAAATTCACTTTTTTCGAATTCAGTAATTATTACAGAATTTTCTAATGATAAATTTATTGGATGCAGGGTATGTCGATATGGGATAACAAATAGTATAGTTTTTATGTTTCAAAAACTATGTTATTGAAATGTTTATAGTTATGTTTTAAAAACCATATTATTCAAATAACGTTATTTTGTCAATTTGTCCGATGTTTGTTATACATTGATTCTAATATAATCAATTTAATTTAAATATCATGTAAAGAGATATCTATTGTTTTAACTCCCTTTTTGAATTTGTTTACGTATAGTTCGAATTGATAAACTTAACCATTTTTTTTTGTATACATGCCTACAAAGAGAATTGCTATGGTTCATAAATAACATAACACAGTTATTAAGTTATCATCTTTAAATAAGATATAGAACTGGTTATGTTCACTTACGTATGTATCGGGGTCGTGCCAACGTTTGTTATTCTGGAACTAATGTTGGCATGTTGTCGTGTTAGACTAAGAGCTAACTAAAAGAGGTAAACTATTTGGAAGGAAAGAGGTAGGTAATTTGTTCCAATAGCTTGTATAATCAGTAAATAAAATCTAATACAAAATTTGAGATCAATCTAGGAAAATAGTCCGTAAAATAAAGAGTCTGGAAAAGTGTCCGTTTCCTAGTTCTCGAAGAACCAAAAAACTCACGGTCAGACGGCAGCAGAGGCGGCGCCTAGCAGGGCGCACGCCCAGAGTGATGAAGAGCGGGCACTACCGCCAGCCGAAACAGCGGTCGGACGTGGTGATGGAGGCCAGGCCCAACAGGCGGCGCCCAGCATGAGCACCGGCGCCCAAAGAGCGACGGACCAGAGCTGCGGCGGCCGGCGAGAGTAGTGAGCCAACTCAACGTTAAAGATTTGCCTTCTCGTGCTTCCCGAACCAAATCTGTGTCTCGCGCCTTAGATTTTTCGCTTTTGTTTTTCTTGTCAGAAATTGTGTCTTTCAAATTTTAGATTTTATACACGACGAACTGTTTCCAGCCAGTGCTATTTATTGGTAAAGTAGAGTAATACGTTCGGTTTAAAATATAAAAATAATATTGAATATTGAAATACAAAATGATATACAGAATACAGAGGTTATAAAGGTGAGCTATTGGAACAAATGTTACATTGTATCGCGGATGTCTATGGGTGACAGTATCCACTTACCACCAGTTGGACTATGCTCGTCTGCTGCCTCCGTCCATAAAAAAAGGCATTTTTTGGTATTATATTTTATGTTAAAACAAGACAATTTTATTACATTATTATTTAGCGTTATCTTTTTATTAATATTCTTATAAGTAATAGTTTTATATCGGTCACAATTATAATTTAATGTGGACAACCACCAGTTTAGCATGGTTTTGTCTACTGCAGCACGAAGGGTCTCAGGTTCTATTTCCAATCATATATAATCCAATATTTATTTAATTTTATTTGAGTTATTTTATTTCAACATAGTTTATTTTAAGCATATGCATTTTAGGATATGTTTTCATGACATTCCTTTTTTGTAATAAACAAATACGTTTTTATTATAATAACGCATTGTGTGGTGTGGATCCATAGACACATATATTATCCAGATCCAACCACCCGGGCATACAAACATCGTCAAGTAAATGTTTATCTGGCCAGGATTCCAAACCCGAGACTGCTCAGCAGACAGGAGCACAATCAGCTGTGCTAGTCAAGTCTTCCCACATAGTCGTTATTACTATTACTTACTAATAAACGTAGTTAGCACTGCGACTTGCATTAGTTTGAGATTCTAGTTGAATCGAAGAATTATTTCAAATTCAGTATTTATCGGATGTAATAGGTAATAACGTCAAACAAAGAAATATTGCATTTCATTTTTCAACGCCCTTTGCAAGTCCACACTTGACGCCATATTTGTTCGCATATTTATCTATTTAAACGAAACATCCAATAAAATAAGGTAAACATTCGCGTTGAAACTCGATAAATATATAGCGAACAAATATGCTTGGGGCACACAGGCAAACATTATATTGTGTGTAGTAATGAGTAGCATAGTCTGGTAATGAGGTCCGGAATATAATTTCACATTGCAAAAATTGCAGCGTACTTATTAAGTCTGCTTGCTGCATTTTTTGTATTTAACATTATTTTTTATCCTGACATTATTGTTTACTTCTTTCATACATTGTAATAATTACAGGTTGACAGATGTTACATGTATAATGGAATGTATATTATATTTAATCGTATATTTTAATACAAAATTAAATATTTCTTATATTTCGTCATTTGGAGATACATCAAGATTCATACTTCTTAATAAAAGCTACTCAATACCAGCTAGACTTTGTACCAATTACAACTATCGTAGCCTTTTGTTTAGAAAAGCAATGTATCTATGTGTAAAGGTCACTTTATCTATTTTATTTAGAGTATAAGTTTTAGTAGTTTTTAAAGGAAATACTTCTGATATGTAAAAAAATATAAATTGTGTTGAAAGTTAGTAATGAATATACAGGATTACTGAACATTTTATTAGTTTAAAAAACTCAAGATATACAGTGCACTATGTACGTACGCAGTTTAGCGCTCTTTTCATTTAAAAAGCGGTACGAAGATATCTTTTTTGGAAGTTGACTGATATGAGTTTCATCGTGCCGCAGTTTTTCAAAGTGGCAGCACGTGACTATGTATATAGGTACCATCTTCGAAGCCCTTTTATTACTTTTCCTGCTTTAAGACCAAAGAAACGTATGTTTGGCGAGCAGCTCACTTAGAACGAACTTTATTGTTTGTGATTATAAGTATAGTCGAAAATGTAAACGTATAATTAGAAGTTATGCCTTTTTTCTGAGTCTTTGTATTTATATATATTATAAAGAATAAAACTTTTAAGTTTTTTTTGATGGCAGATATCGTATAGACATACATACCTTTTTCTTTAACCAAGGTTGAGTTCAAAAACATGCTAAACGGTCTTTGACAATTTAAATATGGTGCGTCCTTTCCAATACTCAAAAACAGTTGCAGCGTAAGGCCTACTAATAGAGCGTTGCGGCGCGTCGGGGACGCGTTGTCCTACATGAGAGTCGTGAACGCGCGATTGTCTTCAGTACTGTTCGGATTTAATATGACAACACATAAAATTCATCGCTTATTAAGTTATTACTCAGTGAAAACATTTACTTACAGTATTTATATAGAAACGAAATTAAGGAGGAGATTAACGCACGAAAGGAGCTAAATAATTTGCAAACGAATGTGGGTCGAACACGCCAACGCGCCGCATCGCAATACGCATTGTTCACGCAGTATGTACACATGTTCGCGAAGCAATGCTGGACGCGACGCGCCGCTTCGCTTATTTAGATTAAGAGCGATAATCGCAAATTTTGGAACGCACCCTAAGGTACCGGAGATTTTTTTTACTAGCGTGTATTCAGAGATTTTTAAGTCATTATTATAGAGTAAATACTCGGAACTACGAGTATATATAGATAAGAAGAAATCTTGTAGATTCACAAAATTGTTTTACTTGTTTCGAAATGTATTACTTATGTGCAATGATACTAATGATCGCTATGTTTTCTAAATTAATTATAGATATGAAATATAAGACTGTTAGAAAATAAATTCCTTTTTAGACTCAATATTTACATTTTTTTTTTAAATACAGTATCTAAAAATACGATTCCGTTTTATTTAAATTTATATTTTATTTTTAACTTAATGGGGAGCGCGATGCTGTATCCCACAGTTAACTGGGGACGCTTGACAGTAACTACACTATAACTAAGCCAGAATAAGCTAAGTAAGTAGTGTTATAACTAATGTGCGTTTCGATTGAGGGCCCTACCTAAGAATCGATAAACTAATGTCAGGATTTAGTAGTTTAAAAGAAATTGTAAACGCAATCCTGGAAATCATAATAGAATCTGAATAAAACACGTAAGTTCATAAAATATTTACTGGCACAATACAATATTCTGCACAGGCGAGGTACTGCGACAATGGTCAAATGACTACTGACTCTACACCATCCAGTACATACAGTATTGCCCCGCACAATGTAACAAGAGAAACTAGGGTCGACACTTTTAAACTCTTATCATTAATTAATATAATTTTCATACAAATAAAAAATATTCTGCTATTTTCCACGAATAATTTTGCAACAGCCGCACCCCGCGAGTCCTTCGTCCCGGCTCCTCCTTGCCGGGAATCTTGCCCGGACGCACCCATTTAGTGGCTTTTATCCCGTACGCGAACTAATTAATACTCAATTTAAAAAGTACTAATTGTATCTTGGATACATATCAAGGGAGAAAGGTACAAAATAAAACGTATAGATACCATGTCACATGGCTTTTATTATAACGCGTACAGTAAGATTACAGGAAGTATGTGCTCGGTCTCTTGTACGCGAAGGTGTTGAGTCTCTTGTGGTGGTGGACGCGCTTCGGCAACGGGAAGTGGATTTTGCTGCTGTGGAACTGCTTTACTTGCGGCCGCCTGCACGCCGCCGCCTTGATCACCTCCACTTTGATGATCTGGAGAGAATTAATAATAATGTTGACATCTCCGAATGCGCCGTCTACCTTTACAGATTTAGGAAAGGATTTGCAAAAAGGGGTTGGGAAGGATGGGAAATAAGAAGCATATGATACAGTATGAACACTTTTAAGTGACGCCATACAACTTTTGAACTAGTGGTCGCTTGGTCACAGTTCATATGACCGACGCCTAATGAATGGGATTAAATTTCTTTATCCCATTGTAATAGGTACTTGGAAAAATTCGCGACCTTTTTGAACATATGACTTTACCGTGCTACATTTCTGGCAACACACTGGCTGGAAAGTGATATACCGTTTGACAGCTGACTTTTTCCTCATGGCGGTAAATTAAATTACAAGTTAAAAGTTTTATCTTTTCATATTTTTTAACAATTTTAAAGGAAGTTAATAAGGAGAAAATTACATATGTTTTACAATTTTTTTTCGAGAAGGGTATGAATGCTTCTAGTGCTAGAAACGAGATTTGTGGTGTTTACGAAGAAGATGCTTTATCTAACACTACTGCAAAAAAATGATTCAGTCAATTCAGGTCTGGTAATTTCCTGGTCTGGTCCCAAAGCCAGACCTCACTCTGAACAATGTTGTGTATGGTGGAACTGGAAAGGCATTGTGTATTACGGAGCTTTTGCCATATTGCCAAATGATTAATTCTGATGTCTACTGTAAGCAATTAGTAAAATTGAAACAAGCATTTTTGATTGATGGATAAAACACGAGAAGTTTTAATGCATCCTCCATACAGTCCAGCACCTTTGGATTATCACTTATTCCACTCTTTACAAAATTCTCTAAATGGAGTAAAATTAAATTCTGTATAAACCTTTAAATCAGTTTTTTGCTCAGAATCCCCAAGAATTTTATAATGATGGGATAATGGCTATGCCAGAAAAATGGCGAACGATGAAATAGACAATATTCCGTTCAATAAATATTTGTGTAATACAAAAATAGTATTTATTATTTTCACTATAAAAAGGCCGCGAACTAATATTATACAACTTATACTACTTAATGACACATGAGAGGATGGGATAGGGAGTAGGGAATGAAAGACGGGCATAAATAAACAGGCATAACTCAAAATTCTAAGCGTGAGAAATGAAGTTTAAAGTTTCGTAATTGGTATGGTTCCACTTTAGATTACTATATTTTTTAATTCATTGAATTGAGGCATCATTTTAATTATAACTACCCATGTTTACAGTATATTCAGTTAAAATAACAATGATTTTTATTTCACTTGAATCAGCCTCCCCTAGTAAATCACTATAATTCCGACAATATAATAGGACCCGATATCACGTTACTCAATTTGTGTGCTGACGATGTTACAACATTGTATCATTGGGCTCGTTACCGCAGTGTTGCGACCGTTTATAACCGCTTCGGAACCGAGCGTAATCGATTATTTCGAAAAATCGAACTTTTTAGAACACTACATTTTTTTAGGAACATATTCTTTATTTATAACATGTTTTTAAACATATACAAAATCGCACTATAATATAATTTTTAAATAAATATTATTAAAATACAGTATTAAAGTAAATAAAAATGGAAATACGATTTCGATGTGGACGCACCATTTGGCTAAAAAGCTCGGAATTCAGATCCGTGCTGTTGGAAAAAAATACACGTCATGTCGATGTAATTTCGACTTCACCTTGCGCAGTCTTTCGCCATCTTGGAAAATGACTGTGTGTGCGTTTGTTTTTGTGATAAATCATTATTATTTGCCTCGACACTAATTTTGGACTGTTTCTGCTATTTTCGTTGATTTGGCTTGCTTGACTAGGCTGCTCATTTTCGACTTTGGTTTGTCGTGTGAACTCTTTTTGTTGTTGTGTTGTCAACATGGCAAAAAGACGACGTACTCTAAGTATCCAGTCTCGGAGTTTGGTTTTGTAATTGCACTTTGAACGAGAGTCGGCAAATGGTGAGCCTCTGTTAGAAATGACACAAGTGTACAAGAACCCCTCGGACAAGCACTTGGAATTGGTATAAAAACTGTTAGAAAAATTCTCAACGAAAAGTACGGGCCTTCTAGTGAAGACAACGTGTTACAGTAGCCGGCAAACTTCTTGAGCAAATGACCTTGACTGCGCAGAACCAAATTTTAGGTCTCTTTGGTGGTGAGTGCGGGGCGCGATGGCGGGGGAGTATCGTATCGAGCGCGTTATTGGTATAGCGCGTTTATAGATCAGTCGACCCTTGCCTCCCGCACCGCGTCCACGTTCCTATTGCTCCCGAATACACTTGCGTGCAGTGAAAAAGTCCTTCGTTACTGTTTGTTGACGATTTTTGTTATAATTGTTTGTTGACTTTGTTGTTATTGTGATTTGTTGAGTTTTTGTTGATTGTTTTATAAAAAAATACACTATACCACGACAAACTAGCGTAGTATTAAAAAGACAAGCCAGAAAAATTGTCTATGATGTATACTGCTTCATGAAGAAACAGGGCAAGAATGATATTGAAACGGTGAAACAGGCTTCGGAGGCAACAAAAACATCTGTCAGTACTGTTAGGCGATTTATTAACGAAGCTAAGGGGTCCGACTTGCTCACCGTGTTCCGGACTCCGGGTAAAAAAGATCTGGGAAAAATAAAGTCACCGAAATTGATAGTTTCGATAATACAAACAATGAACTCCCTACCGTGGAAAGGCTTCGTAAAAAATTAAAAGAAAATATAAATTTTAATGGCTCGGAACGAAGTTTACGACGAATTTTGAAAGAGTTAGGCTTCAGATGGAAAAAAACAAAATAATCGAAAGCTGTTAAATGAAAAAAGCAACATTCGATTACTACGGATCGAATATCTCTAAAAAATAATTAAATATAGGCAAGAAGGAAGACCGATAGTATACACCGATGAGTCCTATGTCAACTCATCACATGCCAGTGGTAACTCGTGGTCAGATGGGTCAACTAGGGGTTTACAAGACCAATTTCAAAAGGGCAGCGTGTAGTAATCGTTCACGCTGGCTCCGAAGCTGGATTTGTTCCCAATGCCCTTCTTTTGTTTAAAGCTGGCACAAAATCTGGTGACTACCACGACAACATGAACTTTGTAAACTAAATGGCGAAAAATGGCTGCATTGTCAATTGCTACCAAATCTGCCACCGAATTTCGTTGTAGTAGTTGATAATGCATTATATCACAACAAACAGTCTGATCCTGAGCCAATTACTAATTCTAAAAAAGCAGTTATGTAGAAATGGTTACAAGAAAAGAGCATTCAGTACAATGAAAATATGTATGTTGAAACCCCAGCTGTTTAACTTGATAAAAGCACATAAGGAACAATACAAAACATACAGCATTGATAAAATTTTATCAGACCACCACTCAGTGCTTCGCTTACCTCCATACCATCCAGATCTCAACCCCTTTGAGATGGCTTGGGCAGCTATTAAAGGGTATGTCGGTAGCAAAAATGTCAACTGGAATACTGGCAAAGTAATACAGCTCGTAAAGGAAAAGGTTGCGATGATGGGCACTAGCGAATGGGTAAAATTATGTCAAAAGGTCAAAGAAATTGAGGCAGAGTATATTAAAAGTGATCATGTGGTACATTTAGTCACTGACGAGTTTGTCATTTTTGCTGATGATGATAGCGACTCGGATGATGATGATCAAGAACATGATAACGAAGAAGCAATGACTAGTACCAGCTTCGCTTCAACTGAACCAAGACCTGGCACCAGCTCTAGTTTTGACCTAATAGAAGGAATATCTATTTTACCCCAAGATTAAATTTTTACAATGATTATCCTGTATTTTGTTGATTTTCTAATAAATATATAAATAAATACGTATAAGCTTTTTAATACCCTAATTAATATGAGAGTACAATTAAATAAGAGTAAATACTTTTTTGCACGTAAGTGTACAATGCGCAAACATTCCTACACTACGTCAACTAATGCTCAAGAAGTTTGCCGGCTACTATACGCATAACTAAAAAGCGGAAAAGAAGCAAACCTGTGACAGGTATTGATAAATTCGATGCAGACTTCATAAGGAATCATGTGCCGTACTATACGAAAAATGAATACCGAACTGTGAGTAAATTACTCACGCCACTTAAAAATGTGGACTTCTATAATGGCAGTCCAACATGCTTGAAAAAAAATCTTAAACATATTGGGTTTATGATACAAGAAAATCGACCAATGAAAAATAATGGAAATTTGATATTATTTTACAAAGAGTATGATTCTTAACAGAAATGAACAACATAACCAACTGTGATAAAGTAATACTTATAGGTGAGACATGGTTGAATGCAAATCATACTGTGCCACAGTCCTGGATCATCCAGTGATGAAAGTTAATAAATTTATTTTAATTACGAACTGATGTTTTTTATTTACCTCACTCAACCGAGTAACAATATTAACAATTAATAACAATATTAGTTATTAATTTTATTCTGTTTAAAGTGATTGTTAAAACTTATTAATGATTGTTAAAAGTAACAAGCATCAACTTTTGCTATTTCACACTGGCTGTTGCTATTTATCTTTGTATTTTACATAATTTTGACCATTGTAGAAAGCAGAGCTCAAAGCGTAAACAAAGTTATGCCACTTTGTGATTTAAACTAAAATTCCTCAAATTTTGAGTTAAGTCAGTTTATTATTCGGTTTAAGCGTGCGACATGAACTAATTTGAAAACTGTGTTTTAAGAGTGCAGTCACATGGAAATGCTAATGCTATCCAAACCTATCTAGACACATGACAAAGTGATTTAGAAAGGCTAGTGCTATAATGGAAGTGTATACCTGTATAGAGTGTGCACGCGCCCTGTGCCTGGCGCCCATATCGCGGTAGCACTGCGTGACGGCACCGCCCACGGTCAGGTCGCGGTACTCGCGGTACATGTTGTGCACGCCCGAGCGAGACTCGTAGCGCAGCCAGATGCCGAAGTTCTTTATCTTTACTGGACTCTTCTCTGGGATTTCCTACAAATTGACAGTTAAATTGATTCTTCGGCGGAACTCGATATAATGTATACTGTATAATGTTTGTGATGATCAAGTAAAAAGTTTACTTAATAGTTTATCTCTGGTTTACTGAAACCTACTATCACTTTACTATACTAACTCCTAACTTAAACTCATTTCCACGTGACATTGGCAAATTAGTCATCCCACTCTAGTCAACTAACCCTGCCCTCAAACCGAAGAACATGGTTTTTAACATTAGGGTAACAACTATACACATATTGGGGTCAGCATATACAGCTGTGTCCTTACATAAAATCACTGGAAGGTTGAATATGAAGAAGTGAACATTCATTTTTTACACAGTATATGTATTGTATACACACTCGATTTTTGGGGTTTTTATTTTTTCAGTTTGCTTCAGGAATTTTATACAATTCCTAGGAAATTCATAAAATGCCAAGCTTGTTTAGAAAATGTATATAATATTTTATTAGATACGTTATTCGTATTATATTAGGTACTAGTAAATACTAGTAAATTTATTTAAGTTTCTAGGAATTTTATAAAATTACTAACTAGTACTAGGAATCGTATAAAAATGTATAATATTGTTTTCGGGTAGGATGGATTATCCGATTTAAAAAAAAAAATAACCACGATGTGTAAGGCAATTGCTGCGCTATGCTCGCGATCGCCTCACACTTCTAGCCTAAATCAGCCAAACCGCTTTTGGGTGTACAACTCCTAGGAAATATGTCTATAAGATTTATTTTATACATCTAAGGATATTAGGTACTATTATATTTATATTAGGTGCTTGATGAAATGGCTGATTTTATTACTGGCCACTAGTTTAGATATCTTCTGTTCTAATTGGAATTTTAAAATAAAACAAAATGCATCTAATATAAATCATGTTCTCATTTCAAAATCAGTATTTCATTTGTTTTTTCGTAACTAAAATTTGTTCATATGATTGTCTTGGAAATAAAATGGATAAATTGAAACTTCATGCTATTTTCGAATATGAGAATATTAGAACTTCGGCGTAACTTTTCTATTATAATGTTTTTAACTTTTGTGAGGCCAGTTAGGCCGTCGTTATAGAGTGATATCGCTTTTTGTCCTGGATCGGTATATCAGCCCACATTCCATCTTGTACTAACCTCCAACGTAATGCACCAGTGTCACAATGCTATATGTTATATTAATAAAATATTAGTGTAAGATAGCAACATAGATGTTTTCTTCTCAAATGAGTGGGATCTGAGCAGGTATGCTGTGGAATCCTTAGAGAAATCTTTAAGAATTATGCTTTGGTTTTTTATAAACTGTAATGTACCTTTCCTTTAAATAAATAAATAAATCAGTTCAGTTGAATGAAGGGCATATCACATTACACTTTAAAGTATGTGGTCTCCATTCTAGAACTCATCCACTCCTCTCCATTAGAATACCGGTATTCTAAAGGAGAGGAGTGGATGATACAAAGATACAGGGTGACACTCCACCTAATAATTTTGTATATTAAAATTCCACTAATATTATAAATGCAAAAGTTTGGTATTCGTTAGTCAATTACGGCAGAACCGATTCTGTAGAAGCTTGGAAATAGGTAGATTGTAATCCGGATTAATACATAGGTTTACTTTTCATGTAGACAAATGTACGAAGTCATGGGCAAAAGTTAATTAAAGTATAAAAGATGCAAACCTTGATTGAGACAATTTCACCAGTGGTTTTCTTGAACTTTTTAAGTTGCCTCAAGAAGTACCAGAAACGGGACTTGGCAACAATGGGATCCGGGGAGAAGATCCTCATTTTGTACAGAGGGGGCTTTGGCTCTTTCTCTGACGGGAGCTTGCGCCCAATGACTTCATATTCCTTCAACTGAAAATAGAAATAATAAATACATAAAATAATAAATACATTGTTCCCATTCCCATTTTCCCAATCTATTCCTTAATCTGCAAAGGCAGGTGGTGCATCTGGGGGTGTTTGTCATTCTGGACTAATGTTGGTATGTATTGCGGATGTCTATGGAGGACAGTATCCACTTACCATCAGGTGGACTGTATGCTCGTCAGACGCCTTTTTTCTATATAAAAAAAAAATATATTTTTGCATATTTTTTAGTTTCGCGAAAAATAAAGTAAATTACTTCAGAACGCCTTACTAATAATTATTACCCCCATAACTACGTATTTCCTCTTATTCTACTTATTTATTACTAATACTTAATTTATATATATTGTATAGTGTGTATTATATGTAACTTAATTGATATGTATGTATTATATGTAATTATGTATACTGTACACCATCTACCTACGAAATCGCTATTAGCGATAAGACTGTCTTTGTGCAATTTCATGTGTTACAATGTCTGCTACTGTCTTATTTTGTTTTGGTGTGCTATAATTTTAGGTCAGAGAATAGGCAATGGGACACTAAATACAACTCTGAATTTTGACCAAAATACAACTCTGAATTTTGACCAAAATACAACTCTGAATTTTGACCAAAATATAACTCTGAATTTTGACCAAAATACAACTCCGAATTTTGACCAAAATACAACTCCATATCCCACCTTCGGGACCGGGTGGGATGTGCGAGTAATAATAAGGGAAGGGTGAGGAACCACCGCCGGGTGACTCCGGGGGTCATTGACCTCAGACCTAGGATTGTTGGCTGTGACGTAGGAGTCGTTGACCTTGGCCCCGGGATCATTGGGCTTAACTCTGAGGGTAGGACAGACAAGACCATATTTTTTTCAATATATATTAATGGAAGGAAACGAGCAAGCGCCGCACCCACATGATGGTAAGTGTCTACCGCCCATGGACACCTACAACTTGGATGCTTGGAAAGTAGCGCTTTGTGCCATACCCGCTCAAAGGTTTCAGCGATGTCTAGACTGACAGCCAGAGCCTCGCCTCTACTCAATGGAAGTGTGTAAAATACGCTAAAAGATCACCAGCCGAACGATTATGATGAAACCCATATTGACAGTCGCTAATCAGCTGGTGATCCTCTGGGTATTTATAATACGCTCTATAACCTCGAAGAGGACGGAGGTAATTGCTATTGGCCTGTAGTTGACTGGGTTGGTATCTGACCCTTTTTAGGTAAAGGATGAAAGTGAGCCACCTTCCATGTTGACGGGAAGCGTTTCGTGGTGTATGAGAGCCTAAAGAGTTGCATAGGCACCGAATACTACCCAGGAGCGCAAGATTGGGGGGGATACTATCTGGTCCACTCGACTTTTGAACATCGAAAGATGCAAAAGGTTGTCAGACTTCATGTTGGGTGAATCAAATTTATGGCACGTGGTGTGAACACTGCGTGATCGACGGCGGTGTAGCACCTCTATCATCCAGGGTCGAGTTTGAGGCAAAGATATAAAGAATGTTGGCCTTCTTTTACGCCTTGTGAGCCAGTGAACCCTCTGGTTTCCACAGCGATGGGAGTGACGAATGACAAAAGTTATCTTTAGCAGAGTTGGCACAAGCATCAAGATCATCCAACGAGAAACAAACCTGCCTCCAAGGATAGGAAGCGTAAAATTCCATGGACACCTGCAATACCAGGACTTTGCAGAATCCTGTTCACAGCTCTTTTGAAGAGGCCTATATTGTAGGATAACAGAAATACTGTAGCTGACAGTTCATTCTACAACTTTCAGGTTTGCGGTATAAAGTGTCTTTTTGATGGCACTGTATGCAGCGACTATGTCAAGGAAGTGCAAATGGACCGCACAACAATGACACTAATGATCACAGTTTATTTTGCATCACCATTGGTGGGTTAAAGAAAACAGGATAGGGGTATCAATACAAGTTTACTAGGGAGAGCTGCTAATACATAAATAATAATAAAGTATTTATAATTATATTTAAATTACATTTTTTGTGTAAAGGAATTGATATTGTCCAATAATTCTGGATTCAATGAATCAAAAGATCCGAAGCCACAAGCGGTACCGAAATAACTCCAATAACTCTTATTGACTCGGAGGAGTCATTTATTCTTTTCATTTTTGGATTGCTGAGTTACATGAACGAACATGATGCAAAGCGAATGAGTAATTCTCAGGCTCTTATAAAATATAAGTAGGTGAATCAAAGGAGTCAAGGAATCGTTAAGAGGAGACGTGAATACCGCCAACTATTGTCTAACAAGTGAAAAACATCATCTTTAAACATTTACAAAAACATGCTTATTTCTTTGTTGCTCTTAAAAATCAGATGTTAAGTGTGATTAATTAAACAGAATCTTGAAACAACAAAAATTTTAGTTACAAAATATTAACCAAAGTTCAAAATTCATATTGATAATAAGGTAATAAATAAAGTAAGATTCCTTTTCTTAGATAACAGATATACAATGGGGATGTGGGTTATATCTTGTAAATATAAATAAGACTTTTGTATTATTTATAAATAATAAGTATAATTATATACCTACTAAGAAAATAGAGCAGTGGACTATTATTGGCCTAATTTAAATGATTCAATGACTTTGTTTACATAATTTTTACCTGTTTTCCATAAAGACCTCTAACGTATAATGAATTTCTTTTAAAAGTTAGCTTACGGATTTTTTTAGAAATATTAACTTATTGGCTATAATTTGATAAATGTAAACATTTAGAGAAATGTTGCTGACTGACATTGCGTAGATTTATATCTTGATATAATTATCAACAGTATCCAACCACTACACGGGAATGCAGTGAATTAGGAAAGAAAACCGTGATGTATGAAACAGAAGTTGGAAGTATAACATGACATAACCTATAAAAATAAAATTGAAGTTTATTCGTAGTAAAGACTTGATTTTATTATTACGAAATCATATTGGTACAACAATTAGTTAAATTTATTATTGCAATACGCACATTTATTATCAAATAAAAGGAACAAGTAACATTCGAATGCAGACACAGACAGCGGCAACGTGTACTTATGATGGACAACAATTTTCCATTTTATTTACGCTTTTTCACCTGTAAGACCTTGTCTATAAAATCTTTTTAATTTTAGTTATCACATAGAATATCAGTTTTACAGAAAAATGATAAAAATCATAAAACTTACGTCTCCTTTCGCCTTCATTTTTAGAGGTATCTACGTAAAAGAAACTGTCAACGGAAACGGAACTTTCAGGGGAAAGAAACTATAGAAAGATGTCGCTGCAAATGTTACTATATGAAAATATTTTAAGGTCCATCCTCATTATATGACAATTTTTTTTAAGTTTATCGGTTTTACGCTTAATATAGGTATATCAGATTAGATTTCATAATATTTAGAAAATACGAGTGAATATTAAATTTTTAAGGTTAAACAAAAAATTTTTTTGCTTATTCAATCCTTTCAAAGATAAAGTTATTACGAAGTTATGCGTAAATCACCATAAGATTTATTTTAAGTAGGTAGTTTTAAAATTCAGAAAGTATTTTTGTGTTTTCTTTTCCTAGTACCTGTTTATAATTTGTCTTTTATATATAGATGATATAGTTTTTATTTGTACCATCCCAGTCTTGATCAAGATCATTGATAATAAGTTCAAGTTCACACAAAGATCATCACTTTCAACAGTCATCGACCTACTCCCTATAGTTTTCAATGTTGACATCTTGGAATTTTTTTTGGCGGGAACCCGAGAAGTAAAGTTAAGTTTTTGTTTGATTAATGTAAAAAATATGTATTGTGGGATCTGTGGGTTTACGGTGATAGTTTATTAAACTTCAAAGTACCTAGTGTTAGTGTATAATGTTTGTGGTAATTAAACAAAACCGTGACGTATTTTGCATATTTCGTGTACTTCCAAGGAGTTCAACTCTGTCCTTAATAAACCTACTAGCACTTTACTGAGCAACTCCTATTTCGACGAGTCTGTAGGTACATTGTACAGACTCGTCGAAATAGGAGTTGCTCGATAAAAAAAAGTCGATTTTATTATTTCCTGTCCTGGATCAATAGCTATGCTAGTGTTGAAATAAATTATATAAAAAGTTGACATCTGTGGTTGACAGACTGAATGACAGCCATCACATTGACATTCATTTCGCCATCGTGGATTCAGTGGACTGCGCTTATAATCTATAGGACTATACTATAACTATACTATACTATACTATTTTATAACTACTAATTTTTAAGCAATCCAATAAGTAATTCGAATTGAATAGAAAGTGGTTCTGTGCAATTAAAAATAAAAGAAAACCGTTTTTTACCTTATTCATATATCATGTGACATAATAAGTCGACATGTTGGCGAGAAACTTGAAACTCATTAAATATGGAATATACGGTGGTGTTATACTAGGTGGTGGTTCATTGGCTTCACAGTATAAAGATGGAAATTACGACTCTTTTGCTATCGTACGAATTACGAGGACTGCATACGCGGCGGTGGAAATCGGAAGGGTATATCAATCTATGTTGTATAGTAAGCAATGGGACAGAAATTCACAAGAATATTTAGATGTCAGAAGTCAAGCCCATCAAATGGGTGCAGACAAGTTACTGGAACTCTGTAAAGCAAATAAAGGCGTGTACATAAAAGTTGGTCAGCATGTCGGCGCTCTGGACTACTTGTTGCCTGATGAGTATGTGAAAACAATGCGTATTCTACACAAAGATGCCCCACAAAACTCTGTTGAGGAGTTGTATGCAGTTATTAGAGAAGATTTTAATAAGGATGTAAGTAATATACATGTCTGTTCTGTTTCTGTTTCTGAGATTACCTACAAAACATATTTGCTAGTATACCATTTGAGATTTTCACTATTTTCACACATATTTATCTATTTAAATAAGAATTTAAACAAGAAAATAAGAATAAATAAGGTAAACATTTGTGTTAAATCTGTTTAAATAGATAAATATATTTGCTGGTTTTAGTAAATTTACTAAGACCAACATGCTATGTTTAAAATATTTTATAGGCAACTATGGCTGGATTAAATTATTGTGTTCATAATTGTTACATTAAGTCCCTTGTTTATTTTATGTATGTAATTTATTTAAACATATCATTATTAACTTAGCTAAAGATTAATTATAATAAGTTATATTAACTTTAAATTATGTAATATCCATTCTGGTGCTACCCAATTCAATGTTTGGCCTTCTTAGAAATTCTGTAATCAGATACACTTTATGTAAATTATGTTTGTAAATTAACACTTTTTATTAAACTTATTTATAGACTCTTGACACCTGAATCAAGTCATCCTGCATTTTTATGTATAAAGGCCCGAAACATAAAAATAATGTTAGGTGAAAATTTTTATTATTGTAAGTTATTATTGTATTATTAATAACAGTCTGGATTAAATCTGAGGTATTATTTAACAATGTAGTCAGTCCGGTCGTGTCAGCTGAGAGCCAGCGAAAGAGGTTGAGAGCGCAGAGGGCGCCCCGAACTGAGTTTGTTTACCACCTTAATTGAACTATGTTTCGTTACTACAAATGTTAAGTTATTGTAAAGCTGTGCGCTTTCATATTCACCAACATTTTGATGTGCTATTGTTCCAAATAAGAATTCACAAATTTGAACCACAGAAGAAAAGCCATGTCAGTTCATTGTTTTAAAAAAATAAGAAAGAAAGTTTGAATGGGAGCAGTTTTTTTTGACTTAATGGTATTGTTTTTTAATGAAAGTTTCGTTAAATTGTTTTTCCTGAAATTGAACCGATTTTGACCTTAAAATTATGAATACTGTGCCTGAAGTAGCCGCGCAAGCTGTGGCACTTCTTCGGTCTGCGCTTAGTCAGCGTCAACCTTATTTAACACGTTGACGGACAGTAGGAACAAGCGAAGTTCGAAAATTGACACTATATGTTTTTGTGATTTTTAGAATGTTAGAAGTATAGTTTTACTCTTTCTGCTTAAATAAACTTTTATTTTTGTTTAAAGTATAAAATGAATAATAAACAAATACATACCAGTATAGTTATATAAATAATAATAAATATCGTTAAACGTATCAATAAGAACTATAAATTCAATAGAAAACACGATCGCACTACTCCCTTCACAACCACGTGCATACTGAATCTGCAACTCGTATAACAGGTGAAATATGAACTTCAACCTAAAAAGATGTTTTCAAAACACGACACTATGCTTCTACGTATACGCCAGTAAGTGCACATTTGTGCTGCTATAGCCGTAGTGTCTAAAAACGACCGTTTCGTTTTGGACGGCTATAGCAGTCATGCCACATTGTGAACTTCGCTTTGACGGCTATAGCCGCAATTGTCCGTCAACGTGTTAAGCAGTTCTACAGTTCAAAGAGTGTACCATCGATTCCTAGAGACCGGCAGCTAAATTCGCCGTTCAGGAGATTCTGAGTGACGACGGAAAGGCAAGATCGGTTTATCTTCAGGACTACTTTACGAAACCGTCACCTAACCTCGGTACAGATCCAAGAACAGCTTTGAGACTTTCATGGAGTGGCTGTTAGCACTTAACTCGGCGAGAGTGTCGTGGGGTGTGACATACCTAACGTGACCATACGTCCCGCTTTGGGCGGGACAGTCCCGCTTTCACACTGTCTGTCCCGCTGTCCCCAGTAAGAATAAAAATGTCCTCGCCAGAATGAAACAGATTTGCTCCGCCGACAAATATAAAACAAGTGCCTAGAGACGTTATATATTAAGTAAATTCATTCACTTCCTTATTATTAGTAAATAAAAAGCAGTTAAAACAGCAATTAGTTCTTGTTTTGTTAAAAATTCCGCAGGTGTCCCGCTCTGGCGAAAAATATAAATGGTCACGTTAGACATACCCCACGCGTTACTTCAGCGGTCGTATTTTTTTAAATTGTCGCTTTACCGTCTTCTCGCTTCGTATAGCTGGAGCTAAGGAGGTGCGGGAGGGGATAGTGGCGTGATCGCTGTGTCACGCTGACCGGTGTTTGAGATATACGCGCGTAAACTCATGTCGGGTACGTAATACCCCGCCACATGGTTGGTGTGTGTATTTTTTGCTAAAATTGATAAATTTTGTTTTTGCTTTCTTTGCTTATTGTGTGTTTTCTTTTTTAGTTTTTGCTTGAAAATGAGTATCGAAAGAGAGGAAAGGCGTCTTACGTCCATGATAGAAGAAGTTTTGCAAGAATGTTTAGACAAGTCAAGCTCTGAACTCGAATCTGACCATTGTAGTGAACACAACCTTGGATCTGAGACAGAACAGGAGGTCGGCGATCGAGATCAAGAGGTCAGTGAACCTGAACTAGAGGTTAGTGATTCCGACTGCGATATTCCTCTCTCAGATTTGAGTAATCGACGTAGTTCTTCTGTTCAAGTGCAGGCCCCTCATTATACGTCCAAAGATGGCCAGAAATGGTACAAAAATGCTCCGCGGACCAATTTGCGTACTAGTAGCGAGAACATAATTTTTGAGCAGCCTGGAGTAAAAGGAACAGCAAAACACGCTAAAACTGAAATTGAATGTTGGAATATTTTTATTACTGAGCAAATGAGGACTTCTATATTGACATACACAAACCTGGAAATAATCAACCGACAAACAAGGTGTAATAATCCTGAAAATTTATATTATATGAAAGAGACAACAGCTTCGGAATTTGACGCTTTTCTTGGTTTGTTGTATATTGCTGGCCTCAATAAATCAAATCACCAGAGTCTCACAGATTTGTGGAGAACGGATGGTACAGGCGTTGATATATTTCGTACAACCATGTCGCTACAACGATTTTACTTCTTGCAAAAATGTGTACGTTTTGATGACAAAACAACAAGGAACAAGCGAAAGAAAACTGATAACTTGGCTCATATCAGAATGCTTTTTGATCAATTTGTTGACTGCTGCCAGCAAGCTTATATTCCTCATGAATACATGACCATTGACGAAATGTTATTAGCATTTAGGGGGCGATGCGGATTTCGCGTATACATTCCGAGCATTTCCCTATGCCGAACATTTCCGTCTCCTATGCCCCGAAAAAGAATAAAGTGGTCATAGCCATGTCTACCTTACGTCATGACGACAGAATTGATGAAACCACAGGAGATAAGAATAAACCCGAAATTATAACATTTTATAATTCGACAAAAGCAGGAGTAGATGTTGTCGATGAACTGTGCGCTACTTATGATGTTTCGCGTAACAGCAAGCGCTGGCCGATGACGATTTTTTATGGGATGCTAAACATAGCTGCTTCAAATGCAAATATAATTTTTCGGGAAAATATAAATCAACACACAAAGTGAACTGTGTTTATCCGCAATCTGGGGTTAGCTCTGGTGTATCAACATTTATGATTGCGAAAAGACTAAAAAAATATCCCTGTCTATATTCGAAAGAGAATCTTTTCGAAAATCAATGAAGAACCAGGTCCTTCACTCCAGAATACTGCTGGGCGCTATACCAGGTGTGCTGATTGTCCAAGGAAAAAAGATCGAAAGATAAAACACTTATGCACAACATGTGGAAAGGCCATATGTATAGAGCATGCAATATTTTCCTGCAAAAATTGTGCTGATGATAACCTTAGTTCCTAAGCTGTCCCAAATATTATGATAAGTTTTTCTTAGTTTATTTTGTTCAAAGACTCATGTTTTTCATTTAATAGCTTTTTTATAGAGTAAAATTTTGTTTTAGAGGTCTATTATAAAAGCGCCTATTTTTGTTTTAAAAAAAGCTCAACTGATTTAATTTTTTAAATAATAATATCAAAACTGTTAAAGTACTACATTTGTTTTATTTAAATTTGATTATTGTTTACCATAATACAATAAAATATGATTTTTGAAGGTACTTTATTTATATTATGATATTTACTGGCAATTTAGTATGCGGTATGTCACACCCCACCACATACTCAATGTAACATTTTGTCACCACATTCTCGCCGGGTTAAACTGTTAGAAGGAGACTCGAAGGACCAGATATAAAACCACATAGGCCACCCAATTGGCCCCTACTGACACGAGCTCACCGCATGGCGCGCCTTCACTTTGTGCGCAAACATTTGCATTGCACTCAATGTCAATGGAGCCAGGTACTCGTCACTGATGAATTTAAGATTATGCTGTATGGTAATGATTGATCGAGAAAGGCATACCTAATACAGGGAGAGTGTTTTGTCCAGTGCTGTATTTTATACATGATAATGCAAGAGCACATACTGCAGGAATCATCAGGGAATACTTTCATAACATCGTTATCACAGTCATGGAATGCCCAGCAAGAAGCCCAGATTTAAATCCCATAGAGTATTTATGGGATGACCTAACGAGGCGAACGAGCTAACATGTTCGAGCTCACCACCCAGCTCCGCAGACCCTGCAGGACCTGAAAACTACTATTGAGGAAGAATGGGAGAACATTCCACAACACGTCATAGTGACTTTGATTGATTCCATGCCAAACCACATGCCGGCCGTCGTATACGCTTTTGGAGGCAATATATGTTACTGAATAAACAATTTTTTTAGGTAACAATTTTCTTCAAAAATCCAACAAGTATTCCCCATGAGAAAGGAGAACACACAACTTGTTACACTTAAACTCAATTTTTTCAGTACTCTGTATTCAAATTTAGAAGAAAGGCATACAGAAATGATGTTTAGTATGCCAGCTTCAAAACTGCATAAAAAGTTTTTATCAATCAAATATTTTTTTAAGCTTCAGGCCATCAAAACTGAAAGTGCAGGGTGGCTCGATTCAGGTGTCGGGAGTGTATGTATCAATTATAGTAAACTTCTATCAGTATGTTGAAGTACCTACTTGAATTGCTGCTAAACCTAAATTGGCCTTTCAACCTTACGAGCTTCCTATTTATCCCTGTCATACTATTTTTATAATGTAGGTAGAGGATGATGGTGTGATATGTGAAGATTGTTTAATTAAAATACAAATATTAACTTATTATATTGGTTGAAGCCATGAATACATTTAAATATGAGAGCACATGAGATAACTGGTGACCACCAAAAACACAGAATGCACAAGAAAGCCCTATTATTAAAAGTCTTATCTAAGATAAACAAAATACTGTGTCCTATGTTGAACACTACAATAACATTGTTTTAAGAATCACTTTTTAGTATGCTTCTAGATTTTAGTACTTTAACTTACTCATTATGATTTTAAAACATTTATTGTAAATTAATGTTTTAGCCTAAAGAACTATTTGATGAGTTTGATCCAGAGCCCCTAGGTACAGCATCATTAGCACAAGTTCATCGAGCCAAACTAAAAGATGGAACTGAAGTGGCTGTAAAGGTACAACATCATTTTGTTAGAAATAGTGTAAATCTTGATTTGAAGTGGATGGAATTTGTAATTATTACAATGTCCAAAGTTTTTCCTGAATTTCAAATGCAATGGTTAGTGGATGAAACAAAAAAGAATATTGCAAAAGAGTTGGATTTTTTGCAAGAAGGAAAAAATGCAGAGAAAGTTGCAGATATGTTTAAACATTATAAGTGGTTGAAGGTGCCTAAAATATTCTGGGCCTACTCTACCCAACGTGTGCTAGTGATGGAATTTGTGAAAGGAGGACTAGTTAATGATGTAAAATTTATTGAGGTAAGTTTGTCATAGACTTTGATTAATTTTTTATTGTTGTTTATCATTTTTGGTCAGTCAAATTTAAATCATTTATTGCATAGATATAGGTAATAATAGCATGTAATAGGAATATAGGAATAATATGTAATAGGAAAAAAATATTAATTTTATGTACTTAAATGCGTTACTAATTTCAGTTTGACATAGTTCTCGTGGACTCTTGATATACAAATATATTATTGCACAGTTATAGAAAATAGTAGGATGTCATAGGAATAATAGGTGACAATTTTTTTTATCAAAGACTTAACTAAAACACATTATCAGTTTCAGACTTCTGTTTAATATAGTTTTTGTGAACTCAAATTTCCCTCTAGAAGGATTGAGGATGTTTTTAAATTGTTACAAATATTTTGCATTGCACATAGTCATATATTCCTATGACATCTGACCTTTCAGTATCCACTGCAGGACATGGGTCTCTTCATGCATTTTTTTGTGCATAATGGATATATTGGGAGGATTTATTGGGGGAGAGTGCATTCCCACAGCTGCTGGGCGTACGCGATTGGCCACATTATCCCTCTCTTACAGAAGACTATCTTGAAATGTACTGCATTTCCTACTTTATCGTATTTCCCCAATGTATGTACGTGTTTCGGTAGTGAGGGAGATATCCCAGAGCCCATTCCCATCCTATCCCTCCCCATTTTCCCAATCCTTTCTCCCAATTCATTCCTTAATATGCAAAGGTAGGCAACGCATCCGGGGGCATGCCAAAGTTTGCCATTCACGACTGATGTATCCTGATGACTGATGACAGTATCCACTTACCACCAGGTGGGCTGTATGCCCGTCTGCCACTTTTTTTTTCATAAATGAAAGCTTTAAAAGCTGCTACTGCAAGTGCTGACAAACTACACCACTTCTGAAAGAGTGGACTCGGCAGCCCATTTGGCCAGTGTGGCGTTTTAAGTCCATATATTCCTTATAAATATTTAGCAAATTGCAGAAATTTTAGAAGTTTTTAAATTTCTGTAAATATAAAAATTTACAGAAATTTAAATTTTTGTGTGACATCCTTCATAGTTCCACTCCATGTATGACTCTCAATCAAAATGCACAGGTACTTAATGTTATAGATTGTGAAGACCCGAAATGATTACCTGCAATCAAAATTGTTAGAGTTTATTAATTGTGATTCCAACAATAAACACATGTTACAATAAATTATAAAACAATAAATTAATATTTATTATTACAATCCTTGATTCCACTTTAATATCCAAGTATTTTTTAGGAACACAAAATAAATAAATTTGATGTATGTGCAAAGCTCGGTGACCTATACTCCCACATGATATTTGTGAGTGGTTTTGTACACAGTGATCCCCACCCTGGCAATATTCTTTTGAGAAAAGAACCCGATGAAAAGGAAGTGACTGTCTACTTATTGGATCATGGTTTGTATGCTGTAAGTTGTAGAGTTGAAATGCATTTTTTTGTTTTATTTTTTTAGCCTAGCACATTAGCGGATTAATTTTATTATTCACAAGATGCATTTATTTGTTTTTTATTTATTTATTAAACAGCCAAGGCCCTACAATGTAGAATACATGTAAATGAGAGTCTAGTCATTATAATGTATGGTGGACCCATGAAAATGTAGAGCAATTCCATGTTCGATTTGTTTCAAAGAACTGATAGTGATAAAGTTTCAAATTGTTACCAACCGAATATCGCCCTTATGTTTTAGAAATGCCCAACATTATCATTGGCTCATTGTATAGTTACTTTTATTATTATTATTATTTAATATTGAATATAGCGGTTCTGAACCTCACGAATGGGGGTTCTAGTGCTGCAACAAACGGACATTCAACCCTACCCAGTTTAGAAGGCTTCTAATACTGCCGCTTACGCGCCGTCAGGGAGGCTACTCCTTCCGCATTATTGCTTTGAAGCAGTCCATGCTACTAGCTAGCCTCGGCAAACTACGAGTATTATAAAAATAATTATGGTTAATGAGGCAAGGTTTCTCCCTAGCTTTTATAAAAAAATAGCAGTTATGTCAATTTTGAAAAGTAGATCCACCCTGGTGATTTCTAATTGTAATCTGTGAACAAGATTGTTAAGTTCGCTGAAGTTCCGTGCGATTTAATTAGCGTTAATTGCAGCGATTCGACTCGAACGTGTAGGTATCGAGTACACTCGCTTTTTTACGAAAAAAAGCGACATGCGCTTATTTTGTTGATACCTTAACCAATGATGGTTTTCCTGTAAAAAATATTCTCCTCTATCTTCTACTGTAATTAACATACAATAATTGTTCACAAAACCATTAAAATATATTTTGTGAACAATAATAAATTTAATTATTATTTATATACAATAAAGGGCATTATTATTATTTTTAACTTTATAACAATAAAGGGCATTATTATTATTTTTAACTGTATACCAACAACAAGATCTCTTTTCTCAGATACTGCCAAAAATAGTCGTACACATCCACTGTTTCTTTCAGGAGCTAACAGATAAATTCAGGTACAACTATTCCAAATTATGGCTATCAATCCTTGATCGAGACAAGGAAGGGATGAAAGTTCACGCGGAAGCTCTCGGCATACGTACCGACTTATTTTTTTTGTTCGCCTGCATGGTGACAGGTCGACCATGGGAGTCTATAATGAAAGGCATCGAGAAAACCAAACCATCGGCTGAAGAGGTTTGTGTTTTTGTTTTATTGTCAAGGTAATTGTAAACAGACTTATAGTATTAGCCATTAGCCAATGAGTGTTCGAACAAATACCAACTCCTCTCCAGTTCATTATCAACTTATTATACATTATTGGAACTATGTTTACTGTACAATAGGACTACTTTGAACATTGTATCATCATGGAACATTGTATTGGGAAGGTTCTAGCTCCTGATCCCCGAGATGCAGATCTATCCTAGTTCAAGAGTTAGGGCTTTGTAACATTAAAATATAATATCTGTGAGTCAGTCAGTCAGTATGTAATTGTAGTACATTGTATTGTAGTAGTAATGAAATAAATAAGAAATAAAGGCTTGCCTTCGACTTCGACAACGATCTTTTTACATTTTGTATGTGCTCAAATATTGTCTTGTTAAATCAGTAATTATGTACTTATACTTATTATTCAATAGAGTGTTAAGTAACGCCAACCGCAAATAGCAACTTTGTACCTCAAACTATTCATTCAGTTGGATCAACGAATATGTACATTTCACCATAATAACTCATTTACGAACGCAAAAAGTTTGTATGTAATTGTGGGAACGCTCTGTTACAGGTTGTTGTAACATAAGCCGCCATTAACAAATACATCCAATGTACACAGTGTTACCAAAATAATGCAAACCTTGAAACATGTCAAACAATTAAAATATATAAAAACGTCTTAGCAAAAAATAAAATTATTTTAAGGAATAAATTAAAAGTTACAAATACGAGTAGATAACCTTATGTTGTTCTGTCTAAAGCCTTCGTAGTGGTCTATATTCAGACCGGCCGCTTGGCCGGTGCGCGCGATGCAGCTCGGGCGACGCGCATAGTCTAAAAGATATACTAGAATTGTCGTGTAGATCACGAAAAAAAAGTCTATTGTAAAAACCGATTCTACTCTGATACTGAATAACCGTTATTTCTTTTAATAACTGACTGAATAACCGAATAACTTATGCGTTATTTCTTTGACATGTTGTATAATTGAGCAAATACTCACAGTGCTACAATTGTATTGTGTGATTAGGTATTTGTACAAATACATGGTTAAATATAACATACCTGCACCCCCTTAACAAGGATTTTCTTTCGTGAAAATTATCAACTTGTACTACGACTTTAAAATTCAACATTTCACCAACCATTCACTCCCACGAGGGTAGTTATTAATTAATGAATATGTAATATGCATAACAGTTGAATAAACAGTTGTCACTGGTCTTATTGAACGACCTGACACGCACCGCGTACGTACACTCGCACCGACACCTACATCGCACAGATGCAGGTGTATAATAATAGCGTTGCGATTAGCAGCTGTTATGAATGGGAGTGTGCGATGTTGCTGGCCGTAGCAGCGTATAATGAGCAGTACAGAGTAATAAAGTCAGAGGTTTCATTTTAAAATTGTAACTTTTTTGGGGTGTATATCAAGTTTAAGTAAAAGTCGTGGAACAAATGTTAGAAATTCTCACCAATGATGTTCTATATTGGTGAGAATTAGAATAGAATTCCCCATCAACTCGCATACGCGCGGTATGTAAGTAAGTTGGTGGGAATTAGGCCTTAAATACTACTTTTTTTTTGTTCTAATATCTAATCTCTTTTTTCCATTTCAGAAATCAACATTCCAGACTTATATGCCAAATTTACTGCACCTCATCACTGAGTGTCTGGAAAGTGTCGACAGACAAGCCTTATTAGTTCTTAAGACAAATGATTTAATCCGAAGTATCGAGTACGCATTGGGCACCCAAGAAAGGATGTGTGGTTTTATGGTGATGACTCGGTGTTGTGTCGAGAGTATTTACCACATTGAATTTAAGGTGAGTTGAATGTTTAAGAATAATTAAAATTTTGAAGAATAGTTTTTAGAATGTTTATGAATAATTAATTCGGTAAATAATAATAAATTAAATAACTAATTAATATAATGCTGCAATTCCACAGCCGGTGGGCGCACTCGGCCAAGTTACCCTTCTCTCACAGAAGACTACCGTAAAATTTCCGCATTTCCGACTTTATTCTGTTTCCCCAATATACGTATGTGTTTCGCTAATGAGTGAGATATGCCAGAGCCCATTCCCATCCCATCCCTTCCCATCCCTTCCCATTTTCCCAACCGTTTCTCCAAATCTATTACTAAATCTCCGGCGGTAGGCAGCGCATCCGGCGCATGCTAACGTTTGTCATTCTGGACTGATGTTGGCACGTACCGCGAATGTCCATGGGCGACAGTATCCACTTGCCACCTACCCGGTGGACTGTCTGCCACCTTTCTATATAAAAATATCAATTTCAAGTATATTCAACTACTTTGCTTGTTTCACATTAAGACTTAACTTTTTGTTTCAGAATTCAAATTCAATATTGAAAAAGCAATATCTAAGTGTGAAATATTTCTGGATGCTATTTAAACTATATTTGTATGGATTTTATTTGGATATATTGCACACGTTTAGATCATGATTTCTAATATGTATTTTTACTTTATAGTAAAAATAATTTGAATTAAAAAGGGCTTGCTTTGACTTAATAATCTATTTTGTATAGGGAATTTGTATTTTTAAAGTTCAGATTAATCGTACACTATGAATTATAAGAATGTATAATAAAGTATATTATATCTCATAAATCTCATAATTTATATCCATAATAAAATAGGTACAGAAATACATTTCTTGGAACTTTCAAAAATCTCTATTGATTTGTTTTGATTTCAAATATGTCTAATAAAGTGTGATAAAATATACAAAATAAATTTAAATATCTCACATATGGGGAATTTATTAGAGAAAATATCGTTCTATATTATTATTTATTTGTAAATTTAATTAGGGATAACTAAAGTCACTAAAGACAAATATTCCTGGTCAAATGTAGTCAAGTTTACTAAATATTTACTGCCATGACTGTAGTATGTAAACATGTAAATAAGTGTAACGACATGTAGATAGTAATCAAATTGACTGGCTCAAAGGAAAACTATTTCTTAGGCAATATATTTTCAAAGTTGTTTATAGTTTTATTGTTATTTATTTGTATTATAATGGATGTGGATGGGCGGTGGATGTGGTTTTGAAATACAAATTGTGTATTTTTCATATTTTTTGTTTTATTGGTTTAATCGTAATAGGACTGAATTCCAAAATGTGCTAAAATCGCTCTTGACAATCTAAATGGTGCATTCTTTTTCATTTTAATAATATGTAAAGAGACTCAGCATAATTTAGATCACAGATTTAGATTGTTACAAGATAATCGCACGTACGATAAGCTGAACCAAGAACCAGAAACAATGAACGCGTAATCCAACTATAAACGAGTAACGAGGACCCAGTACACAGTTGGCCCAGGTTTATGTCGCTGGGCGAGGAACGAGTGAGGCGAGCGACTGGGACGAGCTAGAAGCAACTCGCTTTGTTCGACCCCTCCATCCCGCACACTAATTAAAGTTAACGGTCACATTTCAGGCGAGTCTTACTGAGCTACTGAGTCTCAGTCTGAGTCTTGGCTTTCTTATCGTCGGGCGATAAACTAGAGCGAGGGTCCTCACTGGCAATGATACCGTTGAATTATTCTATTTCTGTCTTTGAATTATTCTATTTCTGTCTTTCAATCGTTGCTTTGTGGAATATGTACGACGCGTCTTGGGCGAGAAAGTAGTTCATTGCTCATCGTTTCCCGTTCTTGATCGGACCACAACCCTAGGCAGTCTGAATCCCAATTTGGGTTTATGCAATTGAATGAAACTGTTTTTAGATCGCACACTATGTGACACTACCTTATCGAGGAAATGTGGATGTACCGAAATTCAATGGTGGAGTTGCGATTTTAGAAAGGAATATATCAATTATTATTAAAGTTTAGGTACGAGTATTTTAGGGTGGCGACGCAGTGGTTCCTCATTTTGGTGTCTCATAGCAAGTATCCAATGGAGTTCATAGCAAGATTCGGTTCTGGCCATGATATTATATATACTGCTAAGTCATATAAGATGTATGTCACGCCTGAAAATAGCGTTCAGACAAAACAATAAAAAAAAACATTTAAGTATAATAAATAAAAGATTTAAATAGCATAAACATGTTTGCGACATGCAAGAACTGTATTTATATATTATAGCGAAGTTGTTGATTGGTGGATTACATTTAAATACATTAATAACAAAAATTAAAAAGAAAATGGCATCAAACAGTTTATTGACATCTCAATATAATATTACGCAGGAATCCTGGTTTCTAAGCTGGACAGTTTATTACTCAGCGTTGACAAATCATTCTGTATTTTCACTAGCACGCTAATAAAGTTATCACGGCTTTTCCTTCCATTGGGTTTTGAGAAGACGGACGAGTTGGACAGTCGGCAGGAGAGGTCTGATTTCTTATAATCGGTTTGCATTAAGTTGTTAATTGTTCGCTTGTTATCTAATATTCGGTGTTTATTCAGTGCTATTGTTTCGTTTGACGCCGTCATGTGAGCTGTAAGTAGGTATTATTATTTGTTATTTTTTTTTCTTTAGATTAAATACATGACAACCATGTATCGTAATATTGTGGGTACTTAGTTTAGTTGTAGAAATAAAGAAGGCAAAGTTTCTGGCAAAGGAAACTTGGTGCAAGAGCAACAATTTGAAAATTTCAATAATATGATAAAATCAATAGATATCTATTTTATAATTTCTAACATTATTTACTTCTCTAATTCAGTTTCTGCTATACGAGTATATAGTCATTTATGTTCAGTCGTCTTTAATCATTTTTTACATTTATTACGAGACTAGATTTTGTCTGTGGCTTCGCCCGCGTGGATTTTATTCCTGGAAAACTAATCAATTTTCCGGCATAAATAGTACTCTATGTTCCTCATCGAATTTCAGGCTATCCTCTCTCCGAAATTTAATTGAAATCGGTTCCATAGTTTTACTAAACATAACAAACAGAAGACGAACAAACAGATGAGATACACGCTTTCGGATTTTTAATACATAGAATAATGTGAATGTGAATAGTGTGGATCCGTAACATTTGCAAACCCACACAATATATATAAAATAATTATGAAGTACATGGTATTACGATGCCTTTTGGCTCTTCACGTGCAGCTTATGAATTGTTTCTAACATGGAAACAATGTTAGTTCGCGTCAAAGTGGCGTCTTGTTATTTTATTTCATTTCTACTGCGCCCAAAAACCACTTTTTCTTCTTTCGGCGCCTAAAAATTAAATGTCTGTATGACTGCTAATCTTTGACCTGACGTCGTCGCAGCTGGTTCTGTGCCGGTTCGCGAGGGAAATCGCGTGGTCGTGAGCCGTGTCCACGACTATAGTTCCGTTCGAGTCGTGATTCGATTTCGTCGCAGCTGGTTCTGTGCCAGTTCGCGAGGATACCGCGTGGTGGCAGACTGTCTGCAACTGTAGTACCGTTTAGTGAAGTCTATGACTGAACCTTGTTGCCGCTGGATTTGTGCTGGTGCGCAAGGAAAACCTACGAGATTGTAGGCCCTGTCCACGATCTGAATTCCATTTATTGAAGGACCGCAAGAAGTAACTCACAAGATAAGCTCACTATCGAAACGCGTGCCTGCCTGCCCCTTGTACCCCTACCCGAGAAGAGAAGGAGAGCTACAAGACCTCACAACGACCGTAGGAGGTACTTCCAGCTGGTGCATATCGGGGGCGTATAGGTGAGGTCTTTAGATTGGCTTTTTTTTTTATAGAGAAGAGGGCGGACGAGCAAGCGGTCTCACGTGATGGTAAGTGTTACCGCCGCCCATGGACACCTGCAACACCAGGGGGTGTGCGGGCGCGCCGCCGACCTTGCAAAATCCTATTCACAGCTTTCTTGAAGAACCCCATGTCGTAGTTTAATGGGAAGACCTTTGGTCTCACACTTTCCTGCTCTTATTACGCTTTAATCCTATGGAGATACTAATATCCTAAGATCGTGGCATCCTTCATATGCACTTATAATGTTCGTAGTATTTGGTGCTCAAGGTCGTCTGACAAATAAAGTAATAAGTATGATACCAACGCAATATTTCTACGTAAATCTTTTAAATTATTTTGTACTAGTTGTGCCCGCGACTTCGTACGCGTGGAATTTTAGTTTTTAAACTCTAAATTCTGATATCTTTTCATCCCTTCAGCCGATTAAAAAAGTCTATTCGAAGCGCCAAGCTAAGCTTAATTAACCTGTGGAAACCCCATGAAAATCCGTTCAGTAGTTTTGGACATTAGCGTGTTCGAACAGACAGACAGACAAAAATTTTCAAAATCGTCTTTTTGTATTCTGATACTCTTCCTTCATCGCCGCCAATCAGTTTTTGGTAAATATATTCAATGTACAGACACGCTGGTTCTACAGTTTTATTATATGTATAGATGTAAATTTCGCCGTCTTTTGTATGTAAATGAGTAGATAACTATTGTACGGCTACTTATATTAAAACAATATGTAGATACTGATTGATAGGTAAGCAGCGCGATGGAGGTAGGTAGATTTTGCACTGGGTTTCAAATCAATACCATTGAATAATTTTGTCGAGTGGAACGGTTATACTCCATACATAGTTATAGCAATAAAAACTGCAAAAATTCTACGGTCTGATTTTATGGTAAAGTTTACTACCTATGTCTTGCTAGGAATCAGATGTCAGCAAGTAATTCTATTTAGTGCCTCAGTAGCCCCTGCGTGCTTAGTATAAGATTTAAAGGTGATTTGCGAGAAAATATCTTTATAGAAGAAATATTGCCAAGATTTAGTCAGAACCTCGTATTTTTTTTTTGAAGGAAGTCCAATGTGTGCGCGCTCGCAGTTGTTTATTTTGCGCAGAATGTATGTGTCCGGATTATTCTCAAAGCCTGAAACCATGGATTCCATTTGAAGACCACACGGAGACAAGGAGGAATGTCACTTTTTGTTAATATTGAGGTTATAATGTCATTTAAAAGGTTATCACAGATACTATTAAACCAACCTTTAAACAGGATAATAATAGGCTTGCTTAGTCATTAAAATATCAAAGAAATAAAATATTACCTACTGGGAAAAAAAGAGGACGGTCAATATTATACAGGTAAAAAACAGGGAATCAGCACCAGCATGGCGACACGACACGACAAGTGCACGTCTTGTCGTGTTATTTAGTTCTGTTTAAAGTAAAATTATAGAAACTACAGTATATTAAGTTTCTAGATAACTACTAATAATCATGTCAACTTCAGATGAAAACCAAGTGATAAAAACAAAGTCACCAAGAAAGCGAAAGAAGTTTGGATGTTTATCTGAACTCATGTGGAGGGCAAAACAAGAATTATACCGTTTTTCGGTTCCTACATTATGTGGTTCATGGAGCATATCAATTCGATTCCATAATAGTTACTTTCCCTGTTCGAGACATCCAGAATGAAACCATTTCCGTTTGGCGTCGTTGACGTAGACCTACCATTATTTAGAATATGGATTAAATACCTTACACCCTTTTACATTAAGAAATGTCCATTCCAGTCGCGACCGATTCGTGAGATGAAAATTGAGAAAGCGCGCACCCTAGGTGGATATCTCACAGGAGTTATTTGGAGCTTGGGAAACCAGTGTTGTATATAGTGGAAGAATAGAGTTCCAACTACTTCAAATTACAGCAGAATTCATTTTACTAGATTATTTGTACAAAGATAAACTCCCTATTTCAAAACAAAACTACAAAGACTTGAATGACTTATCTAAATTTTGTAGCCCGAAGGCATCAGGGTGTTACTATAACTTGAAGCATACATAAAAGTGCGTCTTGGGTTTAGGATGACATTCCTCATTTTCAACTTTTTTCTAATGACATTCCTCAATTTTCCCTTTTAAAAATTTCTCAGAATTAAATAAAATCTTTTCTTATAAAACATGTAAAGATTAAGTATTATAACTTCGTGTAGGTACTTATAAATAAATATATTTACTTCTACTTAGCATTTTTATTAAAAATATATATTAAACAATGAAATTAATAATGGTTCAAAATATTATTTTGCAATTATCTCAATAACGTTTTTCCTCCTTTTTTCCCTGTGGTCTTCATTTATGATTCGGAGTTCACTAACTATTTACAATTTTTTTTTTTACTACATTTTTCATGATTTCTGTCTTTGGGAATAAGACCGGACACATCCTGTATACCATATACCTAGAACAGAGTTGCCTTCCCTGAATAAAATCCTCTTTAGACTCATGTACCTAGGTACGTACCTACTTATATTACCCGCTGAAGTACGCAGTAACTAACTACATCGTAAATAGGAAAGGGCTAATAGACTTTCTTGTAAGGCGCTTTCTCGTCGAGTCAAATCAACTTTGTTATTCAGGGTGTGCCATATATATATATATTGCCGGGTACTGTACATATGCGTTGATTTCACTTACATATATCATTGGTAATACATTTCCCGTTGCAAAGGCAGGGCATTTTCTCACAGTCGCTCGCGGCGGGAGTAAGGTTCCCGCCCATCGTCTCGTCTTCGTTGTTACCCATGGTCAGCATAATATTGTTGTTACGGATTGTCGTTGCCGCTGTGAATAAATGGTTTGTGTAGGGCCTAACTTTAAATAAAAATGAAGGCAGACGAGCAGACAGTTGACTTGGTGGTAAGCGGATACCTACTGTCGCCCTGCGACATCATTTATACATGCAAGGGCGTAGTCCTTATTTGTTCCAGGGTGGGGCAAAGCAAATAGTTTTATCGAGGATAGGGCAAAGCAAATAGTTGTATCGAGGGTAGGGCTAAGCAAACAATATTGTTATAATTTAAATAGATGTTACTTATTCTTCCCTACGCTGGGGGGGGGGGGGGATCCAAGCTGCCCTACCGTGGCTACGCCCATGGAACAGCTCAGAATGTAAAACGTTGGCACGCCCTCGGATGCGTTGCCCACCTTTGGGAGATTCAGGAATGGATTTCGAGAAAGGGTTGGGAAAATAAGGAAGGATGGGATGGGATGGGAGTGGGCTCTGGCATACCTCACTTATTACCGAAACACGTAGGTACGTACATTGGGGGAATAGGGTAAGGTAGATAACTTATTTATCTAAACTTTAATGCACAAAGAAACATTGTAGAAGAGGCGGACTTAATATCAAGTGACATTCTCTGCCAGTCAACCTTTGGTTAACCGGTTAACTTTGTTTTGTTAAACGGACGGTAGTCTGCACTTGGTAAGCAGTGGCGTACATTTCATATAATCAGACAAGCAGCAGCAGATATTCTCTCACATATTCATGGGCAAAAGTATCAGTCTAATCATATACCATCTTTCTCTATAAAACAAGTTAGTCGTACCGCGTCTTTCGTCTACATAGGGAAGTATCTATAGAGGCATCACACAAAAACGTAACTTACTCTGCATCCGAATGTTAGGCAAATAAACCTCCAAGATATAAGGTCGTTGAGGTTCATTGCCCTTACGCAAATCTGTCAAGGGTATTTCGCTTTCATTGGTAGATTTCAATACGATCACCTCTTCACAGAAGTCTGGCAGGTCTAGCAAATACCATAGCTTCCGACGTAGAACTGATATTGACGATGACGGCTTCACCGATATGTAGCGGAGTATATTGTCTACAACTTTCAAAGGCGTAAGTACATAACGACGTCAGATCCTGACGTTATCTGTTTTTTTTTATAGACAAGAGGGCGGACGAGCAAGCGGTCCCACGTGATGGTAAGTGTTACCGCCGCCCATGGACACGTGCAAACCAGGGGGTATGCGGGTGTGCCGCCGACCTTGCAAAATCATATTCACAGCTTTCTTGAAGAACCCCATATCGTAGCTTAATGGGAAGACCTGTTGAGGCAATTTGTTCCACAGGCTACGGATTAACGATATAAAATATTTTTTGGACCGAACAGTACGCTACACCTCCGTATCGAGGAAATGCGGATGGACCGCACTTCTGTGACGGGAGGTGCGGTTGTAGAAACCCGATGTGGGAATTATATTAAACAATTCTTCAGAACATTGCCCATTGTACAGGCGGTAGAACACAGAGAGAGACGCAACGTCTCTCCGAATGCTGAGGGGTTCCAAACCGCCCGTGAGAGTGGGATCGTCGACAATACGAACAGCACGTCGTTGGATGGAGTCAAATGGGTCCAATTGGTATTTCGGCGCGCCGGCCCAGAGATGTGAGCAATACTCCTGTTTGATTTTCTTGCTTCGAAAATAAGGGTTCTTATTGTCATACGTAAGGTTTTTTCATAGAAAGAAGGTGAAGACGAGCTGACAGTACACCCGGTGGGAAAAGGGTTGGGAAAATAGGGAGATGTAGGATAAGATGGGATGGGAATGGGCTCTGGTATATCTCACCCACTACTGAAACACGTACACTACGTTGGGGGATCGAAATAGAGAGGGCTAACTTGGCTAGTGAAGGGCGCCTAGCGGCTGTGTTGACCCCAGAGGTATTATACTCTGAAATAGACAATTATGGAACCTTCCTAGAATCAAATTCTGAATACATGTCTGCTTTGAATCTTGTAGGGGTCTACTGTTTAGTCAAAACCTTAATTTAGACAAAATTACATTAAGGCTCTTCCAAACAAACGCGATTTTGCGGTATTTGGTATGCGGTTCTGTACTTCTACTGCAGTGCGATAATCGTCACTGTGTGTAAGATTTCATACGGTACCATACAAAATATACTAACAATAAGACAAATTATCGCATTACCGCGTTGCGATAATATCGACCGCTATATCGCAACTGTGCGGGGGAGAGCCTTTATAACTAGCTTATATTATTCGTACTACCTCATTGAGGTGATGGTTTCACCAACAGTTTAAGTGGCAGAATAGAGAGCCAGTTTGCAGTTATTTGTGCATATTATGTTATACCAAACCAGCAGTTAATTACATTTCTGTCACAAAAACATTAGAACAAATATGTAGGACAGTTGGAACACAAAATCAGTTGGAAGATGTAATAACATATATAAGTGGAACTTGAGCTCAGTCGCATCTAGGAGTATGAGGTCACAGGTGACAACATATTGGACGTGATCAATACTTACTGCCTAAATCGTGTCGACGAATAATCAGAAAGGATATAACATCCTTTTTAAATAACTTTATCGGCGACTTCAAGAGTTTAGTTAGAGACATCGTTCAAGGCATCACTACTACATATAATTTCTATTATTTGTAATTTTACGTTTCTTCTAAATTTTCGAGTGACAGAATTCCGTCATGTCACAAATGCCACTTATAAAAGTATAGATCGTATGCTGTGAGCTTTGATATATGTGATATCATAGAGACCAAATATGTATTTACTTTGTGTACTTTATGTAGAGTAGGTATCTTTGATTACGCTTTTAATGGCTCTCTTTAATTTTTGATTCAAGTTTATAACCCAAAAAACTAGCACATTTTGTTATGTATGTCTATGTTAATATAACCAATATGTACCTACCTACCCGATTAATTTATATAAAATTATAATTTATTATAAAATGGTATAACATATGCGGTTTCCTCTTTTAGAAATGATGATATTATTTTTAAAATATCAAAGGAGCTATCTTAACCAAATTGGAATTTTTAACAAAATTTAATTTAATTTTTAATTTTCATTTTTAATGTGCACTATAATAATGTATAATTTATTCATCAAAGCATGTAAGAGATTAAAGAAAGACCGAGAAACAAACAATATAACACATTTCATTATTTCAATTAAAATTACAAAACGATGCTCAAATTGTCTGCTGCCTGCGCTGATGCAGGCGCTGACTGTATCTTATGAACGCCCTCTTGAGCTAGCGAACATATCTTCGCACCGCACGTGTATGTATACCATTTTAGAATCTATTTTAATTAGACATTTTTAAGAAATAGTTGGCCACTCCTAGGTTTGCTACTTTTTCTTTGTAAGTGAAGGAAAAATTCAAATTGTTCATTTTGTTATTCTAAAATCCTTGCTTGTAAATTTCATATATCGGGGTACAAACATTAATTGTATGTACCCCACAAACATAATCATCTTTGTATACATAAAAGTAGAAGGCACTTATAAACTATTAAAAACCACTACAAGTTCCATTTCTTTAATTTCTCGATGACAGCTGACACACAGTGGTCGATATAACTTTGTTCTAGCGTCAACGCCTAAAACTCCGAACAAAAATTAGGCACCAAGTAGTCATATTTCATTAACAAGGTCACGTCAGACAGAAAGCAATTTTAGGGATGTAGTTATCGATAAACGTAACACGATAACAGATCCGATATTTTTTTACAAAATGTAAGAAACTAAACTACTGCCGGATACTTTTGTACAAATTTATTAACTAATATTATATTTCATTACAAGATGTTACACGTGTTAATTCTTGATTGATAATGCCAACTTCTTTAAAATTTTCGAAGCTATTGTAAAATAAGTAGGTATAGGTAGGTACTCGACAATGAAACGAAATAATTATAATGACAGGTAATCTTTATTTATTTATTTTAATCAAAATCTGATGAATCGTCACTGTCACTCGATGAGTTCTCCCCAACATTTATTATAAGTTCCTGTACTTCTATATTATCGAATGCCACATGAATTTCCCAATCCGACGCTATAATGTTTTGGGTTCTTCTCAAAATTTTTTCCCAGTTTTCGGCAGTTACTTCCGCATATGCATTTTTTAATAAATCTAACATCTTGTTTGCCGTAAAAGGGGGATGGGTATTGTTTCGAGCGGCGTGTCCTTTGATTTGTGCCCATATTAGTTCTATAGCATTGTACTGGCAATGATACGGCGGAAGTCGAAGAACCCACCATTTTGATACTCTGCTTCAAAGTAATTACGAACCTTGATCACCAGTTCTCTCGCCTGCCTTTTCAGAACAGATCCTTTCGGCATTTTGATATTTGACAGCTGGGCAGCAATCAACACGGAGGAACACAAAATACACAACGTAACGTATGGATAATGTGAAAAAATTCAGCGAACAGAAATGTAGTGACTAGCACGACCGTCTTGTTGCGAGTGACAGATTAAAACAAACACAAAATGGCGGTGGGCCATTGAGTGTTCCCACCTTGAAAAAATATATTTGAATGTTTTTGTTGTATTTGTCTTTGTTCAAAATATAATAAATATATGCGATCGATATCATTACTTATTTGGTCACAACACTACAACTATCAAATTAGAACTGTCATCGAGAAAATAAAGAACTGGAAATACCTTAATTTATTAACCTTCTCACCGACTCTCGATCCCGCGGTACTCTCGCAAAGCAACGCCCTAAGCCGACGAGGTCCGTTCCTTCTGTCGGTCTACCGGCACGGCGGGGGAGCCCTTAGGCTCGTTGCTCCACACACGCTTTGTTCCTGGCTGAGCGCCTTCTGCGCTCGCCCTAAACTATACATGTCCGGTGATTCTTGAAAGACCATTAGGGCCTCAAGAATTTTAGCCATTCCGAAAAAAAAAAGAAAAAACTAATTTATTAGCTTTGCTACATTATGACCTAGAGACTTTTGAATTTATAAGGGACTGTTGTTATTTTCCAATAAAACAAACTCGCGATGTTTCCATTCCATTTATTACTTATATCTATAATTAACAACAATATTCAGTTATAAGATAAGAAGTTCAGTTTTAAGTTTAAGGCCGTATAGATGTTTTTCCATTTTAAAATTAGACAGAGTCGTGTTTTAATATTAATACGAGTAGAACCTTATGCAGTCTGCATAGAGGATAATTCAGACAACTCGATCTAAGGCAGTACAGTACGGTACGCAGACAGTACCTACGGTATTAGAGTCCTCCTAGACATGCTATTATATTGTGCAATTTTATTGATAGCGCAATGTTTTTGATGTTTAGGGAGTGTGGTGAAACGCATTTGAGTGCAAGGCGCTATTCAATAATATTGTGCAATGACATTATTGTACAATTTTATTGTAGGTGGGGCCGCCTTAGGAAACGTTTACTTATCTCGGACTAAGTATTCATCTTTTTAGCTTGCATAGCAAACACGAACACTTGTGATGGTATCCATTCCCATTTGTTTAAAATGAAATTGTAAAACATACCATATGACTTTTCCACTTTACAACCATCTGAAATTAATAAAACTGCAATAAAAGATATATTCTTATCATACTTTTCAAAGAAATTACCATTATAAATTACGACAACTTCGTTGGCGATACTCTTCGGGTTCATGCGAGTTTGCTTGACAGCTATAAACGATAACGCTTTATGCGATACTTTTCAAATTTGAAGATATATTCTTATATCACACGTCATTATTTCTCGCCAGTTGCCCACCCGCGAAAAATGATAACTACCACCAACTAAGCTGACGGATGTATATATATAGTAAATATGTGGTAAAAGGTCCTGCATAGGTACGATTTCCTGTTTAAAGACAAATATTTGTTTGAGTCTCTTCATATGCAGATAACTACAATTGCGCATGGTGAAAGGAAATGTTGTTTTATTATGTTGTTTAGAATCATGGGTCAGTCACTCATGTAGGTACTAAACAAACTGTAGGTACATCAGTATAACTTTGTAAATTTAATCAAGAACTGATCAGAATTGTAAATAACATGTAGGTACATTAATCACGAATTATAAACATGTTAAACTTTGATTCATTGTAGGTATATACTATTAGCATAATTATAAGGCAGGGTATAAATTCATGACTTTAATAACAATAATTCATTTAATAAACACTCATTTGTAATTTTACGAATAGGTTTTACAACAAATGTTATTACGTTTATTACGTTAATATTTTTAGTAAAATATAAATTGTTTGGTCGAAATTGATGTTAAAAGAAATAAGACTACCCACTTTTGTAAGGCCAACTGTGACGGCCATGTTTGTAAACAATATGAAAAGAGCATGGGCTGTCATACGATAGTGCTCCACTGATTGTTGAAGTGTCAAGTTGTGCGAATAAAATTATTACGTGCTGTAAAAGTCGTCTTATTCCACCGTCTGTGCCAGTATTGTAATACTTATTTCAGATTACAGAAATGTTTTTTTTAATTTTGTAGAGCAGACAGTAATTTTATAATATTTGGCGTTATCCGATACGTCAATGTACTTAAGACCTATCGATTATCGCCCTTATTATCGGGGAATTAAGATGCTTGTGGATATAAGGTGACCCGTTGCCGAATATATATAGAATTGTATATACCTAAATAATTAATATATAATAACATTACACTCAATGGCCCACATTATGATATCTTGTCTGGTGTATCAGAGAGACCCACTCCATTTATTAAAAAAACGTACTTACATTTTTCAAGCATGAACTGAAGTTCTCCAGGCGTCATAAGTTTCTCATACTGATGCGTCCCCTTCGGCACTATGTTTAGTATATTTTCAGCAATATATATAGCAAATATTTGCGTTAATATAGTTCTGGTTGGAGTGTCGAAGAATATTCTCCCGCCAGGCTTTAGAGCGTCGACACATGATTTAACAAACAGATCTTTGTTGTTCACATGTTCTATCACTTCGGATGCCACTACGCAGTCGTAATAATTTTCGTGATCAACTACGTGCTCCTAAAACAGGATATTTGCCTCTTATTAAATAAGATTTAAATTTTTAGAGAAAAGGGACCTTATTGTCGGTTCACATTATCCAGATATTGCGACTTTAGTGAAATTTATGTACCTACTACCTATATACGTGTATAAATAATCTTACAAAAGAATCATAAAAAATATCGACGTCTATTGTATACCCACATATTTTTTATTTTATTTTGTTTATTCAAGAACAATAAATAATAAAATGTATTTGAACATACAAATTATGTTGCATAGATATAATATATAGTTGGATGGGACTTTTAAAGCTCTAAACAACGCTTGTCTAAACACTTTTTTCTAAAACATATGGGAAATTGGCATTGTATTTTTTTAAGCAAATGGCAATATCTATATCGTTTGTTCAATAAACATTGCCAAAAATGCACACTATGCAGAGTACTTACCTACATTATGCGAACGTTTTATGTCAGGTGGATATTTTGCGAACTGCACATGTAGCGGCTAACCCTTTGCATCGGGTATAACACATACCGCTGACCATCAGGAGGATTTTGCTTGTGTACCACATACTTCTTATATAAAAAATATACTTATTCTTAGTTACCTGTAAGCTGTAAGTAGATACCGATATACATACTGATTCTTACCTCAATAGGTGTGCAATAGTAAGTAGGCTTGTTGAATGCTAAGTCGGGGTTGTTACAGCTGTGCTGTATCGCCAAGTCAATTAGGTCTCTGCTAGCATCTACACCAGTCGTATCAGCGCCTAATTTCGCTAAGCCCTAAAAATCACACGAGGCACGGGGGATTCTTCAGAACTATGCATAAATCCATTACTATACAGACTTGAAAATAGCTTCTAACGACAGAATTTTAATTATTTTTAAACAAATTTATTAATTTTCTTGTAATATTGCTTGTTAGTTGTAACAATATTTTGTATATCGTTTTTAAAAATACTGACATGAGTTCTGAATCTGGTAATGATAGCTATTATAGAAAAAAGGCGGCACAAGTGTACAACCCACCTGGTGATAAGTGCATACAATCGCCCAAGGACATCCATGATACATGCTAAAATCAGTCCAGAATGACAAACGTTGGCACATCCCAGGATGCGCTGCTTACCTTTGGAGATGCGAGAAGGAATTTGGAGAAAGTGTTGTGCAAATGGAGAGGATAGGATGGGATGGGATTGGGTTCTGGCGTATCTCACTCACTACAATACGTACGTACATTGGGGAATAGGATTAAGTGGGAAATCCAAAATATCCTCTAGGAACGTCTAGGTCAGTGGCGTTCATTGGTTAAGAAACTTGATAAACGGTAGTGGCCGTATGCAGGTATATACAATTACAACGTGTCACTGAAATAGGTAACGCAAAACTCGGAAATAGCTTGTTCAGTATCGACTAGAATCGATTCTACCAGTTTTTACAATGAGTTTTGTTTCATAACTTATTGTTCATTTCCAGTAGGTACTTAGTATACCTATGTATTTTTTAGTCTCGCGCAGTTGCATTCTAGGCTCATCGCGGACGTGTTTCGAATAGCAAATAATCACTATTCGCGAATACGCATAGTACCTACCTAACCTACTACGCACGCACTTAATAAATTAGAATGTAATTTGTAGTTCAATTTAAAGTTAATGCTATAAATAATTTTTAGTTCAATCAGTAAGTGAATAAGTTGTTTATAAACTACCCACATTCTTAAAGACTGCGACACACTAACAACGTCCGCGGACTTATTTGACGATTATTATACGCACTCGACTCAGTCAGTCAGTTATTATCAGTCAAGTCGCGACCACGGCAGGTGTAACGCGTGTCGATACGTCGAGTAGGAGTAAAAGGTAAATAAATGTCTTTATTATACGCGTTCAGACTCGATTTAGAATACAAAATAAGCAAGTATCAGTTAGATCGTAAGCTCTGTTTATAAACTTTTAGAAGTTTAAGGATGCACGTCGCTGGGCTCACCCGACTGGCCATGTTACCCCTCTCACAAAAAACTACCGTGGAATGTATTGCATGTATGTATCCCACTTTATCCCATTTCCCAAATGTACGTATGTGTTTCCGTAGTGAGTGAGATATGCCAGAGCCCATTCCCATCCCATTCTATCCTATACCTCCCCACTTTCCCAACCCTTCCTCCAAATAAATTCCCTTAAATCCTTATCTCCAAATGTAGGCAGCGCATCCGGGGGCGTGCCAACGTTTCATTCTGAACTGATGTTGACTCGTATCGCGAATGTCCATGGGTGACAGAGTATCCACCAGATGGACTGCCGGCTCGTCTGTCGCATTCTTTCCTTTAAAAAAATGTCTTATTATTATAATCCCTTACCTCTGATAGTATACCTCCTCCACAGCCGACGTCCAATATCTTTTTCCCCTTGAGTGGAGTAGCAATCCCTTGTGAACATGTAAAGAGTCCATCTCTTATAAATGGTACCCTGATTTTAACAAATGTCTTATTCAGTTTATTCAAATTCTTCAATTGTGTATTAGATTCTTATTTGAAGGTTTTTACTTCTTAACGTTTGTTATTATCAATTATTCAGAAACATTGTAGCGGATGGGGGGGGGGGGGGGGCATACCTAGTTATTTATATTGTTTAAACAATAATAATAAAACTTATACAGGGTGGCTAAACCGGCCAAGTTGGCCAAGCTTGAAACTGTCCATAGGCCAGGCCAGCTCACGTCCTATCGGATGACCACAATTGGTTCTTAGTGAAGTCGCACGGTTTTCGAGATATTGGCCTTTTTTAATTTTATAAAAGTTGGCACCATTGATCAGTAATATGCGTAGGTACCTACTGTAGCTATAAATGAAGGAATGAAGGAGAATTTACATTCTGTTTTGAGCTTATTATTCTCGAAGAGTTGTTCTGTTAGACATAAATCAGTATTTTTCATTTACCTACTGTTATTATGATATCTTCCAAAAGTTTACGTTTGTTTCATGTTGAGGTACAACCTTCGGTTATTAATTACAATTTGACCTTTAGTTAACAAAATGTAGCAAACATGTGGCCAACTATTTAAAAAGAAACTTAATTATTAATTTAAAAAAATGTATTTTCTAATATGGGTTAACGCACGCGGTTTCCTCTTTAAAAATGACGACATTGCTATTAAAAAATAAAAGGAGCTACTTATACCAAATTAGAAATATCAACTAAATTAAATTAAATTTTCATTTATAATTAATAATGTGCTCTAAATTTAATTAAGTCATAATTTATTCACCAATGCACGCGGGCGACTAAAGTAAGACTACGAAACATAAAATATAGCATATTACATTTATTATGAAAATTACAGAAGATGCTCGAATTGTTTGTCGCCTGCCCTGATGCAGGCTCTACATCTTCTTATGAACGCCCTCTTGAACTGGCGAACTTATCTTCGCTTAGGCAGGTAACTGCTTATCTCTCTAAGAGCTGCAGCGACACGCTGGCCCAACGACACGTTACCTTTTTTTACTGGAACTGCCTCAACAGAAAAGTTGAGGCAAGCCAATTGCATCACATTGAATAATTGAACGGCTTATTAGATGATAATATTAGTACAAGTTATAAACACTAACACTAACGAGATATATATAATACGTTTTATAACATGGCGCCTTTACCCTCGACGTCTGAAGTTGTTAGCCCAAGCCAAAACGTCCTGAAAATAGGGCGCTGTCACTTATGTGACAAAAAAAGACGGGAAATTTACTACAAAGTGCAACAATTGCTCGAAATTCATTTGCAAAGTGCATAGTAACACAAAAATACTATGTGATAACTGTCAAGATTGAACTACCTATGTTTACTTAAAATGTTCCTAAATGTTCCTTCATAAAGGGAAAAAGAACAGTGGTTTTATATCTGTCCATGTTCCGTAACCTTCCCAATCTCTTTTATCTTGATTCCTAAATTCAAAGGTAGAACTGGTAGATTTACGGTCGTGCGAATATTTGCCATTTTTGACTGATGTTGGCATGTATTTGATTTTGTGTTGGATGTTCATGGGCTTCTATAAAAAGAAATCAAATTCCGGATGGTATTCTGTTTGACGTTACCGGAAATGAATCCCCATAACACCGTGATTCTGATTAGGTACTAAGACCTAGGTACATCTAAAAGCTCATGATTTAAATTTCGCATAAGACAAGAGTTTCTAGGAAATTAAAAATAAATGAATACCAACGAAGACTCAAACGCCTTGAACACAGCGGTAGGTACATTATAGGCTTACCGAAGTAAATTCAATGAGTGGATTGCGATCATGGGCCCATTTGGGTCCCACCATTCGTTCATTAATTTTGAATGCCTCGCGACGTCAGCTGTATCTACTGTAGAATGAAGTTCGTGCTTTTTAAAAGTGTCCATAGAATGCAGGCGTTTTTGCGGATCTCTTGAAGCCCATCTGTATGATAAATTTCGAGTAATTATTAAAATGGAAAATTATAAACGTTTTGTTTACACAATATTTTTGTACAGCTATTTCTTATTACCCACTTCCGATATCCCTTTTCGGTGAAGCTGTCCCTTAGACTAGGAAGACCAAATATCTTGGAGTCACCCTAGGCCCTAGACCAGGGGTGCTCAAACTTGAACTGCTGGCGATCTACCTCAATACTGTTACACTACGATCGATCGACTCTGAGAGTCTGCAAGTATGTGTGATGCAGGATTGTCGTCTAGGTAGGGTGTATCGTGGCATTGATATTAGTTTTCCGCACTAAAAACTTACCTTGACTAAAAAAATATGCATTTTTTTAGTCAAGGTAAGTGTAGGTCTGCTCTAAAATGTCAATGAAAAAACTCATAATTATTCAAAATTGCGAGTTTATTGGTTCTTACAAAACAAACGAGTTCTAGTGTCTAAACTTAACTAAAAAGTGACTTTGGATGATGAAGTGTGGCACTGCATGTCCTCAGCATACTTTTCATAAGATGGTACGTAATTACCGAGTGCTAATGGTAAGCATGATGACATATGTTCGTCAGTTAGTCGATTGCGATATTTTGACTTAACTATCTTCATTTCAGAAAATGCAGACTCGCACAAGTAAGTTGACCCAAACATTGCCGTCAGCTGAAGGGCGATTTGCCTTAGATTCGGATATTTATCTTCAGATATAAAACACCAGAATTTTGTATCAGATGTTGTGGCTTTGAGATGTATATCTGATATAATCTGCACTAACTCATTTTCAACAGAACATGAGTCCATGTTAAATTGACTTGCTATTTCAGTAGCTAATTCCTCAATGTTTTTACACGAAAAAGGATAACTCATAAATGATGCGATATTTGCCAATTTACTGAAATCATAAAAACGTATTTCGAATTGGCCCAAAATATTTGATAATGCTGCCTCATAAATATCATAATTCAATTGAGGAATCCTTGCTTTCAAAGACGGAAAATGTTTCAGATCCTTTCTTTTCAGTTGATCTATTATAAGTTGCAATTTACTTTTGAATGCGTTTATTGCGCTAATCATCTCAATAATAGTTTTTCCTTTACCTTGAAGCTCCAAGTTAATGGTGTTTAAATGCATTGTGATGTCTGTCAAAAATGCCAAATCAGTCAGCCATTTTCCGTTTTTCAGCATCTGAGTGTCATCACCTCTTTCGTCCAGAAAAGCTGTTATTTCGGGCAATAATTCTTGAAACCTTTCTAGGAATTTTCCACGAGTCAACCACCTGACGTCCGTGTGAAGAACTAAATCAGTGTGTTCAGCTGACTCACTATCTTCCAACTGCAATTTAAAGAGCCGTCGTTGCAAGCTACGTGCACGGATGGAATTCACAATTTTTATTGCAATGCCCGTAATCTCCTCCATGTTTAGAACTTTTGAACACAAAACTTAACAACTGACGCACGGCAAATGAGACAAATGCACTTATCCTTTACCACACAAAAGAAAAATTCTTCCTCCCAATCGTTATTAAAATGATACGTTTTGCTTTTCTTCGCCGCACTCATTTTGTACTATTTATTAATAAACTTTGTATCGACGAATCGCCTCCAAGTTACAACTCAGACTGACTCCTATTCCTGCAGGCGCAACATTTATATCGGCGCGAACGAAGTCTCGAATGTACCCGCCAAACACGCCGCCCGAAGTTTCTAGAAAAATCGGCGGAAATCAAAAACACGACTTCTCTTTGACAAGTACCGCGCGTTCCTTTGGTAAAGCCGCCTTTTGCCGCTAGTAGTTCTATATCGGATATTTTTTCTCTAGATCTCTAGATCTATAGGGACCAAGGATCCCAATACTCTCCGAGAAGTAAAATGTCGCTTAAAAATAAGCTGATATTGTACAAAAACTGTGTACGTCCCATAATGACCTTCGCTAGCGTTGTCTTTGCACACGCAGCCCCCTCCAACATTAAAATACTCCAAATCCTTCAAAATAGATTCTTGCGTAAGGCCGGACTTGTGTTTCCACAAGGACTTGGAACTTCCCTCCATCGTCAAATACGTGAAAGATTCTACCCGACGCTACTACGACAGAATCCCCCACCATCCTAAACCCCCTAGTAGTTGACAGCCTAGCCTATGTCCCCGATAGGAATGACCCTCCCCGTTGCCGTCGTCGTCTACGTTCTCGGCACGTCTTAAACGATCCCGAAGACCCAATTGTTGCTGTCAAATGGGGTTCTTACACTACACTCACAGACTACACATATACACCGTGCCCGCCGGCACAGACGAGGACGTCATCCTCGCTACACCGTGAACACACAGCGACTTTCAGCCAACACTTTTCTGTTGGTATCTGCAGGTCTGTATCTGTATCTGCAGGTACCTGGGCGCTTCTCACAGACTCGCGACCCCTCGTTACCCTCCTAAAGCAACGCTCTTACCCGAGGTCCGTTCCTTCCGCCGGTCTATCGGCGGGGGAACCCTTAGGCTCGTTGCTGCACACACTCTGCTCCTGGCTGAGCGCCTTCTGCGCTCGCACTAAACTATACAGATCCGATGACTCTTGAAAGGGCATTAGGGTCACAAGAATAGAGCTATTCCAAAAAAAAAACTATTTCTTATAATTATATCATAAAGAATTAATTTTTTTTTAAATATTACGATTTTGTAATTATAATTATAAGAGATTATAGATCAATTATCTACCACTACAAAGACTACATTGGATTTTCAAATTACGTAGCGGAAGAAATAAATTGAGCTTTGAATCTAGGTAGGCTTACAGGGAAATAATGTAATACATTTCTATATTTATCTGTTGCAATACATACTAGTCCATATCAACCTATAACGTCCTACTCCAGGGGGCTTGCCTCCCCTTGCAATCAATAAGGGTTCGGGCCATAATTCAAATAGGCCCAGTGCGAATTGGGCGATGTTACGTATGCCTTAGACTTTCTTCGACTTTATTTCCTCACGATGTTTTTTTTTCACCGTCGAGCTAGTGGTAGGTAATTGAAAAAAATCGTACTGTAGTTACGGTCGGAGTTTCAACTCAGGAATGCGAGTTGAGAGTAGGTAAAGTACTCCTAAGTTATTTATCACTGCTCGCAATATCGACTACTGTTTTAAATACACAGATTTCGATATACCAAATATCTAGGATTTTAATATAGAATTGTTTTCTATGATATAATTGTTATTTATCGATCAGTTTATATACCTATATAGTGCAATATTTTAGATATCAGTCAAATATTTACATATGTAATTCGAAAATACTTACATAATATTAGATTTGTTTTTGTTGAGAAGCAGTGATATCCGTAGCAATGTTCTATTCATTTTCACTTTAACTTTGTTAAGAGATAGTGAGTATATAAGTAGTATGTGATTACTAAGCACGGCATACAGCGCTCTAAAGGACACTGTTTACTTTGTGAAGTCACTTTTAAACTGGATATGCGTGAATAAAGTTTTAAGGTACGAGTACCATAAAAAACAGGCCTCATAGGCAGTTTTCGTTTACACAATATTATTTCGTCACACTAAAGATACCTACTCGTAGTTTCCTACCACTTAGAATTCACGTTTTTAAAATATGTTTTGAGGGGGATTTTTTCGATGATTGAGATGAAAAGGTGTTTGCGGCACGCTGCAATCCCACAGTCGTTGAGCGCACTCGACTGGCCACGTTACCCCTCTCTCACAGAAGACTATCTTGAAATGTACTGCATTTCCCACTTTATCCTATTTCCCCAATGAACGTACGTGATTCGGTAGTGGGTGACATATGCCAGAGCCCATTCCCATCCCATCCCTTCCCATTTTTCCAACCATTTCTCCAAATAGATCTTAAATCTTCGGCGCTAGGCAGCGCATCTGGGGGCATGCCAACGTCTGTCATTTTGGACTGATGTCGGCATGTATCGCGGAGGTCCATAGGTAATAGTATCTACTTACCACCCAGGTGTTATGCTCGTTTGGTCTTCACTCCTTTAAAAGAATTTGTTTCGGTCGAGAACCTGTTAGACTTTAAAGGCGTCTACAGTTTGTGGTACGAAGGAATGTTTAAAAAAACCTATAGCAACGCCAGTCGGAAAGGCGAGGTCGCCATTTTTCGTACATTTCAGAAAAAAGCGTTTAGATAAAAATTGTGGAGCTTTACGAACCAATTATTACAATTATGTGTATCGGTATTGTATTTGTGATTTTCTTGAAAAGTTTATATTGCTGTACTGCTGACACTATGAACGGATTTGACTCATCTACGAAATTGTCAAAAATAAATAATGTGAAAGAGGGAAAGTGAAACGATTTTCGTGAAATCTATAACTGCATATTGCTTTTCCGATTTTACACTCACAGACTAGATTGTTATAGTTAGACTAGTGTGTGGATAAAGCTTGCATTATCTATGTGATTTGCAGCGCAAATAGTATATGAATTATTTCAAACAAAACAAATCAAGCTAATTGTTTCTGGGTAGGAATAATTATAACTACGAGTCTAAAGCGATCAAACATAGACGAGTCAACTCGTTTCTGGGTAGGAAAAAATTCCGGATTTTAAAGGCCCTTATCTGTATAATGCTAGCTTTATCACAAACCTCACATTAACCGTGCTATTGTTTTTTTAAACTTTTATTAGTTACCACGCGTAGTCGGAAAGTTATCTTCATAACATTTATATGTTAATTTATTTATTTGCTGTATTTTTTATTGTTTACTTTTTATATTTCGTCGCGTTTACATTTATATATCTTATATCTTAAGCATATTTTAAAAAGCTACTCATTAATATATGATACAATATTAGTTAAAATAAAATAGACAGTGTTTGCGTAACTATTAATTAACCAATTAAACTTATTTTTGTGGTAACAGTAAGAGGTAGGTATATGTAGAATTATTATATACGTATGCATTACCAACAGTTTATTGAACCAGTTGTAAGTTTCAGAAGGTAATGCCGAGGCTAATTGACCAGTCTTTCAAGTTGAAGTGAATGTCGGACCTTGACAAACAATATGTTGGAAATTCTTACTCGAAGTTGCGTTCAGTTAAATACTGAATGCACTTTAAAACATTCGTAAAAAGTCTAATGTTGCTAATTATGTACACTTTGTATTGTATGTAACACTCTTTTTGCGCCAGGTCTGTTTTTATATTGAAAAAATACTTTTTATTAAATGTTTTGTGAAATAAATGTTCAGATTATAATTTCCACTTTTAATACAATTAGGCCGAGATAGTAGGTTCACTAAGTGTAATTTTGTTTCAATACATTTGGTATGTTCATGGTCTAGACGACTGGACTATCACAAATAAGCCTATCGACTCATACGGCCTTCCACTTCGATTACTCTCTTTTGTGTCAGTGGCACTGTTGGGCCAAGCTGCGCTCGACTAATTAAATGTAATTCATGACCACTTACAAATTTTCGTCCACAATTAATGATAGTACACGAGCAAGCAATAATATATTTAACTAATTTTACAATGTACAGAAGTGGACATTAATTACCTATATCTAAAAAAATAATAAAAAGTATTAGTTTCTTGATATCAAGAATGATATGATATCTTGATATATATTTAAACGCGTCTCAACGCGTGTGTTTACCTTATTTATTGTACTCCAGGTTTCGCTCGGGTTAAACGGCGAGTAAAATAATTCTCACAAAAATCTCAAATGTTATATAAAGAGATATTATCTGTACTCTTACGTGGTGCCATGTCAAGCATGTCATGTTGTATTTCAATATGAAATATGACAAATATTGGCATATGTTTTGCCTGTGCGACGGCATTGCATTAAGATTTAAAGGGTCCGGTGTACCAGAATGACAGGCCCTCCTATGTACAAGATTGTAGACACAAACCTTTATGGACAGTTTTCAGTTTCTACAAAGAAGCTTACCCTCCCCCTTGCCGTCGTCGTCCTCGGCATGTTTTAGACGACCCTAACGACCCAATTACTGCTGCTAATGCGATTCTTACACTACACTCACAGACTTCACATATACATCGTCCCCGCCGGCGGAGACGAGGACGTCACCGTCGCTACACCGGGAACACATACCGGCCTTCAGCCAACACTTTTACTAGGTATCGGCACTGCCTGGGCGCTTCTCACCGACTCGCGATCCCGCGGTGCACTCCCAAAGCAGCGCCCTAAGCAGAGGTCCTTCCGCCAGTCTACCGGCAGGGGAACCCTTAGACTCGTTGCTGCACACACTCTTTGCTCCTGGGTCAGCGCCTTCTGCGTTCGCCCTAAACCACACATGTTCGGTGACTCTTGAAAGAGCATTAGGGCCACAAGAATTTAGCCATTCCAAAAAAAAGAAAACAAAGATGGTTTATGGTTTGGTAATGGTTTAAGTCAAACGCTTGGACTAGTCATTTCAAATACTTTTATTTTTTTATAAGGCTTGTCAATGGAATCACATGTTTAATTTTTATAAAATAATAATAAATATTTAGCAATTATACACTTTTAAAGCTTGCATTGCGAATATAAGGTTCTGTGAATTGGACCACTGCCATTTGTTTGTAAGTACATTGTAAAAGATTCCGTAGGTCGCTTCTACAGTGCATCCATCTGAAGAAAAAAAAAACGTTACAAGTTTTTATAATATACTAGTTTTACGGTACTAGCTGTGCCCGCGACTTCGTACGGGACTAAACTAAACATTGGGACTAAACTAACTAACATTGGGACATCTCTTCTTCCCATCAGGCGATTTTGATGAAACAAAGCCCATTCGAAGCGCCAAACTAAGCTCAATTAACCTGTGGAAACCCCATGAAAATCCGTTCAGTAGTTTTGGAGATTAGCGTGTTCGGACAGACGCTAACAGACAGACAGCCAAAAATTTTCAAAATCGCGTTTTTGTATTCTGATACTCTTCCTTCATCGCCCCCAATCAGTTTTTGGTAAATATATTCAATGTACAGACACGCTGGTTCCACAGTTTTATTATACAATGTATAGATAAGCTAGAATACAGTATAGTGTAATTGACATTAAGATTTATACATTGATAAATATAAAACATAAATATGGTTTGTGTAAAAAAAGGGTTTCAATTTATAACATTTGATAAGGGGAGAGTGCATGCTCTATTCCCACAGCCACTTCGCGCACCTTGAAATGTACTGTATTTCCTACTGTATCGTATTTCGACTATGTACGTACGTGTTTCGGTAGTGAGTTCTCATTCGGTGTAGTGAGTGATATAAAATACCAGAGCCCATTCCCATCCTATCCTATCCCTCCCTATTTTCCCAATCCATTCCTTAATCTGCAAAGGTAGGCATGCGGATGCGCATCGGGGGGCGTGCTAACGTTTGTCATTCTGGACTGATGTTGGCATGTATCGCGGATGTCTATGGACGACAGTCTCCACTTACCATCCGGTGGACAAAAACCTTTTTACCGATCTTCTAAAACATTCAGATCTTGGTGAAAACGTTCCCCTGCTGGTCACTCCACACTACCTAAGCTTTTAGGAAAAAATTCCCAAGTGTTAATGAAGGAATAAGAGAGTAGAGTAGAGACAAGTTTATATCTATCTCGTGATAGTTTCGTAATAAATGGGCAAAAATTGCCTAATGTTATGATTTTTTCATTTCTTAAAATCCTATAACATCAGTTTTTCACAATATTCAAGCATTTTTCTCTTTTATTATCTATTTAAACGGGTCTTAACGCGTGTTTAGTATTGTTCGGGGATGAGAGGTGAGGTGTAAGTTCACATGGTGCGCGAGCGCGGATCGCCCGGCGTGTCTGCCATCGATCCTTGTGCGGTATGGAAGCAATTTGTTTGTTGTGCAAAGTATAGGCTGCATATTTTTTTGCGTCATAGGCGGCATTAAGCGCCTTCCTGTTCAGCAGTTCCGAGGGTCCCGAGGAAGATTGAGAGTGGGTGAGCAGGCGGTTAGAAGGTAGGAAATTTGGTTTTCTTTCTTAATTTTGACTTCGCGTATCGCGGACAAAACAACGCGAATTTTTACCTTATTTATTCCACTCGAGCTGACTGAGGAGGCGGGTAGTCCACGTGGTTGGTGCAACCCAACCGAAACGTCGAGTAAAATAAATAAGGTAAACATACGCGTTCAGACCCGTTTTTTAGATAAATATGTGTGAAAATCGCGAAAATCTCAATTGTGATATCGTATTAATTAAAATAAAAAAATCGAATGGAGTCACCCGCTATGGTGAGCAACACGTTCCTATATATAATGTAATTTTCTTTACTCGATAATGCAAATGAATAATATTACCCAAAAATTTGAAATGTAACAGACATTTTTGTTCTAATTAACATTATAACAATATTAACACGTTCCCTTTCCTGTGAGCCACATCATATAACACCTATGGCAAATATTATTTCCGCGGAATTCACTAAGACTGCAGTTTTTGGCTTGGACTTATTAGCACAGTTATAAAATTTAGAAAAAAAAATGATTTTTCTTCTTCAGAAATTGTTACACTATGTAGAGGCTTTAAGTAAAAAGTCATTTGGGCTTGCGGGGAACATCCCCGCAAGCTTTCATATTCTCTTCGGAACAAGGAGTATTAAAAAATTTGTGGGATAGAATTTTTTTAACTCGTTTTAATTATGTAACTAAAAATAATAATGAAGGTTTGGTCGAAGGTATATAAAAAATATATTTGTAAACTAGTGTTATTAATTGGAAATTTATTATTGTAGAAATAATGTCACACTCGTTACAATGGAATTACCCTTTTATTATACCTCATATATTTACATAGGCTACTGTTTATCCCAGAAAAGGTCAGGCTCTGTACATTAAGCATGACACAGAGTGACAACTACTCCAAGAAACATCTAAAGTATTGGCCAATCGAACGTTCGCTCAAATACAAACTCCTTTGCAGCTCATTATCAACTTATTCAATACGCGGTCGGGTAGCGCCAACCGCAAACATAACGTTGTAGAACAAACATATTCATTCAGTTAGAGCAACGAAAACGAACTTCATCATAATGACTCGTTTACGAAAGCAGAAAAAAATTGTAATCGTGCGAACACTCTGTTGGCCAGTGCTTTACTTACTCCTTTCCAACAGACTTTTGAGCTCATTAGGCGTCATAAGTTTCTCGTACTGGTGGGTTCCTTTAGGCAATACATTCAATATGTATTCAGCAACATATATTCCGAATACTTTAGTGAAGGTAGTTCGATTTGGTGTTGTGAAGAATATCCTCCCACCTGGCTTTAATGCAGCTATACAAGCACTTACAAACAGGTCCTTATTGATAACGTGCTCAATTACTTCAGACGCCACCACAGCGTCATAGTAATTTTTGAATTGGCAAATGTGGTTCTGAAATTTATTAAAATAACATAAGCAATATTAATATTATTGTAGGAATATGATTTGTTTATAGATAGAAGGCAATAGCCACTTGCCACCTGACCCCATCACCCCTTATAGACTCCAAAATTATAGAACATCGTTTTCGAAAATTCTTTCACTTTTAGGAAGCAATATTAATGCAGATAGACGTAGACTATGTTTGCGTTCCTCGGGAAATATATTCGTAAATTAATAATAGCAATTTTTCGAAAAAAAGAATAAAGCGCCCCTAATGCCATTCGTTTGTATGCCACCCGAACGAAGCTAGGGCCACTAGTAAATTTAATAAATTTCTCATCTGACGATACTTATATGTTTTACAAAATAGGTAGGTACTAAATAGGTAACATTAAATATATATACACGTTTTAGGACTTGTTTAAATCAATATTATACGAATATAAATCCTTAATAATTGTTATTTTATTATGGTAACAAAATCATATGTAACTAGTGCCATCTATCATGGTGTGTGTGTGTCTATGGGTGTAGCAGAAATAAACGGGCAGTTCGTTACTGTCAACCGCAGTTTGATTAACAGGTTATGGGCCCAGACCCATTGTTAAGCGATTTTTAAGTAGTAAAAAACGAATGGTACTATGAGTTTTTGCAATAATAATGACGACGAATTATATAGCAAGTGTTCCAAAGTTAAAAGGACGCGTGAACTATGACATTTGGTGTTTGCGGCACAAAATGTGTTGGTGTTGGAAGGCATGGCGTCGAACATAGAAAAACAGCTACCGGCAACTGCTACAGTAGTTGAAAAAGCAGAAACGCTAAAGCAAAAGCGAAACTGATATTGACCATCGATCCATCAATATATGTTCACATAAAACAGGCAGTCACAACATACGAATTATGGACTATACTCAAGAACATGTTTGATGATTCCGGCTATTCAAGAAAGATAAGTTTGCTAAGAAATCTTATCAACATTCGACTTGAAAACTGTGAGTCAATGACACAGTATGTGACTCAAATTGTAGAAACGGGTCAGAGACTTCAAGGAACAGGATTCAAGATAACCGATGAGTGGATTGGAGCATTAATGTTAGCAGGATTGCCAGAAAAGTACGCACCTATGATTATGGCTATAGAACATTCGGGGATTGAGGTTAGTGCAGATGTAATAAAAACGAAGTTGATGGACATGTGTGCAGAGGTTAGTTCTACTTCCGGTTCCGAGAGTGCATTTTCATCGAAAGGAACGAACCGATTGAAAAATGGCAAACACAAAAGCGGCCATTTTAATAGACAATCGAAAACTTCAATGTCACTGTCAAAAGCTGGAAATAAAGTTATAAAATGCTATAAATGTAAGCAGATGGGGCATTATAAAAACCAATGTCCGCAGTCAGAAATAACCAAAAGAAAGCAATCAAACGCTTTCAGTGCTATTTTCCTGAGTGGTAAATTCAATAAGGACAGTTGGTATATCGACAGTGGTGCAAGTAAACACATGACAACATGTAAACATAACCTCATGAACTCGTCTCAACAATATGAAATTAAAGAAATTATTATTGCAAACCAGTCAAAAGTTCCAGTGCTGTGTTCTGGTGATGTCAATATCGTTACAGTGGTGAACGGTATGGAATATGATATCACAGTTAAAGATGTGTTATGTATACCAGATTTAACTACCAACTTACTTTCCGTGAGTCAGTTGATTAAGAATAGCAACAAAGTGATTTTTCAAGAAAATGTTTGCTCTATTTATAATCGACAGCAAGAACTCGTGGGACGAGCAGAATTAGTTGATGGTGTGTATAAATTACACACATTGGAAACAGAACAGTTATTAGCGGCACCTGCAATAGCATCGAGTGAGACTTGGCACCGACGCTTGGGACACATTACCAGTTTAAATAAAATGAAAAATGGAGCTGTAGAAGGAATTTCTATCCAGAATTGGCAAAAATAGATAAATCCACATGTACTATATGCTGTGAAGGCAAGCAAGCCAGACTACCATTTCAGCAAAGTACATCCAGGACAAAGGATGTGCTAGAAGTGATTCACGCAGATGTGGGAGGTCCTATGGAGAATCTATCGATTGGAGGATCTAAATACTATGTTTTGTTTGTGGATGACTACAGCAAGATGGCATTTGTGTATTTCATGAAGACAAAAAGTGAAGTTTTTAAATATTTTCGAGAGTTACAGCACATGGTAGAAAAACAAACAGATAAAAAAATTAAAATACTAAGAACAGACAATGGCGGTGAATTCTGCAGTCGAGAATTGGAAAATTACTTAAAAGAACAAGGAATAGTTCATCAAAGAACTAATGTTTATACACCCGAACAGAATGGTCTATGCGAAAGGATGAACAGGTCAGTAGTAGAAAAGGCCAGATGTTTAATTTTTGAAGCAAGTTTAGACAAGAAGTTCTGGGCAGAGGCAGTAAATACTTCAGTATATTTAAGGAATAGATCTGTTGTTATGGCACTAAATAACAAGACTCCATATGAAATCTGGACAGGCCAGAAACCAAACTTAAGCCATTTGCGTATATTTGGAAGTACAGTTATGGTACATGTTCCTAAGGAAAAACGTTTAAAATGGGACAAAAAGGCTAGAAAGTTGATATTGGTTGGCTATGAAGAAAATGTGAAAGGATATAGGGTATATGATCCTATTACCAATACTGTGACAACTAGTAGAGACATAGTTATCATGGAGACCTCAGAGGATCGAAATATGGTACAGATACCAGCAGAATGCAAGTCTTCAGTCTTCACATCTTAAGTCTTCATGCAGAATGTCAGGCAGAAAGTACTAGAAGTTCCGATTTAGAAGAAAGGGAAGAAAAAGATGACTCATATGTCTTAGATTCAGAAACTTTCTTGAAGAGTACTTCAAATGATAGTTCTTTGGACACAACTTCAGATACAGATGTTACGCTAGTTGAATTGAATGAAAAAGAAGCTCAACAAAAACGTTTCAGAAAACAACCTGAAAGATATGGCTATAATAATTTAAGTATTGCAAAGTGTAAGTGGGTTTTCAAAAAAAAGGTATGACAGTTGTAACAATGTGCGGTATCGGGCAAGATTAGTGGCGAAAGGTTTCTTGCAGAAAGCCGGTGTGGACTTTCATGAAACTTTTTCCCCTGTGCTTAGATATTCTACATTAAGATTGTTATTTGCTCTAGCAGCAAAGTTAAACTTAGATATTACTCATCTTGATGTAACCACAGCTTTTTTAAATGGGTTCTTAAATGAAACTGTGTATATGAAAATACCTGTCACTTTTGATTATAAAGATTGTGATAATAAAGTGTTAAAGTTAAAGAGAGCTATATATGGCCTTAAGCAATCATCCAGAGCTTGGTATCAAAGAGTTGATGATTATTTAATTGAATTAGGTTATAGCAAATCTGAGCATGAACCCTGTTTATTTACAAAGTTTAAAGATAATGTCAGAATTATGATTGCATTATTTGTTGATGATTTTTTTCTTTTTTCTAATTGTGCTAAAGCTACTGAGAAATTAGTTGAAGAATTGAGCTGTAAATTTAAAATTAAAAACTTAGGTCAAATGAGACAGTGTTTAGGTATGAGAGTTCAAATGAATAAAAATACAATAACTATAGATCAGGAAAAATATGTGGATAATTTATTGCAAAGATTTAATATGACACAATGTAAAACAGCAGAAACTCCTATGGAGGTAAATTTAAAGTTAGAGAAATCTCAATATGTTTGTAGTGAGTACCCATATCAACAACTTATTGGTGGGCTGATGTACTTGGCAGTCTTGACAAGACCAGATATTGCATACAGTGTTAGTTATCTTAGTCAATTTAATAACTCATACAATGAGACACACTGGAAACATGCCAAGAGAGTATTAAAATATTTAAAAAATACTAAAAATTATGGTCTTGTATTTTGTAAGAATAGTTCTTCTATTGAAGGTTTTGTTGATGCAGACTGGGGTTCTGATATAACCGATAGAAAATCATATTCAGGTTTCTGTTTTAAATTGTCAAACACTGTAATTTCTTTTGAATGTAGAAAGCAACGAAATGTAGCTTTATCCAGCACTGAAGCTGAATACATTTCTTTGTCTGAAGCTAGCAAAGAGGCAATTTATTTAAAGAATTTATTGTTTGAAATTCTTGGAAAATCGGATCCTATTTTTTATTTAATGATTGTCAAAGTGCTCAAAAATTAGTCTTGAATCCTATTTTCCACAGAAGATCTAAACACATAGACATAAGATATCATTTTGTTAGAGAAGCTATAGCAAATGATTATATTAAAATATGTTATTTAGAAACCACTGAAATGCCAGCAGATATTTTGACTAAAAGTTTAAGGTCTGTCAAACATTATTATTTTATGCAAAAGCTTGGCTTTTTACCGGTGACCAAGTTAATTTTGTTTGATTTTGTTAAGTGGAGGTGTTATTTTATTATGGTAACAAAATCATATGTAACTAGTGCCATCTATCATGGTGTGTGTGTGTCTATGGGTGTAGCAGAAATAAACGGGTAGTTCGTTACTGTCAACCGCAGTTTGATTAACAATAATATAATTAATTAATAATAAAATTACTCTTAACATAAATAAGTCCTTAGTGGCAAAACCAATTAATTAATTATAATATCCGACGACATTATGATTTTGAAAAAACTTGATTTGGCGTCTAGAATAGGTAATGTTACCTAAATGTTATGTTAGGTAATGTTTTTTTGACGCTATCAATTGGTTTGAATAGAAAATTTAATACACTTTTGTATTCCATGCTACAAACTGAAAGAAAAACATTCTCAAATGTAGGAGAAAAAAGGAAAAAATATGAACATAATAAATAAGATTTTTCCAGTTGTTATCTCCATATTCTGCTACGATGAACAGTTTCTTACTGTTTAATATCTTTGGGATTCAGCCGTCTGTGTTCGGTCGGTTTCCTTGAGATGCGAAAAGAATATGTCGGCCGCCTTGTGTTAATTAAGTGGACTAAAATTATGCTAAAAGGTGTTAAAACGCGTGCACTCGACGAACACTATCGGCCTGGGATTACTTCAGCTATAATTTTTATATATTTAATGTGTATTTTTATGTTTCAACGGATTTTACACAAGCAATCCTGAACGGACAAATAAGTAGAACGTAATAGCTTTTTTTAATCAGTGGTCAGGTCCCCCGTAAAGGGATCCTTTTTTACACCCACGAAACGGTTCATCTTAGCAGAATCCCAATTTTACCAATAGAAGGAGCTCAGAAAGCTTTTTGTTATAAGACGCGAAAACTTCAAAAGTTATGTATCTCTTTTGTCTTTTTAGCTTATTACAGCCAATGGTAACTTTATGCCTTTGGTTACCTCAATAGTGCTGCAATAATAGATAGGCCTGTTGCATACTAATTCAGGATTGTTGCAACTGTGGTTTCTAGCCATCTCGATCAGTTCTGTGCTTGCATCAATGCCTGTTGTTTCAGCTCCGAGTTTAGCTAAGCCCTGAAATTCAATATTATTATATTAACATAACAAATAATAATAGATTTTAATATTGCTTGCAGGATTTGCTAATATATTTTCAACCGAATCAAAACTTGAATCCATGGATTCTGCTTAAGTTTCTGAGTTATAAAAAGTAAGTAATAAATAATAAATTGAATGCCTCAATATCAGTGTAGATTTAGTCATCTTGCCTCCCGGCAATCTTCTAGACTTAAGCGAGAGAGTGATATATATATAAACCTAATTTTATTGATCTCGAAACTGGTTTTAGCCCCTTCAACGTTTAATCCCATTACCTCAGAAAGTATGCCTCCTCCACAGCCAACGTCTAAGATTCGCTTGCTCAGGAGAGGTTTCAGAGTGTTGATGTATGGAGAACATTCAGAAACGCCATCCCTAACAAATGGTACCCTGGTATTAAAAGAAATTTCAGCATTATTATTTAAGTATTAGTCTAAAGTCTTAAATGGTCTAAAGGAAAGGAGGGAAAGAGGAGACTTGATCGAAACTTACAAGATTCTCAACAACCACTATGATGTCCCGTACCTGAACTCCATATATTTTTTTTTTTTTATAGATTAGTGGGCGGACGAGCAAGCGGTCCCACGTGGTGATAAGTGTTACCGCCGCCCATGGGCACCTGCAACACCAGGGGGTATGCGGGTGCGCCGCCGACCTTGCAAAATCCTATTCACAGCTCTCTTGAAGAACCCCATATCGTAGCTCAATGGAAAGACCTCTTGAGGCAGTTCGTTCCACAACCTACGGGTTCGCGGTATAAAATAATTTTTGGACCGAACAGTGCGCGACACCTCCGTATCGAGGAAATGCGGATGGACCGCACTTCTGTGACGGGAGGTGCGGTTGTAGAAACCCGAGGTGGGAATTATATTAAACAATTCTTCAGAGCATTCCCCATTGTACATTATATAATACTAAAGCAAAAGAGAATCTGAGAGGAACTGCTAATGCGCAATGGTCTAGGCTAATGCGAACTATCGCTACCTCCAATCCTTACAAGCACTTCCAATCAAATAGTCGTCAACTCATGGAATAATTTAGTTAAAAAATACCTTTTGCGAATTGGATAAACATCGAAAGGACATCAATCCATTGAAATACGAATAGAAGAAGATCAGTTAATCAACCTCGAAGCCAAACATGCAATTGTTTAAGACGCAGGCCACGCCAATTATCGCAATAATCTACTTAAAGATCTTCGTCTTCTTCTCCCTCCAATAAAAGCCACAAAATTAAATCAGAATCGCTAAACATGTCTGACATGCTGTCTCACGCAAGGCTTCAAAGCGAATGCTGCAGCTCTCTGCAGTTATGTTCGGAATTGCTCCGACCGCAGACGGCAGGGTCGCTGAAGTCTGCAGTCGCGGTCTGCAACTGCAGTCGGTTGCCGCGGTGGTCTTCGGAATCATAACTTAAGTTGTTGAGGTTAGGTGAATTTTTAGTTGTTTTAGTTGTAATCCTTTTTATTTAACAATTAAAAACCCATGTTCGTTATTATGCAATCAATGCATGAGCTAACAGAGTTGATAAAACAAAGTGGGCTTTCAGGCAAAATATAGTAAAAGATGACTTTTATAAGAAAACCTGTATATAAAAGGAAACTGCGTGAAAAAACATCCTCAAAGACAGAAAAAATACAGTTTCTGATAAGTAACCACCACTAATACATCTAACAGTGAAGATAAATATCATCAATTTTAACAAGAAATTTTAATCGCCCTCATGTGTACAGTAGGGCGACGACGACAGTCACGACAATTTGTTACAATTGTTACTCTTCTAACAAAACCTAATTGTTTACTTGATTATTATTAACAGGTGTATGTTGCTCGTAATTTTGGGCTTACAATGGTTAGTAGTCTACATTTTGAACGTCATATACTGGAAGTCACTGGCAATTGTTTTAATCTCCTAAAACATTTATATACGGTTAGAAATGACCTCAGCATGGATTTTCGTATCAGACATTGAGAGACCCTTATTCTGGCAAAATTAAACTATGCCGATATTGTTTATGTACCGTGTTTGCTCCATAGAACTGATAAATTAATACATAGGGTTGAGAATGCGTGTTTTTGTTTACACATTCCAACTAACATATGCTTTTTTTAAATGAAGCAAATTTTATGAAAATGCATTACAGAAGAAATTTGCTTCTTGCTTCCCTTTTATTTTGTGTCAGTAATATTGGACAACCTTACCACCTATTGGATAAGTTAGAATGGTCTTGTGTTCATAAAAAATACACAACGAAAAGCAAATGTCTTCCCGCATTCTAGTACCAAAGCCCAAGACATCTGCTTTTAGAGGCAGTTTTAAGTTTGCTGCTTCTAAATGTTGGAATGATATACAACCACAAGTTCGTAAAATAAACTATTTGTTCATTGAAAAGAAAACTCGCAGCTTTGTTTCTAGCAAAACAAAAATCAGATAATTTTCATATATGTATTTTAATTTTCCTTATTTAAAACTTTTTAACTATTATTGTTTACTTTATTATCTTTTTGAACTACTTAATTATCTACAGCTTTTATATTTTCTTTCTAAAACTCCTATCACTAACTCATCATTATATTTTACCTAGTAGTAGAGTTCAAATTGGTGACACATTCAAATTGGTAATAATTTTTTTAAGCAATGAAATAGTAATGAGCCGTGTGGACAGTCAGTGAGTTCAGGGCCGTCTTAAGTCTATTCTGCGCCGGGGTGCGGGAGTGTATCCTAAGACAGTCAAACATCCTATTGTGTATCCTATGACAGTCAAATATCCTATTGTGTATCCTATGACAGTCAAATATCCTATTGTGTATCCTATGACAGTCAAATATCCTATTGTGTAATTGTTTACTATAGCGTTATATTTTTTCATTACCTTTAAAAGGTGAGCGCCCGGGGTGCACCGCACCCCTTGCACCCCCTGGTAAAGACGGCCCTGAGTGAGTTACTGCAAGCAGCAATAACTGACAATCAGTGTAGCAGTTCACGCTGCAGAATATGCTGATTTAGTGCCGATTGGAATAACAGTTAATATTAATTTCTTATTTATTTTCTGCTCAATTTATTGTCTTCCAATATTGTTGTTGTCAATAAAATGATTTAATTTTCTTTCTTTCTTCCTAACATTAAAAATAATATTTTCTTCAAAATTTGTTATATTTTGTAACAAAATCTCTATTAAATGCTAAAAAGGTGCAAGTTCAGTAAATTTACAAGGGAATTACTTGAAAACTTTCCAATATATATGTAAGAATATAAGTGAAGTTATCGATGCAATGACTGACTTTATAATAACATTTAAAAAACAATCACTTTTTTAAAAGCTAGGGTGTTTGGACTATCGTCATTTTAACATGATCCAATTCAATTGTACTCTATTATTGAATTAGTAATCCTGTTGGATGAAGCTGCTCTTGACTGGTCAATTATAGTTTCTGTTCTGTGTTATACACATATAGCATTGCTATAACACTTATAACACTAACACTATAATACACATATAACATTTGCTTGCAATATTGCTCTCCATAGTAAAAATGGTACAAGTGTATTTTGAAGACCTTCAAGAAAAATACAAAATATTTGGTAAAATTTTCATTGATTATCAAGCTAGAAACTTATAGTTTTAGATAAAACAAATAGAATAACGATATATATTTAATTTTCTAAAATAATGTTACTTATGCTTTCCTTAAATATATTACTGTGACTTTTCTTGAGGAGGGTAAAATATATTCTATTCTGCATATTCTGTAGTAAATATTCTACCCTCCTGGCCATTGAGTAAAAAGTTTATATAAAAGACATAAAAAAACCTACTTTAGTTAATGCTTACCGAAGTAAATTGAAAGCATGCAATGCTTTCACTGGTCCTTTTACATCCCACCAATCGTGTAGCAGCTTTGTATGCCTTGTAACATCTGCCTCATCAACAGTGGTCGGATTTTTCATTTGATCTTGTGAGTATCTTAATTGATTCTGAGGAATTTGTGCAATTGTATTCCTGTAAGATAATAAAGAGAAATACTTAACGAAGTAGTATGATCATTCAAAAACATTACCATATTTTATGGACTGACAAATTGGCTTTGATGATTTTATACTGCATAGGACATTTTTTAAAACACATGCGATTCTTTTGGTTGCAGTGCATTTTTTGCTGTGTAGTACAATGAGTGTTTTGTAGTGGATTCTGGTGTCCATGATAGAATATTAGGGATGAATTTAAAAGAGAGGTTATGGAAATCAGAAATATTAGATATTTTAAGTTGTAGCGTTACCTCCTACATCTCTTGTAATTACATAATAGTAGTTGTAAATACATAACTTCCTCAACAATAGTGCCTTTCAAAAAGTGCTACACAGTATACACTAGTGATATTATTTTGTCAGTTGTTATCAATCGCTCATGCCCGGGATCCAGATATCAGCTAAATCAATCTTATTTGCTACATGCATCCATCTGTTTCAGACGCACAGACACTACTGTTGACCGACCGCCTCTGACAAGGAAAGTTTTCATTACAATATCCAAGTGAGTTTGTACCTTATTTGCTTCTTTTTTCAAGCCCCAATTCATTGTGACCTAATCCAGTGACAAAAAGTTCACTACTAAATTTATTTTTAACATTGAAAAGAAAATGATAATTCAGGACTAAATATTAGTATCCACAAAATCTGTATCTAAGTTCACCCTAGTTGGATAATATTATAACAATAGCCAATACTCCTAACAGATTGTCAGCTTACATAAGTACCTATGAGAATTAAAAAAATATATAAAGCAGAACAATTTTAGAAAAATATTCATCTTAATATTTATTTATTGAACATTGTAGGTACATTAATATTACAATATCGAAATGACAACACCCTGGAGCAGCACCGCCACAGCAATTCAAAGTTAAAAATACATACATTAAATATTAAATACATTACTTAATTAAATTACATATTATTAAATGAATTATTAATTGAGTTTTTAATTAATTTCGTATTATTTATTAAATTAAGTTTAATGTCAAATTATACACTATAAGAATAATTGTCAAGAGAGTCACTGTTTAGTTCATTTAATTATTAATCAGGTAATGAATTATTTATACTTTCATTATTATTAATATCACATAGGTATATTTATACTATATTTATACTTGCTATTCTTTACCATCGAAAATATCTTGCAGTGTGTAAATGGATTTGTAAATTAACAATTCAATTGTCAGTTAAAATATCAATACTTACATGTTTAAAATACTTTTATTGAGAAATAGCGGGGTTCGTAACATTTTTGTAGTCATCATCCTTTATATAGGTACTTCAAAGCAGTGAATCGGTTATTTCTTGCAACTTGTGTTAAGACAAGTTTCTTTGTGGAGTTCATATGTGTTACTAAAAGTAGAAACAGGAAAATGGTGCATGTATAAAATAATAAAACCTTTTTGAGTCACAATAATTCTAATTTATGGCGAGGTAGACCGGTCTGTCCTGCAATTATGTTATGACCATGATATGCAATTAAGCCTAGGTACAATTACAAGATCTATGAATAAATTACTATTACTAGACTATAACAGACCCGTGTAGGGTATTTTCTTTTCACTTGGCTCTAAATGTTTAAATTGTGTAATATTTTATATTTTCAGTTTTTTAGTTATGTATACAAATGACAGTGACAGTAGTGACAGTTGTGTGACATAGTTAGCGTTTCGGTTTTGTAATATAAAGTATGTGTGATTTTTTAGTTTGATTCTGTGTTTTGATACTTAGACAGAGAAACCTGATAGAGACAAAGAAACATATAGGGCCTAAGTACAGGAATCTGAAGATCCGAATGTCACCGACTTGAGGAAGAAATTTAACGCTGCCTCGAGGTACAGTAAGAGGATCACCGTCAAAGCAAGGAATGAACATATCCGTAGAATTGACGGTCGACTAGCAAGCTATCCTTCTTGAGCAAGCTAGAGTTTTCTGGTTGCTGAAGGCTGCTGAAGATAACTTCAGTTACTCCGTCGTCCCTCCCACCACTGCGGAAAACCGATGGCTCACTGGCCCATTAGACGAAGGAGAAAGCCGACTTCGTGGACTATCTCTTTGCCTCAAACTCGACTCTGGACGATAGAGGTGCCTCACCGCCATCTATCGCGCGGTGCACAAGCTATGGAGCTTGTGGCATGGGCGGGAAATTTGTTTCACCCAGTGTGAAGTCCGGTGAGTTCTAGCATCTCTTGATATCCAAAAGTCGAGTGGACCAGATGGTACTCCTGCAGTGGTGCTCAAATTATGCGCTCTTGAGTTGTCTCAGGTGTTTATGCGACTCTACAAACTCTACAAATATACTTTCATACTTTTCTTTTTCATACTTCTCTACTCTCTTTCATACTCTACAAAAAGTTTCCCGTCAGCATGGAAGGTAGTGAGCTACCTACCATGCTGACGGGAAACTGTTCACCCTTTGCCTAAAAAGGTTGATGACAACACACAGCTCCTTGGGTACATAGAGGATCACCGGCTGATTAGCGACTGTCAATATGGATTTCACTGTTGGCCTAGATATTGCCAAAGTTTTTTACCGGGCAATGGCACAAAGCGCTACTTTACAAGCTACCATCTTTCGCAGTACCCGAGGGATTATGCGAATGGGTAGCTGCCCGACACTGTCTATTAATACTGGCGTACCGCAAGGCTCCGTGCTATCTCCAACTCTGTTCTTTCTGCATATCAACGATCAGTTGCAATATGGTGACATACGTTGCTATGCAGATGACAGCACCGATGATGCCATGTACAGGGGTAGCGCTAATATTTATCCCTCGGGTCGAAGTGGAAGAGAGTTGCGTCAGGATTGTGTATGAAATCGAAAACGCATTAGATCAAGTCTCGATTTTGGGTTCTCTAAACCTAGTGGATTTTAAGCGCAATAATGCGCAAGTCTGTGCATTCACGGCTAAAAAGCCCCTTTTGTCATAGCAGCTCGCTTTCAGAGCATACCTCTTAAAATCTCGGAGAGTATTGAGATCCTCAGTGTCGACATTTCCAGCAAAGTCGAATTCAGGGTCATCTGGAATCTAAAGCCAAAATGGCCCCCAAGCTTATTATTAAGCTCGGTGTGCTGAACAGAGCGAAGCTTTACTTCACTGCAAAATAGGATTTTGCAAGTTCGGCGGTCTAGCTGCATACCTCCTGGTGTTGCAAGTGTCCGTGGGCGGCGGTAACACTTACCGTCACGTGGGACCACTTGCTCGTCCGCCTACTTCCCTATAAAAAAAAAAAAATCCAATAGACATAGTGATATCTTCCTTCGCTGTCTAACAGAAAAGAGAAGCGCTTATGTAGCAATGACGTAAAAAAAGAGACACAGTATTGCTATCGTATATCTAACTTTGCATGCCGGTTTTTTCTAGGCCAGCACTTCATTGCGCCGTGATTGTTTATAGCTATAGTATGTGAACACGCCGTGACTGGGTCTATAGTATTATTCGTCTGTCGTTGTGATAATTTTTTTTTCTTTTTTGAGAAAAGGTTTTTGATAAAATCTAATAATTTTCCTTGGTTTTTACCATAAATTAATTTTAAACATAGATTATAGAAATTAATTTTATTTGTCAACGTTAGTATCTGGGTAGTGTAAAAAGTAAGCAAAAGATTAAATTTTAATAAATCAAAGGCACAAACTGTTTAATCAGGAGCTCCTAACTTATCAGAAGCTTTTTCAACAGCTGTCTTGGGCTCTTGTTGGGGTGTCTAGCAATTCCTTTGTAGTAGAACGTCCCAGTTGGTTTATTACCCATTAATTCTATATCTGTGTTGATTACAGTTAAATATAATGAGTAAAGCAACACCAGTAATGGACCTTACAAGATTTTTCAAAAGCACATTCACATTAACATTTGCTGTTGAAATTCTTGGTATCAATGTATGGCATGATTGTAAGGAAGGTTGGTTAGATCTCGGACCATATTCGCAAGGAGTGAAAATCCAGTACCAATTGTATTCGGGTCAACATTATGATATAGATATTATCATATGGCCTCATGTTGCAAAGGTTGGTAAACTGTTGCCTAAAAATATAGATATTTCTTAAAATTAGCTGCTATTTTCTAATAAGTAAATAATTGGAGGTACCTACCTCAAAACCTCCACACTTCCAAACCTGTTATGTGACAGATATAGAAATTTAAATATTTCTAAATTATATTTCACATTGACATCATAAAGACAATTTGGCCTTCTTCTTCTTTGTCATTCTGTGTCTGTCCAGTGCTGGATATAAGCCTCTCCCAAGGTGTGCCAAAATGCTCTATCGTTTGCTTCTCCCATCCAACCGTCACCTGCTACCCTCTTCAGATCGTCGGTCCATATTGCCGGGGTACGACCAACACTACGTTTAGCCTCTAACCTTAATAAAAAAACTTTAGCCTTACTCAAAAAACTGTAAATAATAAAAAAACGGATCTCCGTAAGTGTATATATTTATTATTATTAAGATTTTATTGAATATCTCAAAACTATAAAATTAACTAACACATGAGATTTTAGATTTCCAACGACGACGATTTATAGAACAGAAAGGACAACATTATTTGTGTGCTGTAGAGGCGCTCAGTGCTTTGCATGTGTGCGTGGGGTAGGTGTGAAGAATGATTCCGAGCGGACTTTAAATAATCAGAAGTCGTAACATTTTCTCCTTTTTAAACGCTATTCTATCGCGTTCGCGATAAGTGAAATCGAAAAACTTGGTATGCTGATGTCTCTTCCTACATAAAGAACAAACAGTGTGTGCAATAACAGCGCGCTTTTTAAGTTTATCAGACCAGAATTTTCAGACACGGTTTCTTTGTTCTCATTCATTGCTTCTCCGTCTGCATGTTTTCTCCGTCATAGGCTACCATTTCTTTAGTCTCAATAGTAGATGTTTGGTACAATACATTTTCTTCAGATATGGTGCGGAACAGAATATGGTTTCGTACGCACTTGGCAGTTTTTACAACGCCGTTGGATTACGTTTTCAATTCGTCACGCCTTTCCAGTGAGGGTTCTGGATTTGCAAAAGCACGTGGCTACTGTTATACCAACATATGGTATAGGAGCTTTTGGATCTAAGTAAGTTTTACGTTTTACCTATAGCTTAAGTTTAAGTACGTTATCTTGATTAAACTCTTAATGTATTATTAAATTAATCGAATAATAATGTTATTCGATTAATTTAATTATACAATAAATAATCAGCAAGTTGAAGTGGCAGTGAGGAATGCCATATTTTGTCGCCGGACCGGCAATGGGTTAAACGAGTTATCGAATGGAGTCCACGTGCCGGGCAATGCCGATAGGGACGCGCTCCGGCTCCGGGTGACGACTTGAAAAACGTCGCCGACTGGATGAGAAGTGCAGAAATCATGTTTGGTGGTGGTCCTTGAGAGAGGCCTATATTCAGCAGTGAAGAGGCACAGGCTGATCGTATATAAACAATAAAGTTAGATTTTTTGTGTATATTTTTGTAATATTAAGTATGTAGTTATATATTTTTCCTTCAAAAAAGATCTGGTTTATTTCAACGTTGAGGTGCATTAACTCATGTTGACACTGTAAAGCGTAAACAATGTTACCCTCTCAGTACTCGCAGCTTTTTTAAATATAATATTTGTTTTTTTTTTTCTCGACAGTGCCAAGAATGATAAGGTTTTTGAAGTTTTCCTCCCACCTTTGGCTTTTGGCGAGCGACGATATTTCGCTCCAGTTATAGAAGCTGAGGAGTCAATATGGAAATTTATAAAGGACTTAATATGGAAATGTGCGGTGGATTACATACCCGCGTCGTATTTGGATGGACCGTTTGACGTACCGTATGCAGTATCAGGTTTAAATGTATTTCCAAATTGCGTATACCTATTTACCTACCTCTATGTTTGTAATGCTAAAGGTTCAATATAATATTTCATATTTTGTTAATGGAGTAACGAATTAACGCTTCCTAAAGATATTTTGATGAATTCGTAGGTAATAAGATGAATGAGATGATTGTGGACAGATTGACATGGTGGTTGGTTGACGTGACGACTATACATAAAATAGTTGTATAGTTGTGAACAGGTTGTCACTAATAATGAGGTGTCTAAACTGAAACGTTTTTAGACTCTCGGCTTTATATTTCGTTCTTCGTTAGTTGCATTCTGTCTGTCTAAACGTGAATTCACACACATAAGTGATTCGCACCATGAGAGTCGCGATATGGAGTTCGCCTGGTTTTAATAGCCCATTGGTGACTTTTTAAACTCAACGACGACATAAAATTAGTGTCTTCAGTGCCAAACACTATCATCGACATTCTACTCCTGAGTAATTCTGTTCCATTCTGTTCGGTCATGTTTATATTGAATCGAACTTTACTTCTTCCATCGTTTACATTCTTTGCCGACAGGCATCGCTTTCACTAAAAATGTTTGTATCAGTCCATAACGTCCCACTGTAGTGCACAGGCCTCCCATAATAAATCACCGGGCGTGTACTGACCAGGACCTAGTGGTTTCTATATGTGTAGCCGTTCTCCATACAAGAATAGAGAACTAACTGCAAGTTGTCCGCACAGTTCGGGTTTAGTTAAGTGGCAGAGTAGTTCCTACGTCCTTAAAACTCAAGAGCCTACAGAGCCTTAAATCCTAACCTAAAGCCCTACAAAGCCTATCTAATCAATACAATATATAGTTATATATATACATATATATGTATAATATACATGTCCTGAAACCTAAGGCAAACAGCAGGATATGAGTAGGAGAAAGGAATGTTCGTATTGTGATTTTCTCATGCCTAGTCAAGTAGACTCACAAGACTGTTTACGGATAACGGTGTCTTGTCCGCATGAGAAACTCACGCTATACTCATGAAGTTGGTGATTTAGGTGGTTCGTAGTGGATAGGAGTAAGTATTTTCAGAGAGTAACCTTGAACGAGTATGTGGGATTGGGTGGTGGTACAGCAAATGACGCGACAATATAATTGCGTCTGATTTTTTTATATAAAATATTCTATTATATACAAATTTACTCAGTAATATATGTAAAAATTTTTAGTGTCTCTACACTCATTTATGTGTGCGTTTCCGTGTCATGCAGTTTAGTTATTATTTGGGTCACTGTTGACTGTGCTGTCGATCACTTTGTTGAGGTGAAATTTTGTGTTATGGACAGGTGTAAGGGACATTTTTTACTATAATTGTAAAGACGGTGACTTAGATCTTGGGCGGAAATGACCTAATTCATATGATGGTTTTCTCATCTTGACTAAGTTCACTTGACTTTTCTTATCTTACCCGGAATTTTGATAACTGATTATTTTATTTTTCGTAGCGCTTATCGAATTAGTTATTTTAATTGGTGTATTAAGTTACTTATCCACACTTGAATCCGAGAAAATCCACCAGAATTCAGTGTTCTGTGTAATGATTCCCGATTTCGATTTTTGGAGACCTTCTAACAATATTTTTCCATATTCCTGAGCTCCCTATATCAAATCAATTTGTCCTCTTCGGTTGTATGTTGGATCTGCTATAATTTTATGTTCAAGGTTTTACTGGATGTAATTCTGGTAAGTCACTGTTTGGTAGTGACGTAGTTAATTTTGGTAAGACGATTAAAGTAACTGGTAGTTTATATTCACTTGGAAATCTTGGCTTCAATGTAATATTTATTAATTGCGTTATTGGAAATTTATATTAGCTTGGATTTTTTTTGTTTTGGATATGAAAGTAATTGTGCGATTTCTTTAGTACAAAATGAGGCTGCGGTACCTTGGTCACACAATCCTCTTAGTGGTTTAGGTGTTCCGTTATGGGTTGTTATCTCTGCTAGTGCCGTGGCTAGGAGAATTGTCTTGTTTACGTTAGTATTGGCCTCTGAGATTTTGGAAGTGCTTTTCACAATGGTGTTACGAAGTAGTGCTTTAAATAGTTTCTGAAAGAAAGAAAAAGAAGGAATGAAAGAAAAATGGTTTATTTCCTGTCTACATTGACAAGTTCAACCAAAACACAAAAAAATCGTGCAAGGATGACAAAGAAAATTTATCACCGTAACAGGAAATGGGTATCTGGCTCAGCATGATGTTGCAGCATACACTCGTAATTGCACTCGTATTATACATGACGTGTCTGCGTAATTGTATATGCATATATTTGGTTTGACTTCTTGTCACTAGGTTTTGTCGTTTTATTTGATTCATAATCATGCACGTAGAGTAAGGAATGATGCTTGTATCCACAGTAATAACATGCTGCTTTGCGTGACATTTTTCTTTTCATTTCTGAAACATGTGGGTTTAATCACAATGTTTTCCCTCATCGACGAGCTACTGACAATTTTTAAAAATCCGTACTTAAGTAGATTAAATGTTCATGTTTTAATTGCAATGTAAGTAAATTAAATGTTCTGGAATATACTTAGGCTGCTGTCCGACCAAGAACGAGAAACGATGAGCGGGTAATCCAACTAACTAAAAACGAGTAACGAGGAGCAAGTACACAGTTCGACCATTAAAGGATGATAAAACTAGAGTGAGGATCCTCACTTGCAATGACACCGTTAATTATTATTTCTGTCTCTGTTTTACAATCGTTGTCTTGTGGAATTTTGTCCTGGGCGAGAAAATAGTTCATCGTTCATCGTTTCTCGTTTCTCGTTCCTGGTCGGGCCGCAGCTTTAGTTGCTTTATGCATTATAGCTTTTGTCAGTTTATTATTGGTATTATTACGAGTAAGTAGGTCATTTGTCTATTTGATATCTGATATTATTTTTTTAATAAAGTAATGCATTTCTGTTAGATGTAAGACATCAAGATGCAATATTATATTATGTAAGAGAGACAATTCTTAATAGTAATTTGTTAGAAGAGGATAAGGAGTTTGAAATAGAAGAAGCCACACCTATAAAAGATAGACGCGAATCTAAAATGCCCAAACAAAAAGAGGTGAAGAAAGCTGAACCACAAAAAGAGAAATTTGAAATAAAACTACCTGGAGATGCTATACTAGCTGGTACTTATTAGTTACTTACTATTTGAGTCGATTTAATTTGAAAATTATATATTCATGGCATATCGCAGTACTAATGTGTTAAACACCATGGTGTCTTTCGTACTCGTACAATACTGCAAATTTGAAAGTTCAAAACATGTATGTAAATTTTATTATTCAAGGATAATATAGAATGGAACGATAATCGACGCAAAACCCACGTGAATGAGTTGTTAAGTAATGAACTGCTTATTTGTTTTATTTTATGGGCATAATATTTATCAAAATGAAATGTGTGATACGAGGACATGTACTTTCAGGTACTGGAAGAATCGTTCCATTTGAGGTTTTTGGAGATCGTCCCCATGATATTGGCGAGATCATTGTGTTAATAAGTAGTAACAATTTGCCCGCTCAAGATGATTTCCCTGTGATGTTTGTGAACGTAGACAATTTATTCGAGGCGCCGATAAAGGAATTTAAGAGACTCAGGTAATGTGTATTAAAATTATTATAGGTCATATATATAGTCAGTCACCGATACAGATTTTGTCTCTGCTCGATGTAGAATTAATCTAGCTAAGGCTCTCGCACAAACATGTTCTATTATTTTTAGTCACTAATATCAAAGTGACAGTTTTAACATTTAAAATGATATGTTGAGTCTGTGATTTCAGAATATCACAAATTTATACTCGATGGAAAATAGGAGAAGAAGAGCATAACTCTGAACCACAACCCGTGAAATCTAAAAGCGAATTTAAAATGAATGACCATCACTCAGTGCCTTTGCCTCTTGAAACTGCTTCAGAAGTTGCCGCTAAGTTTTTGGATAATCCTTTTGAAGTCCAGGTAAATGTTTCAACCAATATTTAATCACTTAAATGATCAGATGATATTATAAGTCAATCAGGTATTATTTATTATATAAATAATAATTTAATAATAATATTTTTAATTGTTTTCAGCTTCGTGGAATAAAACAGCCTCCCTTACCAAAGGCCGGAATTTTATTTGGATATGATAAAAACGACACTGATTATAATAAAATTGTCCCTCCTAAACTTAATAATGAAAATTTGGATGTTATTATAGCTGTAGCGAAAATAAATGCAAAAGTATTAGCTAAGGGGGACAATGCATTTATTCGCGGAGAGTATCCTCTGTATCCACCAAAAGTTTCGTGTGAAAATCTGGATCGACACGTTGGTTGTACTAATGATATAAATGAAATCAGTACACCTGTTAAACCGGAATTAATCGTGCACTCATACATAATTCTAGAGGCACAAATTATTTTACAAGTATCAATGGGATTTGTAGGATGTAACCCGCGAAAACCCACACACCGGTTTTCGAGATTATTCTGTTTAGTTCGCGATTCATCACATACATTACTTGTGTCTATCCTTCATATGATAACACAAATAAATGAAAACACCGTAAAGGAGAACACAGATGACTTATTAACGGGATTTGTCATAAATACGGGCGATGTTTTGATTTATTACGTTGAAGGTCCAAAAGACGGAATGATTTTGCAAGTTTGGGAAATGATGTCGGATTATTATCCAAAAGCGATGCCAAGATTCTCAAGCTGTGACGAATATGTGACTAGATTATATCCTGGTTAATTATTTTATTTTACTTTTTAAATATTTTATTTATTTTATGTATTTTATTTAAATTGGTATGCCTAGAATGAAGTTTATTTTGTAGATTTACTTAAGCATCATGTTCCCTTTGTCGTATTGAAGATGTATACGCGGTTGGGAATGTTATTGGCGTGCCCTCCTCTATATTCGAGACCTGCTTTACCGTTGCCTGCTAGATCTGTAAGTATTTCAATTTTAGAGACACGTGAAACCCTTAGAGCCCTTTCCCACTAAGCGGTTGGCCGCGTATGGTGTTTATCGCGCGCGGTTTTGAAATGCGCGGTTGAATCAAGCGGTAATCGCACACGAAATGACAGTATCAAAATGGACGTTGAAGAGATAGCATTTGTTTACCTCCTCACCCAAAAACAAAAAAGAAAACATAAATTTTGGGTGCATCCGTCTTTAAGAGAGCGCGCGGTTGGCCCAATCTCGTATTATATTCCAACTGTCCCGGTTTCTGAACCGCGCCTACCAAGAATCGCCAACCGCTTAGTGGAAAATGGCTCTTAGGATAGAATAATTCTTAATAAAAGTATATTTATCGTGTGCCATCTGGGGCTCTACGGAAAATCAATGTCGTAACCTACTGCTGCGAGATAAGTGCTGAGTGAAGGTCCATTTTGACATCACATTACAGCGCTGTTACTGTTATTGCAAAAAACTACATGTACCAGGCTAAGTCCAAAAGTTTCCGTTTTGACAAAGAAAAAGGACACTCAAGTTCATGAAACAATTTTTATTTTTCAATATGGTCTCTGTCTATTTGAACACACTTTTCGGATCGTTTAATTAGCATTTCTTATCCAGTATAAAAATAGTCAGAAGTTTTGTCTTCAAAATGGGCGTAATCCGCAGCGGCCACTTCATTATCAATGGAAAATGTTCTACCCCTTAAGTTCGCCTTGAGTTTTAAGAACAAATAGTAATCACTGGGAGCCAAGTCCGTACTATACTATAGGTCGCACAGAACTTCTTCTTCCACTAATTTGGTGTTGTTTGGAGTGAGTGCTTCAAGGGGTTGATCGGAGCGAGTTTCGTCGTCGATGAAATCCAATTTTTGTTTGACATCGTTCGGGCTAACATCTTCCTTGGAACTTAATCACAGAACGTTATTGGAGTTCAAACATTGTAAAGACTTCCTGTTGTTTTAAGAGTCGAGGAACCAATAGTAACGAGGGTTGAACTCTAAAATTTATACACTAATTAGCAGGACAATATTTTGTTTTTTTATACACCTAGATGTCAGCCCAGAAACTTGTGGACTTCACTGGTAGTCACTGGTACCGATATATTTAGTGTAAACGTAACGTCTAAATACACAAGCTGTACAAATCTGTGTATGGCAAAATGACAAATATAGTTTAAATTTTTATTCAAATATTCATGCCATTTAACTACAAAATTTAAAAAATAATACTTGTTTTAGGCACTTTTGAAAATTGATATTCTCTTATGTATTCATTTTAAAACGGTACCGAGTAGTCAACAACTGCCGACTTTAAACGAGCTCAGGAGCTTCTGGTTGGAAATGTGCGTTCCGCGTAAGAGCTTCTCCCTCTAAGGAAATTATTCGTCAATATCTTCGGATCAAATAGGTAACTAGTTATATTATAATTTAATTTTTTTCATAGTTTGGAGTAATTATCATTTTGCTATAACTTGCCATACTAATAGAACAAATGAAAATAAAACAGACAGTCAGTCCTACTTCGCCTTCTTTGTAGGTTTTAGAAATGTGGGTAATGTTTGTACAATCATATTTTTATAATATTTGAATAAAAAAAAATTATGCCTTAATATTTTCATTTAATAGATAGAAGAACATACAGATTATTATTTCCTTTTCCAGTGCCATATGCCCAAGAACAAATCTATTGGTAAAATTAAAATACTTACAAAATCTATTTACAATTTGTGCTTGTTTTGCTTATTATCTTATTTTCAGGAAAATAAGGTTTTGACTTTATTATGATAATTAAATGTTATTGTTACATATTCAAATGACGGTTTATTTTACTTTTACTTTAAACTTAGAATTCGAAAAAAAATACTTTAGATCAAAATCTAAAGTTTTAATACATATTTTGGAATTGGTCTACCAAATCAAGCAATCAATTTACTTATATTATACACACGGGGACTCCGAGCCCATGAAAATGTTGACCGCTTTCGCGTTCGACTCATTTGAAAGAACAGACTGATAAATTTTAATTTTTAAATCGAGAAATTAGATTTGTAAACGAAAATCGCCCGTATGTTTTCAGAAATGTCAAATTGAAACTCAACTTTGAATGCTCAACATTAGCATTGGCCGACTTGTACATTGTACGTAATATACTTGTATAATGTACATTAAATCGAGCATTATCCAGTTTAGATAATGTCTAGAATTGTAAACAATTACTAGGCAATGCTAGAGAATAGAGAATGCTGGATGTCTTGATATAATCAATAAACTCATTGAAGTGATTAAGCAACGTTTCCTCGAGATAGTATTGTTTTTTTTTATTTTTGTGTCATTCACAGGAATGTTACATTGTGCAGAAATGCTATGTAGTCATTTTGAAGTGTAACATTTACTTGTGTAACGTTCTTGCGAATCAGTATAAACCAATTTCTTTCTTTCTTTTTTTGAAGTCCGCAGAAAATTCATTATTTCACGAGATGTCGCGACTTACGGTGTTTATTGTAAGTAATATTAATTCGTGCCCAGCTCTCCCACTAAATCTGAATTTATGCAGAAAAACAATAAGAAATATGAAAAATGTGTAGGTTCGTTGCTCAACGTAAGTACCTAATTTTCTGTAAAGTTGGAATACATTATTATTTTTTAGAATGTTACATTACACATACATTAAACATTCGCTTGTAATGTATTGTTTGCTGGAACGTAATAAGTCACTTTAACACTTACGTTTATTAACTATTTATTTGTAATGTATAACGATACAGCGAATTCGCTGGAACGATACATTACATCTACCTAATTGTTCTAGTTTGTAGACCGTCGTATTAACTTTTATTATTAATTATTAACCTAGCTCTCGCGTCTGTCTACTAACCCATCTAACAACTAAATCCATATTAATCACCTACCTACCTCACACAATCATATTTGTATTAATTAACCCTGTCATGTCGTGTACAAAATTCAAGGTTTTGAAAATTCTAGATTAAGCGTTTGCTCGTTTACTGAAATAAAACGGGTACACATTATGTAAAAGGTTTGCAAAATTGCCAAAACTTTATTTTAAAATATACACCACGACGCTGTGCGTAATTTATTCAGTCTTTAACACCAAAACGGAAGGACAGTTCAAAGTAGAAACTCGTGGGCATAAAAAGAAATAAGTGGGCATTCGTCCGGGCAATAAATTTGTGGTGTCATAAAAATGAAAACGGGAAAGCAATAAAACCTGTCATCTTAAGTAACGCGTTTTAGGCTTATCTTCCTACGAGGACAAGAATCTTTGCCATAATGTAAGAGCTGACTACCGACTTTAGCATTTCCGACATACAGACGGAAATTTGATAAAACGTGCTTACGTACAGTAAAAGGATTAGAATACCCGATTGAATAAAGATTAAAAGAGAAACTTATATTTTTTTCTTTGTTCAATTACTTCAACAGTATTCTCAGAATCTTAATATAAAGGTTGAAAAAGTAGAGAGGTTCATAAAACATGACTGTAAAAAATTTTGAAGACCTGGAATAAGAAACCTAAAAAATCAAAATAAAATCAAAGGGGAAGCCTAGATTCATTTAGTTCAATGTATTTTCAGTCGACTTTAAATATACTTAATCAAGCTTTTAATTAATTTATTAAAATTAAAATTTCATTCTGTATGAAAACATTAATGGAAATTTTGGCAAGGCTATAAAACATGGGGAATGCATCAGCACCGCCACCACACAACAAGTTGTGTAAATATTACTTACTTTCGACTTCGAATTCGATAATTCAAATCAGGGATTAATTTTTGTATAGATTGGTTAAAAAGCAACTTTTTATTTTGTAAATTTGGCAATCAATTCGTATTTACAAAATAATGTCGTATTACAAAATGTCGATTATCTTAAAACAGAGAGTTACAAGACTTCTTTTCTGTCTGATATTTTATCAAATCTAAATTGTTTGTAATATTGAAATGTCTTTTCAATAATAATATATCAATATAAAATAGGTACCAAATATATTATTATTAAGGAAAACGTTCAAGTCACCAGCTCTTAGACTAGATACCGGAGAAATTAGTGCGACGATAAAAAAGTATTATTATTTAATTCCGGCAGGTTCGTGACAAAGATATTAAATTGTGATATTATATCTTCGATTGCTTCTGCTATTCACATCAAAGTTAAGACTCATGGGACATTCGAATGACTTAATGAGTTTTTGGCGTAACAGAAGTAAATTAAAATTATTTCTCAAAATGAATAAGATTTTTTACCTCTTTTTTGTAATAGTGTTTATTTATTGCGGTCATTTTTAAATAAAAGTTAATTTTACTTGTATGATGTCAGCATGCGATTACACCTGCAATTTGCAATTTGCGGCCATTTTACAAGGAAAAAAACCGAAGTCACAGGTCGCGAGATCGGGATTGTAGACAGGATGGCAAATACCTATTGTTTTTTTTTAATTATATTCCAATAATAATTTGATTATCTAGGTAGGTAAGTATAGAAAAAAGTAGTTTTTTGTGTGTTTATGCATTTTTTGTTTGTTTATATCGATAAATATATAAATATAGATATGTAGGACCCATAGTGCGACGCAGTTTTAAAAATCAAAATAGCGGCTCAGGACTATGCCAACCTCCCTAGTAAATGTTTGAACTCCTTCGAGGGGTCACAATAGATCTTTCAGGTCGCAGTGGCGCAGCGGGCCCCAAGAACTAAGTACCCCTCAATTAAATAATAATAATGCACCTGCAATCAACCTGCTACTGTTATTATAATATCGTTCTGATCCTTCATGGATTATATTTACTAATATACTGTATCATAGATAATATAATACTAGCGTAATTGTATGAATTAAACTTTTATGGAGTTTTTATGGTAATTTATTAAACTAGTCTTACCTTACGTAGCTATCATAAAACGTCATATTATAAGCCGTAGCCTTTAAGATAATTACAATTATATTTAGTCGGAAAAGGTAAACGTAGTTATTCACACCTATAGGTACTTTGAAGTGTTAGTAATAAGTGCTAGAATGGAATGGTTTTGAGAATATTAGCGTGTTGCCGACTGTGCTATTTACTGAAGGAAAATTTAAACTTTCATAAAGTTATTATGAGAAGCTTATTTAGTTTTTAATGCTGAAAGTTATGTCTGAAGCGTTTTATTATGCACATTATGTCACTTGTGTGTAACATTAGCGTACCTATGTAAAGACCAAATGAATATCGTAGAAATTAGCATAATAAAACGATTAGAAAGAAGTTTTTACTCGCCGCGATCAACCAGGTGTAGCCAATCAAGTTCAAAACTTGAGACATGAAAGACGAAAAGCACGACCAGATACTTAGGTTATGAAATATTGTGTTTGTCCTTAGTCCTATACATAATATTCAAGTAAGTTGATAAATAAAACTCAATTGATCATTTGAGATTTTCGCGTTCTTCACACATACATATTTGATGATTAAACCCACTTACCTGAAGTGAAATTCTAACAAAGTTATGTGAAGTGCTTCGTTCTCAAGATGCAATGTAATGCAACCAGCTTTCAGTATCTACTGCTGGAGATGGGCCTCCTCATGCACATTGACTCGTGCACGAGGGATGTAAGGCCTGAAAACGCCACGCTGGCCAAGCGGGTTAACGAGTCCACTCTTTTAGGGGTGGTGTAATTCCTCAGGGCTTGTGGCAGCCACTTTGTTATCCCTTAGTCGCCTTTTACCACAGCCGCGGCAGGAGATGGGGTGGTGGTATTCTATAGCCGGCCGACACCGCACGGCACCTCTCAACTCTCAAAGTCTTCAAGTAAATAAATTAATACTTATCTTGAACACGAGGCACGAAGTATAACTATCTATTTAAACAGGCCTCAGCTCGAAACCATGGTTGATGCAACTCAACCGAAACGTCAAGTAAAATAAATAAGGAAACCATACTCGTTCAGACCCTTTTGAATAGATAAATAAAACAGCTGTTCTCTAAGGGCACACAATTACCAGGCTACTCAGAAAGTTTTGCGGCATGTTTTAAAAACCATTTTCGTCGCCGGAAGACGCGCTGGCTACTTTCGAAGATGCTGTGAAAGAGGTACCTGAGGAAGATTGGAAAAAATGTTTTCAAAATTGGTTCAGACGCATGAAACTTTGTATAGATGTAAGTAAAGAGTATTTTGAAAACAATAATAAAAAAAATGGAACCCATAGAACATATTTGTTCTTTTTTTTGCAAAACTTTCTGAGTACCCCACTTACATACATATAAGTTGTATGTGTATCGACATTTTTTTTTGGGATTTTCAAATACTCACACCACCGTAATTATGAAACTATTGAATCAATTTGGCTCACCTTAGAACTTCACTGACATATAAAACTTCTTTCGCATATGGACAGATTCCATAAACCCAAACTATTTATCTGCCAAATTCTAGAAATACTCAGTCTCACGAATGTGAGTCTAGAACAATTACACTACATCATCGCTCACAATCAGTATAAGAACGATCAGCATATTAAATTAATAAATAATACATTAACCAACATAAAATTAACATTTAACCAACGACCGACTGGTAGAGAATGACTTAAGGACTAAAGTCCGTCTCTGTTCAATATAGTGCATGAACACTAAATAAATAAATGATATTAGGTAGTCGGACAAGTTCGCGGCCTTTTTACAGTGAAAATAATAAAGACTTTTTGTATCACATACATATTTATTGAACGGAATATTGTCGGAATATTGGATCTGGATTTAATATTTTCGCCATTTTTTTGTTTAGCGGTTGGCAACTCTGATATGTTTATATATGTCACGTATGACAATTGCGATTAGGCTACATGGAACGCTACACAAAAGAGCAACGCACTACGCAGTATGAATTTTAGAGCAGTATGAAGTGGACCATCATTTTGACGAAAAAATCATCTTTAGTGACGAGGCCCATTTCCATCTTGACAGATACGTTAACAAGTAAAATTGTCGTATCTGGGGGTTTGAGAATCCTCATGAGATTCATAAAAAACGGATGCATCTTCAAAGAGTCAGTTTGGAGCGGCTTTTGGTTCGGCGGGATCATAGGGCCGTTTTTTTAGGTATAGGTATTTAGTCGGTATGACTTTTGTCGGTAATGACCTCTACTAATTACGCCTACTACTATTATATTAAACTACTACTATACTACTACTACCCATAATGCTCTCTACTACTAGTATATGAAAGGAATACGTCGAGCTACCAGTCACCCTAATACAATTCATAAGTCATATACATATTAAATTCATCACGAAAACTCCAATACGTTACAGAGCGGTCTAATAGAATGAACCTAATCGCTCAACACGTGTTTGTTAATCTTTAACAGGATTGAAACATTAAAAGTTTATTCGTTGTAACTTAATTTAACATTTTGCACACCCACTCGGGAAAATGAAAGTAATAATTACACATAATTCACAATTACAAACTCGGCATAACTTCATACTGAGTCTGCAGTTGAAGTTGGCAACAACATGGAAGAAATTAACTTCCACCGTGTTACTAAAGTCGAGTGTGTTCATTTTATGAGTGTAACATTTTATAACATCATCTACCATTTTAGAGACGCCATATGTGGGACATAGTAACAAATTAAATTGAAACAATTTGACGACAATGAATTGGAGCATGCGTAATGAACATTAAACTTTTTCAACATCGATATCGATCTATGAACGTCCTAAAGGCCATTAAAGGCCTTTCCTAGTTATCGCATTGAGGTTTTAGACCATGGTCCATAATGCTGACTCAGTGCGTATTAGAGAAATAGTACTAGATATGCTCATTTTTTTACTTTCGTTTTTTTTTATTAATTTAAGTGGACTTAATTCGCCTCGATGTTGTTTCTATCACGTTGATTAAGTTTAAAATTTAGTCGACTTTATTCACCCATATAGACCTATTGACCTATTTCTCTACTGTGCTACATATGTATATAAGCTGTTCTCGAGAGTAATCACGAATCGTCACGCCCGGAGGCTTGACGAATTCCAGCCGCTGGAGCAGGCTGGGTTTCGAAAAGGCTGCAGCACCGTAGACCATATTCACACTGCGGCAGATTATACAGAAGACCGAACGCAGAGTATAATCAGCCTTTGTGTCTTACCTTTGTGGACTACGAGAAAGCCTTTGACACTATCGAGACCTGGGCTGTTCTGGAATCTTTACAGCGGTGCCACGTCGATTGGCGATATATCGAGGTGCTGAGATATCTGTATAACACTGCGAGCATGACGGTCCGAATTCAAGACCAGCAGACCAGGCCGATCCAGCTGTGTCGAGGAGTGAGACGGGGAGATGTAATATCTAATGAGGGAGATGGAAGATGCATTTAGGATTCTGGACTGGAAAGGACGTGGAATCAATTTGAACGGTGAGTAAATCTCAGGTCTTCGTTTCGGCGATGATATAGTCATCACGGCAGAATTGCTGTAAGATTTAAGTTGGATGCTAAACGACCTTAACGAAACATCACGACGCGTCGGTCTCGGAATGAACTTAGACAAAACAAAAATAATGTTCAATGAAGAGAGATATAGGCTGATGGTATGGTATGGTATTCAGCCAGGTGAACAAAGTAGGGTGAATTAAGTACACTAATCCGTTCGAGGGATATAGAGCGACTGTAATAGAATATCTTGCGATCGAAGTATTCCAGTTAAGAGGCTTACCATAAGAGCCATTTATTAGGTAAATGATGACTTGGATGGGAGGGCTAAAATTTCTATACTGAATTTTTTTCAATTATGATTTTGGGTTTTTAATATACGACTTTACAATAAACATTATTTCAATAAACCCAAAAATGCGGGAGTAATAGGAGCGTAAATGTTCATGATCAAACTAATAAGGTTCTTAGTTCGGATATGTTGTGCTTATTAATCTATTTGAATGGGTCTATTGTGGAAATACGATAAAGTGGGAAATGCAGTACATTTCAAGGTAGTCTTCTGTGAGAGAAGGGTAACGTGGCCTGTCGAGTGCGCCCAGCGGCTGTGGGAATGCAGCATGCACTCTTCCCCTCTGAGAACGCGACAGCTAAGCGTTATAGCCGTACGCTAATCCTCTTGCGGATCCATAGATTTTGATAAAAGCAAAATAGAAAGTCTGACATTAGATGCGCCGAGAATATCTGCCTTCCGACCAAGCTTACGGTTTCCTTGTAGCTCCCAGCCTGGCAGCGCTTCTTCTCGGCTTCTTCTTGACCTTCCACTTGGTTGGAGCGGCTTTCGATACTAAGCAGCGATGCGGCTCAGGGCAGACTCACGTTCGCGGCACAGAAAGAGGGCACAGCGTGTGCCAACTCAGGGGTCCAGGAGACCACCCGAAGGCGCGGGATTTACAATCGACCGGTGACGGGAGGGGTCGATCGCTAGACTGATTGCACGCGAAAGGTGCAGCGGTATAAGAAGGGTCGGTAGAAGTGATTATTTAATGGGTGGGTAATAAATATATAATATTACCCTACAAACTAACAGCACCAATGTTATTGGCGCGAACACCCTCAATAATAGCTCAGTATGCTGTTTACTTTATAGTTTTGTGTAATAAGAAAAATCGTATTAAATTATTATCACATAAGCAAGATATAATTCATACCTACAAGACGAGTTTCGTTTTTTATTCAACATTGTAAAATGATACACGTACATGTCAAAATACGAGTAAAATAATCTCGAAACAAGATTCGTAAATACTATTTTAGAGTCTTTATAATCTGTGTCAATACAATTACTAACATAATTAATCAAATAATATCCCTACAACCAGATTGCGTAAATCTTTCCTACAGATTATATTATAATATGATTAGAATTTATATTATAGTTACGTTATACTATAATATAAATATTATTATATATAATATAGTATAATATAGTATAATATTTATATATATAAAAATGAATGTCTCTGTGTTTGTCCCATATGCCATACAACTAGTACTATAATATAATATAAATATAATTATACTATTCTCCCTCGTAAAAGTCTTTATAACCTGTAGTCAAATTCAAGTAAGGATATTTATGACTGTTGTTGGATATTTAATTTTAATATTATCCCCACAACCAAATTGCGTAAATCTTTCTTAAAGATTCCGTTAAAATATGATTCGAATTTACATTATAGTTACCCCACTATACTCCATCTTAAAATTAGGAGCCTACACATGGACATTCTCCTTTATTGATAAAATTTTTACCTACGAGTACGGTGTTTTCCCTTATGTGCCTTAATTTAACCCATATACTGAAAATATTTTTTTAGCGATAATTTCTAGATCATTTTCTATAGGTATATAGGTATTAAATAGTATACATATTTATATTAGTATTTAGGTATTGTGTATGTCGTCTATAAATAAAGTTTTGTTTTCCCACTCTGTCATATAATAGTTCATCTATGCGACCACTAGAAAAGATAAAAATAACTCTAGGTGACAGTAGCAATTTGGTAACTACCTATCGGTTAAATAACAGCTTGTCTGCTCGTGTTACATGACTAACTTTGCGGTCTTTATTATTCCTGGAAATGTAACTCTACATTTTCATTTCATATATTCATACATTTCATCAAGCGTTTTCTTTTTCTCGGAATTGGAGAAAGAACATTATCTATTTTATTTATTTTCATTGAAACATCAAACAATTTATATAATAAATGTAAATTACATAGTATTACAACTGAGTTTTCTTTATGAAATAATCAGCAACGATATTCACGTATATGTAAAGTATGCAACGTATAAAAGATAACATATGCATGTTGCCCGCAGCTTTGCTCTCGTGATTATAATTGTGATTCCATACAAATTTTTAGACCCTATATTTAGCTATATATCTATGTCGAAATTAGTATATACTGCATCAACTAATAGTGCAATAGTACCTACTAACAAAATGTATTTTATCTATTGTTAGTACTATTGCACTATTACACGTACATGCTTTCCGTACGCACCAATTTTGCCTGTCTGTCTTGATCTATATTTCACTTTCCTAGGTCTGTTGGGTCCGCGGGAGATAAGCTTGCCTTTTCATTCTCTTCCATTTTGAATTATTATATGTTATATGTGTACAATAAGTTATTAAATAAAAACTCAAGGTATTTAATATTAATAGAAATGTATTTAATAATAATTAATAATAATACTAAGAATTTCTTTATTAATTTTATATTTACATTTATGTTTGCTACGACGATATTTCCTCTTGGCGCAGGAAGTTAAATGTAATTAATAAATAGAAAGCTAATTAAAGTATAAAGAGCTTTTAATCAATTAAATATTTCATTAGAAATGTAAAAGTTTGCTACACCATTTAGGCATTACTTCTCCATCGAATTTTGCTTGAAAATCGAAAGTTTTAATTCCAAAGTTAGAGGTAGGCTTCGTTGAAAAGTATTCGAAAAGCAAACCTTTTAATTCATGACAAACTGTACGTACTATATCAATTTGTTAATCCTGTGTTCGGTACCACAGACTATTAACATTCTTAGGGCGACAGCAAAACATCCCTTAGTAAGATAAATTTGAGTTTTTCGAAGTAGATTTATTGGCAAGTTTGGAAAACAGCGCTCGCACGGACGCGCTCACAGACCGTTCAATTCTGCCGATCATTTGTCAGTGTCCACGCCTTATCTGATCAGAAAACTAAATGAATTTTGGCAAGTGCCTCAGCAAAAAGCCGGCATTTGATAGGAATATTAAGATTACACACCGAGATTATACATGCAGACATAGTGATATACTGCGCGGGAGTTAAATGAGTTATTTTAATTTTAGTTATCATATAGTTAGGTACATTTATAGAATTAAACTGTTATTTTTAACCAACGGCAGTCTATTCGTATTACCAATTCTAGTTGAGCAGGTAAGACTGCGCTAAGCAACAGGAAAAATTTAAACCAGATAAAGGGAATCAATTAGGCTTGGTTAGAGTTCTGCCTAGAATCCTTCTCCCAATTAAAGTAGCTATCCATTTTTAGTATCAATATATAAAGGCTAATATGGTAATGAACTCGTTAATTACCTCTTAGTTCCGGTATTTATTACGCTGTGAGATCTATAGAGGAAAGCTTGTACGCGAGAACAGCGTATTTGCCGCAGTGTTAGAAGAATATGGACCTATTCCACAAAAGTGGAGTGACGTTCATAAATTATTGTTGTTTTATGTAATGTTTTTCTACATTGTACATGAATACTATGGATTATTTCTGGAACAAATTACATTTATTTATTGGAATTTTATAAACTCTAATAATCTAGCCTTATTTTAGTATTTTATAAATTTTATTTTTAGACATCTGAATAATATACGAAATAAAATTACAGCCAACTTAAACTGTCTGATTTTCCATTGTAAAACAGGTGCTAGGAATACTAGGTATAAACTGTAAATGTCCGTAGATATCGCACAATTCGTGACAAAGCTTTATCTTTTACCTTCTTCAGGCGCGAAATAGCCTTATGTCTCGTTGAGTGAAAATGGACGTAGAGAATGCTTTGTAGGGGGTGCAGGTAACCTGAATCGGGATTCTTCGTGGCGGTGCAGAAAGCCTTTGAAATAATGTAACGTTGGCGAGTAGAAACGTGTTTTAAAATGTTGGCAGCGTAAAGAGTTGAATTGGTTTACGTGGACGCAATACCTAAATTATTACATACCCACTGATCAAATAGAGCCTGTGTGATATGAAGAGACTGTATAATATGAACCAAGTTGTGAGCTTGTCCACTCTATACTGAGGAACGTGAGATATGTAATAAATACAAATATGTCTGGAATATTGACAACAGGACTCGCGTGGTGGATTGCGGACCCAAACCCCTTCATGATTCCAAGAGAACCACATGATCTTGGATTATAGGATGATTTCAATCGATAGACTCATTAATTTGCATTTGGTATACCTATTAGAAGTTTTGTCACCTTAGCAGATGAATACTCACCATAAAAATACTTGTGAATATACATAAATCTAACTTAGATTCAGAATAAAAAGTATTTAAAAAATCAATAATTAAAATCACATTCAAATTCTGTCGATAAATTGCTACACAGTTTGACACGTTGAATGCTACACGTTGAATATTTATTTATTTCAATTAGGCTTACCAACTACAGTACATACGGAAACATTGTATGTATTACAATATTATAGTGACACTAGCCGTGTGCCCGATGAGATTTCTGATTGGCAACATCTCAGGAACCATCCGACTTTTCTCCCATACAAACTTTCATCCCTTATTGGGTGTAAAATAAGGGACGAAGGTTTAGGGGATGAATTTTCAAAAATCTTTACTTAGTGCTCACTTACGTTATATAAGGAACTCCTATGCAAAATTTCATGTTTGTAGACTCACCGGTTTAGGCTGTGCGTAGTTTGTCAGTCACTCAGTGTTAGATTTTTATTAAGTAGAAGATAATTGTACGTATGCACCTAAATTACACTGGGGAACAATATGTAACACAATTTCTGTTGAGTTCGATTTTTGAGCTGTTTTAGAGTTAAATAAGCATGCTGATTTCAAAACTATAGTTAGTTTTCTTCTACCACGTCAAGTTTTTTCTCTACACCTTATGTGAATGTGACCACTCTCCGCGACATCGAGCCTGGATCATAGGAAGTACTACTGCTTGTACTTGCTTGAAAAAGGGGCTAAGAGAAAGTTCGTTTCTGCAATACTTTCGAAGTGATGATGGATTTTTGTATTGCCATAACGTACATGGTTTAATGGAAGAGTTGGGAATTTCAGCCTATAATGCAACTCAATGGCGATTGTTCATCGAGAGCTCAAAGCGGAGCTTGAAGTGTGTCCTCCTCCACAATGGAAATTTATTTGGTGCAGTCCCAATAGGCCATTCAGTTTGTTTGTGTGAAGAATTTGAAGACATAAAGAGAGTCATTAATTTATTGCAATATCACATGCACCAATGGATCATCTGTGTTGATCTTAAAATGGTCTGCTTCCTCCTTGGCTAGCAATTCGGATATACCAAGTATCCTTGTTTTTTGTGTATGTCGGACAGCAGAGCTCATGAGAAGCATTGGGTGCAGTCGAATTGGGCGCCAAGATCTGACCTGAAACCTGGTGATCCAAACATTCTACATCAGCCACTTGTCGACAGAAAGAACATTATATTTCCACCTCTGCATAGAAAACTGGGTCTCATGAAGAAATTTGTTAAAGCTTTGCCAATTGAAGGAGACTGTTTCAAGTATCTCATTTCGGCATTTCCTAGCCTGTCATTTGAAAAGATAAAGGCTGGTGTGTTTGATTGTCCACAGATTCGATAGCTCCTTAAAGATGAACATTTCATAGGAACAATGACAGAACTTCAAAAGAATGCTTGATTGGCATTTAAAAAAATTGTCAACGACTTTCTTGGAAATTCACGAGTACAGAATTGCAGCGAAATTGTCCAGCAACTTTTGGAGAGCTTCAAAATGCTTGCTTGCAACATGAGCATCAAATTGCATTTTTTACATAGCCATCTTGATAACTTGCTGAAAAATCTTGGTGCAGTCAGTGATGAGCAGGGTGCGCGATTCCACCAAGGTTTGAAGGTCATGGAGGCACAGTACCAAGGTAGATGGGATGTACATATGATGACTAACTATTGTTGGAGCATCAAGCGAGAATGTCCACAGATTAAACACTCCAGAAGAGGCCATAAGTGATTACCTTAATATGTATGTTTACCGTTTGGTAAAAAAAACTTTACTATTTGTATGAACAAAATTTAACTTGCAGTAACTGTGTATATATAGCCTCTGTATGAATAAAACTATTATTTGTGAATAGTATATTTGGTAAGATTTCCCTTTATTTTCCTTTATATGCATATTTTGTATGACTTTTGAGACAAAGAGAGGATATCCTGTAGCTTAAAAAAATGACGTTATAGACAAAAACTGAGATTATTTTTGGATTCAGAGGCTAAAAGTTAGTCAAATACAAGTGACAGATCTCAGATAACGAAATTGCTGTTCCCCAGTGTTATCGATATCTTCGCAGAACTAATGTCAGAGAAAGGAACACATTCTTACAATATGGTGCTTTGAGAGAAAAAAAATATATATAGGTATATATTACTAGCTGTTAATTTATTTATCCAATTAATTAAATAAATGTGAATTTAAATTTAATGTAGTCTTTTAGGTAATTATTTTATTGTTGAAGTACATACTTAGAAGTACATCCTGCGTACTACATAATTTTAGAATCTATTGGGTAAACTTAGCTAGACATCAAACAATCATTTCTCTTTTTTTTTCAATTTTATTCTTTTAGAATAGAAAAATTATTAATGAAGCTTTTGTGAATATTCTAAAAAAAAGCGTAAGAGTACATATAACCTTTGGCTGCTCTCGTCCAATCATCACCGGCGAATTTCTTGAATTCGACGCTCAAGCTGGTCGGGAGGTGTCTCACACTGCGCTTCCATTGTGGACTCCGTCTACGTGGCCTCCATTTGAGGACTCCGTCTACGTGGCCTCCATTTGAGGACTCCGTCTACGTGGCCTCCATTTTAGGACTCCGTCAACGTGGCCTCCATTTGAGGACTCCGTTTACGTGGCCTCCATTTGAGGACTCCGTCTACGTGGCCTCCATTTGAGGACTCCGTCTACGTGGCCTCCATTTGAGGACTCCGTCTACGTGGCCTCCATTCGAGGACTCCGTCTACGTGGTCTCCATTTGAGGACTCCGTCTACGTGGCCTCCATTTGAGGACTCCGTCTACGTGGCCTCCATTTGAGGACTCCATCTACGTGGCCTCCGTTTGAGGACTCCATCTACGTGGCCTCCATTTGAGGACTCCCTCTACTCCAAAAGGTTTATTGACAAATATTTATCGGACTAGAAATATTTGTACGTCTTAGTTTAACTTCTCGTTCCCGAAGTTTCAAAGTTGCATTGTACTTATTAGTGACTGGCTTAAATAGGTCGCATTAGAAAACTATTTGTACCGTAAATTTGATACTAAAAAGTTGATATACAACTATAATATGATGCTGTCTGCAACTGTAACCTCATAGATATTATGTAAATCAAGAGCAATAAAAAAGATCAATGACAAAGAAACGATGTAGTTGTGAGCCAGCAATATGGCGATTCCGGATAAAATAATAAAATTTATCGTGGAAACAAATCTGAAGGCTGTTTGGTGAGGTCATCTGTCAGCATATTTCAGCTATCTGTTCCCTTAAAGTTGTCTATTTGAATTCCGATAGATAGATGGAAAAATGTAGGGTTTTTCAACAAGAACTTTGTTTTTCAATTGTGGCAACACCAACAACATGATAGTTTTGACACTTAGTTTTTTGACGTATTCGTAGTAGATGCATTGGCAATTGTTACAATGAATTCAATTTCGCTCGAAAATCGCATTAAAATAATTAAAATCCACTATGAAAATGGTGGTTCTGTTAAAGTTACATTTCGTAAAATTCGTGATATTTTCGGACAACATAATCGTCCTTCTGAGACCGCTATTAAGAATTTGGTCGTTAAATTTGAGTCGACAGGCTCGATACAAAATGTGCCAACACCAACGCGTGTTCGACCGGGTCGTTCAACTGAAAACATCGCAGCCGTGAGCCACAGTGTTGAAGCAGATCCAAATTTGTCAATTCCTCGACGTTCTCAACAATTGGGGTTATCCAAAACCACCACATGGCGAATTTTGCGTAAGGATTTGGCTTTAAAGCCTTACAAGGTTCAACTGGTGCAGGAATTGAAGCCGACCGACCATTCACATCGCCGTAGATTCGCTCAATTCATTCAGGAACAACCCGCTGGTTTTTCTGAAAAAATCATTTTTTCAGACGAAGCCCATTTTCACTTGTCAGGGTATGTCAACAAGCAAAATTGCCGCATTTGGGCTTCTGAAAATCCTAGAGCGATTATTGAGAAGCCCTTGCATGCTCAACGTGTCACTGTATGGTGCGCTATGTGGTCTGGAGGCGTGATTGGGCCGTTTTTTTCGAAGATGAGGCTGGAAATGCGGTAACGGTTAATGGATCACGCTATCGCGAGATGTTAACAGCTCAATTTTGGCCTATTATTGATGACGTGGATATCACTGACATGTGGTTTCAACAGGACGGTGCCACATGTCACACAGCCAATGAAACGATCAATTTATTGCAAACCAAATTTCCCGATCGCATAATTTCACGAAAATCAGCTGTTAAGTGGCCAGCCAGATCGTGTGATTTAACACCACTGGATTATTTTTTGTGGGGCTATGTTAAGGACAGAGTCTATACGGAGCCAATCGAATCGATTGCAGCCTTAAAACTCAAAATCCGTGATGTGATTAACGAAATAGACCCGCCATTTTGCCAAAAAGTGATTAAAAACTTAGATGAAAGAATCGACATCTGTCAGCGTGGTCATGGTGGACATTTGCCAGATATCATTTTTCATTCATAATTGCCGAACTTTTCTCTTCGTAATACAATAAAAATTTGAATCATCTTCATCTAATTTTTTTGTTTTATTTTGTTTTAGAAAACAAAGTTCTTGTTGAAAAACCCTTTGTACAAAAATAATGTACAAAATAACAAACATAGTAGATACTAAATGCAAAAAGGCGGGTCTTTAAAAGGGTGATTAGGTTAATTGTGAGATAGTCAAATTTCAGAAAGAAAACTCATTTGACCTGTACCGTTTTAAAAACACCATTTATTTGAAATTCGAATTGCGAAAGCCAATAAGTCAAAACGAAAAAAATAAATGTTGTATTCACTTTTTTATTACATTTCGCGCGCATTTCTTTTACGCGAACATTTTCGTGCAATGATTTTATACGATTTTAAAGTTGGTTTAAATGAAAATGAATGTAAAGGTACTCGTAGATTAGTATCAGTTTTCTGGGACCTTGCACCGTCTCGTCCAACAATTATTAGATGGTTTTCTCAATTTAACAAGGAAAAATTTTTAAACCTGTATACAATAAACATAAACTAGTTATATATTTTTCATAGTTAAGTAGGCGGGTGAGCAAGCGGTCCCACGGACACCCACAACGCCCTGGTGTATGCGAATACCCAGGAAGTATGCGGGTGAGACGCCGACATTGCAAAATCCTATTCACAGCTTTCTTGAAATACTCTATATTGTATCGTAATTTTAGAATTAGAATAGAAATAAAGAGTCTACTCTGTTTAGTAGAAGCATTAAGATCAACCATAGATTTTGGATATTTTTGCTAAGCGCAAAGATAAATACATAAAGATAGGTAGCGCATCCGGAGGCGTGCAGTTGTCATTCTGGACTCTGGACTGATGTTGGTATGTATCGCGGAAGTCCATGGGTGACATTAGCCACTTACCAAAAGTGGAACTATCAGCTCTCCTGCCACGTTCTTTTCATAAACAGTAGTCTAGTTATAATAGTAGAGTCCGATTAACTAATAGTTCAGTTACCGAAACCGAACCGAACTGATACTAGGCCATTTTTTCCACTATACTGTGTTGTATTATGTTATAGACTAGCGGTGCCAGTGACTTTGTTCGCGTGAACTTTAGAGTGATTCCCGTGGGAACACTTACAGATCGGGATAAAATGTACCCTAAATGTACCCAAGTTCTTATAGTTTACTACATCTATGCCAATTATCATTAATTGTGTCCAGCAGTTTTTACGTGATACTCGTTCAGACAGACTGACAAAAATAGTAAAAAATATTGTTTTGTGCTATATGTCATTCGTACTTTATATTGCATTAACATTTTTTTTTAAATATTTCATATACAGACACGCCTCTGGTAAGATTTTATTATGTATAGATACGAGTACCTATATCATTTTTCCAGGTATAAATTTGTTATCAATTTCCCTTAAATATAACGATTATAAGGACTTAGCATTATTGCTTAATCTTTTGCAATTAATTAAAAATCGGTTCAGTGTACTCAATGTTCTATGTGTGTGTCTATTCTAAGTATTATAAACCCTTTCATTTACGCCACAAGAGAACCCTTATAATCTCCGCTTTCAACGGAAAACAGATTTTATGTTACTGGGCTGCTTCATTATCCATTTTAATATATAATTTAAATCAAAATCCTATACTAACAAAGAAATCATATTTTTTTAACAAAATCATAATCTTAAGTCTTAATAGGTACCACCAACAGTGTACAGTGTGTGTAGTACCTACATTAAATCACACGTTTTTAAAAGGCAGTATTTTTCACTATTTTTATCTAGCCGCAGAAAGTGCAATATGGCCAGTTGGACACAACTTGTCGTTGGGTCTTAGTATTGGCCTAAATGTTGTCATATCCAAAAAGTAACTGACATTTCAAGGAACATTTCTTAGGTTGGTAACATTTTTACCACCTACTTATGAAGACGGCATTTCCACAATTCTTCAGAGACTAATATATATTTTAAGAACGAGAACCGGGGGATCAGGTTTATATGATTGTAATCAAATATCGAGTAGAAAAATACGAGCCAAGTTTTGATTGATTCGTCGAAAAATAAATTAAGTATGGAATATATAAAGGAAACCAGGAAAAGTACAATTTCCTTTTTGTTTAATTGGTTTTCTTTTCCGTAAAATAATGTTAGAACATTCTTATGTTATTCAACATTAAGATAATATATTTAATGATGCGGCCACATTAACGTCTAACTTGATGTAAAAATGTAAACTTGATATTGGATACAGATGTGGCCACCGTTTAATACATTAATTTTAAATACATTTGGGGTCATTAAGAAAGGATTGGCATTAGCAGATAAATAAGCTCATCACTTCTGTATACATAGCACGTACGATTGCGATACACGTTGACCTACAGACGTTTGATTTTTATCTACGTACCTCGTTTACTATTAAATTTTTGTTTCGTCATCCACAAACTTTTTATTAAGTCAGGGTTTTGTCCCCAGTATTAATTTAAATAATAATTATTGGTTCTCATTTAATAATAATTACAATAGAGCAGCAGCTTAGGTTTGGAGTATTTGAGCAGCATTAAACTTTAAATACAAGTGTAGCCACCCAACCAACGCATTAAACCACGCCTGTTGGCGCGCTAATTGTCACGCACGCCCTTACGTTTTGTTTTCTTTTTATAGACAAGCATACAGTCCAGTTGATGGTAAGTGGAGACTGTCGGCCATAGACATCCGCGATACATGCCAACATCAGTCCAGAATGACAAACGTTGGCATGCTCTCGGATGCGCTGCCTACCTTTGCAGAGTAAGGTATGGATTGGGAAAATGGGGACGGATAGGATGGGATGAGAATGGGCTCTAGCATATCTTACTTACTACCGAAACACGTACGTACATTGGGGAAATACGATAAAATAGGAAATGCAGTACATTTCAAGGTAGTCTTCCATGAGAGAGGGGTAACATGGCTAGTCTAGTGCGCCCAGCAGCTGTGGGAATGCAGTATGCACTCTCCCCCTACAATAAGTTACTAATAAGTGTAAACCCATCATTAGGAGAATTTCTTTGTTTGGTTTCTATTGTTGAAGTCAAAGACTGTAGTGTCAAATTTAGGCCAAAATAAAACAGCAGTCTTTTAAAAAAATCTGAGCTCATTATTGACATTTCTGAATAGTTTGAAGTACTAACGTTATTTTATTTTTTATTTGTAGTTACATATACTAATATGTTAAATAAATTATTAATAATAGGGGTTAAAGTATGAAATTGCCGTTTTATAGTAATAGATACTTTGAATTGACATAAAACCTTCATGGTGTGAAATTTTCGAGTGAAACTTTTTTCACATGATACCTATGAGGTTCTTGTTTTAAAAAATGTGCAACATTCGATTTTCGACTTTCAATTGTTTTTTTTATTCAGCTTAGACGGGAAAGATGGATACTTCGAAAATCCGAGTAATCTTTGAATACGAGTTCCGACGCAGAACTAACGCGGCAGAAACGGCTCGCAATATCAATGCTGCGTTTGGAGAGGAGACTGCTAATGAACGAACCGTGCGTTTTTGGTTTAAACGCTTTCGTAATGGAAACTTCGACTTGAAGAACGAATTACGTGGAAGACCGTTATTCACCTGTGTGGGCACAGGTGAATAACGCTGAATTGAAGGAGATGGTGGAAGCCGATCCGAGTCAAACTACCCAGGAATTAGCGGCATGGTTTAACGTTACCTTACCTACAATATTGACTCATTTGCATCAAATCAATAAGATAAAAAAATATGAAAAATGGGTGCCTCATGATTTGACTGATCTGCAGAAAGAAACGCGTGTTGAAACTTGCGTTGCCTTGTTGAATCGGTACAGAAATGAAGGAATATTGGATCGAATTGTTACATGTGACGAAAAGTGGATTCTTTACGATAACCGAAAAATGCAATGGCTGACCCCAGGTCAAACGCCGCAACAGTACCCTAAGGCAAAGCTTACCAATAAAAAGGTAATGGTAACTGTTTGGTGGTCTATTCATGGTGTTATTCACTATAGCTTTCTCAGATCTGGTCAAGCAATAACAGCAGATGTTTACTGTGCCGAATTTCGAACAATGATGGCGAAACTAGCAGTGAAACAGCCCCGACTCGTGAATCGATCTTCACCATTATTGCTCCATAATAACGTAAGACCTCACATTGCACGAGAAACCGTTGTAACTCTACAGGAGCTGCAGTTAGAAACCATACGTCATCCTCCGTACTCGCCAGACCTTGCTCCAACAGACTACCATTTTTTTCGTGATTTGGACAATTTTCTACGTGGTAAAAAATTTTCTTCCCAAGAGGCAGTACAAAATGCTTTCACACAGTTTGTCGAATCTACATCCCCAGAGTTCTATCGCAAAGGCATAAATGAACTTCCGATTAGATGGCAACAATGTATAGATAATGAGGGTAAATATTTTGATTAAATAAATATGTTACATTTTAGAAAAAAACGAGTTTTAATTTTTCAGTACAAATCGGCAATTTCATACTTTCACCCCTAATATGTATCTAAGGCATAATATTTCTTAAAAACAGGAGAATATAAACTTTAGGGAGAAATGTTTTGAAAAGATATTATTTTTCTTGCCAAATATCGTGTCAAAAGGTACATAGTTATTTAAAAAAATAAGAAAGACGTGTGAAAGGTTAATAATCACAAAATTTTCTGAACCAAACGCGTTGGCTAACCATCAATAAAGTGTATTAGGCTTTTTGCTTTTGAACTAATGTGTATTAGGTAGATCATGCAGTATACCTGTCGTTGCAGTAATATGGCTATCGCTTTTAAAACTATTTATTTAACAATATTACCTTATTAAATTAATAATCGTGATGAAAGCGAATGCAAGTGAAAGAAAGAGAGAATGCATTAAAATTGTACGGAATTGGAAGTGGATAAACGATATTGAAATAACTCAAACGTAACGATATTCAGGCGATTAAATGCGTATTGTTTACGAATGTGTGCTGGTAATAAAACAGCAATGGACCAAATTCCACGCAGTAACTCACATTCACAATTTTTTTGTCGGCAAAATGTCAGGAAGCAATTTGTCGGAGTTGTGTGAACGCTTGTGAATCTCACTAGCGCGGTCACACCGCAGAATTTATGAAAGAGCACGTTAAAATTTTTTGCGTTTTACTTACAGTAGAAATAGTCTTTATTTTAATAATTTAAGTGTCCATTTTTCAATGTCGAGTAATATGTTTGCTGCAAGAACTGTACTTGTTCTGGATTTCTAGGATTTATATTCGCAAAATCTGTTGTCTGGAACACGTATTCCTTGAACGCTAATTACAAATGTTTGTTTTGTTTTAATAAGTGTTCCATGTTTTGGTGGGTGTTTTCTTTTAATTAACAGCTTTTTGTTTTCTTTTTCATGACTCATGCTGTACAGCCAGGTGTAGGCACTTTTAATACTTAATTAGAGATCGAGTTTTGTTTTATTTTAACTAGATTTTACTCACGGCTTCGCTCGCGTGGACAAAGCAGCTGTAATTTTTTTTAATACAGTACCTACCGACATGATGGATTTCATGGATTTTCGAGTAATTTTATTAAAAGGCATTTTCCTCTACAATTCTTGTCTCATATGGAAATGACACATATACCTACCAGTTTTCCTTATGGATACTTGGCTATACATTAGTGAAAATCATTCTGTAGTTTTTACGTGATACTCTAACAGATATATATACGGACAAAAACTTTAAAAACTACTGTTTTTGGTTCTGTATGTTCTAAAGAGACCCACAATTTTATTATTTTTAAATCAAGTCAATGTATAGACTCAACCCTTGTACTGTTATATGCATTATATGTACAGGGTGATCTGTCTAACTCAACATCATAAAATTTTATTAAGGTCCTTAAAAGTGATCGCTATAGAAACAAACATTCCTCTTTTTGCGAGTATAGTTTGCGAGCTCTTTTGCGAGGCTTTGCTTATGTTTTTTTTTGTGCTCGACACCTTGGATTTAAAAAACATAGGTACATATAATAATGACGTCGAATTTCGACAAAACTTTTACCCCTGTGATTTACTTATTTGCTTCAAACCATAGACGTTTTATTAAAATAAAATACGATACTATTTTACATTTTACAAATAAATACGATTTTACAAATAAATTTTTACTACTTTTACATTTAAATAAATACGATTTTACGTTATGATTTACACAATATTTTTCACAAAGATGCTGTAGTTCTAACTTTTAAACCGCGTAAAATAGAGTATGATTAACTGGAGTAAATGTAAAAGCAATGAGAAATGGAGCGTAGTCAAGTTACACGAGCCGTGGATAACGTTCCTTGACGGACTTATTATAAACTGCCATGTTTTCCAACGATGGTGGTTCTAAACAAGAGAGTTGTAAAGAAGCATTTGCAATTTATTTATTACTTATTTGTAATGTAATACATCAATAAAGTTGTGACACAGTCACATAATTTTATTTCTATTTTATTTTGCATTTTAATAAATCCACAGCACTTTTTTTTTTTTTATAGAGAAGAGGGCGGACGAGCACGCGGTCTCACGTGATGGTAAGTGTTACCGCCGCCCATGGACACCTGCAACACCAGGGAGTATCCGTTCGCGCCGCCGACCTTGCAAAATCCTATTCACAGCTTTCTTGAAGAACCCCATGTCGTAGTTTAATGGGAAGACCTCTTGAGGCAGTTCGTTCCACAGCCTACGGGTTCGCGATATAAAATAATTTTTGGACCGAACAGTACGCGACACCTCCGTATCTAGGAAATGCGGATGGACCGCACTTCTGTGACGGGAGGTGCGGTTGTAGAAACCCGAGGTGGGAATTATATTGAACAATTCTTCAGAGCATTCCCCATTGTACAGGCGGTAGAACACACAGAGAGATGCAACGTCTCTCCGAACGCTGAGGGGTTCTAAACTGCCCGTGAGAGTGGGATCGTTGACAATACGAACAGCACGTCGTTGGATGGAGTCAAATGGGTCCAATTGGTATTTCGGTGCGCCGGCCCAGAGATGTGAGCAATACTCCATATGGGGCCTCACCTGAGCTTTGTAAAGCATTAGGAGCCCAGGGGTGAAGTACCTATGTACTTATGTCGAAATTAATAAAATCGTTACGTGAAATTGTAGTTGGCTGTAACTACTTTGTGAAATTGTATTGTAAATGCTAACGGCTGTTTATGAGCACTTTAATATAATACTTGTACAATTTTGACAGGATAGAAGAATCTTGAGATGAGAACTGATCTAAATCGAGAAAGAAAATAAATTTTTGTAAGTATTCTAATCTCATCCAAAAAATATTTCGATCCACAGAGAACCTACATCGTTGAGCGTATTTTTATACTAACGCCTATCTCATGAACATTCTGTCGACCATTTTTCTTTCAACAATACATACATCTTTCTACCGCACTTTCGCACTCCAACACGTCCAGAGCACAAACATACTGACTAACACTACTATTTTATGAAATTCGATATAATGTCATGGAGTATAACGTTGTCATTGGAACTTCGTTTAATAATTCATTCGGTTAAAGGTAGATATTGTGAACACGAGACCTCTTGCAAACGATAAAAAAGCTTTAAAATTGTGTTTTAAAAATCGTCTAACAAATTTGATTGGTCGAGAAACTGTTGACTTGTTAAATGACAATATTAAATCAAGTAAGAATAAACGAGTAAAGTCTAAAAGAAAATTATTAAAGATGCGCGATTATCATTGTGAAAACGTTTTATTACTACATGCCAAAAGACGAAAATAATAAAATAATTATAGCAAACATAAATGTATATTTTGGATAATTATTTTGTATGGCTGAATTAAATTTAATTAAAGAGCTGAGATTAATTAAATTTGATTTAATTAGAACTTTGGCTTTGTTACGCATAATACGTTGGTCCTTACCAACGTATTATGCGTATTAGTCAGTGAATCATACCTACTCTTTCAGAGATACCTTGTACGAAGTGTTGTGATAAGTATCTCTCCACGACACGTTTCTAATGGCCCAGATTTCCTTTCTTCATCATTCCATTATTTCTTAAAGATAAAAAACAAACTCGCACGAACAAAGGTGAGAAAAGGTCGATCGATGTCCTGACCTACGCTCTAATATTATCTTGATTTTGTCGAACTTGTAAGGAGACGACAATAATAGTCTTTGTAGATATAGTTTCAATGGGTTTTTATGTTGTAAAAAAGTGAGTAGATAGACATGCAGTCAACTGTATGCCCAACCGGCCAGCAGGATATGCAAGTTGGTAAGTGACAATCACCGTTCATGTACATCGCAAAATCAGAGAGGATGGGGATTAGCAATGGGTAACTTCGGATTATAGAATCAAAAGATCCGAAACCGCGGGCGGAGCCGAAACTCTTAATGACTGTTATCGACTCCGAGGAGTTATTTATTCCTTTCATTTTTGGATTAATGAGTTACATGAACGAACATGATGTAAAGCGAATGAGGAGCTCTACGGCTCTTATAAAATATTAGGGGTTAAAGTATGAAATTGCCGATTTGTACTGAAAAATTAAAACTCGTTAATTTCTAAAATGTAACATATTTATTTAATCAAAATATTTACCCTCATTATCTATACATTGTTGCCATCTAATCGGAAGTTCATTTATGCCTTTGCGATAGAATTCTGGGGATGTAGATTCGACAAACTGTGTGAAAGCATTTTGTACTGCCTCTTGGGAAGAAAATTTTTTACCACCTAGAAAATTGTCCAAATCACGAAAAAAATGGTAGTCCGTTGGAGCAAAGTCTGGCGAGTACGGAGGATGACGTATGGTTTCTAACTGCAGCTCCTGTAGAGTTACAACGGTTTCTCGTGCAGTGTGAGGTCTTGCGTTATCATGGAGCAATAATGGTGAAGATCGATTCACGAGTCGGGGCTGTTTCACTGCTAGTTTCGCCATCATTGTTCGAAATTCGGCACAGTAAACATCTGCTGTTATTGCTTGACTAGACCTGAGAAAGCTATAGTGAATAACACCATGAATAGACCACCAAACAATTACCATTACCTTTTTATTGGTAAGCTTTGCCTTAGGGCACTGTTGCGGCGTTTGACCTGGGGTCAGCCATTGCATTTTTCGCTTTCGGTTATCGTAAAGAATCCACTTTTCGTCACATGTAACAATTTGATCCAATATTCCCCCATTTCTGTACCGATTCAACAAGGCAACGCAAGTTTTAACACGCGTTTCTTTCTGCAGATCAGTCAAATCATGAGGCACCCATTTTTCATATTTTTTTATATTATTGATTTGATGCAAATGAGTTAATATTGTAGGTAAGGTAACGTTAAACCATGCCGCTAATTCCTGGGTAGTTTGACTCGGATCGGCTTCCACCATCTCCTTCAATTCAGCGTTATTCACCTGTGTGGGCAGTCTTCCACGTGATTCGTTCTTCAAGTCGAAGTATCCATTACGAAAGCGTTTAAACCAAAAACCCACGGTTCGTTCATTAGCAGTCTCCTCTCCAAACGCAGCATTGATATTGCAAGCCGTTTCTGCCGCGTTAGTTCTGCGTCGGAACTCGTATTCAAAGATTACTCGGATTTTCGAAATATCCATCTTTCCCGTCTAAGCTGAATAAAAAAAACAATTGAAAGTCGAAAATCGAATGTTGCACATTTTTTAAAACAAGAACCTCATAGGTATCACGTGAAAAAAGTTTCACTCGAAAATCTCACACCATGAAGGTTTTATGTCAATTCAAAGTATCTATTACTATAAAACGGCAATTTCATACTTTAACCCCTATTATTAATCATTTATTTAACATATTAGTAATATGTAACTACAAATAAAAAATAAAATAACGTTAGTACTTCAAACTATTCAGAAATGTCAATAATGAGCTCATATTTTTTTAAAAGACTGCTGTTTTATTTTGGCCTAAATTTGACACTACCAGTAAAATTTGAAATCCAGTAATATGGGTTATTATTGGTTAGGGGGTTATATTTTTTAACGATTAAAATTGAAGAAACCCGGGGTAACAGCTAGTTTACAATATTTTCGTGGGACCATAATGGCAGTAATGAATTGCCCAATATTCGGTGCTTAAGTTTTTCGCGGTGGGCAATCTAGAGACGTAACGTGCCATAAATTCCGTTGGAAAAGTTGGGCGCTATACAGGCCGTTCATAAATTCGCTTGTGGTCGGCAAGCAGACACGTGCCGCATCGCGATCAACGAGGGGGAATGTTGGATACAGGATGGTTTAATCACAAGGAAGTAAACTATCATTATATATTTTTTCATCGATCGACCAAAATACATAATTCCTTCTGACAAAACTGTGTGCATAAGTTATGCCAGTGGTAGGTATAAATAAAATGTTACTGTCACGATAATCGAGTAATAATTACGGTTTTAAGAGTCTTTGTGTAATATTGACATATTTACCGCGTAATGTCACATTATTAATATCACTGCGAGTGAGAGTGAAAATGTTTTTTTATTATTTAAACTTTAGTGCACAAACAAACGTATAAACGTACAATCGTACAAAAGGCGGACTTAATGCCTAGTGGCATTCTCTGCCAGTCAACCTTTGGTTAAACAGAATCATGAACGATGCACCATGCAATCATTAAAAATTAACAGTACGTATAATATAGTACAATACACGTATACTAGTTTTTATATTGTTATTTAAGTTTATGTTATTTAAGTATGTATATTTATGTATTTGAACTAAAATTGCGCCCGCGTTCCGTTTTCTGTTTGATCTGGTGGTTGACTGTTAGAGAATGCTGTCAGGAATTAAGTCCGTCTTTTGTACATGTCAAGTACTTGTGCAATGAAGTTTAAATAAGTAAATAAAATAAATACCTAACTAAAGATTTATAAATATTTAAATATTTACTAAATAAATATTATACTAAATATTTAATATATCTTAAGTTAACAATAAGTTTTCTCTTTAAGCGAATATATTTAATATAAGTTTAATACAGTTCGATTTATGATTCACGCGATTCACGTTCTTGAGGTTGTGTGTTCAAACCGCCGTCCGTTCCTTAAATAATTATTAATAATCCCCTTTCTTTATTACAATCTATTACTTTTGTCATTCAATAATAGTGTTGACTGTTTGTTGAAGTCGTGCGGGATTAGTTAATATTGCTTGCATGCAACGATGCAACTAATAATTTCATACATTTTTTTAAAAATAAAGTTTCATTACGAATTTTTCGAATATCACAATGCATGAAACCTGTATGCATGAAAATAAAAAAAAAATATTTTGATATTATGTAATATACACCAGTCCACAATGGGACCGTGTGGTGGACTGTGGCCCTAAATCTGTCATTCCAAGGGAAGCCTCCGTTTTGTAGTTCGAGTTATACATTGATATGTAATCTTTATTGATACTTTGTATAAACTTAGCTCATGAAATTAGCGTTTTTTTTATAAAACATACGGAAAATTGCTGATTCTCCATTTTATAGATTGTAAAGCCTGAAACCTGAAAAACACATCTTCCTAAGTTTTTACTAAATTTTCCAAACATAAATTTGCTAAATTCAAAGTCCAAAAGAGATATTTTTCCAAAAAATACATATGTTAATTAATTCAGAATCACGAGCAGATGGATTCAAGCCTCGGGAAAGGTGCTTATCAGTATTGATATGTTTATGGATCCATATCATATGAGTGGGTACTCATTATTTAAGAATAAGTTTTATTAATAAATTAATCAACAAATGAAAAAGAAATAAAAGAGAGGTAATGCTGCGAGTTTGTGTCTAGTTTGCAACTGTATTCGACGGCCTACGAGCTCGTTATAAGTCGTAGCGCGCCGTAGCAAACGCGTAGCGCTGCTAGCAGCGCGTAGCGGTGTTAGCAACTGATGCGGGAATGTATGTACATTATACATACATGTTTGTAGTGCCTGCTAATATTAACCAAACTTACGTAATAAGTAAACATACGGACGTATTATGGGTACATATGCGTATGTATGCGTGGTCAGGCAAAGGAAATTAGTTTACATCCAATTGAACATTAATTTGTACTATGGTACTACTTTGGGTACGTTATTACTTTTGGAATAGTCTTTTTGAGAACTTAAGTCAAAATAACGGCGAAACTTCTAATGCATATCAAACGCAGACTTCTTAGAAGAGTGTTTCTAAATATGAATCGATTTTTTAAGATTCACTGCCTACTTGTTATGCCGTTTATTCATTTCTACTTCGAAGAATTTTATTCTAAAAACGATTCTAAGTATTATAGATTAATTTACGAGTAATTTGAGAACACGTAATCTATATTTAGAAATGTTTTAATTGTGTGTTTTTTTATCTAATCCATTCTAATCTCATAAATTACGGGGCCAAAATATTACTAAAAGGATGCAGTGCCGCTGTTCAATGATGTAAACATTGAACTTTTATGTCCACACTTTTAAACGTTTAAAAAATATTGAGAAGTCTGGGGCAATTATCATTGGGTATTGACATGAAAAAATGAACCTTATTTCTGTGGTATAACGGTTTAATGTACACGTTATACAAACTAATTAATAACACTTTTTTATTAACTGTGAATCTAGTTTCCATTAGCAACAATGTGAATTCTGGTAATTAGCGCTATTTTCGAGCCATACATCGATGTTGTACACTCAGAGACAAGTCGTTGAAAAATTTAGAGTCAGGAACAATTCAACATACACTCACCCGCACCTTATGCGCTATTAATAAGGGCGAGAATCGAATGCTTTTTAGTACATTCGAATGACACCGAGTATACAAGTTCGTGTAAGAGAAATTCTAAAATACCACAGTAGAAATATAAACAGGATCGAAACGAAGGTGCTGTTCATAAATTACCTTCTAATGATAAATGATTGGAATACAAGAGTTGTTATACTAAATATCAATAAAATTTATAAAATAAGTGAAATGAAAAAATCTATCTTATACAGAGTGTACTAGTAAAAATATGTTTTTACTAAAAGAGGTAGTTCTGTACTAAATTCAAAAAACCTTATACTAATAAATCTCTTAGCAGTGTTTACTTTCGATTTTATATTATAGGGAATTTGCTAATGGTTACTTACTTTAAAGCTAATTCTTTGTAAACATTCTCTTTACATGCTGTGGTATATTGCCAATAGGAATTACGTCCTCAGAAAGGGGAGGAGTGTGAGTTATTCTGACGTAACGTTTGTTAGGGGGTTAACAAAATATGACAGGGATGAAGAGTGGGGTTTAGCTTTTGCGTGACATTGCAACAATACTCTTTCGAGTATATTGTCCTTTAACCCTAGAAAGATAATCATATTTTTGCTTACGTTGAAGATCTTCATATGTTTAGGAGACGTATGTCACATTGATGGGGATTTTTATGGTCTTTTATATGTTTTTTGAAGATTGTAAGATTTTTAATAAAAGTTTAAGTATTTGAAAAGAAAATAAGGTTATTGAAAAAATATATATTATTAACATATAGAACATAACTTTTTAAATCCTCTTACAAATTAACTAAAAATAAACAATCTTTTTAAAAAAAGTACCTCGTGTTCCATAAACAGTCTATAAGTATTACTTTTTGTTACTGAATTAAACAAAATAGAATACAAGGAATAGAAAAGAACACATATCTCTTTTGTGTTCACCGCATATTGTTTTTTTATATTTTTGGCACTCCATTCTTGACATTCTTCGTATTTTGGAGGGGCAATACGAACAATATCTTTTCTTTTTAGGTACAGGTTCGTCTTTCTGTCTTGCCTGAGTATTTTCACTGGCGTTGTTAGGCATCGATTCTTTGATATTCTGTCGCAAGTACCGTTTCAGGCTTGGAACTTCCAATCTTTTTTCCATCCATTGTGAAGTTAGTTCTATACTTAGTTTTTTCATGTATTTCTTTCGACTGAGGGGTTTTTCATTTTTCGACACTTACTTGTAGCCCAGCAGTGATTATTCTTACTTCAAAGCGAGCGTTAGAGTGGGATAATTATGCGTGAATTTGAAGATGTAGGTGGAAGGTTTGATGACGTCGATTGGTTTGAGACCAGTGCAACAGGTAGAAAAGCTGCAGTACCAACTGCTTCATTAACATATTCGTCTTCTGTGTCACTTTGAACATCGTCCTCAAAAAGCTGGTCTTCTGATTCGCTGACGCTTTCCTATGAAGTATCATCGTCTTTTTCCGCTAAAAATGCCTCAATCTGACTTTAATGCCCTGCCACTTGCCACGGTGATCCAATATTTTAAGTACCTTAAAATAAAATAAATTACCGTTAAACAGTCACTAAAACTAAGAAAGAGAAAATTATCTGGTTTTTCAAAAGTTACACAAAAGATACTCGTACGAGTACGTCTCGCGGACATACGACACATCTACATATATCTAGTTACGTATCGTACTTATCGCTGCGACATAGTCGTAACATAGTAGTTCTGCGCGACGACTGAGTTGACTGAGAAAGACAATGCACTGCGTTTTATAGTTAGAAAGAAATAGCAATATTTTCAAGCGACGTACGTCTCGGGGATATAGATTATCTTTCTAGGGTGAAACTTCTTGTTACTAAATCCCTGAGATTGCTAAATGCTAAATGAGATTGTTACTGGCCTATTTTTAATCCCGAAGACTAAAGTAACATTTCAATGTTGCCTTTTTGGCATTTTTTAAATAACGATGTCGAGCAATCTAAATTAATCGTAGAACCATATTCGATATTGTTTAAAAAACGTTTTTCTGCAAAATCGCGTGGTTGCTTGTTCAAATTTGTGGGGATCGATAGAATAATTCATCACAATTAAAAATAATCATCTGGCAAATGATTGAATTTGAAATATTAATATGGTGAAAATATCGTAAGTTTGTTCACTAATGACAATAGTTTATCTTCGAATATATTGAATGTCACAAATTAATTAATTAATGCTCTCTATACATACAATGTACAAAAAAACACAGTTATACGATTAAAATAAACGGAACCATAAGGAAACCGTAACGTGGTCGTTATGGTTTCCTTATGGTTCCTGATGGTCCTATGCAAATTAATTAGCAACTTTTTTAATTATTGGTTTTAATTAATCTTTTTTAATTATTGGTACAGTGCCGTGGTATTTTTGATTAATTATTTAATTATTTTTTTTATTTTATTTATATTTACTATTAAATTACTGATGTGAGGACCTACTGGTATTCTTTGAAGGACGTTGAAACATATTTAATATTTTATAAACGTTAACTTTTCTGTAATGGTATCAGTGTGTGCTTGCATGCTTCCACGTGTATTGTGCGTGCGTGTGTGTGTGTTTGTTTGTGGTACCCTTCTATCGTTTATATGAAGATTTCTATTCGTTTACCGTGGTAGTACCCTGATTACGCTACGTTGCAATTACTTCGTGACTTGAATTAATTTATCGAGCCATCACAGAATACCTAATGAGATATTATTTTTGGAAGGAAAATCCTTGTTCGCCCTTAATTTGGACTAGGCTAATATTATTACAGCTCAGTGGCTGCTATATCTTGATATACGCGTAGTAATAGCCTTACAACTTCTTTTTTTAGAAAAACTGGACACGTGGCGGCTACTGTTGCTTTAGAGAATCGTCGTACCGTGAATGCTGATTGGTACACGACCATTTGTTTGCCGGAAGTTATTGACGAACTCCGTAAAAAAAACCGTAAATGCCGCATAATCTTGCACCATGACAATGCCAGCTCTCACACGGCCAAACAGACAAACGACTTTTTGAAGGCGAAAAACGTAGACCTCATCTTAGTGCCATCTTCCATACAGTCCCGACTTGGCACCTTGTGGCTTCTTGTTGTTTCCAAAAATTAAGAAATTACGCGTTCAACGATTTTGATCGCCAGAAGAGAATGTCGAAGAGTATGAAAAACAAGTTTTCAAGGTCACCACAGAGGAGCGAAATAAATGTTATGGAAATTGGTTTATTCGTATGAAAAAGTATATTGACGTTCACGGAGAATATTTTGAGTAACAATAAATTGGTTTTTGGCCATTCATTGTAATTTTTTATTATTGATTCCGCAAACTTTCAATGTGGCCCTCGTACTAGAGGTAGGAACCAATCATTGGATTGAACTACACAAAGCAACAGTAATTTCAACTGAACACTATTACATACTGCGTTTGGTCCGAGAGGCAATAGAAATTAAAACATGTTGAAATTTCAATCGGGAGGATGGATTTAAGTTGGCACGTACATGGGACCCAGTGATTTTAAAAAGCCAGAAAAGTAGATGCGTTTTGAAACTCACGTGTGTGTGGTGATATTGTTAGTATAGTGTGTAAAGGAACTTAATCAACAAAACAAGTTCAGGTTCAAGTGGGAAGGTGAATCAAAAACGAACACGACGGTGCTAAGACAGATTTGTCTGTCAATAGCAACAACACCTACACCCGCCTCCGCAGTCTCACCGTGACCACGGTTCATGTAACTGGACCGAAATATCGCCTATAATAAATAAATAATAAATAGTGAGTAACCCGTTTACATCACAAATGCGTAATATTTATTCACACTCTGCAGGACTTTCTCGGTTTCTTGGTTCCTCCAAGAAAGTCGTATGGGATATGGCGTGGGATGGAATGGAGTGGAATGAAATGGAGTGGAGTAGAGTCATTTATTTCAGTTATTCCAAAATAGTTCGTTTTATTGACCAAAATTTGCGGCTCATTTTATATCATTTTTAGTATTTTTATATAGTATTTTTATATCATTTCATTTAAGAGATGCGGTTGAAATTGCGATTGGTCATAATTTGCATTTACTAATCCACATTATTTGCTTTTTTATGAACGAAGGCGGTAAATGAGCATACGGTCTACCTGATGGTAATTGTAGTCCATAGACATCCACGATACATGCCAACTTTAGTTCAAAATGATAAACGTTGGCACGCCCCCAAATGCGTTGCCTTACCTTTGGAGATATAGGAATGGATTTGGAGAAAGGGTTGGGAAAATGGGGAGGGGTCCAAATCCGTTCCCCAAATTCATTCTTAAATTTCTAAAGGAAATTAAAAGGAATCTAGGGTCCTAAATTGCAATGTCCAAATTCATCCTAATTTCAATCCATCCTATTCCATTTTCCACCCTAATTTCTAAAGGAATCCAGGGGCGTGCCAACGTTTGATACTCTTGACTGATGTTGGCATGTGTCGCAGATGTCGATGGGCTATAGTAACCACTAACTTACCAGATGGACTGCTCGCTCGTATGTCACCTTCTTTATATATAAAAAAGCGGTAACAACTGATTTTTAAGATAAAACAATTTTTTTTTTAATTTTCTTAAAGTACATAATCTGGAAACCTGTAACAGATAATAAGGTCCCTTTTCTAATACCACATATTATGTTCACGAGGGATTCTTCATAATTAAGGCATTATTAAATATTATTATTATTAAATAAATAGGCGTTATTATTAAATAACGACAGAAATCCCTGCAGTGTAATGTACAATTGGATATATCAATACTACAAGGAATGAGGCAATCTCTTTAGCTTGTTAGCGTTAAAAGAAGCCGTATTCGTTTTGTTACTCGTTTGTTACTAATTATTGGTGCAAGAATTTTCTAAAAAGTATTAATGTGTTTGGAAAACACAATAATAATGTGTTTTATGCACAGTATCAATATGTATAAATGTGCTTTATGCACAGTATCAATATGTATAAATGTGCTTAATGCACAGTATCAATATGTATAAATGTGCTTTATGCACAATATCAATATGTATAAATGTGCTTTATGCACAGTATCAATATGTATAAATTTATTTGTGTATAGATATGATTTTGTTAATGTCTCTTGTGATGCACTGCCTATTTTCCTGACGCAGGTCCTCTGGTAATATAACTGGCTATTAACGAAAAAAGGTGACAGATGAGCATACGGTCCATCTGATGGTAATTGGATACTGTCATCCATAGACATCCGCGATACATGCCAACATCAGTCCAGAATTACAAACGTTGGCACGTACCCGGATACTCTGCCTACCTTTATAGATTCAGGAACGGATCGGGAGAAAGGATCGGGAAAATGACGAAGATAGGCTGGGATGGGAATGGGCTTTGGCATATCTCATTCACTACCGAAACACGTACGTACATTGGGGAAATACGATAAAGTTGGAAATGCAGTAAATTTCCAGGTGGTCTTCTGTGAGAGATGGGTAACGTGGCCAGTCGAGTGAGCCCAGCGGCTGTGGGATTGCAGCGTGTACTCTCCCCCTGCACAAAGATAGAGATTGCATGATTGCAATAACAATGCCTATTAATTTATGTTTACATAGCTATGTGTGCTTAATTACTCTGTTAATCTATACAACAAACATAATTATTATTGTTCAGTCACTCTTTGATAGCTAACACCTCACCAAACCATCACTGAAGCCGGATAATGGCCATGTTGCACCCTATTGACTAATTGAGCAACTTCTTTGGAGATGAGCATAAACTTGATCATTGTTAAAATGTTCCTCAATGGTGAACGTTTTCTCGTCCGTAAATAATATTTGTCTGTGAGGTCCCCAACGAAGTTGTTTTGATTTGTCAATCTTATTTTTCTTTAAATTATCAGTTAAGAATGGACCTGTACGTCTTTTGAAGCAGCAAGTGCTAAATCATCTCTAGAATATGTGACATGGTTCTGGGTGCTATATTCATCTCTCTGGATAAAATCTTTTGCTTCCGGACGGCATTTCTTCGGATTCTCTCCTTCACAGCTTCAATTGTCCGTTTAGTACGAATAGTGCGTAGACGGCCAGACCTTTTTCTGTCACAAACAGAGGACGATTCAATGTACCTACCAACAGCCTGGTACATAAACATTCAGCGATTACCAAGCCTATGGAGAGTTTTAAAAATTGCATTTGGCTCCATGCCTACTTTGTGTAATGCAATTACAGCAAGCAATACGGTTTTCGTTATCACCCCATTGTATTTTAATATTAATATAATATTGTTTTTTATATAATAGATGGCATATATTGGATATATATATATTGCATTATATTAGACTATTTATATATATATAATAAACCTTTCTTGTGTTTACATTGGCATAATGTATATTTAATACGTTACTAGTCGATAACTGGAAAGTGTTGAAATCAGTCTTCAATGTCTCACTGCAGGGCACAGGCCTCCCCTAGTAATCACTGGTTTCGGACTATAATCCCCTACGTAGACTCGGTGCGGATTGATGGATACACATATGCCATATTCCTCACGATGTTTTCCATCACCGCCGAGCCAGTGACAATTTTATAAAAATTCAAACGAACGTGAGCCGAGTAGGTATATATACCCCTAGACCAGGGGTGCTCAAACTTGAACTGCTGGCGATCTACCTCAATATTGTTAGACTATGATCGATCGACTCTGAGAGGCTGCAAGTATGTGTGATGCAGGATTGTCGTTTAAGTAGGGTGTATCGTGGCATAGATATTAGTTTTCCGCACAATATGCATTTTTTTAGTCAAGGTAAGTCGGTCGATCGCGAGTGACTTGTCGACCGTTTGGGCACCCCTGCCCCAGACTATCACCGATATTTATCATTGTTTTATTAAAACAAATATGACGCGAGCAGGCATTTGGAATTATTCGGTTAAGCGATATGACATCGTTTTAATGGAATCACCGCCATATCAACCCTTGCGCTGTTTAGTATAATATATTCAAACTAGACACTTTTCGAAGCGTGTTCACTCGGCAAACTATAATGAGACCGCAGAATGCGAGTAACAATCAAACCGAGACAACTCATTTTGTCTTACAGATTCACTCGGGGAAATATACTTACCGCTAATGGCATTGTCGTTGGGAAACCGCTGTAATTTGGAGAGATTTACAACACGTTGTTGAGTTGAAATGCTATATATTAACACCATATAAACATTGTGCCAATAGGCTTAGATACTGGATAGTAACATGAAGTACATTATAGCTTGCTTCTCTCCAATCGATATCAACGTATGAAGCCCCTCTACATAGACACGGGCTTCAATTGTAGCCACTAGGGCAGGTGTGCTGAAACGGTCGATCGCGATCGACCGCCGATCGCGAGAGATTTATGGTCGATCGCGGAAATAGTTCTACATTACCATAAGAATAGTAAATAATACAAGTATAGAAGGGAATATCCTTTGTACGTGTCTCAAAAGCCGCGAAATAAACACCTACTCAGCCCGTAACGTCTCTCTGTCGCTCACGGATGCCACGACAGCCCTCGTAATTTATTAATAAATTATTAGGGGTTAAAGTATGAAATTGCCGATTTGTACTGAAAAATTAAAACTCGTTTTCTAAAATTTAACATATTTATTTAATCAAAATATTTACCCTCATTATCTATACATTGTTGCCATCTAATCCGAAGTTCATTTATGCCTTTGCGATAGAACTCTGGGGATGTAGATTCGACAAACTGTGTGAAAGCATTTTGTACTGCCTCTTGGGAAGAAAATTTTTTACCACGCAGAAAATTGTCCAAATCACGAAAAAAATGGTAGTCCGTTGGAGCAAGGTCTGGCGAGTACGGAGGATGACGTATGGTTTCTAACTGCAGCTCCTGTAGAGTTACAACGGTTTCTCGTACAGTGTGAGGTCTTTCGTTGTCATGGAGCAATAATGGTGAAGATCGATTCACGAGTCGGGGCTGTTTCACTACTAGTTTCGCCATCATTGTTCGAAGTTCGGCACAGTAAACATCTGCTGTTATTGCTTGACCAGACCTGAGAAAGCTATAGTGAATAACACCATGAATAGACCACCAAACCGTTACCATTACCTTTTTATTGGTAAGATTTGCCTTAGGGCACTGTTGCGGCGTTTGACCTCGGGTCAGCCATTGCATTTTTCGCTTTCGGTTATCGTAAAGAATCCACTTTTCGTCACATGTCACAATTCGATCCAATATTCCTTCATTTCTGTACCGATTCAACAAGGCAACGCAAGTTTCAACACGCGTTTCTTTCTGCAGATCAGTCAAATCATGAGGCACCCATTTTTCATATTTTTTTATCTTATTGATTTGATGTAAATGAGTCAATATTGTAGGTAAGGTAACGTTAAACCATGCCGCTAATTCCTGGGTAGTTTGACTCGGATCGGCTTCCACCATTCAGCATTCCTTCAATTCAGCGTTATTCACCTGTGTGGGCGGTCTTCCACGTGGTTCGTTCTTCAAGTCGAAGTTTCCATTATGAAAGCGTTTAAACTAAAAACGCACGGTTCGTTCATTAGCAGTCTCCTCTCCAAACGCAGCATTGATATTGCGAGCCATTTCTGCCCCGTTAGTTCCGCGTCGGAACTCATATTCAAAGATTACTCGGATTTTCGAAGTATCCATCTTTCCCGTCTAAGCTGAATAAAAAAAACAATTGAAAGTCGAAAATCGAATGTTGCACATTTTTTAAAACAAGAACCTCATATGTATCATGTGAAAAAAGTTTCACTCGAAAATCTCACACCATGAAGGTTTTATGTCAATTCAAAGTATCTATTACTATAAAACGGCAATTTCATACTTTAACCCCTATTATTATATCCATATATCTATTAGGTTAGTTATTAAATTATATAGTTATTTTAACGTCAAAATTATTAATCGTTTATTTGTCAATAGTTTTATAAAAAAAACAAGGTGACAATGTATCAATATGTTTACAACCCGCACCATAAGAAACCATTTTATATTAGCGAGTGCGAAAGCATGAGAGTGGACGTCATTTTTGGTTATAGTCCACGACAATGTTTTTGAGATACTTGATATTAATTCTATCCTATTATATTTTATTTAAAGTCCAATTCCAAATGGTGCGCGTATGCGCGTTGACGGTTATACTATACATTTTGTAGCACCCGGATTTACTCGATTTATTATTTTGTTTTCATTTTTTTTAAACTGTATAAGCTGCACACAAAAATGCTACAAATAGTAGGTACTTAGGTATATGTTTAGGTATCTACTAGTAAGATTAAAATTACACTAGGTTAAGTATTTAGTTTAATGTTTCCTTACAACTAAATACTAAGGCCCAAGGTGGCGCGGCGCGCCCTTGACTGACGACTTGTATGAAACGACACGAAACGGTAGGCTATTATCGCGACCTTGAACGCGTTGACCTTGAACCTACGATGTAGACTACATTTACTAAAATATTGAATTTACCGCCCTCCATCTTCATCCCGACACGACACAGATAATTATAATTTACTTAAATATATACCTACCAAATTATTTCTATTTCACACCACCACCTACTTTTTCCTATTTCACGGTGCAATGTGCAATGTGCAATAGATAAAAATAATGCCCTTCTGCACGAGGGTGAAACGCCACGCTGCGCGCTGGCCAAGCGGGTTAGCGAGTTCACTCTTTTAGAGGTGGTACTTTCTCAAGGCTTGTGGTAGTGCCTTTTTTATCCCTTAGTAGCTTTTAGTGGTCCTATTCTAAAGCCGACCGACACCACACGCCCAATATTCGTAATGGTATAGGTATTGCATAATACGGGATAGATGGTTAGATTTTTAAACTAAACTAATGGAATTTTTGTTTTTATTTTTAGCTGTCGTCAACAATAATTACTTACGGGCCTTAAAAACTTTCGCTAGTTCATTTTAGATTATTAAAAGGAATTAATCTACAGAAAATCCCAATCAAATACTTAATATTTATTTATATAATTACTTATACTTATATAGGTTTAATCTCTGACTTTTAATTTACATTTAGAAAGCCAATGGGTAAAATACAAACAAAATTAACTTCAACCAATAAGCCACATCTTAAGCGCGCGGCAATTAACATCGGACCAAAAGATGGCGTCTAAAGACGACGTTTCGATAAAGTGACGAACGTTAAAAGGCATTGACTGGTATTAACGGAAAATTTGTGCCGAGACATTTTCCCGGAAACATTTGGCTGAAGTCCAGACTAATAAAGAGTTATTCAAACCTTCGACCGCTCGAGATTAATGTCTTTGGTACATGCACTCCTCTTCAGAACAAAAATCATTACGCTGATTAATGTAGTATTATATAAGTCAAAGTGGCGATAGCCAGTATACTACGTGTATATAGTAAGGGTATATATTTTACTTTTGGGAGTACGTTGCAATCGCACAGCTGCTGGGTGCACTCGACTGGTCACGTTACCCCTCTCTCACAGAAGACTACCCTAAACTATACTGCCTTTCCTACGATATCTAATACTTACAATATAGCCGGATCGCTTCGAAAATAAAGCAAATGTCATTCTCAGATGTCGGGCAAAGGGTGGCAAAGCTTAAATAGTAATGGGCGAGACATGATGCCCGGAAGTCTGATTATTAAATGGCCAAAATATGGGTATGTGGAGCAAGTTGAAGGATGTTCACACCAAGCAACGGTCGAAGAAGGCTAAAGAAGAAGAAACAAGACGTCCGTGTTTCGGTAGTGAGTGAGATATGCCAGAGCCCATTCCTATTCTCCAAAGGTAGGCAGCGTATCTTGGGACATACCAACGTTTGTCATTCTGGAATAATTTTGGCATGTATCATGGAAGTCCATGTGCGATAATATCTATTTATATCTAGTTTATACTTTTTTTCTTATATTGTTTTTGTCGCTCGACCTCTTGGGTCGGTATTTACCATTCCTTCTGCCCTGAGTCCCTCAAGGAAGAGAAGGTTCGGCTCTCCCAATTTCTTCACCCAAAACTTTTGAAACTATTGTCACTGTGTGTATGGCTGCTTGTTTTTGCAAGATGTGGGTATTTATTTTTAAATCCAGTATGTCACAATTATTATTTATTATATATTTTTTTATTATTTTTATTATTTTTTTGCCACTCTGTGAAAGAAGGAATATTGCTGATAGATAAGTATCTATTGATTGCTATTTGATGAATATAGCCAATGGAACAATTGACTGCGGATCTGCTATCTAAAATGAACGTACGCGTACACCTAATTAAACTAAAGAGGCCCTTGTTACTTTATGCACCCCTGGCTAAAACAAAATATAGGTAAAACACGACAGCGATCAACAATTTACCTGTCGATGTTCATTTATTCTGCACTCGCACCACGGCAGTAAGACGAACTTAGACACCCCACTGACTAAATAACTTTTTTAATTTTTATTTTATTTGTATGTATTAGGCCCATCTACCACAAAGTGGAAATTTTGTGGAACTTTTATGACACCCATGTATGTTACTTATTTTATTTTCATGTATAGATACTTGTATACCACAAAATGTTGAATTTCTCTTAAAAATAAATAATATTATTATTTACCATTATTTTTAGAAAAAGTATTTCTACATATAGTATATTTATTTGATATTTCAATTCGACAACAAGCAAACTTTAGATAAGGATTTATTTTGCTGAAATAGAATTGTAACGTTGAGGCTTCACGACATTTGAACCTTTTGAATAGAACATGTTTGAATGGAGACGCGTTCAATGGTGATCGTTTGACCCGAGAATGTCTCTTAAATAGTATTACAGTCTTGACCGCAACATCCTTTCTCTGCACTTGTTCGGTATTTGACAGATTATCTATAATATGAATCTACGAGTACAAGCAAGAATGTTTTCAGAAAGTATTTCTCGAATGAATTTCAGTTCATTAATTCAGCATCTACCTTTTGTATACACATTTGAATCGAACAGCCAATACTAAGAGTAGAGCACGGAAGGAGGTTAAGGGTTACTTACGTTTTGGCCAACTCCCAAAGTAGGAAATATGTTTATGTTAAAGCGTGAGAATGAGGAGCCAATTATAGACTTACTCGTACCTATGCCTTTTCTTGTAGAGCCTTTAAAGCAAATGAGATGGAAAGATTGCTAAATAAATTTGCATATATAGGTAGCTGTAAATGAGAAACTTGTTCACATACCGATATTGAAGAGGCTTTACATGTAGCTACTTTTCCGTGTAACGAAGTAATAGGATAGTGTTAGGGAAATGGAAAACTGATAAGCTTTGTATGAAACCTCATAATATCAGTTATGCTGGCTGTTGGGGACCTTTGGAACGTCTCTTGAGATGATTATTTGATATCTAAGGCCTATAGATGGCGTATAACTTTTATGCTCGATTTCCTTGTTAGAGTCATGCTCAGTTCATAATTTTCATGAGATTGACTGTAGTTTTTATCGCAGTTATATATTATTGAGTAGTAAAAGAAGAAACAAAAGACATTTGAAAATTAGTTTCAGTGACTTTCTGTGACACACAGCAAAGACCCGCATGTAGTTCGGATTTTGCGGTTTATTAAATAAGTTAAAAATAACTTTAAAGAAAAAGAAAATAATTTATAAAATAGATGCGCAGAACAACGTACAGAATAAACAGGAAATCCTGTGTACTCGTATTTAATTCATAATTATATATAAAACATTACTTCCAAATATTGCTGTTATCATTACAAGATAATAAAAAGGTTAAATAACGAGTGTTCAACGATTATAAAGAAAGGAAAGCGCAAATCGGTGGTCAAGTCAGTCAAATGAAGTGTTATTAAGTTTCAAAACTTTTTCGCAAGCGCTATAATATTTTTTAACATAAAATGTCGTAAATTTAGACAAACATAGTTAAAATTCTGCACAAAACTTTATAAAGCTCAGGTGAGGCCCCATATGGAGGCCCACTCTCATCTCTGGGCCGGCGCACCGAAATACCAATTGAACCCATTTGACTCCATCCAACGACGTGCTGTTCGTATTGTCGACGATCTCACTCTCACCGGCGGTTTACAATCCCTCAGCATTCGGAGAGACGTTGCGTCTCTCGGTGTGTTCTACCGCCTGTACAATGGGGAATGCTCTGAAGAATTGTTTAATATAATTCCCACCTCGGGTTTCTACAACCGCACCTCCCGTCACAGAAGTGCGGTCCATCCGCATTTCCTCGATACGGAGGTGTCGCGCACTGTTCGGTCCAAAAATTATTTTATATCGCGAGGCTGTGGAACGAACTGCCTCAAGAGGTCTTTCCATTATGCTACGATATGGGGTTCTTCAAGAGAGCTGTGAATAGGATTTTGCAAGGTCGGCGGCGCGCCCGCATACCCCCTGGTGTTGGAGGTGTCCATGGGCGGTGGTTACTATCACGTGGGACCGCTTGCCCGTCCGCTCGTCTATAAAAAAAAAAATCCACCTTTCCACATGCTACGATAGTCTCTCACAGAAGAGTATTATTGTAAAATGTACTTGTTGCATTTCCCACTTTATCATGTTTCCCCAATTTACGTACGTGTTTCGGTAGTTAGTGAGAGCTCATTTTAGCTCATTCCAGAGCCGACCCCCTTCTTATCCCTCTTATTTCCGAACCCTTTCTATAAATCCCTCCTAAATCTCCAAAGGTAAACAGTGCATCCGGGTGCGTGCTAATGATTGCGACAGTAGCCACTTATCACCGGGTAGCCTGTCTGCTCTTAACACAAAAAGCTATATCTGATCTTTTGTCTAAATTTTCGACGGAAGTCCTTAATAATATTAGTACTCTTGTATCAGCTATAGTGACTGTTTTTAATACTCCCACATGAAAGAATTGAATTATCCTTTTATAATGAAAACAGTAAGAAAAGCTGCATGTACGCCCACGGCGATGCGGATTTTGGGACCGGTAATCTCGTGTCGTCAAAATAACCGTTGTTAATACCTTGTTTACGTTGAATATGTATTATAATAAAGCACTGATTATTTTTTCCTCTCAACTTAAAATATTTTATTAAAACAGCAGGTCGGTGAGGGAAAACATCATGAGAAAATTAGCATACTCGAGAAATAAAATAAATCGGGAGATGTGTATCCACCGATCCGCACTGGCCGGAAACCCCTTAATAATCATGGGGGGGGGGGGTCGTTGGGGGGGGGGGGGTGCCCCGAAAACATAAACCAGTCTTATAGACAATCTGAAATTGTTTAATACAACCTGTCACAGTCGTTGTCGTACATTACGCACTTCTTAAAAACCCCGGACAAATTTGAAATCCGGACGCCATTTAAAAGAGAACGGGGAAAAGAGGACGGATGGCGAGCCTATTTACAGTGGTGCTATAAGTAGACAGGTTATATTGGTCATTGAAAGGAAAGACGTTACTAGCAACTAACAACTCAAAATGTCAGTTTCAGTTTCACGACACATTTCAGTGATTTTAGTCTTTAAAATTTGCCACTACATACATATATTTGATCAATATCACTCCGCCCACTGCAAAAAACACCAATAAAGAAAATGAGTAAATACAAAGCAATATTTCACAACTGAGTGGGAGTCACAAGGCGGTCGGCTGTGTCACGCTGCGGTTTAGTGCTAATGTTAGCCCACCTTCGCGTAATATTCCCACGCACGAACCTTCGTGATTTAGAGACCTTTTTTAAGCTCCCTCATATGAAATCGCATTATGTGGACTTAGTAAATTATCTATCTAAATTTGGTAGATCCTCGTACAGCAGAGCACTAAATGTTAGATATAATGCTATTAGATAAATATGACAGAAATTGTGACCAAATTGGAGAGAATTAGTATGCTTAATTCACCATTCTTTATATATTCATGTATTAATATTAACACAGTTCTGATGTTTCCTATTAATGTTAGGTAATAACAATCAATAATTATATCAATCTTAATAAAATAATACATACTCAATGATAATAACAATAATAATGTTAACAATGTCACTATTCAGTTTTCGAAATGATTTATTGATGTTAGGATATGTAACGTCAAATTTTAATAATATTAAAATTAATCAGGTATTTTAATATCATTTCCATATAAATCTAGTGCACGCCTGTTACTGATGTGTTCGTATGATCTTGAGCTGTAGGTATGTATTAATTTCTTCTATAATGTATTGTGAATATATTTTTGGTGTTTTAAATAAATAAATCACACATCAAACAAAGAAAACAGCGCGAGCAGGCGGTCGGGTGCGTCCCTGGTCGCCACGACTAACGATCTTGGGCATGAACTTAGCCACGGCGGGGTAGGCTGGGGCGCTTGTCCCCCTGGCATTTAAAATAATAAGAAACTTGTTTGCTTTGCCCCTCCCTGGATAAAATCCTGACTGTGTCCGTGATCCTGGATACTCGACGCCTATGATACGATTGATTTGAAAATGATTCATAAACTAGTTTCATAACTTTATTTATTTGGTATATGGGTTTCTTGAAGGAAAATATCTTGATAACCCAGGATATTTCTCTGAGAAAATATCATGGGTCTACTCAATATAAAAAAAATACGCATTCAGGTCCCCTGTGTAATATTTGCGTAAGAGTCCTCCAATGGATCTGCGTAGCAGATTATAAACATTATTACAAGGAGTCGTGCAGTTTTTACAGATTTAGTACAGTTTAATAAAGAAACAGAAATTACTCAAAATTGTCTCATCTTTTTCAGTAGCTGTGAGGCCTATGTGAGGTAGTCCGTGTGAACTTCGTCCGGATGAACTCCTTTTAACTTCAAGAACAATCAAATTGAAATATTTTACAACACAGATATGTGTAATTAATATTTATTTTATGTTAATCAATTCACAAGTAATGTTAATTGCTTAATATCAACTTCTCATCTTATTTATTTTAGACTTGAATCTGAACACCGAGCAAAGCAACTTAGGAAAATGTCATTTCTATTCTTTAATCCTTTTCTTAAAAAAATCCCTTTTTATACATACAATCGATTGACCGAACTGATTTAGAATCTTATTTGTTGACGTGAACGTAGAGAGGTAAGTATATTTTACGTGTTAAAGAATGATAATGGTGATTGATGACTCAGCAAACGATAAATAATAACCAGATATGATTAAAGCTTTCTGATGAGAAACTCAAGCAAATGTATGCAAAGTAATGCAAATATAACTGTGGTTTGTAACCGTCCGATTTATACGTTGCTAACCGATCTAGATAAGCCCAGCCCACTAAATGCACGACAAACAGTTATTTAAATTTATTAATAACAAAATGCTCTCAAACAATACGCCACAGCGGAAATTAAAGTATGAATTCAGATTCTAATAAAAGTAATCAGTATTTTGATGAGTTTCAATCAAAGAAAAATTTGCATTAATCCACGAAAAAGCGATTATAATGGCTCATTATGGGCTACGTTCCAAGTTTTAATATCCAATTTTATTAATTCTGCACTGTTTTTGGACGTTAAATGTGGACATTATCGTTCCATTATATTTTCCTTTGATTTTATCGTCCATTTGAAAGTACGAGTATTATTTAACTTATTAATTATTTATGAGCGTATTGGAAAACGGTCTTTAATGGCATGTGGCGTCAGAAATTCTATTTGCGAACTAAGGAGAAAATTGCTTATGCTTCAGTGTTCCACTTCCACAATGTGCCTCCATGAAGCCACGGCTACTGAACGCCCTAAATGCAGAGATAGCTATTTATCGACTGCAACGCCATGGTGTAATAGTTGAAATTAATATAATTTTGTACCAGAGAGTTAATACCCATTGACTCATTAACTCGAAATGGACATCGGGTACGCGCTCAAAAGTGTCCGAACTAAAAGAGAAATAAAACGAAAAAAGAGAAACATTCCGTGTCAGTCTTCATTCTGCCGAGGAACCGATGACGAGTCTATAATGCCGTATTGTACGGTGAAAAATTGTACAAATTACGCAGCAAAAGTGAAAAAAAAGGACGGCAAATCATATTTTCAGTAAGTATCTATGATTGTTATTCATGTCAAATTACCTATACCATTATATTACCTCCGAGCACGTTATTCCATTTAATTTTGAATATGTTTGCAACCAATTGCACACGCATTTGTTAGATTACACGTAATTAGTCAGAAAGAGACCGACGCATTTGTTTTCATTGCCCCGACAGCTCCAATAGTGCAAGACAATATTTCTCAAAAGAAATGGAGTCGCATCGAATTTATCTCATTTTTTAAATATCTACAACTGTTACAAACAATTAAAATGTTTGATATTATTATTATAGACATATCATATAGCTATGTACATATCGTTATTTTTATAGACCAATAGTTATTATTATGCAACAACTAATAAATTAATCATACATATCCATATTTATATCAGTTTGTAAAAAAATGTGATCTACTCATCAGCACCATGTATGGTGCTAAAACTGCCAAAAACTTGAATGAACTGCGATATAAACGTTTCGTAGCATTAGCTTCAAAAGATAAAAGCGTACAACTTAATTCGTTACCTCCGACAGAAGATGCAGCAAAACAACATATTAAGAGAATCTACTTGCAAGTCCAACAATGGAAAAATAATTCTTCAATACCTCCTAAAAAATGGAGTTGGTAAAAAGAAAATTATTTTAAATAATCAAAATGACGCAACCAGCAGCACCTAACAACGTTTTAAAAATCATATTTTGCTCTTGCAAAACAGGATGCGGTTCAGCGTGTAGCTGCAGATAAAGTGGTCTTCATTGCTCACCTGCCTGCATTGTTTGCAGTGGAAGTGACTGCAATAACCACCCACCACTTGAAGAAGATGAAGTCTCCGAAACGCATAATATAAATGAAAATAAAATTTCCTTTTTTTTGTATATAAAATAATAAATTTCCTATAGTTCATAAAGATTTCCTAATTTAGTTCCATAAATTAATTTTATGTCATTATTACATAAAAAAACTTATAGGTAATTGTTTATAACATTTGTTGGTATATTGACATATAATTTAAAACTATTTACAATAGCAATATAAAAAAATAACATAAATATCTCTTTATTCCAAGTTTTCAATGAATATTTTATAAAAAAAAATCTGAATAAATATCATAGATATTGTTTAAACAACATAAATAGTTCCGTCCCCGCTCCAAAAGGTTTCTGATTTTAAATAATATAAAAAAAACAAAAAAAAACATCAAAATCGAAGCTGTTTTCGAGGATTTCCGAAGATTGCCTGTTTTATGTATTCATTGACGCAACTATAGACCCGTCGTCCAAATGATACTAGGTCAATGGATTTATCCGACATTTTTTTCATTTCAATTAGTCACAACATATTCAAATCAGTCGCAGGCACTAATGCGAAAAATTTTAACGGGTCTGCATAAAAATTAGCTAGCGATGGTTAATTGAGTTACAAATAGAATTTTTAATTTATGTATTATTGACATTACTTTATTACTTTGATAGATGAATGTACTATGACAAATAAATGCTTCATAAATTATTTCCTAATTTGTTACATAATTCAGCGAATTCAGTGTAATTCAGAATAATATATTCAGTGAAATATGACACGTCCATTGCATATTTCACATTAATTTACCTTTCAACTGAAACGGAAACAAATTGTTAGTACGTTTATAAATTTCATACAGAAGGTAAAACTAGCAAAATCAAAATTAAATTAACAATAGCTACTGAAAAACCGTATAGCCATAATAAAGTCAAGATCGTGTTTAAAGAAAACAATTTGGATAGTTTTAATTATGTAGACGACTTTAAATATTGTTTTCCAATTCAGCTCGATACTGTGCCAAGTTTAAACTTAGTGTATTCTCCACATTAACTCTGTTCAAACAGCGAATAATATAACTATTGTAAGAGACCGATACATTATTTTAAGCAAATTAGCAACAGACATATGAGTGTCATTAGTATAATAAGAATACTATCTCTGCCAATCTCTGTTAGTTAATGGACCTTGTCTTTTGTTATTAGGCGTCGGACGCACGATGTCACTGGTCGCGGTGTCCCTTGACCTGGTGAAGTATAGCTGCAAAGAAGTTGTTATGGGGGTCACTTGAATGTAAGTACACGATGATGATGTACAATTTAGACGACTGACCTCGCGACCGTGCGATTAATAGGAACGGTGTCTTCTCGGCTCCTTTTTCTAGTGTGTATTGTATTAAAAAATATATAATTTATGATTAGAAGGTTCTTTTAGGATATACATATCCGTAGGATAGGATATTCCGACAGATTTACTTGTGACTTTTTATTTTATAAACTTTTACTTTTTTAGACTTTTTAGACGAGCCGTCAGCTCACTTGGTGGTAAATGAATACTGTCGCTCATGGATCCTATTCCACCAATATACGCACGTGTCTCCGTAGCGAATAAGATATATCAGAGCCCATTCCCATCCCATCCTATTCAATCCCTCCTCATTTTTCAACCCTTTTTCGTACATGTTTCGTAGTGTTCGTAGTTCGTAGTTTCTCCAAATTAATTCCTAAATTTCCACAGGTAGGCAGCGCATCCTGGTGTGCGCCATAGTTTGTCCATTCTAGAGTGATGTTGGCATATATCGCGAGTGTCCATGGGCAACAGTATCCACTTATCACGAGGTGGACTGTCTGCTCGTCTATCACCTTCTTTCCTTAAAAAAGTGTTTAGTACTGCAATACAATGCAACCAGCCCTTTCAGTATCCACTGCTGGATATGCGCCTCGTCATGCACAGTCTTGTAAATGCGGGAGGAATGGCGTTAAAACGCCACGCCACGATGGCCAAGCGGGTTGGCGAGTCCACTCTTATAGAGGTGGTGTAGTTCCTCAACGCTTGTGGTAGCCGCTTGGTTACCCCACCCGCGGGGGGAGGTGGGGTGGTACTATTCTAAAGCCGTACGATAACATACGGCATAAATGTGAAATCTGAATGGCCATCAAAGGGCTGAACATAGAGGACTAATTGTTACACCAATGTACTAGGTTGATCAATATACCTTACATTATTAGTTTATTAGAATTTTATTAGTGTGCAAAATGGAGAAAATCGAAGTTCGTGCGGTTATTAAATATTTCTGCCGGAAATTTTTTTCTACCAAATGTGTTTTTGAAGAATTGCAGTTTGGGAGACAATGCTCTCTCTTATTCTACAGTAGCATACTGGTGCGCGGAATTTAAATGCGGCAGAACCGTCTGTAACGACGAGATTCGCTCTGGCGCCCAACAACCGCTGCTACTGAAGACAACGTTAAAAAAAAATAACAAATTGCTAAGACAGATCGACGTGTGACTATTTGTCATTTAGCTGAGATTATGAAGCTTTCATTCGGGACAATTCAGTTCATTTTAACTCATACCTTAAAATTCAAAAAGGTGGCCGCGTGATGGGTTATTCTCCGCCATATTCTCCGGACCTAGCTCCTAGTGATTTTCATCTTTCTACCAATTTGAAAAAAACACTTGCGTGGTATAAAATTTCACGGAGATGATGAGGTCATGTGCGCTGTAAAGTCTTTTTTCGATACACAGGATCAAGCCTTTTTTTTCCAAGGGAATTGAGCAACTTTCAAAACGTTATTCAAGGGTATTAGATTACAAGGTGATTACGTTCAAAAATAAATACAATTTAGATATACGTTTCCTAAAGTTTCAATACTTTTCCAAAATATATTGATCAAACTAGTAATGTTACTAATCTATGCTTATATATGAATTTTAAATTTTAAGTTACTTTAGAATTGATTTGTCAAAATTTCTGTTACAACTACATTTCTTTCACTAATCTAAGAACTGGACAGCAGAATTAAATAGAATATATGAACAATAATGTAACAAAATTATGTAACAATAATTACTATTTCTGCATGTAATTAATTACCTTTCTGTGCAAGGACAATACGCCGTTAAACTTTACTCAGCTTCCAATTTCGTATGAGTCTTCGGGATGACGCATGCGCGGTGGAAATAACATAACCCTACTTTACCACCAGTTTATGCCGAGACCCGTATGATAGCGGACTTCGCTCATACCGGCTGTAGCCATAGACGATAATATCTACGAAATATATGGGCTTGATAGTTCTCGTATTATCAGCTTATTTGAGTGTATCTTTATTTTCGTTTGTGGAAATATTTTATTAAACAGTTGTGTTAGTTCTAAAAAATATTTAAAAAGTTGGAAACTTTATGTCAGTCATTAAAAGTTGTGCCGGTGTTAAAACTAAAGGAAACTGAACGTGTCTGTTAAAAGTGAAGTTAATTAATTCCATTATAAGTTTAAAGAAAGTGTTAACTTTTCGCAGTTTTTTATTGGTAAGTCGGGTAAAACTTTTGTATGAACTAATAATCGTATGTACTTTATCTTCCGTTATATGTACTAAACCAAATCATCATAATCTTGATCTCTCCACCATCGATTGAAGGCCTTTATCGATGCCTCTATTATATTATCATATTATATACTTATGTTATTTTTTCTTTTTAATATAAATTATTTAAATAACAGGTAATAATGTAGGTAGAAATATGATAAAGTATCTTAATTACAATTGAATTTAAAAAGTTAACAAGTACAATAAACCGACATTAACATTAACCGTTTTTCTTTTTAATTTCTTTACTTACTCATTGGAATCTGGACTTTACATGAAGAAAAATAAATCAGCTTTTAAATGCTACTTAAGAACTCACATTTAGATTCCTTTTGCTTACAAGTATGTTCATATCTTTTTAGTAAGTAATAAACTTATATAATTAACTTTTATGCTTCGAATATATCATAAAGATACTGCCTATATTTAAATGAAAAAACATATTTCAGAAATTATAATAAGAGTCTGTGACTTTAGAAATAGATAAAATAGATTAGCATCCGGCTTTAGGAGCAAAAAATCGACAAACATCGATAGTAAATGATCTAGATTTTCACGATACAAGCTGTATCGTCTAACGTCTGACATGTAAACATTCACTGATGTTTTTTTTCTGTCCTTTCTAGACTTAATTTAATTAAAGTTGACTTTGTAGGTTTTTCTATATATAGGTATATACTACCTAGATTGTGTCTCGAGTGTTTTTTGTTACTGTTTAGATAAATACGAGTATATATGTGGAACCAACCGTTAGCTCTACTAATGCTAATATGTAGCTTAAGACTTAAGCTTAAGCTTAATAAGATTTTGGAGCTAAAAGTTCTATAGCACGACAAAAATAAATAAAAATATAATATGGTACGTTGCATGAATTACTTAATGAATATTTATGAATTATCTGATTAAGGTACTTTGAAAAGTACGACGTATTGTATAATTTCGTTGATATTCCACACATGGTAGATTTCGTTTATTCCACACTTTAGGTACCCCTAATTTATTCTCCCATTTTCTTAACCCTTTCTACAAATCCATTTCTTATCAACCAAAGTAATCGATGCATCCGGGGGGCGCTCCAACGTTATTGATTGTATATGTTATATGTTCTGGATTGATTGTGGCATGTTGTGGCACCAGTTAGGCTGCCGCCTTGTTCCTTTACATATAAATTATCTGTATAGTCATTCTCCCAATGTAGAGGATGTGACTCTGCAGACGAAACTTGTCAACGATTGTCTTCCATGCGTTGCGGTCTTTGGCGTTCGTGGAGCGTCTTGTTCACTGGATTCTTAACGAGTATTGGTTACGTGGTCAGCCCATTCCAAAGGGGTTTGGGCTTTTGGCCTCTCGTTTATTCTATAGTTCTATGTTTATTGTTCGTAAAATATGGATATATAAATTGATCTGACCAGCCGACTCTAATAACCGGTTAACACTACAATGACTTGAGTTAACACTACAATGACTATTATATATCAAAGGGGTCTTAAACTCATTTAACCGTAGCCAGCCCCTTTTTTAATCCACTACAGAACATGAGCCTTCTCACGCATGTTGCCTTGTTCACGAGAGATGTAAAACGCTACCAAGGCTGTTCCGTAAAATGTTAGTGAAACCAAAAATATTACGCGTATCAAAAAAAAAATACAGTTTTTCAAAATACTCTCCTCCAGCCTCTATGCACTTGTTCATTCGACTGAACCAGGTTTCGACACATTTTGAAAAAGATTATTGCGGAAGGTCGAAAAGGAGTCACCTAAATTCATCGACAGCCTCATCCGAAATCTTAAATTTTCGTCCACGTAGCATTTTTTTCATGGTGGGAAATAAGTAAAAGTCGCACGGGGTCAAATCTTGGCTGTAGGGTGGATGGGGTAACAATTGAACGCCCGTAGTGTCTAAACAGTCGATGGTTCTAGCGGCCATGTGAGCAGGAGCATTGTCTTGGTGAAAAAGAATACCACGAGCGGCCACTACGTCGGAAAAAAACCGCAATCATTTTTTTAATTACACTTCGGCCGCGAACAACTTTGGTGGGTAAATCGTCCTCTTCGAACACCCATTGTGTAGATTGTTGCTTTGTAAACGGGTCGTAGCTGTAGATCCAAGATTCATCAGTAGTTAAGATGTAGGATACTTGTTGCGAACTCCCTCCATCGAACTTTTCCACCACAAACGCACCAATCTACATTTTTGCTACATTCTACCAATCGTTGGGATTTTTGCTCTTCTGTGAGAGAATGAGGTATCCATCGCAAGGCAATCTTCCTGACTTTAAGATATTCATACAGGATAGTGGAAACCGTCCGTGATCCAATCTTCAGTTCAGCTTGAATCTCTCGATCTGCAATGTTCCGATGATCCTTTATTAACCACTCCACCCTGATGATGTTTTCGTGGGTAACCGCAGTCGGCGGTCGTCTCGGCCTACGCTCATCGTTTAAATTCACGGTACCAATGGATCACGGTTGCTAGCGAAGGAGAAGATTCACCAAAAGTAGTTTGTAAATTTTCGTGAGATTCCTTGAACGTTATACCTCGTTTGTAGTAAACCTCATTGCACGAAATGCTTCACACGACACGTTCATTGTTGTAATCAATTATCGAATGACGTCTTGTCGTAAAAAAATAATTAAAAAAAAACTAAATGAAGATAGTCAGTGATTTTTATCATAGAGGTTTACAATGAAATTACCCTCGAATCTGTTATAAATATAGGACAAATTGATTGATAGTAAAAAATTAGCTAAAAGCTTTGGGAACAGCCCACGTATTGGCTGGGTTTAGTGGGTTTATAAAACAGCCAAGCGGGTTCGCGATTTTAGTTTAGTGGTGTAATTCCTTAGGGCTCATGCTAGACGCTTTGTTATCCCTCAGTTGCCTTTTATAACACAAATGGGAAGAGATGGGGTGGTGGTATTCTGATGCCGGCCGTTTTTCTTAAAGTTTTAAGTTAAACAATTAAGTTTTTCTATTTCAGCAGTTAATACGAGGTTAAGTTATTTGTTTATTTAATTCTTAATAAAACAATACTGTTCCATATCGCCCCATGTTAGTCAGTTCTGTTAGTCAAGCGTACAAAACTTTAAAACCTTAAATTATGAACGCTAACGAACTAATAATTTTATTAAAATCCATTTTATTACAAGAATTTGTTTGTACTGTTAGTAGAATACTGTGTAGAATTTGAATTAGCGTATATTATTATGACTGACTTTGAACTTAAAGTTTAACTTTTCTTTATACATGTACGAGTATGTGTGTATATTTCAGAGAATAGAATTAGTGAATTACCTACCATATGTAAACATTTTGTAATTACCTATGTGTCGTTTTTGGTTTTCATACATAATTACCTGGTAAAATAGTAGTAGTTAATTATCTTGTCTACTCCAATTCAATATTTGTACAATTTTCTTTTTATTAGGATTTATCTGTTTTAATTAAGTAGAACGCTAATTTATGTAGCCCTATTATTTACTCTAGTTACCTAATTTAATTTGACGACAAAAATTTCGTGAACGTTTTCGTCGGTTAGGTACTTATATATTTTCTCTTTAATTTACTTGATCCTCTTTCATTTAGACAGAGAGACATACTTATATCTAATTTCAGTCGTCTTTTCCTTTTCTATTTAATTTTAAGCGAATCTGAATATTTTAATATGTAAGAGCAAGCTTAATTGATCTCGTTCAATTCCTACAGTGCTTTGAACTTTATTTACTAGATCTACTAACTGTAATTACAATTTCTTATTATATTACCCACTGTACCCGTGGGAGCTACTTCGTTCGCATGGACCTTACAATAATTCCGGCTGAAACTTTGTAATGGATTTGGATAAAAAGTACCCCTGTATCCAGGACATAGACTAAAAACAATAATTGGTATGCTATGTTTCATTAAAGTTTGTCCATTAATTTTTCAATTAGTTTTAAGGTTCCGTATAACGGTGGTGTAATGAAATTGTAAACAACAATGACTTTTAAAAAATATTTGATTTACTGGCACGACTTCGTTATTATTTCAGTATGTATATTTATATATATTATATGCATATATATTTATACTGCTTATTTAAGCTGTATACAAAAAAACTGAAAAAGGGGAATTAATTAAAAAGAGTTGTTACAATCTAACAATTGTGTTTAATTGCTTTCACAAATAAAGGGGTTACATTTTGGTGAAAAGATTCGCACGTACAGATTAGTTAAATAATAATTAGGCGATGAACGTCACTTATCAAATTAACACCCAGATGTAGGAATGAATCTCTTTGGTTAGAACTCTACATTTCATCCGGGACATGGAATAAGAGTAGGAATAAGCATAAGAACCGATTCTGGAAATGTCCAATCATTCGAAGGTATATATAAATTACTCTAGATGACATCCTGAATGATATGTTCTGATAACATGGATTAACAGTTTTTTAAGTATAATAAACTAGCGATTCGCCTTGGCTTCACGAAGGTGGTATAACCATTTTTTAGCGAAATCAAACATAGCCTATAAATGAATAAATCTTTATTTCGAGTTACAATGACTCATAGAAATTATATAAAACTACAACGAATTTGACAAAAAATATAAATTTAATTCTACGTAATTCTACCAAGCCTTCATATGTCCATCTGCATTAATTTCGCTTCAAAAAAGTGAAAGGATTTCCAAAATAGGTTTTTGAGATTTGTAACATTTTCTTTTTAATAATTTATTTGTTGGAGGTTTTGGGTAGACTCATTATGAAGTACATAATTGTTGTGTATTTTTTTTAGTAATAATTAGAAGAACAGACGGTCCACCTGGTAGTAAGTGGATACTGTCGCCTTGCGACATGCACGACTTCAACCCAGAATGACAAACGTTGGCACCTCCCCGGAAGCGCCGGACAGCTTTGGAGTTTACCCGTTATATGGTATATAAACAAACAAAAATCAATCCATGGTCAACGCCTTTCGGAATGGAGATTTTGCTATTTTCAGTGTTTCAGAAACATGTGTTTGGACAGAAGTTGTAGAGTTTTACGCGCCCTATCCATGTAGTATCCATCCTATCCATCCGCCCTATCCATGTACATATACTATGTAGTTTACATGTATAGACAGCGATTTCTTTACTGGGCTTTGAAAGTTTTGAATTATGACGGTCATAATTTTCGAACTACTGCCTAGATTTGGTTCCTCTTCAACTTAACCGAAATATAGACTGAAACAATTTTCCTGTATAAAATGCGCAACGTTGTTATGTATATCCCGGTCGGAATTACTGTATATTGCTCGGAATGTATATTTCGGAATTGCTTGGAGTTTTGAATTCAGCCGGGATCATTAGTCGAAACGTAGTACATTTTTTTCCGAAATTCGGAATTCGTGATACGTATATTTCTTCAAAATTTCCATAAAAACAAACTCACATTACTCTTTAAAACATGAAAATAGATAAAGAAGTAACAAACAGTATTAAAGAAGTATGGTATCCAATTAATAAACGTACTTTATTAGAATTTGGAATAGTTTCAATAATTTTCATATGGGCCCATGATGCCCCACTGCAGGGCACAAGTACAAGGGAAGCCCTTGCTATCACGAGCGGGTTTCGAATCCACCACGCGGGTTCAATGCGGATTGGTGGATTTTTATTTATTTTCGAACATTCTTACGATGTTTCTCTTAACTGCTGAGCTAGTGATAAATGAAACTGTGTACTGAAGTAGAAATTTAGTGTTTACATACCCATAGGCTATCATCACTCCCATTTAGGATGATTAATCAGTTTAATTATATTAAAATTAATTGGTTTAGTTAAATTGCTACAAATAATGTACAATTTGTCTACAAATAATGTTATTAATGTATAATTCGTTTGGTTAACCACTAATACTTATTATCTGATAATTAATGAATAAGGTTTTGCTTAAAACAAAGTTGTTCAAACTTCAATTAGATTCGAAATTAAATTCAGTTATCTAATCATGCGAAACATTTCCACATAATCCTTCACTCTTCACACACGTTTTGTCAATAATTGCAGTCCGCTGTGTTGGTTACTGGCGTTTTCCGGGATTAAATTAACAAAGTTTTAAAGGACCTACTAAAGCAGTAATTACATTTCTGTAATTACATTAACTCAATTAAATTGTATTGTAGACTAATTGTATTGGACTAAATTCGAAACGTTTTAAATGTGTTTATACGAGTGATTTGGCTACCATTACGCTTTATTTATTACTCCCATTTGACGACCATTTCGTCCAGTTGGTAGCACCTCCACTTGCTCTGCAAAAGGTCTCAGATTGAATTCTCGGTCAGACTTATGTTTAAAGACAAATCTTTGTTCGGGTTTGAATGATGTGTTCGTCTTTGCATGTCTCCCTGGACCGACGAATCCCAGTGTGGGCCATTATGTGTGGCATTATTAAATTTTCTAATTTTAATAAAAACGGTGGCGTTGGCTATTTTTGTCATATTCACAAGATCGTGACTTCTGCATTGGACCAATTTGGTGAATTATGAGTTAAGGGGTCAAAATCTTCTTCTGATCATAAGAGAAGACCGATACCTTTCAGTGGGATGTTACAGCCGTCTTTTCGTTGTAACAGTTTAACAGGGTAATAGTTTATAAAGACTGTTAATAGTGTAACAGTTAGCAAGTACTGTCAACAATAGCTATTCTATGTACTCGTAGTAGATGAAGTACGTTTACATTGATATTACGTTCGTTTACCTTACATTCAAAGTATGATAGTAACTACATCGTGATATATCCAGATTTCTTAAATATTCCTTTCCAAAGGGCCTTATTTTCAGTATTAACAATCAAATTCGAACCTATTTTGATTAATCTAATTAATTTTAATTAATCGATTAACCTATCAATCGAATTTGATTCTTTCAAGATTCATAAAAACATTTAAATTTAAATAGAAACATTTTCTAAACATCTGATTTTTAACATATCATAGAGGAGGCCTACGCATTTTCTTGAGTATGGCCTTATAGCGTCGAGCTGGTCAAGTGGGTCGGCGAGTCCACTCTTTTAGAGGTTGTGTAGTTCCTCGGGGCCAGCGGCAACAGCGGTTCTGTTATACCTTTTATGACACCCACGGGAAGAGTAGCGGTCGCGCTATTCTAAAGTCAGCGTTTTTAAGAGAAAGTAGAAAAAATTACGTTATTTCTTTAAAGATTATGTTTTAAAGATTAACTAAAATTATGTGGGAAATTAGAACTAATATAAACTAGGACAACATCCTTAAGATAATGTCACTGTTATTTTCACATTAAATAAATATATTGTAAACTAAATATAATGAATTTTCTTCCTTGCCAAATAAGAACTGGTCCAATGCGGCTGGGAAATAGATTCCTTAAATAGCGACAGGGTTTCATTGTGGCACACCAAGATGAGAGGCGGTGGAACGATTTCAATGCCTTTTATAGGAATGATTGAAATAACTACGACGTTGGGAAAAGTATTTCTCAGAATAGAAGAGATGTTATTAATATAATATAACAATATAAGTGGGCACTCAAGTGGTGCATATTTCTATTATTATTATTATTATTAATAATCTATACATATAATAAAATCGTAGCAGAGTCGTGTCTATACATTAATTATTTTTAGAAAAAAATAATTGCAGTGTACATTATGAATGATATAGAGCCCCCAAACAGCATTTTTGTCTGTCTGAACGTGCATTACGCAAAAACCACTAGACGGATTCTAATGAAACTTGGTATGGTATGCTTATGTGTCGGGTAAACATTTAGGGTACTTTTTTTGAAGATCCATTATAGAGTTCCCACGGGAATTAGGCTATATGTCTACTGTAAGTAAAAAATAATTATAAAAATATTTTTTCCAGTTACAATGTTATCAAAAAATAAATGAATAGTTGGACCTCTAACCCTCAAACTAGGTAAAAATCTAGGAGTCAGCGTATTATAAATCATTGAGTATGGTTAGAATCAAAAGGCTATAGTTTGAATTTCAGTTCATTTAACAATATGAAAATTAATAAGGACGAATTATAATTTTAATGTAATCATTGAGTACAATGATAATTCTTGGAATAAATTTGGATTCACTTAACCTCGTTAGGATGTGGCTTGCAGCAAATAGGGAGAATTTGCAGGGCTGGCGCAAAGCGACGTTCAAATATTTCAGAAACTAAGCGGTACAAAAAGTAAAGAGGAAGCCTCTCGACTGGCCACGTTACCCCTCTCTAACAGAAATGCACCCTTAAATATACCTTAAAATGTACCTTAAATATACATTAAATATACTTTAAATATACATTTCCCATTTTATCGTATTTCCCCAATGTGTTTCGATAGTGAGTGAGATAGCCCATTCCCATCCCATCCTATCTTATCCCTCCCCACTTTTCCAATGATTTCTTCCAATACATTCCTTAATCTGCAAAGGTAGACAGCGCATCCGGGGGCATGCCTACGTTTGTCATTGTATCAACTTACTAAAATCAGGTAGACTATATGCTCGTCTGTCGCCTTTTTCTATAAAAATAGAAGCCAAACAGTAGGCCAATACAATACAGTACAATAGGCCGTTTAGTCGAGGAATGTCTAATTCGACTCTCGAGACGCCCAATTCGCATAAGGACTAATTCTTAAAATGTTCAGTTCTCAAAAGGACCTATTTTGAAATGAATAAAATTGATAACCTTGTTATTATATTTATTATATTTTTTCTTACAGTGTTTGATACGAATGGCGGTTCTACATTTTAACCATTTCCAGAATTGGTCTTTTGAGAACTGGCCATTTCAAGAATCGGTTCTCATGCGAATTAGCCATTTTATGAATTAGTATCGAATTGGTCTTTTCGCGAAGTTGGTCATTTCGAGTTTCTCGATACACATTTTGCGAGTTAGACATTCCTCGAATAAAGCAATAAGCATGTGTGTAGAAGCATATAGCAGCGCAAGATAGAGATTGCATTGCATTTTACATTGCGCAATGTAAAATATCGTCATACAAATAATTATTATTTGGACAGGGTGGATTTTAAAATTCCTAGACATTTCCATTAGAATGACCAACGCTTTCAGCGGATGAAAAATTCTGAACGCGTTGCGTTGGCGCCAACTTGGCAAAAAGTTTTGGCTCGTTTACTTTTTGTCTCTTGTCCCAAACACAAACGATTATCATCCTCGACTAATGTATCTCGCTGTGCCTCATAAGTAAAACGCTGATTATGCGCGGAAAATAAATCGCTGCGGGTTTATATGGCCATTAAATTAAGAGCTTCCACGTACTATTTTATTGCGCACCAGATTTTTGATGCGCGTACTGTAAATGTTTATACTGATTCGTTTTAATCCGGTGGGAGAACATTAACATCATTTGACAATAATGTTTATGTTCCTTCCACTTAACCTTATAATGTGAAATAATAGTATTAGCGAGGTGATGAGGCCCGTATGGGCCTTTGTCTGAGTTAATTTGAAGTCTATGTATGTACCGTATCGAAGCCGTATCGGGCACTAGCTGTGTACGCAACTTCATGCGCGTAGACGATAGAATATGTGATTGATTTCCGTGGGAACTTTATAATTAATCTATTTTCGTCCTATCCTATCACTCCCCATTTTCCCAACCCTTTCTCTAAATCAATTCCTATATCTCAAAAGGTCTGCAGAAATCTGCAAAGGTAGGCAGCGTATCCGGGGGTATGCCAACGTTTGTCATTCTGGACAAATGTTGTCATTTTGGATGTCGGCATGTATGGGCATGTCGGCGACAGTATCCACTTGCCACCAGGTGCTCGACTGTCGCCTTCTTACTATAAAAAAAGTTAATAAGTAGCCTAAGTCTCAAGAGGTCTTCCCATTAAACTACGACATGGGGTTCTTCAAGAAAGCTGTGAATAGGATTTTGCAAGGTCGGCGGCGCACCCGCATACCCCCTGGTGTTGCAGGTGTCCATGGGCGGTGGTAACATTTACCATCCCGTGGGGCCGCTTGCTCGTCCGCCCTTATCTTTATAAAAAAAAAAAGTGTTAATCCGGTACATGTTGTCACTATACCAAGTTTCATTTAAATTCATCCAATAGTTTTTGTGGGATACGCAAACACACAAACAGACAGACAGACAGACAGATGACAAAAAATCCAACAAATGATGTTTTGGACTTTGTACCACTCGCAGTGTGCATTGCACGACTCTGTTTCGATTTTATTATATGTATAGAATTGCTCAGGTTTGCTGATAGAAATCTCCTAAGGGGGATAAGCACGCCTTTTGTATGTATTTTCTTTTGTAATTGTTTTTATTATTTGTGTGTACAATAAAGTATATAAATAAATAAATAAAATAGATTATCTGAGATAATATAATACACCTTATTATCTGAGATAAGATATTCAGAAATTTGGTGAAATCTTAAAAATACATATTTTTTATTGCTTTATATAAAAAAATCAAATGTAAGAACATGTTTCTATTTAAACAGGATCTTGAAACCACGAAATTTTAAGTTAAAAATCTTAACCAAAATTAATAAGTCCATACTTGAAAATAAGATCCAAACACAATATTACATATCAATAAATTCAGATCATATCTAATCTAATGTAAATTATATTAGCTATTCCGTTAAATCATGAGAAGCTGCAAGATAAAGCTAGTTCATAAATGCAGCAGTTAAATTTTCTCACAGTAATATTTTGGATGGCATTATTTCTTTTGAATGTACCAGTACGAGACCACGACAGGAATGGCTCCAAAAGAAACGATATCGTATCGCGACATTTGCAGCCCCTTGGGAGTGCTTTCTTAAAATTTCGAGAAGGAGACTAAGAAAACCGAGAGCCGTTATGGAAGGGGTCTGAGGCCGACCATAGTCACGGGACAAATAAATATAATTGGCAAGTAGGACCACAGGGTGAAGTAAACGATTTTTTCCAAGTTTGTGGTGAGGGCGTGCTAAGAATTCTAGTTGCTGATTTTCGTGGAGAGTTGTGATAACTTTTTGACTGCGGACGTGGCTTGAGGAGCGTAGCGAAATATTAAGACAACCGTCGACTAAATATCTTAGTGCTCCAGCGGTTGTAACATTGAAGGTTTCAAGTTCTTCATTCCTCATAAATATTTCATCAGGTGCCTTGTCAGGTAGAGCTATGTAAATTATGGGCTGGCACCGGGATTATACTCCGATCACGTTTTTATGTTTAATTTAGGCTTTGCATAGAAGTTAGATTCTTATCTTCGAAATTTCAGTAAATGTACCTACTGGTCATTTCTCGAATTCTTGTACATCATTGAATTTTTATTCACGAAATTTAGTCGACGGAGCCTGCCTAATATGTTTTTCGACCCGTTTTTCTACTCTATTAAACCGATTACTTAAAACGAGTAAAGGGCAGCTTAATTGTACCTTAACCTTAATGTATTGTTAGGTTATTTTTTTTATTTCATATCGCTGAATTCAAAATCAAATGTATACATAGAAAAGTGATTACACATGGAAGCTTATTCTGTAAAAGACGATGGTACGAAACAGTTTATTTTTTTGCAATATTGTTTTTTTTATGTACGTAGGCGCCAGACGAGCATACAGTCCTTCCGATGGTAAGTGAATACTGTCGCCCATAGACATCCGCGATACATGTCAACATTAGTCCAAAATGACAAATATTGACACGCCCTCGAATGTACTGCCTACCTTTGGAGATATAGTAATGGATTTGGAGAAAGGGTTGGGAAAATGGGGAGGGATAGGATGGGATGGGAATGGGCTCTGGCACATCTCACTCACTACCGAAACACGTACGTACATTGGGGAAATACGATAAAGTGGGAAATGCAGTACATTTCAAGGTAGTATTCTGTGAGAGAGAGGTAACGTGGCCAGTCGAGTGCGCCCAGCGGCTGTGGGATAGCAGCGTGCACTCTCCCCCTCAAGAATGAAAATATAATTGAAAAGGTCTTGGAATGGAAATTAACAATTATAGAAAGGGTTCTTAGAAATGAACGCACTTATCACATCTTACAAGTTTTTAAGAGCTTCTTTGCATGTATAGATTTTATTCCTAAGAGTCCCTCTTACGAGTTTTAGACAAAAGAGATCAAACACTTTAATATTGAATGGTGTGAGGATGCAAAATAAACTTGCAATAAACAAAGTGAGCGTAAGTGAATTAGAAACGATTTAGAAACTATCAAACTCACCGTCAAACTCCTGTCTCCTGTAACTTTCCCTTAACTACTAATCCTGCGATCCCATCTCACAGGGTTAGACATTAATCTTACCACGTCAGCAGTCAGATCCCAAAACCCTCCAACTTAGACGGGTGGAAACGAATACGCTTTGTTAGATTAGAATGAAAAAAATCCAAAAGTGAGAACGATCACCTTTCGTTTTTTGCTACCGTTAATAAACTGGCAAAGGTGAGAAAAGGTTAGTAAGGGACTTTTGTTAATTAATTACATTTTCCCTAAAGCTGACGTAAACATGATAATAAAGATATGTAAGAGTTGAGATATGTAGTAATAATAATATCTAAATTCGATATGGAGAAAAAGCTAAATCTTGTTATAGTTCGTCCAGATGATTTCACGCTCAATTAAACAAGGGAATAGAGGGATTTTGTACTCATTTTAATACTTTCAAGACACTAAGCTTGGAAAATAACTACATCGTATCACTTTATTCAACGATGAAACCAGCGACCGAAGGAATGACTAGAAAGTCTCAAGACTCTAGAATTAATCCTATTATCCAGCACTTCGTCTCCGGGCACTATGAATTTTCAATAAGATGTACTTCAGTAAGTTCTGCTTAAAGACTCCAGTAGTCCAAAGAGATTGCATTTGCTCAAGGAATGAGGATGCCGGTTGTTGAATAAGGACTCTGAATTAGCTATGAGATTCCGTATGCAATTGAATTGGGTTAAAGAAATTGAAATGCAAGGGCCTAACCGTTGAGCATATTCAATTTTACAAAAACGATTTAAACTATTGTGTGCAATCTTCACTCGACGCAAAGCAATCATAGAAAGTGCGAGAAAAACCAGGTGCTCGTGCAATTGAAAACTGTACATATAGAGATGGAAAGTATGATTATTATGATTTTTTGAAAAGATCTTTTGAAAGAGTACTCATGTTTTTTTTAAAAAGTTCTACGGATATGTGCATTTTTGTTGCATACTATAGTCGTGGGCTCTTTCGCTGCTGGCGAGTTTTGTAAATGTTGCAAGTAGTTTCGTTTAACAACAAAACTTTTACATTGAAATATTCAAATTCTACATACGTGGTGTACTATCAGTTGTATTCAGATTTTTTTTATTTTCATGTCTACATCCTACATTGTACAGTAAATAGTAATTGTACATAATATATAGAGGCCAAAGTCATCGTCGAAACGTGTATACACGACTTTCTTTCATTATACTCGTATTGTTGGTAATTCATTTTATCAATGAGGATAATTAACTGAATTGTATAATTACATTGAGGCTAACGAGGGCCCAATGTGTTTAACTTAATTAATCCACAAACATAGATCAGTTAAGACTCTGGAGAAATTCTATATTTTGCAAAATTCGTGATAGGGATTGAAAGCAATAATTTTCTACAGCGTTGCCTTAAACGGCTAACAATTTAATTATCTCAAATTAGTTAAACGTCACGATTGTCTTTGAAAAATGTTTTTAATTAAAGACAAACATTTATTTTAATTAAGCCAATAAGGTTTTATAGGAGCTCAAATGTGGGCTTGTAATAAGTGAGGATTCACCGTCTTATAAAAGGGTAATGTTAGCTTCTATCGTTGAGTTCACACTTTTACTGCAATGCTTGTAGGAGATAGTTGTCTTGTCTATGACATTAAACCGAGTGGAAATATCTTTGTGAGTTTTTGATTAGCTTTCACTTGTCACGTTAATGGTTGTATTACATGGGAGTAATTTAGAACGGAGAGGAAATATGAATTTCCTTTTATGAGTAAGTAATATTATTAGATACAAAATACTGGTTATGGTGATCTTGTGGTCCAAGTCTAAATGGTGATAACTGTTTTTAAGGGCATCCTCACATTATTAAGGTTGCCATTGTGTTTGTTGTAGTAACTAGATAATGCATTCACGAACAATAGCATGTTAAAAATGATAACAAACACAACTAATCATAACATAATCGTTAGATAATGGAGGCGCAACAGTGAAAGCAATTGTGTAACAAAAAAAATATGGTTACCGAGACCGGAATTACTTGACATTACATGGGGACCGTTGCGACTAGACCATTGGCGATCTAGAACATTTTCTTTTATAGAATCACAGATTTCAAGTAGCCTTTACAATTCTAGTAGCAGATACGGGGATAAATCTTTTGCTTCGTTATCACAAAGGAATAAGCTTTAACAATATTGTTTCACAATGATCTAATTGATTCTTGAGCGATTAAATTTGCTTAAAGTTTTTCCGACCACTTTTTTGTACAAAGAAGGTGGCAGATGAGCAGACAGTCCACCGGATGGTAAGTGAATACTGTTACCCTGTGACTTTCGCGATATTATATCATTATCAGTGAATAATACCAAAGGTTGGCATACCTCCCGGACGCGTCGCCTACCTTTAGAGGTTTAGGGGTGGATTTTGAAAAAGGATTGGAAAGGATGGGGAATAGCGAATATAATGGAATGAGGAGTTTCCTCATTGTGGTATCCTATTTTCTCTTGTATTCTTTTCTCCTATTGTGGTATCCTGTGGTATCCTCACTCCTATTTTTATGGTGGAAATGTTTCTATTAAATAGTTCTACAAAAAAGTCCGCGCCAGCATATATCTATTTTTTATGTGTAAGCCATTATTGCCAAAATGGTGAACCATATGAATACAACAATAAAATTATTTTTGCAGTAACAAATTGATTCTTATCAAAATAAATACTTTTATCGCTTCTGATATTAAAAGTAGATAAACTTTGTCTTTTGCACTACGTAATTTGGACAAATATTTTAAAAGTTACGACGATGAGAAAGTGAGTGTGCGCTACTAAAATGGTGCGGTCCGGAGCGCGCAGGGCGGTCGGGCGCACTGCGGACGAGGTGGGGGAAAAATTTGCTCATCGCCGACACTTGCAGACGTCGTTGACGATTGTGTCAAGACACTCATTTTAAAGATATATACGCAGACGAAGTCGCGGGTGGTCGCTAGTACAACTATAATTATTATAATTACAATGAAATCGTCACAATAAAACTCTACTAATGCCCCAAAATACAAAGAATGGAATGGTATGGGGAGTAGGGAGTAATGGAAGAGACTTCCATTATCTCATCACATTCCCCACTCGATGAGGACATTATATTGTATAGTAGGGAGTTAACGATTTTCAAAACAACAAAGAAAAAATATTTATATCCGGATTTCGAAAGCGGATATTAAGGTTTATATTTATCTTTTTTTTCCTTTCACTTCACCTTTCGCATAGCCATTAATCAGCAAGTGACCATGAATGGTGTAATCCATTCAATATATCGAGTATAATAAAAGGTAAATAAAATTTTTAATGTCCATCTTCACGACCCATTTCTAATAATAGGGGTTAAAGTATGAAATTGCCGTTTTATAGTAATAGATACTTTGAATTGACATAAAACCTTCATGGTGTGAGATTTTCGAGTGAAACTTTTTTCACATGATACCTATGAGGTTCTTGTTTTAAAAAATGTGCAACATTCGATTTTCGACTTTCAATTGTTTTTTTTATTCAGCTTAGACGGGAAAGATGGATACTTCGAAAATCCGAGTAATCTTTGAATACGAGTTCCGACGCGGAACTAACGCGGCAGAAACGGCTGCCAATATCAATGCTGCGTTTGGAGAGGAGACTGCTACTGAACGAACCGTGCGTTTTTGGTTTAAACGCTTTCGTAATGGAAACTTCGACTTGAAGAACGAACCACGTGGAAGACCGCCCACACAGGTGAATAACGCTGAATTGAAGGAATGCTGAATGGTGGAAGCCGATCCGAGTCAAACTAGCCAGGAATTAGCGGCATGGTTTAACGTTACCTTACCTACAATATTGACTCATTTGCATCAAATCAATAAGATAAAAAAATATGAAAAATAGGTGCCTCACGATTTGACTGATCTGCAGAAAGAAACGCGTGTTGAAACTTGGTTGAAAATGAAGGAATATTGGATCGAATTGTGACATGTGACGAAAAGTGGATTCTTTACGATAACCGAAAGCGAAAAATGCAATGGCTGACCCCAGGTCAAACGCCGCAACAGTGCCCTAAGGCAAAGCTTACCAATAAAAAGGTAATGGTAACTGTTTGGTGATCTATTCATGGTGTTATTCACTATAGTTTTCTCAGGTCTGGTCAAGCAATAACAGCAGATGTTTACTGTGCCGAACTTCGAACAATGATGGCGAAACTAGCAGTGAAACAGCTCCGACTCGTGAATCGATCTTCACCATTATTGCTCTATGATAACGCAAGACCTCACACTGCACGAGAAACCGTTGTAACTCTACAGGAGCTGCAGTTAGAAACCATACGTCATCCTCCGTACTCGCCAGACCTTGCTCCAACGGACTACCATTTTTTTCGTGATTTGGACAATTTTCTACGTGGTAAAAAATTTTCTTCCCAAGAGGCAGTACAAAATGCTTTCACACAGTTTGTCGAATCTACATCCCCAGAGTTCTATCGCAAAGGCATAAATGAACTTCCGATTAGATGGCAACAATGTATAGATAATGAGGGTAAATATTTTGATTAAATAAATATGTTACATTTTAGAAAAAAATGAGTTTTAATTTTTCAGTACAAATTGGCAATTTCATACTTTAATATAAGCCCCTATAATATAGCCCCTAATATAAGCATGAGTACAAAACCGAAAAATGTAAAAAGAACAACAAAGACAAATTGTTGATCCGATTAAAACATCTGTCTGTGAGACTCCATTAATCCGAAATGTACCAAATAACGAAGTAAAGCGGAACAGAGACGAGAATGGAGGATTATAGGAACCCTTTGTCTCCTCTGATTGAGCCTGCTCTCTATTAAACTGGATTTTATTTCAATTGGAATGGTCAATTATAAACAGATTGAGTTTCTCGTAAGTGGACGAAACAATAGTGATTAACATATAACAAAGTTATTCGCGTTGTTGAACCAGTTAATTTTTAGATCACTCGAAGTTTTAATAACGTTGCTTTGTCAATTGATTTTTTATTTATTTTTAGGCAGTCTGGCTCTCAAGATATCTATTTAGAATTATCATCTTCGTCATTATCATTATAATAATCGTCGTCACAATCGTCATCGTTATCATCATGATTTCTCAGTTTTTCTGATATGCTTACTGCATAACGCAATCTTCATCAGTTACCATAGCGACGTCGTCGGCAATTCCGTAACAATTTGAGTTTTGTAAAAAATTCAGAGCGTTATCCTTTGTTTTACGTTTCGAATCACGTTCCAGGGAGCAATGTGTTCGCCTTCCGTCGAATCCTCCGTGAGGGTTGCCAATCCTCACGTGCTAATGCTGAGCACGTGGCTCCACTAACTAATAGCTATCGTTATGTTTGATACATGAACACATATACCTTACTGTCTATGTGGAGTTATTAGTATTTAAAAAATTACGAGCTCATCGAATTACCTGCAAGTGACCTAAGTTACGTTTACTTATTTATTTTTGTATTCGATGCCATGTTGTTCTAAGCCACGCTTGACTGGTCAATCTATATTCTGAGTACTCATTTATCGGAATATCGATTGCCTCGTGGGAGACTAATTTACTCTCAAGATCTTACGAAACTGGAGCAGGCAGTAATGTAAGAATGATAACCATACCCGCTAACAATTTTGATAAAGATTTTGGGTTGTTTTATTTGATATGAAGCTATTTAAAACTTCCTATTTTTATATACGAGTATGTTTTCATTGTTTCGATATTTATTGCTACTCTCGAAATACTCCCGGCATCAAGAAAGTCAGCTTTTCTGTTAATAATTAGTTAGAAGGGCTATCACATGCATATTTCGATTTTCGATTGCAGCTGGTACAGGTGTCTACACACATTGTCCTTATTTTATGTTTTGTAAACTACATTTGTGACAGTTATAGAATATAGAAAATATGTAAATGTCTTAAATAAATCTAAATTTATTTTAATATCCACCGTACATTTTTTCATTTTACAATTTTTTTCTGGAATGCTTTACAAATATTTTACGAATATCCTGTTTATTGAAAGCCTGTGCAATTCAAAGGTTTTTACAGTGATTTTTATAGCTGGGTGCTTAAAAATTTATGACGATGAAAAAATTGTTGCTTTTAGTAGAAAATATATTCTTCTCTTTCGGAACGATTTGCAATAGATATTAAATGCAGCGCAACTAGGATAACTTGTAGTCTTACTACCTACTAAGAATTTTTTATAGTAAGGTGTCAGCCGGTCAGACAGTCCAACTGGTCATGAGTGGATACTATTATCCGTGGAAATCGGCGATACATGCCAACACCAGTCATGACAAACGTTGCCACATCCCCGAGTGCACATTCCTTCGGAGCCTGTCTTTTGAGACATAGGAGTGGACTAGGAAAACGGCGTGGGAAGCTTGGGATTAGGAAGTATTCGATGACGAGGAGTTTTCCTTATCCCATTGCACTTTCCATTACTCCGTGGGAATGTTTTTTTTTTAAATGACGTAGGCGGACGAACAAGCGGACCCACGTGATGGTAAGTGTTACCGCCGCCCATGGACACATGGAATGATGAAGGTTGGGAAGTAAAGAGCGAAGTTTCTATTATTACATTCTAATCTCCACTCGATAAGGAGAGGATAGGATGGAAAGGGTTGGGACAGGAAATGGTCTCTGTCATATATTACTCACTACCGAAATACGTTCTTATTTAATTTTACATTCGTCTTCTAAGAGTCTTGTAAGAGAGGGCTAAAATATTGAGACTATATATATCATTGAGTGGTTGCAACGTAACGCAATGATCGCTGAAGTTGTGTTTGAAAGTTTTGTTTCTTGATTTACTCATCATCTCTTCGTGTTTGGTCGGAATAGGAAGATGTCCAATCAGCATTATTTACTTACTAGTGCTGTATATTTTAAAGATATAATTCACTAATATACAATAGTAATACTTATTAATATTATTTTATAACTAATATAGGTAAGTACACCTCATTGCACACCAAGGGTACAGTGAAAGTGACAGAAAAATAAAAAAAATAGGTATGAAAAAGTGGGTCTTATCGCTAAAGCGAACTCTTGGGCAACCTTGGGCGGGACGAGATGTAAGTATGCGAACACAAGAATATTAGGTAGGTGGTGCACATGTTATAATTATTTGAAACAAATATGTAATAAATATATTTATAAACATATTGTACCAATAAACCGTGAAATATTCCCCTATATAAAAATGACTTGTTACAAATAAGTTAATAAGTAATAAAAGACTTAATAAGTAATACATTCCCACATAGGTACTTGTTTGAAAAAATTATATATCAAAGGCTTAATTGACAAAACTATATACACTTCTACAAAAGGAAATTCGACATTCGCCCCATTGTTCGACTCCAACGAATTCCATTTTGTTGTATATCCGAATATTCCTCGTACTTTGTTGTATGTATGTCAGGCGTTTATTCAACAAATTACGTCTCGATGCGGAAGTCCTTCCACAGCGGCAGACACACAGAACACATATCTTGATGTACGAGGATATACAAATACGTAAAGGCTTCACAAATAGATGGATTACAAGATGTCATTGGGATCTGTTTTCTCATAAGATACGATATCAGCAATAAGTTTGTTTTTCTTTTTATATGTGGCAATGGTGCAATTAGCACATTCTGCCAGTGTCAAGTTTTCTTCGCAATTAACAATTTGACTTATCCTGTCAATGTCTAGTCCCGCCGAAGTAAGTCAAGAGGAGGACTCCTTGGAAGCACACGAAAAACGCAGTCTTACGCTTTTATTTGATTATCACAAACATTATGCACAAAAACACTGTGAAGTTAAAACTATCTTACTATTAAACTACAAAACGTATATACACAAATTTTGCAATTAATCAATCAAAACGCAATTTCATTTCTCGAGTTACCGTTAAAATCCAGCCTATAAAATTCCGGTAATTAAGTCTAATTGTCTAATTGTTCTATGAAATTGTGACGTCATAGAATAGTTATTTTTTTTGTCCCACTTGTTACATGGTAGCACAAATGAATTAATGATTGTCCTCCTAGTTGTATAGAACTAAAAATATTTTTGCTAAATTGTAAAACCTAGAAAATCTCCCTGTTAAATTCTTGTATTATCATTTATTCTACGCGCGTCGACCGAGCGTCTGAGTAATGAGCGCTACGAATGTTTTAGACAGGACAATAAAACCTCTCATGTTTGTAACTTTTGATTTATTCCTTCAAATAGTGATACGTGGTGTAAATTGCTCGACGCACGTGTTTTTTGATGTAAGAAATAGTGTAATCTGTGACTAGTTAAATAAAGAAATAAAAGTAAATATAAACAAAATCTAAGCATTAAAATAAATTACGAAGCAATAAGACAGTTACTTATATACGTATCTTTTTATAGACATGTCAAGAAACACTCAAGTCAAGTCAACTAAAGTGGTAGCGATATTAGAACAATCCTCAGAAATGAAGTAGGAATAAGTGTGAATAACCCACTAATAAGGGTTCCATTAGCTTTGATTAAGGTAAGAAAATAGAATTACACGTTTGTAGCCGGGGCTTTCGGCTTGTTTAGAAAGCCCTTGTCTGTTTTGTACATTTGACTGACAAAAAGCTATTATTATTTGACTCTTTTAAACGTAATTTCTATGTTTAATCAAAGAAATAAGAAGATTAAAGCATTATTATGATTAAAGGACTTGGAAGATGAATTTTAGTGACATAAATTTAATATAAAATCGGATACGAATTAGTGTGATTCTTAACTTTGCTGGCAGTAAAAAAAGATATTGAAATCACTAAATAATTTTTGTAGATTTGATGAAAAATAAAATGTCTTTTTTTGGCAAAATATATATTTACGACCCATAATTATGTGGCCTGAGCATAAAATAGGTACTGACCTAGTACTACCATAGGTAACAGTCACGTCCAATAACATGTTGACGTTTTTAGTTCATCATAGATGTATGAAATATAAATAAATCTGTGCATGAAAAAGTTAACATCCAAATGTACTTAAGCTACTTAAAAAAATAGGAACAGTCAATAATGTCTAAACTCGTCTAATCCATAACAGCATGTGATGGACATCAAAAATTTGTGAACAGTTCACTTTGAATTAAGTATAATATCTGTATTTTAAGATTCACAACATTATATGAACATAGACTAATATTATTTAATAGTTGTATTAAATACATACTCATACTCCACATACTTATAGTATTTATAGTGGATTCTTATAGTGGATCACATACTCCAGATTTCTTATATCTAATTTCTGGAGCATGCACGCGTCTTTCCTCACGATGTTTTTCCCTCACCTCCGAGCTAGTGACAATTAAAAAAAAATCGTTACTTAAGATGTAATTCAGCAGTACGGGCCGAGGACTCGAACTTACGATCGAATGTGAGATGAGTATATATTCCCCTAGCTAGGCTATCACCGCTCTGTTTTACATAAATGTGTATAACAGAACTTTCAACAAAAAAAAAGATGTAGATAAATTGTAAACTAGAATGGTTTTATTATTATTACTACGGATAAACAGACACATATGTTATGATACTGCGCTTTGTATAATAATTATGATAAAGAGTGATGGAATTGGAAATATTATGTAAGTTTCCAAGACAACCAAATTGATGCGTATTCTGTCGTTCAAAAGATATTTTTAGCTATAGAGATAAATGACTAACTGGCAGAGAATGTCACTAGGCATTAAATCCGCCATTTGTACAATGTTCCTTCGTGTAATAAAGTTTAAATAAATAAATAAATGTCATTGATGGTCTCGAAACAAAATTGTTTGTCACAAAATCACTTTTAATACGCTTACGCTGTATCTTAATAAAATATTTATCATTTGGCGTTTGGAAAAATACTAAAATAATGAAATATTAAAAGAAAAAGTAAAAAGTGACTATGATGAATGAGTTTAGGAAAATTCAATTTCAAAGAAATACGAGTTTCTTTATTCTCATTGGGATGGGCACAATTTGCTATCATATCAATCATTTACGTGTTTGCAATGATGCGAAAAGGTGCGGTTCGCATTATACGATTGCGAGATAATCCACTCACATACAAGGTTTAATAAAAACATTTTATATTGTAAACGGGTCTGAACGTGTAAAATTAATGCCTTTGTTTACCTTTTCATTTCCACTTGACGTTTCGGCACGGGTTAAACCGGCCCTGGTCTCGAGTTGACTGAAGAGGCGGGTAGTCCAGAATGGGAGCTGCGAGCAGTTTTATCAACTACCCACATATTTTGATCTTCACATTCAGAATGACTACGACACACTACAGTGACAATGTCCGTGAATGTATTCGATAAATGTGTACAAAACGTGAAAGTTAAAAACGTTATTGTTGACTTTCGTCAATAAAACGATTCGGTAAATAATTAATTGAAATTATTTTATTCGAGCACACAATCACCGCCATAGAGGCCACAGGTAAAAAGGAAAGAAATAGGGGAAGGTCGAGCCGTCAATAATTTATGCGTTTTGAACAAGGCTACTTTTTTAAAGGAAAAAGGCGGCAGACTAGTTTACAGTCCATCTGATGGTAAGTAGATATTGTCGCTCATGGACATCCGTGATATATGCCAACATCAGTTCAGAATGACAATAGTTGGCACGCGCCCGGATGCGCAGCCAAACTCAGTCACTACCGAAACACGTACGTACACTAGGGAAATAAGATAAAATGTGAAATGCACGAAGTTAATCCAACGTGGCCGGGGTTCCGTGGCCAGTCGAGCGTGCCCAGCGGCTGCGGGAATGCAGCGTGCACTCTCCCCCTCGCAAAATTACAGTTATTAATAAAAACCTCTTAACTCATATAGTCATATAATATATATGGTGGACTGTATGCTGGTTTGCCGCCTTCTTCCTATAAAAAAAATGATAGAAAATCTGTAATGGGATAAATAAAAAATAAGTACAACCCCTTAAGGTTGTATTTATTTTTTATTTATCCCTTATACAGGATTACATTAAAATACCTACACTCTAAATACATTAGGTACTGTTCAAATTTTTCAATACTGTATGTATATTAAGTCAAAGACTGGTCGTGGTATTCAAGTGGTTCAACTCTTGATAATCATTATGCTCCTTTCATTACAAAAAATAAATGTGTCACAAAAAATGTAATACAATTTATCAACTTTTTCATTTAGTCGCTTTATCCCGCTTTCCCAACTCACGACTTGAAAACATCCGTGAATCCGGAAAATATACGGCAGCAATGAATGCAAGTGAATGCCGCTTGCCACTACACGTCAGTGGAATGACAGAGTATGAAATATTCAGATTGTACTAGGACCGTTCCTGTTGTATGTTGGAGTATTCCATGTTTTAAAATTTAGTTTTAAGCTCTCGGCAACGTTCGTTTATTTCATTTTAGCACACTGCCTTTTAATCTGTTACGATTTTAAACCCAGTTTACCGCGAATTACTCACTAATAAATTTATATAACACTTAGTGAAACTCGCTAAAATGATATTCTTATGAACGAAAAAATTGATTTTCGTACTTTAGTTTGTTCTCTGTGGCTTCAGTCTCATTTAAAACATGAACCATACTGCGTATCCCTTGATTTCCGAGATAACTACCTCTCTGACTGCCATTATAATAATTTCGACGCCAAGTCATTTGACGACTCCTGCCTCTACTGTTTCCAGGGTATTGTATCCCAGGCTGCACGATGTCGTTGGCTCCATAGTGGTTACGTTGCAAATACTACCCCGACCTTGAGAACCTCTATGGACTCTACCACTATAATAAACATTAAATTATTTTATTGTTTATTACCATGCAAGGACAAAATCACTGCTTCTGTTGACGGTGATGATAACTCCTCATCTTGAGCTGCTTTCACGGCATTCTTAAAGAAATCAAAATTTCTTTCAGCTACAATTCTGCTATGCCTACGATGACGTAAGTCGTCGGTAAAGCGTTTGAACGCCTGTATTTCGTTAAGGTTTTAATATTTTAAATTATCCCTATTTCCGTTTGCTTGAGCAATAGTCAAGTCCGCAAGTAATTCCGACAATTGGTTACCGAAATCATTTATGGACACGTCTCCCTGTTTTTAATTTTGCATCCTATTTTAATTTGATTTCGCCGATTTTTTCGAAACTAAATAAAATTTAATGTATTTTAATAATTCAGCAATACTGGAATAAGTAGAGTTAAATTTCAATTTTGTAGATTGACAAAGTATGCTCTTCAAAACAAATAAAAATAAAAATTTTGCTTAGATTGTTCATTTAAAATAGAATCGTAATAAATCGATGAGCTGTTTAGTAACTAGCTCTTTGTTATTCATCACCGGCAACAACCTCAATGCTATTTTTAAATTGAAAGTCTCCATGTTTAATGATTCAGTATGACACAAAAACTTTATTTCTTTAAACAACGTATTACATTTATTATCCAATTCCGAAATTAACAACAATTCGTCACGTTTCTTTGATTGGTTAGTTATATATGTATCTTAATTAAATGTATCTTATATAATAATCGCTTCTTTCAGTTTTTTTACAAAAGTGTCGCCTTGCCGTCTAGCAGCGCCGACTTTAATTAAATATTAATATTGTACACTCTTTAATTCGATTATTTATTAAACTGGTCATACTGAGGTAATCACATAAAACATTTTGGTAATAAAAACAGTTATTGTTAGTTATATGTGCCTATTGCTTATTTCGTCACTTACACTTCGCTCACTTCACAAAATATATTTATGCAAAACACATAACGGAACGAACGTAATAATATCATATCATGGCACATCCATTATCAACTTTCGGCTCCCTTCTGCGCAACGATCTAACAGAACGACGCATCATAAATTTATTAATTTCTCTGCATCCATTGCGTGTGACAATTTCTAGACACACGTAACAACAGGAACGGTCCAATAATAACCAGAATGGTAAGCATGGCACCCAGTATAATAGTTGAATTACTGGTGTGGTAAGTCAGCAGGTCAATCGTAGTCGCATTGTCACCTCCCGCTGAATTTTTGGCCGTGATTACTTCCTTTTCTTAATTTTGTTCATTATTTTGATTGATTTCACCAAAAATTTATTAAATGTTTATTTTAATAAATTTTATTTTCCACAACAAATAGCACTTGCGGTCGATATGTTAATAATGAGTAATTAATTAGTATTAAAAGACTAAAGTATTAAATATTAAATTAATTAGTATTAAAATTAAACGATGGATCGTACATATGTGGAGAGCGTTTGTATACCGATCTCATATTCGCGGCGGGCTGACGCCTGCCCAGGAGCAGGGTCTCCATGTGAGGTCGGGAGTTCGGGAAGTCAAGTGAAATTACCGAAGGCTGTTTTCGACTGGTTTATTCAAGGATTAATTATATATGAGTATATAACCTATACTACAGAATTATTTTATAGAAATCAGCAGTTATCATGGTGTTTGTACATTTAATGCGTCATTTCGACACACATTCGCAAGCGGGATGTAACATCACGCTGAATACGATATTATTTTTCTTATTCCATATTTTTAATATTACCATTTATTTCACATTTGTCATATTAACCGTTAATAATAATGTGGCGGATCTTAAGGATTCGGAAAAAAGTTTTTATTTTAATGACGCTATTCTTAATTTTGTAAAAGCCTTAAATCTTACCGCAAATCCATCAAAGCCAAGGCACAACTTTTACTACACAAAGTTAGGTTTTTTATTGTTGGTGCGGTTTCTCTTAGGAATCCTTAGACTTTACCTAAGATTAGTGACTTCATACGACACATCCAAGCATTTCCCTTGACAATTGTTGGCGTACTTCCTATTACAAATTGCTTCGGTGGTTTATTCCTTTTTGGTGCGTTCACTAAGGTTCATTAGTCAAGGAGGGCGCCACAGGGGGAATTGCGGAAATTGTGAAGAAAGCGACAAATGTCAGAAAGGAAAGGATAGATAGTATGACGTTTTCATTCGCATTATTTTCACTCGAACAGTTTGATTTTCTAATGTCATCCTGGATAAAGAATAAAAATAAATACGGATGTACATAAAAGTGTCCGGTTACCTATAACTTTCGTTCGTTGTATATATTGTTATCGCGCGTCGATCCATGGCTTCGCGATTGCGATTGTAATAAATTGCAAATTGTGTGCATTGTGGCTGTGTGGTGTTGCTGGCTTTAGAACAGCATTACTCCATCTCTTCTCATGGGTGCTGTAAAACGTGATTTAAGTATAGTGGCTGGCGCAGACCAGGCGAAGCGCAGCGCAGAGCATGCTCGCGCAGACTACCGCAAGTATCAGCTGAATACTTGCGGTACTTTTCCTCCAGGGCCCGTTCATTCATTTGTTTAAAGATGATGTGGTAGAAACTGACGTTAGGGAATTACTGAGTGGAGTAACCGAGACAGCAATACAATTGGAACGTAAAACGCTGAACCCACATTGCGTGTTCGCTTGGTTAGACGTGGGCAAATAGGAGGTTCAATGGTAAACGAGCAACTATTATTTTGGTTTGTTCCATAAATCTCTACCTCCAGTACCTACTGATTGATTCTGTGTTGATATAATTCTGAGCTAAATACAACTGCCAATAATAAAAATATCTAGTGTTCTTATATAAGTGCAAAGTATTTTGTAAAAATGTATTTAACCTTTACGTTTGGAGACATTTCAACTAGGTTGTGCATAAAATTTGCACGCCTTCTCTAGGCTAAGTTTGCGGTTAGTAAGCTTCCCGGCCGAAAGTAATACACATCGCCCTTTTTTGTAGAGCGTCGTCTATGTCATGTGCCATTACGACATAGACGATGCTCTACAAAACCGAAGCTAGCCGATCATAGTCGATGTGTATTATTTTCGGCCGGGATGTACCTAGTACCTACTATAACGTTTATTAAATTATTATGCACAAACTATCTAAGTAAAGTACTTGTACTTGTATCAGCCTTTAATGTCCCGCTGCAGGGCACAGGCTTCTCCTACTAAATCACTGGAGGGTTTCGGGCCGTAATCCATCACGCGGGCCTAATACGGATTGGTTGATCACACTTTTTTAATTTCTCGAGCCATCGGGTTTCCTCACGAAGTTTTCCCTCACCGCTAAGCTAGTGATATTTTTAAAAAATCCGTACTTAAGAAGGAACTCAGTGATACGGGCCGAGAATTTGAACTCATGATCGCACGAATGTGAGGCAAGTATATATACCCCTAGGCTGTCACCGTTCATGTAAAGTACATAGCGTAAAGATAATTTGAATTTACCATCGTAAAATAATGGCACATCTGCCATCTATTTTATCGAGTACTAGATTGGCATATTTAATATCTTGTGAATCTCTTCTCGATTTTTTGTCACAATTATCCATTAAATTTGGGTTTGTTGACAAAGTGCTTCATTACAATTAAAAGTCATTTATTGCAATAAATCTAGTAAAATGTATCGATCCCGAGTAAACTTACTATAAATCAATTTACAATAAAGGTTATAGATGTTCATACCGACATATCTGTAACATGTGTAAACCTTTTATTTTCCATTCTCAGCTATCGTACTCGAACATTTACCGCAGTCAGCTCAGAGCTTAATTTCATTGCCTATTGAGACTTTTTTAAATGTGTTTGAAAAACAGTACGTAGATCGGCGCCCGGCAAAATCCCGTAGTAATAATTGAGTTCGTGTAGTTCTATCAGGAGCCTTATCGCAGTGCGCCTTGTATATCAATGACAGTGTGTAGAAATAGAAGCTAAGGTCGTTTTCTACAAAGTGTTCTCCATCTAAGTCAGTCGCGGTTTTATCAGTTTGGCAACGCGAAGGTCTCGATCAATCTTCTAAAGTTAACCATGTGATTAATCGATAGTAGAAACTTCAATTGAGTTAAATTACATATCAATAGTTTTCAGGACGAATAAGAAATGATATTTTATAAAAATAAGTCCTTCTTGTTATAGTTATAATTTGAATTTTAATCGCCAAATACACGAGCGAGTCTCTCGCGAGGGATATAATCTCGCCATGACGGCCGTGAGAGATTATCGCCGCGAGAGACTCGATCGTGTAGTTGGCGCCTTAAAACTCAAAATCACAGATCTAGAGATTTTTTGAAATTTCCGCGATCGTAATATATGAAAGTATCAAAACAACAACCGGTGATCGATTTTAAGCTATATTTTCATCGATATAGATGAAAATATTTTGCCACTATTTTTTATTTTTAGGTGGAAGACCAAATTTCTTGCTTCTGGTAGACGGTCTTAAGATTTATGCGTTATTAATTAGCCCACTTATTTTACATACGAAACGAACAGAATTAAGAACGAAAGCAAACCCACAGAGCCTGCGATTTGTAACTAAATAAACACGTTCTCACCCTTTTGTTGTTCAACAGAGATACGTGTTCACAATTCTAAAAGCTCTCCTTTATTTGCGAACGGTATCATTAGCCACAATATGTGGGACCTCGACGAGGATATATGGCGGGCCCGTTTATTGCTTCAGTGATAAATGAAGATATGAGGAGAAAAAACAGCAGAGGGAAGATAGTGCAAATCTCGTACCGACACTTAACGTATAGTTTTCATGAATAATGCGATATCCGTTGGCGACAGACAAATTTATGTGACGCAGATATGAGAGGGACATCTCGGGACACTGTCACGTTGTCTTTATCATATTATATACCAACATGGATTCAGATTGAAGCTATCATTTAGATTGTTAAATAGTGAAATTGGATGTTTTTGTTATTTTTCTAAAAAGTATTACAGTGCTTTGATGGAGTTCAACTCTTCTGTTCTCACTGATAGCAGTGAAGTGATAGTATCGTTCAGTAAAGTGATAGCAAGCCTAGCGATAGCGCTAGGCTTGCTATCACTTTACTGAACCACTCACAAATTTACTTCGACGTACCAGGATATTTTATGATATCATAAATTCTCATAATTTTGTAAACTGTATAAATGTGAAACCTTAATATAGCAAATATGTAAAAATTATATGCCGTCTGGTTATCCAATTAAATGAATAAATAAATAAGAAACAAATATTTAAGTATTGAAAATGAATATTCATATAAAATGACATTTTGAGAGCCATGAGACAGGGCTACTTAATTATTAATAATACAATAGTGTCAGTAATTCCTTATTTATTTTCATTCTGACACGTATCTACGTCTAACATGCGTCGCTATGACGTATACTCACTAATCGTAATCATACGTCAATTTATTATTAATCGATATTGTAACATTATTTATTAACAGTATTGTACTGTATTATTTATTACGATACGTATTGAGGCAAAATGTCTGCAATGAGATTAATTGAATTGCTATTTGATAATATACCAACAGATACAAGAACGACCAATATTTCAATAATAAATACTGGTTCTCTTGCTGAGATTAAGCACTCTTACAATTATGGATTATTTAAACATTTTATAGTTTTCACCAGAAATATTAATTAAGCAAAGATTTGTAAAGAGATTAAGATATATGGGTACATACAAATATGTATTTATGTTGTGGATATAAAACACCATTAATTTTGTCACGTATCGAAATTTATTACAATGTGCAATAATAAATAAATGTTTAAAGTGTGGAAAGATAAAGTAAATCTTGCGTTTAAAGAAAAAGTATGCAATACTCCCACTGTAAGGTTATATATTCTCATAATATTATCTGTAGTGAAGATAAAAAAGTAGTTCAATGAATTTTCACTGATCAAGCTAATGCATAAGGTTTAATGCAGCTTACTACCCTATTGCCATTTCTTTTTTATCTCATTTTCAAAAGGACATGGCCCAAATACAGCGCTTTAAAAGACTTTCAAATTATGTGAAAAACTTTTTCGAGCGTAGAACGATGCGATATCTTTATATCGCGTAAAGTAGAAAATTAGGAAAGTTTCGAAAAAGGTTTTTCTTTGACGATAAGCTGTGACTAGTTTCAGCTGCTGAATAAAGGGGATAATAATAATAATTCACTTATTTCAAATTACAACAGAACGATTTTATCGTTAGTGTAAGTAACAATTTTATCTTATAGCCCATGTTTAGTACTTATTATTAAGGTTTTACTAATTATATATATAGATAACATTCTTTATTGCACACTAAAACAAAACAAGGCAGTAGTAATACACCTTGAAACATATGAATTGCACAAAAGGCGGTCTTATCGCTATTAGCGATCTCTGCCAGACAAACTTTGGGTAGAGAGGAAATAAAAATGGTAGTCACAGGCAGATAAATTATGGACAGTATACATAAATGACATACAATACGTACATATCAATACACATATACACAACATATTCATACTCATTAATATATACATACAAACTATACATAATATTTATATATGTCAGTAACTGAATGAATGATTACAAAGCTAAATAGTGTTTAGTAAGTTGACTTCTAAAGTGTATATAATATGTGTATACATATTATATACACATATATATACATATTATATTATATGTGTATATATATATTTATATTAGTAAGTTGACTTCTGAAGTGTATACATATTTATATTAGTAAGTTGACTTCTGAAGTGTATACTTCAGAAGTCAACTTACTAATATAAATATATATATACATTTATGTATATATATATATATTTTAAAGACAAGTATTTGTTCGGGTTTGGATGATTTGTGTTCGTCTTTGTACTATATATGTCTGTTTTCACGACACCGAGGCATTCTAGTGAGAAGTTAATTCTCATTAAGTAAACCATTACTTTTCGTTTCAAATGTAAAAAAAAAACAATTATGCTACTAAAGTTGTTTAATGCTCGGTAACATTTTGTGTCTCTAGAGTTGAGTAAATAAAAGTTCAGAAGTAAGCATCCTCGAAGACAGTGCGCCAATTTCCGAAAAAAATGCAAGCAAGAAGAATTTTAAGTCGTAATATCCACATCGAAAGCAGCCCTAAGAAATTTCAGCAACTTTAAAAATGTACGCTCCTTCATGGATGGCATTAGCGACTTGAAAGCGGGACGCAGTTCCGCGACATTTTCTAGTTTAAATGTGCCCAGTAAAATAAATAAAGATAAGCTTATTTTTTATTTTCTTGTGCTTTCTTCCACAAATAAGAAAATGCGAAAATAAGGTGTCCTTGACAAATTCTCAAGTCCTCAGTATTTGCATTACAATAAAAGCAGAATATCTGTAAATAAACATCGCTTCGGATTCTATTTGTTTGGATCGCACAAATCCACCAATATACGGTGAAACGTAAGCCCCCTTATTCATCCTCCGAGCGAAATCGTTACCGCAGTATAAGGAACAGTAGAAGATGATTAACACATAATATTTTCTTAGGTTTTCGCGATTACTATACATAGCAATTAAACAACTTTGAACGGTTTAAATCGCGTATATTTGACATTATTTATATCCCGACGTTTCGAACACTTTGCAGTGGACGTGGTCACGGGGTGACTAATTGATTTTATTTGTCACTTGAGTTATTAAGAAATTATTCACTTTTTTAATCACCTCTAGACACCGTGAGTGAATACTGCGTGCATAGGGAATGTTATGATAAAAAAAAAATCAGACGGTAGTTCAAAAAATTTCAGACGGTAGTCCAAATAATTTCTTAATAACTCAAGTGACAAATAAAATCAATTAGTCACCCCGTGACCACGTCCACTGCAAAGTGTTCGAAACGTCGGGATATAAATAATGTCAAATATACGCGATTTAAACCGTTCAAAGTTGTTTAATTGCTATGATTAAGACATATTAAGTACTACTATTTATTTGCAACTAGATTTTATTTTAAAAATATTCGGCTCACCTTGAAAAAACTAATCAATTACCCGGGATAAAATGTATTCTATATCCTTCCTCTGATATCAGGTTACCGCTCTCCTAAACTTTACTGAAATCGGGTCAGTAATCGCGAAGACGTAACAAATAAACAGACAGATAAATTCACTTTCAGATTTATGATATTCTTAGTGTGGATAATAATAATAAAATAATAAATAATATATATGTAAATAATAAAACAGAAATAAAGTGTGAAGTGAGGATAAAATATTAGTGTTGATTCCAAATCAGATATGAATGGCAAAGATAGGCTGCGTGGTGTTGGCCGGCTTAAAAATGGCACCCCAGGTCTTCCCGTGGGTGTGGTATGAAGCGATTAAGGGATAACAAAGACCTGACACCATCTGTAAAAGAATCAACTCGCCAACCCGTTTAACTAGAGTAGAGTCTTAAGGCCATACATCCCTCATGCACAAGACAAATGTGCATGTGGATGTCCATCTCCAACAGTGGACGGCAAAGGGTTTGGTTACAATTTTTACTATAGCAAAATTAGCTCCGGACTTTGTGTTAATATCTTATTTGTGTGTGTGTTAACATTCAGGTAGTTTTTGACAAAAAGAATTGATACTGTTTATATATATATTGTGGTGTAACTCCATTTGTTTTTGAGACGGGCGATTGCTTTATAAATGACTTACCTACTGGTATTATTTCACGTTTTGGTTTTTACGATAGATTTGAAAATAAATAAATAGTTTGCTTGCATCTTTTTTTTTTCATATATGGCAATGGCGCAATAAGCACATTCTGCCAGTGTCAAGTTTTCTTCGTAATTTACAATTTCAAAGTCAAACGTATTCTGTTAATGTCCAGTTCCGTCGAAGTAAGTCAGGAGTCACTCAGTAAAGTGACAGTAAATTTACCGAGGACAGAATAGGACTGCTTGGAAGCACACGAAAAACACAGTCTTATGTTTTTATTTGATTATCACAAACATTACGCACAAAAACACTTTGAAGTTTAATAAACTCACTATTAAACCAAAAAACGTACAAATATACATCTTTTATAATAAATCAAATAAAAACTCAACGTCAAAAAGTTCCCGCCAAAAAGTTTACTTGCGTCTTTCAGGAAAATTGTGGTTGCTTAAAGATATTTTTTTGAATACATGTCATTGTGCACTTGATTTATTTTATATTGATCCAAATATAAAGATAAGTATATAGATCATCGTGAGGAAACCAGCATGCTCCAGAAATAAAAAAATATCTGGACTAGGTATGTGTATCTACCAATTCGCACTGGGCCCACGTGGTGGATTATGGCTCGAAACCCCCTAGTAATTTATTTAGCCTGTGCCCTGCAGTGGGACATTAAAGGCCGATACAATTACAAGTGTGTAGATCAATATATTGATCGATATGCATATATTTATTTACCCGTAATATATACGTATTTATATAATTTATAGATTTATATAATTATATACGTTTTCGTCAGTTGCAAGAACGGTCATTATTTATTAAGATGCATTAATTGCAGTTCCTTCTTCTTCTGTAGGTATGAAATAAAAAGAAACAAAGTAATTGGCAGCTGAAACGAATAGCGACCCGTACTTGGAGCTAAAGACACAGACTATTTTGTTACTGATGCTTTTGTTGTTGTGATGGTCGCATTGTTGTGACAATACTCTTGTATGTAGGCACTCTTTCGTTCTCCGATTCCCAAAATTTATAATGTATTAAGGGTAAATATTAGTTATTAATAATAATTAACTATATTTTTGTTTATTTAATTTTATGTTATACAAATGTTTAGTTTTCTTTGTAAAAATAGTAAATATTAATAAGTACATGTACGGATGTAATATATAAATATTAGCACTAACGAGTGAGGAACATACGAAGCTATTAATTGTTATTTCATTTGCAATTCGTACTGATCCCTATTTATTTACCATGTATTATTACTATTAACGTACCTTTGTCATGCGTAAATGTAACATAGTCTGTAAATAGCGTTGAAGATTCTCACGAGACAAGCTCTACTTAGTGTGAGGATCATAGTTAATTGTATGACAGTGAAAACAGGCAATGTACGTACTCGTATTACGCATTAAAGTATCTATCAAAGTATCTAAAAGTATTTTATATTATTTCTTTATGAATATGTGACGTCGCGACATATCAAGCGAAAACTGTTGAAAGTGGTCTTATTGTAGCTATTTATCAATTTTTTTGTTGTTGATTTTGATAAGTGGTCAGCACGGTTATGCGAGTAAACTGTCTGCAAATCCATTAAGAATGAAATACAACATTTTAGTCTCATCAATTACGGCGTTCAATTATAAAATTCAGGTTTCCTTTGTTATGCGTATTCTCATCACCACTCCAACATTCTGAAAATTAATTCTTCTTATATCATGTGTTTATTAAATTAAATATTGATTTAAATGCGTTGGAATTTGAGTTCAGTCCCGATCTGTACCTCTGAGTCCTTTTACCGCCCACTGCTGGATGACCGTTCTCATGCACATTGTCTTGTTCACGAGGAATGTAGTGCTTTAAAATGTCACGTTGGTCAAGTGAATTTGGCTTGTTGTAATTCCTCAGGGCTTGTGGCGGTTTTTTATTCCTTAGTCGCTTTTTACGACACCCATGGGAAGAGATGGGTTGGTGCTCTAAACCCGACCAACACCATGCAGCACCCAACAATATAATAATATGTATGTGGGCAGAATATATGCGGCGTGTGAATAACTGATCTTTGAATTACAAAATATACCGTTGATTTCGTTTTCATATTTTATTTGAACTACAATTTTTCAAACGTTAAAAAAATGTTACTATCGATATTGAATCTAAAATACTGTTCTCCACCGCGCCGCCGCTAGTTCAAGCATTTTGTAGTACATACTGGTTTATAAATTTTTCACATCTATATGCATGCAGTAAAGTATCTGCTGACGTCGACATCTTTACAAGCTTTGAACGAGCTGCTGGTCGAATGCGGTACATTTATGGTATTTCTTCAATGTAATGTGTGTACAGTATCCGACGATATGGCACGTCGTAAATGAGAAAGAAACAATTATATTGCGTTATTGCTATATTGCTCATCAGTTAGATATTAAGTAACTATAGTAATAATATAAAGAGACTGCTAATATTATCTGTGCTAATATTAGAAACTGTTTTTTTTATTTGTTTATATGTAAGGTTAACTCAAAAACTACTACATTGATTTTGATAACTAAACTAAAGCACATAGATCTATAGGTATGTTTGGGTTCCCTTGGGAATTCTGCCACAAGTCTTGAGGAACTACACCACCTCTAAAAGAGTGGACTCGCCAATCTGATCATGGGACCTATTTCAATTTCTACCCTGAGCAATTCTTTCAAGCAATGCAATTGAAAAGTAATATCTAATTATATTGATAAAATGATTTAATTTCATTAATTTGATAGCTTTTATACTCAAACGTAAACTAAAAATAACCTTAATCACAAACAGACTCTTAATTTCGGAGCACATTGTGTGGGAGAATAGATACTCTGAACATTATACATTGAGATTTATATATAAAAATGGTCTTTTATGTATGAATATTGGAAATATATCAGGTTTCATTGATGGAGTCCAAATTAAAGGACAATCAGCTTTCAGAGTAGATTTTCGACAAAGTCAGCGTTTTGACTTTGTACGAAAGAGGGGTCGGTTTCTAAGTACGGGAGGGAAGTACTTCGTGTTCTGAAAATCTTTCCGTGTTCCGGCATTTGATTGCTACATGACTGCGCAATCTTTTGTTTCACTAATCTACAGTAACGGCCTATAATAATGGTCCATGCTGGGAATATGCTTCTACTTATAATGTTTTGGAGGAATATTTGTTTTTCGTATGTGTTTGTAGGGTTCAAACTACTCATGAAATCTACCTTACAAGTCTCTTTGATAGATTTTTTTTATAGTAAGAAGGCGGCCGTCGAGCATACAGTCCACCTGGTTGTAAGTGGATACTGTCGCCCATGGATATCCATCATAAAATCATAAGTATATTACATAGATATGTATGTACGTATTTTTATGATCGGTTAATGCACTCCATTTGTGAGTTGACTGATAGAGAATGTCACAAGGCATTAAGTCCGCCTTTGTACAGTAATTGTGTATGCGTGTGTACAGTATAAATAAATATCGGCAATAGACGCTGGCACGCTCCCAATTGCGCTGCTTACCTTTTGAGATGTAGGAATTGATTTGGAGAAAGGGTTGGGTCCAAAATTACTCCACATTCATTAAAGTATTATTTTCACTTCCCGGCCACTTCGGGTTTTCCATAATATTTTTTGTTATTCGCTAAGCTCGTGAACAATTATTTGAAACAGTAGTGTTCAAATAGAAATAGAGCGACGGCAGCGCCATTCGGAATAGAAGGGAGATTCGCTATTTTCTGTGCATACAGTCAGCAACAAGGTAATGTAAACCCATCGGTGGTACCTTGATACGCTTGTGATAAGAACTAGAATCGAACGGTTTTGGGTACATAAGCGTGTTGCCGACTGTACGTTTTAGAAAAAAATGTTTAGACAAAAGTTATAGAACTTTACGCGATTTTTCCAACGATAAGTATGATGAATGACATTTGTATGTATGCAACAACAATGCATTTCAACAATGCAATGCAACCAGCTCTTCAGTATCCACTGCTGGACATGGGCCTCCTTATGCACATGTCTAGTACGTGAGGCATGTAAGGCTTTAAAACGCCACGCCACGCTGGCCAAGCGGGTTGGCGAGTCCACTCTTATAGAGGTGGTGTAGTTCCTCACCGCTTGCGGCAGCCGCTTTGTTATCCATTTGTCGCTTTTTGTGACACCCACAAGAAGAGATCCTATAGCCGGCCGACATTACACGGCACTACTTATTTTTGGGATTTCTTGAAAGTTAACATCCGTCATAATTTTGGACTTCAAATTTAACTGAGCTATAGACCCAAACTCCTTTTTCCTTACATTTCATTTTTTCAATTTAAAAATACTGTTGAAAAATACTGCTATGAAAAAAAATACGTATATCCAGTAGAGTCACTTCCATTTTTTTATAGAAAGAAGGCGGCAGGTAGTAAGTGAATAGTGTCGGCAATGAAAATCCTAAATATAGGCCAGCATCAGTCTAGAATGACTAACATTGGCACGCCGCTTGCTGTACTGCCTATCCTTGGATATTTAGGAATGAATTTGTAGAAAGGATTCGGAAAATGAGGAGGGACAAGGTGGGATGGGATCGGAATGGGCTCTGACATATCTCATTCACCACCGAAACGCGCACGCACATTGGGTAATGCAGTGAGTGCAATTTACGGAAGTATTTTGTGAGAGAGGGGTAATTCAGCCAGTGTAGTACGTCCAGCGACTTTAGGATTGCAGCGTGGTTCCTCCTCTTCCCAAACTACGAGTATTCGATCTTAGCGGATGACATGATTGCCATATGCGGCAGTGGTTTACTCTGAGATGGGGCGTTTACTTATTATCTACTCCATAGAAAAGGTGATGGTTCTTGCTAAACGCTTTTTTCTAATTAAATGTCGTTCAGCAGTACAAAAATAATAGAAATTAATGTTGCCCTAAAATTTTGCTTTGCTACCGACGGACTCACTTAATTAAGTGTCGTTCCTGGTACAGTTTTATTCTGCTTTTATGAAAACACGAAGTTCGCGAGGAAGGAAGATCAACAAACTACTAAATAAGGCTTTGAATAAAATTCCAGCGGTCTCATCTTGTCTAATAAGTTTAATTATGATTATTTTTTTCACTTGTATTTCACTGCAGTGTAAACAGTCTTTAGGTTTCATCGTGAGGTAATTAAAGTTTTAGTCAAAGTTTTATAGCTTGGTGGAAAGTCGACAAAGTATCCCATTTATCTTTTTACCTACTTATTTCTCAATCTGGATCACGATCAGTGATAGTGATCCATGGATCGTGATCTGGATTGATTGTCTAATGGCCGCTTAAAATCAAACTGCGCTGTAATCTCTTAAGTGTTACAATTCTCTGTAAGTATTGAGGGATCTCATACGGAAAATCACCAATCGATAAACAATGATGGACTGATTTAAATTAAAGTAAACTACTATTTACCTGCGGATTTTCCTCTTGAGCGCCGATTTGCACCAACAAATTGTTAAATTTGATCACCATTTTTAACAAAACTAGCTAATATTCATATGAATGTATACAAGTAGCCTGGTTGAAAGACTAAAAAACCAATTGAGTATCGATTAGTAACAATCGAGAACAGTGCAAACAGACCGATTATATAATGTATATATTTAAATAGTATTTGTTGACATTGAAACTTGAGCTTGACATAATTTGACCTTGAAAGTATTTTTGAAAGCTCAACGGTCTTTTTTCCGATGAGATCTGATTTTCTTTCTGATATTTTTGGGTTAACCCAAACGCTTTAGCTGTCGGTTATGCTTGCTTAAGCAAGCATAACCGACAGCTAAAGCGTTTCTTAATTCAAAAGATTTATCACGCTGAGGATGCTTGGCAAATGCTAGTAGGCTCTAGGGGAAAGGAAATTAAGGAAATTGCTTAGCTAGAGTACACATTTCGTGTTGTTTTGATTTCTCACCCAGATAAATATTTGACACAAATAGGCGTGTTGTCGTAACAGTGATTTATCGTCACATCAAGAAGAAAATAACCGTGTAAAATAAAATAATACCTAAAGCAACATCAAAGATTCATCAATTATAATGAGTATAATGACTTTAAGGATTATGATAGTTGTTTTAACTGAAAGATAAGGTTTATTCTACAATGTTATATATGCAGTTGGCATTACCTAGCCGTCTATTAAAAAAGTTTGGTAAAGAGAAACAAAGTAATTTGGATTTTTTCGAACGCTTGATTGGGCTACATGCTACATAGGCACAGATTACGTAATACTAACTATAGGTAGGTATTTAGGTAACATTCGTGTACTACGCCGTCATTTTCCCAAAAACCCTTTTGAAGCTGTTTAGTTAGAAGTCTACGTCTTTTAACTTCGTCTTCGCATCTGCGGTAATGGAACCAGGTTTTGTAATGACACATCGGTCGTACAATTAACGCGTTGCGATTATCATATTGTATTATGACAGCGAAGGATGAGCAAAACGAGACAACAATATATCTAATAATTTTGCCAAACAATATTTTTATGTAATAATTATATTATTTACTAGCGACCCGCCCTCGCTTCGCTTCGGTTTATAAGTATTTTTTTCAAAATGAAATATAGCCTATATTTTTTTTTTTTTATGGACGAAGGTGGCAGACGAGCATACAGTCCACCTGATGGTAAGTGGATACTGTAGCCCATAGACATCCGTGACACGATTAATGTAGTTTCCTATTTGTAGTTCCAGAGATTACCCCGAACATACCCACAAACAAACACACAATTTTTACCTCTTTATATATTAGTATAGATATAGATTAGTTTTAAAAAGGGCATGTGACCTACGTAGCATATTTTCTGCCATTTTGAAAAATTCTATATTGTGTAACGGCCAACCAAACCTAAATAAATTGATGGAAGACATCAAAACACACAAAAAATGTTCATAGGTAAAAGCCCCTAAAACGTCTCTCAACTGAGATAATCAAAGTCAAAGTTATAACTTTCAATATTAATTAGTTCCGTTTCTAATCGTTTTATAAAATTTACCTAAGAACATATGTCGTTCATTTTGATATCTTCTATGGATCTATTACATGTAATTTAGACATAAGAAAAAATTTTGTCATCAGCACATACGCAATCGTTATATTATTTTTATATTTTGCGGTTTAAAGAAGTTTCGTATGTTTCGAAACATCTCGTTCCAAAATATAAAACCTTTTTATTCCCCATCTTTCCCAATTGTTTCTACATTAGTAAGTACTTACTACGAGTGGACAATACACAGGTAAGTAATGGCAAATTTTCGGTTGTCGTATTGTGATCTTTTTTTATTTTATTAGGTACTTTTATAGTATGTATTCTATCTAAGTTACACATATAATGGGCCTACGTATGTAGATAAAATTTGGTTTCATTATCTTTTTTAAATAGCATCCTAGTTTTACCGTAACAACGGAATGAAATTTCACCGAAAGTCCTTTGTTTTATATTGTAATAATTCACATGTTGATTTAGACATGTCACAAGAAACAATTACACAAACTGAGCGTATTGAGTTTACTTTTATATATCTAAATTCATTCTTCTTATATTTATATTATCGTTAAATTAAATCAAAGAAAACAAAAGTAAATAAATTGTTTAGGTGTTGTAGAATCTGAATAACAGATAACTGAAAAACAATTCGAGATAAAAATACAGTCAATTTTATACTTACTAACGTTTCGTAACTACTGTGCGTAAAAATGCTTACCTACCATGATTCGTAGGCGCGGCTTGCGACTGAGTTTAACAAGATTTAGCTCGGTAATGTGATAATTTATTACGAGGAATATAGTTTGTTTACAAAGAACGTCTTTAACAGACATCAATTTGTTAGTGGCTTTGTAAACTAAATAATACTTTTAAAACTTTTTCACTCAGCTACGTAAATTGTAAAAAATAATTGTGGTAAACAAGAATAAGTATTAGTATTTTACATAACGCTGTTTTGTTTCTTTTCATAAGGTCACATAACAATGGAAGTAGAAATAATTGTCGATGTCGGTCACAACAAAATGAGATTAGTAGAGTGTAAACAAAATTATTCAAATTAATACAAATGACACAAAACAAAATGGAATGTTCGCTCAAAGTAACTACATAGTTATTATAAGGGCATTATAACGGTGTATTATTCCACTAGCAACTCGCGTTCGAGTGGTCGAGTTAGCTCATTCTCACAAAAGACTGAAGCGAGATATACCCATTAGTGAGTGAAAGAAAGTCACTACAGACAATGGTCTCTGTAAAATAGGAATACATAAGAGCCCATCTAAGTTTGCTAATCTATGCTACCTTCTCTTTATTTTAAGTCCCCTTCAGTCCGTTTTATAAATTCAGATTCTCAAATTCTTAAAAATAGAAACTTTTGGACAGTACATTTACAGATGTGATGACGCTCGTCATATTTTATTGATGTAAATATTGCAGATATTTATATATTCTTATGGAACCTGCCACTCCTCATTTTCTTAAAAGTGTTGGACTCTCATCAAAAAAATCTTCGTTCTGGGGATAATCTGCTTCCTCTACAGGTTTCCTCTCAAATTCTTTCGCAGTGCAAGGCCACAAGGCTCTAGAACGAACTTCCCATCAATATCAGAAAAGCTCCATCTCGGGATAGTTTTAAAAGGAGATTGAAAAATCACCTCTTCTAAATAAACACCGTTTAATTATTTTATTTGCACAGTGTATCTGATCATTTGTATTTATGTATTAATAATTTATTGGAATATATATAATGTTTAATTTTAATTGATATGTATATATGTATGTGTTTATGTATAGTTATGTACATATGTATATTTAAGTGTTTAATATTATTTTGTTACATTTGTATATTTCATTTATTCCAAATTTTATTTTATATATTTTTTTTTTTTTTATGAACGAAGGTGGCAGACGAGCATACAGTCCACCTGATGGTAAGTGGGTACTGTAGCCCATAGACATCCGTGATACATGCCAACATTAGTCCAAAATGACAACGTTGGCACGCCCCCGGATGCGCTGCCTACCTTTGGATATAGGAATGGATTTGGAGAAAGGGTTGAGGAAATGGGGAGGGATAGGATGGGAATGGGCTCTGGCACATCTCACTCACTACCGAAACACGTACGTACATTAGGGAAATAAGATAAAGTAGGAAATGCAGTACATTTCAAGGTAGTATTCTGTGAGAGAGGGGTAACGTGGCCCAGTCGAGTGCGCCCAGCGGCTGTTGGATTGCAGCGTGCACTCTCCCCCTCAATATATATAATGATGTTTCACTTGTACCTACCATACCATCACTATATAGCCCCAAGGCTATCGGGGAGAAAATGCTTTTTAACATTAAGTCCGCCTTTTATTGCAAGTTGCCATAAGTAAATAAATATTTAAGGGCAATGCTATGCTATTACCACCCTGTGGATATCTCCCACCTCCTTCTTTTAATCACCAGTCGTAATTTCGCAGAAGTTTTATTAAATGAGATTTCGCAATAATTAAATTTCTCCTCAAATTTCTTCGAATCTACAGGATAGTGCCTAAATTTTGTTCAATAAATATGTTTTTTTATTTGCACACACGGTTAATAATGAAGAGAGAACAATCGTCATGAGCACTTTATCTTTTGTAAACATCTTTCAATAGTTACTTCGTCATTACATTTACGACTCATGAAAATGAGATTGAATCAATGACTTTATATTGAACTAGACCTGACCCAGACTGACTACTTGAGTACCTATTAATAAACTTCAAGTAAGAAGCACTCTTGTACTTTCTATCGAATTATTGAGCTTCCGTGAGTAGAGTGGAGCGATTTAGGGTTGCCAGGTTTGAAACATCGATTTACGGGAAACCGACAATTAAAATGTGTGAAAGGGCTAAAAATAGCGGAAATTGTTAGAATTGGCAATAACGGAGGGTTTATATGAATAGATAAGTATCAAACCGCCATAAGTCTAGTGATACTCAACACTAAACACGATATGGGTGCGCCACTGAGAGATGAGGACGAGTACCTACGTACCCACGGCATGTACTGGTTTTAATCGTCTGGAAATGTGAGGGACGCTAACAACACTACTGATAGCCTGTGACTCGCTAGCGTAGGTTGAGCGTAGATAAGTAGGTACAATACTTATGTAGGTACTCATGAGTGCTTTTTTATATAGAAAGTAGGCGGCATACGAGCATGCGGCATGCGGCAAACAACATCAAATTATATTTAATGACGAATAAATCATTTAATATTTTAATTTACAATATTATTTTTTTATAAACTTACCTTGATGCTTTAGCACCTCGAACTTCAACTGAATTAAACCGAATATCATTTTTAAGAAAATCTGTTATCATAAATATATCCACATCAGGTATATTATTGGAATTAGCCTTTATAAATCCTTTATCACACATAACTAAATAAAAGTAGTTAATATAAATATTTTTTTAAACTAAATGTCGGATATTTGTCGTCAATTTACATGTAGAAGCCTGTGATACTGTACTATCGAAAAATCCTTTTAACATTATGACGTCACAAACATGGCGACCAATCGTAGCGCGTTTGTAGTCACGTGATTCTTTTTAAAATTTTATCAATTTTAAATTGTTTATAATAAATTAAATAAACATTTTTTAAGAGTATTTCGCATCGATTATTAATATAATTTATGATAAAGTTTTAAAATACATAAAAAAATTGATAATTTTTTTTTCAAAAACCCAATTGTAGATTAGGCGTTTTATTGTTTAATAGTGATAATTCATTAAACTTCTTTTGTAGCTTTTGTGCGTAATGTTTGTGATAATCAAATAAAAGCGTGGTTCTGCGTTTTTCGTGGTGGTTCACTAGTGTTTTCGTGTGCTTCCTGGCCTCTTCTGTCTTCAGTAAACCTACTATCAATTTATTGTGTGACCCCTGACTTACTTCTCCGGGACTGGACATTGACAGGATACGATGAAAACTTGACACTGGCAGGAATGGCTAATTACACAATTGCCATATAAAAAAACAACACTAGTGATAGCCCATGACTCGCTAGCGTAGTCTCAAAACCTAACGCCAGTGCATGAGTGGGATTGTAAATGTATAACACTAACAAGCGTTACAGAAGTGCTAAATAGGTTTTATTTGGACTTTTAATTGGACAAAAACTTTTATTTGGACGTTTTCATTCAACCTCTGTTCCTTCTACCGTCCCCTGGGCATGTTCTCAATGTTTATAAGCATACATTTTAGGCTTAAAATTTTAATTGAATTTATTTGCTTTAAATCAAAATCAAGGTCAACGTCAAAATAGAGCATAAAATATTTAATTAAATCTCTTGCTTTATTTCTAATTAGATTCCGTTTTATTTAGAAACCAAACGGATAATTACATTAGATGCGAACTTAAATATAAGTAAATACAATAAATACTATGTACTTTCTACAAACTAATAATCCAGTTTATATATATTATACTCGTATATATCTTATATACTCTACATAAACTATTTACTACAATTTTTTATCCTGTTTTTATTTTTGCGGCCCACTGTAAAATATAGGTTTCCCTTTGCAATTACGAGTATTTCATGCCATATTCCACAATGCGGGCCCAGTTTGAATTCGTGAAAATTACAAATGCCTGTGATTTTTATTAATTTTCTATTACTGTAAGTACTAGGCAACAATTGAAAAAACGTCCTTTTTTCTTTTCTTATATGGCAATAGCGCAATTAGCACATTGTACCAGTGTCGAGTTTTCTGTGTAATTAACAATTTCATAGTCAACACAATTTAAGCCGCACTTTGTCAATGTCCAGTTCAGGCGAAATGGGTCGCTCAGTAAAGTGATAGTAGGTTTACTGAGGACATAAGAGTTAGGCTTTTTGGAATCACATGAAAAATGCAATCTTATTGCTTTTATTTGATTATCACAAATACTTTAAAGTTTTAATAAATTATAACTGTTAAACCACAAACACTCACAATACATAATTTTTATTATAATCAAACAAAAACTCTACTTCTTTTCTCGAGTTCCCAAGTTGAAAAATCCGTATTTAAGTAGAAACTCAGGTGATACAGGGCGGGATTTGAACTCACGAGCTCATAAATGTTAACAATAGACAACGTTTAGCTATGAGGGCTCTTTTCTTACGGTGGTTCCGATATTTTGCAGTTTGTCCATTTTACTAATAGAACAGCCTCGGGCGAGCGGACACCTCTGAGGATCAATTTTCAAGCGAGGATCGTGGTTCGAATCGATGCCTGCAATCCGTTTGGACACGTTCGTCTCACAGCCGGTTCTAATGGAATTTCAGATTATAAGAGAACAAATATTTGAATGTGTACTAATGGATATTTGAAAATACATAAACGTAAATGTATTTTTATAAAAATCTGATAATAACAAAAGAAATTTCTTCTTAAATTTATTTACCTAGAACTTAAGAAAATTGCGTAAAGAAAAATGGAGCCACACAACTTTTTCAATTTACCGAAACTTGGACAATTAATCGGCATTTAATGAATCTTTTATAAGGTATTTAGCGTGGCATTGCGATATCACGCTTTCCTGTTAAAAAATTGAATAAGATTTTAATATTCTTATATAATACTAGCTGTGCCTTTGAATCTTTGCGTTGCATGCCCGTCAATTTTTTTGCACATGATATATATACATAATATATGTCCATCTGGAATAATGTACCTTTCAAATGGTGAAAGAATTTTTGAAATCGGATTAGTAGTTTCGGAGATTATCTCCTACATCCAAACTTACAAACTTTACCTCTTTATAATATTAGTATAGATGTGCAATTATTTCATGTAAATTTGATTCCGTATATTTCCTAAATAAAGTAAAACATTGTTGTTACCACCGCGTGCACCGTTCAGGAAATTGATATGTCCATGTTTTATTGCTTATTTGATAACTAGAGATGAAAATAAACTCATTAAAAATCTAAATTCATTGAAAAAATGGTAAATATACAAAGAGTCAAGTAAATATTGTCGGTAGTTCTAAGTTCATTAGTAAAATTGCAATCAAAATATATGCAAGTAAAATGCCAATGCAACACCTCCTTGCCGAATATTTTGACGGTCTATGTATTCCTTATAGCGAAAAAGTAAAACATCTGGGCAAACTTATTTTATTGGCAGTCTCGGGAACCCAGTCAGAACCCAGTCTCGGGGGCCTAAAATCGACGAAGTGAGCAGGAGGATGTTGGCTACGACATGTTCCTTGAAACGTTTACGGGAATTCCTTCCGACAGATACTAAAATTGTGCTAGTTCAATCTCTACTTTTCTCTTTACTTGACTATGCTGATACCTGGTTATCTTAACATAACGGAAGACCAATTCAACAAACTTGAGCGCCTCCAGAATCTTTGCATCCGGTTCATATTTGGACTGCGTAAATATGACCATGTTTCCGAGTTTCGTAATAAGCTCAAGTAGCTTCCAATCCGACTTCACAGGAATACCTACTCAAAACAAAATAGGGAGCTCACTTAGTTTACAGTGTAACTTAATAATATACTTTTTATGATTAGACAGGTTTAAATTCGGGATTCAAAAATTGTATAAACATAACCAATGTTAAAAGTTTTTTTTTTTAATTACTCACGTTTAGGGAAATTACCACTAAATGAGCAGTAAAAGTAAATTGGTTATAACCATTTTTCTAATAAAAAATGATGATAGGTGCCATGTTGAATAGCGTGTAGGGCTCCCTCGGGTCCGTATGCATTCTCTGAGCCTGTCTGGTACACTTTCAATCAGATGGCTAACGTTTTCATCAGGTATTCGCTCCCAACAGACTTAGAGCGTTTATGAGCTCTTGTTGACTGTTGACGCTGCTGAAATTTTCTATGAGGCTTCTTTTCAATTGATCCCATAAATGTTCGATGGAATTGAAGTCGGGACTCATCACTGGCTACGGCAAAATTGTAATATTGGGATCAGAGGCTGCTCTTTGTGTGATACGGGCCGTATGCGCGCGAGCATTATCTTGTATAAAAACAAAATCATTGCGAATGAGCGAATGCGAATCAAGTGAAAATGGGATCAAATGAGGTCGGATTACTCGCTCGACATAACTGGCAGCGGTTGCGGTACTTTCATCCAAAATCACCAGTTTTGTTTTGCCTATCAAGCTTATTCCACCCCATACCATCACACTTTGGCCCCAAAACGGTCTGTTCCATGGATGCATGGTTGTGAAAAATGTTCGCCTTCTCTTCTCCACACGCGTACTCGTCAGTCATCACTAAAAAACTTGACCTTACACTCGTCTGTGAAGAGTACAATCTTCCAGTTATCCATGATCCAGTTCAAATGCTCACGAAAACGTGCTGCACGATGACTACTTGTCAGCTTGAGCCGAACAACACCCATTCTGGAACGTTGTCCTTCCTCATGGAGTCGGTTTCGGATGGTATGATCACTAACGTGTGTATCTAATCTAATCTAATCTACTGGAGATTGCCGTAGTCGGTTTTGTAAGGACCGGGTCGTTACAGTACGATCCCGACGTGCAGTTAGCCTCATGTACCGGTCTTCCTGGGCGGTTTGGCACGAACTCTTCCTGATCCTCGTCTTTTAGCCACACTACCTGTCTCCTGGTAGCGTTCCCATACGTTCTGGATAGCTCGTCGCGACACATCAAGACGTATTGCTAAAGATCTCTGAGATTCTTCCTCCTGAAGCAAAGCAACGGCTCTGGTCTCGGTTTCCATGTCCATGTGACGGCGAGAACCAGGCATAGTAATCAGGACTATCGTAGAGTCAATGTAATAGGCCACTTTTGACAAGTGTCAAACTGGTTGTCATAGTGAGGTAATCTAACAGCAATTATCGATTAAAGACAAAAATCGATATATAAGTCATATAATAGTGATTCGATTTTAGTGTTAATAAGAAATAATTCTCCAGTAATATTTTTAGAGCATACACAGCATTAGAAACTTTCTACATATGCCACATGACCTCAAAGTTAAGCCTAATTAAGGGAAATATAATGAAACCAGTTTATATATGTAATAAATTATTATTTATAGTTAGAACTATCAGATTCGTTGAAACTGCTATCGTTACTATTATTATCAATTCTTAAATCATGTTAAAAATCTTCTATTATATTTTTCTGTTTTTTCTACTACTTTCTTCCAATCATCTTTGGAAACATTTGTACACGCAGTTTTTATTAAAAATGATATTCCACCAGAAAATAAGCCTGTTTCTTTTAATGACCATAAATGTTTTTTTGTGGATGGATACTTTTTTCTCATATAATAAATAACCATAAATGTGATTGCGAATTGCATCAGCATTAAAATTATCGACATCGACAACTGGGTTACTTCTTTTCCTTTTCTTCGCCGTATATAAAATAGGCCAGATAGGTAGTACTTTTTCTTTAATATATTAAATTAATTAATTAATATATTAAAGGAGGTATTTAATATTTTAATGTATTTACTAATTAATAATTGTATTTATTTAAATTATGTCAACTATTTTGTTCACTTAATTTGTTTATTTATCATAACGGTAACTTTCTTCGATATTCCTTTCTCTCTGCAAGTTACTTTGATTATAAAGATCACATCCCTATTATTGAAAAAAAAAAATGTGTACTAGCGTAATCTTGTAGTGGGGTTCGAATTTATTGAAATATAAATTTATAATGATGTTTAGCAACCAAATTAACCTTCGAACTTATTAAATTTGATATAAAAAAACAAGTTTATATTTTCTTAGGTTTTCGCGATTACTATACATAACAATTAAACAACTTTGAACGGTTTAAATCGCGTATATTTAACATTATTTATATCCCGACGTTTCGAACACTTTGCAGTGGACGTGGTCACGGGGTGACCGTTCAAAGTTGTTTAATTGCTAAGTTTATATTTTTTTATTAAAAAGTTACATATTTGTAGTGTTCAGTAATGAATTCATAAACTTAAATGGATTTATGGGACCGACGCAAAGTTATATCGTCACAAAGTCAATGAAATGTCAAAAGTGGCCTATTGCATTGACTCTACTGTAATACCGAAACTAAACAGAACAGTTAGACAAAATGATTTTCAACAGAAGCATTTACAACGAGACTGGGAACGCAAGTGATTAAGAATTAGTGCATAGGGTGCATCAAGCACCTTGGTTTTTCTCTCTACCCACTTGAGAGTAACCTTAAAGTTGTCGCTCAAAACATTGATAAGGACTCATAAATATGTCTACTTTGTATTCTAATGCTTCAAATCACTAATGATTACCTCACGAGTTATTTAGAAACAAACTTCGAGCTTAACTCGAGATGGGTCCTATTTTGTTTTGAGTAGTTCCTACCCATTCCCCAAATTTCTTTACTAACTCTTTCTAGGCTATCTTTCACTGCGCAGGCTGTCAGGCTTTGGAATTCCTTACCAATTGTCATTAGACGTGCTCAGTTGTTGGCTAGTTTTAAAAGGCAAGTTAGAAATAATTATTCTATTAGTTAGTTTCTTTAGTTTACTATGTTCTTTCTTTTCCAAATAATTTCCTCTCACTACCATTTTGTTTCTATCTTATTCTATTTTATCCCTTAGAGACCATAATTCCCCCTTATTTTTCTATTCTTGTCAACTTTGATTCTTATTTACAAATTAATATTTAATGCAGATATCGTATGTATGTATTTATTTATATATTATTAAGCTATTTATTATTATAAGTATGTATTATATTATATTTATTATTGATATAGTCGGTAGGTATATGTTGATTGTTGAACATATTATAATTGATTCTGTAAATTTCAATCAATTTGTACTATCTATCTCCCTTTTATTTTTCTCTATCCCAAGGTGGCCTGGAAGAGATCGCCTTATCGATAAGGTCGCCTATTGTATTCGGTCATTTATTATTTGTGCACATGTAATAATTATTTGTATGCAATAAAGAGTATTTATTATGATTATTATTATTATTAAATATGATTTACGAAATATTTGAGGTGGAAAATCGTTGGGAGGCTTTTGCTATCTTCGCCAACTCATGAGTTGTTATAATGACACTAAGGAAAAATATGTCATTCTTCTAACATGCGATGCTTAACTTTTAATATCTTACTAAGCCTTTGATCTCAGATGTTTGTCAATATATTTTGCTTTCTATCTCACATATTGGCTTCTATTATCTTATAGTACTCACTTACACTCGAATCAAATGACGTTTAATTCGGGAGTAAAGGTTTCCAAAACCGCAGATTTTGCTCCAAGCAGATTGAAACGTCAATGCTTTGCAAATGTGATCCTTTGAAGTACGAAAGATACAGGTATATGGGCGCTCACCTACTAAAACGGAAGAGGTCCAACAACTCGCTGCTAAAACCAATCTGCATCTGCAGGCAACAATTCTCATCAATTCATTAACTTAACATCATTCATTTAACAGGCAGATATACAGTAACAATTCTAATCAACTGTTAAAAGTGCACTAAAAATACAAAGTAGAAAGGAAACTAGGAGGATTTGATTGATACTTTTAGGTTCAAATGGAATGTCATTGTTCACTATCATGTACGAGTAGTTTGCGCGCTCCTGTTTTGTTTCTCGTAAAGCGATTTTTCAATTAGCACGTTGTATTGTTGTATTCACTTTAATCGAAATTGGTTCAACTATACTTTGAACGAAGTGTTCTTTGAAAATACAATACAAATCTAGTTTATGACCAATATTTTTTTTTAAATATAATGTAGTATAACGTCCCTACACACTTGTATTTAATTATTGTACTTAGTTCCGTTCAACGTGAGTAGATAATATACGTAGGTAATATCGTATATCCGCTAAAAAGTTGACACATTTTAACGGATGTGCGATGATGTACTCGTAGTTAGTTAGCTACGGCATACAAAAATACTTTAGTATAGTGTTTTGTTGCAAAACAAGTTATTAATTACAAGTATTTTTGGGGAAACGCCACGCTGCACGCACTGGCCATGAGGTCTTTGTTATCGCTAAGTCGCCTTCTACGACACTCACAGCAAGTTTGGACATTGTGAGAGTATCTTTACTATCACGGTTCAAAGAATGGAAATGTATTTGAAAGCATTTGTGATGTGTTTATACTTTTTGTTTTAAATCTCTCGATTAAACTCCTTACGTTTATCTTTTGTCCTCTAGGACTCCTTACGGCACATAATGAGCGGAGTCTCGGCTAATGTTCAACATAATGTTATCATTAAAGCTCATCAGCGTATGTAAACAATGGCATTGTCGACACACATCTGGATATTTATTGTCATAATCCCTCTCTGGATGGCTGTATTCCTGTACAGTCCCTAATGCTGCAAATTTGTAGATATATAAGGCTAAAATAAGCTCGTAAAAGTCCTTCCTAATAACAAAACGTTTGTTAATAGTTATTTAAACAGGCCCTATGATAAAATAAACGGTTTATAAGACTCGGGTCCTCTGAATGGGATTTGTTATGTTTGAGGCAATCTTAATGGTCGAATTTAATTTTCCCGGCCCTCCTAAAAACGTAGCTGGGACCAAAATTAATTTGATATTCAAAACACATGTACGAGTATATATGAACCAAGTACAAGGTCTCGAATGAAACAAATTTTAACATGACATAAAGTCGGTTCTAACGTTTCTCACATCCATTCCATTATCTTATCACTATCTTATAAACTGCCCAGTTTATGCCAGTGTTCTTAAAGTTTATGCTGAACGCTTCAGCGCTCGCGCGCTAGCGGGGTATGTTAGTCTATTGAACCTTCACCGTTTTCGACTGGAGCTTTTAACTACAAAGGTTTAAGACCATCAAACATTAAAACATTTGGACTATAACGCACACTAACCTCTAACGCTAGTCTTAAAAGTTCATTGGCGCTTATTGAGTAATCGAGCATTCAACGCTTGTTTTTACAACACTAGTTTATAGTGCAGCATTGAAACGAATAGTGGGTTTGGGAAGGGTTTCTTTAATCATTGTAATTATGGAAATATTGGTAGGAGTTGAAGGAAAGGTACTAGATATCACACGTCACATCGCAGGACATGGTAAATTTTTAGATGCTAGATCGCGCCCATCGGAGGTTTCTCTATTCAAACTCCACACCGAATTGTATTGTGAACGACAATATATTGGCCACGAATGTCATCACCGGAATGTATGAAATTATTTTTCGTTTCGATTATAATGAACTCCCATATTTCATTTTGAATCAATATATATTATAATAAAATCATAACACTCTCTGTACATTAAATCTTTTTTGAAATAGGTCTTTGTGGTTACAAATTCGAATGACATAGAGCTCAAAACAATTTTTTTTTTATTTTTTGTCTATATTTCTGTCTATCTCTCTGTCTCTCTAAACATGCATCAGGCAGAAACCACTGGACAGATTTTAATGAAACTTGGTATAGTTAATTTATGTACTGCGTATTTAGGGTACTTTTTATCCAGATCACACATGCTCTAACGTCTGCGCTCATAATGTCGAAGACAGTGCTCGTAAGTAAATATTTGAAATAGCGTGCTTGTTAAAAAGTGTCTATTCCTCGTGAAAATTTCATAGCATACTATAATTGCCATTACGTCGCAGGTTGTTAACAAGCCGGCTGGTGTTGCCGACTTACTGTATTATTCACGCTCCGCGCATGGACGGCCTTCAAGCAAAATATTTAGCAGAATTAGCTCTCTCTCAGCGTATTATTAATTTAAGCATGTAGTGTGTTGTAAAGGCGACACAGACTGGTGTTGAAACATTTTGTAACTTTTAAACATTGTTGTAGGTGATCGGCCAGGGGTATCTAATATTTCGACTGACATCTGTGTGATCGTGCGTTCAAATCCTTGGCCCGTACTATTGAGTTTCTACTTAAGCATGGATTTTAAAAATTATCACTAGCTCGGCGGTGAGAGGAAAACATCGCGAGGAAACCCGCATGTCCAGAAATAAAAAACTGTAATATGTGTATCCACCAATTCGCACCGGGCCCGATTGGTGGATTACGGCCCGAAACCCCCCCGTGAATTTACTAGGGGAGGCCTATGCCCTTTAGTCCTCAAAACCATTGAAATTCCGACCGTATGTATAAAGAAAAATAAACAAATGTAAATGTAAACGCTGCATGTAAAATGTTAAGTAGTAAGAAATAAGTAAAAACATAGTATGAGAATCATTTAAGGGTACAGACTCAAGTCTGTAATCTCATCTCCCGGGATCCACGGAAGATTGCTCTAGACCGCTTCATGAAAAAATATTGAAACTTTATATCCACAGTGTTGCAGTGAGCTTTTGATATAAAAACTCACGGACTTTTTAACTTTTCACTCATTTTTGCGGCCGTCAGGGAAGAATGCATAAAATTCTTCCATACTCTGATAATATAATAATGATTCAGTTAAAAATTACACATTCTAATACCAGCGATTTTGCTATAAAACTATAAACCGGTCAATTTTACTCATTTTGACGTGGGAGAATAGTGATGGATGGATGACTCATTTCTATGAGTCATGACCAACGACAGATATTTTAAGTTTTTCTTACTTTCATACCGCATAATTTGCCCTCGCATACCGCCTGGTGTTGCAGGTGTCCTTGGGCGGCGGTAACACTTACCATCACGTGGGACCGCTTGCTCGTTCGTCTACTTCACTATAAAAATACATATATATATACCTAGCTTGTATAATATGGCATATATCATTTTCGGTATCATATTTATTCTAATAAGATCATAATATTTTCATAGTGATGAAAATATAAATTCTAATACAATTAAATTCTCAAACACGCAGAAGAGGTCCGACGACGTCTAAAATCTCGAAGCAAGAATATAATTATTAAATATATCATTTACAATTCGTCTAGTAGATGAGCTACAAAACTGTGTAGCTGCGTCATTTTAGTTGTTACCAACGTATATTGTATAATTTAGTCCCTAGTGTGACCACCGCATTTTGTGAAAAGTTACCAAGGAATATATGAATGAGGTAAATAGAAAATTTGTGACTGTAATCCACTAAATATACAAAGTTTTAGGGCCTGTGGCCTTAGAGTCAGAGACGGTAAGGCTCATGGAGACGGCCGATATACCATAAACCTATGTCTCTCCCCCACTGGATAGACTTCTCCCAAGGCTGGCCATCATACACGATCTTCGGCTCATCTCATCCAGCCACTTTAAGTCTTTAAGTCTAGTCCACCTGCCTAGAGGGCGTCCCACACTGCGCTTTCCGGTACGTGGTCTCCTATCGAGGATTCGTTCACCGATATACCTACATATCTGAAAATATTGATTAAGTAATTTAATTACACTTTATAAGTCAGAATTTTTATAATTGTTTTAGTTATAATGATCCATCATCATAATCATAGTGAGCTGCAATTCACTACTGAACTGGGGCTTTGTCTTCTCCATATCTCTCTGCTGGCCGCTTCTTGAATCCACATCGTTCCTGCTGCCCTGACGATATCGTCGCTGGAGTTGTTAATGAATAGGCCTTTAGTCAGTTGGTTAAATCCACTTATACTCGAATCTATTTATATTAGTATAATTTACTTGTACTGATTATTATCTACCCTACTTTGTAATTAATCTGAAACGAATTAATTATTAATTAATCTAAAACTATTAGCCTATAACGTACCCCTGCAAGATAGGCATCCTTTTAATTACGACGGAGCTTCAAGCTATCCGCAACGTGAATTGGTAAATTGATTCACGTGAATCAATTTACCAATCGGTAAGTAGTGAGAAAATGAATTAAACATTTTCGTTTCAGCTTTCACCCTAATGAAATAAATTTTACTTATCATTAAAATATAGTTATTTTCATTGCTTTGCATACGGTAAATAACAGTCATAATACAAATTATATTACCAGAGTAATCAGCTAAAAACATTCCGTGAAAGCAATATTTGCTTATCATTTTCGAATATCGATTGTGTCACAAGATACAGATCAATTCGATCGATACGCAAACCTTTATGTACATACCTATTCTAAATCAAATGTTCTCGTCATGAGGAAGTCGCCATAGTGCTAATGTCATCATGAATATACACCGGCACGCAAAAGCGATATTTGCGTCGTTTTTATGTCATTTTATTAACTTTTTAAATGGAAAAATGCGTGTATGGAGTATTTACCTTGGTTTTTTGTCATTGGCTTATCGCGATTCACGATCTGTTTTTCAGTAAATTATGTCGGTTTGCGTATGCAGGAATGTAAACTCGTTAGCAAAAACGTTTAAATGGCTTTATGCATAAAATCGCCTGCAAGATTCCTAAGAACAGTATATGCCTGCGAAGCTTGCATATGAAATAATTAAATTATTATTAAGAGTGTCAATTCCCACTCGTTTCGGTCCCAGTGGGAATGACTGTGAAAAAAATTCCGATTGTTCCTAGTGGTGACAAATGACACATTTTTTTTGCACATCCCGTGTACAAGTAGTTTCCGAAGTGAAAGACGTCGTACCGACATCAAAATTTTATTTCAAAATCACCGTCTAATCCCACTCGTTACCACCATTAGTGGTTTTAATGGGAAGGTTGATTGATATATGTAAATTTAGCAGTATAAAGACACACATTAATGACAGGATTGCCAAATTTCACTAAAAAGAAATACTGGAAGGAGACCGTGGAAAGAGGCAGGAGTAGGTATACATTAAAACACAATTTTTCCGGATCATTCAGAACAGAAAATGTAATTATTTTCTATGTATGCATATTTTTATTTTCTTGCATTATTGCATTTATTTTCTTATAACAAAATACGGGCATTACTGACGGGAAGTAGATAGAAGCCGGGTCCAACACACACAATACGTGTACCGTCAAAATATTCAATTTTTCAGCCACTACCATTTATTATTAATTAGATTATTTTTTAATTAAAATTATTCTTAATTTGGCAGTATTAAACAAACATCGGTAACATAATATAATTCAAAGATGACGGCATTACACAGCACAATTAAGTATAACGGATAGTGACACAGCCAATCATTTCTTGCGACCGCATCATAATATATAAAATAATTATGTTATGTTTCCTGTTTTGGTAAGTTACTCAAATCATGTTTTAGTTTAAATATTAAGTAAGTGTTATAAAGTTTGTGCGACTTATTTAACTGTCATTAACATAATTTAATTTCATGTCATTAAACGACACGATGCTGCATTGCAAATAGGACGTTCTGCGGATAACTTTGTAAACGCATACATACTAAAATAATAAACTCTGAGAAATATACTTAGTTGCGTTCATTTTATTACCATTTTAAAAAACCCGTTGCTTCATTTTCTTTTTAATTTTCACCCAGACAATACATTGATAAGGGGCTATCCGGGTGGGATCAGACAAATGTCATCCCTGGCTAATGGTAAAGTGCGGTATGAAATAATTCAATTTATTCAACAAGAGACATCTACATCATCTCTGAAAGAGTAGACTCGCCAACCCGTTTGGTTAGCGTGCGTTTTAATTCCATATATACAATTAGTGGAGTGCCTAAGACATAAAAATCGAAAAATCTCGGAACCCGGCTCCACTGAATGGATTTTCGTAAAACCTTTTCGATTGCACTGTTAAAAGCTTAAACAAAAAAGTTTACCCATCAAAATTTGCCGCTTTCAATTACAACAATCATGACATTTATATCACTATTGATAATTAATATTATTGAATTAAACTGTAATGCTTACAACCGCAACATTAAAACTTTTAGCATCGATGTATTGCAAAATATACGATTGGGTGTTCAGAATATTTTTTTTATAAGCGTGTGACATAAATAAGAAACAAATACTTCCACTATTGCCACTATTTCCAAAGTTTGTCCAGCAGAATGATGTTCAGTAATTAACGTTGATCGCACTAACTGCACAATAGTAAATATACATACATTTAAAATAATCAAAAACCAGAAATATTATTCTAGAACAGCACAAAGACAGCTACGTGTTTAGCCTAGCTAGTTGCAACGTGTACACTATTCTGTTGCGGGCGACGCCCAACATCTGCTGTTGTCCCTTCTATATCCCTTCTCCTACTGACCTTTATACCTGAGGTCCCTTGAGGCCCCAAGAACAGGTTGTCCTATGTAAAATCTCACTTTAAGCGGAAAAATTTCGAGTTTATAATAGAAAATGAATGAAAACTCCGAAAAATTAATAATTATTTACGTTAATAATGAAATAATCACAAGCGGCAATAATAAATGGGTAAACATTTTCGTATTTAGTGTTAAAACACATTTCAAAAGGTTTTACAAAAATCTGTTCAGTGGACCCGGGTTCCGAGGTATAAACCTTACGGCACTCCACTACATCCCTTATGTAGAATACAATGTGCCACTGCATAACCATGTCATGCAGTGGATACTGAAAGGGCTGATTCCATTGCATTCAACAAGAGAAATAAGCACCAGAAATTTTACCAAATAGATATGTACTGTTAATTTTAATTGTACTTATTAGCTAACTTGTTTTCATTTGTTGAAAACGTTATGCACATTAATCAAAACATATTTGTTATATTTACTTCGCACATCTGACAAGCGATCCTATTTCATGATAAATTGTTTTATAGATATTATATTTTGGGTCACACAAGCATGGGGGATCTTGACGGTTTTCTAGATGGATGGTGTTGAACCGCTATAAATGGAGTAGTAAATTATGTGAGGACTTTATCGAGTAGTGTTTTTATCGGTTAAGGGACGGGGTGGAAAAAACAGACATTACATTTATATTGAAGATAGGTAGCGCTTTAACTAACTTCAATAAAAATATTATGTCTGTTTTTTCCATCGCTATGTAGGTCATGCTTTCAGATAGCAAAGACCTGAAAAAAGACAGCGATAGTTAAAAAGAAAAATATATCAAAATCCTTTTTTTTAGATTCATTATTTCCGTATACTAATCAATGTAAGCTTTAGAAATGTTTTCTTAGTAAATAATGAATAATAAAATTATAATAAAATAAGAAGAAAGAAAGAACATTTATTTCAGCACGGCACAGTACACACAAGTATTAATAGACAGAACAAGGTCAGAGAATAACAAAATTAGTTTGACAAATCCAGGTGTCGCAGCGCCACACCGAAAGGGTGTTCAGCTTTAAAGCTCTAAATACTCTAAAGATACTAAAGCTCATAAATAAAAGTGTTCAGATTCTATTCAGCCAATGTCCATGAATACTTATTTTTCCTTTTCATAGACCATATTATTGAATTGTTTTTAAAAGATGTAAAGGTTTTATAGTAAAGAGTAAAGAATTGTTTTTCGCCGAATATTTTTTTCAATTTCCTAATGTGGGTTGTAGGAGAACCCACATATTATTTTGATGCGACGCATTCGTCATGGAACGAATTTGTTATAGGTGGCCTACCCATTCTCTACTAGGATTGTACGTGAAGCAATTGAATAAAAAACATAGAAATTTAAATCGAGAAGATGGATACAAATTATCTTCGACATGGAATCCAGTGATTAATAAATTTACTCGTAATAAAATTAAACCTCGCGATTTTTCGCTTGACACTACTTCTGATATTGTGAGTGTTGTGTGCCGCAACTGTCCGGACTATGAAGACCAACTGCGGGTGGTTGATGAAACTACTCGCAACTCTCGACGTAGACTACTCGTCTCTTAAGTCAACTCGTGACCATGGTTGATGCAACCGAACCGAAACTTCGAAAAAAATTAATAAGGTAAACATTTGCGTTAAGTCCTGTTTAAATAGATAAATAATAGTGTATCTGTTGGTTTATGCTTATAGATTTTATAAAGATTTGTGTAAATATAAAGATCTACATAGTCTTTTATGCAAATTGAATTTCTACATTTACCAGCTTTGAAAATATAACAGGATTAATAATAGTGCGAGATTCCACTACGTGATTTATTTATTTATTTTTTATTCATCTGAATGTTATTAGAAATAGGATTTTAGGATTGCATCATACACGCATATACATCATATATTGGATTGCATACGAGTAATGATCCTAAAATCCTTGCGTTGCGGTCAGGTTACCTTGCAAAGTCTTATGGCAAGTACGAATATATTTAATAAATAAGGTTAATGCTTTTATTGTTTTAAACAATTACGTTCATTTGATTGCGAGATAGACAATTGATAAAACGATTGGTTGCGAAATAAATGAAGCACCATCTGAAAAAGCGTCTAAAAAAGATTTAAAAAAAAATGACACTTCTCGGTTCGCCGCAAAGACAACAACTATTAGTCAAGTGATTTCACCTATTGACCAATTATGACAGAATATGTTCCTCGATTGGCCAATGAACGCTGTGTTATGCTATGTTGGACTGATGACGATACTTTTTTCTTAATGTGAATAGAGTATAGCTACATCTGTTACATCTCATATAATAAATTAATCTGTATTTTTACAGACAATGAGATTGCAGGGAAAAAACATTTTCTCAGCCTTCATTAATGTGTCTACATTATATCAGTGTCAGTTTATTGAATGAAAATATTTCTGATATTCTTCTTGTTATTTTGTCTGGTATTTCAGCGGTTTACAATCTCGATATATTTTTATATACCGCAGAGAATATTTCTCAATGACAGAAAATATGTTGTAGTTTGGAATTATTAGCCTGGGGCACGGAATTTTAGGCAACATAATTGTTTTGTGTGCCTGAATATTGAATAAAAAATTGTGTGTGCCTAGTATTGAAGTTTTATATTAAAGAAGGAAGATAGAATCTAATTTACGATATGGAGTTCTTCAAGAAAGTTGTGAATAGGATTTTACAAGGTCGGCGGCGCACCCGCATGCCCCCTGGTGTTGCAGGTGTCCATGGGCGGCGGTAACACTTACCATCATGTGGGACCGCTTGCTCGTCCGCCCACTTCTCTATAAAAAAAATATACTTTTATATAGATACATATGTTGTTAATCACTCGGTCGTGCGCTTTCATTCCCAATTCGATATTGTTCGTTGTTTGAGTATCAATGGCACCAACAAACATTGTAATCATTAATTACGATAACAGTCAACGTTATGACCAAGATCATTAAGTCATCTATCTTATACATATAATAAAATCATAACAGAGCCGTGTGTGTATATATTAAATATTTTTGGAAAAAACTAAATTTTAAGAAACAACCATTTTTAGATTTTTGTCTATCTGTCTGTATGTCTAAACGCGCATTACGTAAAAGCCACTGGTTTAATTTTAATGAAATTTGGTATGATTATAGCATATATACCGGGTCAACATTTAGGTTATTTTTTATCCAGATAAATTATAGGGTTTCGAAGCTAACAAAACATATTCTAACGTCTTCACGTACGAAGTAGCGGGCATCAGCAGGTCACATATACATATGCAACCGCCCAGCAAAGTTGTATGTATCCTTCAGGGACAAAAGTGGCTACAAAAAGTATAAGAATGTGAAACAGTGGGACTCAAAATCCATCTGATTTGTGTTCTTTTATGGTATAAGTAAGTTGATTACTATAATTTTGCTACTTAAGGTTGGTTTCTAAAGCACTGCACATCCGAGCGTTCGCACGAATACAAACTTTGCGTTCGTTCCTTTGCGTTCTTGCGGTGATTTTAAAGTTTATTCTACCATCTTGGTACCATCTGCAGACGATATTTATAAATTTGTACACAAACCACGTTGGATAACCTCAACAATGCAATAAACGTAATTAATACTGATTTGACTCGCATCCTTGATAGGAGTAAATCATTAGGATTGCGAGTCAATCTTGGAAAGAGTAGTAATTATTGTCGGTAGTCGGTAGACGGTAATTCATTACTAAAATTGATACATTGATCATTACTACATTCCTAAACACCCCCCTGCCATATATTTTGACGGTCTACGTATTCTTTATAGAGAAAAAGTAAAAAATCTGGTCATACTTATAAATCGAAACCTGTCTCGGGGGCCTCAAATCCATGAAGTGAACAGGAGGATGTTTGCTACGACATGCTCCTTGAAACATTTACGGGAATTCCTTCCACAGACACTAAAATTGGGCTAGTTCAATATCTACTTTTCCTTTTAGTTGACTGTGCTGATATCTGCTGTCTTGACCCAACGGAAGAGCAATTCAACAAACTTGTGCGACTCCAGAATCTTTACATCTGGTTTATATTTGTTTTTTTTTCGAAATGACTAAATTCTTGAGGTCCTAATGGCTTTCCAAGAGTCACTGCACATGTATGGTTTAGGGCGAGCGCAGAAGGCGTTCGTTCAGCCAGGAGCAAAAAGTGTGTGCAGCAACGAGCCTAAGGGCTTCCCCATCGGTAGGCCGACGGAAGGATCGGATCGCGGCTTAGGGCGTTACTTTAGGAGGGTACCGTGAGATCGCGAGTCGGTGAGATGTGCTCAGGCACGTGCCGGTAAAAGTGTATACCTGGTATACTTGGTAAAAAGTGTTGGCTGAAGGCCGGTGTGTGTTCACGGTGTAACGAGAGTTACGTCCTCGTCTCCGCTGGCGAGGAAGTATTTGGACTGCGTAAATATGATCATATTTCAGTTTAATAGAGAGGGAGAGTGCACGTTACAATCCAACAGCCGCTGGGCGCGCTCGACTGGCCACGTTACCCCTCTCTCACAGAAGACTACCTTGAAATGTACTGCATTTCCCACTTTATCTTATTTCCTTAATGTATGTACGTTTTTCGATAGTGAGTGACATGTGCCAGAGCCCATTCCCATCCAATCCCTCCCCATGTTCCAAACCCTTTTTCCAAATCCATTCCTATATCTCCAAAGGTAGGCAGCGCATCCGGGGGCATTAATAAAAGTGTTGGCAGTGGCCTCTTCACACGAATTTTTATGATAGATAACAGTTAAATAAGTAGATAGACCATTGCAGAAACAAGCATTGTATAAAATCGTATAATCTAGATTTGTCTTTTTATTCTAGATACAAGGTTCCTTAGCAAGATTTATTATTTCTTACAACTTACACTATCAATGAGCACAATAAAATAACTTACGATTTTTCAAGTAAAATTAACGGTTACGATTCTCGATCGTGTATGGGTTTTTTGTTGAAAATATTTGAATGCAGTTTTTCATAACTCTAAAATCGACGCCATGGTTCCTTATAAAATTTTTTTCTATTTCTAATAGTTTAAGACTTTTCCATACTGACCCATCTCAAAAAAAATTCCTGTAAAAATATCGTATCCACTATTGTAGCCTTACATAACCACAAGAGAACGTGTCTCATAGCAGACACTACTTGAATCGTATGCGGTTGACACAATGGCCTGTATAAGTATTATATTATGTAGTTACTTCGATGTCCTGTCTATAAAATTGTTTGCCTTTTTTCTTTTTATCCTCTATCGTATTATACTGCTTGTCTAGTTAGGTCAAGCTACCCTTTATAACAACTCTAGTCTAACAATTATCAGGTAAGTATTATTTTTTTGGAACATCTATTTTAAGATTCTACAATGCCTTCTAATCTCGTACTATATTAGTTGCACTTTGTAACTGCGAAAAGATTACCTAAGCGGAACTGGTCCCGTCTGTTGCCCGGCCCTCTATTGAGTAGCCGAAAATAACAACCAAGTGGAAAATTGGATGCGAGACCCGACGACACGTCGAATGAAATGAAACGACGAGCGAGACAAGTTCGAGTAAGAAAATAATAACAATTATATATCCACTGTACTGACATCGTAGTATTTCTCTTACAATTTTGCGCTCTTTTACTCTCTTTGATAATAAAGTAGGTGACATACTCGCAGTTAATCTTATATTGGAACAGGAATCGGGATCGGAGATCTGTGTTAAATTGTTTAACAATGTTGTTTAACATTGTTTGTAAATGGGAAGCGGAACCGTATTTTTAAATCGGATTAAATAGATAGAACTCGTTATTGCACACCGAAAAACAAAACAGTACCAGACATTGTAACACATGAAATGCACGCGGTATTATCGCTATTAACGATCTCTGCCAAACAACCTTTTACTTATAAATAGGTATTTATTTTTAGGTATTTTTATACCTTTTCATAGAAGTTTTAAATGGAAATAAATTATTATTTTAAAGGTTTATAAAATTATAAACGGAAAAGTTATAATTATTTAAATATTCTTTTTTGTGAGTTGTTTTATAAGAAATCGTTTATTACGAGTAGTAGTTCGAAAATTAATTTCAGAATTGAAATGATAATTTTTAATTCAATTGGTGAAAATATTTGTTGCTCGCGGCAACAAATATTTTCAAATCTATATTTTTATTATTGTGTTAAGTTATAATAAGTAACCTTTTATTACGACAGTTACTACGTAAGTTGTGGCCTTTAAGTAAAATAATTAATAAAGTAATATAAAGGTTTACGGCAGTAACTATGATTGATCGCCACATACCAAATCTTAAGTGCTTTTACGAAGGCGAGCTGAATCATGTAATCGCGGGTATTGCGTGACAAACCGCAATATACTGTATTTGTTATTTTTTATTTTCATTCGTTATTGTTGCCCAGGTGGAACTTGATAAGTGGAAATTGGTTGAAACGAATAATAATAGAGCGCGGCGGGGAATAATGGAGAAAAATCGCGGCTTTATGCATATTAACCGTTAATGTACCGGTTTGCCTTATTTTTAAACTGCAACAGTATTTGATGATAATTACTTTGATGCATGTATTTTTGTTTAATTTATACTTGGTACATTCCACCAGCGTTTGGCGAAAACCAGTTGCAACAATTCCCTTACAAGCTTTGTCTAATATTGAGCTTCTTGCTTCTACATTCCTCGAAACTCCCATTGGCAATTAATGCAACAATGCGATTCTATTTATTTCTTACAATGGAAAAGTTCACTAGATTTAGAACTAGCGGATTTTCTTATTTCAGTAAAAATATACACTAAAATATTACGTATGGTGTAAAAATAATTATTATTATATATCATATAATAATATTAGAATAATAATTACTATTCTGATGGAACTGTTAAGGTCATCGGTGATCTTTAGCAGTTCCTCCAGTTTGTTAGCAGCGGTGGCGAAAAGCTTGACGTCATCAATATAGGTGGTCACCAATCAGCATTGGGCCCGTGTGGACCCACCACACGAAACCTCTACGGCACGGCACGAAACCTCTAGGGAAGACGATATAACCCCTGATTCACTAGGGAATGCCTGTGATATGAAGTGGGAAGTTAAAAAAAGCCTAGAAGAAAAATTTAAGTAATAGGCCGGATTATACATACATTTAGTTTGTTTTAAAACAATTCTTTACATAGATTCTTTCCCAATTATTGTGATGGTGTCGGATATAATTATGCCTAATAATATATCTTGACTAGCTAGCTGTACCCTTTATTCGACAGTTTCCACTTTTCTCAAGAATGATTGAAGCCCTTACAATGGTAAATGATGAAGCCGGTTTACTTCCTTGCATTATTTATGGCTCCTGGCCTGTTGTTCTCTAATGACTTGTTAGATTAGTGTGAATAATTAGACTTATAGCGGCGATACTGAAAGCCTAGAGTGCTCAATACGGTACACTAGGTTAACATACATCAATGGTTAACCACACAGCAATAGTTAGAAAGGTTAGGATATGTGCGTGTATGACTGTATAACGAGTTTCCTAGGGGATTGAGTTATATTAAGTGAAAGATACTTTTTTTGTCGAATTATTACATTTCCCGTGATTATTCCTCACAGAAGACTACCTTGAAATATACTGCATTTCCCACTTTATCTTATTTCCCTAATGTACATACGTGTGTCGGTAGTGAGTGAGATGTGCCAGAGCCCATTTCCGTCCTATCCCTATCCATTTTCCCAACCCTTTCTCCAAATCCATTCCTATATCTCCAAAGATAGACAGCGCATTCGGGGGCGTGCATACGTTTGTCATTTTGGACTAATGTTGGCATGTATCGCGGATGTCTATGGGCGACAGTATCCACTTACCATCAGGTGGACTGTATGCTCGTCTGCAGAATTCTCCGTAAAAAAATAAAAAAAAATAATTAATCCCATTTTAATTATTTATATCAATTTATTTAATGTTTATATTAATTGAATCGTCCGGGCTACTTGGCTGAGGTCTTCTGGAATCTCTTCTCTTTCTTCCCAACGTTTCGTCAACGACTGCGGTTGACATCTTCAGTGGCGACTGCGACATCTCTCCGAAAGTGAACGCAGTCGCCACTGAAGATGTCAACCGCAGTTGTTGACGAAACGTTTGGAAGAAAGAGGAGAGATTACAGAAGACCTCGGCCAAGTAGCCCGGAAGATTCAATTAATATGGACACCGGTCGAGAAAGCCTACACTCCATTATTTAATGTTTGCCTAGAGGCAATTAGTGATATATCACATATCAAATGTGATATCAATGATATCACGACAGTGATATTGCACTTAAGTGGATGCACGTACTGTACTCTCCAGTCGTCTCCGACTGGAGAGTACACAACGCACATGGTAAAATAAGTGATCAATGATCATTGTACCGTAGCGTACTGTGTACTATTGTGTACCTACAGTCATTCTCCTTCACGTACATTTACCTACATTGGTTTGTTTCATTAGTAAATTATCAAATTACATTCGAATGGTTCTGGATATATTTCCATGTTGTTGACCGTATATAGTAATATATCAAATTGTGAGTAAAATTATGAATACAGTTTTCACTTTTCTATATACCTTTTGTTACAATTATCATTGATTAGGCGTTAGATAAAAGATAAAAAACGTCTACAGTATGTCAACATTATGTAAAGAATCTACTCGTACAGTTTAAAGCCACCGCTTATCAGTAGCTCAAAATTATTCGAGTTGAAAAATACATTTTATACCAGAACAAAGTCCGACGACAAGCGGAACAGAGACGAAGTTTTAACCCACCTTGAATTCCTGAACGTAGTCATTGAAGTTCCATCAACCTAGATACAAAGTTGGAGACTCCGAACTTCATAGACTGAATGAAGAATGAATAAACTATTGTCTTTACTGCAATTTTGGGAGAGATTCTGCTGGTAACTTTTGCGTTTCAATAAAATAGAACTGTGATTAAAACTGCTTTCTGTGTTGTAGATTTTTTTTGATACAGAAAATATTTTAATTAAAAATTTAAATAGGAAACCTTCTTGTTTGAATGGTTCTACTGTGTATATACATATAAAAAATTAAAATGTTTACATATAAATAATAATAATAATGAAAAAAGTTAATTATATGAAAGTTACAATAATTATTTATTTAAAAAGTTATCACAATTTTGAAGATTATTTATCAGACTTTTGCCAAAGATATAGACAGCTGCATATCCTTCTTATTACTACAAAAAAAAAATACAAATGTACTGGTACCTTCATATGCGATAGCTGTTATCTAAACATGTAACAAAATCACGAGTAATCATGAGATTATGCACTATTCTAATTCTTTCCACCCTTTTATTTTCACAACCCTTTATCCAAATCTATTTCTAAATCTCCAAAGGTAGGCAGCACATTCGAGGGCGTATAGATACATTACGAAAACATTGGCCATCGGCTAATCTGAAAACACCCGAACACGTCATGCACGTCTACGAATCACCGTACCTCTAATTATTGTATTCTTTATTACGAGATACTTTATTGCATAGACATGGATGACGCGTTCGGGTGTTTCTGGATTACCCGATGCCCAATGTTTTCGTGATGTATCTGTACCAATGTTTGTTATTCTGAACTAATATTGGCATGTATCGCGGATGTCTATAGGCCACAGCCCGTTTGTCTCCTACTCCTAGAAATGGGCTTCTACATGCACATTGTCTTGTGCATATGAGGGATGTATAGCCAAAAAACACCACGCTGGCCAAGCGTGTTGACGAGTCCGCTCTTTTAGAGGTGGCGTAGTAGTTCCTCGGGGCTTGCAGTAGTCCACCTACGGGAAGAGATAGGGTGATGCTTTTCTAAAGTCTGGCGACCCCACACGGCCACATTCACCACTAGTCGAATATAAATTCGAAATTCTACAACCTACGTGTATCCTACACTACATATTTACCATCAGAGAATCCCGTTACCTACCTAAAAATATAAGAAAAACAACTAGAAACACACGCCAGTTTATTTTTCGAGAAAACTTCCTGTCTACTCGCAGGCACAATTCGCTGCTGTTTCGCACAAACACTACCAAAAGACAATTTTATTTTCTACCTCCATTTCTGGCACTGAATAGAAAAACAACTTAAAATTAGTTTAGACACGATAAATGAGATAAATTCTGGGAACAGCGATATAAAGTAACGTTGTCGGTGAACGTAGGAAATAATTGAAAATCCAATTTATCTAGCTACAGCAAGACAATGCTACATAATTATACAACGAAATTTAAGTTGTTACTAAGAACACACAAAACGGTATAGTCTGAGAGCTAGTAACATCGAGTTTCAGTTTGTTGAGATTTTTATTTTTATCTGTTAGAAATGGAATTTGGACAACCGCCGCCGCAAGCTACTGTGTTACGTCATGGCAGCTGCGCTTTTCTATACCGTGATAAAAAAAATAATGCATAACAACTCTGCTGCCGTAAATTTAAAGTGATTGCGTGATAGTCAAACTATTTGAATGAAATACACATATTTTAATTTCAATCAAACGCGTTTCTAGGTTTAGAGATGGTGAAGGTTTGATACACGTTTGATAAAATAGTGATTTGCCAAATCTTTTAAATATGTTTGTAATTGCTCATATAACGTCACATTTATTTTGCTATTTATTGTCATGGTAACACCGTCATCGCAGTCTAGTTAGAATTATTAAATTTCGTTATTATACTTGCAGAAATACAATAAGTAAAAATGTTACCAGTTTATAGTCAAGGAGTTGAGTTCAGTCTCGTCTCGCTGATTGCGGTCAACCTCTTAAGACCCTAAACAATAAATATTCTGTGCCTTTGAGTCGGTCACTTGATACAATTGTTATGTAAATTTTATCTATTTTGACCTTATCGTAGTCTCATCCGAAACGTGTCTTAAATACATAAATAAATCTTAAACGATAGGGTCCGTACAGAGTTTATTTTAGTCTTGCTTTGGTTAGTCTTCTTTATGTATTTCTTTATTTATTTTAGTATTTCTTATGGAGAGTATGATTAAATTAAAAAAATAAAATTTGTGCTGAATTTATACAAATTACGATTGTTACAAACAAAGGTATGAATAGACTGCGAAACGGCTATAATTGTCAAGTTGAAGGTAATGTACCTGATGGTGCCATATCCACTAACTCTTGTCCAGCACAATGAAATCTATTAAAACAAAGACTGACATCTGTGACATCCACTCACACACACCCTTGGATTATTCATTTATTTATTTGCATCCATGGGCGTTACATTAGCTGTTACAAAAGTATATGATACCATACATGGACCCTGTCTAATAGGGTGTAGCAAATTTATAGCTTGAATTAAAATTACGAAATAAGTATTATTTACATTTGCAGATATTTAGGTTGTAGAGCGACTGTTAAAATCAAGTTAAATTCTGTCAAGAATTTACCAACGGAATAATAACATTTATTTAATAGGATTTTTTTTGTTAAATATTTTGTCTTTGTCTTCGAACTTTATATTATTTGCAATTTTTATTCCATTTATTTTTGGCAACTTCGTGATCTTCTTAGACGATTATTTGTGCGAAATATATACGAGGGGAGGTCCAGCAGTTTCCGGCCTGACAAAGAAAAAGGACACTCAAGTTCAAGAAACTATTTTTATTTTTCAATATAGTCTCCGTCTATTTGAACTACCGATCGTTTATTTAGCATTTCTTTCCCAGTATAAAAATAGTCAGAAGTTTTGTCTTCAAAATGGGTAAAAATCGCATCGGTCACTTCATCACCAGTGAAAAATCTTCTACCCCTTAAGTCTGCCTTGAGTTTTGAGAAAAAATAGTAATTACTGGGAGCCAAGGCGTCGCGGGTCTCACGCGAATTTCCGTGAAGCCACACTTTAAAATAGCAGCTTTCGCAACCACGGTCGCGTAAACGGGTGCGTTGTCATGGAGAAGCCGCTTAGTTGCTTAGTTCTCCTTTGCTTTGTTTAGTTTGCTTAGTTCTCCATGATGTTTCTGCTTGATTGCTTCTCGTAATTGCTCTATAAGGTTACAGTAAATAATAGCTTCTAGTCACAGTAGTATTGCGCTCTTATACCATATGTCTATAAGCAATATTTCTTGTCAATCTCAGAATATGGTAGCCATAATCTTTTTGTTGAACTAAGTCAACTTTGCTTTTCTTGGCGGTGCTTCACCAGAACGACGACACTCCATCGACATCGTTTCCGTTTCTCTGAAAGGCCCATTTATTTCCTCTTTAACCGTCGGTCGTACAGAACTTCTTCTTCCACTAATATGATGTTGTTTGGAGTGAGTGCCTCAACGGGTCGACCGGAGCGAAGTTCGTCGTCGATGGACTCTCGTCCTAAACGAAATTGCTTACACCAATCTTTGACGGTGGAAAATGATGGAGAATACACTTATCCAAGTTTTGTTTATTATCGACCGGGCTAACACCTCCCATTGAAAGGAATTTAATTACCGAACGATATTTCAATTTAAACATTTAAAAGATTTTGCAACTTCCTGTTGTTCTAAGAGCCGAGGAATCAAAATTACTGAGGGTTGAACTCTAAGAATTACAAAAGAATTATCAGGATAAATGACAATTACAATGAAGTATAATTTGTTTTTTTAGACATCTACAAATATGCCAGGCCAGAAACTTTTGGACCTCACTGCTATGTTCTAAGTTTTATCCCAAGTATACGTAATTTTCTTACTTTATCATCGGAAGTAATTCATTCACGATTTCTATCTCAGTTATAGGTAAAGTTGGACTAAGTACGTAATAATTTTCGATATCCACAAACATATTTGAGTACCTGGCGCGGCAAATTATCATATTCTCTCAAGCTAACGTGATGTTGGCAAAACACATGGATGTCTTCGAGATAAAGGAATTATACTAGTATATTTGTTTGTAACTCTTTCATAAAAATATATTATTTGGGTAGAAACGTCATGTCAAGAACTCTCTTCTCTTTTACGACATTGTAATTCATTCTTTCCTTTGCATGTTACATAAACAAGTTTATATGTGTTTTGTGAAAGGTAATTACCAAATGCCGAGACATTTCTGATATTTTCTTTGCGAGAATTGTTTTTTTTTTTCACGAAGAAATCTTTTTGTATCCACGTGTACTCATATCTAATAGTTATTTGTCCAATAACATATCGGATAAATGACGAAAGAATGGTTATTTGTTTTTAAAATAACTAATAAATTATTTGTTTGTCTTTGTTTTTATAATAATGCTAATATTTGACTGTTGCAGTGTTTGCAATTTTGAATTGTCATGCTCACAGACATGTGATTATATTATATACTTTAATCAAACTATTGAATGATAACAGATGCAGCGAGTTCACCATTAATGTACCATTAACCATACCATACCATTAGCCTATGTCTTTGTCTTTTTTCATTGTTGATATAGGCTTCTTCTAAATGCCGCCATCGGATAATATGATCTCACGATTTTCTCGTTCGGTTTCGTCTACCTAACTAATATAGTTCTTCAATTTAAGGATTTATCTTTGTTCACAGGTAGAACTGCATCAGTTGGAAAATATCTAAAATCCAAATTTTGCATAATGAGCGAATATCTGACGCGCTTAGAAACGATTACATCCATACGGGAGTGTTTTAATCACTCCAGTAGGTAGAAGACAGCACTGATGCGGCTTGTGAACCATGAGTGCTTGGTGCTGGGTCGCGATCATGATGTCCACGATCAGCACGAGTGTGCTGTCTCCAGCTCCGCAGAAAACGGAGGCGAAGGAGCCTTACGGTGAGTAGAATATATAAAAAAATCTTTTCTTGAATGTCATTCTACCCTCAACACCAAACTCAAATAACAACGAATATTTACACAATATAGAAGTATTTTACTCATGGGTGTAGATAGAAGACAGAGCTGATAGGGATTGTGAATCACGAGTTCAAGATTTGGATTGCAATTGTGATGTCCATAATCAGCAAAATCGTATTGTTATCAACGACGCAGAAGACTGTGGTGAAGGTACCACACTTTCATTTCATAAACGTATCTACAAAAATATATGTACTCACATAACACACTATTCTGCTGCTTGATTTTTATCCTTTAGATTTTGTCGCATTCAAAACAATAATTCATAGTTTCGAATTTATGAGTGGTTTTGGTATTTACAGGTGCTCAATTTAAATCCAGTTTGTTATTTGAATAATCATGTCGCGTCGACATGATTTAAATCCGTTCGACTGTTCTGTTGTAAAGTACATATTTTAATCTTTAGTGGACATGCATTAACTTATTGTGGTGCAATAAGGAGCAATGTACTTTAATATACCCAAATATACCACAAAAAAATAAAATATACCCAACGTTTTAACAACAAAATGAATGAATGACACTTAGTCCGGGACAATGGAGGATTGTCTTAGAAAACACTCGTGAGGCTTTTATAGATGAAAGTATTTTTTATAGATATAAGACGGCAGACCAGCATACAATCAATTCACCTGGTGGTAAGTGGATACTGTTGCCCATAGACATCTGCAACACATGCCAACATCAGTCCAGAATGACAAATATTGACACGCCCCCTACCTTTGATGATATAGGAATGAATTTGGAAAAAGGGTTAGGAAAATGGGGAGACATCGGATAGGATGACATGGGAATGGACTCTAGCATATTATTATCTCACTCACTACCGAAACACGTATCGTACATTGGGAAAATAGGATAAAGTAGGAAATTCAGTAATATTTCAAGGCAGTCTCTTGTGAGATGAGCGATATATAATGAATATAAGGTAGCAAGATAATTAATATACATATTAGGTAGTAGGATAAGTTCTTTTTATAGTGAAAAAAAAAAATGCGTTACATAAATATTTATTGAACGGAATACTGTCCATTTAATTCGACGATTTTTGGGGATTTTGAGTGAAAAACTTATTTAAATGGTGTATACAGGCTTCTCTTGAATCTACATTGTACAATGTTAAGAAGCAATTAACAACACAGTTCAACAATTGGTCTCAGAAACTAATAGACCAAGACTTATCAAGCTAAATGTAGGATCAAACCAACACGAGCCTAAATGGATATCTAATGGAAACTAATGACAGTCTAAATACTATGGTTATCTATAAATGTTCAATGAAACTATTAATGCTCTGTTCAAAAATACCATGATTTTCTTCCTCATATATGGCAATGGTGCAATTAGCACATTCTGCTAGTGTTAAGTTTTCTTTGTAATTAACCAATTTTAAAGTTCAAAACGTTAGGAGTAGCTCAATAAAGCGATAGTAGGTTTATTGAGGACAGGAGAGGACTTGTTGGAAGCACACGAAGAACGCAGTCTGACGCTTTTATTTGATTATCACAAACACCACGAACGCACTTTGAAGTTTAATAAGCTATCACTATTAAACCACAAAACATCTAATACACAATTTTTACAAAAATGTAAAGTCGTAATTTAATGTTATTTATTTATACACAATGTTATGTTATGTTACAATGATTTTTTTTATGGACGAAGGCGGCAGACGAGCATACAGTCCACCTGGTGGTAAGTCGTCCATGTCGCCCATAGACATCCGCGATACATGCCAACATTAGTCCAAAATGACAAACATTGTCACGCCCCCGGATGCGCTGCCTACCTTTGGAGATATAGGAATAGATTTAGAGGAAACCTTTCTTTAGAGAATTTAGAGCAACATTCTCATTGTTTAAGAAATTCGTCATTAAAGTAAAAACATTCGTCAATTAACCATTCCGGAAAAATCTTATAGAATTTATTAGATGGTAAGTCTACAAATCTGTTTTAGAAGGCTGTTGTATATTAATAATAAGATTGATAATAATAACACACAGTGACAATTTCGTCTGAGCAATTTGTACGAGTATGTTGGCATGTCCAAAGCACTAGACGTGCTAGCCGTCTACCACTATTATCATTTCTTTTAAAAACGTGTTTCTATATAATTTACCTGCTATATTTCTATATAATTTCTATATTTGAATAAATTTGTTACTTATTCAAATAACTCAATTAGAATTATTTCATTCACACATTTTGTTTTATTCCACCGCATTTAGCAAAAAAAATCTATATCAGTTTAAAAAACGATCTGATCAAGTTTGTTATCCCTTAGTCGCCTTTTACGACACAAACGGGAAGGGATGGGGTGGTGTTATTCTTTGGTTGGTCGACAACACACGGCACGGACCAATACCAATGTCCTTATTACAATGTCCTTTTTCCAATGTCATGATACCAATGGCACGACATTGGAATAAGATGAAATTGGAATGACCAGCGCACTTACCAGTCTTCGAGCACGTTAATGAGGACGTAGGCGCAGCGCTATGCGTGGTAGCGCACAGGAACGCGACTGCACGAGTGCGCGCTACTTTTCTAGCCGGTGGACACTTTAATATACGCAAAAAAGCGCGCACATCTCGCGTAAAAAGTAGCTCAACCTGATTTGCCTAGTGTGCGCGGCGACTAGGAGCCTGCACGAGCATGCTCTGCCATGCGCTTCGCCTTGTCTACGCTGGTCTGGTTTTTATAACACGATCCATAACCATATTTATGACATTAAAATTATAGACTATGTTATCAATAGTTCACAATGAATTTCAAGTAATTTTACGATTATTTAGTAATTCAGAATTCATTTTAGAGGGCAACAAAATAATATTCAGAAAAAACCGAATAAAAGGTGGGCTTGTTGTTTTTTTTTATAGATAATTCTACTTTATGGTATTCCTAGGCTAATAATATTCCAACAGGAGATTTGAAGATATAAATCTGGCGCCTCACAGGTCTAGATTTTTGGAACGAAGTTCCTTTACGCGGCTTGCGGTAGGTGTGATTCGAGAGAAAATGTAACGTCACGTAAGATTTTTACCCCCTCCATACGCCTTTCTCTTTCTCTCTGTGTGCGTCCGAGTATCGAGAGCGAGACTCAAACAGAATAACAGACGTGCAGACTAGTGAGTGGCCGGTTGTATAACCTAAATTTATGATTTTATTCCTTATTTTAATTAATTTGCATTGAAAATATGATACAAAATAAAAAAAATACATGAACTATACAGATTTTATTTCGAATTACATTCGGAGTTTAAAAAAAAATCCTGAGGATCCGCACACCCTGCCCGCACATTTAATTTTTATAATTGGCCAGTTTCCATTTTGTATGTTTTTGACAAATCTAAAGCATCGGACTCATTGTTCATAACAACATACTAGTACAGTATAGCACGCTATATGGTAGTCGTACAACATTCCAAGTAAAGATGTTGAGGAGCATTCCTCGTGTTCTCTAGTTCGTGTTCTCTATACAAGCCACTGCTATTTTGAACTTTCAACAAGTTTGTAAGTAAATGCCAAGTCTGCGTCTTCATCTTTGACGCAAAATTTTCTTACTGATGCATTTTCATCTTTTGCTTACTTTTATAATAACCTCTTACTTAATAACTAGCCTTACTTAATAACTTACTTATGCATTTCATCTTATTTTTTATCAGGGTTCGCTGATATATATCAGGGGATATATATCATCATATATATGACAATATATATCAGTTCATATTTATATTGATATTTATTGTCAAAATGCACGTTTTAAATCGTTTTAATATAACTAAGTCTTATTAATCAAACTCTAAGTTTCATTTAACAATTTTGACACATTAAAACCACTATGAAATTCGCGTCTTTTTTATATACATGATATATATCAAATATCGGATATATAAATATTATAATAATATAAATACCTATCGTATTTTGAAGAACCCTGTTTTTTTATATTGTTCGAGAATTTAGTAGGCGGCCTATCATAACACCGGAGAAGGGTATTTTCAATCAGGACTTTCCTGTACCTACCTAGTTTTATACACCTTTGTATGGTTGACGAGAAATCACGCCGTCAAGTATTTTGCTTGACCTTTTCATGGACGTGGGTGTTCAAATCCAAGCTTATATTATTGTACTTATAAACGATAACGTCTGTTTGTTCGGGTTAATCTCCGGAACTACTGTATAGTCACGGTTTTCAGTGTTGTTTGAAGAACTTATTTATTGGGCTAGGTTTTAGTGGACAGGGTTTAGTCACAATAAAAAGATAACAGTGGATTATCTTAATACTAAAATCTTCACTACACTATTTTCACTCAACAATTATCTTCACTTTAAAAATGTTACTGTTCGGCTGAATCAAATAACATTTGTATATACCTAATGCAGAAAAAAAAGTTCAATGACAATAAAATGTCATTGGGACTTTTTGGCTCAAGGTCTACACTCGAGAAGTTTAGGCGAGTTTTTGTTTAATTATTATAAAAATTGTATATCGTGGGTTTTGGGGTTTGGTTCGATTATTATAGGAAAAGCAATGACAGCGACATGAATCTTTAACATGTAGTAAAATTCATTTTACGACACGGTTGTCATTTAAGAATATTTTTTTCTATTATTTTGTGTTATTTTATGACTTAAGAATGAAACGGTATTTATATGAAATTAAATAAATACAGAACTGTCAGAGCTGTTCCTATGATAACTGGGCTATAATAGTGATAGTTTATTAAATTTCATAGCGCTTAATATTTGTGAGTACTATTCGTGATAATCAAATAAAAGCATAAGACTGTGTTTTACGTGTGCTTCCAAGGAGTGCAACTCTTCTGTCCTCAGTAGATCCTCACTTTACTGAGCGCCCACTAACTTACTTCAACGGAACTGGACTTTGATATGGTGAGATGTTATTACGAAGAAAACTTGTCACTGGCACAATACGCTAAATAAGCTATAGCCATATATAAAAAAAAATGGTCCAATACAATAGCCAATACAATCTTTAAATTTTAGTGTACAATGTGACGTTTAGCAAAATAAACATAAATATGGCTCGTGTTCGTACTTATTAATCAAAATGGGATGATAAATTACAAGGTGGAAGAAATTTAAAAGAAAATTAATTTTATTCGCTCCACGGCTATATCGTCATTCTGTCACTATATTATATATCGGTTACATTTTTAAAATATTATAAGTATGAACAACCAGCGCATCTCAATACTGGATATTACTTCTTCATACTAAATAGTTTCTGCTAATGTTTCACTGCTTCTTGCATTCTGAACATTGTAATTCTTGTGATCTACTCGTAATTTTAATCCTGCCAGTTTTGGAAATACACATGTGTATAAAATAACTTATTCTCGCGATGAATTATTATATTGCAGGTTTTGCCATCTTTGTTGCACTCGCGAAATGGAACACAACACAGCAATATTTTTGGCGGCATTCCTAACGGTTGAGTTGTTCGCCAGCCAAGCGAATATTTTCAATATCATGCACTTTATGTTCATATGCTACACCATGTTGTCGTAACGTTCGTTTTGTAACTACACAGCTTAATACATGTAGCAAACATGTAGATAATGAGATATACGCTTTATTCCAATACAACAACACACAGTAAAAAGAACAGACGTCTATTCTCATCTACTCTCTAATAATGAACTTCTATTCTCGACATTGTATTTTTATCTTCAACTGCTGTGCATCCTACTATGGTAACGAGGTACGACAAACTCTAGATTTCCTTTGGAATATAAATCCATGCAGTAGCAAAACTCTTCAGAACATTTCCCATTATACGGGCGGTACTAGTGAAACTAGATAATAAAGCATGGATGTAGATTTCGAACAAGAAGAGTAAACAGTCTCTAACACGGCCAACAAGGCAATTAGTCCAGAACCTGCACTGCAGTCTGACTTCATTACCCATATGTTCGAATTGTATCTACTATCTCTTTGCGTGAACATTATATTACATCTACTAATACGCAATCAATCTTATGTATTTAGGATCAAGGACGTTTTATTATACAATTATTATAAATATGATACAGATACATTTGACAACCAATTTTTATTATAGGTACTCGTAATTATCTTTACAAGCAGAGTCAGAAGATACGGCAGAATGTATCTTTATATCTCTTAAAATTCATACAAACATGTGAATACAACGTATATGCTTATGATTTATATATATTATGTAGATATATGTTCACGATATACCTAATTATGAAAACAGTATTTTCTTTATAGATCGCCAGTATTGGTACGCCCAGGCACAAGAAACGCTACAAAAACGATTACAGTACGCTTCGGACAAGAAACCAGTAGCCAAGTGAGTACATAACAGATATTACAAAGGTATAGGTAATCTTATAAAGATACTGACAATAGTAAGTATATTCTGGATTATTACTCTTAACACTATTAATGGTTTATACTAGTGTTAATTGCCTGGAAGCCAATGAAAATCACGCAGGATTTTTGTTTATCTGGTTGTCCTTAAAACAAAATTACTGGTAATAAGTTGGTATTCGTTGAATCGTATTCTTATCTTTTGCATGTAACTCAAGATATGTTCTATGATACTGATAGTGTCACAAAGCACGCGAGATGTACTTTGCTGAGTTTTGTTGTTTGTTGAGTTACATGCGACATGTTGAGTTATGTGTTGTGCGGGTCCAAGAAACAGATATGATTGTCTAGGAAACACATTCTACGATCTACATAGATTTTGTTAATGTACTACGACTTGGTGTTTGTCATGCAGATTTTACATGAATTAAGTAATTAATACTAATAATTTGATTTAATGCTTAATTTGTATCACATTTTATGGTTGGTATATTTGTTAAGTCTATTATATTAATACCTTGGAATACATTTTATGCATTTTTTTATTGTAATTCCGTTATTTTTTTTTTAAATTAATTATTATTTAGGTACTTTTGCATAAGTTAATAGGAAGGTAAAAAAGTTTATTATTAAAAGAATGTACATCATAAACTTACACAAAGAATATGGTTAAGGCCTATTTCGTCGGATAGTTTACATTAGCGGATATGACATTACAATATACTCGTGATTTAACTATTTTCCAAAGTAGGTACGTCATTTGGCAGTAGACGCATATTCATAATGTAGGTGATTGAATATACATATAGATACAGTAGGTATATTCAAGGGAATGTGTAATTTATTATTGTGATAAAAAACCGGTTAAAACCAAACATAATTTATATTGATTAATAGCAGTGTTGCTTTCAAAGCAATCAATTATCATCAATACAAAATTAAATTACGCTCTAATGGTTTCCCGTGATGGTTTATTTAAAAGACCGTGAAATTAAAACATTAGCGGACCATAACAATGGCGTTCAAAATTTCATGCGAATAACACAATCTCTTTGTTATATCTAATTTATAAAGCACTCAACTTGCAGCGTCACGTTAAATATTTACTAAGTCCGGGGAGATAATGAGTAGCAAACAAGCCGGGTAGCTAGACACCCCTAGAAAATGGCCTTGTATTAAATTAACCACAAATGAATTAGGGAAAGGAATTTGTTGAAATCTAACACGTTTCAAGGTGCCATTGAAACGTGCATTTTTTGAAACATGATTCCATATTTTTTGAAAATATATTTATCAAATTTCATCAAATGAATTAATAACATTTGACAATTCCAGGTTTTTAGGTCTAAACGAAATACCAAATTGAATTATAAATTAATCATTATATTTTATTAACAGTTTTTCTCCTTTATTAACATTCAGAGTAATTCCCAAGCTATCACCGAGTAAGGTAGGCAATTTAATTTTTCTTTTGTGCGCGTTCGGTATCGTATTTACGCTATTACACCCACCCAAATTGAATCAAAATTCAGTTGGTAATACTTGAGTTATAAGGGTATAAAGGATAATTGTATTTTACTACATTTATAGATTTATATCCATTCAATAAACGTTTATTTTCATTCTCCCAAATTTACAAATGTAAGTAGGTAGATATTATCGTCCATAGACATATAATAAAATCTTATCAGAGCCGTGTCTGTACATGAAATTTTTTTTTGAAAAAGTTCATTGCATTTCTACAAATGATACAGAACATAAAAAAAATATTTTTCGAATTTTTGTCTGTCTGTCTGTACGCGCATCACGCAAAATCTACTCGACGAATTTTAATGACAGTTGGTATAGTTATAGCTTATGCGCCGAGTTAACATTTAAGGTACTTTTTATCCAGATCACATCTTCACAACTTCGCCTGAACGAAGTCGGTGTACAATGCAAGCTAACATCAGTAAAAAATGACGAATATTGGCATGTATTCTGCGTAGATATATCCAAGAGCAATAGTATCTCCTTAACATTAGGATAACTCTATGCTTGTCTGCCACCGTCTTTCTATAAAAAATAGGAAGTGAGATTCATTATAACTTTTATGATTTTTGCGTTTTTCACACATATTTATTTATTTATTTTTATGGAAAAAAGGAGGCAAACGAGCATACAGTCCACCTGATGGTAAGTGGATACTGTCGTCGATCGAAATCTGCGATACATATCAACATTAGTCCAGAATTACAAACGTCGATTAAATGAATCTTATGGTATGTTTATCTTTTTTTATTTTATTTGATGTTTCAAATGGGTTTTAAAAAGATTGATACAAATTGTCCTCAATATGGAATCCGGTGATTACATTTATTCAAGTCTTTTGTTGATTGTTTACTACTTTAGATGTTCTAAATGTTGTATGCCACAACTTTCCGGATGTATATGCCGCAAGATCAAATGAGGGTAGTTGAAATACTTCTCGCAGCTCTCGATAACGGAAGACCTTTCTAGTCAGCTCGAGAGAACAATTGGTGAACCACGGAATACATGAATCCCAGTTCTGTGGGTGTAACCCAGCAGAGTAAAATAAAAGAGTAAAACGAAGTAAACAAGTAAGTAAGTAAAACAAGAGTAAAACGTCGAGTAAAATTAAAAAGGTAAACATACCAAAGATAACATATAAAAGCTAAAAAGTAAAAAAAATAAAGGTTTAAGACCCGTTTTATAGATAAATAAATGAGATTTATTGTTTTGTTTTACGTGATCATTGCATAGGAACATCATTCTTGTCGTTGGCGACGGCATGAGCCTGACGACCGCCACTGCAGCGAGAATTCTGCGAGGACAGAGGCAGGGCCAATCTGGAGAAGACACAGACCTCGTCTGGGACACATTCCCAGCTGTTGCTCTCGCTAAGGTTTGTATACATTTAATTAAATAAATATTCGTACTTTTATATTTTCCAAACAATTTACCTCTAACGTGATTAAAGTTCGATACTCTAATTTAAAAGTAAATTGAGAAATAGTGTAAATTTAATCTATTACAATTAAATTTATTATTATTAATTGAATCTTCCGGGCTACTTGGCCGAGGTCTTCTGGAATGTCTTCTCTTTTTTCAAAACGTTTTTAAACTTTTGAACTTTTGAAGATGTCAACCGAACTTCACATCTTCTTCACATCATCACATCACATCTTGACATCTTCAGGGGCGAATTCGCCACTGAAGATGTCAACCGCAGTTGTTGACGAAACGTTTGGAAAAAAGAGAAGAGATTCCAGAAGACCTCGGTCAAGTAGCCCGGAAGATTCAATTAACATGGACACCGGCCGAGAAAGCTTACACCACTATAAATTTATTATTGTTATTGCTGTTGGCGATACACGGATGTTTAATAACGTAGAAATTATGTATAAAGTTATTTTTACATAATACTGTGAGAACTTAACTAAATTTACGACTGTTATTATGTCAGTGTTATACCTCCACGGGTATGTTTGTTTTAAAAGAGAGGACACTAGATGCGAGCGCGTTCTATGCCCCCTAAGCGGATTATTACCTCGAGAAGTTAAACTAGCTAACATAAATTAGACAGACATTAGACAGAAATAAACGCTTACAAGAGCGCAAAAATATGAGAATAAACGTGAATCATGTTGAGATATAGTGGGGCAAGTGACACTTGTAAAAAGAAAAAGGTAATTTATAAAAGAAATTCAGTCGGTAACAATGATTTTAATCAGAAAAACGAACTTAATCCTTTAAATTACCTGTTCTAAAACTAGTATGAAACTGAAACATAAATTAGTGTAGAAAGAAAATCGGAGACAGTCATTTTATTGTCCATTGCTGGTCATGGACCTTTTCATGCACATTGTCTTGTGCATGAGGGATGTGTGGCCTCAAAACGCCACAATGGCCAAGCGTGTTGGTGAGTTCACTCTTTTAGAGGTGGTGTTAATTCCTCAAGGTTTGTAGTAGCGCCTTTGTTATCGGGCCGCCGGGTACTTTGGGATTAAACCGTTATCAGTTTAATCCCAACGTCCCCGGCGGTCCGTCCCGGTGATGGTGTCCAATGTCTTAGAGAATGCCATAAACTTGTATATGATATATATATATATATATATATATATATATATATATATAATACTCGTATCTTTTTATTCCAAATTACTCTAAGGCGTTGTGGACACCTTCACTGGGGACGGGTCGCCGGGGACGTTGGGATTAAACCGTTATCTGTTTAATCCCAACGTCCCGGTCTTAGTCGCCTTTTACGATACCCACGGGAAAAGATGGGGAATTGCTATTCTAAAGCAGGTTGACACCTCAAAGCCTAGAAAGAAAGAAAGAAAAAAAACTAGTTAAATATATATGATATCTAGATCTTGCAATATTATTAACCAATAATAATCATTTTAAACTTTTAAATGTGTCTTTGAAATCAGTTTCCCGTTTTTTTTATAACAGTGTTTTTATCTTCTATAATTCAGGTTCTCTTCAATTATTCTTTAGTTTAATTAAATACTTTATTAATAGGGCTGCCACATTCGAAATACCCTAAATCCGGACATTAAAAAAATGGGACGAATACAAAACATGAAATTTAGTAGTAATTTTTTAATTTAAAGTTTTAGTTACTTTAAGTTATATCAGCTACAACATATTAATATTCTCGATAAGATAATATTAAATTACGAATAATAATTACCTAACACAAAATAAATAATATGCTGTCTTTGATGCACACAACGCCACTATAAATTATACCTTTGTAAATATTTCTCACAACAATAATCTGTAAAATAATTTTAATTTAGAATGATTCCCATGGGAACTCTTTAATGAATCTGGATAAAAAATACCCAAAATACTATATTACTAAATAAATAATAACCCAAAATAAATAATACTCGGTATATAAGCTATAAACTATGTCACGTTTCATGATAAAAAAAAAATGTTGTTCTGGGCTCTATATGAATCGTACTTAATTTTGCGCTCATCCTTTTAAAAAAATACGTACACGTACACGGCTATGTTACGATTTTATGTATTGATTAATGTTTACTTTAGTAAAACCAGTTTGATAACTATACTCTCATTTTTCTGAGATTTTTGAATGCTCCACGTCATAGCCGTCTCGCCCGGAGATTTGCGATGTTAATTGGTAGCCCGGAAAAGCATCCTTCAAATCGGGAGTCTCCAAGTCAAACCCGAAGGGGTGGCAGCAGGGCCGTCTTAAGTCTATTCTGCGCCGGGGTGCGGGAGTGTATCCTAAGACAGTCAAACATCCTATTGTGTATCCTATGACAGTCAAATATCCTATTGTGTATCCTATGACAGTCAAATATCCTATTGTGTATCCTATGACAGTCAAATATCCTATTGTGTAATTGTTTACTATAGCGTTATATTTTTTCATTACCTTTAAAAGGTGAGCGCCCGGGGTGCACCGCACCCCTTGCACCCCCTGGTAAAGACGGCCCTGGGTGGCAGCCCTATTTATTAAGCGATCCGTGTATATGCAAACCTATAGGTAGAACCATTAGAAAATGAACAACAAGTATTGAGACGTTTTTGGTACAAAATTCGTCTTACAATTCAAACAATGTTGCCATGTAAATAAAGAATGTGGATTATACCGTTGTGTAACATTTTGTTTACCAGACCCTAAATATCTTACTTTAGTACTCCTTTGCCTACCTTCGCCCGCTCTTAGTTCTTACATTATCAAATTACGTAGGCACGTAATGTGTACTACTTACTTAGTTCCATTGTAAATGGAGGTGAAGCTACCGTATTTCCTTGACTTTGGCACCAAGGAGCGGCCCCATTAGACCGATTAGATTCCTTGACAATATTAACCTACTTTTCCATTTCACTACTGTATGCAGCCTATGTTTATTATATGACTAATGTTATGTATGTTATATCATGCATATTATGTTAAGCAAATAAATCATTATATTAAAATAACATCAATTCAATTGTCGATGATGAAAACACTGTTTGTTACTACGAGTAAAACTGTACGTGTTGCTTGACACGGTGGAATTCCTCTGGTCTGTCCGTGTATAGCAGGAATAAGTTTATAATTGGAGATAATCATATTTATTATTATTTTTTTTATTTAATATACTTCATTGCACATTATCGTGTACGATAAGGCGAGCATAATGTCGTAAGGTATTCTACCCCTACTAACCAACCTTTGGGTTGATCATAGAAGTTCCATTGGGAGGTGCAAGAAAGACTCAAATGAGATGATGGTACGATAAATTAAATATAAAATGCACAAATAAACTGGATTATTATACAGGACGTCCCATTTCGATGCAACATGAACGGAAAGTACTTTAAATACTGAAGATAGGAATTTTCACTTGGTGGAGACTTCATTTTATTTTTAAAAATAAGTAGAACTGCATTCAATGATTTTTTTTAAAATCTCTTGTCTGAATTTTCAGTATATTGCCTATACCTTCAGACTTTAATTTTGCCACCTCAAATTACTTTAATAAAATTCGATCTTTTGATATAACACATACTTCAATTATTATTTTCCCACACTGTTTCCACCATACTATTGTTTGTTATTTCCTCCACATTCAATGTCCGATATTTTAGGAAGACATCTAAACCATTTAGATCCTCTCGTAACGATTATGAACCTAGTCCTTTCTCCCGTCAGTCTCCGAACGCATTCTTTTCTCTGGTCCTCGATTCCCATCCGAGCTACTCACCAGGATGTTATTTACATCCTCCAACACTTCAAAATTATTTACTTGTTGCTCACACACTGCCTCTGTATCGCCAAGGTCATTTTCCCAACTGCTACCCCCCTCTCCTCCACTTCAAACTAAATCTTCTACACTCGTATTAATATCATTCATTATTATATAATTTTATACACAAAACTATCACTTTTATGTACTGCAGATATTTCCAAAAAATATCATTAAGAATTACTGACTGAGCGCTGAAAATAGGCACGTAAGTTCCCGCCGACCAATAGTTAATATGTACAATAGAAATAATATACAAGAGAAATTATAGAGAAAATAGAAAGTAACTTATAGTCACATTAAACTATAACTGCGAGAGTTTATTTATGTATTTAATCGGGTCTTAACGCGCATATTTGTATTATTTATTGAGACTCGTTTAAACAGATAAATATGTGTAAAAAACGCGAAAATCTCAAATTAATAATAATGCGAGAGTTTAGTGCGACATTACTCGATAAGTGACTCTACTATCGTTCCACTTGCGATGCCATCGCTTGAATGCACATTATGCAATTCAAATGTGCTTAACGTCTCGCCCATACGGGCTATGAGCATTTGAGCTATAATATCTCGTAGCGAACAAACAGTATTTTAAACTAATTTGCACTAAGTTATAATCGGCTCGGGTCTTAAATATTCATAAGGCAATTTTAAACTGCCTTGAACATCTGTAGGAGTCACAATTACCTATGGAAATTTATCTGTTATATATATCTATACCTATATAGATAGGTTTCCTTAAGTAATTGTGACTCATACTCGTGCTCCTTGGATATTTCATCATTAATAACCGTCGTAATAATTAATAATTCTTGTTAGTTAGCAACCAATTTATATATTACTTAGTTACGGAATAGAGTTACCGAGATAGTTTTCGCTTCCTTGAGCAATTTTGATTTACGCCAATCAGTATATATAATTGAGGATGAATTACAGTAAAGAAACTAGAAAATAAAATCATAACAAACCTGAATTTGATGTAAGGATTAATATTCATAAAGTCAGTATAAAAGTATTCAATTTAGAGATTGTTTGTATTGTAGAATAATTCTGTGGATAATATAAAAAAACATTCGTTCTTAACAGCTTCAACATCAAAATGTGCTAATCAAAGGTTGGCATAATACTTGTAGCTCTTTATCTCTCTGAGGAACATTTCATCCATCAAATGAATCGCCTGCATCTCTGCCACTTGATAATTTGTAGCCTTTGAAAATATTACAATGTATGTTTATTGGTAAATACTAATAAAAATAATTTGATAGTACAGGTTTAAGTTTCGGGTTCATAGTACGATTATTGTCAAACTTCGAGAAAACAATTAATCTATATACTTAGACTTATTTATCTGTTTATTTACTATGCTTATCTTAATTTATTCGATCTTTTTATCGAATACATGAGAAAATAACATTATAATACTTATGTACTTCTAAATCTTTATACTAATTAAAGTAATATTTGTAATATATAATAATAATAAAACTTTATTTCGTTGACATAATCATACAATTTTATACACATGGTAGGGGTTCCCATTTGAGAATAAGAAATACCTGTGTCAGGAGGCCCCAACTTCCATAACAAGTTACATCGTTATATATGATTAATTAATGTTACATGACCATAAAGATAAAAATACAAAATTTAAGTACAAGGTGCTGCCGAGGTGTGATGTGTGTGCATGCGTGTTTGTGTGTGTGTATGGAGGTGTGTATGCATGTGTAAGTGCATAACCATAAGTACCTACTTGCATATATTGCATAGGCTATACAGAGTGTCCCAGAAAGAATGGATAAGCCTGAAACACCTTATAGTAGAGCTATTGGGCGCTCAAAATAAAATACAAAAAAAATCTATCCCAAGTAGTATCTAAGATATGTCATTTAGAAAAAAAAATCATTTTTTTTTCACATTATTTTACGTATCTCTACACCACGGCTACAATTAAATGAAATCCGACGGTTTTTTGGTGTTATAATATTCTTCATGGACTATACCAATAGATATGCAGTAAATAGTATGAATAGCTATTACACTTTTTTTAAAAAAAAAAACTGAACTTCAATTTTCAGCATGAAATGCGGTAAATATTTTTTTTTGTAAAAGTTCAAAGGTCTTGGGTGTAAAAAAAATGTATGAGGACCTAAGTGGCCAACTATTTTAAAAAAATGCGTGTTTAATACAGATTTCAAAATGGTATCATACATCCTTTTACCTAATGTAAATACGAGGTTATTGCTATTAATGTGCAGAAGGAGTAACGTATTTTTAGTGCAGGTAAACTGTACCTGACCATAAGGGTTTAATAAAAAATAATGTTAAACATTAATAAAACTTTATTTGACGTGTACATTTACAGTAAATGCTCAAACTGTCTGCCACCGACTCTGATACACGCCCGACATCTCCGAATAAAAGCTCTTTTAAGCAGTCGCGCATAACGCCGGTGAGTAATTTTTGAAGCGGCTTCTCGGACACGGCTGCGTAACTCTTCTAAATTTCTAATCGGCTTGGAGTAAACCTCTTCTTTTAGGCAGCCCCAGTAAACAAAATCCAGCGGATTTAAGTCCGGGGAACGTGGAGGCCACAAAATGGGCCCCAGACGGCCAATCCATCTATCTGGGTATGTGGAATTCAAATACGCACGAACGTTTACTGCATAGTGCGCAGGACATCCATGATTTTGGATCATTTTGGATTCTCTCACCTCCTCGGGCACCTCTTCCATTAAATTTGGCAGATCATTTCGAAGAATGTCCAAATAGCTTTGGCCAGATAAGTTCCCGGACAGTTCAAATGGGCCAATTATCTTTCCGTTCAATATGCCGGTCCAATAATTTATTTTGAACTGGTACTGGGATCTGTCTTCTCTCATTAGATGCGGATTCGATAGTTGCCAGCTGTGGAGATTGTGCATGTTGAAGTATCCATTTCTCTTCAGTGTTGATTCATCGCTCCACAGAATATTATTAAAAAATTGCGGATCTTGTTCTATTTTCGCAAGCATCTGACGGCAAAAACGCAATCTTGCGTGGTAATCTCTCGGTTGCAGAGTTTGCAAGCGTCTAATATGGTAGGGGTGGAACTTATTTTTTTTCAATGCACGGTGCACGATCGATTTTGCGATTCCAGTGCGTCGTGCTATTGCTCTTGTAGAGGTAGACGGATCTCGTTCAATTTCCTCAAGCACCGTCTCTTCAATGTCAACATTAGCGACTTTTCCAGTGCTAGTACCACCAACACCGCTGCCAGGTATTCTTCCTTCCGAGTAACAACCGTGGACTCTGATGAATACGCGGTAATCCGAGTGACGTGCGTTAGCGAAATGGAAACGAAATAAACACATGCGATGTCGAACAAGTCGAGTGACGCACTAAAAGCTTACCTTACCAGTTATTTATTAACGGCGCTGTTTATTACATTTTACTCTTTCTCGCTCGCTCACACTCAACTAACTCAAACTCTCATTGTCTCACATGAAGAGGGGTAGTGCAGAGCACGCTCAGGTAGCAAATATCAAGGGTACACGACCTTCACGAAACTATTTTAAACATTATCAAAAAATAATTTCATTTGGTTGAACTTGAACTCGCTGTGAAAGTAGGTTAAATAAAGTATTTTCAATGTGTAACGTTGTTTTTTATGAAGCCCTTAGGATCAGGTATAGTTTAAGACAAGAAATGATCTAGTTTTTTAAATTTTGTAATTTAGTCGAATTTACTCCTTCTGCACATTAATAGCAATAACCTCGTATTTACATTAGGTAAAAGGATGTATGATACCATTTTGAAATCTGTATTAAACACGCATTTTTTTGAAATAGTTGGCCACTTAGGTCCTCATACATTTTTTTTACACCCAAGACGCTTGAACTTTTACAAAAAAAAATATTTACCGCATTTCATGCTGAAAATTGAAGTTCAGTTTTTTTTAAAAAAAAAGTGTAATAGCTATTTATACTATTTACTGCATATCTATTGGTATAGTCCATGAAGAACATTATAACACCAAAAAATCGTCGAATTTCATTTAATTGTAGCCGTGGTGTAGAGATACGTAAATTAATGTGAAAAAAAAATGATTTTTTTTTCTAAATGACATATCTTAGATACTACTTGGGATAGATTTTTTTTTGTATTTTATTTTGAGCGCCCAATAGCTCTACTATAAGGTGTTTCAGGCTTATCCATTCTTTCTGGGACACCCTGTATACATTGCTTGTAGCAAGGTACTCAGTTTGTTGACAGTATCATTCAGTTGAGTATGTTTATGCGCTGAGTGAATTAATTGAACCGGCAGGACTCTAAGATCACCAGTGGTGTCGACGAGCCGCCATTTAGCTATGTCATATTTTAATAAATTAATCCTAATTGCTATAGACGTACAACGTAGATGCGCAAACTGGAGAATCCTCAGCGTGCGCCACGGCTCTTCTCTGTGGGGTTAAAGCCCGCTACGAAACATTGGGGCTGGATGCAACTGGAAGATTCAACAACTGTGCCTCCGCTATCAATTCCAAAGTCTCTTCGCTCATAGACTGGGTGCATGAAGCTGGTAAGCAAAGGAAACAATCTATTAAAAAAGGCTTGTTTTTAAATGATCACCAAAAATACTAAATGAACACAAAATCACGATCTACAAAACAACTTATTGTTTTCATTAAACAATTATTATAATGTCACATTTAATCGTAGCATACCTACATATTACAAATTGTATTGAACGACTGTTTTGTATACTACTTAGGTACGGATTTTAAAAATTTGTCCCTAGCTCGGTGAGAGGAAAACATCGTAAAGAAACCCTCACATTCCAGAAATAAAAAATAATAATCTTCTCTACCAATCCCCACTGTGCCCGCGTAATGGATGACGGTCCGAAACCCCCCCAGTGATTTACCAAAGGAGGTCTGTGGGACATTAATGGCATATACATAAAACCTGCATAAAACAATTTAATATTTATATAAATAATTTCAAATTACTAAGAATGTATCCTCTTCTATTAATATAAAAAAAATATCATCATCAAGTCGACAGAGTCCCTCCCTCGTCGTGATGCCCCTGTTTCTCATTGTTAACAGAGAATCTACACCTAACCCTTCAAATTTGCTACCATCGATTTGCTGCTTATTCAGTATTGTTTGCTGCTTAGTTAATTACTTCCTCATTGAAAATATTTGACTGTTTTCATAAAGATTCATAAAGATCAAAATACCAAAGTACGGTCCTTCTAACAAAATTTACACAATAGAAAGGCACGGGACCGGTGAACGTAAAAGACATGAAAATAGTCCTCTCATACTAGCCACGGTTGATTATCGGTTGACAACTCGCACAAATACAAAGTACGCACACAGAACCAAAGTAATACTACACTGAACTATCATCCGCGTAAAAATCAACCTTACGCGCAACAATTCGAGGTTGTTACTAGCTTCTACGCTACAATAGTTACGTCCTTTTGTTAATAAGTAGCAAACAGCTCTGCCATTGGGCGCCGCGTGCTTGGATGTACTTACATGTGGAAAGTGATCCCACTATCCTTGGGATGATTATCTGGATGACTTCTACATCACTTTACCACACAACAAGGCATTTTAATCGAAAAACAGTATCGGTAAATCGTCCTTACTCACTTGCTGTCGCGTTTTAAGCTTGTTTTAAGCCCCGCCCACCTCGGAACAGTTTTTAAGCCCCGCCCACCGCGGAACACTTTTCGTTGCGCCATAATCGAGCGGTAGGAATGTTTCCATGCTTTTTACGTTCACCGCACGGGACTATAAAACTCAACCGCCGGACGGGTACCTTAAAGGGTCTAGGGGCTACTCGAGGGTCTAGAAGGTTCCAAGCCCTATTGACTGTTTTATGTGATTATGTATGCCAGCCACGATTAAATGCGACATTATGTGAGAAAATGGACCTTATTGCCAGTTCGAATTTCTCAGATATTAAAACTAGTGAACTCTTATAAAATAATACAACTTCAAGACATGCTGAAATTTTATTGGTTTTAGAGCCGTGACCCACTTAGCATTAAACATAAGTAGTACTAATACACACATAAGATCAAATTGAAATTGAAAATTGGCCATTAAAACTTTACCAAAATTAAGAAGTTTATGAGAAAAGTAGTGAGAACTCGTAGTAATGTGCATGTAGTACGTGTCGTTGGTGTCGTCCGGTGCGTGCAGTGCGACGGCGGAAGTGTAGCTCTCGTAAAAGTGGATTTCCGTGCGTCGCGTCTGTAGCGACAGACACGAGCACGGAATAACAAATTAAGCTGTTCTGTGGACATGAGCGTCATTGACGCCACGAAAACCTATGGGTCACGTTCCGCCAACCGCGACTGACGAGCGCGGCTGAGCCTGCTTAATACTGTCCCAAGTGTCGCGGGGTCAGTGACGCGCGCGTCTGTCGCTAAAGATGCTACCTACGAAAGTCCACCATTACCTCCGTGGTCAGTGCTATACCTCATTCAGTTTCTATTGACCTCCGGCAGTTCTCTGACCTGCGGTTGACCTGACGTGGGCAGCGTGCGGCGGTAGGTAGCCCGATGAGCTCCTACTACGTGTTCTAGTTCACCAAATTATCGAACCCTAATTTAGCATTGTTTGTACCTAGTCTAGCCATAAATATTGTTCAAAAGAAAACATTGATATATTTATTTTTACATTATCATTTTATTAGAAGTATTTGTGTTTTCTGAGGTTTTCGCAATTACTATACATAGCAATTAAACAACTTTAACGGTTTAAAGCGCGTATATTTGACATTATTTATATCCCGTTATCCCGTTATTTATATCCCGGGATATAAATAATGTCAAATATACGCGATTTAAACCGTTAAAGTTGTTTAATTGCTAAGAATTTGTGTTATTTTAGAAATTAATAAGCAAGCATTTTAAAAACATATTGTTTATTCGAAATGGTCACCATTTGCTTTTATACGATCTTTCAAACATTGTGGTCAGTTTTAGATTGACACACGCACCCTTTCCATGGGAAAATTGGCAACTGAAACCCTTATGGAATATTTTAGGGATTCTGTATTATCATGGCGTTTGGAGCATGCCATTCTCTCTAAAACAGACCATAAATCTTAATCGAGCGGATTAAGATCGGCACTAGATGACGGTCAGTCTTCAGCTGTAATGAAGGCGGGAATATTCCTTTCAAGCCACGCCTGTGTTGAACGAGCTTTATGACCTGGTGCTGAGTCTTGCTGAAAGGACCATTGTTGGTTACGGAAGAGGGTGGCTTTACGGCCTTTTCAAGAATCGTGTTTTGATACACTTGAGCCGACGTTTTAATACCTCTTCACAAAAACATGGTTCATTCACTCCTTGATAGCTAACACCCCACCAAACCATCATTGAAGCTGGATAATGGCCACGTTGCACCCTATTGACCAATTGAGCAACTTCTTAGTTATGAGCATAAACTAGATCATGCTACTGGTTAAAATGTTCCTCAATGGTGAACATTTTATTGTCCGTAAATAAGATTTGCCTGTTGCCTGTACCACCGATGAAGTTAGTTTGATTTGTCTACCTTATTTTTCTTTAAATTATCAGTTAAGAAATGATCAGTATGTATTTTGAAGTAGCAAGTCCCAAATCATCTTTTAAAATACGTGACATGGTTCTGGGTGCTATATTCTTCTCTTTCGATAAATTTTTTTGCTTTCGGACGGGATTTTTTCGGATTCTCTCCTTCACAGCTTTAAGTGCTGTTTAGTACGAATAGTGCATCTAAACCTTTTTCTGTTCAATAGCACAAACATTCGGCTAATACCAACCGGATGGAGAGTTTTAAAAATTGCGTACAGCAATACGATTTTCGTTATCATCCCACTCTAATTTAATATAAGTACAATATTTAATAATCGTTAGCGCCAAAATGAGAAAAAACATTAATATTTCACGTGAGAATGTCATATTCCAAATTCAAATGCTTTTTTTTTCTTTATTGTAATAATATTTATGGCCAGACTAAATATATCTTACTTGGTCTTATGAATTGATAGTAATTTCTTAATAGAGTAAAATTACGACATGGTTCTAAAGCCAAACATTCAGGGTGTATATTTTTATGGCTTTATCTTTAAAAAAGTTAGATGATAGGAGGATGTATCTATTTAAACCTAATCTTCCTTTGTTCTGATATATTTCGTCATACTTTATATACAAGCGTACTTGTAGGTGTCGCTGAAGCAGTATGAATTTTATATTTCACTGTCTGATTTACGCGAGAATTGAAAATTGAAAAATGTTACTGACGACGTGACCCAGATATCTGGATGTTATGAAAATCTCGGGGAATTTTAAAAAGTAATTTGCAACTAAGTACCGTGTGAATACGCGCAGCTGATATCAAAGCTCGAAAATATGTATCAATATATCTATATTGATCTATATCAATATATCTATATTTACATACATGTAAATTTTTATAAATAACTTTAAAAACTTATTTAAGTTTTATATTTTTAAAAGATCAATTAATAGTTGTTATTGTTAAACAAAATGACATTGAAATCTAAATTATTGTACAAATGGATAATATATAAATAATTAAATATGTACTTTTACATTTTACAGCGATGATAGCCTAGGGGCTGTATCTATCTATTCTCGACTCCCATTCGTGAAGTCGTTCAAATTCTCGGCTCGTACAACTAAATTTCTATTTAAGTGGGGATTTTTAAAATTATCATTAGCTTGGAGATGAAGGAAACCATCGTGACGAAACTCACATGCTCGAGAATTAAATGAAAATGTGGAGCATATGTATCTACCGATGCGAACGGGGCCCGAGTGGTTGATTATGTTCCGAACTCTTCTAGTAATTTACTAGGGGAGGCCTGCGCTCTGCAGTGGGACTTTACAAGCTGATATCGAATTAGTTAGAAATTTAAAACCTTACTATATTTTCTTACAAATGAATTATGTGAGCGCGAGTTTGATTGGTGCTATTTATACCTCCTTACGTGTAGAGAAATACATGTGACGAGGTTATGATCAAAGGGAGACATTTGCAGCTTTTGAGCTAAACCTTCTTTTTTTATGGGTGTGTACTTTTATTTGCGTACTGAGCTGTTTATTTCTGTACAAAAAGAGTGATCGATATCACGAATTTGTGTCAAAAGGCAATATTTTTAACAGATGGACATATTTTTTTCATTTTCTGATAAAAATAGGGAAAGTGTTGAATGTCATCTCTTGATCCTAACCTCCTCGTGTATATCTAATAAATGAGTATTGTTGTTTAGGTAAGTCCAGTGGTATCGTGACGACAGCCCGAATAACACATGCAACTCCGGCAGCGTTGTATGCACACGCTCCGTCGAGGTACTGGGAGGACGACAGCAGGGTCCCGCCGACTGTGAGGAAGGACTGCAAGGACATTGCTTTGCAGCTAGTTGAGAATGAGCCGGGGAGAAGTATTAACGTGAGTATGAGAATAATGACAGAAGTACAGTACCTGTCGATGTTTATGACAAATCGTAATTCAGAAACCAATGAACATACAAAGCACAAATCATTTATTTAGACTTTTTGCACTAGGTATATTGAACAGAGGTCGACTTAATACCTTAAGGCATTTTCCAGTCGACCGTTGGTTAAATGTTATAAATTAAATTTTGTGCAGTAGAAATTAAACATATTAATTAAACTGTATATTTAATAAATAAAAATAATAACTGTACGTTAATATTCTTATATAACATAAATATACATAGATACTAAATAGAATCATTTTTTTGACGAAGGCGGTAGATGAGCATACTCGTACATTCCAACTTATGGTAAGTGGATACTGCCGCCCATAGACATCCGCGATACATGCTAACATCAGTCCAAAATGACAAACGTTGGCACGCCTCCGGATCCACAGCCTACCTTTGGAAATATGGGAATGGATTTGGAGAAAGGGTTGGGAAAATGGGAGCGATAGGATGGGAATGGACTCTGGAATATCTCACTCACTATCGAAACACGTAGTACCTACATTAGGGAAATAAGATAAAGTGTGAAATGCAGTACATTTCAAGGTAGTCTTCTGTGGGAGAAGGGTAATGTGGCCAGTCGAGCGCGCCCAGCGGCTGTTGGATTGCAGCGTGCACTCTCCCTCTTAATTTAATATTAATTTGCAGACCAAACATATGAAATGTATGTACTCGTAGAATGCAAAATGGATGCAAATTTAATCAATTGAATCTAAACTTATTGTTCTAATGAAACAAGTTCTAAACAAGTTCTAATGAGGTTATACATATAGTATACTATATGTATAACCTCATTAGAACTTGTTATAAAGTTATTGTCTTAGTCTCTTCTGTATTTATACAACTCAACGTCTTTGTGTCGGTTTTTTCGCTTATAACTTGGGTTCTACTGGACAGATTTTGATGCGATTTCCAATATCGTGTAGCTCATTTCTTCCGGAAAATTTCAGTATGCAAGACATTGGTGTATGCACTACGCGAACGGAGCCGCGTGCAAAAGGCTGGTCTAAAATAATTTGTTAAAAAAAAAGATTATTAAGGGTTTGTGTTTATAGTTGCCTGTTGTATTTTACTTTAGACTATATTATGAATATAAAACAAGAAAGAAAATTGTGTAGACAAGGAATAGGTGTTTATTTACTTCTCTGACCCAGTTACAACAACAATAGCCCTTGTCAATGAAAAGAAACAATATTTTCTTTGTGGAGGTTCAGTAGACTCGATTCAATTGACTTGGTAAAATTTTATGAAGTTTTTCAAGAATAAATTTTACTGGCATAACTTGTACTAGTAGATACTGAAGTGTTTTATATTCTACCAGCTATTGCCCTCGCTCATGAGTCATGTAGTTACGCGAGCGAGTAGTTGCGATAGTTGCGTTTAATTAGGATTCCGTGCAAAATGTAATCATTCGTCTTTATTTATTTGTATTGTAGAATATTTAATACAACATCAAATATATTTTTCTATACAAAATAAGACACCGCATTTCATACTTTTAAGGGCTGAAATTCGAGAAATACATTCTTAGTTATTTTTTACGTCTTAAAAGGAAGCTATTGTATATATGTCATGTGTCTAGCTTCATTAGATTCGGCTCAATCAGTCAGTCAGTCAGGATATTTTTCTTTATATGTACAGATAAAACATAATGAAGAAATTCAAATGGCGTCTTTCTTTATTTAACATAGGATCAATGTAATGAAAATCAAAATAACTTGAATAAATTAACTCTTTAAATAGAAACAGGCACAAACTTGTTAATTTGTCGTCTGAAAGTGCCAAAAGTTAAATGTTTCGGAAAGGGTCGTTTAATTGTTTTCTTGGTGGTGAGATGTAAAATTAATTTTTCCCTTAAAATTATGTTTTTGACATCTGTCAGCCACACAATTACGGATGGGGAAACTCATTCGCGGCTGCAAATTACTGTTTTGGTGAGACCCTCACTAAAATGCCAACACATTATTTTTCAAAAGAATGCGTAACTAATCAGATCCAAGAAACATTTTACCGCAATCATTCTTAGTATTTTGTTCACTGCTGGACGCGGGCCTCCTTATGCACATTGCCTTGTGCAAACATTTCTCCGATTAAGAATCGAATATAGAACCTATGCCTGCACCTACTTAGCTAATAATAGGTCTTTATGCCTTTAACTTTGTTATTTTCACATGTGCATCAGTCTATAAGATCCTATTGCAGCGCACAGGTCTCGCTTCGAATTTACTACGGGGTTCCGAATTATAAATTCCTTTTTCACTACTGTAAAATGATACCAGTGCAATTGAAGGTGGAATATCTGTTGGCTGTGGAGCAACTCGACAGCGAGGAGTTTAAAAAGCTGTTTCTCAATGGCAACAAGACAAAGGGAAAACATCGTTCAAAAATCTAGCAGTTACTTTTGCAAAAGAACAAAAAGTATCTGGTGCCTAGAATTATGAATGACTTTCCAAATGAGTTACGATTTACACACTGCTCTATGCTATGTTATAAAAATATATTTTTTAATAAGTTAGATAGGCTGTAAATTACTGTGGAACTCCCAGCAATCAATGCACAATATATGAATATGAGTTATATTTATTATAGCATATATGTAATGAGGGCATGTTTACTGCCACACTGTAATGCAGGTTGGTAGTTACAATTAATAAATATTCACCATGCGGGCCCAGTGCCTTACTCTTTTCAATTCTCTGGCACGCGAATTTCCTCACGATTTTCCTTCACAGTCGAGAATAGTGATAATTAAAAGAAAGTCCGTAAAAAGCAGAAAGTCGGATCTGAGACTGAAATATCAACCTTACGAATATGATAACCTAAGTTACCACCACTCTTCACACGATGAAAATAATTATTTGTTTTAATATTCTAAAGATTCTGATGTGACTTTAGGTGATCATGGGCGGAGGAAGACGACACTTCCTCCCGACTGTAACTCCAGATCCTGAACATCCGAATCGGGAAGGAAGAAGACTTGATGGGAGGAATCTGGCCGAAGACTGGGCAAGAGAAAAAAGGAGGCGACGGTTAAGAGCTCAATACATCCACTCAAGAGAACAACTAGCTAAGTTGGATCCCAGATCCGTTGATTATTTATTAGGTAAGTATTAAATGAGAAATAATAAAATGTGCTGCAGTAAATACTGAATGGACAACAAATCGATGGCGGTTAATTTAAAAGTGAGTTTAGGTTCTCTCGTGAGAATAAAGAATGACATTCTTTACTTTAATTATTAAAAAATTGTTTGTAATGTTCATAATGATTTGCTGCCCATTTAGTATGTTTTGCTGCCCGTTCAAATACAAGCCGTATTAAATTTACGTGTATTTATTTAAACTTTGTACCATGAGTATTTGATATTTGATATGTACAAAAGACGCATTTGACCAGTTAAGTCAGTCTTGACCAAATAGGAGCACAAATATGAAAGTGATCCATTGAAAGTAAAAAGTCATATAGCTTGATACGTTAATGCCTTACGGGATTATCTAGTAATCAACCACCAGATCAAACAGAAACTAGAATGTAGGTGCCCTTTTAGATTAAATATAAATATATTTATACATTATAGTTTTAATATGAATGTAGATAAAATTATAATAATAATAGTTCAATTATTAATACACAATAAAATTGAAATGGGCTGGCTTTGGAATAGCATCACACCATCTCGTCCCGTGAGTGTAGTAAAAGGCGACTAGCGGACAAAAAAGCGGGTACCACAAGCCCTAAGGAAGTACACCACATTTAAAAGAGTGGACTTGCTAACCCGTTTGCCCAGCGAGCGTGCCGTTTTAAGGCTATACATGCACAAGATACACACGAGGAGGCCCACGTCTATCTGTGGACAATAAAAAAGAGTTGGTTAGGGATTACATAAAACTAAACAGAAACATTCAATTAATCCGATGTTTCTATTTATGTGAGTCTAAATAATAATGCAAGAATATAAGAACAATGTAATAAGTCTCTAGTCTGTCAACTGAAAAAATGGCAGCTGGTAACAGAACGATAACTATTTGAATAAGAGCAAAGAACCAATACATTGTATTAAAATTAACCAACTGCAAATGAAATTTACATTAACCCTTTGTCGAGTAGTCAATAATACACAATGGTAGAGCACACAAAACCTCGTCTCACTTACTTTAAAAGGTACTTTCATTATTATTTATATTACTTTCATTATGCTCGGTTTATACAAATTTCTGAAACGCTGCTAGGCAGAATATTAAAGAAATCAGGGATCTTTTGTAGGCGTTTGTTTGAGGGTTAAGGCTTACGCAGCAATTTAAGTACAAAACCTCTACAGCCTTTTACAGTTCTTGTTTAAACTGGCTATCCACTACGAAACGTTAAGGCTTTTCAGCTTAGCCTTCACTAAACAATCGACGATACGATGGGACCTTAATACCCTGAAAGCGGCTCTTGTTTTCAAAGTTTTAATACGGGAATTTATATGCTTTGTGCTGAGAAGTGATGTATCAATTAGGTTACTATTGAAACGAGGCTTTCGTATAATTTACACTGTGGCATTATTAATTATGTGGTAAGAATCTCGGAGAATAGTATAGTTTGATGATTTGAAGTCAAAAATAGGCAAAAATATTATAGAAATAATGTTTAACCAATCTATTCTGGTTTACACGTATTAGATACTAAAGTCACTACCTGGTGTTATATATTACGAGTTTTGGGGCTAAAATAGCACCAAACAGAGTGAACTAGCCAACCGGAAATAGTCAGCGCGACGTTTTAAAGTTTTTATGTCTCCTCGTGACTTCAAGAGGAGACTTGTGCTCAGTAGAGGGACTTTATTGCTTATTACTGATTGATTGATATACGAAAACCATAGTAAAACAATAACAGTAATTTAACTGCCCCGTTGTCGAGATAATTACCTACTCTCGATTGGCAAGTAAAGCGCAGCGCTCCGTCTCGTCGACTGAACGTTTGGTGTATGTAGCCAATGTTCAGTAAGATTCTACTCAGTTGTGCGTAGTGATACAACGACGCACACACAAGCAAACCGTGACTCGTGAATCTGCATGAAGATAATGTAACCATAACCCGCTCTTACAATATGCATTGCTGGATATCGTCTCCTCATGGACATTGTCCTGTGCATGGGGGATGAATGACCTTAAAACGCCACGCTGTCCAAGCGGGTTGGCGAGTCCACTCTTGTAGAGGTGCTGTAGTTCCTCAGAGCTCGTAATGACCGTTGTGTTATCACTTGGTCGCCTTTTACGACACCCACAAGAAGAGATGGGTCGGTGCTTTTCTAAAGCCGGCCGACACTGCATAATTCTTATAGAAGATAACCTCCTCTTATGTATTTACTATGCTCAAAATATTCTGTTATCAACTCCCTATTAGCGCAATTCACATCAAAATCCTTTGAGTACTATTCAAATTTATCGCGAACATGTACAGAGACGCGTTTCAAGTAGGTTCGCTCTTTTATATTTTATATTAAGAAGTTACCTACCGTCGTTAGATCTCCATTATTCAGTAATAAAACTGTAGGCTAGACTAGAATTCAATCTATTTTTATTTGACTTATAATTTCATTTCTAATTTTTGTCATTATGAATTATTTACATCAGGAGATAATTTTACTGAAATTTGTTTTAATAAACCTTATGTAGCTTTGAAAGGTAACGAAATAATCTTCCGAAATGGAAAATCTTTGTTTGCTTTGATGTTTTAACACAATTAATAAATAATAAAATTAAATTTTATTAGCCTCGTTCGTATATAAACATATTAAGACTGTTTTCTAAGAACAAATAGTAAGAATGTGATAAAAGGTTGAATCCATATTAGCTTAATGGTTATTATTGATCGTGGACAGCAATGGTAAGCAATAATTCAAGGTCTGAGAGAGCCAGCATTACAGCTAGTTCGCTGTGTCTTAGAGAACCTGTTTTATAGCCAGTTCGCTGTGTCTTAGAGAGTCTATTTTATAGCCAGTTCGCTGTGTCATAGAGAGCCTGTTTTACAGACAGTTCGTTGTGTCTTCGAGTGCCTGTTTTATAGTTAGTTCGCTGTGTCTTAGAGAAGCTGTTTTACAGACAGTTCGTTGTGTCTTAGAGAGCCTGTTTTATAGCCAGTTCGCTGTGTCTTAGAGAGCCTATTTTATAGCCAGTTCGCTGCGTCTTAGAGAGCCTGTTTTACAGACAGTTCGTTGTGTCTTCGAGTGCCTGTTTTATAGTCAGTTCGCTGTGTCTTAGAGAAGCTGTTTTATAGCCAGTTCGCTGTGTCTTAGAGAGCCTATTTTATAGTCAGTTCGTTGTGTCTTAGAAAACCTATTTTATAGCCAATTCGCTGTGTCTTAGAGAGCCTGTTTTACAGACAGTTCGTTGTGTCTTAGAGAGCCTGTTTTATAGCCAGTTCGCTGTGTCTTAGAGAGCCTATTTTATAGCCAGTTCGGTGTATCTTAGAGAGTCTGTTTTACTGCCAGTTCGCTGTCTTATGCGCTGCAGGAAATAAGGTGCAACAGATATGTCATTTAATAAAGTTAGTATCATTTAATACATCCAATAGGATTTTTTGGCCGGAACTAGAGAAGTAAAAGTCAATTATTATTAAAAAAAAAATGTGAATTCTGTAGTTTAATAGTGATAGTTTATTAAATTTTCAAAGTGCGTAATATTTGTGTTAACCAAATAAAACTATAAAACTGCGTTTTTCGTGTGCTTCCACTTCTATCCTCCGTAAACGTATTATCATTAGAAATTCCCACTTTACTAAGCGACTCCTATTTTTTTCGACGGGACTGAAAATTGACGAGATGTATTTGATTCGTTTTGATATTAAAATTGTTAATTGCGAAGAAAACTCAACACTGGCACAATGTCATAATTGAGTTATTGCCATGTAAGAAAAGAAAAAAGAAATGCTGCCAATTTATGTGTTCCCATTGACACCTTATTATAGACTGATATTATAGCTACATTATCTGTAGTCTATGTAAAAATGTTCAAATGTTCAATTGCACTGAAAACCCATGTAAAGTGTGTTTTATACTAACGTTCTAGAGTAGCAATTAAACAACTTTGAACGGTTTAAATCGCGTATATTTGACATTATTTATATCCCGACGTTTCGAACACTTTGCAGTGGACGTGGTCACGGGGTGACTAATTGATTTTATTTGTCACTTGAGTTATTAAGAAATTATTTGGACTACCGTCTGAATTTTTTTTTTTTTTGAACTACCGTCTGGATTTTTTAATCATAACATTCCCTATGCACGCAGTATTCACTCACGGTGTCCAGAGGTCTTGCAGTATTGCGTTGGCCTTGGGATTTAATTAATTTAATGACTGGATCCCAAGCCGGTGGTACTTGCCAACCATCTTCTCTATTGAAATTTGGGTGTTTCTTGATTTCAATAGCCTCGCGTAACATTCTTGGCATGAATCGGGTCTCTCTAGCGAGGATTTGTGGATTATCAAATCGAATGTAATGGTTGGGTTTGTCCAGAGCATGTTCACAAACTGCAGACTTGGTCGAGCGTCTGTTTTTCATGTCAGCTATGTGTTCTTTTATCCGGTTACCGATGCTCCTCTTTGTTTGCCCAATTAAATCCCAAGGCCAACGCAATACTGCAAGACCTCTGGACACCGTGAGTGAATACTGCGTGCATAGGGAATGTTATGATTAAAAAATCCAGACGGTAGTTCAAAAAATTTCAGACGGTAGTCCAAATAATTTCTTAATAACTCAAGTGACAAATAAAATCAATTAGTCACCCCGTGACCACGTCCACTGCAAAGTGTTCGAAACGTCGGGATATAAATAATGTCAAATATACGCGATTTAAACCGTTCAAAGTTGTTTAATTGCTATGTATAGTAATCGCGAAAACCTAAGAAAATATAACGTTCTAGAGTCTTGATTTGTTTGTAAGAATTATTTTCAATAATGAATATATGGGAGATCTTGATAGGTTTAACGAAACTTTTCCATTGACCAACTGTCCACAGGTCGACGAACCGCGCTTGACTTGCATTTCCCACTTCATCTTATTTCCCCTGGATATCTCTCCCACACCCCCTTACAAGAGGCGGAGGAATCAGTACCGGGATTTCTCCCTTTCTGAGGTTGCGCCTCTGTCCGTAAATACGGACGGGTTCTTGGGGTGACCCTTTTGGGTCGTGGTCGTTCAGCCTCGGTGTTGTGTGGCTTCGATGCTAGCCCCGTCCCGGTTAGGCGGCGGTGTCTTAGGAAGCCCCGACGTTTGGCTCGCCCTCGGGCGCAATCAGGTCGCGCAGAAGGGCCTTTCCATCGGGCGGTCGCGTTTCCTAATGTACGTACGTGTTTCGGTAGCGAGTGAGATGTGCCAGAGCCCATTTCCTTCCTACCCTTCCCCATTTTCCCAACACTTTCTCCAAATTGATTCCTATATCTCCAATGGTAGGCAGCGCATCCGGGGGCGTGCCTACGTTTGTCATTTTGGACTAATGTTGGCATGTATCGCGGATGTCTATGGGCGACAGTATCCACTTACCATCAGGTGGACTGTATGCTCGTCTGCCGCCTTCGCCCATAAAAAAGATTTTTTTTTAGATTGACTTCAAGAGATTCCTTCTAGGAATAATTTCGTGTTTGTACTTACGATAATATTGTAATGTCTTATTGTAATAATGCAATATAAGTACAATAAAGAATAATATTGCACCTACGATACTTTTTCTGTATAATTTGGTGGTTGATTGGTAAATTATGACTTATGTTATTATGGTATTAAGTTCGTCTTTTGTATATCAAAAGACATCAAAAGACATCATCATTGTGCAACAACAAAAACTATATAATTATCGTGCTATCTCTTTATGACATTATAATTATTTGTCGTAGGCTTATTCGAATACTCCCACATGGAGTTTAACGCGGAGCGCGGCGCTGTAGTGGACGCCGAAGAGGGAGTCGCGTCGAGCTCTGCCGTGAAAGCAGACGACCCGTCCCTCGCCGACATGACCCGCGCAGCGCTCTCCATATTGCTAAAAAATGACAAGGGGTTCTTCTTACTACTTGAGGGTTTGTAATAAATTTGAAAAGTTAGGTTTAGTAAGATAACCGAATTCAGCGCTCAGCAACCGCTATTTCTAAGATTGGATATTTGTTGAACTTGACATGACTATTTCGATGAAACTTGACAAATAGGTAGTTCGTAATCGAGATTAACACATAGCTACGTAAATAATGTGGACCACGCGAACGATATCGCAGGAAAAAGCTAGTCTTATCTATTTCGTACTAAGTATTCTAACATGCTCTTCCGAGCATTGCCCTTACTGAATTCTCTTTTCTAAATTTCTCAGAATTCCACAAAGAAAGCATCCCGCGCACAAACAACTATTATACAGCAAATGAGGCCAGACGTTTGATTTTTCGAGCTAATTTGAAATTCGGAAAGTGAATAAATTGTAGAGAAATGTTTACAATTCTCTATTCTTAGAACTCCTCAGAATCGAGTCACAGACCCAGTTTTCGAAGGTCGCGTTAATGGCGAGTGGGCGTTTTGAGGAATTTAGGAGTAAATAAGAATTTACAATTAGGAGACAATGCTTGGAAGAGAGTATTGTTACAGTATGCGGATGGTGTGTCGTGTGGTGAGCTGTGTGCTTTAGGATACCACCATCCCACCTCTTCCCGTGGCTGACCATGGAATAATAAATCCGTCACCGCAGGCGCTGAGGAATTACACCATGTCTAAAAGAGTGGACTCGCCAACCCGCTTGGTCAGCGTGGGGTTTTACGGCCATACATTCCTCATGCACAAGATAAAGTGCATGACGAGACCCATGTCCACCGGTGGACTATAAAGAAGCTGGTTACAGTTTGCGGTTATGTGGATGGTGTAGTGCAAGGCACGCACTACAGTGGAACTATGAATAGTAGAAATAGTCCACTATGAATGGATACTTGAAATAAATGTATGAAAATTGTTAGAAGCGCACTTACACACCCCGAAATTTTCCTAAATGTTAAGCGTCCATAGTTCCATATATATATTTAAGGTGCCTTTCGCATGAGTTGTGACTTATGACGGTCAAGTTGAGTAACGAGTATGTAAAGGGCTTGGACAAAGGCGACAATGTGACCCTTTCATTATAGTTAATTTAATTATTATTACCGTAGTATGACAATACGACTACACTGCTTGCGGTGGATAATACTTTGTTGGGTTTATATCTACTTACCTTGTTGTATATTAAAATGCATTTATTGGTTAAATTACTACATATGGATAATATTAACAAGCTCTATCCTATGGAAGAAACTTGATTGGATGTAAGAAATTAACAATTGACAATTTCTATTGTTTATCCTTCGAATCCTTAAATGCAAGAATTCCGAAAATTGACGTTCATCTGGGATTTTCGCTATTTATAACTGATATTTGTATGTATTAGAATATGTACTTCTAATGCTTTGTAGACGGAAAGTGCACGTTGCATTCCCACAGCCGCTAAGCGCACTTGACTGGCCACGTTACCCCTCTCTCACAGAAGACTACCTTGAAATATACTGCATTTCCTACTTTATCGTATTTCCCCAATGTACGTGTTTCGGTAGTGAGTGAGATATGCCAGAGCCCATTCCCACCCCATCCCATCCCTCCCCATTTTCCCAAGCCTTTCTCCCAATCCATTCCTTAATCCGCAAAGTTAGGCAGCATATCTGGGGGTGTGCTAACGTTTGTCATTCTGGACTGATGTTAGCATGTATCGCGGATGACCATGGGCTACAGTATCCACTTACCATCAGGTGGACTGTATGCTCGTCTGTCGCCTTATTTCTTTAAAAAATACTATGTATTTAGATGTTCATGGCCAAACAGTTTTTAGATACTTACCTTCACACGTAATATCTGGTGTTTTTTTCCTTAGAAGGGAAAGTTTATCGCGTTCAGTGTAAGTGATTTCTTAGTAAATCCTAGATTTTAACCTTTTGCAGCCACTATGTTTTATTGTATAAATCTTTATTAGATATGTATACAAATATAAATAGGCATACATTTCCATTCAAATGCTTTCAGAAGTTTGTGATTAGCTTGACATAACTCCAAACTTATTAAACTGTTAGTTATTTTGGAATTTCCTAGCGTTACTGAAAATGCCACATATTATTATGTTACCTACCGGCCTAGTCTACAGACAGAATGACATTTGATTTCCTTCATGAACCTATTGTTATACTTATTAGCACAGAGGGTGCTAGCTAATATGTATATTTTAAAAATGCTATCTTTATAATTCAATATACCTACCTTTATATTATTATAATGATTATATAATATATCTTTACTATTGAAACCATAAAAATGACTGTTAATAAATGCGTGTCTAGTAATTTCGAGACGAAAGCTTACAACTGACGCCCTTAATTGAATAAAATTTTGCAATTACGGGTAACGAAGGGAAGTATTTAAATTATTTATTTATTTGTGGACTGTAGATATAAAAAGCTGCCAAACATATACATATATACGATCTCGACATCCCACGGTCAACATACAATATCATAGAATTATTTTACATTATAACATTACTAGCAGTGCCCGCGGGTTCGCTCGCGTGGATTCGCGTGGAGTCCGTCCCTGGAAAGTACGCTATGTCCGTCCCTGGGTTTCGATCTATCTCCGTACCAAATTTCATCAAAATCGGTTCCGTGGTTTAGCCGTGAAAAGGTAACAGACCGAGTCACTTTTTCGCATTTATAATGTTACTAGCAAAACTCCGCAGACGTTGTCCGGCCATAGAAGTTGATGTGCTGCAGCGCCATCTAGTGGCGAGTTATAACACAGTCGATAACACAAAAATATTCTCCGTGCTCTATGTATACCAATTTTCATGGCGATCAACCGATCGCACATCAGCACATCAACTTCTATACCGTTCAACCGAACGGTATAGAAGTTGATGTGCTGCAGCACCATCTAGTAGCGAGTTACAACAAAGTCGATAGCATAAAAACCTTCTCCATGAAAAAATACATACAATATGTGCCAACTTTCATGGTGATTGGTCCGAAGTCTATTAACATCAGATATATCAACATCCATTTTTATATATATAGATTAAATGGCTATGTAAAAGAACATAAATGATTAACATACACTCAAATTATACATTACATAAAAGAAATTCTTTTTAAAAATGAAAATACCACCTTTTCATTCAACAAGTTTTTGAATGCTTTTTACGGTGAGCGTAGGCGTTCGAAAACGGTTTGGTAATAAATTTAGAAAAAATAAGAAAAGAGCCATTATTAGTTCATTCATACCCTATAGAGTGTAAATTAGGAAATTATCATAAACGGCTGGACGTTAATTTAAATTCTGCGCTGAGAAATTCAGGCTATTTGGCATGATGTCGTCAATTACATGCGCTGGGAGGTACAATATATTTTTAATCGTAATATTACTTCAGCAAACAATTTCGATCATTTACACTGCAGCCGTATAGAGTAAGAGCCAAGAGCCCCCAGACCTACGTCAAATGGTAATGCCATGATTCATGATTATTAATTCGCTTTATGATTATGATTATTAATATTATGTTTGACGCACTATTTGTTACTGTGTACTTTCATTACATTTAAAACCAAAAGTTAATAAAACATCGAACTCTTTAAACTTTTATTTTGCTAAATTTATTTAGACATTAAAATATTATTGAATAATTATTAACAAAAAAGCCATTAAAACCATAAACAACCTAAATTTCATGAAGCTGTCTTATAAAGCCATCTAGTGCTCTCACTCCCACTCAAGCGTGTGAATAATGTCCTCGCGTTCTTACCCACACCGGAATTTTTATCGTGTCTAGGGGGATGTTTGGCCCTTCGGATTGGTCTGGCTGCTTACAAAAAGTTTTAAAATAGTACCCCAAATAACATATATAAAATTGAGGCTTGCTACTACGACGTAGGTTAACTAATTTTTTTACGAGCTTTAAAGCGTCTGGCGGAAACTGTCTGGCAATAATGAATATTGGTTTTTAACAATATTCTATAAAATATATATAAAAACCAGCTATCATACTTTAACGTAGGTGAGTAAGGTTTTTATGTACCTTTTGTACCTGCTACCTGTGAAAGGTCCCTGCTTTCAAGTTACCAAGTATCCTTAGGTTCTTAACTACATATTATACTATTTATACTAAAAATTTTAGTTTTGCTAAAATGACGTAGGTCTGGGTGCTCTTGGCTCTTGGACTAGTATGTTAGTGTTTTATAGCCGTGTTGGATAAATTTATTTAATTAATTTTAACCAAGTTCACAGCTATGAAGTAAAAATAACATGGTTGAAGTCAATAGTGTGTGTGTATGTTACTTATTGAGGATTTCGTATTTGACAACAATACTTTAAAATCCTTCTTACATAGGCAAAATATATATACATACCACTTTAATGCAGGAAATGTCTGGAAAAATTTTACTCGCCTTGATGGCAAAGCCGATATTTTATATGCTTTATTGTTTATGGCATTACCAAACCATAATCATGAATTTTTAAAACCACAATCATACTTTTAATAATGGAGTTCATTAATATTTTTTTATTCAGGAGGTAGAATAGACCACGCACACCACTACAACAACCCGTATAGAGCTCTCGACGAGACATTAGAACTAGAAACAGCCTTATTGGCAGCCCTAGAGAGAGTTAACCCAGCAGAGACTCTGATCGTGGTCACAGCTGACCACGGACACGTGATGACGTTTGGGGGACAAGCTACACCCAGAGGGCATCCTGTTTTAGGTATGTATATCATATATAATGGATATTGTTAGGAAGATTAAATTATTATTAATGGTAAATTTCTAGGAGGTTAATATTTATTATGGTGAGGGATTTATTTGTCGTTTAACATCGGAGGACTGTAATTTATCTGGATGGATAAGTGGACTTTAAAAACCGGATATGTTTAGTACATTCAAGCAAAAAATATGTTTTAAACAAACAAACAGAGGGATTACTCGATTTTTGTGCGATAACTTTGTACTTATTTATAAATATTTAATGACTAAGAAATGAATTAGAAATTTAAAATGAATAATATTTTAATTGTATTCTTTTAGTTACTAACATATCTAAAAATACAAAAGGCAGTAGTAGCCTAAGTTTGAAACTTTAAACAAAGTACTAATGATAAAATCTTTAGACCAAACTTCGGAGAAAATTCGGATGTGAATAGTAAAGGAACAAAACTTTTACAACTCTACATTTTTTAACTCTACACTTACCTACATTCTAATTTGTTACACATGGTAACAAATTTCGATATAAACAATTTTTAACTTTTTACCCTCTTACACATAAATGGTGTTTAAAAATCAGTGCTTTGAATTTCATTGTCATTTGAAGTTCTAATTGTTGGAGATAAGACAAATGAGCAATAAGTTTAAAAAACATCAAATTATCACTAGTGTATAGCGCTCTTACATACTCGTAGATAGATAAAACCCCAATAAAAACAGTCAAGAAGAACGGTATTATTGCTTTTTATTTCTTCCAGATAACCATATATTTATTGGCCCTTATTGTTGAAGATATTAGAATCCATTATAAAATCTTTCTTATCTGAACTAAAGGAGCTGAAATTAGTCAAATCAAATCAAACGCCTTCCTACATTATTCATTCAAATAACACCTCCACAAACGAGTTGGCGCATAGCCAATTCCTTAACTTTGTTCAAACTTGCAGGTGCGGACACTGTGGTTTCTGATATCGACGGTCTTCGGTACACTACTTTGTTGTATGGCACGGGGCCAGGACATGCGGAGCCGAGAGCGCTTCCACTGAACGCCTCGTCATCGAGCCTTGTAGCTGACGCAGTGCATGCGGCCGCTGTGCCGAGGCAATGGGCTACGCACGGAGGGGAAGATGTGCCGATATATGCTTTAGGTGAGAGTTGGTAATGATCGTTTGGTTGTAATTCAGTCCTTGTAATTCAAGAGCGTATATTAACCTTGCTTGTGAATGTACGTATACTGGAAAAGAAACCTTCGCGTCAATGTATTTAAAGGTATATTGTGAAGGATATAAGGTCTCTTACTATGAGAATGGATTCTGTTACAAGTAATAGATAGATAAATAAATGTGACGTAAAATATGTGATGTCCATGCGAGTAGATTTATTCTGCGGTTAATGGTTACCATTTCTTGTAAAATGAAGTTAATCATAATTTTAGTTTAAGATACTTTATGATTTTTGCTTCGTTAGAATCTGATAAACACGCTGCAATCCTACAACCGTCCGTCCGTTGTATTAATCGTTTTTAATTAATCATATTTTTAATTCACAAGTGCTCTGAGACCGTAATAAAAGGTTAAAACATACTATGAGAACATTGAAGGAATTTCCTTTTGGACAGATTTCGTATTGGTCATTTTTAATTTTGGACATTTTTCATTAAGTACTGGACGTTCGTCGTTCTTAAGACGAAATTACGTATTGGACAATTATCATATACGACGTAAGTTGTCAAACCCAACCACCAGATTTGCATCGGTTAGGATTTGGATAGTTTGCGTTAGTCATTTGTGTGTTCTGTGAACCCATGACAGACACGTGTGTCCTTAGCGGTAGATCATAGACATAGACAGACAGCGCAAGTTCGTGAAATTAGACGGAAACCAAGTGTGTCAGTCATGTCACGAGTAAATTGTACGGAAAAAAGTGTGTCGTGTCACGAGTAAATTGTACGAATAGCAAGCCTATTATGTCACGAGTAAATTGTTCGGAAACCAAGCGTGTCATGTTACAAGTAAACCAGTCGCCGATAAAAGAAACTTATCCCTTGACGGTTCACCACTTTTGACGAATTTTTACAATTGATTATAGCGCAATTTAGCGTTTTTGTGTTTTGTAACAACGACTTGCTAGCACGGGACACAGGTCGAAACACTTGCGTTATCTATCTTGTGTTATCTGTGCGGTAGACTGTGGAAGTCGTGTTAACAAATACCTAAAAAACACGTAAAGATACCGAATGTTTTGATATGGCCCTCAGGCTAAAGAAAACTTTTTTACGAGCATCTTCCACATGCATCGCATCGCAAGTAAGTACAATAAAATCTTATCCGTAATTCTAGGAATATCTGCAAAATTCTTCTTAAAATTTAGAACTACCATTGTTTGTAGTAGCAAATACGTATACTAGACGCAATTCCCCTTTGTATTCTGAGAGAAGGCAAAGTTTTAAAACTTACGTGTTGAAATATGTACCACGAAACGTGTTTCCGCTGAGATATTTGCATTGAATGTCTTTGCAACATAGACGTTGATCTATTGAGCGTTTTTGTATGCTGGAGTTTAAATATATGGTTATAAAATAAAAGTTAAAATAACTGGTAATTAAGTAGTGGAGTTTGAATTAAAAACTATCCTTTATGTGTTATATGCTAGATTTGAATGACTGAGAGACTGACTGAATGAAATGATATATATTGCGCACCAAATAGGTGGTATATGTCAAATGACAACTAAAACTACATATGTGTAGATTTATTAGGTGACAAGGAGTAATAAATATGAGTAAATATGTTTAGTATATATAAGAAAGATACCTGTATAATATTAGTATTATAAAATAATATATACGTGTTAAGTACTTAAATTAATAAAATCAAAATATATAAATATTACAATAACTATACCTACTAATAAAGACAGAGTAAGTTTTAGTTTCATTTGTTTTGGTAACGTAATCAATGGGCTATATATAGCCCACCCACAGCCCTCGGATAAATCGCATGGTGAACATAAGAACCGCCTCACTACTCGTAACGCGCGAGCGAGTATGAGATAAACTCAAAAACAATGAGACTTATTTAAAAAAATCTTTTAAGGCTCGCGCATATTAGGTACGGCGCGCCGCACCGCAGCGCATAACACTGCAAAAATCTTCTTGAATCACTTTCATACATTTTTTAAAAACCATCGCACACTATAGGTGGGCCGCACTGGCGGATTGCTTGTCAGTCGTATTTATGCGTCGATTTTATGTGCTACGACGCGGCCCGCCTCGATGTATGTTAACGGACTTAATTCGAGAGTAATTCGCTTTGCGATGACGTCAAAAATTTAATATCAACAACTAACTGACATAAATTATTGCGTTGAGCTGCGGCCCGTCGCGTCTGTAATATGCGTTGTCGCAGTTTTGCAGTAAGATGTACTGAGGCGCCACGAGGCTATAATGTGCGCGCCCTTTATGGAGCTAAACAGACACAGAGTGAATCTGTCCTTTAACCAAATCATATCCCTCCGTATCTTTTAGGTCCAATGGCGACAATCCTGTTTGCGGGCGTGGTGGAACAGAGCTACATACCGCACGCGATCGCCTATGCCGCGTGTCTCGCGCATCAGTCACGTCGGTGTCAGGAGAAGACCAACTTTACTTTGCCCCCGGTAAGTGCTTCCTTAGAACCAGTGCATTATTGCAGACTAAATTATCCGTTGATAGTTTTTATACGTTTAAATAGTTTAGTTGAAAGTGGATGCTCATTTTAACCAAAATAGTTATTTGGTTAGAAATTGATGTGCATACTAACCAAAATAGTCTGCCGATAGTATAATACAAGGCAACAAGTCAACAAAACAATCATAGATGTAGGATTGTTTGCTAGTGAGCCTGAATCCCGGTACAAACGTGAACTAAACCTGCATACCGGAGGAAAAGACAATAATACATATGGAATATGTTCTCGAATTATTGTTCCAGATCTGGAACATTCTGGAAACATATAAATTCACTAATCTATACTGGGTCCGTGTGGTAGATCCTCGTGTCGTTGCACTTTCCATTCTATCTCCAAAGGTAGTACGCATCCATGACGTGCCAACGTTTGTCTTTATTGACAAATGTTGACATGTCCACTTACCATTAGGTGAACTGACTGCTCGTCTGCTACCTTTCTTCGATAAAAAATATTTGAACGCATATCTTCGTCACAGGTCACGATATCAAAATGCGTCCCGCCCGAAGTAAGCGGCGTGTCATCGCCAGATGAAGCAAGAAATGACGGAACGAGCGGTCGCCGAGTTGTTGTTGCGTCAAGCGTCATGTCGGACGAGCGAGCATCACGATCGTCCGCTTCGCTCTCCGCTTCTCTTATCACCTACTGCAACTTTATATCAACCCTATCAAATTTCATCACCCATTTAACTATATTTTGGTTTGTAATTAAATGATAACGTAGATACACTTAGAGATTGTATAATAATATTTTTTGTACAGGGAATGTTTGTAGATACACAAGCACAATTTAATGTAAATATCTGGTAAATGTAAATAAAAAAGTTAATTCATTTTCTGTTGGCATTTTATTTAATAAATATTGGAACGCCTATAATTAAAATGCGCTGGTTTTAGCAAATATTTTCAGTAAAAGTACGTTAGATTTTTAGCTTTTACAAGGTAAAATCGAAGGTTTAGGGTAACACAAAAGGAGCAAAGCGACTGAAATGTATATGGTACACGTGTATAAAGCTACTAATTGAGTGGAACAAAAACAAAAGGTTTCATGGAACTCTACAATTTCTTACTAAAACAAAAACACATTGTTGTTTTCGTAAGAAATTTTGAGTCTTTTTAATAGCACACTGTTAAAAGAAGATTTTAGTAAAAGATTAATCTTTTCGATGCTGAACAAAGCGGTAAGTAAAAAATCTCAAGAAATATTACTCTAACCTTTGCCAGTGGGTTATCCGTGTAGAAGTCGTTTGTGTCCCAGCGAATGTTTTATTGAGACAAAAGCCTAAGTGTTAAGCCGTGACTATAATAAGTATCTCTTTGTCAAAGTGAGTAAAAAGATGTTAAATGTATGTACGTATGTATATTTACGTAAATCTTGAACAAACAGTAAACCTAAATATAATTGTTTTGGATTCTACCACCATTTAATGTAATTAATAATTATAATTTATTAGAAATTATACAAAAGAGTAGTGCTGCGTGGTGTCGGCCGACCTTGGAATAGCACCACCCCACCTCCCCCCGCCGACGCAGGGGTCGTAAAAGGCCATTAAGGGATAACAAAGCCGCTACCACAAAGAGTGGACTCGCCAATCTGATCATGGGACCTATTTCAATCTCTACCCTGAGCAATTCTTTCAAGCAACGCAATTGAAAAGTAATATCTAATTATATTGATAAAACGATTTAATTTCATTCATGGCCAGCGTGCCGTTTTAAGGTCACACATTCTTCATGCACAAGACAATGTCTATGGGGAGGCCCGTGTCGAGCAGTGGATATTGAAAAGGCTGGCTGCATTGCATTGCATAATAAATTAGAAATACAATTACAGCGTCCAAAGAGATGTAGCGTCTCTCTGCGTTTTCTACCGCCTGTATCTATAGGAAATCTTCAGAGCTGTTCAATTTGATGTCAACTTCGGGCTTTTATTACCGCACCTCTCGTTAACCGAAGAGCGGGATTCTCACTTCCTCGACAGCTACTGCGTATTCGGCGGTTTTCGAGACCTACGCAAACCGTGGAACCCGAAAGTTGCTGAATGAACTGTCTACGACATGACTGTACGGTGGGCATCACACCCTCATCTCCCTGGAGTTGTAAAAATTCAGCGAAGGTGCTCACCTGGTAGGATGCCCGCCCATCTGCCACCTTTTCTATAGAAAGAATATATCAATTACAAATTATAATTTTTCGGCCAAAAATGCAATTTGTATGAAATTAAAAAAATCATTATTTTATTTTTACTATTTTTAAATATTTTCTAAGGAAAATAACAGTTTTCAGGATATATTTGGTAAGATTACGGCCACAATTTTTCTTCTGGTGAGTTTACCTTCAATTTTACTGAAAGCAAAAGGTAATAAATAGCCTGTACGTGGGCAATAATAGTCACGCGTGGTTTGGTTTATAGCGGGAGATCGTCAACAACGTGCCTATTTTGACCGCAAGTAGTAACGGGAGTAATTGGCCCATTACTGCTTTTGCTACACATCTTAATTACATATAATGATATCGAGATAACTGAGACTCTTAGTAAGTACCTAGGTGATGTTAAAGTATCTAATAGTAAGAAGGGATTCGCAGTGTTTTAAGATCAGCGACATTGAGGAAAGCGACATTATTGTTAGTTCAAGTTGCCAAATTTAGTGCAATATTTAAAATATGACAATATGTTTCATTGATTTATTTTAAAAATCAGGTTCAATGATAAAAAAATCAGTTCAAAAAATAAATCAATAAAGAGCATATTTTTATTTAACAGAATTTTCAAAAACTATTTTTTATGACTTTCCGACGACAATCCCTTTCCTAATATTACATTTTTGTTTTTTCCCACTTATTAAAAAGAATTCTTAAAAAAATACACTTACTTATTTTACTTTAAATATAACATTTTGTACTTTGTATAAATTTACGAAAATTTATCTTCGATATAAGTATGAAAGATACAATAAAAGAAACATTGAAAGAAATACAGATAATCGGAAAATAAACTCTAAGACCATTCTCACAAAATCCTTGAACTGAGAACGTAAACTAATAGAGACATCTTTTACGAAAACGCTTATATATGAAATGCCTTTGACGCCCATCGCCAGGAAAAATCTCATACTTTTTATCATAAAAACAGGGTCAGCCGTTATCGCACATGGTTTTTTCGGGTGACGTCATCGGTGACGTCGGCGAAACGAGCTTGATCCCTTTTTGGGATTCACGTCCCCTCGCCCTTAATAAAAAAGGTTGTATCTCTTTATAAAGGTGGCAGTTTCTTGACGAAGATTTATGGCATAAGCACGATGACCCATGGCTGGGTCTCAGGTAAAGAGAGCCCGACTAAATTATGATTTTTATTTACAATACAGTTACTTAAGTATCAGAGTGGCGAGGAAATCATTAAGGAAAATAACTTTGACGGAGGATATTTGATAAAAAAATCATTTTCAACTTTCATAACTTTGTTCTTCTTTGTTATTTACTTTAGGAAAAGATTGGTGTAAAGAATTGTATTAAAATTCAGACGGTTTTCCTCATAAACTCGTGTATTTCACGAGCTGTTAGCTTCAGCTGTTTCAGTGGCTGCTTATCGAGCGTATTGTCTGAGGTTGAATTTCTGTAGCGGGCATAATATTTGAATATGTAAGAGAGTCTTGAATTGGACCAAGGTCCATACACTATAATCGGAAAATAATTCGTCCATTTCGGTCAATGCTATTTCTGTCATACATCTCGGTTACATTCATAGACTTTCACAGACTATTTTAGCAACGAAGCTAAGTAAATTGAATACATTTTTGTATAAATTCGCCTAATGTACAGGCATTTTAGCATTTATTGGGCATTTTTAGATAGTGCCATCTAATCAAACACACGTTTTTAACATTAACACTAAATTCAAATGAGTGATTAAACGCACAACTATTTTAAATAAGACGCACCGAGAAATTATTATTAATTGAATCTTCCGGGCTACTTGGCCGAGGTCTTTTGGAATCTCCTCTCTTTTTTCCAAACGTTTCGTCAACAACTGCGATTGACATCTTCAGTGGCGACTGCGTTCACTTGCGGAGAGATGTTATTATCTCTTCGGCTTCTCGAGCGCAACGTTGCGCTCGAGAAGCATAATTTATTTATCATAACTGATTAGCGTTATTAAACTACTTTTATCAGATTTCGGTGATCTTCAACTACTCATGTCATCATCACAATGTGAAATATGTGACAAACAAAACCATACATTTAAGAACCTTTGTTATTAATTCTTCGATATTTATGTTACTTTAGTGTTAACATAACACCATCACCAATACATAGGTCACAATAGTGCAATAGGACACCACCTTGCGATTGAAAAACATACATTCATCTTAGTAAAACTTAATAGCTTAATTCCAAAGTATGCTAATGATGCCAGAGTTAATATTATACTGTCGCATACCAGTATTCTATTCTAAAATTGAAACCAATTACGAGTACTTCCGATGTGGTTTGTCAGTACGGGCCTGTTTACGCATTTTGCTAAATTCTATTGTTACAAGAACAAAGTTCTATATTTAGATCAACAATGTAAACAAATTTCTCTTTATATAAATGGAATTTTCGGGAACAAAATGTATTCTGTATTTGTGTTTATTAAAATTTTAATAATCCTCTTTTTAAAACGGGTATCATGCTCTTGTATTTATTCAAGCTAAAGGTTTTCCGCCAATTTTCTTACATAAATTAATTAAAATGCAAAATATCTTTGTAGTAGCCAAGAAGTGGCTAAATATTACGGCAAAACTCCAGCTTTTGTTTACAAGTTAAACCACGATTAAATGATAATAAATTAATACTGTTGTAGGTGGTATAAAGGCTTCAGAAACGCACCATTTGTAAAACCTTCAAAAGAAATATCGCTTGCTTTACGAATTTTTTTAGGTCTTTTGACGACACGATTAGAAAAACGTTGTAGGCGTAGTCGTGGGTTTAAGAAGGCGGGACAATTAATTTTCTAGAAATTTTTAAAGAAAAATACGAAGATGGTTATGTTATGTTTTTTTCTTTTAATACATATTAACTAATCACTAAATATTGTGTTATACATAGTTTCTTCTTTTTTTATAACCAAAAAAACATAAAACATGTGTTATATCCATAGATAGAGACTACACAAGTTCGTGAAATGAAACCAAACCAAACGTGTCACTTATGGGCGGGCACCTTCTATTGTTATTTTGGTCTAATATAAATTAAATCGAACAAAAATAAATTTTACATCAATTTGATCCCTAAAATTTTATTTAAAAAAAATACGTTGCATTTTTTTAAATAAAGAATGGAGAACGCTGTAATAAACAAATTTTGTTATATTTTGAGGTTATATTTTCGTACGTAATCCAAAGTTTAAAAGTTTTATTTTTATTTCATTATATTTTAACATTTATATTTCGTCACAGTACCAATACTAATATGTGACACACCAGTTTTGCCATCAAAATTGGCCAATACAATGCAAATTGAAACCACAATTATAATATAATAAAAAAAATCTGTGACAATACATTGAAATGCACCATAAACTATGAACTCCCATAAAGGCAAAGGTGACTCAGTCCACCAAAAATATTATGGCTTCAATATTCTGGGATTGTCAAGGAATATTGCTTATAGATATAAAACAACGCAATACTACGGTAACTGGAAGCTATTATGCTAACCTTATAGAGCAATTACGAGAAGCAATCAGGCAGAAACGTCGTGGAAAACTAAGCAAAGGTGTGCGGCTTCTTCATAACAATGCACCCGTCCACGCCGCTGCAGTTGCGAAAGCTGCTCTTTCAAAGTGTGCCTTCACGGAAATTCGCCACCCAGCGTATAGTCGTGACTTGGCTCCCAGTGATTACTATTTGTTTTCAAAACTCGAGGCGGACTTAAGGGATAAGAAGATTTTTCACTGATGATAAAGTGTCTACTGCGGTTTTCGTCCATTTTGGAGACAAAACTTCTAACTATTTTTACACGGGGTTAGAAATGTTAATTAAACGATCTGAAAAGTGTGTTCAAGTAGACGGAGACTATATTGAAAAATAAAAATAATTTCGTGCACTTCATGTATGAGGGTTTTTTTTCTGTCAGCCCGGAAATTTTTGGACCTCACGTCGTATATATTATATACAATATAGTATAGGTATACAAGTATGTATATTATGTGATGTGTGTATGTATTTATTATGATATATATGCATGTCTGGAATGTATACCTATATGTTAGTATACTATATGATATTGATATTTTATGTATTCATCATGTATATTTATTTATACGTATATTATTTATCCCGTTTTTATATATTTTCATCACTCATCGCACCTCCAAATGTATCTCTCTGATCAACCAAAAAGTTAGCTGGTAGAGAATGCCTTAAGGCATTAAGCTCGGCTTTTGTACCATAATATGCAATAAAGATAAATAAATATTCAATTGAATATTGATATAATTCACTTAAATAAATAATGTTAAAAATATAATAAGCGTTTATTGTACAAAATGCTCGAAGTATCGAACTATTTATTGAACATGTTGTACAATTTTGGTCCCTATGGCAATGTACCTAACATGCCGGCTGCAATATTAGATTCTTTTATTTATTTATTTTTAAATTAATTCTGTACTCCAAAGCACATCAAATATTAACGCAAAAACGTGAGCTAAAGATAAGTCCCATAAAGTTGAAACACATGAGACAATCACATTCTTATTACCGTTGAGTATAACGAGTGAGTGAGTCATTATATTATAAGTGATATTTGTTCATAAAAATCTAATAAACGTTACATTCTTTGTTTTAACTAAACATGTTTACTTTTTAAAGAGCATTATGATAAAAAATGCAAAGAAAAAGGAAAGATCCTTTTGCATGGCCACAAAATGTGGAGTGAGTTCAAAACTTTGGTTTCCTACAGCGCTACTACAAGATAATTTTTCAAAAGCATTCTACAATACCTTAAGGAATTCTTTGATATTTTGAAAGTTTTTACTGCTATATTATGATTTTTTTATATTTTGAAATACAGTAACGGATACTGCATAGAGCTGCTAGTTTTTTAACACAACGGTTCCATTTATGCTTTCAGAACGGGTCTATATAATAGTATTTCATGGAACAGTTCCATATTTTGAAAACATAAAATTTGCGAGAGGTACCTATGCCGAAACCTGCGGACTCTGGTATAACGCGAAGAAGAGTGAGTTGTTGCTTTCAAGACGGGCAATAAAGGCTTGCGCACATTACAGCCGCGTCGCGCCGCAGCGCGTCGCACTGCAAAACTGCGACAACGCACATTAGAGACTCGGCGGGCCTTTTTTTTTTTTTTTTTTGTTAGGAAAGACAATCAGGAAAAATCCTGCATGGGACACCTGGTACCATCTAGTCTGGCTGGGCCAGCCTAGGTGGTACCAGGTAGTGTCGGACTCCTACCGACTAAAAAACCTGATTGCCTCAACATCGTGTATGTATAGTTCTTGTGGCCCTAGTGGCCTTTCAAGAGTCACCGGTATTCGGCGGGCCGCAGTTCAACGCAGTAATTTAAGTAAGTTAGCTGTTGACATTCAAATCTTCACGTCGACGCACAGTGAATAACTCTTGAGTTACGTCCGTAACTGCATCCGTTCAACGCACATTGACGCGCGCCGCGTCGCAGCGCATAACATTAGCTCATAAATGCGGCTGGCAAGCGATCCGCCAGTGCCCTGCGCTGTGGCGCCTCTATTGTGCAAAATGGTTTGTACAAAATGTATGAAGATGATTAAGGAGGATTTTTAGAGGAGGGTGCAGCCCGCATATGCGCTTAAAATGCCCGCGTAAGTGCCCCCAATCACACTGTGCGGATCACAACTGAAAACTATGTCAAAGTTTAAATATTTGCGTCACGTAGTTTCAGAAAGCCTATTAAAGATGAGGGAAGAAAGAAAAATGATTAAGATATTGAGATGATATTGACATTGAGATAGCACGGGGCGGCGTCGGTCCGATGCAATATGCTGGCTCGCAGGTTTGTATGATGTTCAAGGGAAGTAAAACTCACACTGCTTTGGGCGTACTGTCAGTCTTTCTACTCATGCAGCCTGTGGACCGGGTATACGCAGGGAGCTTATAATGGCCTACGTGTTCAATATAACCATGCATTCAGGGTGCTATTAAGTCTGTCTCAATACTGTAGCGCATCAAACGTGTTCGCAGAAGCAAGAATAGTTAGCTTCCCAGTTATCATAAGAAAAAGAGTGGCATCGATGATGCGCCGGTTCCGTGGGAGTCACTATAGCATCCTGAGTACGCTGGCAGCTGAGGTAGATAGTTCGATGTTGAGACACTGGGTTGGTGTGCACCAGAAATGAAGCAGATAAAAATGTGTATTTATTATGTATTGTAATGTTTTATGTATTATGTTATCTGTTATTATTTATCTACTAACATAGCTTTTAAGACTTATATACTAACAAAATATAGACTGTTGTCTGATATAAACAAATTAAATTAAATACTCATATTAGGTAGGTCTCGAGCGCTGATAGCCTGGGGATGTCTATTCGGCTTCGACTCATACCACTACTTAATAAGGGATTTAAAAAAAACATCACTAGCTCGAATTTTCCAGAATTATATGTGTCTATTAATTCGCACTGGAGCCACGTGGTGAATTATGAATTAAGGAATGCCCTGCACCACTGCAATATCATCATTAAAATTAAAATATCATTCTATGCCCCTCAATCCAGTATACTCTTTCCTCCTCATCTCAACCGAGGAAGAGGATGATGAGAAAATCATCCTCTTCCTCATCTCATCTCTTTAGACTTCCTATTCCCCATACTTTTACAATTCTGCTACTAAATCTGCAAAACTAAGAGACGCATCTTGGGTCGTGCCAACATCTGTCATTGTAGACTGTTGTTGGCATGTATCGCAGATATTCGCAGACTGTCTGTCAGTTCTTTATATATATAACAGAGTGTATGTCTAAGGACGCCTACAAACATTTTAAAATTTTGTTCTAATTCACCACAAAGAGACAATATCTCACGATCACGTGTTTAAAGTCCGTTCCAATACTATTTACCATGAAATATCCCAACACTCAACATTTAAATCTAAAAATCTAGGGCTCTAATAGGTAAAATAGGTAAACAGCTAAATATTTTATTTAAGGCCGTGACAGTTACCTCAGAACGCCATATTTGTTTAGAATTTCGTCAAATTGCTCCATGGACACACATGGAACGGTGTGTACTATGTACGGTGTATGTATATACTTAAATATTAAATATTGAAACAGCCAAAAACTCACATTTCAGTAAACGAAACCTCAAGTCAAGTTCATATGAAGACGGTACATCTGGCTATAAGTCACAGTTGAGCTAGAGTTTCCATTTAAGCACGCTCGACTCAAGACCGCGAAAAGCCGTTCACCCCGAGGCTGTCGCTAAGTCCTAGCTTTACATTAATTTAGCAAGAACCGTGTATCCCCCCCCCCCCCCCCCCCTCGTGATTGAGCGGTTTGACATTTTTTCCACACAGCACAGACACCGGGTAATGCAAAATCTTTTTAAAATGTTCGTACAATTATTTTCTTGCAAAACATGTTATATACTCTTTATAAAAATAACCACGTTATCTATGTTAATTCAGTGAAAGAGCTCAAATGTCCTTGCTATCAAAATCAATATCAATCTGTATATTTGGATCTTTATTTTTAAATCAACATGTATCTTCTTTATGGCACAAGTATAATGGCTGGGCCTAGTGTTGGGAAAGACTTCCGAGTCCTCGAGTCTTAATTTTGAAGATTCGACTTTATTCCTCAGGACTCAAAGTTTGCATTGGACTCTCGAGTCTGGAACGAGTCTTCCTTATAACGCCTTGACTGTGTTTCTAGAAACTACACAATTTTTTTTACGCACCACATTATTACACAATTACCTAATCGGTTTCTAGAAATCCACTGAAAGCTATTTAATACAAGTTTCCAGAATTATGCTTCGATTCCTGAGTAATCGAGTCGAGTCTTCAAAATGAAGATCTTTCACAACACTGGCTGGAGCCATGAGAGCCCGATTATTTCAATATAATATAGCCTAGGATTTTAATCAATCAGTCACATTGACTAGAGCCGTCAACGTGTCATTGTGGCGACGGTCCTCGTAAAAATCCCGAAAAGTAAAGTAGGTACGAAACTTGCTATAAAATAAGATGACGTATTCACAACATACCGCTTCTACTCGTACCTCGGGCATATGCTGAGGAAATTTGATTTAGTTATCAGACCCTTTACGACGGTTTATGGGTAGCATTGTCAACGCGGATTAGGACGGATTACCCTTTTCACTGGAGGCGTCGGGTTCCACTGAAGAGTTAAGACGACCGAAATTGTATTTAAAAACAAATTGTTTTCTGCTTGGCTGATTTGTGACTGGGGTGGCTTAAAAGTAATGTTTTCCTGTTTCAATTTTATTCTATGTATTTATCTTTGAAATTTTCAGTGAAAAATGTGAAAATAATAATTCACAATTTTTCCGGAAAGTATTTCGGTATGAGCAAGAATATAAAAAGAGATAATGAATAGATAGAGAGCTACGATATGGGGTTTTTCAAGAAAACTGTGAATAGGATTTTGCAAGGTCGGCGGCGCACCCCCCTGGGCATCCTACTATCATGGCCACCGCTTGCTCGTCCGCCCACTTCTCTATAAAAAAAAGAGAAAATAACATTAATAACAGTAGATGATTATTATTAGAGTTTAAAGAATGGAATTAAATATTTAAGGCATTCATTTAATAAAAATATTTTATTTGTGTGAATTATTGTGAATAAGGTTACATTATGATTTCAGAAAAAAAAACTTCTTTCGTGATTATTGATTTGATTAGTCTCGGTAAAGTTGTATTAACGATTGGGTTTATGTGAAATTAGCAAACAATAATTCAACATTTTTTTTGTTGAAAGTAATCATTAACCACTCTACTATACTCGTGATTTACTTTACATATTAAGACATGATTACACTTTACAACTATTTATTTATGTAAAGAACAATTCGACTAATCGCTACCCAATTATGGTATATTTATCATTAAACATATCAAAGTCAATTATTTTAGAAAACCTATTTAGATTGTTAGTTATGTACAGTATTAATACTACACTACAGTAGTCTGGATGGAGATGCGAATGACATAGGTGAGTAGGTCAGTTTGGGATTCCACAGGCGAGTTTAATGCAAGCAGGATGCCTACCAACTGTTCTAGCTAAACATCACACGGCTAAAACGTGTTGTAACGAAACAATAAAATGAGTGTTAGCCAGCGTTACGTTACGTGTATGAGTGTTATGTTTAACGATATTTGTTTTTCTATCTTAATACAATCAAAGCGAGACTCAAGGCAATGTCGGGATGTGTTACGATCTCCAAGTATCACGCTGTGGATACAAAGCATTTCGCTGTGAACACGAACGCGCCGCCTGAACTCTGTGTATCAAGTGTGTGTCATAACAAAATTGGAAGATGGCCCTTGATACATAGAGTATCAAGGGCTATCTTCCAATTTTGTTAGGTAAGGGCACAGTCATATATCGCAACGATCCGTAACGAGTTGTCACGTCTAGGTATAGAGACGCATAGCAAGTCGTGCTCAATAAGAAGACGGACCAATTATCGCATCGTGTAGTTTATTCGACAAGGGTCCGACGGATCTGCAATGAGAAACTCGTTCGTATAGACAGCTGCTTACCGGTGAGCTGTCTGTTTATTTGTTGTATCTATAGAAACTTGATTGTAAACCATCTAATAGAAACAAATGAACTATGAAACTCTGAATGGAATCAAATCCATTATGACGACAGTAAATTAGTCCAACCAAATATATTTCTATCAATAGTAAGTCCAATCAATTTTCCCTAATACCTAAAAAGGTAGCAAAGCCCATCCAACAAGTTAATTGACCTTACACATAATTACAGTAATACTGGCCACGTTTCACCTTTTGGTTCTCAGAAATCTTAAACGCCCTTTAGAAAGTCTCATTTCGTTATCGCGTTAACCGATATTAACATTTGTTTAGATTCCGATGGGTTAGAAGAGTTCTCGAGTGGAAACCGCGTACCAAGCAACCTAGGACAGGATGCCTTCCCGTTAGGTGGAGCAACTACTTAAAATGGCCCTTAATCACATTTTACAACTGGTGGTTGATAGGAAGAACGGACGACTGAGTATCGTAGTGAGCATACGGAGACACCTTTATATCCATAAACATGTTATGGTGGTAGCCTGGTGGTATGCTATTATTCAGATACTCCCGGTTATCTTACAAGAACGAAAATTATATTTTTGAGATTTATAAAAAAACTATTAATAATTAGAAAACAGTAAGTGTAACCAGCTCTTTTATCGTCCATTGCTGGACACGGGCCTCCTCATGCACATGAGGGATGTATGGTCTTAAAACGCCACACTGCCCAAGGGGGTTGGCAAGTCTATTCTTTTAGAGGTAGTGTAGTTCCTCAGAACAGATGGAGTGGTACTATTCTAAAGCCAGTGGACACAACACGGCACAATGGAAAACTTCGAAAGGAAATTTTAAGCCGACTTCGTTGATGACATGATAGATAGATAGACATAACTCTATATTGCACATAAAAACAAAACAGTAACAGACATATGAATTTCACAAAAGGCGATCTTATGGCTATTAGCATATGTACTATTAGACACTATTATACGCTATTAGACATGAGTATATGTGTTCCAAATAAACTGTGAATGAACCATGGAAAAGTATAGTTATACATGTATTTTTACAAAAAATGCACTGAAGATTTATCAGTAAAGTGCCACTTTACCGTCAAGGATTCCTGTCACGTCGACAATCACTTATTGCCTCGACAATCTTTGGGTCACCTTTATTTCACGGCTACTTGAATAGACTGTATGGGTTATTCATAGGTAGACGAAGGTTCAATACCGCAGGGGTTCTTTATTATGCCATCAAATGCTTTGAGTAACGCGATAGGTGTGATTATACGATATAAGTTTACTTACCGCGGGTAGATTATTAAAGTACATTATTAAAGAACAACTGACGAACGCTTGACGTTTAATATTGGATTTGTTTTTTATTATTTATTTATATCCGGCAACAAAGGCCCCTATATATAAGCACATATAAATCACAAGTAGATAGATATAAGTAGATAGATAGATACACTTTATTGTACACCAGAAACATACAGAGAAATACAAAGTACAAGTAATTAAAAGTACAACTGGCGGCCTTATCGCTAAAGCGATTTCTTCTAGGCAACCTTTGGGTGGCAAAGAGAAGTTTGTAGACGAAATATAGGTTGATAAATAGATAATACTCGTATATAAACCTTAACCTAAAATTCGTATTTTGAGCACGTGCGTCGTATTTTGAGCAATTTCATCAAGTTCCTTTACTGGGTTATCTTTTACTGCGTTGAAGACATTTACCTTTTGTAAAGTTTAGAAACTATTTTAACTGAAATATCTTTACCTTTTCTATTGGAAACTAAAGTTGAAAATGTAACATAGTAAAGATGATAATACATAGAATGCTTTTATGAATGAGGTGTGTAATATAATATATTAGGAAAGTTTGTTATACAATAAGCCTTCGTTCGCACATATAAAGACAAGCTATGCGCGTTCTTCCTAATCTCTAAATCAAAAGCACTAAGTACGAGTAAGAACGCTAATGTTCCGCTAAGATGTTGAGTGCTTAAAGCGCTGATGTCCTCTTCATATATAAAGAAACAAACGCGTACTTTTTTTGCTCGTACGAAGGAAGTGTAATAAATTATATTGAAATAAAATGTACGAAAATACTGTTGTGATAAAATACTGTTTTAAACAATCTGCTCCATTTTTTTTCATAGAAAAAATACGGCAGACGAGCATACAGTCCACCCGATGGCAAGTGGATATTGTCGTCTACGGACATCCGCGATAGATGCCAATATCAGTCCAGAATGACAAATTGGCACACGCTCGGATGCGCTGCCTACCTTTGCAGATTAAGAAATGGATTGGTGGAAAGTGTTGGGAAAATATGGAGGGATAGGATAGGATGGGAATGGGCGCTGGCATATCACACTCACTACCGAAATACGTAGGTACATTGGGGAAATACGATAAAGTGGGAAATGCATGAAGTATGAAAATACTGTTGTGATGAAAACAGATCCGTTAAATAATTGCTCTTTCTGCTCTTCCACAGTGCTTACGATCGTCAAAATGAGACAAGACAAATACCAATTTAATGACAATTATTAATTTCCATGAAAAACTATTTAGGCAAATTTTTTGCACGTGTACATTATCTGGTGAACACGTGCGAAAACATTTTATATCGCCCACTCTATTTTTGTTGCGTGTCACACTACTACGTGGGAGGGAGCGTATGTACGTACTACGTAGTTGGTACGCTGTTGCTTTGTTATGACACGATCAATTCATTGCTTAGATGAAGAATGATCTACCCCTCTTTCAGTTCACTAACCGAAAAACCAATGTTCTATTGGTCGAAATTAATTATCGACTATAGATATCTTAGTTAATACTTTGGGATAAAAACATATGCAATGAGTATTAAAGCACTCTTTACATGAGGTTGTTAATAACATTTTGTTGTTTAATAAATTTCGAAAGACAAATCTATAAATTAATTATTTTACGTTAATTTCATGTTATTTTTCTTAAGTATTCATTTAACAATTTTTTCTTTTTATTTTTCAAGATAAATGATAGATATTTAAGTATTTATAAATAATAAAATAGGAGCCAAAGAAAAACACTCGTTGTTAGTTAACATTTTATGCGGAACTGAGCTACCCTCATTGAACATAATAATTTAATATTATCACATTTCGTAGTACCTGCGCTAATTGGTACTTACATATATATCACCTCCACCCTTATTTACTACTTACGATATGAACTAATACAAATAACAATTTTAAATATACTTAACTTACTATCTTAAAATTTATAATTTTATAATTTATCTATCTTATCTTATTTATTACCGTTAAAATATTATTAAAGATTTAAACGAACTATCGGCTTAACTAATCTACCGGAACGAGTACGATACCCTGGCGGGGGTGGCGTGGCGGCCTGTCGTCGGCTCTGAGCCGCGGATTCCCGGCTCTGCTCTTGCTGGACCAAGTCATTCTCCCTCCGACTAGGATACGGCAAGCCCGATATACCAGTATAATTTTTTATTTGATCTAAATGCCTTTTCATACGTACACCATTTTCCCCCTCCACTATTACCGTCCGTGATCCATCGAGACTAGTGATTGTTCCTTTTACCCATCGCTCCCCTGTACCGAAGTTTCTTGCCCATACCTTCTGTCCTACCGTGAACGCTTTCTCCGTGCTGGCGGCGCTCTCCACGAGCCTCCGCTGCTGGTGGCGCGCGCGCTCCCCCGCGCGGTGGGCGCCGCCCTCCCGCAGCAAGTCGAGGCGCGATCGTAGGTTACGCCGCTGCAGTAACATTGCCGGTGATTCTCCCGTAGTACCATGTGCTGTGTTCCGATATGCCATCAAATATGCTTGCAGAGCGATCTCCACGTCGCAGCCATTTCTTTCTGCTTTCTTTATAGCACGCTTGCACAACTTCACGGCCCCTTCCGCCGCGCCATTCGAAGCAGGATGGTAAGCCGGTGTAAAAGTATGTGTTATACCGTTCTTCAACAAAAAGTTCCTCATTTCCGCGCTTGTAAATACCGTTCCGTTATCAGATATAATTTCTCTAGGTAACCCAAATCGCGCAAAAATTTCTCTCAACACTCTTATTGTTGCTGTTGTTGTTGTATCTTTCATTTTAAAAGCTTCTATCCATTTTGTTGAAGCATCAATCAACACAAAATAATTATTGCCTTTAACGGGACCTAGGTAATCCATGTGTAATCTACACCACGGTTCTATTGGGTACTGCCACGGTTGCGGTGGTGCCCGCGGAGGTGCTGGTGCTTCCATTGTACACGAGTGACACTCCTTACACTCTCTTTCGATGTCGGCATCAATCCCCGGCCACCACATATAACTTCTGGCTATTGATTTCATTTTTACAATACCCATGTGTCCCGTGTGTATCTCTTCTAGCATTCTTTTCCGGAATACTGTAGGTATCACCACCCTATATCCCCACATAATGCAGCCAGCATCCGTATAAAGCTCATTTCTTCGCGAGTAGAAAGGCTGTAAATTTTTATCAGCGCAATGACCTGGCCAACCCGACTTGATGTATGTTACAATCCGTCGCAAATGCACATCTTCTTTTGTTTTCTGCTCGATATCCTCGTGCGTTAGTGGTAAGTTATCACAAACAAAATTTAAATAAGTATACTCTTTTCCATTCCTGATTGGTGACTCGTAAGGTAATCGTGACAATGCATCCGCCGCATTATTTTCTGACTTGATATACACAATGTCGTAATCGTAGCCCGACAATATCACAGCCCACCGTTGCATTCTGGACGCTGCCCTGGTAGGTATTCCCGTTTTTGGACCAAATATTGAAACCAACGGCTTATGGTCCGTCTTCAATAAAAATTTTCGCCCATACAAATATTGATGAAATTTTTTTACTCCGTATATTATCGCCAACGCCTCTTTATCAATTTGTGAGTATGCTTTTTCTGCCACGTTCAATACTCGTGATGCGTAGGCGATAGGCCTCTCGGAGCCGTCCTGCATTTGGTGCGCGATGACGGCCCCCACCCCCACACTACTGGCATCCGTGGTCAGCACCAGCGGCAGCGCCGGATCATAGTGAGCTAGCACCTCGCTTGACAACAGCATTTCCTTCACTCTACAAAACGATTTATTACACTCATCTGTCCATTCAAACTTCGCTCCTTTTTTTAATAGTGCGTACAAAGGACCCAAAATCGTATTTGTATTTTTTAGAAATTTACCATAGTACATAACCATACCCAAAAATGCTTTTACTTCTGTCCCTGTCTTAGGTATAGGTACCTTTGCAATTGCTTTAACTTTATCTGGATTTGTATGAATTCCGTCCTTGTCTATCTTATAGCCCAGATAAATAACGGAGTCCGCCATAAAAGTGCATTTTTCATTTTTTATTTTTAACCCGTAATCTTGTAATCTTTGTAAAACTCTATGAAGGATTTCTAGATGTTCCTTATCATCCCGTCCAGTCAAAATAACGTCATCCAGGAACACACCCACTTTAGGTATATCCGAAAATATTTGTTCTACTGTTCTTTGGAAAATACCTGGGCTGGAGGATAATCCATATATTAGTCTATTGTATTTAAAAAGACCACGATGCGTGTTAATTACCGTATACTTCCTAGACTCATCAGACAAACATAGCTGCGCATAGGCCTGTGACAAATCAATTTTTGTAAATTTTTTACCCCCTTGAATTTTCGTTAATAAGTCCTCTATACGTGGTAAGGGAAAACGGTCTACCTCAAGGCATTTATTTACTGTTAACTTATAGTCACCGCATATCCTAATCGATCCGTCTGATTTGATTACCGGTACAATAGGTGTAGCCCAGTCTGAGGTATCGACTGGCGCAATGACGTCATCCCGCCGCAGCTGATCTAAGGCGCGCTCAACCGGCTCGCACAGCGCGTAGGCCAGCGGTCGCGCGCGCAGGAACACGGGCCGCGCGTCGGCGCGCAGGCGTAAGCTCACCTCCCCGCCAGTGTATCGGCCAAGTCCGTCCGAAAATACTTTACAATATCTGGAACTGAGAGATTGTACATTCAGCTTTGACTCTGAAACACTATTATTAAAACAATTTTTTATTTGTACTTCAATGTTTAACTTAACTAACCACTGTCTTCCTAACAACGGCTTTTTACCTCGGTCTACCACGTATAAAGGTAAATTCTTACATATTTTTTATATCTTACTAACGGCGATATCTTACCTACCGGAGCGACTTTTTCGCCCGTATAATAGCACATTATTAAATTACATTTTTCCATTGGCAAATGTGAAAATAATATTTTATAACATTCGGTACTTATACAAGATATTGCACTACCTGTATCTATTTCCATGCTTAAATTCGTGTTATCTACTTGTAGCGTTATCCTGAACGGTTCGTAACTATTAACACTTTTTACCATAAACACATTAAAATTTACCTCCTCAGAATCCTGATCTTCGTCCGAATTAATCACCTGTACTTCACCGTTAAACGTGTTTTGCGTTTTATTGTTGCGTAATCGTGGACACATCTTCTTTAAATGTCCCCCCGTAAAACACACTTTGCATACGTAATTACGGTATCTGCACGTTTTTGTATCGTGCCGAGAACCACACACATTACACTGCGTAGCCGTTGTCAGCGGCGGTCTCCGCGGAGCAGGCCCCGGTCGGCCCAGCCCGCACATAGGAGGACGTGCGGCCGCCGCCGCCGCGTGACGTCACTCGGTACTCGCCTCTGGCCGCCACCGCGTTACACGGAGCCTCCTCCGCTGTCTTCCCCCTGCTATTACTTGCTACTCTGTCCTTTTCCACGTATGCTGCATTTGTCTCCGCCGCTTCCATCGAAATTGCCAATTTGTACAATTTCTCTAGCTTCGTGTTATCCTCCTCGGCAAACAGTCGCTGCATAATTGTCTCACTGCTCAGACCACAGACGAATTGGTCCCTTATACTCGTACTCATACAGCACGAGGTGAACATGCAAGTCTTAGACAATTTCTTGAGTTCCGCCATGTACTCCGCTATAGATTCCCCTTGTCTTTGCATTCTTTGCTTAAACTTGTACCTTTCTGCCAATGTACTCGGTTTAGGTTGTAAGTGACTTTGCATAATTGTGACTAACTCCGTAAAAGTTTTATTAGCCGGTTTTTCTGGTGTACAAAGATTAACTAATAATTCATACGTTTCACTTCCCATTACGGTAATTAAGGTAGCCACTTTTAGTTCGGATTTCACATTATTCACCACGAAATATTGTTCTAACCTCTCGACGTACAAAGTCCAATTATCCACTGACATTTTAAAAGGCTCAATTTTTCCGATCGACATTCTTTAATTATATCGATAGAACACACGTAAGTCCTACTCGTCGCCACTGATAGATATTTAAGTATTTATAAATAATAAAATAGGAGCCAAAGAAAAACACTCGTTGTTAGTTAACATTTTATGCGGAACTGAGCTACCCTCATTGAACATAATAATTTAATATTATCACATTTCGTAGTACCTGCGCTAATTGGTACTTACATATATATCAATAAAATAATCATAAAAATAATTGTTCAGACCAAGTCGCGTTATGTCATTTTTATTTCATTTCTATCGCTCATATTATTTATTTTTTATTTCATTTTTATAGAATAAGGCGGCAGACGAGCATACTGCCCACCTGATGGTAAGTGGATACTGTCATTCGCAATAATTTTACATTTTATATTTATGACAATTTCTCAGTGAATAAAATTATCCAATAACAATAAATTAAAAATGAAAATGAACACATGATTTTGAATTCTAATATTTTTTTCATTTATTGAAAACATTATTGTGTCTTTGCGTCTCTACTTCTCGCCGATTAAACTACGGCTGTCTTTAAAGAACATCAATACCGCCAAGTTTGCAAGTGTATGCAGAACTCGACGTGTCTTGCAGGATAAAGTTCGAGTAAAGAGATGTACGCGACGTTTTGCCTGGCAGCTCGGCTGACATCGCAACTTGCTTCGAAACATCTGCGGTCGCCGTCGAGGTAAGAAATGTTGATATGACTTTCTTTACATAAGTGTATAGAAAGAAAGTTGTTAATAGGACTTTATAAGGCCGGCATACGATATGCCCGGATACCGCTTGGTGTTGCAGATGTCCATGGGCAGCGGTAGCCACTTACCATCACGTGGACCGCATCTCCGTCTGCCACCTTCACCATAAAAAAACCCTATTATATTCACCATAAAAAAACCATAAAATGTTTAACTCCTTTATTATTCTCTGTATTGTAAATAATATTTGCCAAAGTTTATCATTTGCATTAATGTGCACGATATATGGAACAGTATGTATTAATATTACTTTACATTATACTAGCAAAACCCGGCAGACGTTGTCCTGCTTTTTGTTGATATGATTTTTGCGATCGGTTCAACGGTATAGAAATTGATGTGCTGCAGCGCCATCTAGTGGCGAGTTACAAGAAAGTCGATATCAGAAAAACCTTCTCCATGAAAAAATACATATATGTGCCAACATTCATGGTGATCGGTCAAACGGTGTCGAAGTCTATTAACATCAGATATATCAACATCCTCTTTTATATAGATATGTAAAATTATTCTTTCTTGGGGTTTGGACGGATGGTATAGGGAGTAAAGCGTATATTTAAAAGTTAGGGAATCGGTTGTTTATACTGTCTCTCATGTATATCTTCCAACAGTCGCATTATATTTATATAATATGTATATTAGTAGTTCTTAAAGTGATAACTGACATCTTCATATATCGTTGTGTTGTACATTTTCCTTATAGGGACATTAAACAGCGCCGCTTTGAAGCATGATTTATTCCTACCTAAGATTATTTAATCTTACATAACCACTTCAAATGTGATGTTATCTGAGCAACGAGACCTTATTATCGGTACGGCTTATTGATTAACATCCATTTAAAATTTAGTTGTATCAACATTTTCTTTATTCAGAAACATATGACATATGATTTTACAGCAATGAAATCTAAAAATTACATTAGTCTTTTAACGTCCCACTGCAGGGCACAGACTTCTCTCAATAAATCACGGGGGATCCGGCCATAATTCGGCCTCGAGTCCAGTGCGGATTGATGGATCAAATACTGGAGATTTTTTTTACTTCTGGTGCATGAGTGTTTCCTCACGAAGTTTTCCATCACTGCCGGGTTAGTGATAATTTTTAAAAATCCGTACTTATCGTAAGTAGAAACTCAGTGGTATGGACCGAGGACTTCAATTCACGATCATACGAATGTGACTCGAGTATAGATACCCCTAGGCTATCATCCCTCTTCTCAGTTTACTGATCGATATTCTATTATATATATATCGATATTTGTACAAATTGTTGGTCTTCGTGAAGCTTTTAAATGTACATATATAGTAATGTCCAATCAAGCTTTCGAACAACTACAAACTCCTTTGTAGCTTATTATACACTTATTCAATAGACGGCTAGATGAGGATGACCGCAAATAAAACTTTGTAGAACAAACCTTATCATTCAGTTTTTTTTTATAGACTAGTAAGCGGACGAGTAAGCGGTCCCACGTGATGGTAAGTGTTACCGCCGCCCATGGACACCTGCAACACCAGGGAGTATGCGGGCGTGCCGCCGACCTTGCAAAATCCTATTCTCAGCTTTCTTGAAGAACCCCATATAAGAAAGAAATGAAATGAATATGAAAGTTTTAATTTAATTTGATAATAAACGCAAAATAGTTTGTATTCTTGCACGGAATATATTATAAGGAAAATGCAAATCTGTGGAACATTGGTATATACATATATCTGTATAATATAATATAATGTAACAAAAATATATCAGTCATATTTGACAGTAATATTTATTGAGCTTCACCATTTAATCATGGAATTTAATCAACTAAGAAATGTAATTTTCGTGTGTAATTATTTAATTAAACTTTACTATCAAAATTATCATAGGCCCTTACTTCTTCCAAAATGACCAAGGAGGCTGCACTCACTGTCAACCGCGACAGGTATCGGATGATGATAACCGATTATTTGTGGCCCTGGTTAGATGATATGGACATTAGCCATATGTGGTTTCAACAAGACGGCGGCACGTGTCACACAGCGCATGTAACAATGGACATTTTGCAGGAGAAGTTCGCGGGCTCCATTATCTCGCGGGGCGGTAAAGGTAATTGATGCCGTAAAGGACAACATCCTCCACGTCGTTAATGAAACCGAGCCCGATTTTACCCGATTTTACGATTTTACGATATTTAACCCAATTTCAGACAAATGTTAATACCTCGGAAACTACAAGCCAAGTCCTGAACCCCTTTGTTTGGACGCCCACATATAAACTTCATTACAACAAGCGTATTTACTTAATATATTTATTTAGTACTATTGTATTTCTTATCCTATAATAATATTAAACTAATAATTTCTTTGGGAAATATTTGTACTATCTATATTATTATATACCTATAATTATCTCAATCATAACACCATTAAGGCTCATTTACACAAGGAGAGTTTCTCGAACGGTTCGGGCGAGAATATTGTATACTATTCTTGTATGCGACGAAACTAAAAACAATTCACGGCTAGAATTTTTCACGTGATAACAGAAACTCGATGATAACAGGATTAACAGTGTTCACATGATGATAACAGTTGTTTATACTAGCTTTTGACCGATGTTCGAGAAACTCTCCTTGTGATTCCTTTGACGAGTAAAGACTAAAGACTTTGACGACGGTTATCTAGAAAATATTGTCACGAAACGATAAGACCTTCTCTTTGTATTAATTACAGCAAATATAGTTTTACTTTTTTGTTTCAATGCTTATTTGTTGCTTCAGTTATTTGTTGCAACCCGTATTGACTTCGCGCATTTGACTGGGAATGTTTTTTTGGTAAAATTATGATTACTGATTTATAAATATTACGATTTTCCAGGTAGTCCTAAATAGCCTATGTCTTGGATTAGTTTGGCCTCCTAAAAGATAATGAATTTTGAAAATTGGTTTAGTAGTTTCTTACTTGACTTACATTCGTGTAATCGTGAGTTCCAATCGAGAGTCTACTTAAGTACGGATTTGAAAAAAATGTCACTAGCTCGGCGGTGAGCGAAACCACCATGTGAGAACTATCTGTATTTTAACGTGGATACCATAAATCAGGCCTGATATACCATACCATAATCATAAATAATATAAAGGCCTGTGCCTTTATTGTAGGACCCATCGAAATTAAAAAGTAGACATCCACCAAGTTCAACAAAAGAGTTCCACCAAATTCAAGAGTTTTCAGTCAATTACAATGAAAACGCAACGGTTCAATAAGGAACATCGTAAACATCGAACCTAAATAAAAGAATTTGTGAAACTCCAATCGACGTAGAACACCATTCCATTAGAAGAATATTCCGGCAGCCTTTGTTTCTTTATAATTTCATGAAACGGACAGATATACGTGGTTAGACAGTTACTTCCTCAACGCTTTTCAGTTCGTTACATACAGCCTTGGGCTATTTAGTAATTATGTACAGTTAGCAACGCGTTAATAATAATAGCTCCCCGCAATAGTCTAGAAGGCCCCATCGCGAGAAATTGCATAGTAGAGTAAAACAATTTTAAAAACGATTTACCCAAGTAAGGCGCCGACTACAATCCAAGCATTCTATAATTTCAAGCCTCCGTCGAAAAAGTTTGGTGGGGTCATCAAGTTTTTCTTCCTTAATAAAAGAGCCCCAACGTAAACTATAGCCCAGGTCTTGTAAGCCTTTATTCCGCCCCTGGTTTCTAACCATTTAGCAATTTAAACTTTACATAATAGGTACTTTAAAATCCTTATTGATCAAAATTGATTATATCTGATTATTGGAAGCATCACACAAGTCTTAGCAACTTTGTTGTGGAAGAGATGGCAGTAAACAGGAAAAGAATTTACCATTCATTAGCATTGATGTCTATGTAGGACGGAAGCTCAATTGAATATCAATCTAATTGGTTACAAAAATGAATAAATATTGAAAATTAAATTCAAAATAATTATTTTTATGGTAGTTTTACTGATATAGTTAAAAATACAAAAGCAATATAAATCGTAGTTAAGGTTTAAAAGAAAATATTGCGTGATAATTAGTATACAAATAAAGTTAGTTTGTGATAAGTAACAAAGTAATAATTGTATTTTAACTCTAGCCGTATTAGTGTCGGCTTAATGATAAATCCGATGAAGTACATGTGTTGACGCTACCTCGGACAAAGATCGTGTAGTGAAGACTTTAATGGGATAAAATGATATGAAATAGACGGAAAATGAACTCTTTCGATAGTTATAATTTTAATTATGAAATTTTTAATTACACATTTTTACTTGTGATAGTTCATCTCTTGACATTACGTAACCGCAGAGAAAACGTGTGAACACTTCGTTTACGGGAAATGGCTGCCCGTAGTGTGGGAAACGTATTGGGAATTTCCCGGTACATACTCGTAGTGTCCATTGAAGGACTCGTTTGCTCTGGCGGTAAGGATTTTTTTATTAGAAAGAAGGCGACGGACGAGCTGACAGTTCATCTGGTGGTAAGTGGATACCGGCCGCCCATTGACATCGGCGATATATAGCAATATCAGTCCAGAATGTTTGGCACGCTCCTGGATGCGCTGCCTACCTTTGGAGATTTAAGAATGGATTTGGTGAAATCTTAGGGAAATGAGGAGGGATAGGATGGGATGGGTATATCTTTCTCATTAACGATACATGTAAATGCATTAGGGAAATAGATTAAATCGGGAAATTTCACGGTAGTCTTCTATGAGAGAGGGGTAACGTGGCCAATCGAGTGCGTAATGTCGCAGGTAAAGTAGAGTCAATTTAATAGGCCACTTTTGACAAGTGTCAAACTGGTTGGTGAGGTAATCTAACAGAAATTATCGATTAAAGACAAAAATCGATATATAAGTCGTAATATTAGTGAATCCATTTTAGTGTTCATAAAAAAATAATTCTCCAGTAATATTTTTAGAGTATACACAGCATTAGAAACCTTCTACACATTCCACATGACCTCAAAGTTAAGTGTAATTATGGGAAATATAATGAAACCAGTTTATATATGTAATCAATTATTATTTACTAGTTAGAACTATCAGATTCGTTGAAACTGCTATCGTTGCTATTATTATCAATTCTTAAATCACATTGAAAATCTTTCATTAAATTTTTTTTGATTTTTCTACTGCTTTCTTCCAATCATCTTTGGCAACATTTGTACACGCAGTTTTTATTAAAAATGATATTCCACCAGAAAATAAGCCTGCTTTTTTTTATGAACATAAATGTTTTTTTCTAGATGGAAACTCTTTTCACAATAATAGATAACCATAAATGTGGTTGGGAATTGCATCGACATTAAAACTATCGACATAGACAACTGGCATAATTCTTTTCCTTTTCTTCCTTTTTCTTATTAATTTCAGATATAGTTTTAATATATTAAATGAGGTATAGTTATATTAATTTAATTACATATATATTTTTAATGTATTTACTAATTAATAATTGTATTTATTTAAATTATGTCAATTATTTAATAATTTTATTGTTCTCTTAATTTGTTTATTTATCGTAACGGTAATTTTCTTCGATATTCCTTTCTCTCTACAAGTTACTTCGATTATAAAGATCACATCCCTATTATTAAAAACGAAAAAATGTATACAGGCGTAACCTTGTAGTGGGGTTCGAATTTCTTGAAATATAAATTGATAATGATGTTTAGCAACCAAATTAACCTTCGAACTTATTAAATTTGATATAAAAAGACAAGTTTATAATTTTTTATTAAAAATGTTACATATTTTTAGTGTTCAGTAATACATTTATAAACTAAAATTGATTTATGGGACCGATGCAAAGTTATATCGTCACAAAGTCAATGAAATGTCAAAAGTGGCCTATTAAATTGACTCTACTGTAGCAGTGCGCAGTGTGTGTCGAGTCAATGCGTAATGGACCGACGACGACTTCTTGAAGAAGTTCGGCGGTAACGTCTGGATCAAAAGAGCCGAAGATCATGTACGGCGACGAACCTTAGAAGAGTAGAAAGCCTATATTCAGCAGTAGAAAGACATAGACATAGGTTGTAATATTTGTTACAATAGTTCACCTTTTATAAACCTTGTATTCACTCGTACACAACTTATCACATAATTTTTACTATACGAGTAGGTACTATTTAAATTTGTCTATTTTCCGTTTTATTTCACTTATTAACTGATGTAAATATTTCACTATTTATATTTGTTTACTAATCCTTGTATCTCGCCTATTACGGGCGATAGTTCACTTATATCTTAGTATTTAAATTTAATAAATGTATTTTTATAATCTCTTATTATGTAAATCCGGCGTTTCATCATAAGATTTACGCACTAATAATACGAGTAGTAGTTTATAAAATCTCACAGTGACAACTAAAATAACAGAGATGTTGACACGTCAAAGCAAGATTTTTTTCTTTTATGGACGAAGGTGGCAGACGAGCGTACACTCCACCTGATGGTAAGTGGATTGGATTGTCCAGATTTGTACTGATCGTCTTTTATTTTCTTGTTAGGAACGCCGGATATTTTAAAAAATTGAATATGATTATTTCTAATATGGCCTTTTTATAGATACTCAAAATTCTGAACTCTATACAATGATGAAAAATTATGGCCAAATAACTTTTATAACGGGACGCCCGGATTCTGACAGCCGTCTATAAAAGAGGAAGGCTCCGGGACTCGACAGTCAGTCGTTGGTTGAGTCTAAAGACTCCTTACGCCACAAGGCCTTGTCCCGGCGCCAAGTAACCCCGGGACACTATCTAAGGCCATCGAGAAATTCTGAACGCGTATCATCTGCTCCGCCGCCTCTACTCCGTCACTCCCGACTGACCTAGCAGCGTTGGATTGACGTCGCAGCTGCTACGCTTGGCTGGCGTTACCGCCCCTGTCTGGACCCACTACACTTATTGGGGGCGCCGCCTTGCCTGTACCGGCGCCCCTTTCCACGTGTCGCCGTTCGTCCCGACTGCCGGCGACTCTGCTCAGTCCTTTCCTGCCGACTAACCGTGAGTTTTTGGTGCTTCCAGAATTAGGAAACGGATACTTTTACAGACTCTTTATTTTACGGACTCTTTCGAAATTGTTCTCAGATTTTGTATTAAGTTTTATTTACTAATTATATATGGTAAGCTATTGGAACAAATTATCTACCTCTTTCCATCAATTTACCCCCCTTTAGTTCGCTCATAGGGTAACACGACACGGTACTACAAATTACTTTAATCCTTACATGCGTTGGAATTTCAGAGCTAATACGGCAAGTGTGACCAAGTTTTCAGACGCAACGGAACTGCAGACAAAGAACATGTGGAGACGCTCCTTACAAAACAAGCCGATGTGAAAAACACGGAAAGTGAACTCGAGGGCAGCTACTATTGTCTCCAAAAGAATGATGCAAACAAAAAAATACAAGCTATCCTTTCTGAGACGTTTCGCGTGTGTATTGTCACTGTATGTTTTGTGCTTTATCGTTCTACGTATGTTCAGATCAACGATATGTTTTTATAGCTTATAGTCTCGACGAAAAAAGTATATTATTTTTGTAACTTTAATTTTGTGCATTTATTTCTGTAAATTGTGAATCAAAGTCTAATTACGTTTTAATTCCTTAAGTTAGATCATAAACACGATGAATCGATGACATAGTACATACTGCACGCAACCACTGAACAGAGGTACATAGCTAAGGACTGAAAATTTTGGAAAATTCTGAAGGCCTTAACCCTAAAGGGGTTCTAAGTTTCATCCGGGGGTGTGCCAACGTTTGTTATCAATATCCACAGTATCCACTTACCATCAGGTGGACAGTCCGATCGTTTTTCTATAAAAGAAAATAATTAACAGAAATAAAGAAATAAACTATGTATTAAGTTTCGTTTTCTCTATACTGCGCTTACTTTGATTTTACATTTTCAACGTTTAAAACATCAGTTAAACAGAAATATCAAGTTGCAACACTCAAAGATAATCAACTGAATAAAATGCAAATTCTATTGTTGGATATCTTGTTATTCATTGTTTTATCCGGCGTGTAATAGGATTATTCCATTCACAACGTGAACCCACTTTGGTCGGCGGCACCTATACACCGTATTCCCTTCAATAATAGTACATAATACAAACAGTACGTTTTACTTTCATTCAATAACTTTTACTTAGGCAACGGTAGGAAAATCCTGTTAACGATTCAAATTGAACCATTTAAAAAGATGTAACTTCGTAAATGGCTTGAAACTTATTTTATATCTTGTATTTTGTATAAAACATGCTGTGAAATTTCCGAATTACATAAATAAACAAATATAGCCAGATGATAATTGTTCGCGCCGCGTTATGTTTTGGCCAAACACTAAAATTCCACTAAAATTCGAATATAGCAATGTACATACGTGCAAAAAAAATAAAATGTTTCCTCTACTGTTTGTTTCCATTATTGTGATTCAATTCACACGAAGTGCCCGTTTGCCGCGTCACGAACAAAGGGAATCTAATGCTATTGTTTGTGACCAATTGTGGACTCCTTGCCTTTTATTAATGAACTAATTCCATAAGCCGGGAAGCTTATATCTGATATTAAGTTTGGAAACGTCAAACCCAGAACCGTTTGTTGATGAGACTTTATAGAAGCCATAGTAAGTCTCATTAAATACAAATGTCGTCTGAGCAAAGGGATCGGTATAGATTTCCTGGTTTTCGGTTTGTTGTTTCAAGATTATGTTTATATAGAAACATGCTCTAACAATATACTTTCGTTTAAGATAAAGCAATAAATATATGTGATTTTATAAAGATTGAGAAGTAATTAAATGAGTCGTAAAAATACTGAATGCGCATAAAATCGTTGGTTGAGACTAGAGAAGTGAAGCTGAGTTCTCGTTTGATTTTTGTAATAAATGTGCATTGGGAGTTTTGTGGTTTAAGAGTGATAGTTTATTAAACGTTAGTGTTTTTTGTAAGTGGTGATTGTGATAATCAAATAAGAGCGTGGGACTGCATTTTTGGTGTGCTTCCAAGGAGTCCTCTTTTGTCCTCAGTAAACCTACTATCAATTTAACTGAATGACTCCTTATTTACTTTGACTGGACTGGAGATTGACAGGATACGTTTTAGACTTTAAAATTGTTTATTGCGGCGAAAACTTGATACTGGCAGCATGTGCTATTTGCATCATTGTCATACATACGTAAAAGAAAAAAAAAACGTTGGTAGCAAATTTAAAGGTGGTTTCGGTTTAGGTTATCTAATGACAATAATGAAATAGGTCGACTTGGTGATGAATTGATGACATTCTTCGGGCCTTGAAAAAATAATAAAAGTGATGAAATTTTCGTTAAATACAGTACCTAATATAAAAATGATACAAAATATATTCCTAATAGGTAATCTTTGCTGTTTAGTCTTTTTTTTATGGACAGTAAATGAATTTTAATTTTTTTATACTCTTCAACACAATATTCCAGTTACAGAAGCAAATTTATATTACCTTCACGCTTAATTTCAGACTTAGAATAGAATTTCTACGTCCTTAGTAAAAATGGTCCACAGATCCGTTCAAATGAGACTCGTTCGCAGAAAGATTAAATCCAAGAAGTAAATGAACATTTTTTTTATTTTCAAGAAAGGAAACCAATTTATAGCATCGTAATTACTGCAACCTTTGATGTCAGACTAAAACAGTTGACTGTTTTTATTCAATTTTTTTTATAGTAAGAAAATGGCAGGCGAACAGACAGTCCAACGGTAAGTGAATACTGTCGTACATGCGACCAACATTAGTTCAGAATAACAAAGGTCGACACGCCACCTAATGCGCTACCTACCTTTGGAGATTTAGGAGTGAATTTGGAGAAATTGTTGGGAAAATGGGGAGGGATTGGATAGGATGGGATAGGAATGGGCTGTGGCACATGTCACTCACTATCGAAACATGTATGTGCGTACATTAATAAGATAAGATGAATAAGATGATGTGGTAAATGCAGTTCATTTTATGCTAGTATACTGCGAGAGAGGGGTAACATAGGCAGTTGAGTGAGCCCAGCTAAATAGTCGACACTTCAATTTGGAGTTAATTGGAGCTAGTTTATTTATTTATCACAAAGCAAGAATATCAACATATCAAAGCATAATTTAAGTATAGTGTATTAAATCTAATTGACATGTCAATTATATTGTGACGACAGCATGATTGACATGATAGCAATAAATTTAATTGTAAATAAGCTAGTGGTTAAAAGTAAATAAAAAAATAAAAAAAAAACTGCTCTCATTGTAACTGTTTTCTCATTGTTCAAACAATGAGAAGTTAATCGTTAGGGTTTAACTTTTTAAGAAACGAATCACTGACTGTAAACTGTGTAACTTCTGTATTATTTAAGAGACGAATCACTGACTGTAAACTGTGTAAAAACTGTATTATTTAAGAGACGAATCACTGACTGTAAACTGTGTAACAACTGTATTATTTAAGAGACGAATCTCTGACTATAAACTATGTAACAACTGTATTATTCAAGAGACGAATCACTGACTGTAAATTGTGTAACAACTGTATTATTTAAGAGACGAATCACTGACTGTAAACTGTGTAACAACTGTATTATTTTGCCTGCGGTTTATCCGCACTTCCTTGATATAGAGTCCCTGCGTACAGTGCGGTCACACAATAAATTCACATTTCATTGCTATAAAGTGTAGAAAGTTTCGAACCAGAAAGTTATAAAATGAACTGCCAGCTGATGTTTTACCGTTACTCTACGACACGGGGCTCTTCAAGAGAGCTATGAACGGGATTCTGCATGCTCCCTGGTGTTGCAGGTGTCCATGGGCGGCGGTGACCACGTTCATGTCGGCGGTCATGTGGCCCGACCGCTCGTCTGTCATCTATTGTATAAAAAAGATTAGTCAGGCGCGGCTTGGTCTATCAAGACCACTAATATAAAAAACTAATATGGTAAGTAACCCACAATTGAAAGTAAACTTTCAAGCTAGGCATACGACCATTGAAATATCGTTATCTTATCGTTTTATAAGTAAACGTTGTCAGGGTTGTACCTAAATTAAAAAGGTGGTTAATTGTTTGTAATATTTGTGATTTTATTTGTGAAAGGGTTTACAGGTAATACCTAATAACTTCTAGATAGGTTCTAATAATAGGGGTTAAAGTATGAAATTACCGTTTTATAGTAATAGATACTTTGAATTGACATAAAACCTTCATGGTGTGAGTTTTTCGAGTGAAACTTTTTTCACATGATACCTATGAGATACTTGTTTTACAAAATGTGCAACATTCGATTTTCGACTTTCAATTGTTTTTTTTATTCAGCTTAGACGGGAAAGATGGATACTTCGAATATACAAGTAATCTTTGAATACGAGTTCCGAGGCGGAACTAACGCGGCAGAAACGGCTCGCAATATCAATGCTGCGTTTGGAGAGGAGACTGCTAATGAACGAACCGTGCGTTTTTGGTTTAAACGCTTTCGTAATGGAAACTTCGACTTGAAGAACGAACCACGTGGAAGACCGCCCACGCAGGTGAATAACACTGAATTGAAGGAGATGGTGGAAGCCGATCCGAGTCAAACTACCCAGGAATTAGCGGCATGGTTTAACGTTACCTTACCTACAATATTGACTCATTTGCATCAAATCAATAAGATAAAAAAATATGAAAAATGGGTGCCTCATGATTTGACTGATCTGCAGAAAGAAACGCATGTAGAAACTTGCGTTGCCTTGTTGAATCGGTACAGAAATGAAGGAATATTGGATCGAATTGTGACATGTGACGAAAAGTGGATTCTTTACGATAACCGAAAGCGAAAAATGCAATGGTTGACCCCAGGTCAAACGCCGCAACAGTGCCCTAAGGCAAAGCTTACCAATAAAAAGGTAATGGTAACTGTTTGGTGGTTTATTCATGGTGTCATTCACTATAGCTTTCTCAGGTCTGGTCAAGCAATAACAGCAGATGTTTACTGTGCCGAACTTGGAACAATGATGGCGAAACTAGCAGTGAAACAGCCCCGACTCGTGAATCGATCTTCACCATTATTGCTCCATGATAACGCAAGACCTCACACTGCACGAGAAACCGTTGTAACTCTACAGGAGCTGCAGTTAGAAACCATACGTCATCCGCCGTACTCGCCAGACCTTGCTCCAACGGACTACCATTTTTTTCGTGATTTGGATAATTTTCTACGTGGTAAAAAATTTTCTTCCCAAGAGGCAGTACAAAATGCTTTCACACAGTTTGTCGAATCTACATCCCCAGAGTTCTATCGCAAAGGCATAAATGAACTTCCGATTAGATGGCAACAATGTATAGATAATGAGGGTAAATATTTTGATTAAATAAATATGTTACATTTTAGAAAAAAACGAGTTTTAATTTTTCAGTACAAATCGGCAATTTCATACCCCTAATACAATATCCATTTGATGATTCAAGATCCATTTGATTATTTTATTTGATAATTCTTGATATCCCTTCGTTTATACAGGCAGTCAAAGAAAATAGGACAATTTCTTTCACACAAAAATAAAAGTCAAAATAAAGTCGCACAATATACACAACATAGCACAACTAAACCTGGAGGCCTTGCTTTGCTTGGCAGGCAAAAACCCGAATAAGTCGAATTTCCTCACACATGTAAATTTACCAGCTGCGGATTTTGGATCCGTTTTTGTAAGACGGCATTTTGTGTTCAAGACAAATTTATTCCTACTTTGTCAGTGTCTATTTAAAAGAAATTGCATCGTTCCTGTCCTTTGAGATTGTTTACAAACCGTGATATTGTGTTGATTAAGTCTCCTTTATCAAGCTGTTGAGAATTCGTTCAAAAACGAGGCCTGTTTATGGCATTTCATAACTTTTCAAACTTATCTGTAGTTCTGTGTGTAATTATGATTTTCCAGCGCCTTTGAATAAGTTTTCTTATTCAAATATATAAAGTCTAAGGTTATTTGGTTATTGATTATGACAGCTTATGTAATAGTTGTGACGCTTACGTTATTTTATAAAACGGTAATGGATACGTATTTTAGAATTTAAAATTTATTAATATTTTATAATGTTTAATGAAATTATTACATTTTTTTGGATTAAAATGATATTACACTACACTTGAAACTGAAAAATTTAGCCTCGAAGGTTCAACGTGTAACACGTTTCGATAAATATTCAGTGAACAACATGTGAATAAGTAATTGAATTATCAAAACATCAAGGGATACGAGCGAAACAAACAAAAGTTCCAACTCCTGCAATATTATTCGTTGCAGGTTGGAATTCAGAGTTTTATTAAATGCGCCAGCAGTCAGTGATATACCGGGACCGTTAGCGACATGCTCGGTTTTGTTAACTGCAGTTCATGCCACATGCAGCTAACAGCTTGGTGTCAGATGTCCGGAAGCAGTCTTGGAGAGCAAACCGAATATTTGCTAGTACTATTGCTTTCAGTAAACAATTGTCGCTTAAAATTTGTACTAGGATTTGAACGAATAAATGAAATGTTTTGTGATAGATAACAGTTCACAATTTTTTCACCTGCGCGCTGTTTAAATTTAATTATTGTGCCATTAAACGATATGAGCTTTGAACTCCAATAGGGTATTTGACTATTTAGATAATTTCTTAGTTAAACAATTACCATACCATACTATGAGCCTATTTTTCTCCCCTGTTGGATATAGGCCTTACTCAAGGATCGCCACCACACACAATGATATACCACACAAGGTCTTCTCATCCAGCCATAACAAGCAAACTTCTTCAAGTTGTCGGTCCATCTGGCCGGAGGATACGTTAAAAAATCTAAAAATCTATCCGTGAAATCAAAAACAAAAAATATCTTAAAAGTAATACTAAGTTACAGAGCTTAGAAATCACAAGTTAAACAAGGTTCGCAATAGTATGTTGATACGCAATAGTTGAGATGGCGATTGAGCGTTCCACAAAAAATCACAAGCAAAATTTTTAATTAATTATATAAAATATTTTTTTTGGAATATTTTTTGAAAGCTGTCAAATATCGTATTCCACTAAAATCAACTATTGTTTCTTTTGCATTAGGAGCTATGTTGGACCAAGCCGGGCTTAAATAGTTTTCTTTGTCGCTTTCTAATGAGTTTGAGTATCTAATTGCTAGAAAACGACAAAATGAAGCAATAATTAACTTTAATGGTTTTTATGAAAATGATTTATCTGATTCAATTTATGTCTTTTTAACTACTATAGATCAAATGCGAATCATCTTTTGCACTGTAATCGGAGACACGTGTAATATCCACCAACCACTATTGTGAAGGATTACGGCGCTAAATCCTTTTGTTATTGCGAAGGTAAACTTAAGGCTCTTTTACACAAGGAACTGTTTCTGAAACGGTTCGGGCGAGAATATTGTAATTATTTTCGTATACGATCAAAATTCATACGATTATTGACTGCAACTGTTCACATGGTGATTAAAACCCGATGATAACATTGATCACACGATGATAAGAGTTATTTATATTAGAGCATATTTTCGATTGTGTGTATTATATATGATTATGCATATTGTACACCATCTACCTGTGATAAAAATATTTATTTCCTCTACCCAACGGTTGTCTAGCAGAGATCGCTTTTAGAGCGATAAGACCACCTTTTGTGCATTTCATGTGTTACAATGTCTGTTGTGAGACTTTTTGGCAGGTACTCTATAAGTGATGATTGAGTTTTTGTTTTATTAAAAAATATATATTTATAAGTTTTGTGGTTTAATAGTGATAGTTTATTAAAATCAAAGTGCATAGTGTTTGTGATAAATGATAATCAAATGGAAGCACGAAACTGCATTTTTCGTGTGCTTCCAAGGAGTCCATCACTGTCCTCAGTAAACCTAATATCACTTTACTGAGCGACCCCTTACTTGCTTCGACATTGACAAAATGCGTTTGACTTTAAATGTTTTGACTTTAATTACGAAGGAAACTTCACACTGGCACAATGTACTGATTGCTAATTGTCTGTTACTGCCATTTTTGTATAAGTACGTAATAATGAGTTTTACCTATTTTGAACAATTTTCTCTCATACAAGCGTTCGAGAAACTCTTCTTTGTTTAAATGAGCGTTTATGCTTAGTTGCGATAGTTGGACGAATATATGGGGAAAAATACCCTTTTTACCTGTAACACAGAAGTAGTATAATCCTTGTATATTTTAGTAGTATAATTCTGCTTTTGACACACAACGTTAGGTTTTCCGTTTAACGCGTGACAAATTCGTACCTACATCAGAGTCGCACTTGATTGCCCTATCACCCAGTCCCTTTTCGAAAACATACTCGTTAAAATAAAAATAGTTCAGTGCACAAAGGATAGAAAAAACGTTTCTACCTATTTTCGATGTTTATATGTATATTACTGTGAACATTCTCTTTATAATTTATGTATGAAAGAAACGGTTGGGACATATTCCGTTATGTTCTCAAAGATACTTTTTAAATTTTTACATAATTAATGTTTCACTAGCTGGTGTCCGCGATTTCATCCGCGTGAATTTTAGGGTAATTTCCGTGGGAACTTTATAACGGATCGGGATAAAATATACCCTATATGTAAACCCAGCTATAATCATGCAATTTCATTAAATTCTGGCCACTGGTTTTTCCGTGATGCACGTTCAGAGAGCCAAACAAAAAGTTCTAAAGATGTTTGTTTTGGATTATTAGTACATACCATGGTTTTTATTCAACAAACCAGTTTTTGTTTAAATTTTTTTTTCCATGTTGTTTCACTCTATTGAAATAATTTATCTACACATCTGGGTATATCATTATTACATTCGTATTTACAATTAGTTGGATATTAAATATTGTAATAAGTATATAAAATGAAGAATTTTTATTGTTTAATTTTGTTTAATTGACGATTACTCCAATGTTTACAATTACAGATTATACGAGTAATCTGTCCTGGAACTCCTTTGCACATAACCCGTTACCGACTTGGGGTTATTAAGCAATTCACCGAAGTACATCGCAAAATTTATTTAAGTCGTTACTGCTGAACAGAAAATCTTTTCCGAGGCCTACTTAATTACTTTTATTTGTAGACTGTGCCTATTAATAAGTATCATTTCAATTGTGATGCAATAATAAAATTTTATTTGTTTTCATTTAAGAGGCTAGACGATCAATAATGTTGTGCAATTTTACCGATTGCGTAATCAGTTTAATTATTTAGAGAGCGTGTTTGTATCAACAATCAACGTTTGATATAGAAATATTAAAAATACACTTAAATTAAGAAGGCAACTTAAGATTTTATTTGAAGCTGCGTTCTGAAGTGTTCTTGTCTGAATACTTGTGAAGTGAATACTTGTTTTACATATTCCTACAGTAATCAGAAGAATATCATTTAATGATGGACTACTAAAAGCGAGCCAAAATTCTATAAATAGATGGATACTCTTTATTGTACACCAAAAACATACAGAGTAATACAAAGTGCAAGTTATTAGAAGTATAACCGGGGGCCTTTTCGCTAAAACGATTTCTTGCAGGCAACCTTTGGGTGGTGAAGAGAAGTCAGTAGACGAAATAGAGGTAGATGGTGCAATAAGGGAATAATGTCTGTATATACATTCATAGATACATACATACAGAACTATATAGATACCTACATGCATTAATATATACATGCATTAATACATATACATACATATAAACACATATAGACATACAGAAAGATAAAGGAAAAAAATTTGGGCGTAAGAGAACTCTTAATCTGCGAGTATTCTTTCACGATTCTTTTAAAACTAGCCAGAGATTGAGCGCGCTTTGTAGTTAAAGGTAATGCATTCTATAAACCAACCGTTTTGATTGTAAATGAATGTGAATAGAAAGTAGAAGAATGGTCAGGAATTTTAAGGAGAAGATAATCTGAAAATAGCAGTTTGAAAGGATGTGAAGAAAGATAGTTAAAATTTCCTTTAAGATCATGTGTCAACAGGTTAAACAGTATATGTATACTGTAGAGGACGGAGAGTGTATTGAGCATCTCGACGACGACGAATTGTGAGCCACTTGAGCTGCTAGCGAAATTGAGTAACATGGTCATATTTGCGCAGTCCAAATACGAACCGTATGCTGAAATTCTGAAGACGCTCAAGTTTATTAAGTTGTGCTTCTGTCAAATCCAAGTAGCATACATCGCCATAGTCAAGTATAGCTAGAAGTAAACTTAGCGCTAACACAACCTGCGCCTGGTGGCCTGAGGTAAGAAATAACGAAGCCGTCTTAACATACCTGCTGCTGAGAACATCTTTCTGCTAACCTCGGTTATTTGAGGGCCCCAGGACATGGCACACTCTAAAAGTACACTCTCAAGTTCTTAACTTTGCTGCTGTACGAAACTTTTACACCATCAGGGACAACAGACAAAACATGTTCCCATTTAATTCTGGAGGTCAACCTTCGGCTACCAGTAATAATCGCCTGAGTTTTTGATGAATTAATGGTTAAGCCGTGTGAATCACTCCAGTCTACGATGGTTGCTAAGTCCGCATTAATAATGGAGACGGTTTGATTGATATCAATATCAACTGGGACTTGCGTTTCTTTAGGGTTTCTATAGGTAAACCAAAAAGCAAAAATGGAACTGATATTCAGCTTCAAAAAACAGTTCGCGTTAAAAATATATAGTATGACATCCGGTCATCATAATACTGTCAGCACGATGAATAAAACTGGAGAAATCTGGTATGCGAGACACAATAGCGCCATTCCTATTGCAAACAAAATACGTACAAATATTTTGAATGGTATTCGCAATGCAAAGCGATGGCAAACAAAGACAATGTTGGGGTGACATAGAAATCATCTCCGCTCGTGTTACCCACGCAATGGAATAGTAACTATAGGTTTTTGGGAGAAACGCAAATACGGTGATACTCTCATGCGAATGGGCCCGATACATTATTTCTGTTATCTCTTCAATATGTATGTATGCATAAATATATTTATGTATGTTTATAAGTATGCATATGTATGTGTGTATTCGTATAATAATTAATTTATTATTTAGTATGTAATATTCGAAATATTATAGCAATAGTGTTTGTAATTGTTCATGTAGGTGTATTATAAAGTATAAGTGATTCAACAAAATGATAGTCAGATTCTAAGATGTAACATTCTAGAATTTTAGGATTCTAGAATCCTTTGTCAAATTTGTAGACCCGATTCCATTAAAAAATAATTATAATTCTGTAAATAAATATGCGACGTAGTTGAGTGTTGTTTTAGATTGATAAAACTCGGTTTGAAAACATCAATTATGCGCAAAAAGTGTAACGTAAAAGTTTAATAAAACATAGGAATTTTTAAAAACACGAAAGTGAACTTAATTTTCACTCTTCATACTACGCAGCCTGCGGGCGACAAGCACAAAATGTGTTCGTTCAATATTTCCTACCAGCGAATTCGTATCTTTTTTACATTTTCCTTTTTGCGGCGGTTTAAACACGTATATTTGTATCCAGACACTAAAATCTTCCTCCAGTTCATCATTTTTCATTTGCATATTTTTAATCGGTTTTATGTGTATTTGTATAAATGTTGCTGTCTGTTTCAGCTGCTGAATTACCCATTATTTTATATTCTGCCATATTTCACTAAACAACCAACTATAATAATATACTGTTTAGAAAAAGTATACAATATTTGCAACATATTCATCTTTAAGATTTCCTTGCAATTTTACTAAAACATGGCCGGTTCTTTTGCTCTTGTAATCAAGGTACAAGTTTTGAGATTAATAAAAAGGACATTCCATTGTTTTCCAACGAATTCCTTCATTATTTTGCTATTAAGAAATTCATCTTTTGTGAGACGGAATGGTAAATTTTACATTATACGTATTAAAGGCCTCGGGCCTTGCTTATCGAATTCTTGGTTGGATTGAGAAAAAAAGAATTATTCTCGTTGGCCGTGGCTTGGGTGTGAGATAAAAGCGACCCATGCCAGAGGGCGAGTCAGTGGAAAATGATAAATTCCTAAAATGTCGCCCTTTAACTGCGTCTATTTTCATTTTCGATGTGATAAACTAGATAACACATGTGCTCTTAAATTATAATATAGTATATAATAATTATAATTATAATATAGTGCTTAGCAATATATTATAATATTTATATAAATTCAATTTTAAGTTTTATCAGCGAACATATTGATTTTGTACCTTCATTAAAATAAAATAATTAAGTAGATTAAAGTATAAAGTACAATAATTGATGGAAAGGTTTATAGTGATCAAGTATTTAGTCCTCTAGATATCATATTTTTCTAAATTTTAATATCTTAATTCCAAAAGTACACTTATGATTATAAGTACGAATATAAGAAAGTATAATATGTTTTTTATACCAACAGTATACAGTTAAAATGGTACAACAGTTTAAATAAATAAGACCTTATCGTTAAAGCAAGATATCGCTTTAGCGATAAGGCCATCTTTTGTATATCTGTTTAAAATAATTAAATAGTACACAATGAAACTCATTAGAGAATCATTAAAAGTCATTAATCATTCAGGAAGCTTTTTAAAAGTGTTTTTTTTTTTCGAAAATATTGAGAAGAAGATTTCTAAACTGGAATATTGACTAATTCAGTATTTCAGCTTAACAACGAGAGTAGCATTACGGTCTCACTACATTAATTTAATTTAAAATTATTATTATGCCAGAAACAAAATTTCGCATAATAAGCAGTATTATTAAGTATTATAAAGTCAAAACCTATTTCACTTTGATTCCTTTGATGTTTGTTTGAAGTTAAAACGAAATAATGAACGGTAGTTGACGGCTCAGACATCTAATTTTATGTTTTCGTCTTTGTCAATATTCTTTAATCCTTTCGTAAATATCCAGACTATTAGAGCGGCTTTGGTATATACAGTATATACAGATATTTTATTATTTTTGGAGTCCATCGTGCCTCTGATCATTTGAACATGAAAGTCATTCTAAATTGAACGACCATTGGACTTTGACAATGGTTTTGAATTCGTAATGTTCGGGATCTGGTTGGAGCTTATTTAATTAGGGGACGACATTCCCCAAGGACGAAATGTTATGAGCGTTCTGCTGCATTAATGATGAAGTACACACTATAAAACGTTGCTTACTTATAGCAAACCATTCAAATGTGAACGCTGCTGCCTTTAAAAAAAGTTCACTTTTATATTCTTGTGAAAAGTTTGTATATTTCAATTAAAAGCCCGATATTGAATAGTATACCTTTAAAATGGAAATTGCGTTAATTAAAATATTTTGTTTGGAACAAATATTTATTTAGAAAAACAAATTTTAATGGACTAAAGATTAAAGGCGATGATTGTTATGAATAAATTCCAGTAATTAATTTTAATATTAGATCTATCAGTTTTAGATGGAATAGACGGATTTTAGGCCCCCTTTTAATAGCTTTACTTTTATATGATATACAATAATAATATTTTGTTATTATTTATAATACAGAAACCAATAATACAGTAATTTTAAAGGAGTCCTATTGAGTTTATATTAAGGTTTTAAATCCCGGTATAATTTGTTTATAGGCAAGTAATTTATTAATTTTTACATTTTTATACCTCTAGACGAGATGATAGACGTACAGCGGGTCCATGTGATGGTAGCCCGGCTGTATATCTGTCGCCCGGGTAAAGCGTGTGCGCAGCCGACCATGCAGTATCATGTTCACAGTTCTAGAGCCTCACATCGTAGTTTAGTACAAATAGCTCAATTGGCAGTTGATCTTAGATTTGATATATACATATAATGCAACGTAATGGACCCGTGTCACGTGCTGTACATTGTATTAATAGAATGTTAGCGAGGCGGAGTGACATAGATATTTCCTGCCGAAATGAGCGGCTATGCTGTGGAATTCTTAGAGAAATGTCTATAAATAATGTAATATTGGTTTTTGTAAACTGTAATGTACCTTTTGTTGTGTTTAAATATATTGTAAACCAACACATGTTGCAAAAAGAAATATGTATGTAAATAACACGAAAAGTATATCAGGCGGCCTTATCACCAAAGCGATCTCTTTCAAACAACCTTTGGGTGGTAAGGAAAAAATAGACAACAATATCAAATAGAGTTGGCCTGGCATATAATATCGAAAATAGTCATAGAAAGAATTACGTGGTTCTTGTACGTCAATCTCTATTTATTCAAATATACTAATAAGAATTTCTTACCATTTTTCTGAAGTGAATTTCAAGATAAACTGTCCTACATTTATTATTCTCACTAAAATTTCGTTCCACCTTTTGACAGGGATCAAAGTAACACGTTCAGTGAGCAGAAACGCTGTTGATACCCTTCGAGCTACCAAATCGAGGCACGAACTTATTGTAGCGTGTGTAACTCGAAACCAAAGCTTTGACAACATATTCAAAACACGTCTGCACTTCACAACAGTTTTTAAATTTTCTGTAACCGTGTCATCGTATGGAAATGTATTTTCTCTTGTGAATCTGTCACGGAAACTCGCGAATGTGCAAATAGTTTGATCTTTTTCGAGTACATTTTTTTTTAAAGTGACAGTCTTGTAGTTTCATCTAGGTTATATTTCCTTTTTAGTTAAGTAATATATTATTATATCAGCACAAGATTTTGGAAATTTACTTAAGTTCTCAGCTGTATATTTATGATGACGTTTAAAAGTAATTTTACTGTACCGTCATCGAAGTCTGTTTGATGTATTTTCACATATAACAAAATGTTATGTAATAGGTTACGTAACACCTCAAAAATCTATAAAAACCAAATCTATAATTACATTAAGCCAGATATCCGCTAGGCAACAATTGAAGCGCAACACGTGATGCGAAATATATTTGTTAACGTAGCATAAAGCCGTGCGACGCCACACAATGTGCGAGATGACGTGCGCCATGGCGCTTGTCCCCGCGCATCACGTACCGTGCGCATCAAATAGTTTTGAGTTGTTGAGAAACATGTTGTGCTACATGTCTAGCAATAAATTGAGTAGCGATAAAGTAGCTTAATGAAATACCACCGGGCTTTAGAGGGCTTTAAATATTTCCATCAAAATTTTATAAATCAAAAATTGTATGTCAATAAAAAAGTCGTTCAGGAGATGCTATTGTGATATCTTATCTTATCTTTGAAGAAGCTTATCTTATCTTATTAAAATATACGGTTTATAGAATTTACATGTAAAATTCGAATTAAAATAAAGAAATAATTTCTAAATATATGTAAAACCTCTTCTAATAAACAAAGCTTAATATTCCTGAGTAACTGAGCAACTTGCCGACATATCTACGAGAGAGTTCACTAATCGAGGCTTATGAGTGTAAATGACGAAGGTCATTAGTTTCGGGTCATTTTGTGACCGTTCGCGTGAGCCTTGTTTATGTGGGGTTATACGTACAAGGCCCAACATAGATAATGTATAATACAGTAAAGTACAATACAATAAACGGAGTATTATGCTGTTACCCACGACAACTATTTACCACATTTTATACGAAGTGTATACACGTTTGAAGGTGGGATTGTATTGCCGGCATTAGGTTTCGGCCGTATGGCGGATTTCATTTCGACAATCACAAATATCCTCCGAAAAGTATTCACTGTATTAAAGCTGCTGAACGGCGGAATTCACATGTTGATATCGTCAGCTTCCACCTAAATTAACTAGGTAAAGAAATGCGAAATATAAGTGACTGTTTAGATATCTAATTATAAAAAAATAGTATACTTATAGTCCCATTAGGCATATTATTATAGTTTACAACCTGCTTAACAACTTAAGCGGCTTAACATCTAATGGTAAATGACTTACCATCAACCGTGACATTAGAAGGTTAATTCTGAATAATTTGCATTTTGTAGTCACTCGACTTTTCATTTCTTTACAAGACTTTACATATCTAATATTATCCACTACATTTAAGAGTAACGTCGAAAATAGCGGAAGACAACTATATTGAAAATTAACATCAGAATGGTGGCTTCAATACACTGCTAATGTTAAGCACATTATTTTTTTTACTTTTTACCGCCGCTCTACTAAGGTTATCGGTGGATACAAAATCTGCCGTACGATTAATGTATAAGTAATGCCTACTAAGCAATATCGCTGTCCCGATATTTAGCTGCGGCCAATTTCCTATGGTTCTAGCTTTGAAAATATAATCGATAATAAATACAAATCTATTTTTCTTAACAATTATGTATTTAGGTTATTAAGACAGGTACAGTAGATACTGTACCTGTCTTAATGACGATAAATAGATATGTATTTATGAATGTATCATGTAAGCAGTACGATGCTTAATTCAGTGGAAGCACGGGCGCCATATTCTCGCTATGATAACACACTAAGACCAACAACATATAGTAGCATAAGCGGGGCCAGTCGCGTGCGCCGCCGCACTATGGAAAATCGAGATCTGTTCCGGTTTTTCCCAGTAACTTCGGAAGCCGCAAATACCTGTGGCTGATTTTTATAAATGTTTCCAATGAATATCTAGGCTACAAATTAACATTAAATGTAAAGCGTGGGAAAGCGTGTAACTTTGAAAGTGGTGTTATTTATTACTATTTCTTTATAGTACGTCCACTGGAAATTGGCAACATTCCAATTGAGAAAAGGTCTGGGGCTATCTTTTGTTAGCAAAATTAATAGATAAGAAATAATTATCAATTTCGTTTTTAATAATTCTCGTTTAATCAGTTTAATTGCACTTGAACAAATATTACTGACATGGAAGTATCTTGCAAGCAGGTAAAAAGAATCAAGGTTGGTTGTTCTGGGAATTGCAGAAGCAGCTGGTCGGCGATAAAGTGATTTTATTAACAGAAATCCTACAAACAATAGGCAATTTACTCATGTATCTCGAGTGGAATGTTTCCGATTCCTAGTGGACGTACAATACCTACTTGTGAACCTATTTCATGTACTTGGCTCGTGTTTAATGCCAGAAAAGACTATTTAATTCAAAACGTTTATTCATTTCAGAGCTCTGTAGTTTCACTGCTATACTCTAAATTAAAAACTACTGGTCTGATTGGGATAATTTAAACATATAGAAATTCGCTGGTGGTGATTGGATGAGAAGAGCCGAAGATCGTGTGTGGTGACGAGCCGTGGGAGAGGCCTACATCCAGCAGTGGAGAGACATAGGCCGTGGGATGGTATGATTGTTAAATAAAATATGAGCAGTGATTGCCTAGGGGTCTATATATTCGAATCACATTCGTGTGATCGTGCCATACCACCTCCATACAGATCCTGGGCCCATACCACTGAGTTTCTATTTAAGTACGGATTTTTTTTTTTAAAATGGAGCTTGTGATCCACCAACCGCACTGGGCCCACGTGGTGGATTACGGCCCGAACAAAGGTGATTTTCTTGGGGAGATCTGTGCCCTGCAGTGAGACGTTATAGGCTGATACAAGTACAAAATAAAATAAATCAGATTTTTTCAGAATATTTGATCACAATATTGAAAACCCAAAAAAGTGGATCAGTCGAATAAACAGACGGACAGACAAACATTGCACTTTCCATTCATTCACATTTCATCACAATTAAAGTTTAAATAAGAATAATGGCTATTATTGAAACATGAACTTTCATGGAAGTTATCATTGTATTTAATGAAGCGCAAGGTAAGTACAATTCGAATGAAGAAGTAAGTCCGCCAAGAAAGTTGAACTGAATGAGGTGTGGGGACTAAATTTACCGTGACGAATATTTGAAATTATGATGAGGCTCTTGTTTTGTTTAATAACTGTACGAATGAACAAACTGTAATTAAAAAATCACCGATTTCAAGATCCAGTTTGGCAGTTGGCAGTATACGGCGTGCCAAATGACGGATACCATTTTTTGTCAATTAAATTTTTTACTGCTTGACCCAATATTGTGTCTTTTAAGTGGAACACTCTTAACCACAACTTCAATTAAAATATCAAATATTTATATGCTTTTGCTTCATATACGTGATGAATCAAATATGAACTTTTCTGTCTTCATATCACAAAAATAAATGCAGCATGATTTGTCTCAAAAAGTTATCGCACAACAAGGAACGCAGACTGATAAACCATACGCGAAAAAGCTGTCTTTAGGTGGAAAGGAAATATATTTAAAAAGAAGGTAAGTAATGCAAAACATACCTCATGTGACATGGCACATAGTATAAATATCATAATATGTACATAGAAAGATATTTCTTCCTCTTTATTTTATTTAAGGACTTTTCAAATTTTGTGTATGTCAGCCCCATCGTACCCTAAAGGGTACAATTTTTCTTAAATACCCCCTTAACTTATCTCTAACTTATCTATGACTCTGATAGCGACTCGCAAATTTGCACAGAATATCTGCAGCTTTCGACGTTGGCTCGGATATAATTTTATGGAACATTCCTACACCACATCTGTTCAATTTTCCATTCGTTCCGGAAACACTCCACTAACAAATGTTGGACACCCTCAATTGTACCACAAATTTGGCAATTAGGGAAATTAATTTTTTTCATAAGGAATCCAAACCTGTTTAGTGGCATATGCCCAGACTGCAAACTGAAAACGATAACAACCAGGTTCCTATTCAAAAGATTTTTATTTATTTCATATAAAAAATCCACAGAGCTTAGGATAAAAATTATACATAAATTTAATATCCTTAAACTCATGGCCAATTTACTTACATTTACTTTATACATATACACCAAACCATATATTTAAAATTAAATTTAAAATAAAAATCGGCTATGATACAAATACAATTTATTAGATTATCGATAGTAGATAGTAGCTATATCATTTATATATTAGTTATAGTATAAAAATGCATGTCGGCCTGGGTTTCTTCACTGTGAGATATAGGCGTCTAGTAGGACTCGTTGTAATCGTGTTTCGTTCAACTACAATGGGGAATCGATCCACCTGTGAGGACACATTGCGTTTCCTCGCATAATTATGACTTCTATTTGAAGAGTAAATATACCAAATAAACGTACAGAATACATTTTCCCGAGAGAGGTGATAGGGTGAATCAATGAATAAACGCGAAATATCAAAGTATTCACGTTGAAATGTTTGTAAAACTGCCGCGGTCATTTGCATTCTGAGGTTTTGGCAAACACGTTTGCGAACTCGCAACTGCTGTGGCTTTTCTGCCTTAATTAATTGCTCTGCGAATGCACTTGTTTTAAACTTCCTCTTGATTCTCTATATTTATTCTATTCATATGAGGATTTATTGATTGTAAGTAGTAGGAACTGACAACATTTGGAATAGGATATTTTGGAATATCTGTAATAAATGTAGTATTTACATAAAAAGAAACATTACTAGGGTCTACTTGCTATATAACTTGATAATTTGAACGTTGTAATAATTTGATATAACAATATTTCAATTCATTGTTATAGTAGGTAATTTAAACTCTCAGAAGTTTTTACTTACATAGGTAAAGTTATATACATATTTGCTTGATGTTTATTTTAGACTAATTAATTGACGTCATATTTATAAACATTTCGTAAAATAATTATGAGACCCCAAGATACAAGTCTACAAGGTACAATTTAAAGATACAATTTAAGAGGAAGGAAACATATGTTTATGAGAAGAACACAATTTACAGAATTAAAATCGGTTCAGTAGTTTTTTATTATAAAAAAATATCGAGACAGCCTGATATCAACCCATATTTAGCTAAGCATATAAAAGATCAGACTTCTCTCACCCTCAAAGCTATGATAAACAATGAGATCATCTTGAGATACCTATATGAATACCTTGATACCTTGAGATTTATCGAATTGGTGTTTAAAGGGTTAGTAAAATGTTTTATATTGATTTTTAAATCAATAATATACGAGTATATAGTTTTCTGAAAGCGGATAAAATATTTCTTCAATTATATATTTTATTGTACATACAAATGGTAAAGATAGTTACAAAAGAAAATATATACAAAATATGTATTATTATTAATTGATTCCATATTTATAATCAATTATCAAAATAATTATGATGTTTCTACAAGGTCGTCTGACTGTAAGTGTCAAGTTTCAGATATTGGGTTGAGCAAAGAAATAAATCTAATTGAACACAAACATATGAAATAATAAATAATTATTATGTAAACGGGACGGGTTACTCACGATTTATTATTTATTTAAGCCGATATTTTGGTCCAGTTACATGAACCGTGGTCACGGCGAGACTGCGGAGGCGGGTGAAGGTACGTTGGTTAAGGTTAAGTTGGCACGTACATGGGACCCAGTGATTGAACTTTGCAAACTCAGAAAAGTAGATGGATTTTTAAATTCGCGTATGTGTGTGATGATATTGTTAGTATAGTGTGCAAGGAACTTAATCAACAAAAACCAGTTCAGATGGGCAGGTGAATCAAAAACGAACACGACGGAGGGTAGACAGATTTATCTGTCGATAGCGACAACACCTACACCCGCCTCCGCAGTCTCACCGCGACCACGGTTCATGCAACTGGACTGAAATATCGGCTATTATAAATAAATAATAAAACCGTGAGTAACCTTACGTAACAATTATTATGTTCAATTACGATAACAAAAGATTAAAATCATGAAACATATGAATATCTTATATACATACATATGCCTGAAATGGGTATAAACAAATAAGTCTTAGATCAGTCTCAACTACTAAGGACCGGAAGCGCCGGTGTTCTAAAGCCGTTCGGTACCGGTCGGCTTTAGAATACTACCACCCCAACTTCTCCGGTGGGTGTCGCAAGACTGTAGCTCTGAGGAGTTCCTCAGGCGCAGAAGTAGTGTAGTTACACTACTTTTAAAAGAGTGAACTCGCCAAGCTGCTTGGTTAGCGTGGCGTTTTAATACCATACATACACAAGATAATGTGTATGAGGAGGCCCACGTCCACCAGTGAATGAAAAACTGGCTGCGGTAAGAAAATAATAATTGTTTAAATAATATTCTAAATTCAATGCAATTAACCTAATTAAACATTTTTTAATAAAAGTTTATTTTTAAAATTGAAAATATTTTGTATAATATTTTTGGATTTGATATACAAATGTACAGATCTTAGTTTTAAGGTAACTTAATATTTGCGTCAGCTATTGACTGATACATCTATTAACTGATGGAGCTATTGATGGTTCACGTTAGTTGCTGAAAGCAGGGCACTGCTTGTTCGACTATAAACTGTTGACTATTTGCCGTAATACACATTACTACTCGCACTTTATTAGTCGAAGCGAAGGCAGACAAGTAGTCCAGTCGATGGACAGTTGAAAGGTTTAGGTTTCTTCGTCCAAACTCTCGCCTTGACACATGCCGTTTGCACTACGACCATGCCCCGGCGCATCGAGCTCAATTAACAACGACTTTTTTGGATCAGAGTAGTCTTTGAACACTCGCCCTTAATAGTCCTCATCTTAATAGCGCCTGTGACTATTTGAGCTATTTCCTATGGTCAAGGAGAGGAAGATGACGAATAAATTCTGATTCAGACTACATTATGTGAAGAAATACCAACGGAAAAGTGGGAGAAATTTTTTAATGATTGGTTTCAAAATATGGGGTGACGGAAAATATTTTGAAAAATTGTTGTGTATTTATAAAGTACACACAAAATAAGATAAGGACAGACATATATTTCAGTTACAAGTGCACTATAATTACACTCATTATACCTACTATAATTATACTCACAAACACAAAATTTAAATACAAATAAAAAACTAATATTTAATTAATAAGGAAAAACAGCATGAAAAATTGGGTATGGTATATAATCCTTGTAGGATTTTACTTTTAAACATTCTAATGTTCTCGGGGAAATTATCAATACAGCTTACTGCTGTGCATAAGGAATTGTACCTATTCAGCATTCGAGGTACAAGAGAATGTATGTACATGCTGGAACAGCTTAAGGACACAATGAAAAAGTATTTACGATTTAAAATTGAAGGTGTAATAACAATTTTTTAAAATTTCTTAATATCTTACTTATATTAAGACTTCTAAAGTGCCAGTTATGAGTATGTTGTACTCAAATTGTGAAACTTCAGTGAATAATGACGAGTCACAGTAATATTGTGTGCGTTAACAGCTTAGATAACAGCTTAATAGCCATCAGCACGATACTGCTTTATTTATAGCAGGATTTAACTTCCTAACTTTATAGGGTTCGTGTCCAAATCCAATCCAAACTTTACTAGAAACCAATGTCCCACATATAAGTCTTTGTTACAATGACAATGGGTATCTTTGCTTTAAATCACTAGGATTATATGGGTCACTACTATAGCTGAGAAGCTTGCAATCCAGCGAAATTTTATTTATGAGAATAGCGCTGTCTAATAAATATTTTCCATAAAGAGCCCGAAATCAACAAATTTGTGAATTCTCGTCTATCTTTATTAACGCCCATCATGCAAAATCGACTTGACCAATTTCAAAGAAATAGCATAGTTATAAATTGTCCTGGGTTAATATGTAGGGTATTTTTTATCCAGACCCTTCCAAAGACATCGAGGGAATTATCATTATAATGGCACGATATTGCTAAACGCCTTGGTAACTTTCTCAAGTAATACTTTTCAATATTACAGGCGTTATTGAGGTTTTAATTTTGGATCATTAAACTTTAAAATACTTTTTAACACTAAATAAATTTCAATCTTATTATATCCATCGTTATAGTATAGTGGTGAGAGGGGAAAGTAAGTTGACCAACTAGGACACCACACAGCAGACACAGACTGTGTAATAAAATAAATAATAAGTAATCATTTCATTATCAATAATATTGTACATAAAAATATTTGTAATCCTGTATAGAGCTAAATTTGTACTTGTGTTTATGAGGAAAGTTATATAATCTATTTACAACTTAGATATCTATTTAGATAATAGAGTACATAACTTAAATATCGGCTGATGACAAGACGGAAGCAAGTTCTATATAAATAACGATGGAAATAATAGGTGTTAATATCCGATTCGGGGAATTCACGAATCCTCAAATAAGTATACCTTCGTCCGAGGCCTAAACCCCCGACGAAGTGAAATTCAAACTTTTTGAGGTCAAGAGTTCGGGATACTTTGATAAGTGAAGCGAACGGTAAAGGTCGGTGAGTTTATATTTGGGATTTATGGATTTTCCGCTTTACCCTCTGAACTAAACTCCACTGTCAACGTAAACAGATAATGCCGCAACGTCATTGAAAAGTAATTTCCGCACACGAAGCTGAGTGGATCCAATAAAGAGTTCGTAAAATATCAGGTGACGTGTATATCACGTTGAAGACGTGATAGGATATTAGATTAACGTTTTAAACGAGATCAGACTGAGAATAGAGGGTAGAGTGGGAATAGAAGGTAACTTCAATTATAGATTAAAGTCTATGAACAATCAAATTATTTTTTATGTGTAAATGGTTACTTGTGATCGTTTTTTATTTCTTTTATATGGTTGTAGAATTAGCTAATGTGAATTTTTAATTGTGTTACATTTGGTTTTCACATTCCGTTTCGCATATCATTTAGGAATGATTCTAGAAATAAAAACTTTTAAATTTGGCTGACACGAGTGTTTGTAGCGCTTCGCTAACATTCTGTCACTCCCATTTACACCTGTCATACGTTATTCAAAGTCCTTTGAGGCACATGTCATAAAGCTGTGGAACAAGCTTCCTGTAGAAATTGGAAAAACCCCATGTGTGACTTCTCTATATTTGTGTAGTTTTATGCTCCAATCCCGCTGTTCTAAGTTAACTATATGTACGCAAGGAACTCAGAAAGTTTTGCGAAAAGACACAAAATGTTCTATGGGTTCCAAAAGTTTTTATTATTTTTTTTTCAAAATACTTTTCATTTGCATCAACACAAAGTTTCATGCGTTTGAACAATTTTGAAAACATTTTTGCCACTCTTCTCGTGTACCTCTTACACAGCCTCTTCGAATGTAGACAGGATGTCTTCCGGCGACGAAAACTGCTTCTTTTTAGCTAAGATTTAATTTCGGGAAATAAAAAAGATGCCAAGTCGGGACTGTAAGGGGAATGGCCTAAAACTTTAAACGGGGTTCTGTCTTAAAAGTCTCCCGTCACAGAAGTGCGTTCCATCCGCATTTCCTCGATACGCACTATGTCGCGCACTATTCGGTCCAAAAATTATTTTATACTGCGAACCCGTAGGCTGTGGAACGAACTGCCTCAAGAGGTCTTTCCATTAAGCTACGATATGGGGTTCTTCAAGAGAGCTGTGAATAGGATTTTGCAAGGTCGGCGGCGCGCCCGCGTACCCCCTGGTGTTGCAGGTGTCCATGGGCGGTAACACTTACCATCACATGGGACCGCTTGCTCGTCCGCCCACTAGTCTATAAAAGAAAAAAAACCTTCGAATAAAAATTTTCCAGCGCTTCTTGCTCTTTAAACTCGGGTACGCGTTGCCTCACTTTGAAACACCCAAACAGTAGATTGACGATTAGTTTCTAGATCATACTGGTAGATCCAAGAATCGTCACCTGTGACAATGTCGTAAACGCGCCGAGACAACCTTACTTCAAGTTTTGTTATCGTATCACGGCACCATTCGACACGAACTTGTTTTTTAGCCTCGGTGAGGTTGTGGGGCACCCAGCGCGATACTATTCTCCTAACTCATAGATGCCCATGTAATATTTCATACATACTCCCCGATTCAATCTGAAATCTCTCCTGAATCTCCTCGTATATAATTCGTCTGTTTTCACAATTGTTTTCACTGTCGCCACGTTTTCTACCGTAACAGCCGTTAGGGCGACAGCTCCTTTCTTCGTCAGCCAAACATAGTCGACCACGCTTAAATTCATTGTTACAACGATACACAGTTGAATTAGAAGGGTACTTATCTGTAGACGCGATTTGAAATCTATTAAAAAAATCTTCAATTTTAGAGAACATATAAAGTGATACAAAATCATAACGGTACAAAATCATAAATAACGGTAATAAATGTTCCTCTCGAATATCCATTTTTAGTGAGACACGATATTTTGATTTAGCTCTTAAAACAATATGGAGGGAAATTATAATTTGGAATGTTTTGTTTTTGTGTTATAAATGGTCGTAGGTTTAAATGACATCGAAATCAGCCAGTGTTCGATAGATAAAAACTCTTTGTCGTAAAACTTTCTGTAGCCTGGTATATGTATTCATATATATATTCACATTTCTGGATTTATTTATGTGTCTATGTATAATTAATATAATATTTAATATCTACTAGGATATAAATAAAGACTGTGAGTATAAATCCACTTTGAAAATGTTTTCACTTTTAAGAAGCTAAACTATTGCAGGGCATAGGGGTCGATTTCAAACCAACCGTAAAAAGTGGGTATATGAAATAACTCCTATAATATTGTTGGAATACACGTAATTTCTATTTATTGCGATGTTTACATTACATCACAATATAATACAGTTAAAAATATTAAACTATCATATTTAATATTCGAGATAATTATAATAAACTATCTATTTTTTCATTTGTGTCACCGGTAATTTTCCCGATTTTTCAATAAAACTTTAATTATAAAAAAAAATACTCTGGGAAATTGTATTTTTTTTTATTCTGGTCACAGATTAATAACCATAAACTCAAGTTACGCTAATAGTATTAAATTAATACAAAATATGACACGATTTCTCTGCGTTTTATTTTGTGATTACTTTTTTCAATCATTAGTGTCGACTAAATAAATGTTCATCATTAAGAACAATCCTGTGCAAAACCGCCCTCCCCACTTCTCCGCTGCGTAAGTGACTATAGTGGCATGTGTAAACCTTCGGCGACAGCAGAGCACGCTTCATTATTCTGGTAAGAAATCGCTATTTTATTGGATTTCTGTGCTTAATACGAAAATTTAATCATTCGTGTTTATAATAGTGTGGTAATGAGTGTTTGAACAATGAATTCTTTATAATGCACGTAGATTAGCAACAAATAAACGGGATATTTTGCGGCCTTCAATGGTGTCCTAGAATATTCTACGACGCAATTAAATTAGATTTTTTTTTGAAAATTTCATTCTTGTCACTTCATTAGTGTCATATTTTTGAGTAACACTAATGAAATTTCATTCGACACGAATGAAACGGTTTATTACATGACTACGAAAAAGAAGGGTTATGATTCTTTGCTTGTTTTTTAGCTTTTGTGTTGTCAAATTTGGTTTAAAAACCTTATTTTTATTTGCAACTTCAAGTTTTCTCTCATTTATGTGTCTCCCATGATAATTACCAATAATTTCTTTGTTAAAATTATTAGATAGTTTTTCTTATAGTATATGGTAAATTGTTTAAGGTTTAAAATGGCGAAAGAAAAATGTAAGAAAAATGAAGATGAATTAGAAAGGAGAAGGATTGCAAGAAGGGAAAAATATAAAAGAATAAAAAGCGACCCTGAAAAATATGCCGTTGAAAGGAATAAAAAAAAGGAAGCTTATTTAAAAAGGAAAAGCGAGAAGAAAGTCAAAAATATTAACCAAATGTCCCCAAGGGACCGAAGGGCACAAAGAAAACGTTGGAGAGAAAATTCTAAGCGATACCTGGAGAAGAAAGCAAAAGAACGGAACATACAAGAAATAACTATTTCTCAAGTGCTCGAAGCTCACGGAAAAATAAATGATGAAGAGTTATCTGATCCTTTGTACGAGGAAAATGTAGAAAAAGAGGTGAATAAAGAAAGTAAGAAAATAACATTCCAACGTAAAATTAAAGCGTTAAAGTTAAATCATGCTATTTATCTTTTATAAAAAAAAGAAATGACCTTATTAATTAAGAAGTACCAAAACCGCTGCAGAATTTTACCAAAGAAATTAAATAAAATTAAACAAAATCAGGCATATACTGGTTTTGAAGGAAACGTTGCATTACCTTCTCAAGCGCCTATTGATATATCGAATAGCTCCGATGCTGCCAAAGAAACAACAACCGAACAAGTTATTTTAAAGTCCGCTGGCAATATGAAACGTAGACCTAGTTTAGAGCTTCGTAAAAAGTGTCTAAAAGACAGATTTCAGCAAAAGATTAAGCAAGTCAGTGGCAATGTCCAAGAATTAATAAAACAATTTTATGAAGATGACATTAACAGTCGCATTGGTACAGGAAAGAAGCAATATGTAAAAAAATACGGAATACTGAAACAAAAACGGTATCTGCTGGACTCCGTTAAAAAATTGCATAAAAAATTTCTTGAAGACAATCCGAACATAGTGATTAGTTATGTAACGTTTACAAGGCTACGCCCATTTTGGGTCTATTTGCCACGAGATGACAGGGAAACATGTGCATGTACGGCACATACAAATATAGATCTAATGATTTTCGCTTTAAAGAAAAATAAAATTGTTGATATTAAGAATTATCAGGACATGCTGCACGTTCTTTGTTGCGACAACTACAATACAAAGTGCGTTGGTAGAGAATGTGAAACTTGTAAAAACAGAGTTATACCGTACAAAGAATTTAATAATGAGGAAGAAATTGACTACCATGAATGGTGCAGAGATAAAAAGAATGTGGACTCCAAAATAATAAATTTAGTGAAAAAAATTACAAGGAAAATTAAGCCTAAAGACCTGATATGTAAACTTGAGCATTCCCTGCCAAAATTCCTTAATCATACTGTGAACATCCTCAATCAATACCAAGCTGTTACTTTATTGAAACAATCCCTTAATCATGACGAAACAATTCTCCACATGGACTTTTCAGAAAATTATAGTTACAAATTTGCTGAAGAGGTGCAGAATCTACACTTTGGAGGTAGCCGTGGACAAGTGTCTCTCCATACCGTGGTGGCTTATCTCAAGGAAGGAAAGGAGACTGTTCACTATTGTCTATGCACGGTCAGCGAATGCACCCGGCATGATTCCCCTGCAGTATGGGCGCACTTACAGAAGGCGTTAGAATTTGTATTCGAAAAATGTCCTCATATTACCACCGCACAGATAGTCCAACAAGCCAATACCGAAATAAACAAATATTTTACATACTGACTGAGCTCCGCTATACCTTCCCGTTTTTGAAGTTAGTTACATGGAATTACCAAGAAAGTGGTCATGGCAAAGGCGCCCCCGACGGCGTTGGCGCTGTGGTTAAGCGGACAGCTGATAGTCAAGTTAAATGTGGTCGTGACGTCGGGGATTTCTCAACATTCCTTGCAGTTGTTCGCGAAAATGTTAAAAATGTTGAGATAAAAGTAGTAGAGGAGCATGAAATTATTGAAAAAGAACTTCTTCTTCCTAAGGATATTTCGCCATTCAAGGGAACTATGTTAGTTCACCAAGTGATCTGGAACTCTGGATCCGAGTTTCTTGAGTTTCGAAAACTAAGCTGCTTTCTATGTAGCGATAAAATCTGCGAACATGAGGATAAACATATGCAATTACATAAAATCTATAAGAGTGTCATCGAATCGGCTGTCCAAAATATAAAAGTTATTCCACCAAGCAAACGAATTACAGTGTTGAACGATGTATCCATCCAGTATTATAATCGGAACAATAATCCGGCAACTTCCGAAACTTTACGCAAAGTTAGAAAATCTAGAAAGAAAGAAGATGTAATAAGACTTGAAGATGTAAAATTTCATTGGACAAATCAGGCATTCATAAACACCCAACAGAAGGTGTCTGGTGAACATCAAGAGGCTTTCCTCCGCTTTATTAATGAACGGTCTTTTGAGAATACAGAATAAGAAAAAGAATAAGAACAGAAATGGAAGAATAGAAGAAGAAGTGATTGTACCTTTAAAACATGATCAAGACTGATTATATAATTAAGACTATAGGAAAATAACCAAAGAATTAAGAAACAAAAAGATTGAATAAGAAACCAATAAAGATTTAACTAGGTATTAAAAGTAATAAGGTAGAAAAACAAATATGAGAAAATATATTCCAAAAAGTTTATTACTTATATTAATTATATTTTGTTAATCAAAAAAAGAAATTTTGTTACATAATCGTGTTATAATTAATATTTGTTTTTTTTTTATAAAGTCAAAATTTGATTAAAAGCTCAAATAAAAATACTTATTTTTATTTTTGTTGTCACCTCTCCTAAAATGTAATTATATAAATATTTCTTGAGCATTACTTATTAAAAAAATATCCTTATCCTAAAATATATGGTTCAGTTAGCCAATATCATTAGGGTCATGCAGACTTCATTCGTATTATTAGTATTTCATTCGTGTTCCCAGGTAACTCATTCATGTTACCCTGATCTTGATTTTTTGTCACTTTTAAGTAGAAGCGGACCGTAATTTTACATTTTGCGTACATAACTTTATTAAAGTAAACGTTATAGACCGTCAGTTAGCAATAAAAAGGGCTATTGCAGATAGCGAAAAAAAAGTGTCAAATTAATTCGTCTCGTGAAATCGACCCATAGGCTATATTTGAGTTTTCTAGGTAATGAATATGCCACCTGAGGCAGGGCAGATCGCAAGTAATTGCTAAAGTTGATATCCCACAAAATACAACCACGGAATGAGCGATTGTCTTCCAACCTGTATCACCTTCATTCGATTTGAAGGTGATAGAGGCGTTCATCTAAGACAACTTAATTTGGAATGACGTGAACTGGTTTATAAGTATTTAACAACTTATCAAATCCAATACTAGCAAGAAAGGTCAAAGATGTGATGGGAAAGTTGCGAGGAGAGAATTGATTTAATATCAAACATTCTAAGTGAATTACGTGTTTGATCTAATATTAGGCATGTTATAACATCTACGTGTTTACAGTTTTTACGAGATTTTGTTATATTATTCTCTTACTTTTATCGTTAGCCAAGTATAATGAATGTTGTGAAATATGCCACGTACGAGAATAAGGACCTAACACTAATGTTTGGTAGCGGACATTATGATAAATATAATAATGTAAAGAATTATGATAAATAATGTAAAGAATGGAATAGTTAACGGTGTTATTAATGTTTCCTTTATCTTTGGGACTACCTTCACGATTGTAATGAGCTGTGACGGTGGGGAATAGCCAAGTTAATTATACTATATATGTTTCTTAATAGCATACACGAGTTGTATCTGTGTTTAAAGTTTTATCTTAACGGAAACAATTTTATTGTTAGCTTTTTACTTTTCTAGCTTAATAATATAAACACTATGTTTGGCTCGCGGTATGGCCCGAATTCACTTGGGAAATCGGTAAATTTTAAATCACTTTGTCCCATTTATCCCGCTATAGGTACTATCAAAACTAATAATACGATTCTATTAAAAAAATACCTACAAAACCTTTCTGAAAATGAGAAAATGTAACGAAATCAAACCAGTAGATCTAGAGAATAAAACGTACAAGCAGACAGACAGATACCCACCAACAGACGCGTTACATAAATGAAGATGATAAAGATAAATATAATATAGACATGTTAATTAATAAAATTACTTAAAACATCATTGAAAACGGAATGAATGATGAAGTGGATATTTATTATCATAATGAATATTACAATGTGTCATGTAAGGCGACTAAGGGATAACGGAGCAGTTACCACAAGCTCTGAGGATACTGCAAGCCTTGAGTGGGATCACCAACCAGCGTAGCCAGCAGCTGGGCGCTTTAAGCTCATACATTCCTCAAGCGCAAGACAATATGTACAAGGAGGTCCATGTGCAGAAGTGGACGAAAAATTAGTCTGTTTACGGTTAATTACTTAGTCTTACCTACAGTTAAACATAAAGAAATAATAAAAGCCATATGGTATTTATATACCATGTAGGTATTCATGTGAGAGTCGTCGTTAGAGCGAAGTTGAGCCGTCAACAATATGTATTGTTCGATGTTCGTACGCTCTCTTGGGAACGAAGGCTCGCTATATGCATTCACGAGTATGCTCAAAGTGTCAATATACTACATATAAACAACCTGTGCAAACAACAATGTATTTATGTTCACGCGGTGAGAAAAAATATATAAATATACATATAACAAATACTGGATGAGTGTGGTCAGCCTTTGCTTTCCTATGTGCATATACCGCGATAAAAAAGGTAATAAATAAGCAAGGGGCTCTTAACCGAATCTAAGAGTAGCTCTAGACAGGATGTAGATTCTGCGGTGTGGAATGATAATGCCGACAACTGGCGACAGAGAGCTGTTCAATGACCAGCAAGATGTAATGAACCAGTAAGGTGAAGAGATGCTGATTTTACCAACGGATAAACCAATGCAAGATACTATGTAAGATTTTTTATGTTATTTAATTTGTTAAAACTGTCAGCAAGGATTATTTAACATTTCACCTCAATGTTTCTGCGAGTATTTTCTACGAGTATGAATACTAAGTTTTATCGGTTAAATAGAACATAATAAATGGTATTTTTTTTATATAGAAAAAGGCAGCCGACGAGCATACAGTCCACCTGATGCTAAGTGGATAATGTCGTCTATAGATATCTGCGATACATGCCAACAGCAGTTCAGAATGGCAAACGTTGGCATGCCTCCAGGATAGGATGGTATGTGAATGGGCTCTGCTATATTTCATTCACTACCGAAACACGTACGTACATTGGGGAAATTCGATAAAGTAGAAAATGCAGTACATTTCAAGGTAGTCTTCTGTGATAGAGAGGTAATGTGGCCAGGCGAGTGCGCCCAGCGGCTGTGGAAATGCAGCATGCACTCTCCCCCTACAAAATTATGCATATTTTGACTTTATACTGAGCCACTATCAATCTCGTTGCTATTAGTTGCTGTTGCAGAAAAAGTAGTAGTGAATGCACAGTGCACACCCTTTAATCATAGTCTCGTACTACTTATTCAACTTCCTTCTATAACCACTACTTCGCTTAAACCTCTTCCAGTGTTCCGGATCCATTTTTAATATTAGTTTTCCAATCTTCTTATTACGTATATTTGTTGTCGTTTAAGTTATACATTTATAATACTTCTCATCGCACCTCCCAATGTATCTCTCTGATCAACCCAAACGTTAGCTGGCAGAGAATGCCTTAAGGCACTAAGTTCACCTTTTGTACGATAATTAATCAATACATATAATAAAATATGTATAGATTATCGATGATCTTTACAGCTCTGTTACGAGCCATGTCTGTGTATAATTTCTTTTTTTAAAAAGTCATTTGATACATAGCCCAAAATAACAATTTTTGGATTTTTTGTCTATCTGTTTGTCGGTCTGTCTGTCTGTCTAATCTGTCTGTCTGAACGCGCATCACGCTAAATCTACTGTACAGATTTTAATGAAACTTGGTATAGTTACAGCTTATTTGTCGGGTTCACATTTACGGTACTTTTTATCCAGATGCATTATAGAGTTCCCACGGGAATCACTATTTCACGTGAACAAACATGCAAGCACCGCTATCGTGAAAAAAGTTTGTTAAATAAATATATAAAATAAATTTGACATTTAATTTGGTAAAATTTGTTACTCTGATATCTCTAAATCCTACATAAATTATTTATGTATAGATTTATTCCACATTCACTAATTCGTGATAATTATCTTGAGAATAGGAAAATTAAGAGTACTACAAGGTGCAAGAGTATATTCTTATCAGACTTCTTCAGATTTAATGCATCCCAATGTATGAAGTTTATAGAATAGTTTGGAGCAACGTTTTGGAAAAATCTCCACAGTAATAAATATGAATGAGTTCTCTTCACAGAATCTCTAAACCTGACTGACAACTCTACAACTGATTGATGTAACAATTATACGTGGTGTAAGTACTAGTTTAAGATGTAATTGTTAACTGTGACGTGCCGTAATTGTTAACATTGTAATTGCCCGCTTTACGAAGCCAGAATTCATGAATAACATTAAAAGTTTTCGCTTCGCTGATGTCAATCCAAATTTGCTGAAAAGGGTTTTTAAAAAAGACACGATTATTTCGCTTCCGTAACTTTTTTAACACTGTCATTTTATTCGTGTCCAGAAATGTATTCCCATCCGGATATTTGTGAACGTCCCATCCCTAAAACGTCTCTGCTGTTACACACAGTAAAACAGAAAGGGCTAAGTGGCGCCATCTAGTGTTATACAATTTCAAACCTCAACACTCCCACTAAATTTTATAACATGTATGCTACTTTATTTTACATAATAATATGCCACAAAATGAATGTAACATTTTGCTATCACAACCCTGAACTAGGTACTACAAAAATTAATACAATAGTTGATCTCTAATATGTTCAAACAATTTTGCTGACAATGGTTTAGTTAGAATGTCTGCCAATTGATTGGCACTTTGAACATATTTAATATCTATTACACCTTGTTCTACATTTTCTCTAATAAAATTATACTTAATATCAACATGTTTTGTTCTCTTATGATAAACAGGGTTGTGAATCAATTTAATTGTACTCTGGTTATCGATATACAATGGTATACAATTCTGAGGCTCTTTTATATCTGATAAAAATTGTTTTAACCATAAAATTTCCTTAGCTGCTTCACATGCAGCCATGAACTCTGCTTCTGTAGTTGATAATGCTATGGTCTTTTGTTTCTGAGTCGACCAAGTTACAGGTCCCCCATTCATCAAGAAAATGTAACCAGTTGTAGATTTTCTAGTATCTACATCCCCTGCAAAATCTGAATCTGAATATCCAATTAAATTATCATAATGACCACTTCTATACATTATGCAATATTCTTTAGTTTTAATTAAATATTTAATTACACGTTTCAAAGCATTCACATGTTCTGCGCTAGGATTGTTCACATATCTACTTAAAACATTTACTGCATAAGCAATATCTGGCCGAGAAACACAACACAAAAACAACAATGAACCAATGGCCTCTCTGTATGGAAAGTTTACAATATTATCACTGGTATTCTTTGACATCATTACATTTATATCAGTTGGGGTACTACATGGATGTGCATTACACATATTGAATTTCTTAATTAACTGATCAATATAAAACTTTTGGGAAATAGAAATATATTCACTATTTTTACTTATTTCCATTCCAACAAAATAACTTAAACTTAATTCTTTAATTTGAAACCCCTTTTTCAAATAATCTAATATTTGAGATAAAAGCTGCTTACAAGAAGATATTATAAGAGCACCATCAACATATATTAATAAAATAGCTTTTGTATTGTCAAATTCACCAATAAATACACAATAATCTGCCTGAGATTGAACAAAACCAAATTGTTTTAAGAAGTTTACAAATTTTGTATTCCAGCATCTCGAGGCCTGTTTAAGTCCATAAAGGGATTTATTTAGTTTACATACCTTATCACAAGGCGCTTCCACCCCTTTTGGAACTTCAGTATAAATGTCCTCCTCCAGATCTCCGTTCAAAAAAGCTGATTTCACATCAAACTGTATTATTTCTAGATTATATTTGGCAGCAATACTTAAAAGAATTCGAATAGAGTCATATCTGGTTGTAGGAGAAAATGTTTCTTCATAATCTATACCTTTTATTTGATTAAAGCCCCGAGCAACGAGACGAGCTTTATATCGGTTATCTTAATATTCGGTTCAACATTCTCAATAATATCCGCTCTGGGGGAGGACAGAACAGTTAAATCTAAAAATGTCCTTATAGAAATTGCCAATATAAAATTTCACGCCGTTTTGTGAGGTGTTGTCAATCTGGCTTCGTAGCTCGCAATTGTTATGGCGATTACGTAATGTAAAACGAAGAAATAATTAAGCGCGAAACCAAAACATGGCATGGTGTTCGCATTACTCTACGCGTTCCGGTGAGAAATATCCCGACAATATGTTCCCGGAATATCCGGAATAATCCCAGACTGGCGGGAGCAATTTGTCGGGCAAACCACCCCCTGACGGGTACGTGTCTGTACACTCAAGTGGGTTGTCTACCATAGGCCCAGTTGAGGACGTGACCGCAGCCAGACCGTACAAGACGCATTCTCGGAGGCGCCCAGGTGATATACTGGAACTTACGAGCTAAAGCTTGCAATATAAGTGCCTGTACAGGATGCTTCCAAAAATGTATATTTATTACTAGCTGTTACCCTTGGCTTGTGCTTAGTGTATTCATTAATTCCACGAACCATACGTTTGCAAGAGTAAATAAAGAAATAAAAAATAATCATTATTATAAATAATAAATAAATAACGTTCGAAATAAACGAACCATTTTTTTAAATTATGAGATTAATTAGGATTATTATAGTAGAATTGTGATTTCAGTAATTATAGTAGTGTCATATTTGTAATTAATCCACAATTTTAGTTGCATAGGGCTTTATAACTATCCATCTGGATTCAATTACAATAGAATGATTCGATTGAGTTAGTGCAGATTAAATTAATATTTGTACTATTTTATTACTCGATTTGATATCAGTCCATAAGGTTTCACTGCAGGGCACCGGCCATAATCCGCCATGAGTACAGATTTTTATTTTTTTCTTCTTCACGGTGTTTACTTTCCCCATTGAGCTAGAAATATTTAAAAAAAATCGGTATTAAGAATAAATTGAGTGGTTGAACAATTGGCCCGCAAGGATTTGAAGTCACGGCTTCACGAATGTGAGTCGAGAATAGATACCTCTAGTCTGTTGCCTCTCTTCATTACTCATGATTTTTATTTATTTTGTGTAGCCGATATTTCAAACCAGTTACATGAACCGTGGTCACGACGAGACCGAGATGATGGGTGGAGGTGTTGTAGCTATTGACTGACAAATTTATGTGCTCTTTTTATTATGCATAAAATATCGGAATATCAACTTAATTATTATAACAGTTATTATGTTCAAACATTAATAACAAAAGTTAAAAATCTTATGGCGTGGTTAATTTTCATTGTTTTATTATCATCCGATTATTATAATGCACTTAAATGACAGTGTTCATGATTTAAAAAAGACAAGACGCATTAAGTAAGTACAAATAAGTAAGTTTTATAAAACGACAAAGGGTTGTGATTGCGCAAAAATAAAAATGCGAATCTTCTTTACAAATACTTATATTTAATCTCGAAGGGTATTTACCTTGTCATTAATTGTATTGTTCAACCCTTGTCACGCTTGTCCTTTTGTGAAAGGTATAAAAAGAGAATTTACATGTGAGCCGTTTTTTAAAATTTATCTATTAATATTTGGTCTATTTTAATAATATAAGAATCAAGAGATTTGCCAGAAACTTTGGCAATGCTTGTCACTTGCCAGTCCGATTAATTTTAAACGACAGTAATGTTTAATTTATACTACTGTCATTACTCAAGTACATAGTTTTGTCACTTGGAGTTTTCCATCTATATATTTTAATTTATCGATGTATATATTCTTAAAATTTGTAAATGTGGAAGAAAAACAATTAGCCATAAAAATGATAATTATCTAAGTTTTACGTAAATTACATATAATGTATATATTTTTCGAATGCACTACGCCTGCTTTTTGTGTCTTAACCTAATTTCACTTTCACTGGCCTGCTGGACAGAATCTCCGCAGGAGATAATAATAATAAAGAATTTACTTCAGGCATATGCCTGTATACATAAAAATACACAAAAACAATAAAAAAATAAAAATAACTAAACATTATAAAGAGATCCGTATAAAAATACAGTAGTGTAGAAAATAAAAAAAAGTGTAGTGTTATGTAGAAAACGGCACTGATATGTGCCCCTGTCCAGTGCCTCAATATAGGGCAGTCCACTCTCTCCGCCAATGTCGCCAGGATACCGTTGGCGCTGTCTCGCACGCGACTCATCATCGAGGCTATTCTGACACGTAGGATGGACTGGAATCCATCTACGTGTGCGTCAGCAAACATCGGCGCTGCAGAAGCGCGGCAGCCCGAATAGCACCCTGAACGCATTATTGTATTCGACACTCAGAGCACTGAGAGCCTTCTGTGTATAGTTGACCCAGGGCCGTCTTTACCAGGGGGTGCAAGGGGTGCGGTGCACCCCGGGCGCTCACCTTTTAAAGGTAATGAAAAAATATAACGCTATAGTAAACAATTACACAATAGGATATTTGACTGTCATAGGATACACAATAGGATATTTGACTGTCATAGGATACATAATAGGATATTTGACTGTCATAGGATACACAATAGGATGTTTGACTGTCTTAGGATACACTCCCGCACCCCGGCGCAGAATAGACTTAAGACGGCCCTGAGTTGACCCATACATAGGCTACACGTGTAAAACGTATTGTAACGCTACACGTGTTGTAGACAATAAGTCCTAAATAGTGTCACTTTCACACGCCTAGTACAACGTACATATTACCTACCTGCGTCTATGTCTATGATAAGCTTGCCTTTTGTATATCTTTTTTATTTCTTTTCTTTTTTATTTATTTCATGTTGTGTGTACAATAAATTGTTAAATAAATTTTGCTTAAACCGTGTGGCCTAACTCTGTACAGGGACTCCCAAGAGTCAAATTCACGCGTACCTATTCAACATCGAAATTAAAAAATGTTGAGCCTTTTATTGAAACGTTCTGACCCAGATATCGGGCAAGAGAAAAGTTTTCTACACGCGGTGCTCTGTTAACTACTGTCCGATCGTTAGACAAGGTTGCTATTGTTTTCGTTATATTGCGTGATGTTTCCGTGCACGCTCTTAGCGTGTTGAGATATCATTTTGTTCCTAGTTTTTAATATTTGTGTTTTTTTCAATTGTGTTGTTTTCTTTCTAGAACAAATATTTTTATGTCAGTCCTTGTTTCGCCTTTCTTTCTAATGTGTACTACAGATATCGTTTCCTTTTAGTAATTAGTGTAATTATTACCATCACCGTGTTTACACGGGTGTAAATTCCTTTTCGTTTACATTTTCGTCCTTGTTCTCATATCATTAATGTATAATAATGTTTTTAGCCTGGAAACTTTTATCAAACATTTACTTGAACAGAGGAGCGTGGATTGACTCACTGGGCCATTAATAAAAAAGAGAATAATTGAAGGTCAAAGGTCATAATATAGCAAGATAGCTTAATCAGTCAAGCAATGACTTTTGTCCTTTTATTATTTGTCTATTGAGAAATCCCACCGCCGCCGCACTGATTAAGATTCATTGAATTAATTTTTAACGTTTCGCATGCCTGGTGGGATTTATCACAACCCGGTCATATTAAAATTTCTGAATCTTCATGTGCACTTAAATGACAAAACTATATTTGGCAGGAGCTGGAGATAGATGCCACTTAGATCGATTCACATGCTTACATTAGTCCGACGCCCATTATAATCGAATATATACTGGTGTAAAGACCCACATGACTTTACACCACTTGTATAATGTCACGTGTGACATTATTGGTAAGTTTAAGTTTTGTTTCTTCTTTATTTATTGCTACAAATATTAAAATATTCGTAACAATTAATGTCAACCTTCTTTCATTTTAATTGCAATAATGTGCGGAATGACTTATATCATATATATAGGTCGAGAGCTGTTGGATAATATTGACTTTGAAATCGAAAATTTTGTTCGTGAGATAGTGGTGAAAAATTATATCATGTAAAATGCCGCTCTTCATTTCAAAGTGAACAACATAATTTTGTCGATTTGCCGATATCCGAGCAGTCAACTTATTCCGGCTTAGGTGGTCAAATTCGTAGTTATTGTAATACAAAATGATAATAGGGATAATACGATAAGGATAATAAATAATAAGGGTAATACGAAATGATGAAAACCAGTTTTGGGAGCTAGCTTCGTGATACAGGTTTTTTATAGAAAAATAAGCGGCAGATGAGCGATGAGCAGTTGAGCAGATTAGTCCATCTGATAGTGAGTGTATACAGTGCGGACAGTGATGTATACAGTTTAGTGCGGAATGACCAATGGCACGCCCCCGGATGCGGTGCCTACGTCTGCAGATGAATAAATGGAATGGTACGTTGTTATTGAAATATTATATTCTATATTTGATTTTCTATTCCTAATTATTATAAAAAAAAATTGCTTTTTAATTTTTGTTGATTTTTTTGTAATAACATCTTTTTTGTCATACAAAAAAGGTATCAAGTGAAGATTTTACCAAAAAATTTTATATTACATAGGTAATTTTCCGGTAAGTGTGTCAATAAATGTCATATTTCATTTTTTTTTATTTTATTCAATTTATTAGATCTTATTTTAACATCACAAGATAGAAACATGACGCTAAAAAATGGAGGTGGGATATGTTATGGGATATGGAGGTGGGAGGTGGGATATATTAGACCTTACCAAATATGACTTATATCAATATTTGACCGCGCACGCGAAGGGTTAATAAAATATTATATTCGTAGGTTAACTTTTTACAAACACAAAGCAATTTTATTGAGTTTCCTCTAAGGAGTTGTAAAATTAATCAAATGAATACTTTCATAATTGAAGAATGACTTCTTTCCAAGAGAGTAAAAACATTAAAAATCTCTCTTACAGACTTATCGCTAAATTTAATGGTTAATTTGTAATTCTAATTTTTTTTAAATATTCTCTGTTATAAAACTGGAGTAAGTAAAAAGTAACTTTAAAAAGTATAAAGAAGAAGTACAAAACAATTTTGAAAATGCCGCAGGAACCTGCAGAATTAATTCACAAGACCAATTTTACAAGAAAAACGTCAACGGAACAGCTTCAATGTGTTTCGAAAGAATACTTTTGTAATAAAGGAATAGCTAAGAGTAATTGTTTATTGTAAATGAAGGGACAGAGTTAAAAATACGTACGAACAATAAATACCCCAGATTTATACAACAAATGACAACAAGCATAAAAATAAAATAATTAGAAAGATTCTTAAATGGCAAATCACACTGAAAAGGAAGAAAACAGGTTAAGTTTTGTAGTCTAAAGTCATGTAAAAATCTTTTTATTGATTAATTAAAAGTGAGAATAGTATTTTTTAACAACTCAGTCAAGCTTACTATAATTTAAAATAAGTTAAGTAAGCTTTAATTTAAGTATAAGAAGTTTTAACGCAATCAGATGCCACTTGGTACAATGCGCTAAAGTAATAAGTGGAGAGCTCATGGAATGTTTTCCTTTATTCAGTCATCACATTCCACATACATGTGTGACATTCGACTGCATAAACCTTCCGTTAAAGTTTTTAATAAACATCCAATGTACAGTCAGTTTACAGTTCTGATGTGCTTTGTTTTATTTCAAATTTCTAGATTTAATTAACTGAATAATGTCTGCTTTGTTCAATTGTATATCTTTAGTAGTCAAAAGTTTCGAAAATCAGTGTTTATCTAGGTTGATTTTCTATAAAAACCGTCTATAGTCTATAATTGCCAGGCATTTCATTGCATCGCTCAAAGTGATTGGCAATAATAGTGAAGATGACTGCATTCATAATAGGTCCTCTAAGCACAGACCGGCCGTATTATATCGTAGCCAAAAAATAAATAATTACGAGTAGTATGTAAGTTATGTATGTACGAGATAATAGTTACGTGTATTGTTTTGACGTAGTGTAAGGGGTTTCTTGCAAAAAATGTTCCGGTAATTGATAGGCCATACTGTGGACGTTTATAGCAACAATCGCTAAGGAAACACTTGTCAATATTAATCGAGTCAATGAAGGTACTTAATCTTTAATTGTTTCTTAATCGTCAAGAACAGAACCGATTTTGATGCTGTTTTTTAAAATGTTTGTTATTATTAATTATTCAAAATCATAAATATTGATAATAAATATATCTCATATAGATAGGTTGGCCAGTGATCAAGCTAGCCAAGGTGGCCATGCTTGAAACTGTCGATAGGCCAGCTTACGACCTATCGGATGACCACAATTTGATCTTAGTGAAAGTCGCACGGTTTTCAGTACTTGGTCAGTTAGCTGCGTCAGTATTTGCGCTATTATTACTGAATTATAATTTTCAAACGAAATTAAATTAAATTTTTATATTTCCTTAATAATGTTTCATTAAATTGTGTCGCGGCTCCATATCGCCGCTTCAACATTTTTTATTATAATATACAACTACCGTCACAAAGTTTGGGTAACCTGCCGTTTTGGTGCTTACCTACATGTTTTTACATACAAAGTGTCAGTCAATCAAAATCGTGAGTCGAGACGCACTAACATTGCAATCCAATAAAACCAATCACAACAAGAAAACCTTTCGGGTTTTATTTCGCCAAAGGAGTAGAACTCGCAGTGTCTCCAAACGTAGACAAATTGATTTTAAGTCATAATTTACAATCCTGCTGCGACATAATCTATTTTCTTACTAGGAAGAAACGCTGAGAAGGTAAACTAACATATTAATATTGAAACATGTTAGTGCGATTCCACAGGGACCCCGTCTGATCTTGATACTAGCCACAAGAACTTAGACAGTATTATTACAGCCTGTATTTTGTTATGGTCCAAGTTAGAAAAGGATTTTTTGAAATACTTTGTACATTTCTAATTGTGGTTTAGAAAAAAGAAAAAGAATGAATTGACATCGGTCAAAAATGACGAACGTTGGCACAATCGCAGATGAGCTGCCTTCGTTTAGGAATTTGGGAATTGGAATTTTGAATAAGGATTGAGGGAATATAGAGTATTTTATATTCTAAATCGTCGAATGTTTCAATTTGTCGAAAATAAAAAGTGTTCAAAACTCGGAAGTTTAAAAAGTTATAACATAGATTAATATTACCACCCCATCCCGCTTAACTTATTGCATTGTGTGAAGAAAACGGGATGCGATGATATGGGATTTGATGCTACCGTCCCATTCCACTTCGACCAGATGAGTGATGGATGACTGACGAATGATAATATTGGCGTAATGACCTATGCCAAGTACCGCACGACTACGTCTAGGCTACGACTATTAAGTAATCAAAAAATTATATCTTTTTTAACTCTTATTTTAAATGAAATGAAAATGTAAGCGATAGTACAATATAAAAATAATTACCTACTTACAATATTAAGCATTCTCAGAGGAATTCTTTGGATGGCAATCCTGCGACGAGGTAGACAATAAATCCAATTAATTCTTATCTACATTGTTAAAATTATATACAAAATAAAGGAAATACTCCGTAAGTGGTGAAAATGCGTAGGATGGATGAGATCGGATTCGTATCGAAAGTTTGCAATATTTTTTTTTTCTGTTTGTTCAAAAACACCAACGTTTTATGGGAAAAAAATCTTTTTGATTTATGAAAACGCCGCGATAATAATTTTATTACTTTTCGTACATTTCGGAAAAATGTTTAAATAAAAGTTGAAGAACTACATGAATGCTATTATCGTTATATAGTAACGACATATATTTTGGTCAGGTATCTACGTTGGATTTGAATTTAAAAAAATAAATAAAAATAGTCGTCTTAATTGAAAAGAAATACCTATTATTGAAGGGATGTCTCCTGCCTCCAGAGAATTCTCGAGTACTTCGGTCACATTGCCAGAAAGGTAGACTTTGGAGAGACTCTATAGTAACTGGCAAGGTGGAAAGAAAGATACCCCGAGGAAACTGACCAGATCCGCGCCACTCTCATCACCAACATCACGATGCCGCCAAAGCGCCAAGGACTGTAACAGATGGCGTAATATCGTTCGTCAAAAAGTATTCCATGGTCGTGATTACGACCCTCAGTAATGAGGACAACGATGCAAGGAGGAGGTCTGGAGGGAATCCTTTTAATATATAATGGATTCCCAGATATAGACCCAAACTATTTTAGTGTTAAGTTTCATTTCGATAGATTCATTTCGTTCCCTAGCCAACTAGTTCGTCCACAAATTTCGTTAAATCTCATATACAGACATTCCAGTTATGCCAGTTTTGAATTAAGAGTAGATTTAAAGTCACCATCACCATTAGTCGGGATGCAGATGTAGCAAAATATTCCCAAATATGAAAGAACATATATATGAACATATATACATATAACCCAAATATGGGTAACTTACTTCTTTTTTTAAAATACAGGCAACGGATCCGTGGTCACACTAGGTTGTCACACCAGTATGACTAACCGGAAATTTATCAGCCTCTATTTTTAGAATTTGTTGGAATACTTTATATCCCTTACAAACCTTTTTATATTTATTGGTTTGACAAAAATAGGAAATATGGGTACAATTTATTTTATTTTACTGTTTTATAATTCCAAAAAAAATAGAATATTCAAGCTGATCCTTTCTTATTCAAGTTTTGCAGTCTTAAAAGGTTTTCTTGTACTTCTTTCGAATCAATATTAAATACACTTGTAGAGTATCCGCTCGGTGTGTCCATTATAGCGAATACATTTTTTATTCGCTTTCTCAGGATTACATTTACAGGAATATGATGGAAATAATCAGCAAAACATTGTAGTATAGTATTTTTATACCTACAATCTATGAATAAATGAATTTGAATTTGAGTATGGTTTTGTTTTTTTTCTATTGTGAGCCACTCTTCGTGTGTGGTGGCGAGCCTTGGCAGAGACCTACGAGTATGTCCTGCAGTGAAGAGACAGGCTAATTGTATGGTATGAGATGGGATGGTATTGTGAATTTTGACGTGTGCAACCGCTAGTGCGTCATCTTCTACGGTTCATAGGAGTAGGGCGTAACAAAGGGCGGAAGTCTTTATTTTTACCATCTAATCCATAAAAATGAATATATTTTACAGAACTTTCACGTTCTTGTAAAAATGTTGTCCACACATCATTCATTTCATTCTCCCTTTGATATCGCGACTGTAATTACTTGGAAGTAATTTCAATTAACTTAAACACTTAATTATTACAACTTAAGCAATTTAATTTCTGTGAAGATCTGACGCAAACAGTAATTATAAAGGTTTGTAGGTGACATGAAGAGTCATAAAGAGGGTTACTCTCTTCAACTTCCTTTGAAAGATCACTTTGAACTTTGATTTAAGGCGTTCAATGTAAAAAAAACAGAGTTCGCATATACGAGTACTTGTTGTGGAGAACCATGTGCCCCTGTGTCAACTACTAAGACACACTTAAGCTTTTAAGACACTAGGAAAAGTATTTTATTACCTCCAAAAAAAATTTTATTACCTTATTACCTCCTTCACTTTAGCAGTTTGTTAATTGTGGTATATACGAAAATACCTTATCAAGCTGTTTTTATAGATTTGTTATTATACAACAAAACTTCAGTAACATGCGCAACTTCAGTAACCAAGCGTTTTATGAGATATTTACAAATACAAGCAGCACTGATACAGATACGGCTTTACCGAAATTTAATAGGCAAGTCTTTACGTATCTTAGGAAGCAGCAGAAGCTTAGAATTAGAAAGGAGAATGAATCAAAAAGCAATAGGCTCAAAGAGTTTGGAGGAAATTTGAATTCAGGTTTTTCCTTAGCTGCCAGTTCTTATTATTTAGTTGGAAGAAGCTCGGTAAAGGACAATACTCGAAAGAGTATTGTTACAGTACGAGAACACTTCTGTCGATGAAGTTAATGTCGATTAATGAATTAAATAAAGGAGTATGATAGTTTGTATGGATATTTGTATTGTCTTGTATATATAACACAGAAGGAGGACGTCGATTTTTAGACACTAGTTTTACGGGCTTGACCGAAGGATATCGTCAATCGTGAGATATTTTGTGTACTAATTTGACGTTTGTTTGTAGACAAGAATACAAATAAAGTCAGTAAATTGAAGACATGAGGGGATGATGGTGGAATTGTTTTTTTTTTTGTACAGAGGTAAGTATTTATGATGCACCTACGAAGTAGGTTTTATGCCTTAAGGCGGTCATACACCATTCAAAAATTACAGTAAAAAATGAGCGTATATATGAGAAAACTGTACAGTTATTCTTGCATGCATACCCTAGTGTATATGACCTTTAGAGTTTAGAGCCTTCAAATACCATGTTATAAAAGAAAGTCACATCGCCTTCAACCATTCATGTCTTCAATTATTTTCTTCCTTTATGGTTAGCCCTGTAGGCTATGTGATGGTACCTAAGTGATAACTTACCGCCTATATTCTCTGCAAACCCAGCGAATTACGAAGGTATGCCTTTAGAATTAATCATTTTAGAGGTGGAAATCTTTTCATTTTATACTCGTATTATCTCCAATAATAGATATATGTAATATACACTGACTACAGATCTATGGATGAAGTTATGTTTAATGCTAGATGTATAGGTATCTAGATGTATGCTAGTTGTATAACTACAGCTATATGTTACCGGAAAATGGTGCATAATCTTTGTAGCTTGTATGTGAAGTAATTTTTCGTGCAAAAAAAGAGAACGCTGATATTTCTTCCCTTACACTGTACAGCTTGTTGGGAGTATTAAGTTTTAAGCTATTACCTACTACCTAATATTTATGACCGAACTGTATCAATAAGCTTCTCGTTTATAGTATTATGATGCCTGCAAGTTGCGTAGGAAATATTTAATGGATGTTTAAAAGAATTAACTGTTAGATTAGTTGAATATGCAGCAGAGGCAGACGGCGCATTTTTATGATAAGTATCTTATCGCAACCCAAGCGATTTGCATTCAATTTACAATTTATTAACCTTGTTATTTTCATTTTGTAAATTAATAATTTTTTAATTAATTTTAATAAAATAATTAAATTTATTTATTAATTATTTTAATTTTAACATATTAATTTTTTATCTATTAATATCACCAATGTAATTTTAAATACCCAATATGTTTACTTTGTGGTTCCGGTTTTTCTCTAATAATGTAAAGAAAAAATTAATATAATCAATATGTAAAGAAACTATATTTCTTTAATTTGTCCAGCGCTCTTCTGTCGGTAAACAGCGACCATGTACTCCATACATGGCGCTGTGAGTAATGGCGGCCAACACGGTTGGAAAAGCAGCTGATGTTTGGGGGTTGACAGAACAGGGGGTTGATTGAGTATATTGTTTGATTATTATAAAAATTGTATAAAAAGGAATTGACAATTTAAATAATAGACTTTAAATGTCGTTTCTTTGTTTTCAGGTAGGATAGTATGATTTAAGTTAAACAGTGTAATTATTATTGTATGTATGTAAAAGTACTAAAATAAAAACTTTGTTTTCAGAACAACACAATTGTTTATTAGAAGTTTACAATTCCTAATAAGTTTGGAGATATTGTACTATAAATATAATTAAATAAATATTATTATTAGAACCTTTATTAATGTTGCTAACAAATATCAAAATTAAGTAATGGCAGAGAACTAGATTCAGGGTGACCTTGAAAGGTTGTCAAAACTCGAATAGTGTAATTGAGTTAGGTAGACGAAGGGATTGAGGCAGCCGCCATCTATCATTGACTAAGAAAGATGTATTACAATACATTTGCAATGCTTACAGCGGTTAAATAAATAATTTTTCAAGTTAAACAATTTTTCATCGATAAAGCCGCAGTTTACTGAATTATTGCAGTTAGTTGAAGCTCTATGTGGAGTCAGTAAATTATGAATAATGTTAGTGTAATGAAGAATAATGTTACTGTCTTACTTGGAATTGTCTGAAATCATCCACCGTTATCGCGAAAATATTTACGTATTTTGGCGATGCAAGAATCCATGCTCAATAAAACAGTCAACAGTGGAGTAGAAGGATTTCATAAAACATTCCCTTATCATCATTCCGCACCATGCTCGAACATTTAGATTCCAATAAAAATCGTCGAGATTCTCGAGGGCGTAATCGCAAAAGCCATTTCTTTTTAGGTTAACCAAGAATAAGAAGTAGCACTAGGTCCCCGGGTCACTAGGAAAATACCTGGTCGTCCTTACTGAATATTAATGCCGTTACGTCCCTTCCAGACACCCATTCTCAATAAAAATACCATAAAAGGGATCTCTGAATCCGTAATGTGCACAAATTTCTTCACAGGCCAGCAGTAATGTGGTTTTTACGCTGTTTGTTGGAATCCACTTGAAGATATTGATTGATTTACAAAGGACGGGTGTTTTTGCGAAATGTTTTCTTAACAATAGTAGATAGGCAAAGACCGACTTAATGAAAGATTTTACTTTGTAAGAGAAATAATTCTAATGAATAATTCAGTTACCTGTACTCGTATAATATTCCTCTTCGTGATGTGGCGGTAGGTGCAAGAGGATATTCTCGTGCTCCTTCCTAGTAGGAGAACTTAGTAGGAGTACGAGTAAATCCCCAGTAAAATGGCAAATTATTTAGTATCGTCTAAACCTGAAAAAGATATTACAATGGTAAAAAATCAAACAGACCCAATTGTTGAAAATACAGCTTCGCCAGGATTACAGTACAATAACCGAACAATCCCACCTCTGGTCTAAAAATAAATACTATCAAACAATTACAGAAATATATAAAATCAGAGCAGACTTCTCCTACGTCACTGAGAATAATGTATTAATATTTTTTTCTTAAACAACATTTGCAGGAAGGGAATGATAAATTACAATTTATATTATTCATGATGTAGCGAGAATTTTTTTCATCAACTTTTTATAATAGCGATTAGCGTATTTGTTTAAATAGACACAAGAACATGACAACAAGATAAATGTCCGTAGACATATTTTCCTTGTATTTAAATATATTACGGATTTTCAGGTCTACGAATGTCTGTCATATTTTGGCCTAAATATCCTATATATCTTAACGATGTGATTGACGTACTTACCTTTCGATATCGACGGAACACGAAACGAAAACAATGATATCTCAGCATTTGATATGTCATTGAAATGTACGAACCATGTGATTATGACATTTTCTAAATAAAAACCCATTATAAGTACTAAGTAGGTACTAACCTACTTAGTTCACAATGAAAGGGTCGAGTAATAAGGACGATGTACTTAAGTACAAAACGCCTTCGCGGGGTTGAATTCCTTCACAAATCTTCTATTGCCCGTTGTGTTGGAAAGGTTCATGTTTAGACCTACGTATAAACTAATAAAATATTTTAGATATGTTTATTAGCTATGAATTAACCGAGATGGGATACGCAGTCAGTTAGGGGTCAGTAACTGTGTGGTTGTGAGTTCTTTAATTACAGAAACAAAACAAAAGGCACTTTAATTACATTTCAGTAACTCGATTCATGATTTGGGGGGGGGGGGGTGCACGCTGCAATCCAACAGCCGCTGGGCGCGCTCGATTGGCCACGTTACCGCTCTCTTAAAGAAGGCTACCTTGAAATGCACTGCATCTCCCACTTTATATTATTTCCCTAATGTACGTACATGTTTCAGTAGTGAGTGAGATGTGCCAGAGCCCATTCCCATCCTATCCCTCCCCATTTTCCCAACTGTTTCTCCAAATCCATTCCTATATCTCCAAAGGTAGGCAGCGCATCCGGGGGCGTGCTAATGTTTGTCATTTTGGACTCATGTTGGCATATATCGAGGATGTCTATGGGCGGCAGTATCCACTTACCATCAGGTGGACTGTATGCTCGTCTACCATCTTCGTCCATAAAAAAAAATTCAAATACTAAGAATTTCAATACAAAGCCGACGGAGCTACTAATATATATATTTGTTGACACCAAAGAACCAAAACCAAACCCACCTTTAAAGCTGCCACTTTCATTATTTCTGCTGCTCATTTTATCATTGTGGATCACATTGCGATCACCGCACCGTCGCGATGGATTGATGTCAGTGAATATGACCGACAACCATGCATCCTGCGGATGCATTACCAGCGATCTGAGTTTCGATGCGCTACTAGCAATTTGGCAATCAATTTAGGTTGCAGAATTCTGACCCGTACTTACGCTAAAAGAGGAAAAATACAAAAACATTGTTATATACTAAAAACCTCACACCGAGAATAGTTAATAAATCCATTCCTAAGGGTCTTTCTCACCACTTCCTGATACTTTACCAGAAGGGTATCAGAAAGTCAGTCTGTTAACATTTCTATAAAAATCGTACATTTCTCAAATATATCTATTTATGTTTGTGTTTGTACATCGAATGAGAACTTCAAAGATACTCCTCGTAATATGTGTGTATTGGAATTCTTTAGCTAAGTCGACCTAAAGAAGATTTAAATCGAATACGTTATTTCTCTTACGAACGTTGACTCAATCGTGTATTAAATATATTTTGCAATGGAAATAACTTATTACATGTTTTGATAAAAAAGTCAATAAATAATAATTACCTTTTTGTTTTTCATTTCATTAGCATTAATATGTCAATTAATTGACGCATTCATAGTAAAAAAGAATTTCAATATTTTGCACAGTCAGACCCACATTATGATTTTCTTTTTTTTATATAGAAAAAGGCGGCAGACGAGCATACAGTCCACCCGATGATAAGTGGATACTGTCGTCCATAGACATCCGCCATACATGCCAACATCAGTCCAGAATGGACGCCCCCGGATGCGCTGCCTACCTTTGCACATTAAGGAATGGATTGGGAAAATGGGGAGGGATAGGATGGGATGGGAATGGGCTCTGACATATCTCACTCACTACTGAAACAGGTGCGGACATTGGGGAAATACGATAAAGTAGGAAATGCGGTACATTTCAAGGTAGTCAACTGTGTGAGAGGGGTAACGTGGCCCCAGTGCGAGTGTCGAGTGCGCCCAGTGACTGTGGGAATGCAGCATGCACTCTCCCCCCACAAATATAACAAATTCTATATTCATGAAAATAAAGATAAAGTGTAAATGTCACCCTCTGTTTCTCACCTCATATATTTAAGCGACACAAATATTTTAGCTTTAAGTAAAGCATTCCTAATTTTTTTTGCGCTTATTTCAATAAAAGGATTTCAAACAAATGTTATTACATAATAATTTATAACTTCTAAGAAAAGGGTCTAATAAATATGTACAAATATTACTCGTAGATATTTTATTAGATCCGATATTGGATATCATAATATTATGTAACATCGATGAAGTTGTGGGATGAAGTGTACAATTGTAACGTTCTATCAATCTGGGATTATGACAACGTTACAAAGGTATAATAATATTAGTCGAGATATTCTCTTTTTAATGAGCATAATGACATTGGAGCGAGTACGGAAACTAGGGTTACCAATCCTACTATATAATATAGTATCCTACTATAACTGGAGCCCTACTACTAAATTTCTAAAAAAATATATAGCAGACAAAACTGCTATATTTGCATGACAAGCAAATTCATATACATCCGGAATTCAAATATCACTGAACATTTTCAACAAATTTGTCAAACTGCTAGAGGGAAATAGTGTAACAATTGTAGATATTTTCAAAATTATGTATAACTTAAAACAACAAATAATACTAAGAGAAAATGATATATTTCTTGGATATGAGCTAAAAGGCTAAAAAGTTAGAGTGGGTGTTTCCTGATGTATTTCAAATCACGAAGAGGAATTCGTTGTTATTTTTGAAAAAAAAGTCAGAATTATTTAAACAATTATTTTATTTTCAGAATTAAACGGGCTGAGTAGTCTAAAATGCTTCAATCTAATAACAAAATGAAATTTTCCAAATTTAAAGCATCGGTAGAGAAATTAGAAATTGCTCAAAAACTGAATATCAATTTTGACACACACGATTCAGTGAATAAAATTCTGGACCTTTCCAGACTTTCTGATCAAAAATTCTGTAGTAAATCTACCACTGAATAATGACAACAAATTTTCCTCTTCGGTGATTCAGATTTCTCTGCTATTCTAAAAACTACATCATTTCTTCTATTGATTCTGGCAACCTCAGCATTTACAAAGCGCATATTTTCTGTGATGAATAATACTAAATATTGTAATAAATATTTGGAGAGATTGGAACAGAGCCACCATAAATCTTATAAAAGACGAGTTATTGGTTTATTGTAATTTAAATTTAGAATCCTATGAAGCTTTCCTTAAAAATAAAAAAAAATATTGATGAATGCTCAAAGTAGTAAAAATAGTCATTTAGAAATAAAATATAGATAAATATTTATTATCTTAAAAATCAAATATACTTATGAAACGTCCTATATATATATATTTATTTTATCCCAATCTACTATATATTCATGGGTGCTAAGGTTGAAAATACTATATTCGGCCTAAAAAAGTTGGCAACCCTAACGGAAACCCTTGTCAAGTGATCAAAAACGAAGTGACAATTATAAAATACGAAATGCACTCTTAAGCTTTCAATCTCAAATTTCAATTTCACCTCCTAACGTAATAAATACAGTTTTTTTTAAGGGTTAAATCTATATTGAGAATTTGGATTAAATGTAATAAGAAGACGCTTCCGTGTGTTACGGGGCGGCGACCGACGTACAGCTTCATTTGATGAGGTATTTTAATTCAAAAGCATATTAAAATCCGCTGCGGTTATTACGAATGTCTATCAACTACAAAGTCGATAAATTTATAGAACTATGTTTATATGTGAATGCAACAATATTGCACATAATATTCAATATTAACAAGCTAGCTGTGTTCAAAGTCACTCATAGTTTAATTGGGTTTTACAACTACTTAATTACTTTACTGAGACAGTTAAAGCAGAAGCAGTGAATGAATTCAAAAACTGTTTAGACAGAAAGAAGGCAGCACAAGTGTATTGATATGGGCGCATCAGCGAGAGTTGCTAGCCTAATAGATAAATAAATAAGCTATTGATTATCCATTACTTATGATTAAATTAAGTAACTAATTATAATTAAGGATTGGTAAAAATATTTCATATCTACCATAGGAAGGTTATATTTGTCGCAGGACCGACATTCGTTCAGGTAGACTAGAAACGTAGCGTGGAACCTCCGCCCATGTGGACGGATGACTTAATGGAAGTCATTTGCAGTGTGTGAGAAGAGTGGAAGACCGAGTGTAGTGGTGTGCCTTGGGAGAAGTCTGTGCCAAATAAGGGAGAGACACAGGCTGATAGTATTATTATTATCGAGGACTATGCGCTCTGCGAGTCAATAAATCTCGTATCATTGCGTCCATTGCTGATCTATTGTGGTCGCCAACGTTTTCTATTTCGCTGCCAATGTCTATGACCTGCGGATATCGCAGGATAGTTAATTTGTTAGACAACTTCCGGCTTAACTAGGTGAGCTCCAATATACGTGAATCTTTTGTACGTCAAAGGACCATATTCACAAAGCAGGTGCATTGGTGGTTCATCTTGCTCGGAACAAAATCTGAAGGCTTTTGAAACCTTTACTCCTAAATTAAACTGATGTAGTAGTGAACTACTTTTAACACTATGCATGCCAACGTTTCAAATGTATTATGAAGTAACTTGAAAATTCTATTTTCCAGTAATTAATTCCAGTGCCTAATCATTTATAAGAGCGATGAGTTCCTTGTGAGAGTAAATGAACCAATTAATATACAAAACGTCTGGAACAATACCCTCAGTAATAAATAATATAACTCAAACAGGCATTTGTTCTTGCCCTCGAAATTATAATTTCATTACAAATAATGAACTCATAATATATTACGTTCATATTTAATGAGTGAAATATGTTACATTATAATGGAATAATAATGGAAGCACTAACAATAATTATAAATTGTTTGCAAATTATTAGTTATATACAATTAACATTTGATGGTTAATTGTAGTATCGTTTTAAATATGTGCCAAAAGAAATGTATTGTTATTAATTTAATTTGAGTTGATATCAGTTTACAAAGCACAGGCATAAGCCTCTTCTAGATACTACTAGGAGGTTTTCAAGTCATCTACTATACGAGCCCAGTGGGCTCAGATTTGTCAGTTCCACATGTCAGTTCCATCATACCGTACATACGAGATAAGTACATTATGATAAGTACGATGTGCGTTATGATACTTCATATACTTATCATAATATCAATACACAATAACAAAAATAACAACTAAGCAATAAAAATATATACAGGTACTTAGGTACTGAGGGCTTTTATTGAAGCTTCCTCATGCTGCGTGATGCGTCGTGATGCGAGCCTTGTCAAATGAAGTGGAAAGAATTTATACTCCCTTTAATTTCTTTATACTCCCTATTCCCCATTCCTTCCCTTTCAATTATTTTTTCCAAACATCCACTTTTAAATCTCCAGCCGAGTAATACTAACGTACCTATCTATTTGACCTGAAATGTACGATGACTTTGTAGCAGTAATGTCATGATTGATTGATGTTGGCATGTTGTTGTCCATGGGGGATAGTACCCACTAGCCACCAGAGGAACTGTCTGTTCGTCTGCTACATATTTTTGTTCAAAAAAAAATCAAAAACGACTATGCTGATACGCACGGCTCCCACGGTCTCAACGCAAACATCAATCTCAACACTTCTATCTAGATTAGTTTTTATTTAATCCAGTACTCCCTCCAAATTTTCTGGCCTCAATTTTCTCGAATTTTCTGAACACCGGTTCAAGAGCAATACTTACCTTAATGCCTTAAGACATTAAGTCCGCCTCTATACAATATAGTGCTAAAAGAGTAAATTGATAAAATAACTTGTAGCATACAAGTTTTCGAAGTTTATGTTAACCAGAATGGACTTCGAGTAGTAAAATTGGCATCGGCGGGCTTCCATATTCTTTTTGTATTTGGATGTTTTTTATGATAAGTTCGTGGTTTTATGAAAAATATATTATTTATAGAATGGTGATCACGTACCGGACCCGTAGTGTAGGTGACCCTGTGGCAAGGTGGATTGACAACTTGAAGAAAGTCGCCGGTAGTGACTGAATGTAAAAAACAGAAAACCGTGTGTGGAAGATCCAGGAGTGGAGAAAACACAGGCTGATGGTATGGTATATTTGTATTATTTGTATATCTTGAACACAACAGAGTCTTTATACAAATACTTATAAACTATTTCATTCTTTGATAATTCAAGTATATGTAAAAACTCTATGAAATAAAAATCCTGTTATGCAGTAGCACGCTTACTTAATTGAGCTGTTATGCTGAGATTAACTGATGCTAGGAAATTGGGTCTGTGCTCCTAATGGATGAATCTCGAAAACGCCTCGTCGGCATCTTGCAAGTAAAGATGTGCGCAGAGCTCCTTTAAAGGAATTGGATGATGCAGGATCCTTAATTGCTTTTGTTCATTGACGTAGCGAAATCACGAGTTGAAATTGGGTTTGATAAATTCGGATTTACATACTACTATACTATTTACATACTATAGATCTACATGTATATCATTCGTCTTTTATTAAAGTTGTAATCATAAAAAATGTAGATTTAGATAGATTTAGGTAGATTGTGTCAATTATAAAAGATGGTGACAATACGTTACTCTTAAAGTAAATTCCTTCTGTATGAAGTTATATTTATATTACGGTTAATGTTAGATGTGTGAATAAAGTTGGCAATATTCAAATAAAGCTAGCATTATTTTAGGGGTTTTGAATAAAATCCAAATAAACTATGAATTATTTTAAACAAATTGTTCTGTGTAGGAAGGATTTTCGCGTTGTTTGAAGATAATAATCACTAAGTCTAAGGCGATAGCTCCATTACACTTTGCAATCGCCTCAGACTTTTATCCTAAACGAGGCAAATCGTTTTTGAGTAGGAAAGATTTTTGGTTGGGAATTTTTTTGTTGAATATCGGACTTTATTCAAAGATCTGATCTGGATAATGCTAGCTTTATCTATACACCTAACACAGGGGTGCTCAAAATTGAACTGCTGGCGATGTATCTCAATATTGTTAGACTACGATCGATCGACTCTGAGAGGCTGCAAGTATGTGTGATGCAGGATTGTCATCTAGGTAGGGTGTATCGTGGCATTGATATTAATTTTCCGCACAGTATGCATTTTTTTAGTCAAGGTAAGTGTAGGTCTGCTCTAAAGTGTCAATGAAAAAACTCATAATTATTCAAAATTGCGAGTTTATTGGTTCTTACAAAACAAACGAGTTCTAGTGTCTAAACTTAACTAAAGAGTGACTTTGGATGATGAAGCGTGGCACTGCATGTCCTCAGCATACTTTTCATGAGATGGTACGTAATTACCGAGTGCTAATTGCAAGCATGATGACATATGTTCGTCAGTTAGTCGATTGCGATATTTTGACTTAATTATCTTCATTTCAGAAAATGCAGACTCGCACAAGTAAGTTGACCCAAACATTGCCGTCAGCTGAAGGGCGATTTGCCTTAGATTCGGATATTTATCTTCAGATATAAAACACCAGAATTTTGTATCAGATGTTGTGGCTTTGAGATGTGACTTGCTATTTTAGTAGCTAATTCCTCAATGTTTTTACACGAAAAAGGATAACTCATAAATGATGCGATATTTGCGCTAATCATCTCAATAATAGTTTTTCCTTTACCTGGAAGCTCCAAGTTAATGGTGTTTAAATGCATTGTGATGTCTGTCAAAAATGCCAAATCAGTCAGCCATTTTCCGTTTTTCAGCATCTGAGTGTCATCACCTCTTTCGTCCAGAAAAGCTGTTATTTCGGGCAATAATTCTTGAAACCTTTCTAGGAATTTTCCGCGAGTCAACCACCTGACGTCCGTGTGAAGAACTAAATCAGTGTGTTCAGCTGACTCACTATCTTCCAACTGCAATTTAAAGAGCCGTCGTTGCAAGCTACGTGCACGGATGGAATTCACAATTTTTATTGTAATGCTCATAATCTCCTCCATGTTTAGAACTTTTGAACACAAAACTTGTTGATGTATAATGCAGTGGAAGGAGAAAAATGAAGGGAAATCGTCATTAGCTCGACACAATGCCACAAAACCGTTTTTGTTTCCAGTCATTGCTGGAGCTCCATCGGTTGTAATGCACACTAGTTTATATATTGGTAGCTTGTAGTTTTTTTACAAAATTGAAGAAAACGTCATATTGTATATATTCGCCACGGGTCTTTCCTTTCAGAGGAATCATTGTCACAAACTCTTCCTTAGCCAACATATCATTGAATACCATTCGAATAAAAATACACAGCTGGGCAGTGTCTGTCATATCGGTGGATTCATCGAACTGTAAAGAAAAGTATGTACATTTCATGATATCATGTTTTAGTTTATCTGCCATGTACTGACTCATGACTTCAACACGCCTTGTGACAGTCGGACGAGATAACTGAAGTTCTCTAATAGCAGAGATAATCTCTGTTTTATTTTTAAAATCTCCAAATAAAGTCTCACCCGCTTCAATAAATGCTTCCTTCACAACCGATCCATCTTCAAATGGTTTCTTGTGTTTCGCCAATATATGAGATATTTTAAATGACGCGATCGTTGCAGCTTTTGATTGTTTGGCTGGTCGAGTGAACATGGTTTGTTCTTTTTTCAAACAAGTTATCAAATCACGTACTTTTCGTTTTCCTAATTCACTCTGTGACGGAAAATCCTTTTCATAGTTTTTATGAACCGTTTTATGATGCCTCTCTAAGTTCCCACGCTTAGGTATTGTAACTGACGCACGGCAAATGAGACAAATGCACTTATCCTTTACCATACAAAAGAAAAATTCTTCCTCCCAATCGTTATTATAATGATACGTTTTACTTTTCTTCGCCGCACTCATTTTGTACTATTTATTAATAAACTTTGTATCAACGAATCGCCTTCAAATTACAACTCAGACTGACTCCTATTCCTGCAGGCGCAACATTTATATCGGCGCGAACGAAATCTCGAGTGTTCCCGCCAAACACGCCGCCCGAAGTTTTTAGAAAAATCGGCGGGAATCAAAAACGCGGCTTCTCTTTGACAAGTACCGCGCGTTCCTTTGGTAAAGCCGCCTTTTGCCGCTAGTAGGGGGTTATTACAATAAAAGAAAGTGACGAAGGGATTATTCTGGCCTAATTGTGGATCGAATAAAGTTTCGTTGTTTATTCATTACATTTTGTTTTAATTATCTACCTACTAAAACAAAATCTGTGAATAGTTCTATATCGGATATTTTTTCTCTAGATCGACTCAAAAACCACTCGCGATCGACTTGTCGATCGCGATCGACCGTTTGAGCACCCCTGACCTAACACTAATAGTAATATACTCGTATATATATATTATATAGAAATAAATAAACAGATTGAACGCTTTATTGCATATTAACACATAAAATGCACAACAGGCGGTCTTATTGCTAAAAGCGATTTCTGCCGTTGGAAACAGATGGAATAAGTATGGATATTATGTAAATAATATAGATAATAATGCAGTCACAGATTATTAAATAATAAGACATAAACAAGAAGTTATTATACTAATTTGTACTATACCTATACTTGTTTATGAATGAATCCAAGCACTCACATAGGTATGAAAGTCGTTTTGTTATTCAAATCATGTCTCGTAACGCGATGAATAAAAGAAAAAAATGTCAATGTTAACATGTAAGGAAGAGTCAGACAAATGACATAGGTGTTTGTAACAGAACTCCTTCGTATTTTTTTATATTCAAGATATACGATCTTTTCGTGAAGACGCTTATGCGAATGGGTTCATGAAAGTTTTATAGATACGATTGCTGTGAGTTTTATTTAAATAGAGATAACAATTCTTACATAAAAATACGTCTTTTGTATGTCGTGAAGTGAGATTATGAAAATGAGAGTATGCCAATATGCCTTATTATGTCAGCCGGTTTTAGGATAGCACTATTTCATCACTTCCCGTGAAAAGGCTACTAAGGGCCGCTAACACTAGCCCTGTGGAACTGCAGCACCTTTAAAGAGTGGAATCGTCAGCCCGTGTCCAACAATGAATGATGAAGGGGCTGGTTACGGTTAGTAAACATAGTTGATTTTTGATTTTTTGAAATGTTTGTTATAATTATGGAACTACTGTACCGATGTTTTTTTCTAAACGGATTGATGGATTTAGCCAGTGACAGTGGTAACTCTTGATAGAGATGTAATAACTTTTTTTCAAAATTTGATAGTGATGATCTGAGCACTAGGTACTCGTACATTCCTGCCAAAACTCCCGAATGAAAAAATATAAAGAAACAAATCAACAAAATAATAAAAAAATGAATAAAGTAATGGAAACTGAAAAAGACGAATTGTGACCAAGCGTTCCACCTGGCTCCGCGTCGATAGCGCTATAATGAAATGTCCAACAAGAAAGTTGCTAGATTTTTTAAGGAAAATTATTTTTCGGTATCGGTTCCAGAGATTTCCTTAATAAACTTTTTTTCTTCTTAATATCTATGAAGATATACAAACCACACTCAGTAGATTTTCGGTATCTATTTGTGACGTTGTTTAAGCGATGGGACCTTATTGTCGATATGGACTTATTGATTTTAATTCTAAGATTTTCTAACTTAAAGTTTCATCGTTTTGATTTTTTATCCACCAGGTCACCAACAGAGCATAAATCGTATAAATGTTAGAGTTACATATAAGAGTGTTAATTATATAAATGTCACTCTACTTAAAGGCAATGACAACATGGCTTTAAAGTAATCTCTAGCAAAAGTTTACATTGTGTATACAAATAAAATGAAATTAGTAAGAAGAAAAGGACTATTAGAATAAATCGCCTAATTTTATTTCGGCTAACAGTCAACAAGTGCTTAGTGAGTTTCGAGATTGTTTAAATAGGATCACGTTATAACATATAATTTTAAGATATTCAATAAAAACGACAAAGAACCCAATAAATTTTGCTATTTTTTGAAAATTACACTAAAGTCATAAAATCCGGTAATTAGGTTCAGTTCCCCGGATAATGTCACGTTTGTATGAATAGTTTAACAAAGAGAGATTAGAATAGAATGTAAGTTAATTTAAAGTAGAATTATAGTCCAGTGAGTGTTCTTCTTCTTTTCCGAGCAATATTCTTCTTGGCGGTGTAGTGTCGGCCGGCAATGGAATAGCACCACTCCATCTCTTCCCCTGGGTGTCGTAAAAGGTGACTGAAGGATGCTACTACAAGCTACCACAAAACCTCAACTACACAACCTCTAAAAGACTGGACTCTCACCAACTCGCTTGGCGAGCGTGGCATTTTAAGGCCATACATCCTTCATGCGCAAGAACATGTGCACGAGGAGGCCCATGCCCAGCAGTGGACGATGAAAGAGCTGGTGACTCTCATTCAATAATGAGTTAGTACGACTATGTCACTATAGACAACTCTGTTAAGCTCTGTTTGATTTCTACAGAGGTTTTCACTCGGCCGACATGACGCCGTGTGGAACACTTTCAAGCGATCCGATTCAATTACTTTCGAACTACTTACTGATAGCCAAAAATCGTGTGTCCGATGTCTTACTCTCTTTTAACTTTTGCTAAATCAATGCAATAAAACGCTAATATTTAATTTAATGATGTTTATATGTATAACTGAAATTGTAGACAATAATCATTTAAATTTCGCTTAACAAATAAATGGTAACGCTATTTAGTTAACCATTAATATAAGATCAAGCTAAACGCTCTAATTTGCCGTGGGTCCCTTGGGGCCTTGAAATCGTTATTTTAGACTTACGAATCCAATTACAGGCCTACATTATCTTTAGTATCCGGGCAAACGGAAATACTAGAAATATCGTGTTTTATATAGGTAACATTTTTTTTGTTATGGAAAAAAGGCGGCAGACGAGCATACAGTCCACCTGATGGTAAGTGGATACTGCCGTGCGTATACATTCGCGATACATGCCAAGATCAGTCAAGAATGGCAAACGCTGGCACGCCGCCGCATGCGCTGCCTACTTTTGGTAATATAAGAATGGATTTGGAGAAACAGTTGGGAAAATAGGAGATAGGGATAGGATAGGAAGGAATGGGAATGGGCTCTGGCATATCTCACTCACTACCGGAACACGTACATATATTGGCGAAATAGGATAGTGAGAATAGTTGGGAAATACAATAGGAAATGTAGTACATTTTAAGGCAGTCTTCAGTAAGAGAAGGGTAAAACGGTCAGTCAACCGCGCCTAGCGGCTGGGGAATATAGCGGGAATATTTCCCTAATGTACGTACGTGTCTCGGTAGTGAGTGAGATGTGTTAAAGCCCATTCTCATCCTATCCCTCCCCATTTTCCCAACCCTTTCTACAAATCCATTCCTATATCTCCAAAGGTAGGCAGCACATCCGGGGACATGGCAACGTTTGTCATTTTGGACTAATGTTGGCATGTATCGCGGATGTCTATGGGCGACAGTATCCACTTACCATCAGGTGGACTGTATGCTCATTTGCCGCTTTCCTCTATAAAAAAAACTAGAAGAACTAGGTCCTGAAAGAATTAGAATTCTATGGGCCGAAGGTATCGACACCGAATGCAATAAAAATGTATTCGTGGCCAGTATTTCTATATTTAATGATCTTATACTTCTCTGCTGCTTCTGCCGATGCTCCTACTCGTAGGTTCCGTGGAGATAGGATGGGGACGCAATTCGCATCGTATACTACAGATTGGTCAATCTTTCGCGGCATCAATTACATACCGTCACATCTCTTACCATCATCCCGCAAAATATATTTCGGCTCTAATAAAGCCGGAATGTTGACGGTAGCAAGAGATGTTTATATGATGTTTTATAAAAACGCTAATCTTTTGACGAAATTTTTGACAGAAATTCGCTAGCAAATAGACTATCTATGTGGCAAATTTTTCTAGCGTGTTTTGGACGTTGATATTTAATATCCGGTTAAACAGAGCACGATCCCTTAGTTATTATTAAACTTAAGGAGCATTACAACCGTAACAATAAAATCATTTTATATATTATCGTCTTGCAATAAAATAAACGATTTGTTGATAAGAATCTTCAACGTAGACTTAGAGGTAGTCTCGAGCAAAAATCCTTTGGGGGCCATAAGCTATTGCTCGGTGCCGGTGAGCAATCGCCTGTATTAATAGTAGGCACACAGTTACGCGGAAAATATATCGAAAGAGAAATGAGGGTTAATAAAAACATTTTTCTGCAATTGTAAGATCAATTGGTCCGATTTCGATTGTGTCAAGGAGGAATTGAAAATTTGTCATCTAAACGAAACGAGGCTTATAAAAACGTTTATTCTTATTGTTGACATTTACCTTTTTAAATTTATGCCAAACTAAAAATTACATAATATTATGTTGCATACCTTGTACCCTTAACCCGAGAAGGTTTGTGTAGGCACTGCACATTCGTATACAAAGTTTTTACAGCTACATAATCTCCATGACATCAAAAGTTAATTACCAGTTAACTTTTTGATTTAGAAACTGATTGATCATCATGTCTAAAATTCGTGTTTCTTTAACGAATAACTTTAACGGAGACGTCAAACGTAATGAACTGTCAGTAGATGGTAGGTCGTAAAAAATTATGACAACAACGGTTTCTCGGTGAACGGATAATAATAAGGGGAATCGACTTGTTCTGTTTAAATGTCGCACTTGTGATTTCTTGATTCATACACATAACTTAGTAAATATTTATATGAATTTGTATAATATTGGGAGGGGGAAGATGCACTCTGCAAGCCCACAACCACTTTGCGCACTCCACTGACCAAGTTACTCCTCTCTCACAGAAGACTAGCATGAAATGTATTGCCCACTTTACCCTATTTATCTAATGATTTACGTGTTTTTGTAGTGAGTGGAGGTATGTCAGAACCCATACCCATCCAATTCTATCCTATCCCTATCTATTTTCTAAACTCTTTCTCCAAATCAATGGATTTGGATCAAAAACTTAGTCCACTTAGTTAATGCCTATATCTCCAAATATATAGCATCCGCATCCGAGGGCGTGCCAACGTTTGTCAATCTGTACTAATGTTGGCAAGTATCGTGGATGTCCACGGGCGACAGTATCCACTTACCGCCAGGTGGATTGTCTGCTCGTCTACCGATTTATTTCTATAAAAAAAAGTATTTAGATAAAAGCTGAAGACCGTAGAGCCTGATGAATCATATCCAGCAACATATGTATCGAGGAGTTTTTGATCAAGAAGTTCAACCTCTCATTTAATATTAGTAAGCAGTGAGCTTCTAAATACTAGAGTGGCAATGTCTTACAAACAATTCTCAGAAATATGTAACCACTTGCGACTTCAAAAGACTTAGCTTTGAAACCGATACATATTCGTTAGCTTTGAAACATATATGTTTGTCTCGTTTCTTCTACACAACTTCTTCGTTCAAACTAATCACGTCGAAATGAAACAAGACATTGTTATCGGAAAAAACGGCTAGAGTTGCCAGTGGTCACAAATAATTTCGCCAGAATGAATGAATGAAGGTATTTAATGAATTACTTGGGTATGATAAAGCTCTGTATTCTTAACAGACTTTAATGAAACTTTCAATAGATCATATAGATCTAAAGAAGATGGTAACCAGTCGGTTTCTTTACGTAACAGTCTTATATTTTTTATCCACTCCTCCCTGCGCTTCTGTTCTTTAGGTACCCTGGAAAACAAACAAGAGATCATTCTACCTACTACTGACTATTTTATGATGATTACAAATTATGATGAAATAACATAAATTACTATTAATACTTTTGACTTACAGGCACACACGTTCATCATTCACTCTTTCATTCACAAAATTCCCAACAGTGTGGGAAAATCAAAATCGTTTTCACTGGCAACATTGATGGCAAAACAATGCGTGATAAATTTATTTTGTTTTGTAATGTTATTTTGGATAATCTGAACAAAATTGAGCAAACTTACTTGTGAAAAGTAACACCACTTCCATTATCATCCTTTTCGGACCGTGACATACAAATTTTAACACCACATTTCACCATTTTGGTAACTTTATTGTTACGTCGCAGATACGTTCACGCTCACTGACGTCAAGCTAGCAACTGAAGTCAGATATGCCTGCAGGCATCTACGAAGTGGTAACGCTAACTAATGAACACTGCTAATCTAGTCATATGTACATCAATGTTAGTAAGTATATGTATATACCGCAACCAGTTCTGTTCTCATCCACTGCTGGATCCGGGCCATACATTATCTTGTGCATGAGGGATGAATGGCCTTAAAACGCCACGGTGCCCAAGCTGCTTATGGAGTCCATTCTTTTAGTGGTGTAGTTTCTCAGGGCTTGTGGTAGTCGCTTTGTTATCCTTTAATCGCCGTCACCTTTTTTTCCGCCACCCGCACGACATCCGCACCCGCGGGGGCTGGGGGGAGGGAGATGGGGTGGTACTATTCTAAAGCTTGCCGACTAATATATGTATGTTATACATACTTGTGTCTTTCATGCACATCCTAATTGAACTTCTCTGATCAACCCAAAGATTGGCTGGTAGAGAATGCCTTAAGGCACTAAGCACGTTTCTTTTACGATATTGTGCAATGAAGTGTAAATAAATAAATAAAAATAAATTCATGCTTGTGAGTATATGGTATGTATACAACAAAGTATAAATTGTTCGGGACAACCGAGGCGATAATAGTTTTAAGACTTTGTTTATATAAATTCCATAGTTTTATTATAATTATAGGCCGTTAACTACAAATAGGTTTAGTTTCGCAAAATTAGCGATAGATGGCGCTATAGCTTATTTCAAAGTCGCTATTAAAATTTTCCGAGATAATATAAATGTGGGCGCGGATGTCCATAGATTCCATTCCGAGCTGTACAGTGATATAAGAAAACCAGAAAATAGAAGAAATATTGGCATCCTGAAGAAAAACCAGCAATATACAGCAAGCAAGAACCGTACCGGCAAACCACACCGTTACATACAGTTCGCTAATACATGTTCGTATATGTACGCTAATACATATTAGTGCGGTACAAAATAATGTATTAATTATAATTTTTGAGACTTGTAATATTTGGCAGTCATATTTTTACTCCTAATATATTAATTTATAGTCGCTAGGCGCACCAGACTGGCCTGCATTAAAATGCATCAAAATTAATAAAAGAAGACTGCATTAAAATGTACAGCATTTTTCACTTTATAAATAACTAAAATTATTTTAAAATTCTGTTAAGCTAATAATGTTTAAATAATACGATATTAGCTAAAACATCGTCTTAATTATTGAGATATCGATCTAATATGATATTAGCTTATAACTTTCTATTGCAGGGCATCTACTTCTCTAGTAAATCGTATTTCGGGCCATAATCCACTATGCGAGCGCAGTGCAGTTTGGTGGATACACATACTCCAGTGTATCTTTTTAATTTTTGAGCATGCGGGTTTCCTTGCGATGTTTTCTTTCACCCCTGAACTAGTAATAATTAAAAAAAATCGTACTAAGTAGAAACGTACTAAGTAGAAGTAGAAACTTAAGTAAGTTAGTTAAGTACTTAAATAGGACAGAGGATTCGAATGCGTGATTTCACGAATATTAGTCGAGAACACATACATACCCCTAGGCTATCGTATCTATCTATCACCGCTATCGACCAAACAAACAATATGAGTCTTCTGATAAACCATTAATCAAAAATAAATAAAGATAAAAGAAAGTTTGAGTCCATTAAAAATTTTATGCCAGTTTGAAATTCCATCGTGTTAGGGAGACCACCTATTAGCTATTTAAAGAAAACAACAAGATTAAGCAACTTTCTTCCAATAATTTATGTTCTTCAAAATCCACAGATGACAGCTAATTTTGCTTAGAATTATTTTATTTCTAAGTTCTATAACTTAGAAATAATAATATAATTCTCACAACAATTCTTTCGAAAAAAATTCTCTCCATTTAATGTTTCACTGTGTCGATAGATATACTTATACTTCTATCAGCTTTTAATATCCCACTGCAGGGCACAGGCCTGCCCTAGTAAATCACTGGGGGGTTTCGGCCCGTAATCCACCACGCGGGCTCAGCAGATTGATGGATACATAGAGTCCGTCTCACCTTTTCGTTTCCGTCTTACCGCCGAGCTTGTGACAATTTAAAAAACCCGTACTTATGTTGAAACTCACTGGTAAGTCATTGGCTGAGGATTTAAATACACGATCACACAAATGTGAATCGAGTATGATACCCGTAGGCTACAACCGCTCTAGATGCATACGTATTGTAAATTATTAAATGGTCTCGATAGATACGTAGTGTAAATTATTAAATGATATGGGAAGCGCTGCGATTGACGCAGAGGAATGGAGTTATTGAGTGAGATATGCTCGGAGTTTCTTTGCGGGATAACATCCGAAATGAAGACATTCGCCAAAGAACTAAAGTCACCGACATAGTTTGTAGAATGGGCATGTTGAAGTGGGAATGGGCAGGTCATATGTACCGCAGGACCGAAGGCCGTTGAGGTAGACGAGTCCTCGAATGGATGCCGTGTACCGGGAAGCGCAGAGTGGGACTCCCTTCGGACAGGTGAACCAAAGTCTTAAAGAAGTTCACGGGTCGCGGTGGTGGTTGGATGGGAAGAGCTGACGATCGTGTATGGTGGCTAGCCTTGAGAGAAGCTTATATATCCAGCAGTGGTATTGTATTTGCTGACGGTATGGTACTGTATGACTAATACTCTTCAATGACACATCTATACGCGTTGCTCACGTCAAGTTTCGCAACTTTCGCAAGCCGCAAAGGTAGATTTCGATATTTGCCGCACATTTTAGAAAAAAATGTACATACATTTTCTAATGCTTATCTAATAATACATTATCGTTTGTACATTATGTCCTATTTTTTATTTTTTGAAATATTTACGACGGCGTAGTATTGGAACCAAATTGTCCAATTTACGAACTTAAGTGAGATATTATTTTTAATAAGCCCTGAAATATTTTCAGATGTCTAAAAAGAACAAATTATACGTAATTGTAATTGTAATTGTCACTTATCCTGCTAATTTGTGTATAATTTTTATAGTTCAACCCTAGATAGTTTTGATACCTCGACTGTTAGAATTCGCAAACAGGAAGTCGCAAAATCTTTAAAATGTTTAAACTGGAATACTCATATAGTTCCCTGGTTAAGTTCCTTACAAAGAAAGGTGCTAGCCAGACCGATACTAAACAGTGGTTGGATAATATGTACGGGGATTCTTCATTGACGACGAACCTCGCTCCGATCGATCCGTTGAGGCGCTCACTCCAAACAATATCAAAGACGTAAAAGAACGCAATACTATGGTGACTGGAAGCTATTATGCTAACCTTATAGAGCAATTACCAGAAGCAATCAGGCAGAAACGTCGTTGAAAACTAAGCAAAGTTGTGCGGCTTCTCCATAACAATGCACCCGTCTACGCCGCCGCAGTTGGGAAAGCTGCTGTTTCAAAGTGTGGCTTCACGGAAATTCACCGCCCACCCTATAGTCCTCACTTGACTTGCTTACTATCTGTGATTACTGTGATTATTATCTTTTTTCAAAACTGAGAGTGGCCTTAAGGGGTGGAAGATTTTCTATTGACGATGAAGTGACAGCTGCGGTTTTCGCCCATTTTGAAGACAAAACTTCTGACTATTTTTATATTGGGATAGAAATGCTAATTAAACGATCCGAAAAGTGTATTCAAATAGATGGAGACTATATTGAAAAAAAATTATATCATGTACTTGAGTGTCCTTTTTCTTTGTTAGACTGGAAACTTTTGGATCTGCCCTCGTATGATCCCAAATCGCCTACAAATTTCGTTATAGTCATATATCCTATAGATATAAGATCTATATTTCTTTTAAATTCTTGTGATTCTTTCTTTGAAATTTCCGTAAATAAGGCCGTGCAGAAAGTTTTTTTTTAATTAAACGTAATTGTGACATTCGATCTAATTGTATTTGTATTCATATGTTCCTTACTAGCCAAAGGCTCACTAGAAGAAATCATTTTAGCGATAAAGCCACTGGTCGGTTGTACTTCTAATTACTGTAGAAACTAGAGCAACTAAATATATTCCGTATTTTTTTAGTGTAATAAAGTGTATTTATCTATCTGTGTTTTGTGCTAGTATTTCCTTCCAGCCATTTAAAGTAATCGTTTCCGGAAATAGGAAAGAAGCAGGAGCGCACAAAATTACAAAGATTGGCCTCGTACATAATAAATAGTGATAGCAAGTCGGCGTAGTTGCGCTGGCTTCGACCCAACATCCTGACAAGTGGCCTCGCTTTCCAATATGCTCCAAATGTTTGATGTAGCTACGTAATTACTTAGGTATATTGTTTGAAGAGAAGTCAATTGATAGGAGTTAAGGATAAACAAAATTTATTTTGTAAGATTGATTTTGCTGTTCGCAATGTAGTGGAATCCCAAAGGTTATTTGCGAGTATAAAGCACCTGATTAGTGTGTATCTGGTATCTGGTATTATAAACAGATCCCTACTTGTATGCATGTAATCTGGGTAAGATAAATATTGAGAAATTATTGTGTCACTGAGCAAGTTTTACTATATATATATATATATATATATATATATAAGAAGTCTTATAAGAATATGGAGTAGAAGACTGTGAGTTGAAATATAGAAATACTCTTACCAAAATGTCATCAAAACTTTTGTACAAAATACTTTTTCTTATTATTTCGGTTCTACTATCGTCACTCGTTTCAAAGATGAAAAAGAACTTCTGTAATGACATATCATATTATATAAGAACAATCAACATACTCGAAGGATATATATTCACTGTTCTTTTTCACGACAGCGACTTGTTTATTAAATAGTTATTTGTGACAGTTCGTTTCACTGTTCTGTGTTCGTTTATTCGTCCTTGATCGAAGACAGTATTATCAGAATATCGATTTCAATCAAGAAAAGGAACAATATTCACCAACTACTTTGAAGGAGCACGAACGTTTGCGTATCGAGGTCTTTTATCAAGCTGAATCGATAGAATAAAGCCCCTAGTATAACTTCTGACTTTGTCAATTTTGTAAATTCAGAAGACAATTCTGTCTTCTTCTCTCTATCTTGTTAATTTGTCTCAAAATATTTTGTTATAAAGTTTTAAATAATCTTCTAAATTAAAAACTAGTGTTTGCGAATATTTTATATTTGTATAGGTTTGTGTTGTATTAATTTGTATTTGTAATTAATTTGTATTAGTTGTAATTTTTGCACCATAGTGCAACTAACATTATCTAAAATGAAGCGTTTTTTCCACTGATCTAATACTTTTTGTTTATTCAGTTTATAAAAAAGTCATAAATGACATTCGATCTTGACACTTCTCTGAATACCAGTATCAGAAACTAGAATTGTTTGACATATCAAAATGTCGCCCATAAATGTGACCAAAACTCATCAAAATTTTGTTGTATTGTTTGGAATATTTTTAGAATTTAATTTATATAATTTAACAGACCAATAAATTATTCGTGAAAACAATTTTCTACTAGTAACTATTATATTACAAAATAACTTAAAATAAATATTAAAAATATAGGTATTTATTGAATAAAATGTTAAAAATATTTATAAGATTATGTACAAATATCATACATATATCATCATATCAATACATGTTGTACAAATTTGGTCCCTGTGGCAAGTTACCCAGAATGCTGTCAGCATTACCTCGCTGGATGGCAAATCTGATGCGTTAATGCGAGGTCGCCAGTGCTGTCGCACAGGCGCGTTAGAAGATATTTGGGAAACGACATTGCGCTAGGACCCCACGGACCTAGGTTCTCGACACCGAGGACAACAGAAATGTATTCGGGGCCGATATTCCTATCGGCTTCCTTTGCCGCTGCCCCAGCCTTGGTGCAAACCTCCACGGGGAGGAGAGACGGAGCTACGAGTAGCGTGTCCACGCACGTTGCGTCCTACACATCGGGACGACCCATCCTCCACGGCACCAATGACATCCCCTCAGGTCTCTTACAATCATCATGCACAATACATGGTTGTCTCCAGTAAATTCGGTATGTTGACAGTGGCAAGAGAACGACGTACGATGTCATTAAGTGTGGCATGGCGTAAGAAGCTGCCCGCACTCGAGAGAAAGGACAGATTTATGTTGGACACATACCTCGGCCCCAGACGGAGGCTGATCGTCAGGAGAAGGATATTGGATCCCAGGTAAGTCATCAAGTTCGCTAAAGGAATAACCTGAAGCCAATACCCAGACTCCTTTTGCGCGACTGCCCTCAGTCTGACCTTGGCAGCTCCAGAGCAATTTTTTAGTACAGTATCGAAAGTTTGTTGGCATAATACATCATCTCAGCTCCTTTGAAATTTAGGATGAATTGGTTCGCCCGGAGACACGATTTTCCAAGCATTCCTAGCCTCAGCCAAGCACGCATCCTCACAGTTTGTGGGGGATTTTATTTACGAAGCCGCGGCAGACAGAGTGAAAGATATATCATGATATTTGTTTATTGGATATTTATCTTATTATTATCTATTGTTATAGTCTTGAAAACTCTTTTTAATTTAATATATTTTTATATCATATACTTATGAAGAAATATCATTACCCGTGTACTTACATGTGTAGCAGTCAATGATGTAATTATGAAACATGTCAGTATGCTCAAAGGTGATTAAATAAATCACTGACTGACTCCTGTCTCATTAAATAAAAAATTAACATAAAATTAAGTATTAATTATCGTTTTGTCCTAAGTACAATCTTTCAGTTAGTTTAATTTAACGTTAAGCCCTATCTAAAAGGACATGTTTAATTAAATACAATGATGATTATGTCGGCACATTGCCTGCGGCTTGGCATGCATTTCGTTTCGCCAATATACGTGTATAGCATAAGGCTTTAACTATTTCAATTTGTGACCGGATAGCCTCGTACTTATGTATTTTTAAATCTTTTACATATATTTACTCTCTTTAAATATGTAATTTACAGTCTACCCACCCCTACATATATCTATATGTATTTTTTTTTGTTTAATACAATAAAACAAGACGACAAGGTAGCTTGTCCTTACGATTATTACAAACTATTCATTTAATTTAATACAAAAAAATATATAAATTTGAATTAAAATTTCTGGAATAGAAATATTTATTGCAGAGTGTACAAAAGCAAACCAAAGTATAACTGTAAAAGGAATCACGAAGAAAATAACACGAAATAGGTATTTCTGAATGCTAATTGCACTAGGCGTAATTGTAGAAATCTTGTACATCTACAATGTTACAAGTTGAAAATTGCGATTTAATAAATTCCCTGCCTAGAATTTCTACATCTTGAAACTTACCTCGTTATATTCTTGACTATTGTGTTACTTCACTTCATTAAAAGTTTAATTTTTAGGTCGTGCTACGTAAAATTGAAGATTGAGTTGAGAGAGAAAGAAGATCAAGCTGAAACAACAACAAAAAGTATTCATATATTTTTTGCGAATATAATTCAAATATTCGATTATTTGCTGGTTTCACGCGACATTCTTAAAATGTTTTTAAGGAAAGCCTTTTTGTGAAGAAGCAAACAAACATCACACATTGTAGATTTTGCTTACGTGTCACGTAAACAAACATATAAACTGATTTGTGTAATAAGCTCCCTCAGTAGGGATACTGAGGTTTTTCCGTTAAGAGACATAAAGCTCTTCAAGAAAGCTGTAAATGCTGCAAGGTCGCCAGCACTTGTATTCTTCTGAAGTCTCCACGTGTCCACGTGTCCACAGGCGACGCCTCTTCTATACAAAAAATAAATCAAACTTTCGAAAATCACATATTGATATTTTCAATAATACTCATATTATAGTAGTGGCTCGAGGCATAAAGGGATTATATTGAATCGAGATTTATATCGAAAATGTAAATTTAAATATATGGGCAAGGCGGCCGTCTTATACTAACTACATTGTTGATGGGCGTCAAATAGCAACAGAATAAGCAACCGTATGAACGCACAAGTCTTTTTACTGGGATATTGCTTTACTTTCTTACTGATTTACTGGGATACGAACGAATGTATGATTCGTTCGTAACTACTTACTCAGCATAGTGAGTTCTAATCGTATAAAATCATATGTCATGAACAAAACATATTAAAGTAAGGGATGAATGTAAGTATAAAATAAAACTCCAGTAGGTTGCTTTACGTACGTACGTATCACAAAACTAACTGAATTCAACAGATGATAACGTATATGATAATATATTTATTAATTATAGAAAAAAATTATCACTAGGTCGGCGGTGAGGGAAAACACTGCGAGGAAACTGGAATGTGCGAAAATTGAAAAAAACATTGAATTGTGTGTATCCATAGATAGCTATAGAAATTTCAGATTGTATATAGAAATTTTATAGAAATGTATATACTTCATATTTATTTTATAGTAGTGTCGAAATTTCAATCGCGAGGATGAATTTAAGTTGGCACGTACCTATATGGGACTCAGTGATTGAATTTTGCAAACCCAGAAAAGTAGATGCGCTTTAGACTCGCGTGTGTGCTGTGATATTAGTATAGTGTGCAAGGAATTTAATCAGCAAAAACAACTGCAGTGTGGGCAGTGGAATGAAAAACGAACACGACGGAGTGTAGACAGATTTGTCTGTCCATAGCAACAACACCTACACCCGCCTCCGCAATCACCCCGCTACCACGTTTCATGCAACTGGCCAAAATATCGGTAATAATAAATAAATAATAAAACCCGTTTATTAGTTAATAAATCCTGTGACTATAACTGAAACTGTTCTAAACACATTGCGAGACCGATGTAACTATATGTCTTGTAACATTTGAATACATTTATATCGGAATTTTGAGAATTTACCGTAATTTGCCGAATTGGTGTCTCCGGACACGAATGGTGTTTTATTTAAAAAAAGGTTGGTTAAAGTTTTTAAAAAATTGCAATCTATAACTCTACTTACCGTTGCCTATGAAATAGTAAAGAAAAGAGAAACACGAGATAAAGAAGGAACAAGGAAAACGAGATCTATAACTATTATTTATGAAAAAGGAACTCTCTTAGCATGTCGCCTTACCGTTTGAAGTTTGGTAAAATTACATTTCCCTTAAAGTAAATGCCAAATGATTGAATGAATTATGAGCAGCAATGTATAAATACGACCTATATTTTAGTTTCGACAATACAGCACTGAACAAAATACATGTCAATTTCAAGCGTCCTTGTAAGTGGATGAATTGAGCGCGAGTGCGGTATTCTACACAGGATTGCTTTGATGTCTCTCAATGGGCAGTGTTGGCGTGTTTCCTACAGTTTTCATCGCATGAGTTGACTCAGAAACTAGTCATAATTTTACGTCAGTGAATTTTGGTTAATACGGTTGTTTAAATTAGAAAATAATCTTGTCGATACGATGCAAATGAGAATTAGAATTACATTTTATTGACTAATTAAGTAGTTAGTCTTAGACGACATATTTATAATAGGAATTTATCTAAAAATCTATTTATAATTGGAAATATTTACAGACATTGATAATTAATTTCAGTAATGCTTACAGATCAATGAACAATCTTAGGCTACGGCCGGATTAGGTGCAGGGCGGATGGCGGAAGCGGGACACACGATGTGTTGCGATCCCGTTTTTATAACGTGTGTGCTAAAGCGATTGTTGCCGTGGAAGAGTCCTCGTTTTGTATAGGCAATGTCTCACTCAAAATTTGATTCAGAAATAAAAACTTAAAAGAAGTGCATTTTTAGCAGGGATAATTATTATGACACCTACGAAAAACGTCAATGCTACAGAAGACCTACAAACATGTACTAACTTACCGCGGAAATCACAAACTGACTTGAACTGTCCACTACCGCTTGAAACCTTCCCGAGTGTCGCTCCCCGCCCTAAAGTCTCACGGGTCAGGCGTCAGCCGATATATCGTCGGTGATTTTGCAATACCGCGTAACTAACAATGTCAAATACCGCGTAACTTCGTTAAGGCAATTTTTACAGGAGAGCAAACAAACTGTATATTTTTTTATTTCTTTATCATGAACTTGTATGTCTTTGTATTGATAATATATAATTAATTGTAGTGTTTACTAATCAATTTAACGAGTAGTTTACTAGAAAATACACTTACGCGGTCTCGTTTCATATCGAATAAATAATTATTGAGTGTTCAAACCCTACGCGTAATCACTGCGTCGTCTCTAGACATTTATCTAATGGTAAAATCTGCCCGTTAAAAATCTAAAACTGAGCAATAAATCAACACGGTCGAAAAGAGTGGCAATTAATATATATAATATCAAATGCAAGTACTTATGTTAATAAAATAGTAGGTGGTTACTTTAAGAAGGTACTTGATAAAATAAAAACGCGTCAACAAACTGACGTCTTATTGGCCTTATGGAGTCATAAACTAAATTGATATTTTTTATCAATGGAGAATGTATGATTCGTTTGTGTGACAGTGTACAGATATTATTTCTTCCGGGCTTTTTTATTCAATCGTGCGTACAGTCAGTGTCTTAAGTTTAATTAAGTAAGTTTTCTGTTCGTCTTAGACTAGTAAACATCGAAGGCGTGACAATCGAAGTTATTGACCATTATGTCTGTCATGGGTAAACAATCCAACTAGGCAAATCCAACTTCAGCAAGGAGGTCGGGTCGCCAAACGCACCAAGGTCGACTGGGCAGCATTTAGGTAAATGCATCGACTCTTCTCTTCGCCTATATCGAAAAAGAAAGTTATCATTGAATCAGTGCATCCTGGCAGTTATCGTGGTGCCGATACGGGGCCTTTAACGGTACGCCTGATTTTTAGATGCATAAATTCGAAGTCACTCAGCTAGCTATGGAGAGAGCTATGCTTGGCGTTTCTTATGTGATAGGATCTGCAACGAATGCAAGAAATTAAAGTCACGAAGAAGTCAAAGTCAAAGAATTAAAGTCACGGACATAATTCGTAGCACAAGCATGCTAAAGCGGCGTGGCAATGGGCAGGTCATATTTGCCGCAGGACTGATAACCCATGGGGTATACGAGTCCTATAATGGATAAAAACAACCTCATGTTCAATTACTGTTCCGCAGGCACATGACATTGGGGTCGTTTTTCCCTAGATTATCAGTTGTACGATTAGCGGGTTCATATAACTGATAATACAGGTCGAAGGCAATCACCATTACTTACTCATAGCCGCGAAATCTATTTTTTTTCACTTTGAGGTTACGCGGTATTTGACACTATTAGTTCCGCGGTATTGCAGTATCATCGACGATATGTATGTGTTTGAAAAGTACGCAGCGGACTCGCGCGCCCGCCGCGCGCCCATTCAGGTCGCAATTTTAAAGCGTCTTGCAAGACGTAAGAGGATCTCGGTAGGAAGAAACTTCTTGCAACAAATTACAATTATGTTTCAATTATATGTTAGGTACTTAAGACTAAGGTAATACTTATTAAGAGCGAAAAGTAAGCGCTAAATCGAAATCTACAATAAATCGCTAAATCTAAATGCTAAATCGCTGTAAAATTAGAGTCTAAAAAAAACCTATTCCGTAACTGTCGCTATCACATTAATTGGAGTGGTATTCTGATTCAAAGCCAATTTAACTTGCTTGCGGAATTGCATTTTTCACTAGGAATACCGCACTTTGGTTCAATTCTCTTGGTAGATTGGAACGAAGACTCTTCTAATTTGGAAACCGATTTTAATCGGTAGACATTGAGCCCGGTATTAGCCTTCGGGATCCCAGGGACCCAGATTGAAGGTTAGATTAAAATCGTGATAGGTGGCTACCGGAATTGAATGAGTACGTTCCTTTTAAGTAGAAAAATTAAAAGTTAGTATAAACTTCCAAAAGGCGTCGTTTTTTGATATTTTATATAATTTGCAACTTTTATTACGTTCTTAAGAATAGATAACTAAAATGGGGCGATAAATGGAACATCGCGTTTGTGGAATGGGAGCTTGTTCTTGTTCAAACTCACGTTTTTCTATTTTGTAACAATTAAATCTTTACTAAGAAATTTTTACATAAAAAGTATAAAGAAACGTTGGTCTTTCCGTCTACCCGTCTCTCTGTTTGGTCGTGCAACTCTCAGAATCTACGGGCCCAACTTTGTTGTATTTTTTAATGTTGTATACGGTATTTGTCCAGAAAGGTTATAGAATATTTTTTATCGAAATCTATCCACAAGTTTCTCTTTTTACCAGTGTGTCTAGATCTATGTGTATGTATGTCTTGACGATTTTAATTTAAATTCCTATCTACCAATCCACATTCGGCCCGTGGGGTAGATTATGACACGAAATCTCCATAATCTACCACACGGGTCCCGTACTGATTGGCGGATACAGGTGCCACAATACTTTTTAAACTTTCTAACATGTGCGTTTCCTCATGATATCTTTCCTTCAATACCGAGCAAATGGTAATTGTTGGTAATTGGTACTTAAACAGAAACTCGTGGTGTGGGCTTCGTTTCCACGGTACGATCTCACGAACGACAGTCGAGAATAGGCACCGTTAGCCTACTACTACATTTCTAGCAATATGAACTAGACAGGCTATTTCCCTTTATATAGGGAGAGATTACTAATTAATGTGCAAACAATAGACAGAAGCAAAATCGTATGCTCTGTTGGGTTCGGGCCAAATACTAACAAGTTAGAAAGTGGCCGCCCCTTCAATCGCCATCTCCATAATTTATCTTCTTCCATCGATACGTTCCTATCGATATAACGGTATAACAAGTTTGTTACCTTATTTACTATTTATTGTACAACTTTGACATGTCACGCAAATCTAACTCCAGTTTCCTATGTATTAGCTTCGATTAAACTTGTTATCGAAGTCGGAAGTCCTTCAAACTTTAGTTTCTAGGCAATCAAATCAGTATATTTCATAATCATATATAAATATATAACTTGTTATGAAAGAGCGGGGCCTATAAGGCCTATTAAGTATAAGGTATTTCTTATACTTAAAAGGAGACCCGCACCACTTGTATATAAAATGTGTGGTGTTAATGAAATATATTTTTTATTTTTCTTTGGATTTTTCTATCAATACCAATTTAACTTTCAATATAGTTTGAGTCTGTTTGGAATGTCCTTATATCTTCGAATTTCTCCGTTTCTACTTGTACTTATTTACTTTATTTTGAAACTGTGACATGTCACGCAACATGAACTTCTCTTTCGTTTCCGTACTTTCCTATTAGTTGCGATTAAGATTGTTATCGAATTAGGAATTTCTTCAAACTTTGCTTCTGTGCAAACAAATAACTTTATTTCAATACCAATCTAAATTGGTATAGCTTGATTTGAGTGTGTAGTTGTGTACACGGAGTTTAGTAACTTATGTGGGAATTAATGAAAGATGTGTGAAAATTAATGAGCCATCTTTCACTAGGGGTTTAGTACCAATTAGCAAAATCTGAAGCAATACACGTGAAACATACAGAGACAGGTTTTACCAACGTCTTTCTGAAAATAACTATTACACAATAGTTATAGTATAATGTTTGTGTACTACTTTGCTTCCGCCGTTTTCCTATAGATGGCTTTAGCGGTAAGTAGTGGTCGAAATAAATAGATCATAGACGTCATGCAATAAACTTCGGCATCTGTCAACATAAGTTCATAGAAACATTAGTCGATTTGTGTCTGCATCATAAAGTTATTCTCGATTGAAAATGTCTATTTACGAGCCAAATTCTCGTCATTTGTGGGAGGTTTTAATTTTCTGCTTCAATATAAAAAAATCTGCGGCTGAGGCTCACGGAATGATATCAAATACGTGAGTGGTTTCAATGCTTCAAGAACGGTGATTTTTACGTCGAAAACCGACCGGCATAGTGGTGGAAAAGAGAAGGATATCGAAGATGCAGAATTGGAGACATTACTTGATGAAGATTCATGTCAAAGTCAAGAAGAATTGGCACGATCATTGGGAGTGACTCAAAAAGCAATTTAAAAACGCCTCCAAGACATGGGAATGATTCAGAAGCAAGGAAATTGGGTGCCGTACGAGTTGAAACCGAGAGATGTTGAACGGCGTTTGTTTGCTTGTGAAAAGTTGCTTGAAAGGCAAAGACGGAAGGGATTTCTGCATGCATGTGATTGGGGAAGAAAAATGGGTTCATTACAATAACCCCAAGCGCAGAAAATCATGGGAATATCCCGGTCATGCTTCCACGTCGATGGCCAAACCGAATATTCACGGCTCCAAGGTCATGCTCTGTATTTGGTGGGACCAGCTCGGCATAGTGTATTATGAGCTGTTAAAACCGACTGAAACAATCACAGGCGATCGTTATCGAACGCAATTAATGCGTTTGAGCCGGGCATTGAAAGACAAACGGCCGCAATACAACGAGAGACACGATAAAGTGATTTTGCAGTATGACAATGCTCGACCCCATGTTTCAAAAGTGGTCAAGATATACTTGGAAACGTTGAAATGGGAAGTCCTATCCCACCCGCCGTATTTACCAGACGTTGCTCCCTCTGACTATCACTTGTTTCGATCAATGACACACGGCCTGGCTGACCAGCACTTCTTATGAAGAAGTAAGAAATTAGATCGATTCGTGGATCGCTTCAGAAGATGACCAGTTTTTTCAACGCGGGATTCGTACGCTGTCCGAAAGATGGGAGAAAGTAGTGGCTAGCGATGGACAATACTTTGAATCATAAATGTGTAACCAGTTTTTACCAATAAAGCCTCGAATTTCGGAAAAAAAAACGGCGTAAGCAAAGTTGTACACCTATGTACATGATAATGGTAACCATTCACTTGCAGGTGATAATCAAAACTGTACCCAAAAAACTCACCGATTGACTGGAAATTCTGCTGTGCTTGAAACTGAAATGCGTCGACATAATATCGGTATTGTATGTGTGTTTGATCACTATTGGTTAAAAATTATACTTTTTTAAAGGTTTTTCGTATTGGTCCTTTGGTTTTTCTCAGTTGAAAGTAACAATCAGTTATTGTAAGTATTGTGATGTGTTAACCTTTTGTGAAATAATTAATGACGGAACAGTGTTGGTTATGTTTGTCTCTGCATGTTGTTCTACAGGTTGTTCTTCATGTTTTTCCAATTTGGACTGGTCAGCGAATGAACATAATAATATGTTATGTAGAGAAAAGCAATGGAGCTTCATTATTGCAATGTAAACTTCATTGCTTTTCTCTAAATCTCAGTACCGACATTGGTGTTTATTAGGAATATAGCCGCAAGAGCATTATTGGGGAATGAAATTTAAATAAGTATACGATGGGAATTTCAATAAGAATTTGATTTATAAGTTTAGAACGTTTATAATTTCTTTTAAATTACCAAAAGCTTATAATAAATAGTAGAAATTCCGCTGTGTAAACTGCCTTCCACTTCCATTCATTTCAAAAGGGTTGTTGCTATACCTTTTACGTAATTTCCGAAAAAAGTAAGTCGAGGTGGAGTCTCATCAAAAACTTTTGTAAACAACGAACGGAATCAATCAAGCTATTTGTCTTGTTAAACATTCATTTCCTTTCAGGTAAGGTTGAGAGGTTAAGTAAATAATAAAATGGAAATCACCTGTGCAGTTGTTTGTTACAAGGAGTTTATTACCTTACTGTCTTGTTCTTTCAAAATTTCAAATATGCAAAAATATAAAATTTTCAAATTTCTCTTAGTGTAAGCATACGTGTAAGTTATAACTTACAGGTAGATTATAATTTCAACATTTATTGCTATTACTAATCTTTTAGGAGTTTATTAATAGCCATACGTTAATGTACAGAAAACAATACAGCACGATAGTTGACTGTACCAACTTGAAATTGATTGATATGATATGGTAGACAGACAGAATATTTGAGGGGGAAGCTCTGTCATTCACCCGTAAATGTAATGGGTAATGGCACAATTATGCTAGTGACTTCATTAGCATGGCAGTGCGGTTCTTTTCTAACTCTGACTTGTATACTCTATAATTATCCTATCCCTCCCCATTTTCGCAACCCTTTCTCTCAATCCATTCCTTAATCTGCAAAGGTAGGCAGCGCATCCGGGGATGTGCCAACGTTTGTCCTTCCGGACTGATGTTGGCATGTATAGCGGATGTCTGTGGACGACAGTATCGACTTACCATCAGGTGGACTGTATGCTTGTCTGCCGCCATTTTTCTTAAAAAAAAAATCTCATTCATTTTTCTAGATGTTTTGATTTCACACATCAATTTCTAATGTTCACCAGTTATTCATTAAATGATTATTTAAAACGAGTCAAATAGTATAAAGTCTATTCTATTCTATAAGAATCTATTATAGCTCTTATTTTTAACGCATTAGGGCTTGAATGGGTATAAGTCATTTTATGTAATCTATGTATATTTTAGGTGACCTTAATTTATTGTGCGTTTTTGTTAAGTTGCGTGTTCGGATATCAATTGAGACAACTAAGATTGTCCTCTAAATCATTTATTATACGTGTATTACTTTTCGCACAATAACGAACAAACGGTTAAATAGAACGCCCGGGGCAGACGACTGACGGCAGCAGGGGCGGGGCGTATGGTGCCACTTGGCCTCTATTGTTAAGTCAACAAAACACTGTGTCTGACCTTCGACACTGTGTCCCTACAGTCATGTAGCATGTCATATACTGTTCTCTTTCATTACTTTGAAAAATGGAGTTCTAATAATAATTTCATTTGATGCTTTACTCACAAGAGTAATTTTATGGAACTTAATAGGTTTCTATGGCAACTTTAATATACAGCTGTATACTTTTTCTATATTACAAGTCTGTTAAAATAGAAAAATGTTTACGATTTTTTTATTTCATTTTTATAAAAAGGATAAGTAGGCGGACAAGCAAGCGATCCCACGTGAATCACAGCTCTGAAATACATTTCGTGGGTAGAAGGTTACAAAGGTTTACTATACATTTTCATAAAAATACCGCATCTGCTGACACCAACATATTTTCAGTTTCTATATAAATATGTATAAATTTTCTATATAATGGTACATATTTTGTTTTCCTCATAATAGAGCTCATTTTTGAGCAATTCTGTAGCCATCGCGCCACGCCGTGCTGGCTGTGTGTGCGCCCCATCGACTTGCTGTGCTTAACACTAAAAACTTATAAAGTTGTTATTGAACAAAGTATTTGATTATCGATAACTTGATTCCTTTTTTATAAAAAGAAGATATCATACAGCCCCTGGTGATAACTGGATATCCGCGATATATTTCAATATCAGTCCAGAATGACAAAAGTTATTACACTCCGGCATGTGCTGCCTAACTTTGGAGATTTAGGAAAGGATTTGGGAAAAGGGGGCATAGGATAATAGGTATAATTTCGAATTTGACAACCTATTAATATAAACGATGGACGAATTAATATAACCATTGAAATGAAAATTTCGGAAAATAAAAATATGAAATGAAATAATTTAAAAGAAACTGGATCACCAGTTTAATCACACCAGATTAATCATAATCTGAGTGCATTTCTGGCTGTATCTTGCTAGGCAGCTTGAAGAAATAGCTTCTCTATTTCATTACGTATTGAGCAATGTAATTAAAAACCTCACAGCGTTAACTCGAAGTTAAAATACAAACTCCGCTAGAGGTTACCAGAGGCGCTCCTCTAAAGGCATTCCAAGTAAGCTATTAAACAAATATCCATTATCGTGAAATTTCCTATTGTAAAAATAAATCTTTTGAGCTTTGTTCACGGTAAACCAGTTTCAATTACAGTGTGTACTGTAAATGCAAATTTTTTGCTGACTCTATGTTCCTTCTTAATCGTATTCAAATGCGAGCCGAGTTCCCGTTCAATTATGCTGTCTCAGCATGCCAATAACCCCTTGTATTTTAGAGAAATTTTCCACACTCGATGAACTTCCACTTCAAGGAATATGATCTTGTATCAGAGATCGGTGTCAGTAAACTTTTTCTGTAAGAAATCGTTTCTAATATAAAATGTACTACGACAATTTTTTATCTCCTTTATTAGAGGCTACACGATATATTTTTTTATTGAAAGAAGAAGGCTGGCGAGCGGACGGTCTACCTCGTGCTGAGTGGATACTATCACTCATGGGACATCCGCGATACATGTCAACACGAGTTCAGAATGACAAATGTGAGCACGCCCTCGAATGTATTGGTTACCTTTGGAGATTTAGGAATGCATTTGGAGAAAGAGTTGTAAAAATGGGGTGGAATAGGATAGGGTGAAATTGGAATGGGCTCTGGCATATTTCACTCACTAGCGAAACACGTAAGTGTATTGGGGGAATAGAATAAAGTTGGAAATGCAGTACACTGTACGGTAGTCTTTTGTGAAATTGGGGATAACTGGTCCAGTCGAGTATACTTTGCGGCTGTGGGATTGCTACGTGCAAGAATTTACTGAAAATAGACCCTAAAATAAGACCACTTATGAAGTTATCAGTGTAGAATCCCTCATTCTCCACAATGAAGCTATACAATTTAATACACAAGGAATCTTAGATCTCTAGACCCAAAGTAATGATTATTTAGACCTTAAAGGCATTGTTTTATTAAAGGGATTATTCATGCTCGATTGTAAATGCCTAGACAGTAGCAAGCGGAAATTAAATCCGTCCACACGGGACCCATTGTGTAAGGGCCTTTAAAGAGCCCATTGTCCTAAAGTGCGACGAATTCTACAGTGATGTAAGATCATTTGTTAATGTTGGGGGGAATCTTAAAATATAATTTAAAATGAAATATGTGGAGGAGTGGTTACTTGAGCATATGCTTGAACTCAGGTTAATTTATGATTAGGAATCAAGATATCTTTGAAGATGAATTTTGGCAAACATATTGGTAAAGAGGAGGAATATGGAATATAATGGAGTGTAGTGAAGTGGAATAAAATGTGAAACATTCTGAAACATTTCGTTCATGTTTTACGGCAACGACAATCTACTAAAGAAATAGATAAAGCAACTTTTGTGATTATTTACGTAGAGGGTTGAAGCCTCGCATGTGAATGCAATGCGTACGGTCAATGTACTGCAGGTGTGAAGCTACCTTTTTTCTTTAAAATTATTCTAATTTTTCATTAATGTTTTTTCTAATTTTATTATATTTAACACGTCAACGGACAGAACTGCTATGGCAGACATATTTGGAAAATGCTATTGGACGGAACTGCTATAGCCGTTGTTGCTTTTTCAAATCTGTGGGCAGAATGGTTAGAGCAGTTGGATCCCCAAAATAATATAATGAGGCACAACGTACAGTGTCATTTCACAAACTTTTCACTAGGCATAGGTGTTAAATGAAAAGGTGTCTAATACATGCAAAGTTACACCTCGCCCGCTATATATCGACTCTCAACCACGCGCACAACTGCTATGACAGCTTTCAATGTATGAGGATTTGATCAGTAGTGTTCAGTCCCACTGAATCGACTTGTGTCAAACGACTTTCTTGCGTGATTTACGTAAAATGTAAGTAACCTAAATTTAATATTTGTTCTTTTATAGTAACTGTAAGTAACGATATTTTAAAGACATATCATTTAATTATACATATAATAAATCGGTTAACAATTGAATAGTGCTAATTGAAAAGACATTATTTTAGTTATTTGGAAGGCATTATTCTTATTTTTTTTATGGATAAAGGCAGCAGACGAGCATACAGACCACCTGATGGTAAGTGGATACTGTAGCCTATAAACATCCGCGATACATGCCAACATAAGTCATTAGTCAACAAATGTTGGCATTAGTCCAAAATGACAAACGTTGGCACGACCCCGGATGCGCTGCCTACCATTGGAGATATAGGAATGGATTTGGAGAAAGGCTTAGGAAAATGGAGAGGAATGGGATGGGAATGGGCTCTGGCACATCTCACTCACTACCGAAACACATACGTACATTAGGGAAATAAGATAAAGTGGGAAATGCAGTACATTTCAAGGTAGTCTTCTCTGAGAGAGGGGTAACGTGGCCAGTCGAGCACGCCCAGCGGCTGTTGGATTGCAGCGTGCACTCTCCCCCTGACAATTATAAGTATTATTTTACTCAAAATTAGGTGAATACCTATATATAGTTTACAACGTGTTTTATAGATTACATTTATTTCTAGATGTCTCAAAGAGAATGAAATAGGCAATGTAAAATGGTGGTCGACCCTTATGAACGACGTCTGCTATAGCAGGTCATGTCAATCTCATTTTTGAAATGGAATATTACTGGTGACAAATCTGCTATAGAATCTCATACAGATAACAGGTGTCCAACAGTGATGACTTTGTGTCCGTCAACGTGTTAAGGACTTATTATATTTAACCAAAACGGCTGCGTTAGGATTTCTGCACCTCGCAAACAATAGACAAACAATAAAAGGACAAAGGTCATTGCTTTGATCATTTGATCATTGATTAAGGATTGCTTTAACTAAACTACAATTACTAAGTGATTATATTGAATAGTGTGCAGTAGTGTTTACTACTGCTTAATTAGTTTTAAAATCACCGGTGAATACCTACAGTCACGGCACCATAATATTCTTAAGGAAAACTTGAACTCCCGTCTGAGTTGAAGACTGATTAATTCATGGCAGTTGACGAAAATTGTAAGTTCACAAGGGTTATTATGCAAAGCTCATTTAGTTTAAGTGGTCCAAGTTTCCTTGGAGACGTTTTATTATGCACGCATTGTTACGGATACTTCACACCAGTGAGCGTATAGAACCACTTTATATCACCTTTATATCGTGATATTGCAATATAATATGTATTTGTTTATGAAAGAAAATCGTATGGGAATGAGCGAAATGTTAAACGTTCCGATAAATAAGAGTTTTGTGACTAAACATAATTTCAACCACTAAAATTCAATAATTTTCATCAAAATAAATTGTAAAGTGATACAAAAAATGATCTATCACTATTGTTACATGTCTACTTGTTACATTCTTGTTAGATATTTATTACATTCTTGTTAGTTATATGTTATACAGTACGTAAAATACGAGAAACCTCGTGGTAGTTTTTGAGTATTTTCGATTTATTCGCGAGTTCGTGAGTTCAAACCCCAGCTTCAACATAACATAAGTACCTACTAACCTTTCAATTATCACTAGCTTGCCATTGAAGAAAAATGTCGCGAAGATATGGCCGTAGCAATGATTTATATCATAAATTGTAAGGACGATATGGATTTTCCAATAGACTAGACAGCTATCCAAAGTGTATTTTTTCTATTACATGTATGTATGTGCGTACTATACACATATATGTATGTATACTTTATCATTATTTATTATATTTGTATATTTTATTTATTCCTAATTTTATTTTATATCATTTTGTTTCACATACACCCTATGGTCACTATATAGTCCCAAGGTTGGCTGGAAGAAAATGTTTTATTATAGCATTAAGTCCGTCTATTGTTAAATCAATAGTGTAAATAAATAAAAATAAATGTGCACAATCAGCACTGGAAAGACATAGACGATGGCTTTTGATATAATTTTAATAGGTGACTATAGTCTGAATACCAATAAACCAATTGCGCGATGTAATTTACTCCACTTTTTAAATAATAACAATTGAGTAAGGAGAATTTGCTCTTTGTAAGTCAGACCAGTGTAATATTTCTCCTTTATCTTATTCGCTTTACAGTTGTTTTACTTCACTGTATTAAAATTCCAGTTACTCTTAGCATTAGATACAAGACAAATCTAAATGATCTTTGGGAAAATCTAACGATGTTATTTCGAAAGAAGCGAAAATAATTACTTCAAGACGAGATTTTATGTAAATAACTATTTAGCAGCGCTTCAAAAGCGCACAAGACAATTTTCATACAATCTTGCAAGATAAAGGAAGATCTGCATATACAATGTGTAAGTTAAACAGCATAGGTGATAGTCGTAAAATCTCTCAACGAAGAGTTAAGTCAAGCTGACCTTATTTCAAGCCTTGGCAAAAGGCCATGGAGATAAGAGGGTAAATAAGGTATATATATATCATATATGTTAATATTAGCTTTCCGTTCCTCGATGTCGCTCGCGTTTTTTCGTGCTCTGAGTACTGCTTATGTGAAGTGATAAAGGACATTAAAGTGGTATATCTTACGAAACGATACGTTTGAATCTGTTCCATATAATAACTAACATTGTATATAAAATCTATATGAATATTTTATATTTTGCCACCTTGTTGCTGAATTATTAGGGCGTATGTCTAATGAATATCAAAGCAATGATTCTCTGCTACTTTCTTCTTATAAGTTACAAACTTACACTTTAGATTTAGAATCACAGCGTGAGAAACTACTCTCCTTAGCAATAGAAATTTCTCTATTCTCTTGTACCTATTATCAATTTTCTTATTTTCTATTCTCTGTTGGCTGTTTTTTGTTTTTTCTTTGGGCTGATCATATTTGTTATTATTATTATTATTATTATTATTACAGTTATTATTATTAATAAGCTTTATCTATCAAATACAAATTCATAATTAACAGAATTTTTTCATTTAGAAGCTATTTAAGCAGTCTATATTGAACAATTTTGCGGATTCCCCAATGTTTAGATAATGCGATTCAATAATATTGTGCAATATACATTATTCTACAATTTCATTGTAGGTCTAGGTACCGCCTTAAATCAATATTTAAGCAATGATGTTTAATTAAGTAAATAAATGAACGTTGACGTACGAGTATATAATTCTCGTATGCGAAACTGTGTATATATCTCTAGATATATCTGGATATATATCTGTATATCTAATTCTCGCCTAGAAGTGTTCACATGATGATAAAATCTCGATGATTGTCTATACTAGCTTTTGACCGATGTTCGAGAAATTCGCGTTCTAGAAACTGTCCTTGTGTAAAATAACCATTAGGAATGTATTTTTTCCAATATTTTGTTAAGAATGTATTAATACGTTTAAGTAGGTATTACACATAATATTAGATAATGAACAACAAACAAACAAACTTTTGCATTTATAATCTTTGTGAGAATAAGGATTTAAAACGTTATCCTCTGTTCGCAAGTATTCCTGGTTACATTGTGAGTTTGTATCCTTAATATTGGATTAGCAGTTTCGACGACGATGAATCAACAAAGTTGCTGTGAAACATTTGGAACGTCTGCTATGAAGACAGTATCTTCCGTTGTTTTTAGCCTCGAAAATGTCGATGTGTGACACAAATATTCTTTGAGGTTTAATTCTGCAACTTTACTGTAACTTTGTACTTTTTGGGAGTGGAAGGAAGAGAGCTAGTTGTCAAGGCAGATGTAGTCAGTTCAATTTATAATTCTGTCAAGTTTAATGTAGAACAGCTGAGTCGGTTGTTTCATCCTTTTCACTCATACAGGTGTTAACATAATTTATGACCAAATTTTTTATATCATACCATCAGCCAATGTTCCTCTGGTATAACGCTCCCAGGCCAGCCACCATATACGATCTTCGGCTCGTCTCCTTCAATCACCACCAGTGATCTTCTTTCAGTCGTCGGTCCACCTAGCTGGAGGACATCATACACTGCGCTTCACTATAAGTGGCTTTTATTTGGGAACTTGTCTATACCATCATTTTGGAGGAGGAGAGTGCACGCTGCAATCCAACAGCCGCTGGGCGCACTCAACTGTCCTCATTACCCCTCTCTCACAGAATACTACCTTGAAATGTACTGCATTTCCCACTTTATCATATTCCCTAATGTATGTACGTTTTTCGGTAGCGAGTGAGTGAGAGAGCCAGTCTCTGAGCGAGCCAGAGCCTATCCCTTTCCTCGTCCCTAAACCTTTCTCCAAATCCATTCTTTCATCAACAAACTCGTAGGCAGCGCATCTGGGGGCGTGCCAAAGTTTGTCATTTTTTACTAATGTTGGCATGTATCGGGGATGTCTATGGGCAACAGTATCCACTTACCACCAGGTGGACTGTATGCTCGTTTGCCACCTTCTTTCTATGAAAAAAAAAGAAAAACCATCGGTCGTCAGTACTGCTGTAAATATGACTTGTTCATTGACACTTTAACATGCAGATGCTGTGAGATATGTCGGTGACTTTAGTTCTTTGGCGCATTAATTTGGCGTTCTCTCGTTTCGGATCTTATCCCTTAAAGAAACTCCGAGCATAGCTCTTTCCAAAGCTCGCTGAGCGACTTGAAAAACAACGGTTGAACGGTTGAATGATTGACTCAGTTAAAGTTGTGTTCTCGCGTTTCAGTTCTGGTGAATTCTGGTGGTTCAATTAAATGTGTATTCAGTTTTAGGCTTATCATGTAATCCGAAAATTGTTATTAAAATTTCATGACGATGTAACGAAGTAATAACAATGTCCCATCAAACCGACAAGTTTATGTAATACTAATTAATTTAAATAACAACGAACTCCCAATGAATATTAATTTACCTTAGGAAGGATGAAAATAATTTCAAAGTAATTTTGATCACGACTTTCATGAAGTATGCGGTTATTTAGTTATTTTGAGAGGGGATAGTTTGATAAATATTAATTATTCGGGTATTTGTGGTGTAAACATAATATGATAATAAGCATCTTACTAGTTCACTGATCGCTCGTGGCCATGGTTAGTGTAAGCCACTCCATAACACGAGGAAAATAAAACGGATAGACATACGAGTTATAATATTTGTATAAAATTTTTAAACTTTTGTTATAGTGGTTAAACATAATTGTTATTATGTAAATTGGTTACGAGAGGTCAAACATAAACTTATTCGATTTTTATTTTTATGCCAGTTTTCAATAAACTTTCAAATAAATGTCTCTAACCAACTACATAATTTACTATTAGTTATTAATGCTAAGGATTTCTTTGGTTCGATCAGGCCGTTAGGGTGAAGGGGTGGCGTGGCCGGGGAACCTCCTCGTATGCTCGGTCTGTCGCTGGTCCATTTGTCCCTCTGGATACGTCCGCAGGGAACGATGGGTCAACGACAGATTCGGGACGATGCACCCTGGGCAACAGTCAGCGACTTTTCCTTTCTTGGGAGATCTTGGTGGCTGTTGGCTAATATCTTGGCAAATGTAGGGAGGTGGGGGCCTAGTCTGGTCTCTCACCTCCAAGAAGGTGGCGTTTCTCTGTGTGCCCCAGCTGTTGGGGGCGCATGGAGAAAGAAGGATGGTGGTCGACTCTGGGATGCCTCTCGGCATTCCAGCGGTGAAAGGGGAGGCGGGGGCCCAGACTGGTTAATAGCTGCCGGTCTGGTCTCTCGCCTCCAAGAGGGTGGCGTTTCTTTGTGTGCCCTGCCTGTTGAGGGGGAGCATGGAGAAACTAGGACGGTTTCCGCGTGTCCCTCTGTATGGGCGGAGGGCGCAGCGGAGTGCAGAGTGGTCGACCCTGGGATGCCTTCGGCATTCGGTGGAAAGAGGATAGTCGTGGGGTTTTAGTCGGTTAGAGTCCGGCATACTCTCCTGCCAAGGTGTAGGCGGGGGGGTATCTCATGATGGATTTCCCCCCGTAAAAAAAAGGCCGTTAGTGTGAAAAGCTTCTGTAAGATATTTCGTTGCCGACGAAATATCTGAAAAATTATACAGTGATGCATCAAATGCCAACACGAGGCATCGCCCGGCCTACGCCAGACCCGGTCCGCGCCAGGCACGGCCCGCGCTTATGATATAAACCATATTTTCTTTCAACTCATGATTATAAACGTTTAAAGACATCGGTTTCGTCCTGGACGAAACCTTTATTGAAAATATCATTTATTAACCTGAATTTATTATTAATCTAAAGTATATTGGCTTTTGGCGAAACGCACAACTGGCTAATCTAGTACAGATACATTACGAAAACATTGACCATCGGCTGATCGGGAAACACCCGAACTCGTCATCCACGTCTATAAATTACCGTAGGTACCTCTAATTGCATACTTTATTACGAGCTAAATACAAAACTTTATGAACATGTCACGAGTCAGTGCAGAGAAATATATTGCGCTGTTATTTTCCCTTGAATAACTAGTTGAAACAATTGAATTGAGTTGAAAACAAGTCATTATATCGCTAGATGTCTTACATTACATGTACAGTTATTAGATTTTTTCTACTTAGGTCTTATTTATTTATTTGTGTATGTTTGCATACTAAATAATTAATTATAGTAAGTATCTATATTGTGTAATCTAATGTATGTAGATATAACTTAATATTGCTTTTATTAACGTTATTCACATTATATCTTTAAAAAAATCTAATTTAGGTACACAATGTTTTCCTAACTCACAATCTAATTAGGTACACTCTGCCGGGCTAGTGACAATTTAAAAAAATCCGTACTTAACTTAGTGGTGTGAGCCGCGGATTTGAACTGACGATCACACTAATGGGAATCAGTATAGATACCCCTAGGCTATCATCGCTCTAGTCTTTTAATATGAACATATTTATTTATATGAATTCTTTAATTTTGCTTTTTACTGAGCTAAAAATAAAACGCGGTATTTAAAATATAATGCCCGTATTGTCCTTTGTTGGGCAATTTGTTTTGTATTTGTAAAAAGAACTCGTTTTAAACATGGCAGCCCCATGGCATTAGTCGGGATTAAAGAATAATTAATTACTGAATAGGATTGCTTTTTACAAATTGCTCCGCGGACGAAGGGCCGTTCGCTAATTGCTGAAGTGAGATAAGAAAGACGATGCTATAATATTTCATATTGATTTATCTATCGATAGAATCTTAAAGGCTGTATGTTGTTGTATTGATTTTTAAGTATTTTTTTTTTAATTATAGAGGTATTTGCCTACAACTTTTATATCTGCAGTGTAATAATTTAAGCGATCAATGAGGATTGTACAGTATACCTCGAGTTCATCGAAATTCATGGCTACCTCATTTATAAACACAAATTATTTATTAACTAATTAGCAAACTCCAATTAATATTCTGTTCTTATTCAGGAGGAAATCGGAATAGCAGTCACAACGAACTATAACTCTTTTGACGCAAAACTTTTAATACAAGTAATTACGACACAATCAATAGCTAGTGAATGGTCTAAAAGGTCGATAGTGACTGGATTGAAGAGAAGATGTTTATACCGAAAAGTGGAAACACACCGGTTGATACTTAAGGCATTTGTGTGATGTGGTTCGGTATGAAATATGAAAAATAATAATATGTAAAAAAATAAAAATCGTCTCTATACGTAAACTCAATTAATTAATTTTATCTTATTACATGGACACGTAATTGCATTTCATAAAACGTGCTTAATTACTTTAACGATGTGTTATTTATTCATTTGTGAGCCTGTGTTACAGGGTTATTTTAGATAAAATGAAGTATACGATACGTTTGTCATCCAGTATGTGAACCGCCCTCTTACTTTCTTCAAATATCCTTGTCACAAGACAAGGGTATTTGAAGAAAGTTCCTGTTATTGGCTGAATAAAAAGAGCGAAAGGTCGTGTGGTTTTGGGGCCTTGAGAGTGGTCTATACTTGGGTATAGAGATGAAAGTTGAAGGCACAGTATAATTTAGTTTCTTGAATTCTATTATTATGTTACCCTAAAGTCTAAACCGTAATCAGCCCTTTTATCGTTCAATGCTCCTCATGCACATTGTGTTGTGCATAAGGGACGTAAGGCCGGGATGTAAGGGATGTAGGTCCATTCTTTCAGAGGCGGTGTAGTTTCTTGTGTAGGTAGGTCCTTGTGTCCTTCTGGTGTAGGTGCTTGTGAAAGCGGCTTTCTTATTCCTTAGTGGCATTTCACGACACCCAGCGGAAGAGCTTGTCCACGTAGTTAATTTTTTTATTAAGAATTCTTTTTCACTTCTCCGTTTTAAGAAATGTAAAGTTACCTACTTGTCGAGGCAGCGGAGCGCAGTGCGGTGTTACTCGAGAAGGTCCCGAACTGAGAGGGCGTATTCTTGATATTTTGACATCATTATAAAGAAGATGGGACCTGAAATCTTATTACAAGAAAATCAAACAAAGAAGTTAGACAGAAAACCATTAATAATAATTTTCATAGTTCTAATTGGTAAAGTAACTACAAAATTCTCTAAATTCAATTGTAACTAGGACAACAATTCAATTAAATCTAGGATTACAACTTTAAATATTAGATTTCTTATTTACTAGAGGAAGAAAAAAATAATTCAATTAGTATACAAATTAATGATGTAGATTTACGCTCGGTAGATAATATTAAGTATTCAGGTGCATAAATCGTTGCTTTGGAGGAAAAATACAAATGAAGTCTGTGAAAAGACTCAAAAATATCTTGTATTACTTAAAGTATTGGCTGGGTCCTCTCGGGGTATCCATCCTAAACATTTGCGCAGATTATATATCAAATTATATATAGTATTATAAATCAAACAAATTGGAATGGATTATGGCGGACTTTTCTATGACAATAGTGCAATTTCTCATGTGTCCAAACTAGAGAAAATATAGAATCGGGCACTACGTGGCTTTTATTCATTTCATTGGGGCTTTTATTAAAACTACCCCTATACAAGAGACACGATTAATGGAGAGCGAGACTTGTTTTGCCTTCCTTACATATACATAGAATTTTTTTGTCTTACTTTGTCTTACTTACTTACTTTAGTACTTTGAAAGCTAAATCTTCGTCCAACAATCAATCAATAAATTTATTTCGAAATATTGTTCAGATAATAGATATTAGATAAATAGGAAAAACCTTTACTGTTAAGTGTTTATGAAGAGACTAAAGAAGAAAATATACCCTCTATTAATCCACTACAAATGTTTAGTTTATACACAGGGGTTGGTAATGCTAAAATTAATGATGCTATTAAAATTAATTTAGAAAGTATTCAAAATGCGAAAGGTCGTTAGAAGTAAAATAGAAAAGTAAAATACTAAAGTAAAAATAATTTATAATGCAACGTATTACGTTGCATTTTGTACTTTCTAGTTGTTAATTGTAAACTGCACCTGCGACCCTGTTCCTGTATAATCTGGTGGTTGACTAGTAGAGAATGCCATATAGCCTTAAGTCCGCCCTTTGTACATATTATTGTGCAATGAAGTTTAAGTAAACAAAGTCTGAATATTAACATAAATCTCGGTACGTCCACAAGAGGTTGTGCGGTTTGAAATTATTTTATACAGAATTCCAATTCCACAGTCTAGTTAATTAATGCTACGGTTTATGACATTAAGTAATGCTGTTCGTTAGACCATAACTGGGGTAAAGAAGCTCAGTCAGTTGTGGGGAAGTGGTTTATAGGCTTTCTAGCGAAAACTTTAATTACTTAATTATAAACACGTTTGTATGCGAATAGTAAATTTTGAAATAACTTTTAGGCAGTTTGTAAAGGTTACTGTTGATATTAATAATTATGGTGTGTATCGGTATGTGTTTTATGGAAAGAGAGTAGTAGATGAGCAGAAAGTTCACCTATTTGTAACCGGTTACTGTCGCCAGTGGACGTCTGCAATTCGTACTAACATTTATGCATTTATGTATTAACCCGCAAAAAAAAAAACGGAGTTTTAGTTATTTATGTAGGCCGTATACGTGGGTGCTAGAACGGAACCCTGGGGGACTCCAGTTCTGATTAGGCAGGAGCTGGACAGAGTGCCTGCAACTCTGTAGCAAAAGGTGCGATTGGTAACGTAGTCTCGAATGATGAGAACAAGACTTTCAGGCACCTCCAGTTGGTACAGGTTATAGTTAAACCGTTGTGCCAGACCTAATCAAAAGCCTTCACTACGTCGAAGAAGACAGCTAGGGTCTTAAAGGGCCTCCTTTGGTTGAGACCTGTGAGGTTGCGCTACGTTATTCAGTACACCTGTTGGACACAAGAGTGTTTGGCTCTAAAGTCGTACTGTTCATCTACGAGTAGGCCTTTTGAGTTGATGTGACTCAGTAGGCGAGATCTCTGGCAACAGCTCTTCTCAGCTGTTGGTTTTGAATTCAGCGATGCAATTCTTTACATCCCTGCGTAAAGATCACATCCTGCACCTATTCTCTTCACAGGCGAAAGAGTCGTAAGCACGGGTAGCTGCGTTATTGGCTCTTATCAGCTTCATTATGTCCTCAGGCAACTCCCATTGGCGATCATTCACCGCTGGGACCTACCTAGAGGAGCTTTGGATTATATCCCTAAAGTGGCTACCGAGTCCAGAGACCGCCCTGTTTGTGTCTCCCGCACTGGTCAGGTCATTTGGTATACAGTCTTAGTGGGGGGAGGCAGAAGCCTTAAGGGCCAGGCCTTACTCCAGTCAATAATAGTCTTGTGTTGGGGAGGTAGGTCGTTTTTTTTTTTTTTCGGAATAACTAAATTCTTGTGGCCCTAGTGGCCTTTCAAGAGTCACCGGACTTTGGGTAGGTCGGTTGGCCGCCCTATTTTTTTAAATACAGAACGGTGGTCGGAGTCTAACTCCTCGGATAGGGTTTCTATCGAGTTTAGACGTAAGGCTATATTTTTGAGAAGGGTAATGTCTAGTACGTCGGGCCAGTGTGTAACAGTATGAGGGTAATGGGATGGCGTCACTGGAGTTATAACGTCAAAGTCAAATTGGTTAATGAACCTGTCAAGGCATTTACCATTCTGGGTGACGATTAAAACTAGGGTGTCTGGAGTGAAGATCACCTGCCAGGATGACTGAATTACCCAAATTCGTCAAGCAACATGTAATCTTACTTAGCACATTAAAGACCATCATCCAACACGTCTTATTTTGACAAATTATGACATTGTCATACTAAAATCATTTCTTTGCAGAATCACAAAAAGGGGCCGCTACTTTTTGTAGCTACGCTACGCACAATGTATGAGCCATAAAATCCAAACATCCATGCTGGTCTTTGGCATGTGACGCAAACGCTGCATTTTTAATTTGCCAACTGTCTTTTGATTATTCTTTTTCTACGATGCAAAATATTAAACGACACAGGTGCGTACCGCACATAATAAATACTGCGTGATACACATGATTTTATAGATAATAGGGGTTAAAGTATGAACTTGCCGTTTTATAGTAATAGATACTTTGAATTGACATAAAACCTTCATGGTGTGAGATTTTCGAGTGAAACTTTTTTCACATTATACCTATGAGGTACTTGTTTTAAAAAATGTGAAACATTTGATTTTCAACTTTCAATTGTTTTTTTTATTCAGCTTAGACGGGAAAGATGGATACTTCGAAAATCCGAGTAATCTTTGAATACGAGTTCCGACGCGGAAATAACGCGGCAGAAACGGCTCGCAATATCAATGCTGCGTTTGGAGAGGAGACTGCTAATGAACGAACCGTGCGATTTTGGTTTAAACGCTTTCGTAATGGAAACTTCGACTTGAAGAACGAACCACGTGGAAGACCGCCCACACAGGTGAATAACGCTGAATTGAAGGAGATGGTGGAAGCCGATCCGAGTCAAACTACCCAGGAATTAGCGGCATGGTTTAACATTACCTTAATTACAATATTGACTCATTTACATCAAATCAATAAGATAAAGAAATATGAAAAATGGGTGCCTCATGATTTGACTGATCTGCAGAAAGAAACGCGTGTTGAAAGTTGCGTTGCGTTGTTGAATCGGTACAGAAATGAAGGAACATTGGATCGAATTATGACATGTAACGAAAAGTGGATTCTTTACGATAACCGAAAGCGAAAAATGCAATGGCTGACCCCAGGTCAAACGCCGCAACAGTGCCCTAAGGCAAAGCTTACTCGTACCAATAAAAAGGTAATGGTAACTGTTTGGTGGTCTATTCATGGTGTTATTCACTATAGCTTTCTCAGGTCTGGTCAAGCAATAACAGCAGATGTTTACTGTGCCGAACTTCGAACAATGATGGCGAAACTAGCAGTGGAACAGCCCCGACTCGTGAATCGATCTTCACCATTATTGCTCCATGATAACGCAAGACCTCACACTGCACGAGAAACCGTTGTAACTCTACAGGAGCTGCAGTTAGAAACCATACGTCATCCTCCGTACTCGCCAGACCTTGCTCCAACGGACTACCATTTTTTTCGTGATTTGGACAATTTTCTACATGGTAAAAAATTTCTTCCCAAGAGGCAGTACAAAATGCTTTCACACAGTTTGTCGAATCTATATCCCCAGAGTTCTATCGCAAAGGCATAAATGAACTTCCGATTAGATGGCAACAATGTATAGATAATGAGGGTAAATATTTAGATTAAATAAATATGTTACATTTTAGAAAAAAAAAGAGTTTTAATTTTTCAGTACAAATCGGCAATTTCATACTTTAACCCCTAATATTATTAATTGATGGTAATCCTAATAAAAAAATCGAGTACAATACTTATAACGATCCGTGGATAACACTAAATATACAAATACAAGTGGATAATACAAAGATCACCAGCGGCCGGCAGGGTCAGTTTTTTTAATTTTTCCTAACAGATGTGATTTATAGAAAGAGATTTCGCAACTTCCACTCACTCCCAAAACACGTTACATTAGTATATTTTACAACAATCTGTGATGGTAGGGTAACGTTCAGTCGACTTTGGGAGCAAGGTCACCATTCATCGCCATAATAATGAAATATAAGGAAAATAATAAAGAAAATATGAAACAAGCAAAGTATGTCACTAGCTCGGCGGTGAGATGAAAACATCGCGACGAAACCAGCATGCTCCAGAAATAAAATAAAAAAAATCTGGTAGATAACCAATCCGCCCTGGAGCTGTGTGGTGGATTACGGTCCGAAATACCCCCAACGATTTATTAGAAGAGATCTGTGCCCTGCAGTAAAAGTACAATCTAGTAGTTGAGCTGGATTTATTTATCGCTTTGGTATGTTAAAAATATATTTTCATATATTTATTACATTCATAAATTATAGTTATTGATATAATATTCTTTCCCTCGTGTAATACCTACTCTCTCTTTTATACCTTTTAATCTTAAATATTTTATAGAGCGCTTTTATTTCTTTGCTCTCAATAGTTTCACGTTTGCTCTTCTAATAACTTTCTTGTCGATAAACTTCTTCACCTTCTTATATACTATTCTTACTCATTTAATGTACAAGTGGTTCGATTGTTTAATTAATTCTCTTTCTGCACAGTCATATCGGCAACGCAGGAATTTGGTCTTATCTTAAGGAAGGTGAAGTGTGCAGCTGACGACAAACAAGATAGAGAAACATTGTGTCTGCTCTCTGCCCCCGAGCGGGGACACAGGAAGAGAGAGGAGAGGAATACAAACATAGGAATAAGTAAAATACATAATAAAATATAAACACGTTGATACTTACATTACATAATATTACATACCTAATCATCGATTTGAGAATACCTACTTACTTATGTATTATATAAGCACTCCATGGCGGACAAGTTAGTCTACAAAGTACATAGTCTACATCGTAGGTAATAGTGTTCAATGTTCAGTATTTCTCAAATTCTTTAATTTCATATGTGTTTTGAAACTGGAACATTATTATTACATAGTACTTAAGTTTTAGATTTGACTTTTTAATGAACCCCTCTTCATATGCTTCACTCCCCTTAGAAGTAATTTATCAACCAGGTTTCTTTGATAAAAACGTATATTGTGTCATCTAGTCTATTCCCATATCGATGTGTATTATACATAAGACAAAAGTATAAAGAGCTTTGATAAGTTTATGAATAAGGTAAGTTAGAGTAAGCACTTACTTAATTTTTAGTTTTAGTTAATACAACTAAGGAACAAAATAAATATTTAAATAGAACTCTAATTGTAAAATTCAAAGTAGACGTTAAAATTCCTGTGTAATATAAAAGGAAAACTATATTTTTCTTTATTGACTTTGATTTCGCCTTTGTAAATACTACCCTAATGGAAGTTGATTTTTTTATCTAAAATTATGAATTGTTAAGAAAGTTGCTTACAACGCCTACCAATTTTGTTACAAAATTATTATATTTAATATTTATAGTTAGTACTAAGAGAGTAGGCGCCAAAAATATAAATAACACCATATTCTGAATTGACATTTCGCCTGTCCTGTTAATAAAGTCCTGTTTCAATAAAGATACATTTATTTCTTGGTTTATTGGTAGGTATATAGTTTCTAACAGTTATAATGAAATGTGCACCTCTCATTCTTGAGTTCACATACCGACATCTGCCAAAGGTTGCCTAGAAGAGATCCTATTTATTGTACGTACTTTTGTGTCACTTTCACTGTATTCTTTGGTGTGCAGTAAAATGTACTTGCTAATTTACTATATTAAAGTAAGTAGATTCTGAGTTTTTTGCTTTTCTTTTTATATTTAACGTTATAACCAAAGAGTGTTATGATTATGACCAAAAGATTTAGACTTAGACATGACAGGTCTCGTACAGGACGAAAAAATAAAATAAAAATAAATAAAACATAGGGACAGGAAGGAATAATAAGGTGCCAATGAGGATGATGGTTAAAAATAAAGGAATGAGATTTTAAATGCGAAATGTCGCCCCGTCTGTAGGTAACAATATATTGTGAGCGTTAGGTTAGTGAAAAAAGTACTCTTAATTAACTTATATCTGTAGATACAACTGTTAGTAAATACATATCTACTTGCATTTTTTAATTAAGATAACAAATGTGCATTAAAATACAGCTTGTGTAAATAATAACTCGGTCTGGAAGTCAGAAAGATATTGCTAAACAGAGTCAAGACACTGTAATTTCTTTAAAAAAAAATTCTTAGTGTAATTTTATACAATAAAGATTGTTCTATCAATCTATCTTGTTCTCGACATCATGACGATCACAATTTATATGAACTGGAATTTACCAATTGTTTTTTGTTGAATTCAATAGGAAAACACGATAAATTCCTTTGCGAACCGTATTGTTCTCAAGTATCTCGATATACGGAAGAAGGGTCAACGTCAAGGGTTTCTTATAGAAATTAGGCATAGCAGGGACAATTTAGGGATCGATTCTTCGATAAAAGAGGAAAACACATCCATTTAATTTGATTGAGAGGAGAAACATAGCTTATTAAATGTTTTTGTATATTTTCATTATTATTGTTACCGTTAATTACGGTCTGTGATTTGGCAGATAATGTTATTACTGTTTGATATCTTTTGTTTTCTAATTAATTGATAAACATTCAATAATACAATTATATAATGTATTAATATGTACTATGTATTGTAAAACATATATTACATTAGATTTATGCCTCATAAAATTTATAACTTGAGTTATACGTTTTTGTTGAAATTCTTTAATTTATGGAATAAAACGAGTTCAAACGTATTACAATCATACACTTTACACTTAGCAACAAAATGGTCTTGTTCTGGCAAGTGATAATTATCTGAAGCCTTGCAAGATAGTGTAACGCGGTTGTTCTGCAATAATAAGTTGCAATATTTATATGCAAATGCAAATATGGATTTCGGAAATATATGACGTCCATTGCAATATTTTTGAAAATATGCACAATAAATTTATGAAAAAAATGAGGTATTGTATTCGCATGTATAGAATTGAAATCTATATGTATAAAAATGAATGTTTCTTTGTTTGTCCGGTATGCATTCCTATATCATTCATTCGATTGCGATGAAACTTTGGTGAGTTGTTGTGCGCACGCCCGCGAAGGTTTTTGCACTGGTACTTGAAGACCACGCGAACAAAATCGCAGGCAACAGCTAGTAAGCAATAAAACTAAAAGCCATGTTAAGTACTTTACGTCTTTATTCTTTTGGGCAGTCGATATGGGTTTCTTCAGCTTCTTCAATGGCGAGTTGTTGAACTTCGTCCTGTTTTAATAGGTGACCACCTACTAAAACAGGAAGAAGTCCAACAACTCACTGATAAAACAATCCTGCAATATCTGCAGGCCATAGACATTGTCAGTAGAGAAGACTGTAAGAAGGGTAGCGATCATAATAGATCAACGATGGCTGCAATGATACGAGACTGTACTGGAGTCGCAGAGCCCACCGATTTGATATGTTATACAAGATTTGATATGTTATACTAGATAATAATAGGTCGGGGAGAAAGTCTTTTCGTATGTAAGAAGTTATGATCCAATATCTCTGATTGAACTGTTTGCACCTGGCTGGTTATGATAGCGTTAAAAAGGTAACATTTAAAAAAAAGAAATAAAAAATAAAAAACCGTTTCCTGCCACTTTTCAATTGTTTTTCTGTCCAAGAAAATGAGTGAATCCAACGAAGAAATTCGATACATTTTAAAGTTTTATTACAAAAAAGGGAAAAAAGCTACACAAGCCGCGAAAAAAAATTGTGTCATTTATGGACCCAATGCAGTGTCAATAAGAGTAGCACAAATTTGGTTTAAGAGTTTTCAGTCAGGAAATCTTAATGTTAAAGATGCAGTTCGCTCCGGTCGCCCTGTTACGGATAAAGTTGATGCCATTTCTGAAAAAGTGCAGCAAGATCGCCATATAAGTAGTTACGACATTGCTGATGAACTGGGCATTGACCACAAAACAGTTTTGACTCATTTGAAAAAGTCTATATTGACAAAAAAGCTCGATATTTGGGTACCACACGAGCTCACTGAAAGAAACCTAATGAACAGTGTACTCGTTTGCGATTCTCTATTAAAACGCAATGAAACCGAACCATTTTTGAAAATATTGATCACTGGTGATGAGAAGTGGATCACTTACGACAAGAACGTGCGGAAAAGATTATGGTCTAAGTGCGGTCAAGATCCACAGACTGTGGCGAAACCCGGATTAACGCGCAATAAGGTGATGTTGTGTGTATGGTGGGATTGGAAGAGCATCGTTCATTATGAGCTTTTACCGCCGGGCAAAACCATCGATTCGGATCTCTACTGCCAACAGTTGATGAGACTAAAGCAAGAAATTCAGAAAAAATGTCCGGAATTGATCAACAGAAAGGGTGTAGTCTTTCATCATGATAACGCCAGACCACACACATCTTTGGCCACTCAGCAAAAATTGAGAGAGCTTGGTTGGGAAGTGTTGATGCACCCACCATATAGCCTCGCGCCCTCAGATTTACACTTGTTTCGGTCTCTTCAGAATTCTGTAGGTAGTGTAAGGTTAACATCTAGAGAGGACTGTCAAAACTCCTTGTCGCAATTTTTTTACCAAAAATCCCAAAAAATCTACAGTAACGGGATCATGTCACTACCTACAAAATGGCAATAATAGAACAAAACGGGACATATATATAATAATTAAATGTAATTAAACTTTTAAAAAAATTGTCTTGAATTTGTATATAAAATACGAAGAAACTTTTTCTCCGACTTTATATGAGGACCCCAGAGGTAAAGGGGTCTAAGTGACAAAATTTATGTTTTGAGATAATTGAACCAAAAGTCAACAAAATTTTGTAAGAGGGAAAGTTATTTTTTTTTGTTTTGACCATTTTAGGCCAACACTTTGGCCATTTGCTTCTAATTAGTACTAACAATAGATTATTAAAATCACCTGTGTTACATTTTACGTAACACGTTACGTATTTTACGTTACATTTTCACCTGTGTTACGTGTTACCTGTGGAGCAGTGTTAGCATGCATTACTAGTGGTGAAGGGGCAACACACTAGGTAGCAGCACCTGTCAGGGAAATCACTTGGATCTCCTCACCACTAGAAAGAATAGTATTTTAACAGTCTGTTACTGCATCTAACTCAATTCTTTCGAAAATGTCACTTAGACCCCTAGACCTCTGGGGTCCTCATATGTTATACAAGCACTCTAGGGCAGGCACGTTAGAGTTTAATAGTGCTATATGTTCAGTAGCTCTCGAATTCTTTAATTCACATGTGTTTTGAAAATGGCACATTCTTATAACGTAGGACTTAAGTTTCAAATTTGACTTTTTAATGAACCCCTCCTCATCTGCATCACCCTTCCTAGAAATTGCCAACCAGGTGTCTTTGATAAGAACTTATGATGTGTCATCTAGTCTATTCTCATATCGAGGACAGAGCTAATCCTCAATAATAAAATAATACAGTATGTTTTCACTAACCGCGACACGTCTAGATGCTGCGTCAGTAAGACTGATTTACATGTTGCCTATGAGGCATTGTAATTATTTTATAAGACGTACTTATATCCAAGTTTTATACAAATGAAGTTGGAAAGTAGACACATTTGGAAAAAAATATCAAAATAGACGTTAACGTCGATGTTTGTCGGTTAATTGAAACGCACGATTAAACAAAATATGCTAATAACGCTGCTCAAAGCTTTACCTATGGGTAAAGCTAGAACTCTATTTTACCCGAATAGACGACTAAATAGCGCTAGCCGCAAATACAACGTTAATAAATACATAGAATAAACTGAATAAGCCTTCATGAAACAGTGAATACCATTGTTAAAGTGACACCAATAACTATCAGTTTGACTGAATAGTTTAAATAGAAAGTTAATACTGACCGTGTGTAGTATGAACACTGTAGACCGTCACAGTTGATCCCCTGTATAAATTGATAATTGAACAATAAAACTAGTTTTAACATCGAATACTTTGCTCAGACTCGCCAATCCCCTTGGCCAGCAAGGCGTTTTAGGGGGCCATACATTTCTCTTGCACAAGACAATGCGCATGAGGAAGTCCATGTCAGGCCTGGCCCACTCTGCACTTTAGACACGAAAAAATGTCTACAGCGGCGGACCCCTGCACAGGGGTATATTTCAGTTGACTTTTGTAGGTTTTATGGAAGTCTTAATGTGTGAGTCTTCTATACTTGTACTATTAGTTATTCTGTTCCCGTGCCAGCACTGGAAATTAAAAGAGCTGGCTACGGTTACTATATTCAGAGTTGCTCAGATACGAATATTCATAAAAATGTAGGTACCTAAGTAGGTAGGTACCTACTCAAAATACAACACAGTAATAAAAGATTTGACATTTTGTTCATAACATATTTTGCTAAATGCCTTACATTAATTATGATAGTTTATATTAACGCCTGACAGATGAGGGACGCAAAGTAACGCCTACTTCCATAAAGGGCTATTCTAATAAATAAAATATATAAAATAATTAATGATATTCATTTATACATATTTTCTGGAGCCTTTAGTCATTAATGTTTTGATTAACAATAATCCATGTGTTTTTTTTTTCTATTACTTCCTTACTACTCATAGTAATTTAATAACGTACACATAAGTGATCGCATACATAACAATTTGTAATTATAATTAAAATTATTAATAAATTATAATTAAATTATTAAAATTAAAATTAATTATTAATGACAGTAAACAAAAAATTAAAATTAAACAAGGCGATAAAACTGCGCGGTGTCATGTGGTGTGGAAAGGGCATCCGTCTCAGCACAAGCTGTACACCTTAAAAATGGCATACTTCGCTGATTTTCAGACCGAAAGCCTATTCCGAAAGCATCATAAAGGGTAAGGTTTTTATCCTATCTAAGTAGATGCCTACTAGTATCGTGTTTTCTTATTTTACATATTCCTTATTTTTATCTTGTCTCTTTTACCTTCATTTAGTGTTCCAATATTAGGACGTTAACATAATTATTATTGTTAGCGGATTTTTTTAAATCTTTTGATTGAAATTGAATATAGATAGCCCTGGGTCGTTTAATTTTACAGCTTATTTGCATATAACGCCACATTCATTGTCCAAATTCCCTGTGTCGTGGGTCCAGAGTCCAGAGACACATACAAAGACGAATATAACACGTGCAACGCCCAGACCCAAATATAGGTCAAAATTCCAAATATATTCTAGTTCCAAATATGGGTCTGTGCGCGCATCGGCCTTGATTGGTAAAATAAAATTCTCATTCCTCGACGTTAAAGCATTGAATAATTTACTATTAATTTTAAAAAATATACATGAAAGTAAGTATATAAAAAAAAACTACTGTTGCTCTGTCTTATTCGTCCAGTTTTCTTACGGTTTTCGTCATTGTTTATGTATAATATAATTCTGTCAGGTTTTAGTGTATTTTCCAGTATCTTTAAAAATATAGAGAGATTGGAAGAGAAATCCAAAATTATTCAAACCTCGACTTAAAAGGATTAAACGGACAAACGTTAAATATTTTTAACTAAACATGACTGATTGAAATAGACACATGACTTTATATTAAGTAATAGTATGTCATTGTGCAAGTATATTGATAGACAATTTAATCAAACACTATGTTTCAGTTTAGTTTGTATTTTCTCTCAGAACTGTGTTTACAGAAGTTAAAAGCGTAATACTCAAACATTGTCAAACAAAACGGACATTGATTAAAATTCAGTTCCAAATGCCTCTTCCAATTTGAGACGACGAATTGAATTTCAAATAGCTACGCTAACTGTTGTGCTGCTAAATTAATATTGTGTCCAAGTTTCGAATTTTGCCTGACTTATGTTGGAAGCCACATAGGACTAAAGAGTAGCTACATATAGAAGAATAACACTTGTTTAAATGCGCGTACATATTTCTTTACAGTGTAATTTTTAATTCATTGCAACTGATTGTATACAGCAAACGAATTTTCGATGAGTTACATCATAAAAAATACCGTTGCTCGCAAAACACTGTTTTTTAAATAATTGCTCAAATTGTCGCCCCCTATTTATAATGTATAATTTCAAATAGAAGCTTTAGAAGTTGATGAATGTTTTTAAGAAATTATTAGAAACAGTATTAATGAGTTTGTCGGTACTTTACAATTATAATTCCTCTTTCTGATCACAAAATTTGACAATTATGTATCGAATTCAGGCCTGTAATACAATATTTAGCCAACGTGTCTGCTAAATTGTAACTATTGGCGGCTAAATACGATGCTGGCCGGTTCGGGTATCGGGTAACCCGTAGATCAAGCTACATATATATGCAATTTAAACTGTTAGGACTAGATGCTTTCTAATGGTAAGTGGTTACTTATATCTCCCGTATTCTCATCTAACTCGATTAACTGATACGAATGACCCTCTGTGGTAGATTATAGCCTGAAACTCCCTTGTAGTTCTAAAAAGGATGTTATTATAGGCAGATATTAATCGATCGATACGTTCGACATCATACAGACACGATACCGATGATGGTAGCCAACGTATTTCAAAATGGCTCGTATTTGAACGAGCAGCAAAAAATACTAAATAAACAGCAAAGCGTGATCGACAAAACAAGCTATTTTTGAATGACGCAAGTAAATAATTTTGAATTGCTAAGAATGCTATCATTAAGTCGACGAAATTCTGCTTCGCGGGTCTTTTATTTCTTTATTGACACCAGAGAACTTTAAAATTGCTCAATCTGCTACTGGTTCAGTATTTTTTGTTGCTCATTTTATTATTTCTCTTTCCAAATATACTCCAATATATTACTTATGATTTTTGAACACAAAAATCTCAATATTACGAGCAAGCCGAAAGAATCGATTTTTAAATTTATCATTCTTTAAAAAAATATACTTAAAGAAATCTATGGCTTCTTGAGACAAGGGGCGTGCATGCGTGCATATAAGCAAATAAGCAAAGCTTACCATTTAACTAATCATTTAATTATCTACGCTAAACCTACGCTAACGTGGGCAACGTCACGGGCGATCGCTAGTGTTGTTACTACTTCTCACGTTTTCCAGTCGATTAAGACGATTTTTATATAGATACCTACATGCACATACCGTTTATCAAGTTTCAAAATCAATGTACCTACGCTACTGCGTCGGACCTATCCACTAACATATACAAGTATGTATGTTTGTTTGACTCTTTATAAATTTTATATAACGGCGTTTTACTGATATATTAAAACGATATCATAATTATTATTCTGAGTTGGAGAGGCTTAGTTCACATTACCGAAATGGAATACTAAATTTTATAATGACTTCACTATTTAATCATTCTTGTCACGTTTCAAATAACAGAGTAAATATTAAACGTATTATTAATTATTTCCATTGAATATTTTTGAACTGTTAATACGAATGCACTATGGATCACTATAATTATAATTTGTATTTCACTAAGTAATATTATAGTGAAAAATATATCGTAAAATGAGGCCGTGTTATCAGTTAGGTATTAAATTTAAGTTTTTTCCAAATATGATTCAACTGTTCAAATTACGACTAGGTCTACATACGACTATACGATCCGAGCTTATAATGTCATGAAATAGGCGTATTTCGTTAACATGTATAATTATTTCAAATAAAAAATCCAGCTCTATTTTTGAATTATATTATGTCAAAAATACTTCATTTTCAATTCTCAATAAGTTTAACGAGTAAAAATATGTTAATAAGTTTGGGTTATTTCGCATCAGTCAATATGGCGACGGAACCGGTAGGTAGGTACTATGAAAGTAAAATCCAAAATTGGAAGATTTTAAATTGACTGGAAAAAATCTTAAAGAATAGTTTCCTGCCCTGTCCTACATTGCCGAAAGGTTGACTAGGAGTTATTGCTGTAGGGCATTAAGTCCGCCTTTTGTAATAATTTATAAAAAAAATAGATAAAACAAATTATTGTTATACAGATTGCATTAAATATATACATATGCTTTCAAAATTAACAAGGCCTGATTAACTCGTCCAGGAAAAGTAACCACACGACACAGGGGTTATATCGGCACCCTATTGTGTGGTTAACGATTCTTTAGCGCCGGCTACACATTCCATGAGATGCTATGTAGGAATAGTCATACCATACCACCGTAGATGCTATAGTATTCTGCGAGCAACGTGTGTATATTAACATTTCTTGTACTTTGTGTATCTACAATATTCTCTGTATGTGTCAGAATTGTTAAGATATAACCATACCTGTAATTATGCCTGTAATAATATTAAATAAATATTATTCATTATGATTAATCTACTAACTGTCGGACGACACTACTCAGATTAAATGTTTGTTCAAAATGGATGTACACATTGAGCTAATAGATAGTCGACCAATAGTAAAAACGATCAAAGGCAAACAAACATGATATAGACCACGGTCCATGATTGTGAATACATTTTCGTGTTGCAGAGAGTAACCCCGTTGTCTATTTGTCATGATAATTTTGGTTAAATCCCAACGTCCCCGGGCCGCCCGTCCTCGGTGATGGTGTGGCCAACGTCCTAGAGCACGCATGATATACCTATATAATACGATAAACTTGTATATAATAAATTATTATATACAAAATATATGTTTTATACATAAGATATAATATTATATACAAGTTTATTGTTGGACACCGTCACCGGTGACCGACCGCCGAGCCGGGCACGTTGGGATTAATTAAACTTGATAATGGTGGGTTTCAATGTATTCGTATTTGTAAACATTTGCAAATATTCGAATGAAAACTATGTAGTTATTTTATCCAAAAATTATGCAAATATCCACAAATTATTCAATTGTAAGTTACCCATAATTCAATTCGCCTAATTCCTATAAAGACAATAACATTCAATTGTCTCTCAAGTTAAGTTCATACACATCTTAATTCCTATTGGTAAATTTTAGAGTATGGCTTGTTAGAGTACCTATAGAGTATTGGAGTAAGTATATAAGAAAAATATAAAAAACTTTGCTTTACGTACAATCGGCCGTTAATATGCACTTTTGATAATTTTACAGCTATGCGATTTGTGCACGACAGAACAGTAATAAGTGAAAGTGCGGTGCCTATGTACATATGTGTAAAATCAGTGCGCGTGCTGACATCGGACATCTCGGAGGAAAAAAGGGTCGTCTAGGAAGAGTTCCGCAAACAGTAGAGTTTGAACGGCGGAACTCTCAGACATACGCGTAAAGAGTAAAATTCATGTGCCTTTCCTCCGAGATCATAAGATGTTAACACGTACATTATCGTTATTATAAGATATCAATATTATGTAAAATAGGTAGGATATTGATATTATGTGGAATATTAAGTTAAGATGTTGATTATGTGTTATACTATTGCTTATTTCTTTACCTTTACAACATCTTATATTTTATTTATGTATAACTTGCTCTTACTTTCGCTCTCCAAATGTGCTAGGATACCTAGGTTATAAGTCAGGGTATTAGAATAAGGTTTATAATAAAGACTACCGCCCGCAGTGTGTTTTATTTAGGTATAAGTTCTAGAACATAAAGTTGCGGTCTAGGTGGCGAAGTTCCGGTATCGGCGCCACTAGGAAGCCCTACTTCCTCGATCCTCCCATGCCCCTTGCTACTCAAGGAGGGAGGAAGGGAAAACAAGATAAAGATAATTAAAAAGGTAAATACCCAAACTTCGCCACCGAAAATAGTCTTTATTCTCCGTGCAAAAGGAGAACCAACCCAGACATATGTGACTTGTAACCTAGATATTATGTACAAAAGTGGAGAGCGATTAGCAATAAAACTTCCCCAGGGAACGGGGGAATTGCATGGGCAGCAAACGACTATAAAAGGGGGAAAGCCCAACTGCCAACAAGCCAGTTCGTCCTCATCACTCAAACACAAAGAAAACCCAACAAGAAAAGTGAGCTTGTCGCCCATTGCTGCTCCCTCCGCACCCCTGTGGTTTAATGTGAACTAGAGCAGCGTTTTATTTCCGTATTTACTCCCAACATCTGATCTGCCGAGCTGAGATCCCTGCACCAACATCTAGACCTACAAGCCTGAATCCCTACACCCCCCCGTTAGAGCAGTGACGTGCGGCCTGCAACATTGGCCTTACGATAGCAATCGGCGTCCACCTCTAACACGATTTTTGGACTATGAGTATTTGGTCGGTATGTCCCTCCATATGCGTATGTCAATTACAGATGAACTAAACTATCGGTCTATAATTTATAGAAAAGATGTTAGAATCGGCTCACATGATGGTAAGTGACTTCTGACGTCCATGGATAGTTGCGGTGGAGTTGCGGCGGACCAGGTGGGGTGCGAGTGCACTACTGGTCTTGCAAAACAGATTTAAAACCTATTCACAGTTTTCTCGTTGAATATTAGCTTTGTAAACAGCGTGGCCGATTACTGAAAATTTATGTTTTTATTCAGAAATACAATTTTACTAGCTGTTAGCCGCGGTTTTGCTTACATTGACCGCAATAAGTACTATCCTTTCTGTTTATTCACCTCACAAACTACCAGTACATATTGCAAAATTTGGTAGTTAATCGTTGACTTGTTGCAGAATTATTAGATGTGTTATTGCTATTTGTGTGTAATTAGTGTTTGTGTATTAGAAAGTTAGAATTATTGCTACTTGTGTGTAAAGTAGCCCAAAAATATTGGTAGTATTTAATTCTTTATTGATATTTGATGTGGCACGTCTGAAAAAATCATTTTTTTAAACTATTTGTAACAAGAAGTTCAGTGAAGAATAATAATACTCTCGCTAGCATGTGCTCATGAAAACAATAACTCAAATGGGGATAATTTGTGAATGAAATTTAACAATATTTTTTTTCAACTTCAATTTTTTATGTTTACATACACGCAACGCGAGCACTCCGTTTTAGGCTAGCAACGCACTAGGCAGCCTGGCTGCGGCAGCCAAGACTTCGAGCGGGCAATTGTAGCAGCCAGTTTCGCCAGCGTTGAGGCACTAAGTGTCCCTGCAGAAGATTTAACGAATAGATTGTGAAGTCTTGTTAAGCCATAATAATCTTAATAAAATTTAGAAGCAGACGTTTTGGAAATCGAAAGTAGACGTTTAGGGCAATCAAATGTAGACGTTTTTGGAATTATAAAGTTGTGTTTTGGAAAGTAGACACATTGAGAATGGACGTTCTGGGAAATGGACGTTTTGTATAAGTGGACATTTTAGCACTAAAGGTATTAGAATGGGAATATAAACGATGCTTCAGTAGTTGAGTCACATATTTACATTCAAAATTCCGGTTTTTAACATTTGTTTCGGAAAAGATATATCGTAATAACATTATTAATTTCACATTTAAAAAAAAAAGATTTACAGTAATTGTGTAAAAATCCAATGTTGGACTGTACTCGTACTGAATGATTCCCGTGGCGACATTAAAATTGCCGTTATTCCACATTGTTTCTGTCCCGGGCCAATAATAAGACAGCCTGATTGCTACGTTTCATTTGACGTCAATTTGAGACCATATTATTTTATCAGTCAGAACTTAGTAATACAGAATTGACATGATAACAATGATCATTGTGATGGTAATGCCGATGGCAGACACAAAACAAACCGATATTGATTGACGTTCGTTACCACCTCCGTGACACCTTCTATGAAGTATGAGTCAACAAGAAAAAGTTCTACTATTTGTATGTACGAGTATGTACAGATACATTACGAAAACATTGGCCATCGGCTATAAGGTATAGGTTTATAAGGTATCCTGTCAATGTCCAGTCCCGTCGAAGAAGTCAGGAGTCACTCAGTAAAGCGATAGTAGGTTTACTGAGGACAGAAGAGGACTCCTTGGAAGCACACGAAAAATGCAGTCCCACTTTTTTATTTGATTATCACGAACACCTCTCACAAATATCACTATTAAACCACAAAACGCCTAATACACAATTTTTACAATGCTCAAACTAAAACGTAACTTCACTTCTCGAGTTCCCGCCAAAAAGTCCTGAAATTTATTGTTACATTTAACAGGAACCAAGTTCTACTTCCACTCCTATATAAATATAAAGAGATAGGTAGATTTATTGTTACATTTAACTGGAACCAAGTTCTACTTCCACTCCTGTAGAAATAAAAATAGATATATACAGAGATAGGTAAATATTCACTACGAGTTAATGTTCATGTTAAAAGATTACATAGAAATCAAAAAGCATATAATACTAGGAAGACAATATGAATATGTGTTGGTATTCAATAATTAACATGTTTAATTAAACCTCAACGAGAAATGTGTATGTGTAATAAAGTGGGTATTAAAGCCGGTTTCATTAAGCATATTCGTTATTTACGCAGTGCAAACTAAAAATAAAAGTGGATAGTTAACTACAGCTTTGCGCTCCGTTAGTTTTTTTGTCCCTAGAGTGCTTACAAACCTTCTTGATTGTAATAAATATTACTTACGATGTATTTAAACCTTTCAAAGTATTTTATTTAACAGCATACATGGACACTTCGTCGTTCAGAAAAAAACATTTTACAGCTATACCTACTTATCTAAATGCGATTTTATATTTTAATTATTCACTCAGAAACATTATAATAAAATAAGTCTATTTTGTTACGAGAATTTCGGCAATGGCGTCCCTATTAATTTTTTCTTAAAAGTAGAGACCTAAGGGAAATAAAACATTAAAAGGATAGGGTTTTTCCTACCGATTCGACAGCAACCGATTACACGAATTTTCTTCAAAAATATAATGAGAGTATTTTGAATTGTTCATTTTTTATATTGTCGGGATATCTTAAAATGATAAAATTACTTGTTGACGGGAACTCGAGAAGTGAATTTGAATTTCTATTTGATTACTTTAAAAATTGTGTATTGTGCATTTTGTGATTTAATAGTGATAGTGTCGTTTGTGCATAATGTTTGTAATACTCAAATAAGAGCATAAGCATAAGTTATGCAGAGCATAACAAATAAGACTGCGTTTTCTTGTGCTTCCAAGGAGTCCTCTTCTGTCCTCAGTACACCAACTATCACTTTACTGAGCGTCTCTTGACTTACTTCGACGGGACTGGACATTCGCCGAAACCAGACGAAATCGCCGGAGCACGAACGTATAAACGGACGTTCGCCTCCGTTCGGCATTGGTTTCGGGCGCTCGCCTCAATGTCGGTTTTTGTTCTCAAGTCAAAGCGAGTTCGGACGTATCCCTTCATTCATCACCCATCATCTTTTTCTTGTTTTTTAACATCTTTTGTTCTGATGTAATATAATAGTAATAGTTGTATAAATTCATGATACATAACGTTGATGCAGCCATAACTTCTCTAGATCATCCATATTCGGCGGCAGAGTACCGACTGCGATCTCGCCGAACGTGTGAACTGGCGCTCGGGGAAGAAAGTTTCGGGGAGATGCTCGCCCGAACGTGTAAATGAGACATTAGACTTTGAAATTGTTTATTGCGAAGAAAACTTCACACTGGCAGAATGTGCTAATTGCAACATTGCCATATATAAAAAGAAAAAAAATGATAAAATTTACAGAGTCAACAAATTTTGAATCATTAAATTATTTAATAAGTTAATAGTTCAAATGAGTACTAAAGTACAGGTGTTTATAGTATTCATTTGAATAGAAATAACAGTATCTCTATGTGCGAGCAAAATTTGGTCGATTAATCAGAAAAATCGATTAATCTCAATTGTATCCCATGAACAATGGAACGTCAAAACCAGGTAATAATTTAATTGTCGTTTAAAGTAGTAATTATAGAGTTACATCAAAATCCACAACAGTATTACTAAAATTGATTAACCTATGAAAAAAAAAAGAATTAAAGTTATTTTCTTCTCAGATTAATCAGTGTATTATTAAAGTATGATGATTAATCAGAGGAGAGGATGATTAATGGGGTTCTTCAAGAGCGCTGTGAATAGGATTTTGCAAGGTCGGCGGTGCGCCCGCATACCCCCTGGAGTTGCAGGTGTCCATGGGCGGCGGTAACATTTACCAATACGTGGGAGCGTGGGACCGCTTGCTCGTCCGCCCACTAGGCTATAAAAATAAAAAAAAGGAGCTGTACTTATAGCCCTGTACGATAAACTTATATTACGGGTGTACTTGTTATTGGTGTGCAATGATAGAGGGAATTGCAGCGTTTTCTACCGCCTGTTTAATCGGGAAATTTCTGGAGAGCTGTTCAATTCAACATCAACCCGGTTCATCTGCTGTCTCTTGATAAAGAACTGCTGCGAACAGTGCGGTCTTGAAAACAATTTATATAAATAACAAACGATATTTTCAAAGGCCCACATTAGGACTCCCTTTGTCATGGGTCCAGAGATAGTCCCGCACAAACATTTATCTTTAACCTTCTGAGTGTCCGACCGGGAATCGAAGATGGGGCCTTATGCACAGCAACTGGGCTGTCGACATTATTTACCAGCCTCAAATAGTAGTGTGAACTGGCAATTGGGATTTTTCCGATATGACATGAGATATATAACTATATATAAACATACATTCATTCTAGGATAATCAAAATATATTGTCTAAATAATAACAAACACGTTGTAATACGAGTGTATGCGATCGTTCCGAAACAGTTTCCCAAGTGAGTACTTACGATATTACGTTCTATCTGGTGTTATGTTTTATTAATATTGCCTTTGAATCGATCCACTGCACATTCAGCGCTTTGTATACGTAGTCTGTATTCTCAGATGAAGGTAAATAGACTATCATAAAATATATCTAGAATATTGCTAGCGAGACTCTAATAAGGGATCTAATAAGGACCTTTTTATTGTGCTTCTTATCAATACCACAAACAAAAGAGTTAGGCCGAGATGAAGTACTCTTTTTCTGTGACAGAGTCGTGTTTTAGGGATTTATGCAGTCTGCAAATATAGACATTCATAAGACACAGAAACATCTAAGCAGTTTTAGATTATCCCGACCCGAAGATGTAATGTCGATTTTCATAACAGTTAACGCTACCCAGCAATTTTGTCGTCCATTGCTGGGCCGGGCATGGACCTCATTGTCTTATGCATAAAACACCACGCTGGTCCAGTGGGTTGGAGAGTGTACTCTTTTAAAGGTGATGTATTTCCTCTGGGTTTGTGGTAGCGGCTTTGTTATTCATCAGTCGCCTTCAAGGATACCCACGGAGAAAATTCCTACGCCGGACACCACCTCGTTTTTGTGTGTTGTTTTTCATACTTACGTTGAATTATTTATCAAAAAAATAACAAATAATTCCAATATTTCCCTCGTATTTAACCTGTTTCTACGAAACATTTCAAACAGTAAATATTGCGTAAATATTATTGTAGGAATTGAAAAACTGTATAGTGCGTGAATTACTTTTTATTATAATTAGTGTGACATTTTATACTATTGATATTATTTGTAATCCTATTATGTTAGAAATACCAGCTTGTACGTGTTAGATACCAACACAAACGACTTTAAATTTAAAGAATAAAATTCCTCGACTTTTTCGAATACCATACGGAAATAGTTAGTTTTAAAATGCGATAGTAAATTTTACAAATGTAGGACGAGAGTGAGACTAGCTCTGGCGGAATTTAAAATTTAAATTACATAGCGTACCACCTCTGTTTGTGTGCTAATTGTAGTTTTATTTACATACAATACAAACATTATTATAGCTGCGGCATATTTTGTGGGAAACCCCGAATGAGATTCGCACAGAGTTCGCTTTATGTACGGAGTAGTTCAGCAGCTTTATAATTAGTTTCGTTTTAGGGTACCATAAGCATATTTCTAACTTACCCAAATTTCCTACTGATTAAATCAAGTCTTTTTTTAAAGCGTTTTAAGAAGCTTTTTCTCTTAAAATGACGTGTCAGGATCAATTGAGCAGTGTTTATTAAAAAGCAGTTAAAGGGTTGACTGTCATTCACTGCTTTGAAAATTTCGAAATAGATTAGTTTTTCACCTTGGGAAACATATTTCTTCACGGTGAACGTGTATATATATGAATCTATGCGTCATGTCACCGCTGTTCGTAAGAATTTGTTTATTTATAATAATTATCCTTGAATTGCAATTATCAAAAATTTACGGAGTATTGAGAAAGAAAGAATTCTTCTTAACTAATCTTGTGGACGAAATAATTGATAATTTATAGAAGTTTCTTAGAATAAGTGCTAGAGAAACATAATAGGGTATATATAATTTTTCCCATCAGTTTATATCGAGTTTCCATAACAAAATTATTTTCTTATAATAAAACAACTAATTATCCCGAACGAAATAACTTTATAATACACTAGCCGTGCCATCTGCTTCATACGTGTACACGCATAGCTTGATTCCCGTGGGAACTCTATAATGGATCTGGATAAAAACCCCAAACGATTTTATTATATATATATATATATATATATATATATATATATATATATATATATATATAGATGAAACTAAAGTACATAGATTTTATTATATGTATAGATATCACTAAAGTACGTAAATTTTATTATATGTATAGATAACATTAAAGTATATAGATTTTATTATATGTATAGATAACACTAAAGTACATAGATTTTATTATATGTATAGATAACACTAAAGTACATAGATTTTATTATATGTATAGATAACACTAAAGTACATAGATTTTATTATATGTATAGATAACACTAAAGTACATAGAGTTTATTATATGTATAGATAACACTAAAGTACATAGAGTTTATTATATGTATAGATAACACTAAAGTACATAGATTTTAGTATATGTATAGATAACACTAAAGTACATAGATTTTATTATATGTATAGATAACACTAAAGTACATACATTTTATTATATGTATAGATAACACTGAAGTACATAGATTTTATTATATGTATAGATAACACTAAAGTACATAGAGTTTATTATATGTATAGATAACACTAAAGTACATAGAGTTTATTATATGTATAGATAACACTAAAGTACATAGATTTTATTATATGTATAGATAACACTAAAGTACATAGATTTTATTATATGTATAGATAACACTAAAGTACATAGATTTTATTATATGTATAGATAACACTAAAGTACATAGATTTTATTATATGTATAGATAACACTAAAGTACATAGATTTTATTATATGTATAGATACCACTAAAGTACATAGATTTTATTATATGTATAGATAACACTAAAGTACATGGAGTTTATTATATGTATAGATAACACTAAAGTACATAGATTTTATTATATGTATAGATAACACTAAAGTACATAGATTTTATTATATGTATAGATAACACTAAAGTACATAGATTTTGTTGGAAGTATTTAGACGATAAATAAATGAAAACTTTTTTTAAAAAGGAAACAAAATATTACATTGTTCCTCACAACGATCAGTGTCGAACACGTGTATAATATTCAGTTATCAACTCTTTTCTTTAATTGGAATTTAATTCAATAATATCATTAACAGTAATATACCTCTATTTTGGTTTCAATTAATAAAGTTTAAATAAGGGGTAAATTCCCAATCTTTTAAGTCGAATGAGTAACATTTTCTATTATTTCTAATAAGTAACATAGTGAAAATGATAAGTAACTTATTTTCTATCTTTGACCCAACAACATTTTTCTTTAACTTATCTTTAAACTGAGTAAGTACCTTTATTGGATTATTATTTAACCCCTATCCTTTCTGAATAATTCCTAATCGTCACTATATGTTCTGAAACAAGTCACTGAAATTCTTTGTCCTTCAACCCTATTGGATCAAGATGCACGTGACTGGTTTAAGAATTTTTTTTATATACTGGGACACTACTAATATACGTTAATATGTTTTAAACTTTCATAATCTAACTAATTAATTAATTGGTAGAGGCATTAGATAAGTTTAGTTTCAATACGAAACAGGACGTGATATTTATATAAGTAAAATATTTTTTATACAACAAGATTTTTCTGGAAGGACGAGAAGCTCTTGTGTAGACCCGTGCGTCAATTCGACGTTATTAGACGAGTACAGGTTTTTTGTAGGTTGTTTATCGACTCTTTAGATATATTTACATACTTGTTCTGTCGGCAATTCAGATCGATTAAAAAATCTTTATCAATTGTTGTTTAAATATTATTGTATACCACATCCGTCAGTATTAATTATTATTTGATGATGTTTTCAAATAAATAATAATGTAAGTGACCAATGACCATTACAAAACGAGATATTAAATTATTTTTAGAGATAGCTAAAATTCATCGACAGAAACAGTATAAAAATGTGTAAATCATATTTTAATGAGTTTAGCTTTGAATATATATTTAGGAGAGCTATAAAGAGATAATAAAGACAGTGAGAAAGATCATAAAAATATATTTTTCCGATACTTAATAAGGAAGCTGTTTCATGGAACGAAAATAAATGGAGTAAATGAATATTTTGCAACAAAAAAAGTTTATTTTTAGAGTGTTTTTTATTGGTGTATAATGGATAATATAACGGATATACATACAGGTATAAGGGATGGATAGGTAATATACAATGGATAATACATCTGAAGTAATGATAACTTGATAACAACATTATTTATAAATATTATAATTTGTTTAATACGTATGTTTGTGCAATATGTTCTGATGTTATAATGACAGATTTTTTCTATACCGACCGCAATTAACGCTTTCATCGTCCATTGGCAGACACGGGCGTTAAAACACCACGCCACGCTGGAGAAGCGAGTTGGCGAGTCCACTCTTTTACAGGTGGTGTAGTTCCTGAGGGCGTGTGGCAGCCGCTTTGTTGTCCCTTAGTCACCTTTTACGATACCAACGGGAAGAGATTGGGTGGTGGTATTTTAAAGCCGACCGCACGGGCTCTTTTCTACACCATTAATTTTAATTAAAATATTCTGTTAGGTTTTCGCGATTACTATACATAGCAATTAAACAACTTTGAACGGTTTAAATCGCGTATATTTGATTTAAATAGTCACCCCGTGACCACGTCCACTGCAAAGTGTTCGAAACGTCGGGACATAAATAATGTCAAATATACGCGATTTAAACCGTTCAAAGTTGTTTAATTGCTAAAATATTCTGGTTTATTTTTATATAAAAGTATTTATATATTTTTTTTCAATAGGACTGTTGTTTCCTTTTTACAATTATATTTGCATAGAAAAACAACATTGTGACAGTTTCAGGTGCCATGAAAAATATGAAAATTTCGCTTGCAAAATTTTTATATTCATTCACAAATACTAGTTAAATTTCGGCCATTAAAAGCATTGTTCGGGGTTTTGAATAGGTTGAAACTTGCATTACTATTTTGCGTGTTTGTTCCGTATTTTATTTCCAACATAGGCAGATAATTGTATAGTATAGAGTTGTATAGAGTTGTATAGATTAAACAAGGTATAATTTTATATAATTTATACATTTATTTATTTATTTATACTTTATTGTTTTTAAAAAAAGCGGACGTACTGCTAAAAAGAAATGTCTCCCCTAGCCAACCTTGGGGCTATATAGTGATGGTATGGTAGTTACAAGTAAACATCAATGTATACAATAAAATTTGGAATTAATAAAATGTATAGACATAATAAATAATAATAAACATTTAAAATATACATACATACATATACATAACATACACATATCGAATAAAATGAAATATTATATATATTCAAATAAATTGGAGATATAGGAATTCATTTAGAGAAAGGGTTGGGAAAATGGGGAGGGATAGGATGGGAATGGGCTCTGGCACATCTCACTCACTACCGAAACACGTACGTACATTAGGGAAATAAGATAAAGTGGGAAATGCAGTACATTTCGAGGTAGTCTTCTGTGAGAGAGGGGTAACGAGGCCAGTCGAGCGCGCCCAGCAGCTGTTGGATTACAGCGTGCACTCTCCCCCTCAAAGGTGGCAGAAATCAAGCCAAAAATAAACTAACTAGTAAGATTTTATTTTGTACAAGAGATGGTGAATATGCGGGCGCTCCACTTGATGATAAGTGGTCACCGACGTCCTCCAACAACGGAGGAGCTAGTGCGCCGCCGACCTTTCAAGATCTTATTCACAACTCTCTTGAAGAACCTCATGTCGTAGCTTAGTAGTAAAATCTCGGTTTGAAGTTCGTTCCATAACCTTCGAATGTGGAATGAATGCGAAAAATATTGGCATATTCATACGATGCATCTTTTTGTTTTGAAAGGTCTAATTCGAAAGTGTATACAAATAAAAGTCCGCCCGTGTATTTATAATATAATTTTTAACGTGAACATTTATTGAGGTGCTCAAAACATAACTACCTACATTTTTTTTGAGTTACTACCTACTAATTAATAATACATAAATAACTATCAAATGCACTGTTTCATTTTAATTTTAATTTCTAACATGAGCATTCAACTCTTCACATTTATCTTCACAACCCTAAACAGATGAGCCTATGAGTTGAGAGCCTACGAAGGCTCTCAACGAAGAATTACATGTAAATATCTTCTAGTGTCGTAAAAATGAGCGTTAGTGAAACCTTAAGGCTCGAGCGTTAAACGCTCATGAGCGTTATAGTTAAAAATTATAAGGTTCTATTGTCTTAAATGTAACACTTGATGTGAAAAGCTTGAGTCTAAACTCATTTTTATAATTTTACATTTTATAATCTTCTATGTAACAAAATTAAAAAACAAATCTACTCTACAACGAAAGTTAAACAATACTTCAGCTCTGGCGAGGAAAAAGTCAAAAGGAAATCCTAGTATAATTTAATCAAAACAAATGTAACAGGCCCTTTAGCCAAACTTTATCAAGAAAGAAAGGCGCGTCTGCAGGCGGCGGGATAATGACGAACCATTTTTTGCTAATACAGGATTAATGACGAAGCACTTGCCGGTTGTATTTCACTCCTTGGTGGATTTTTTTTATCGCTGTTTAAAACGTAAATAACGATCTCTATATTAAACTGTGGAGTTTACAGTAAGAACGATTGATGTTCTCTTACGTTATGGCTGCTTTAATTGATCCCCGCGTGTCATTTGGATAAAGTTCATCACATCTATTTTTATGTTTCATTTGAAATTTACGAGTACAGTAGTAAAAAATCTCAATTATGAAAATTTAGTATCTATTTATTTTGGTATCTGTACAGGTTTGAGTCGTTTAGATATACTTAAGTAGGTTTTAGTACAAAAAATTTAGTATTTCCCGATTTTGTAGACTTTTTGTATCGTAAGACGGGTCTTAATGCGGAAACGTCGAATAGAAATAAAAAGGTAAACAAAAGTCTCTATATATATATATTATTGATTTACAATATACAATAAGAATTTTTGGAATGCGTTCAGGTCAGACACAAAGACGCCGGTAGTGGTTGCTTGTGGCGGGTCTTGGGAGGGACTCATATCCAGTAGTGGAGAGGTATAGGGTGATATAATGTGGGGTGTGCATACAGTCGGAATAAATCAATGTATAAATATGTTTTCTTTCAATCATTTCAGATGTAACTTCCATTCCTTATTATATGTTATAAAAGTCTGATTTAAAATGACACAACTTCTCTCAGTTATTCTAAGGTTGACTAGAAGAGATTCCTTCTAGGAAAAAGTTCGCCTTTGTACTTATGGTAATATTGTCACGTCTTATTGTAATATTTCATAAAACGTACAATAAAGGGCAACAACAACAATAATATAGTTTAGTTTACGTTGTTTAAAGTCTTGCATTAGCAATAACTCTCTAATAAATGTACCTTCCGTTATATTTTCATTCCGTTAACTTCCGCATTCCGTTGATATAAATACATGGGCTTTTTGTTTTTAATAAGCAATCAAGTGCCTTCAATTAACTTTATAACTTATTCATGAACGCGAAAAACTCTGACATGAAAATATAAACATTCCGTTGTTATTCATAAGGGAAAACAAGCAACAAATTAGAAAAGTTAAACCGGATGCATACTATCGTGAAAATTTGCATCTGTTAAAAAATATTTTTTCTTTCCAGTTTGAGTGTTTTTATGAATGTGCTTTACCTCGTATATGTATGCAAATATTAGTTTTTCAAATAGGTAACGGAAAAATGAACTTATAAGGGTACTTTTCATTTTTTTATTTACTCTTATTGAGCTTTTCAATGGAAAAATATTTACCATATTTTTGGAATTCATATAAGTTTGTATTTATTGGTGTGTTAACATTTTAGGGATCTAAGTGTACTGCTTTTTTTATTTTAGTTCTATTATATCATTCAAAAGCAGTTAACCATTTTTCAATTGAACAGTCTTTGAAATGTGTGTTTTTGAAATTGTTGTGTAAATATACTTACCTGATGTAAAATTACACACCTGATGTAATTGTTACTAAATATTACACACTTGTAACTAACCGATTAATCGTTTTAGTTAATTAATTATTAACAAAATTATTGTTGTTTACAGTTTATAAAGTCCAACTGCAGGGCACATGCCTCACCTTGTAGTTAAGAGAGGGTTTCAGACCATAATCCATCACTCGGGTCCAGTACGTTTTGGTTAATATTACATACTATGACCAAGATATATTTTTTAAGGCATGTTTTAAGATATTGAAGTTAAAAAATATATTATTTTGTATAAACTTGTTTTTATTTAAAATGCGTGCATAAATTCGTTTAGGGAAATCGATAACAAAATATTCCATCGGACTTACCCAAACGTATGACGTAAATTAGTATTCAATTATAATAAAATATGTTTTGTCCGGACTGTAAATCACCGCTGATTGGTTGATTCTGATATTCAGCATTATGCCGAAATGGAAGGCTGAGCAGTTTGTTGAACAGTTTTTTTCCATTGCTGATTTTTCTCTCTCTATGTAGTCTTTTTTTTCATGTGATTCGTTAAATTAATGTTTCTATCCTTCTTTCTTAATTCCATTGAGAGAAGAGAGTAATGGGATAAAGGAAACTCTTGCCCTATTATACACTTTCGAAAATTATCTGCGACATATACAACTTCGAATGCATGTAATAACCGTGTTTGGCTAAAACTAGTACGCAAATACACTTATAAAATCGTTAATATTATATTTTAATTTTCATGCTTGACTAAAAAAAGACGAATGCGTTGTTAAAGTGTTTGGAATTAAATGTACAAGTTTGCAGCCATGTCATTGACGTATTTTGTGAAACCAGAACCTATAGTGCTCTATAGACGCTAGTGACGTGTTAACTAAAACTAATATCTACAGAACAGATACTATTGCAGTGTTAACTAAAATCAGCACCTATAGAATATTGAAGTTTTAAGTAAAACCAATACTTATAGAGCAGATAGTATTGTAGTCTTAAGTGAAACCAATACCCGTTTACCGTTTAAAAAGATCAGATACCTACAGATTGAAGTTTTAAATGAAACTAGTACTCATAGAGCGGATGGTATTGAAGTTTTAAATAAAACTAGTAGCTGTAGAGGAGATGGAACTGAAGTTTTAACTAAAACTAGTATCTATAGGGCAGATGGATTTGAAGTTTATAGAGTTTATAGTTTATAGAGCAGATTGAATTGCAATTTTAACTAAAACTATAGAGCCTGCCTATAGAGCAGATTGTATTGAAGTTTTAAGTAATAAATTAGAGCAAATGCTATTTGACATGTTAAGTAAATCCAGTCCCTATAGAGCAGATGCTATTTATGTGTTAAGTATAACGATTAAGTACATTTGGAACAGATCTTCTGAACCTATAGTAACATGTACCTATAATAATATTAGTAGTAAGATTCAAATCCTTGCCCAGATTAAAGCTACTTACAGATTATTCAATGACCCCCATGAAATACAATCTCTAACGATACTTTCGTGCGTAACAATTGGCAAAAAATATGGATGCATGTATAATAGCAAACAATAGACAATTACTGATCTCCTCCAAGGGCCCGAGTAGTAAATTTCATCCAGAAGTTTCTTTCAGACTAAAAGGAGGTCTTTGTCAGTGGGATATTGTAAGCTGATAATTGCTACAGATTTTTTGAAACATGGAATTTATTAATATTCCTCCAGAAGAAGACGACGCCAAAACTATAAATTTACGGTAAATCGAATTACTGATAGTTTATAACTTTAGAAAATAAAAGATAAAATAAGGTGATATATCTACATACAAATATCCAAATGATGCAAAGCTTACTGAAGCAGTTCATCACATCAGCTTTGACATATAGACAAGCCGCCCGACAAAGTGCAGAATTAGTGGGCTATTCAGCATGAAGACTCGCTTGCACATTTGCGTAAATGCCTTTTGAAACACAAAGTGGATGCTGATTTACGAGTCCGCGATGTAATTAAGGGCAAACCAACCGGTCGCTATGACGCTGGACCAATGGTATAGTAGTGGAGAATGGTACCGCTGCTTCACAAGTAGTTTTTTCTTTGAAGCCTTCGTCGACGCACGCGACGGTGCAAAGAGAAGGCACTGATAACCGCTAAAATTTAAATTACGATTAGTGTAGTTCCAATATTTTTTTAAATCACTGTGAACGCAACTGATATAAGAGTGATTGTATCTTGTAACAAAGCGAGAATAATCGAGTATATAAGTGAGTATTTATTCTTAAATTAATATTATCAAATTTAAAATTTTGGTGTCGATTTAAAAAAATATATATTATACGCAATTTAGGAAGACCTACTTGTGTAATTACAGAGTTTAATTGTTTTTCCTAAAATAAAGATCGAGAATTTACAGAGTTCATTAGAAGTCGAACATGAACATCGTACATTAATAATAATCAAACTTTATATTACTCATATTTCTACTACGTTGAAACTTATTTTTTTATATGACTTATGCCAAGTGTTTTATAACGTTACTTACGCCATTGTCATAACAAATAGTTAACTTAAGAACAATGGACTAATTTTGTATTCAGCTCAAGTACCAAAGAGATTCCTCGCTAGATCTGATACAACCTTATAATTGAATCATTACGTTTCGCTAATGCTTATAATGACTGCGTCATTTCTTCACTGCCATAAAATGGAACATTTTGCATATTAGTAGGTTCCTTGTCTTATCTTTGTATGTTTTTCAGCACTACTTCACACAATCCCTGCGAAAATAACATACAATACAACTATACAATAGAACTCCATGCTATACTATACTCTGCTACTTTATTTTTTATTTGACTACTCTGTGTATACACAATTACTTTAAATATAATAACTCCATAACCACGTTTCAAAGTTGTTTAATATGTAATAAACAATTGAGAATAATTTGCTGAAATAAAATTATTTTGACAATAACGCCCATGTTTAAATTCAAATGATTTATTGCTGAATTATAGGAAAACAAAAAGATGTTTCAGAAAATATATAAATTTGTCCAATTTATCGTAACGGGTAAAACTTTATTTAAATATCGTAATCAATATCGTTAATATTATAATAAGATTTATTTACTAAAATGTCAAATAACTTTTTCTTAAACAATGTCAATTTCATTTTCTTTAAGTCGTCAGGTAATTTATTAAATAATTTCGCAGCATTAATGTATTTACTTTTACTATAAGGTTTGGTCTTTGAAGTGTAAATTGGCAGTTTATATATTTATTTGTGTTTTTTCGTGGATACTTCTTTTCCTTGATTACCTTTAGACCTTATAAATAACCGCCTGTGCGGAATATTAGTGGGAATACTATGCTGTTTGATAACAAAGAAATGCGGCTAACTGCCGGTGCTTATAGGTACCGAATTAAAATGATTACAATGTTTCATTACAACACATTGTATTTCATACAAAAGTACCTTGAGTACTAGTAAATATAACCCTTTTCAATTACATTTTAATTTCATTATAATTTTTTCTACAGAACTGGTTTAAAAATGTTGATTGTTTTTTCTAATTTTCATTGAAAACACAGAGGAATACAGAGGCTATGGATACAACAGATAATTGTTTCATTCTAAAAATGCTTTGTGATGGGATTCTACTTCTACTAAACAACCTACTGTTGTCATAGAGATAGGTAAAGTTAAATCTTTATTACGATCTGATTATACGAATATATGTGTAGGAAACGCTATGACATTTTGGCGGTGAAGACGTCAAAACAAGTTGTACCGGCGCTGGACCAGGCTAATGCGATATCGCATAATCACCGGTATAATTATAATGATTAATAGGAACTAGTTTTATATTCCACATGTTAGGTTATGTGATAACAGGTATGCACACGTGTTCATCACGATTTATTAATTTCTAGTTGATATTACACTGTGACAAGAATATTTTAGCTTCAAATCAAGCAAAATGCACAGATTCCTCTGTCCATGAGTGACGCCAGTGGTAGAAATTTTGTTGTTACGGACGAACGAGTACTATTAAACGAGTATATTAAATTACTAATAACCATCGCTTTAATTATATAATATACTTAAATACAATTACGCAATCCATTTAAGGTGAAACACTTTATCATTAATATAAATTTCGGTTTTTATATAAAGTTTTGTTTTTCTAACATTTTTTTATATTGACTATCCCCGATTCACCAGCGTGGCGCGCGCGTTTAACATTTTTTCGAGAGTTATGTAATGAAAAGGATACCTCATTAGGAGAGGCCCTTAAACATTCTTGTTACATAATTCACAGGACATTTTCGGCAAGACTATGTGCATTGTGAGTAATTTAGGTATGAAAAACAAAGGAAATAAAAGGATTACCATAATTATAAATTGTTTCAACACTTCAGTATCGATAAGCCTGTGAACAAAACTCTCTTGAATAAGTCAGTCAGTACGTGGAATTTAAAAAAGAATATAATAAACTGCAGACGTAATTGATTCATGTGCTTAATTTAGAACTATATTCAATAACTTTTCAGACGATAAAATTCGATATTTTCAATCTTACTAAGGTGATAGAGAGTCGAAGGTGAAAGTTATCAAAAAAACTTTTGCTTTTGAATCCCCTGACATCGATTCAGACATCGACATCAATTCAGTAGCAAAGTGTACCCAAGTAAACTAAGTACACTGACAGCAAAACTACATTTTTATCCATTTTTAGTGTGATTACTTTATAAAATTTCATGATTTATTTCATTGATAGGTGTAATGAAAGAATTTTAAAGAAAGTTTGTATTTTAATTCTAAGAAATATATAGAAAAGTTATAACAGCTATCGGATTTTTTTTGGTCCTATATTAAATTATTTTCATTGGTGTAATTTTTGTACTTAAATTGTATGGTATCCAACTAGTGGAGGTTGGCAATCAGCTCTGAATATATATTGTCCAGGAATCGCATCCGTATAAAAAAAAGAATAGGCCAGATATAATACTGGAGGAGGCGGATGCGCAAGGAGATCTTGAGATTTTGAGATTCAGATTTTGAGATCGACACAGTCCTTATAGCGTCTACATATGTGGAACTGCAGAATATAGTGGATCGTGTTAACGAGTGTAGCGTCAACGCTGGTCTCAGAATGAATGTAAACAAGACAAATTTCATGGTTTTCTCAAGGAACGCCGACTTTGATTCCATTATAACAGTAGCAGTCCAAAAATTGAGAGGGTTTGCAAATATAAATATTTGGGCGCCTGGCTGAATGAAGAATGTGATAGTGTTATGGATATAAAACCACGCATTGAAATCGCTAGGAATGCCTTCACCTACATGAGAAAAGGGATGTTAGAAAAATATATTTACCAGAAAAATACTAGCAAAAATACGTGGATAAGCCATGAATAACCCTAAATGCACTCGCCTACTTATGACTGAGACAGACTAATATCTTATAGGAAGAGGCTGGTAAAACACATGGAATGCTGCTCTCACTTCTGGATCGGTAATAAATATCTGTGAAACCATTTGACATCGGCTATGGACGCACAGTTCGAATATGCGACGACTCCACTCTTACAAGCAGTTTAGAACCCATTAGCATCCGGAGAGACATTGCGTTTCTCAGCGTATTCTACTTGATATCTCGTACAACGCGTTTGCTGTACAGAACCATTCTTTACAACGCCCATCGCCGTTTATAATAACCGTAGGTAGAGAAGTGCAATGTACCCGCACTTCTTTGACAAGGAGCCGTCACGTACGACGAGGTAAACACATCGATTTATATCGCGTAACCAAATGTTGTGAAAAGAACTACCTACGCCCTGCCGTTTTCCGCTACGACATGGACGTCTTCAAGAATTACGTTTTTGTGAATGAACAACTTTTCGAAGTCATCCGATAGTGCTATAAAATTAGGCGTGGACTAAATGGAATTTAGTTTTTCTGAAAACACTGACGAGGAAGAACAGCATTTGACATATTAATACCTTAACAAGCGGTTATAAAAACGGGAAAGCGAGCCATCATCTCAGTCATTTTACAGGTGTAAAAAATCTGTCACAGCTGCTTAATCCACTCGAGTGAAGCCGCGGGTATAGGCTAGTACACAATAAGTAGGTACCTACTAATATACAAGTCTTACAAAACTACGGTTGACATAGGTGAGGGCACTTAGCATAAGTTTGCGTACCTGCTACCAAAACACACTTCAAACATATTTCTGAAAATTGTGAAGAGTGTATTTTAATGTCCATGAAAAAAGTAAGATGTTTACATCTCAGTATCACGCCATAATAAGTATAAAATGACGCAAGGCGTCAGTGTCGAGTGAAAGTATAACTTGAGATGTGACGACATTTCTTGACGCAACCTGTACAAAGTAGGCGTAACTATTAAGTTTCTTTGTTTAGTAATTTAGTTCTTTGTTTGTTTACTAATAACGTAATTATATAATTAAATAGCAGAAGATACTAAAAATCTAGCTGTGAAATAAAAATCAAAATATCTTGAAAGATTACTAAGTTATTATAGCTTAGAAATCAAAGCCTGAACTATTATGTTGATGACGTTACTAATACAGTAGTGCCATTACCTAGCCCTTCAAATATTCTCAAGGGCATATTTATTTACCTAATTTTCTAATGAGTTTGACAATTTTTATATAGAAACAAATTGTCAGATGAGCAGATAGTCCATCTAGTGGTATGTGTATACTGTCACAAATAATACATGCCAACATCAAACTTAAAAAAAATCATCCAAGTCCAGAATAATAAACTTTGCTAAGTCCTCGAATTCGCTGTCTTCCTTTATTAATGGTGGATTATTTTTTCTGAGCATTAAATCTAGCTAATACTTACTTTCTCATAAAGCATAACTCACTTTCTCATATCTTCTGATAAAGTGTCAGGAGATGACGAGAACGGCCCTTAGTCTCAAAATAACTTAGAATATTTATTATGAACAGAAAAATCTTAGTATTGTATTATTACACTTGACAACATTTAGTAAGATACCAATGAGAACAGCGGTCATTTGTTTACCTTTAATTCCTACTCGACGTTTCGGCAAGGGTTACACCAACCGTGGTCACGAGTTGACAGATTTAGATTAGAGTTGATTTAGAATACAAAATGTGTACAAAACGCGTCAGTTTAAAAAGTTATATAACGTCCATTGTAGGATATAGGCCTCCCGTGTAGATTATGGCCCGAAACGCGGGAGTTTCGGGTCATAATCTACCGCGCGGCCCAGTGAATATTGGTAGAGACACATGCCCCAGATTATTTTTTGCAATTTCCTCGCAATCTTTTTCTTTGCCATCAAACTAACGACAACTTAAAAAATACTTAAATAGAAACTGAATGTTACAGGCCGGGGTTTGGACTCACGACTGCACGAATGAGATTCCAAAATATCGTAAATACCCATAGACTGACTATCTTTAGTATCATATCAAATTCTATTATATCTTACTTCATTACAATATAATAAAATCACGATCATCTGAATGTTTCAAATATTCACAGTAAAATTATTGTGGCATCACTGCAGTGTGTATGGTATGAATGGCTAGGTTATTGAAACAGAAGCCTTCCAGCGATGCTTTGTCAATATAATTTAATCAAAGCTTGACTCTAAAGCTTGGTTCTAAAGGGTGAGGCACTACATATAGAAATCTGCCCTACTATTCAATGAGAAGCCTTGATACGCTTTATACTCTCTCAGCATTCAGCGTTACTTCACAATAAAGTACCTAATAAATAAAGCCAGGGAACCAATTACATCTTCTCCTCTCTATTTTAATAAGATCTTACATCTGCCTGTTTGTCTGCTTACGAGTATGTGGCGCTGACGGTTTTAAGATTTAGCTTTTCACGCACGGAACATAATTACGCATACCCTAATAAACCTATATATACCATACCACCAATCTCTCTCTCCATTGCTGGTTCACGGGGAAATTGTGATTTTGACCACGAAATAAAATTTAAACGAATGGGTTTAATTACATCAAATAATAGTAAAGAACCGTGTTTATTTTCTTCATTTCAGTATATTTTAATGAAAGCCTGTCTTTAAAAAGTTTTTTTACGTATAATTTATATTTAATTCAATAGATTTATACAACTATCAATTAATGATTAATGATCACTCAAAATAAAATTTACGATATCTTTTTTCAATCCAATTTTAGGGGTTTGATTATTTTTCCGATTTCAATTTTCGTCAACTAATTAATCCACTAAATTTTTTTATCGATTACTGCCAACTCTGAAAATAAAGAACCCTTGTTCTAATTTCTTTTACACTAAATGTGCGTCCTGAAGAAACTACAAAGTTAAAGACTCTGATAGATCGAATCTCTGTATTAATAATAAAATTCACAAAACTGGCAATCATGCGGTAAAGAATGTTCGTGCACAAAAATCTTTACATTTGCATAAGATAACATACTATTTTAGTGAAATATTGAAATATTATATATGAAAGATAATTATATTTTTCAATATTCATAACAAACATTAATTGTTTCGACGTTCAGGAATTCAAAGTCAATAAATTGCCCTTATTTTTCCAATTATAACTATAATAAGTAATTAATAAAATAATTAATGTATTATTAAAAGCTTGTTTTCGTTCACAGGAAAAATGAGGCGGGATACCACACTCATATTATTGGCGGTTTTAATCACGCAGGCGTACACGGTAAGTTAACTTTAAACCTATTCTCAAGAATCGTGAATATTGCTCTTTTTTGTGCACTGGAGTTTTCCATTAACGAGGAGTGTTCCGAATTTCGATACAACCTGCTTTGTAAAGTTTAATAAAAATGTATACCTACTTGAATAAGTAGCGTGCATTATTTTGGAAAATAGGTAAATTGCAATGCAGGGCGCACTTGACTGGCCACGTTTCCTCTCGCTCACACAGAAGAGTACCTTGAAATGTACTGCATTTCCTACTTTATAGTATTTTCCTAATGTACGTAAATGTTTCGGTACTGAGTGTGATATACCAGAGCCCATTCCCATCCCATCCTATCTCTCCCCATTTTCCCAATCCATTCCTTAATCTGCAAAGGTAGGCAGCGCATCTCGGGGCGAGCCAACGTTTGTCATTCTGGACTGATGTTGGCATATATGACCGCCTTTTTACTATAAAATAAGGGTAACAATAAATTTTGTTTTTCATGGGATGGACAATATCAGGAGCGATAACAACACTACCTACTGCCCACTATTCGTCCATCGTAGTCCATCGTTCATCGTAGATGTCGACGAATAAAGTGTTCGCACAAATACAAACCCCCTTGCAGCTCATTATCAACGAATTCAATAATCGGTTATTTAGCGCAAATCGCAAATATAAAGTTGTAGAACAAATCTATTCTTTCAGTTAACAGCAAACAATGTAACACCTTAAAACCGCCGACATAACTCTTTAAGGAACGCAAAAAAAATGTAATCGTGTGAACGCTCTATTGGCAAATGCTTTAGCAGCTAAATGGTATTTAAGCTCTGCTTCTCCATTTGTATGAAATGTACGTGAATGGTTTTGATGTACCTATAAAGAAGTTAATTTTTTTTTTACTTTTTGCGTTTAATATATATATCGGATATATTGCGTTTAAGTTTGCAATGTATAACTTGTAACAATAAGGCTAACTGATCACTAATAATTTATTCAAGAATAGGGTTCATGATGTCAAACAATGTTATTCATTTTCGATTTGTAAATATTGATTTAAACTGATGCCACAACCGACGATAGCAAAAGATCACTTTTCGTATCGGGAACACTGTTTATATAACCAGCGAGAACATGAATTACCTTGCTTGAACTCTTCTCGAGCCGATCTTATAACGATTTGTCAATTCTGATGTTGGCATTTAAATGTTGGAAATGTTACACGATTTGAACTTCTTGAAAAATGAAGGTTCTTACTACTCAGTTCATTACTTAATTACTTTGTAAGAGTGTAAGATTTTAAAATTTTCGTAAACAAATATGCACAGAGCATATAAAAACTTAATTAAATATTGGTGACTTTGAAAGTGTAATTGTAGTAATAATATGCATGTGTGTGTAGTGAGGGATTCTTAAAAATAACTACGAAATTATGAAATATATTATGAAATTCACCGTGAACCGATTCACATTCTAATAGTGAATCATTTTTAATGTGAAATCATGTCTAATCTAATCCCATTTATCAAAATGCCATGTCATCCAATCTCGTTTCTCGTGATAGAATTGCGGTGGAGTGTCCTTATTAGAACACTGAAGAAAGCCCCTGTTCCTCGCTCATCAGGACGGGCTACACGGGATGTGTGGGCTTGGATAATACAAGATAAACATCCTTATTCCGCATCTCTCCTAATATTTACTCAACATATTGAATAATTTCCTTTTAGATCATTATTTTTATTGATGTGATATGCACTTATTGCCTACATGCCAATAGGCTATCTGTTCGACTGTTATATTCATTATATAAAAAAAGGTAGGTACTAAATCATAGTTGATTAGGTACTGGATAAATTGAACGTATGAGGTGTGAGGATAAGGCAAAAGGTTTACAATAGAAATAAGGCAAAGGATTTCTACGAATTTTTACAATAGTTTTTATTCATAACTTATTGTTCATTTCTATCGAGTATATCTTTTATTCTACGTGCAGTTGCGATCTACGTCGACCACTGCCTGGGCGCCTGATCATTCATTACTGTGTGCTGTGTTTTTTATGGAAAAAGGCGGTAGACGAGCATATAGTCCACCTGATGGTAAGTGGATTTGAAAATTAAGGAATGGATTGGGAGGGTTGTGGAAATGAGGAGGGCTAGGGTGGGATGGAAATGGGCTCTGGCATATCTTACTCACTACTGAAACAGGAACATACATTGGGAAAATTCGATGAATGGGGAATAAAGTGAGTAATGAGCTCTACGAATGTTTTAGATAGAACAATAAAACTACATCGTTATAACTTTTTATAATTATTCCCTACAATAATTTTATTTTCCACTAGAACGGTTATATATGTTCTAAAATAGTTAACGGATTTCAGGTTTTCCATTATTTCTGTGACACATATATTTATATGTTTAAAAAGGTAATTCATTTTGTAGACGATAGCAATTAATTTCTATCATTGTGCGTATGCATTAACCGGTCTCCATAGCTTTATTATTGGTCGAAAAGTTGAAAAACAAACTGGAAAAAGTTAGAATTACTTTCAATCAAACGAAACTGAAAATCTCGTTTGAGAAAGTAAATTCAATTTAAGTTTTTGAGATTGACAGTCCCAAGTTCATTATTATTTGTTTAAAGAAATTGTGTAATTTCTAGCTAGACTTTACTCTTGTATCGAGTAAAACTCTGTTTATTAAATTCGACCAAAAATACATAATGCTTTTGGGTAACATTACGCTGAACTTCATTGCAAAGTTTGTTAAATTATAATATTTTTGTGAACTTGAACAACTTTCGTGAAATACCTACCCGCCATGAAACTCATGATGATCTAATGAAGTATATGAGTGCTTGAATATAGACCACCTGCCTATTGAAACTCGTAGTATAGAACATAGTTCGGCCAAGAGAACCCATCAACAATGTTTATGCACCTACCGCATCATCTCAGCATAGCCCAAAGGCGGACTGGGAGATAATGCTTCAAAGCATTAAGTCTGCCTTTTGTCACTCTGTGTATACCCTGCCTATCCTATACCTTCCCATTTCCTCAACCCTTTCTCCAAATCCATTCTTATATCAACAAAGGTAACAACAAATCTGGAGGCGTGCAAACGTTTGTCGTTCTGGACTAAAGTTGGCATGTACCGTGGGTGTACATGGGCGACAGTATCCACTTACCGCCAGGTGGATTGTATGCTCGATTGCCACACTCTTTCTACAAAAAAAATGTGTGAAACTGACCTAAACCTTTCAGAATGTTTCTGCTTATATCAAAAATGTTTCTTATAAGCAAAAATAATATGGAGTACCTACCTATAGATGTGACGTTATTTGAACTATGGGATCTTATTGTCGATACAGACTTATAGACTTAAGATTTTCTAACTTAACATTTAATTTTTTCAAGATTTAAATAGAAACTTACTATCCTATTTTTAAGATAGAGCGAAATTAATAGCATTTTTAATATTGCGCTAGTCACATTTAACATTTATCATAGAATAGAGATAGAGTATATTTATTTATTTATTATTAATTTTTATATGAGGAAATAAAAAAAATTATAATTATAATTAAAAAATATATATTTTCGATAGTATTTTGCTACAAATTAACACACATCTTGTCACAAAATCTTGTAAAGCTTTAAAAAGGAGAGATTGCATCTGGAAAAGATATTTTTCTTTTTCCTCAACTTTGTCTTATATTTACTCAATCCATGTCTTGAAGCTGCCACGTATGTTATGAAAATTCGTCTTCTTATTGAACTTGTAATGTTTTACCGGTGAAGGTTTAATAAATATATTTTTTTTTTCATTAATCTCTGCTAATATTATAAAGAGAGACTGAGTTTGTTTTTGTTTATTTGTATTTATTCTGTTTTATTACGTTTTTCGGGGAAACAAATAGCACAAATTTAATAACTTTAGATATTACGTAATACACAGGCAATGTAAAGTTTCCGTAACATAATTTAATAATTTGCTACATCGGGTGAAAAAATATAAAAATAACTATAAACAAAGTCACTAAATTAAATATTTGAGAAATATAAAACGAACACAAGTGAAAGTTATTTATTAGTTATTAGTGGAACATGCGGGTTTCCACCCGATGATTTCCTGCATCCTCGAGCTATTGATAAATAATTAAAACCGCTCTTTCGAAGAATCTCAGTTGTATTGTTCGAGGATTTGAGCACACGACCTCGTGGATATTTAATTAATTTTGTCAACTTGGTTTAGAATTCAATTTGGAGATAATACTTACCGGCCGGTGGAAACGCATAATTAACTATACCAATGGGCCCGTAATAGAATATTAATAGCCGTAATTCCATTTTACAAAATGAAACCAGAATACTTACATGAATTTACCTTTAAATTGATTTATTCCCAACCAATGAGTACTTATATTCCTTTGACCGATGATATCAAAATTATTTTAATTATAAAATATATATACAATATCAGGGGGTGGCCAAATTATTAGAGCCACTTTGAAAAAATATATAATTTTAGTATATGGGTAAGGAAAAGTAATATACATGTTACCAATTATTATAAATTATGTTTTTTTTTAAACAGTATTGGATAAACAGTTGAAATGTGCTTAATCTAGTTTAATAACGTATAAAATAATAAAAAAAAGGTTAATATTTAGTGACGCCGCCTTTTGCTGCGATCACAGCTCGTACTCTCCTCGGCATACCTTCAATACATTTAAGACAGTTGATTAGAATTGCATCGCTTCTATGCCACACTACATCAAGGGCTTCTATCAACTGTATCTTATTCGTGATATGTTCCCTGTAAATTTCCCGTTTCATTAATTCCCATAGGTTTTCATTTGGGTTAAAATCCGGGGAATTCCCAGGCCAGTCAAGAACTTAAGTACCTGGTTTTCCTGTAAAAATATTGTTACTTTTTTGGCCTTATGGCATGGAGCAGAGTCGTGCATAAATATGGAATCGCCATCTGGAAACCATTCGTGAACTTGGGGCAGCATTCTGGTTTCCAAGACCTTTATGTATTGGTCCTGCCTCATTGTCCCTTCGACAATATACAGGCGTCCTATGCCTTTGCTGCTAATAATCGACCAGACCATTATGCTAGGGGGATGCTTGACCCTTTTTACGATGCAGTCCTCTTTAAATTTCTCATTAGGTCTTCGCCTCACAAACTCCGATTTGTCAGTCAGTATATGCACCGATGATTCGTTAGAGAAGAAAACCTAAAACACATTGTTGCCTTTGAATTTCGCAAAACTGAGATTATATGAAAACTAAATATCTGACTTTTATATTAAAAACTAGTCTAGTTTACCTTGTTCCAATCATCAACAGTCCAATTCAAATGCTCTTTGCACCATTTTAGCCGCTTTTTCATCATTGCAGGTGTGAGAAGTGGTTTTTTCGCTGGACGTCGACATGAAAAATCTAATTCTTTTATGCGGCGTGAGCTGTCCTTAATGATATTGTGATGCCGGCTTCCTGGATCTGTTTGGTTATTGCCACTAATGGAGCCTTTCTGTTTTGGACACAAATGTCCCTTATTTTTCTCTCATCTCTAGATGTGGTTAAGTTTTTACGACCACATTTTGCCATCCTATTTGGAGTTAATTGTAATTTTGCAACAATTTTTTGTTTTATTCTATCCACACTTGCCCGCGAAACGTTTGCTGTCGATGCAATATGTCTATTGGAGTTATCAGTATTGGTTATTAAAGTTTTCATCTCAGAAATTTTTCGTGGAGTGAGGTCTTTATTCTTCCCATAACAAAAACCTATAAAATAAATGAAAATGACATAATTGTGTCAAACTTAAGCCATTTCAATGAAATAACTAAATAATAAAGATGTACTTACCAAGTAACAGCGTAAAAATGACAAAACTTAATGAAAAGTAACTTAAATATCCTCAAATTTCAATGTAACACGTATACGTCCAAACAACTACTGTAAGACAAAATGGCAGTGTCCAATATAAATGGCGTTCAAAAATGCAGTGTTGCCAGTACATTTGTAAAAGTATAAAAAAAATTAATAGAAATACATATCTTTGAAAAATAATAATAATGGCAACTAGTAACATTTATTAAATGTCAAAAAAATGTCATGTTCTTAGAATTTGATAAAATATGCGTGCGGCTCTAATAATTTGGCCACCCACGGTATATATTTAATTTTGGAGGAGGAATCCAACGCTGCAATTTGTTGCAGGAATTGCACGCTGCAATCCAACAGCCACTGGGCGCACTCGACTGGCCTCGTTACCCCTCGCTCACAGAATACTACCTTGAAATGTACGTGTGCATTTCCCACTTTATCATATTCCCCAACGTATGTACGTGTTGCGGTAGTGAGTGAGTTATGCCAGAGCCCATTCCCATCCTATCCCTTCCCACGTCCCCAACTCTTTCTCCAAATCCATTCTTTCATCAACAAAGGTAGGCAGCGCATCCGGGGGCGTGCCAAAGTTTGTCATTTTGGACTAATGTTGGCATCTATCGCGGATGTCTATGGGCGACAGTATCCATTTACCACCAGGTGGACTGTATGCTCGTTTACCACCTTCTTTCTATAAAAAAAATGGAATTCATAGCTTTAATAATATTTTTTCCTATATCAAAGAATGTTTTGCATTAAATATGAGCACCGTTGTTGCATTTAACGCTAGTTATTAAATACTAATGTTTTCAATTTTACAATTATAGCTTGACGGTAGGCAGATTCTCCAAATTAATGGTCTTAAAACGAATGTTTATCTAACCAGGAATCGTACCGAAGACCTGATGCGTTAAAGACTAACTGATGCACCAACTGGGCTAATTGATAATTAATTATCAGTTTTTATTAAATAGTCATAATTAGCAATAATGAAATATATACTTGTAATTTAACCAGTTGTGACGCACGCAATAAGCAATGTGGTCACAAAGTAATTGTTGACACTAATTATCTGCAACGTTCGTCATGGAAATAATGGATAAAACATAAAATGCAGTGAGCCTGTGCTGGTCGAGCGTTATGAAATATTAAGACATAAGACGCATAGATAGATAGATACATAAACTCTTTATTGTACACAGCAACATGTAACAAAAAGTTAATTTATGTAACACGAAAAGTACAACAGGCGGCCTTATCGCCAAAGCGATCTCTTCCAGGCAACCTTTGGGTGGTAACAAGAAACCAGACAACAATATCAAATAAAAGTAGGTGGTGCAATTTGACATAATATCAAATAAACATAATATAACTTAATATCAATAATATTTTCTACGTACGTAAAACTTACGTAAAACTAATGCTTTATGTGAACCATATATTTAAGACTTGAGTTTTAGTAACATACATTTGCATAACAAAAGGAGTTTATGGTTTAAATTAATATATTTCAATATAGTTTTTGTCATATCTCTTTTTAATATATATTTTAAGTAGCTACCTATATAACTAAATAGCTGAAGATATTATAAATCGATTTGAAAAATATGAAAAAATAAAAAAATATGTTTAAAAATGACTGAGTCCCTACACCTCTGAATGACTTATAGAGATTAGTAAGTAAGTAAGTGTAAAGTAAATAAGTAAATAAAGTAACGCGGTACTGTATTAATGACGTCACTAACACAGTAATGTCATTATAGTCACGCTTTAGTGACAGATATAGCGATAGCTCCCCATCTCAAATATTATCATGCAATTTTCTACTCTAGCTGTATAATAATCCAAGAAAGAAACATTGATTTCAAATACAATTCAACTATCGTATTTTTATAGATTTAAACAGGTATTAACGCGAATGTTTACCTCATTTATTTTACTCGACGTTTCGGTTGGGTTGTACCATTGGTGCAACCTATATAAATATGCACCATTGGTGCAACCCAACCGAAACGTCGAGTAAAATAAATAAGGTAAACATTCATTCGCGTTAAGACCCGATTAAATCGATAAATATGTGTAAAAACGCGAAAAAATCAAGTGTTACAACTATCTCATTATTTTTGTTTTCCGCAATACAATTAATTCTTACATTGTTCCCACCTTGTAATCCAGTGCCTCCAGTATGATCACGCAACTCCAATGGAAATGCTATTGGCAGCACAAAGATAATATCCAGGTTGCCTGCGGCTTCACGCATCGCGGGCGCACACACAGAATTCGAAATTAAGGCCGTAAATTTCACTATGATTTGTGCTCGTTCGGATGTCCGATTGCGTATGTGATAACGTAATACCGGCTCCGTACTCTCGTTGGACGAACTATGCACAGTTCGACGAATTCATTAGTGCGTGTAGGTGGTGGGTTCACTGTAACATTAACTTACCTATCGTATTTTTACTTATCTATTTCTTACTGTATTCATGTATCGTAGAAAAAGTACGCAATTATTTTTTCTATTCTATTTTTTTTTTATTTATTTCTTTCTTTATTTCTATCATCACTTGTATTATTACTATTCCTCTTATTATAATTATGTTAATGTAACTAAATATAATACAGAATAAATACAACCTTGAAATGTACTGCATTTCCCACTTTATCTTATTTCCCCAATGTACGTAAGTGTTTCGGTAGTGAGTGAGATGTGCCAGAGCCCAGTCCCATCCTATCCCTCCCCATTCTCCCAACCCTTTCTCCAAATCCATTCCTATATCTCCAAAGGTAGGCAGCGAATCTGGAGGCGTGGCTACGTTTGTCATTTTGAACTAATGTTGGCATGTATCGCGGATGGGCGACAGTATCCACTTACCATCAGGTGAACTGTATGCTCGTCTGCCGCCTTCGTTAATTAAAGTTACACGACAGTGACACCAATATAATCTCAATAAGTATTAATTAAAATATGTAAATTCGACAAGGCGAGCCGGACACATTATTACCAGTCTACATTCTCACAATCGACCCCACTGGAGTAGGGCGTAGGGACAAAATAACCTACGCACACTTAATTTAATACGAGTTGTTAGAGTAACGTTCACAACACACATAAATCAGCGTTCGTATCTTATTGCGTAAGGTACTGCGGTATTGCCTTGGACATTCGAGCCTTCACACGATAGTGAATGGTGAATATGTAAAAGACATCGAATATTCTATTATTATGCCCGTATTCGGTATGGGAAAAACGTTTATGTAATTTGCTTTGTTATAGAGCGCTTCTAAATACTGAGCGCATTTTTATGCTATAAAATAAGTAGTAAGCTATAAAACAACAACATGATGCCATGAATAGATCCCATTATACCTATAGGTATAATATATTCCCCAACCTTCCCAGTTTATTCAAATATTGATTTCTAATGCTACGACGAATGCCAAAGTTTATGCCAACAACCGTTCGTCTAATGCTTTCTTTCTGAAAAAAGATGGGATACCAGATAATAAAAAAACGTATCTAATGCTGCCGCACAATCACGCGATCTATCGCTTCACTGGTCGCGGTGAAAAGCCGTGTCAACTCTTTCGCGGGAACTTGAGAATTGTAGTTGAGGTTTTTTTATTATTATAAAAATTGTGTATTGTGGTTTTGTGATAGGTGGTTTAGTGATAGTCTATTAAACATTTTTTGTAGGTGATGTTTGTAATAATCAATTAAAAGCACAAGACTGCGTTTTTCGTGGGCTTCAAAGCAGTCAATTTATTCTGTTCTGGACATCAAAAAGATGCGATTTAAATTGTTTTGACTTAAAATTTGTTAATTACGAAGAACACTCGACACTGGTACAATGTAATAATTGTGGCATTGCTATAAAAGAAAATAATACTTCATTTCCTTATTTTTTAATGTAATGAAAGTGTTTACTTATAAATTGATCCCTGCAAAGAATTATAAAAACTGCAACAGAAAAAAATAAAACGTAGCGGTATTATTTTATCGTTTTCGATTGTAAATGAGTTGTTTAAATCCTTGGATGAAATATAACGGCAGATAACAGCCAATTAGACTGCCGTAAACGGTTTACTGTCAATTCTTTTTGTTAGATGTTCTTCGTATTTAGCGTGATAGCTGTTTTTGGCTCTATTTAGGTAGGTAGGTATACCCTATTTGGCACGAGTCCAACTTGTGATTAGCATCATTTTTGTCGATATTATTTGAGGCCGTCAGCACAAAAATGTCCAAACCACATTTTTTTGTATTTTAATCTAAGAACAGTGACATGGAAGTTAATGTTTGCAAGAAAAAGTGGCCCAACCTAATTGTTGTACTTAATCTCAATTTTACCATACCTACTTAATCTGAAAATAGAATTTGTTCACTCACATTAATTTAGCTATAGGTTGAATTCCAAACGCATAAATGTTCAAAAAGCGTAGGCCACTTTTGCGCTGACGGGCTCATTTTTAGACTTTAGGTAATTATCTTAGTAATTTGAAAATTGAAAAAGCAGTAGAGTTTATATAAATATGAGAATTGTTCCTTTTCTATAGAAAAGATGAGAAAAGATTCTATAGACAAGAGGGCGGCCTAGATGATGGTAAATGGTCACCGCTACCCATGGACACCTGCAACATCAGAAAAGATGCGTTTGTGCATCTCCTATCGTGATTAATAACACTACTTTAATAACAACGCCGCGAAACAGTTTGAGTACGATTCCATTATTAATTTCAACTCGTATATTAAACATCCCAAAATGCGATTGTTAGTATTGGGTTGTTTAAGGGAACAATCTTGTATGAATTAAAAAAAGAAATTGTCATAGCAAAAAATTAACTCTCTATTGTATACACAATTACGCTTATGAGAAATATAGTGAATTTCACAAAATTTAAAATTACTCTGCAAACAATGTCCGATAATTTTCGGAGACCGGTTGTTGCAAAGTCATGACAGACTCAGGGCAGAAGGAAATAGAACGCTATTATTATCTGATCAAATAAAAAAATCTATAAACATAATAACAATCTTGCCGATACCAATCGTTTCGAAATTTTCTGCAAATAACTAACAATAACCGTAAACGAAAAGAAATGAGAAAATATTGGGGAACATAAAAGCTCCTGTCGATATGTCATAAGGTCAGTGACATTTTCCTTCAAAATGTAATAATACAAAAATAGCAGGAAATATAATATGGCGGGGGTTATCTTACTCGTATTTACAGCTTGAAGGGTTCCATATCGTAACTAGTGGAAATACCCCAGTAGGCAGTGTACCACCATTCCGTGCAGATCCCGTGTGGAGAAGTCAAAACCCCCAAGTAGTTACTATAGGAGGCATGTGTTCTGCAGTAGGATATTATAGGCAAATATCGATTCATTAGCAAAGTAAAAAGTAGAAATAGGTAACTTGAATAGAGTGGAACGTTATTCATACCTACTTAGACCTATAGGAACTTCTGCAGCTCTACAAATTTCAGATATTCTACACGGACGTCCTGTTGAGACTTGCAAACCATAGTTTTACTATTAAATCCTGATTTTTAAATATAATGACAAAAAAAAAAACAAATAAGTATCCAAACAGTCTACCAGTTTAATGGGTAAATTTATTTCATTTATCTATTTAAACAAGTCTTAAAGGGTCTAATTTACCTTATTTATTTTACTCAACGTTTCGCGACTAGAACTGGATAGAACTCCATAGTCAAGAAATTCTCACCACTGATCGCCACTATTTTTCCAGGATTATGCGTGAAGCAATTGCCATTAAGAAACATAGAAATTTCAATCGAGAAGATGAATATAAATTGTCATCGACATGGAATCCAGTGATTAATAAATTTAATAAAATTAAAACCCGCGATTTTTCGTCTGACGCTACTTCTGATATTATGAGTGTTGTGTGCCGCAACTGTCCGGACTATGAAGACCAAATGCGGGTAGTTGATGAAACTGCCCGCAATTTTCGACGTGGACTACCATGGTTGAGTAAAATAAATAAGGTAAACACGCGTTGAGATCCGTTTGTATAAATAGATAAATAAATGTAAAAAATTAAATTTATTTTATGTTGAGAACGTACAACTTTAACAATTACTATTCTTCATGCATGTGAAAAGGCCGCTAGACGATCAATTATATTGTGCAATTTTACGGATTGCATGTTGATTTGGATCGTTTAGGGAGTGTATTGAAACTCATTTGGATACAACGCGCGATTCCAAAATATTGTGTAATGACATTATTGTACACTATTATTGTAAGTCTAGGGGGCTAATAACATAAGCTAATAAAGCCCAATTCAATGGTCTACAATAGGATTCACTGTGTCATTAGACCAAATACATTTATGAAGACTCAAATCGTTCAGACCATAACAAATAGCTTTCTTTAAATGTATGCTTCAAATGTGTATATGTAACAGATGAATGTTCGGTCGGGAATCGAAGTCAGGAACTTTCGGCAGGTAATGTCATAACCACGTGAGCATTTTTAATTAGTTACTGCTGGTGGCTGGATGTGAAACGTATATGTAAATAGGAGAAACATTGCAATAACAGAGAGGCAAGGTTGATGATAATAAGAACGCACGAACAGTAAGAACGATGGCATAGATATATAGATATGCCTCTCTGTCATTGGAATATTTCTCCTATTTACAAGAACTATTTACAATGATGGCAAGAACGATGTAAAAACTACTCGTAATAAGTTACTCGTATTAACAGGTTTATCGCGTAGTAGTAAACAAAAGTTGAGTAATATCGATTACGAATCGTAATGCAATCGTTTATAATCATAGAATTACTTCCTTGTACAATGAACATAGTGAGTCTATTACAAATACGTAGAATTAACATTCTTCCTTAGGCCCAGTTCAGATATGGAACGAGTGCATAAGCCTGATTCATATTTATCAGACCTCACTGAGTTTGTACCGAAAGTTAACCATGAACGACAATATAGTGCGAATATAGATTGAAAAAATGGAAGAAAGAAAGAATAACATATAGAAGAAAAGAAGATTTATTAACAAAAAACAATATTTAATGAAATCATTTATTGACAATAACAGTCGTTTGTTTGTTGAAACGACATTATGTCGGAGTCAGAACTACAGCGCTGAGTTACTCGTACAACTGCAGCGTTAATTACGGAATCCCCAGAGCTCACAGCATCGTGTCTTTCTAATGTTGTCTTATATGGAAGTTAATTATACTATTTATATATAAAACAATATATTTATTATATTATATGTATTATTGTGTTTATCTATTGTCTATATGTCACAAACAGAGCATACCTCATCTAAATGAACGGGCTACATGCAAGAATGTTAATTATATAAATGTCATTCTACTTAAATGCGACGACAGTATCACTTAAAAGTAAACTCCGCGAAAAATAATTAAAATCACAATAGAGAATTAAAATTGATAATGAAAATATAAATACGAATTAATATTGAAAATTAAACCTGTGTAAATAAAAATATTAAATAATGTAGTTATTATAATATTATAATAGTAAGTGTTAATGTAGTTTAAATAAATATTAAATAGAATGTATACATATAGATAATTATTGACATAATGGGATAATATTATTGGACCGAAAATAAACATTAACTATAATTCTATATACTGATATTATCATATTGTATTTTGTTAACAATTTGACCTGAGAAAGGAATTCATCAAGGAATGTCATTATTAGTCATTATTGAATTCATTATTGATCATTAATATGTACGTACTGCGGGTTTTTCTAGTTTATAGTCAATGTGAGTAGGTCTGATTAAAATTACTAATCAGTTAGGTATTTCTATAACAACAGCATTAAAAATTACATTTTTTTTTTGTAGATATGAGAATCTTTTCTTAAGAGCTGTGTGCTGTCGGCCGGCTGTAGAATAGCACCACGCGATCTCTTGCCGTGGGTGTCGACGAAAAGGCGACTAAGGGATAATAGAGCGACTCCCACAAGCCCCGAGGGACTATACCACCTCTAAAGGAGTGGACTCGTCAATCCGCTTGGCGTTTTAAGGCTTTACATTCCTCATGCATAAGACAATGTGCATGGGGAGGCGCACGTGCAACAGTGGATACTGAAAGGACTGGTTGCATTGCATGAGAATCTTTTGGTAGATTCCATTAATTCACTTTAAGGAAAAAAAACATTAATACCCGAGTCAAGACCTGTTTGTTTGCGTGGGTTTTTACAATCATAAATTTTGCAATCTCATACTAAAAATCATTTTTACCTACATATTTAATAAATTGATGGTGACAACTGACAATACTGGTTACTTTTCGTACAGCCATCGACAAAATAAATTAAACATTTAAGTAATATTTTGTTTATTTCTAATAACTTTTTTCTAAAAAGAAAAATTAACATAAAAGAGTGAATGTGTTTCCGCCCGGGATCGAACCGGGGACCTTGTGCGTGTGAAGCACACGTGATAACCGCTACACTACGGAAACTTGTAATAAAATTTCTTAAATTTTTGTTTCTATCTTTGTACCTATCCAATATTGTAAGCGATAACGCAATACGAGTATTAATTAATATCTTAAAAATAGTACTGTTATTTATAAATTATGTTTGAAAATTTATAATTAACTACATAGTAATTATATAATTATTTTTATAATCGATATGGCAATACACTAAATATGATAAATAAGCACTTTAAGTCCGGCAGGTCTAATAATTACACTCGTATATTCACATGAATATATTTTTTATATATAATACATCCAACTATCTTCCAAACGGGTTTAAGACCCGTTAAGTATACAATTTGCGTGAAAAGAGCGAAAACCTAAAAGAAAATATACAACTTTATATACTTTCGTTTTTTGTATTACACATTTCGTGAATCGAAATTGAGAATCGGGTCATAATATAATAAATAGCATAGGGGCTTGTTTACGTTTTATTTCTACTACATCGTTTCGGTACCTACGTGTTAAGCCGGCCGTGGTCACGAGTTGACTAATAATAAAAATAATAATATCAATTTGCAAAGGACAACGGGAAATAAAAAGTTTATGACGTCCAAAAACGAGTTCTTGCAAGTTTAATGCAAAAAAATAAAACGCGTGTTAGCGACCTTTGCGACATTAGCCTTTACACATACACACATAAATGGAAACTTTATGCTCTATCCATTAATTTCATTATCTTCTTGCAAGTTGTTTTTGTCATAACTGTTGTAAAAACAACTTTACGTTGTAATTTTTTTTTGTCGGTAATTTATTTTACATAATATAGAAAATCACACACAAGTGTTAATTTTCAGAAGTTTTGACAATATATTCGGTATTGAATTAAAAATAATTAAATATTATGTAAGTACACTTAAAAGCATAACGGTTTATTTTTAAGACAAAAATCATAGCATGTACATAAACTTCAGATAGGTACATCTTATGTACATACTTATGTACAGATAATTGTATGTACATATGTACAATAATTGATGTTAATAATAATTGTACTTATGTGCAATTATGTACAATTACAACTTATGTACAATTATTATTAAAACAATAAAATTTCTTTAATTGTCAGTAGCTCGGCGGTAAAATATACAACCCATCACGTGAAACCCGAGAAATAAAAAAAAAACCCGCACTGGGTTATGTGGTGGGTTACGTGGTGCGGGTTAACCGCACTGGGTTAACCCGCACGCGTGGTGGATTATGGCATGAAGCCCCCCCCCCCCCCCCCCCCCCACTGATTAACTAGGGGAGGCTTGCGCTCTGCAGTGGTACGTTGAAGGCAAGTACAAGGTACAATCTATCTAAGAACAATGATTGTCATACCATCAAGCCATGTCCCTCCACTGCTGATTATAGGCCTCTTCTAAGGCTCGAAAATACACACGATCTTCCGCTCTACTCATCTGACTACATTCAAGGATTCAAGGATATTCAAGGATTCGTCTTCCTCATCGAACCTGCGGCGGATATGGCTTGCTCATTGCCACTTTCGTTTAGTAATTGTGGACTATGCTTGTGAGTATAGTTCTTCGTCGAATTTCTTCGCTTCGGATTTCATCCTGTAAAGAAACGAGCAAGCGGTCCCACACGATGGTAAGTGTTACCGCTCTCCATGGACACCTGCAACACCAGGAGGTATGTGGGTACGCCGCCGACCTTGCAAAATTCTATTCACAGCTTTTTTGAAGAACCCTATATCGTAGCGCAATGGAAAGACTTCTTGAGGTAGTTCGTTCCATAAGGGTTAGCGATATATAATGGATCGAATAGTACGCGACACCTCGTATCGAAGACATGCGGATGCTCGGCACTTATGCGGCTGGAAGTGCGGTTGTAGAAACCTGAAGTGGAAATTATATTGAATAATTCTTCAGATTATTCCCCGTTGTACAAGCGGTAGAACACACAGAGAGACGCAAAATCTTTCCGAATACTGAGGGGTTCTAAACCTCCCGTGAGAGTGGGATCGTCGACAATTCGAACACCATGTCGTTGGATGGAGTCAAATGGGTCCAATGATATTTGTTATGATAAATGAGCTTTGTACAGCGTCAGAAGTTGCCCAGGGGTGAAGTACCGCTTCGCTCTGTTCAGCACACCGAGCTCTTTGGAGTAGATTTGGAGTACTTTGCTGGAAATGTCGACACCAATAATCCCGATATTCTCCGAGATCTTAAGAGGTATGCTCTGAAAGCGAGGTGCTACGGCAAAAGGGACTTTTTAGCGGTGAATGTACTGACTTGCGTCTTATTGGGGTTAAAATCCACTGGGGCTTAGAAAACACCAAATTGAGATTTGACCTAGCGTCTTCAATTTCAGGCACAAGCCTGACTCTCTTTCACTTCGGCCTGAAGGATGTTGACGCTGTACATGGCGTCCTCAGTACTGTAATCTACTTAGCAACGTATGTCACCAGTTTGCAATAGATCGTTGATATTCATAGAGAACAGAGTTGGGGGTAGCACGGAGCCTTGCGGGACGCCAACATTAATAGACATGGTGTCGGAGCAGCTGCCATCGATAACGACTCTGATGCTCCATGTAGTCAGGAAGTTGGTAACCCATTCGCATAATCTTTCGGGTATCCCGAAAGATTGGGTCTCCCGAAGTATTGTTTGGGTAAGAGTGCATGCTGAATTTCCACGACCGCTGAGCGCACTCTCTCACAGAAGACTACCTTGAAATGTACTGCATTTCCTACTTTATCGATTTCCGCAATGTATGTACGTGTTTCGGTAGTAAGTGAGATATGCCAGGGCCCATTCCCATCCCAATCTAACCCTCCCCATTTTTCCAATCCATTTCTTAATCTGCAAAGGTAGGCAGCGCATCCGGGAGCGTGCCAACGTTTGACATTCTGGACTGATGTTGGCATGTATCGCTGATGTTAGATGTGCTGCCTACCTTTGCAGATTAAGGAATGGATTGGGAAAATGGGGAGGGAGAGGATGGGATAGGAATGGGCTCTGACATATCTCATTCACTACCGAAACACATTATGTTTGAAAGTTAATTTATTTTATTGTCGTGTAGGTATTCCTTAATCATGTCATTTGCGCCACTATGAATAAATGAATGAAAATGATGTAGCATAAATTCCTTATTTGGTAGTATGTTGATATTTGTGATGTAAGTTTACTTCTCCTCGAAATTTAAAGGCTTTGTAGGTTATTTTGACTGAATCGTGAAGGGTAGGACAGCAGGATGTAGGCTCTCCGCCTTTTACATTTTGTCGGTTCACCACTCAACACAAATATTTTAAATTAGATCTTCATAATAACTCTTAAGAATAAGCAAAAACAAGTAATAAAAACTGCTCATAATTACTGTAATTATACACAGCAAATTATTACAAGGTTTAACACATTACATTATTCAATTATGTTGGAGTCGTTTTTTTAAGTTTTATAATAATCTTGCACTACAGAGGTATATATATAACATTAAAAAATATATAAATAATTTTAAAACTGGTGTCTTTGACTATCCTGGAAAATGTATAGTTTGGCTCGAAGTTTTATGTAAAACAATTTATCGATCTCTAAGGCACATAATTATATTTAGCCTATAGTACAGTACAGCAGCTTATAGGCTTCCCTTTGTTGTACAAGAGACTTTTAGGTTAAAGTTCACTATGCGGGTCCAGTACTGATTTATTACATCCTACCTTCGTAAATTTTTCTACGTTTTCAGAATTTTGTCGGCTTCGGACATTTTCCCTTTACCGCTGACCTAATCGACCCTGAAGATTTAAATTGGCGAAAGGGACAAATGACACCTGTTCAGGAGGTGCATTATTTATATTTTTCTAATGAAAAATTCCCCGTAACTTTTTATTATTACTGCTAATTTATAATTAATCTTAATTAAATTTAAGTATTTTATTCTTAAAACACTTAAGTTCAAATCAATTAAGCTCTAACATATAAAATAACATAGAATTTTCGACAAAGAATTGACTATAAAGAGTTGTGATTCGTCCTCGTTCATTAAAATTTCCAGAAACAGTGATAATATCTAATTGTAAAATCCAAATTAAAGTAAAAATCAGTTGTACTGATCTAAGTTCGGAATCATGGTTATATCAAGCTTATTTTAATTATTATTTTGTTTCTTTACAGGCTCCTCAACTAATTTCCTTTCAAGATGGAAAGCTGGGAGTGAACTTCGGCGGATATCATGCTGGAGTTGGACTTGGTGGTATATTAGGTAATTATTATTTTTCTTTTTACAAAATATCTGTGCTGAAATGATCCTTTCTAGGACACATATAAAGACAAATAGAGACAAGACCAAACTTCGAACAAAAAGTTGTATTTAAATAATCTACGCGACCTCGGTCTGCACTCAAAATCTTTTTTACCCAAGTCAGGTTTTTATAAATATGTTTATTGCATTCGACCGCAACAAATTGTGTTGAGTTCATTTAATGTTGAGATAGTTTATTCACCATGTGTTTGTAATATATTTAATTTGAAATTCAATTAAATTCACTGATTGTCCAAATAGGCGAGCGGGACAAAATCCCTTATTTGGTTATGTCCTTTAGTGAATCTGCCGTAACAAGAATCTGCTTTTTCCAGAACTTGTCATATTATTATACGGAACAAGTGCGTAAAAATGACCTGTGAGTGGCCGTGGTCGTTTGAATCTTTAGTTTCAGGTTTTTCTTATGTTTTCGAAGTCGCTGAGTAGGAATCTAAAGTTTTCTTAGTAAAAAATGGTGGAACATTGAATACAATGGCTATTCTAAAAACTCCCCACATCACACGGCACATACGTTAAATTATTTATTTCAAATATCAAAAACATAAAAATACATTATAAGAGATATTTAAGTGATATTGTAGTTGCTATTGACTTGTACAAGTTTTAATACGCCTATTAGGGTATACCGCGCACGTCAAACGCGCGCGCTCAAAGCCAACACTAATTTTGAAAATCGCATAACTTTTCGTTTTATCTTTATCTTTACATATTAAGATGTAAAACTTTCCAGAACACTCCCTTATATATTATATTTTAATAATACATACATAGATAATAATTCGCAATTCGAAAATTCGTCAATTAACTTTTGCAATGTTATGTAAAAACTCATGATACCGTATGAGAAACTTACAAATGTTCGCTACTCAGACAAAGATTTAGAAGGTTCAGATATTCAGAAGGTTCGTCAAAATAGTTTGAACATTATTCAGTTATACTTTTAAAAGGAAATATTTATAATTGTCAGAGATATAGTGGGTTGAACACGAGAAATTAATAAATTTCTCAATTCGTATTTTTTAATTAAGCCCTATTTTGTTTAATTTCCGCCATTTTTATTAAAAAATAACTTCAGATTCTTATTCAGATAATGTCAAAATCATAAGAACAACCTAAAACTAAAGATTAGAACGACGTGGTCCCATTTTGTTTTCCCTGAGCGACTTTATGGGGGTGTAAGGCATTTTCACTTTCCTGCTCACATAAATATGGCGCGGTAGTTGTATTGTTTAATTCAAAGGCTCATAATGTATAAAGTATCGGCCAATCGAATGTTCGCATAAATACAAACTCCTTTGTAGCTCACAATAAACTTATTCAATGAGCGTTTAAGTAGCGACAACAGCAAATATAACGTTGTAGAACAAACTTATTTTCAGTTAGCGCAACTAAAATGAGTTTTAAAATCACCGTAGTAACTCTTTTGCGAATGCAAAAGAAGCTTGTAATCGTGCGAACGTTCCGTTGGCAAATGCTTCATGTTCATAGGCTTTTTATCAAACCTTACGGAAAATACCACGTTGAGGTATGCGGACAGATAAATAACCATTCCAAGATTTAAATTAATTCAAGATGTATGAATAAAAATGTTAGTGAACAGTTATGGAGAATTCCCACAATATTGTAGATAATATGTTAATAATGTGTTGAGGAAATTTTCTCGCTCCAAATCAGAAATAAATGAATTCCAAAGAGTTAGGTCCATAACTTAAAACACAAACAAAGGAGATTATTCAAATAAAAACAAAATATTCAGTTTCCCTCTGTGATATTTTTATTTTTTTGTAAGGCGCAGTGATCAATTTACCTGTACAACTATAAATAAAGATTATATTTTTAACAAATTCATATCTAAATATACTTTCGGAAAAATATTTCATTGTGTGACAACTAACAGGAAAAGTGCGACTAACCTCCTTAGCTAATCGCACCGCAAAGGAACTTGTTTTGATATTGGAATAAGACAGACATTTATTATGATAAGTAGTAGTTTGTTTCATGAAAAGCCACTTACGACCAAGATGAATATTCTCTTTACAATCATCTATTCAATAAATAAAAATAAATTTAATGTTGTTTGTTACAAGGTGGAGGCACCGCAGGCGGTTTGTTTGCTGAAGCTGGTACTCCTCACGGTCAATCAGCTAAGGCTGGTTTAGGAGGTGTAGTGGACGCCAATGGTCAAACTGCAGGTATATTCTTAACATTGTACAACCTTGAGAACTCTTGTTGACTGTGGTTTAACTTTTACTTATAACGATCAACATGATACAGATCATGATGTATTTCATTATTATCATATTGACGATATTCATTGAGTTAAAAAAATACATAGTCACTGTACCCGCTTTGTTATTATTGATAACAATACAGGATGTTTTTTGAGAAATTAAAATTTCTATCCAAATAAACAAACTTTAGATACCCAGAAAATTCTTAAAACATTGCTTCTCGATTATTTCGTATAATAACGATTGACTAATATAGGTCTTGATTAAGCATAAAACTTTTAAAAGTAGACAATATACAACACTTTATTCCGACATAGACTAACGCACATACAATATACCTACATATAACAATAACCAAAAGAAAAACAAAAAGTAGATAATATATTAATTTTATTTATCGTTAGTTCACTTTATTAAGGAAACCTTCGACTTGGAAAGTATCTACATGAGTATGTATATAATTATTATTGTGGGTTAGGGGCTCTGCGAGTCACTACCGCCTCGTACCACTGCGATCATTGCTGAACTATTATGATCGATGTTGCCAATGCCTATGGCCTGCAGATATCGCAGGATGTTTTAGCAGCGAGTTGTTGGACTTCTGTAGGCTTTAGGAGATAAGTGCCCTTGTACATGTATCTTTTGCACATTAAACTGCATTCACAAAGTAAGTGCAACAGCGTTTCATCCTGCTCGGAACAGAATCTGTAGGTTTTGGTAGTCTTTATTCGCAAATTGAACATGTTTGTTCACGCTGCAATTCCCCGTAAGGGCTCTAATGTCAGTGCAAACGGCGTTCCTGCTTACAGCCAGTAGCTCACAGGATAAATTCCCCCTGTTTCCCTTTATCAGGGTTTTAGCGTGTTTGTTTCCTGGGGTGTTCGTCCAGTGAATTTTAGACTCATGCTGACATGCGCTTGATATCCGGCAGAAAGACCATGGTCCAATCTACTGCTTTAACGTCCCAGCCCCTGCAAGTTCGTCGGCAATCTCATTTCCAACGAAGCCAGAGTGGCCCGGAATCCATCTCAGTATCACCCTGTTCTTTTCACCCACGGCGTTGAGGTTAACTACGTAGGTCTCAATTTCGAGCGAACTACAAGTGTGTCCGAATCGAGTGCTAAGATGGCTGTCATGCTATCAGAATTGATATAAATATCTTTGTTGAAGTGATGTACAGATAAGTATAAATAAAATAGCTGGAATAAACTTCTCAAATTACGAAAAATGAAAATACAAAGAAATAATTCCCATCGGTTATATACCAGAAATTTCAGTAGATGTACATTAGTTATTTCAAATTTACTCCGGATATTAACTGTACTTTCCTTAACGCAAAGTTAGTTTAGTACTAGGTATTATGCTTTGTGCTGTGTTCTTGAGCTTTTTACTTACGAAAACTACCGTTGTCTAAACAGTAATTACTGTTTAACAGTCAGCACTAACTTAAAAGATGAAATCGGAAAACAAAATAAACACCCTAAGACGAAATGTTTCTGGAACTAGTGGAACATTTTCAATTGAAACCTTTCAGTGTTGTGGACGAATAAAATTCGATATTTTATTAGTGTACGAAATCTGATACTATTAACATGGGACACCTTCTAGTAAGTTGAACCAATGGCTTAAAGAATGTCGACAATAATAAGGATATATGGGATGGGTATAGATGACCTTTACAATAAGCTTGGATTGATTCAATGAATCAATAATGAAGAGAAGTGAATTGGTTCAAACAGAATGTAAAATATAAAAAGGGATAATCCTCCTAAAAATAACAAATTAACTAACAAATAGTAATAAGTTAATTCATATTAAATATATTAATGTAATAAATGAATATAAATACGTATGTAAACATTAATAGATAAGAGGTCATATTACTCTAAAGCTGACTCTAAACTGTTTCGTTAAATTTTATATCACTTTCAATGGTCCATACAAGACATCCCTGCTTCCAGGTTCAGAACTCACGTTCAGAAGCACATAGCAAGATAAACAAGTAATGAATCCCGATCCCCAACAAATATTTGTCTTTAAGCAAATGTATGTCCCATCCTGAATGAAATCTGAGGCCTTTTGCACAGTAGGAAGTTGATGTTTGTTAGTAAACTTACAACATTAAAACGTGATTTGGATAGGAAATAAACTATGAGTAGTCGGAGTGACTAGAAAATAATACGAGTTTCAAGCACCTTTTATGTATCTTATTAAGATGTGTTGTAAGTAGTTACAACAAGTAAGTTAGTCTTATAAACGTTAAAATAAACTATTAAAATAACCTTTAAACACAGTAACCGTAGTTCAATTACATTTATATACACAGATTTAAAGGCAGTACACAATATCTAGATGTTTTTAAATAAAATTTACAACCTTTTTTAACGACATAACGTTTGATTATAAATACTCGTAGCTTGTATTTTAGACACTGACAACGGCTATCTCCAGCTGTTATCGGAATATTAAATTCATTTTTAAAAATAACAAACAAATTAAAAAGATATGTATACGGTTCCACTATAAAAGTACAACAATACAATATGAAGACCATTCAGTAAAACGCATATTGTGTACTAAAGCAATATTATAATAATTTTATGTTGTCTAACATATTGTTATTGAAACTAAGAATAACTACATTTATGCGAATATTATTTCTCATAGGAGGTTTATACGCTGGTGCGACAGCCGGTGGTAATGTGAAGGCGTCTACTGGTCTTGCTGGAGGAGTCACAGCTGAGAAGGCAGCTGGATCTGGCTACGCAGCAGCTCAAGCTGGAAATCATTACGCATCTTCTGGCCTGGTAGGTGATACTAAAGCGGAAATAGCGAGGAGAAGGAAAGAGGAGAGGCGTTTGAGGAAGCAGTTGAAGAAAACTTTGCGTGCTCAACAAAGAGATAAAAAGCTGGTGGCGGATACCGAAGTTCAAACCTATGTCTCCTATTAAAGCTCCAAAATTTATTCTTCTAAAAATTAAAATGTTTGGGAAGTGGGTAAAATATATTTCGGTTTATTTAAACAATTTTCATTAAAAGACTATCGCTTAAAGAACTGCTATCAATGGTGTAATGTAAATTTTAGTTCTGAGTAAAAGACATCACGTCATCAGAGCAATATTCTTAAGTCTTATTACGTAGTCATTTAACCGATGGTGCTTACATACACAGATACTCAGTGATTTTAATACTCTTAAGAAATGGTCTCGGTATATTAACGGCGATCTACAACAAGCCTCATTTGTAATTTTAAATAATAAATGGATTGGTTTTTAAACTATATTTTTCTAATCTTTTTTCGTTACTAATTATTATGAAACTTCTTCAGCAATAGTGAATACACTATGAATATTTTGAGAGGTAAGGTTAATTTCGATAAGCATGTGCGTGCGTCATGTTCATAAACAAGCACGTCGCAATTTCATATATCATTTGTAAATTACCAGCGTATTTTTTCTTCTTCATTTCTTCGCTCACCCTCCAGCCAACCGCTCTTTTAATCATAATTTTAGTAATTCTACAGATATATAAACCCATTATTTTGCTTTACGATATCATTCCCTCATTGTTCGTACTAACACAATATTATTTAGTATTTAACTTGAGACAATAATAATGTAATTTTGGCAATTCTACAGACATATAAATCCATTATTTTGCTTTACGATATTATTCCCTCGTTGTTCGTACTAACACAATATGATTTAGTATTTAACTTGAAACAATAATAATTTAATTTTGGCAACTCTATAGTTATACAAATTCATTATTTTTCTTTACGATATCATTCCCTTACTGTTCGTGCTAACACAATATTATTTAATATTTAACTTGAGACAATAATAATTTAATTTTGGCAATTCTACAGACATATAAATCCATTATTTTGCTTTACAATATCATTCCCTCATTGTTCGTGCTATCAAAATATTATTCAGTATTTAACTTGAGACAATAATGAACTCTTTACTCTAATAGGGAGGTGAATCATCAGGAGGAGGATCAACTGGATTCTCTTTCTCTGGTAGTAAATCGTTCGGAGTATCCACAGGAGTGGTTAAAGAAACAGAAGTGAAGCCAGTACAAGTCGAAATACAAAAAGAAGTACGAAAACAAGCCGAAGTACAAAAAGAGGTCAACATTGATGCCATTAATGAAGTGAATTTTGTGCCCTTGGCACCGACTGTAAATAAAGAATCAGAATTCAGTGTAAAAACTATCGTTCAACCAGCAGTTATCGTTAAAGAAGTGAGTAGAATAAAGCTACGTAATAGAAGACACATTACTCATGAATTTTCTATAAATTTTGAAGAAATATTGAGTTCTTTGTTTAGGAGCCCACAGCAACGTCGATATTGGCGAAAATCTCAACAAAGTATTGATGATAGGTTTACGCAGGTTTGTCTTAAACTCTTTTGAATGTGCACCAGAGGCTTTTGGACTGCCGGTTATATTAAACTACATCCGTCATTACAGTGGGAAATAAATAATGACGAGAAAAAGTTCACGTAACTTGGCGAAACTATCCAAGAATTTGCACTCAACATTTTCATTTACATTTTCACAATCACGTTGTAAATAACGAAATTTTAACAATATTCTATATAAGTACGTGTAATAACAAAGCAGTGATAGTACACGAAATATTTTAGAAACAAATGTTGAAATTTTTGTTTGTCTGTCATCGCGCAAAAAAACACCAGAAGGATTTTAATGAAACTTAGCGTATTCATAGTTGATGAGCCAGATTAACAGTTAGGCTACTTTTATCAAGATCCATTATAGAGTTCCCACGGGAATTATTATCAAAGCCGCATGTGTAGTATCGGAGCTCATAAAAATCACTGAATGGATTTTCATAAAATTTAATGCTTTAGTAACATATATCCTTGGTCATCATATGGGGTACTTTTTATTACGAACCGCTATCAGTTGCTATAGGAATTATAGTAAAGTACTCCAAAGAGCACAGGGACTCCAAAGACCACGCGAACGAAGTCACGGTCAATGTTAGTCTATGGATAAAGATGTATCTAAATCCCGCGACATGTTAAGATTACCACTATGTTTTAGCAATTAACTGTGATTTTGCAGGTATACGTTCACCCACCACCCCCGACTGTAGTCGAGAAGCACGTCATTCACACGCATTACAAGCCTCGTCACCACTTCCGTAAGACTGCGTACTTGGGTGGCTACATTGGAGGTGACGCTCCGCCTCCACCACCACCTCCACCAATTGTATACAAGACTGTACCCGTCATTGAAAAGAGAATCGATGTTGGTGCTGAGACTGATGTAAATGCTGGTATCCCAGCTGTTGCATACGGAGGCGGCGCAGGAAACGTCGCTGTAACGAAACAATTGACAATTCAGAGAAATCCGTCTTTCTTTGCTGATATCTTCAATGTAAGTTAATTTTAGCTAAGTCTTTGCCGATGTTATTTAACTATTCTCTGTTAATAATAATTTTCGAAGTAAATTAATAAAATTTACGATAGGGAGAAAAGTAGAAGTTTATTACTTTTACAACTTTATTAATTATAATCATTTACAAAGTTTATGGCCACAATTTATAGCAAGATTAGGTTGATAATGTTACTGAATTTTAAACTAATTATGAATTAATATGACAATTCAATGATAGTACTAATTAATTGAGAGTATAATTTAAGACAATAGACGAGAGTATAATTTAAGACAATAGACCAGAGTATAATTTAAGACAATAGACGAGAGTATAATTTAAGACAATAGACGAGAATATAATTTAAGACAATAGATGAGAGTATAATTTAAGACAATAGACGAGAGTATAATTTAAGACAATAGACGAGAGTATAATTTAAGACAATAGACCAGAGTATAATTTAAGACAATAGACGAGAGTATAATTTAAGACAATAGACGAGAATATAATTTAAGACAATAGATGAGAGTATAATTTAAGACAATAGACGAGAATATAATTTAATGTGTGGTGGCGAGCTTTTGAAGAGGCCTATATCCAGCAGTGGAGAGACATAGGTTGATCTTATGGTATATGTGTGTGGCGTGAACTGTAGTCATGTGTATGATTTAAGCTATGTGCAAGTATGTATGTATTTTATCTACAATTTATTTCGATTGCCATTCTAGAGATAACATTATTTCTCTTTTCGAAAAATGCCCTCTAACACTGATAAATATACACATTAAACAGTTCAATGTGTTCCAATACTCAAGTGGCACGTTGCCACCGAATAATCAATTCAAGACGAGGGGTAAGTCATCATTAATACATAAGTATTTGACTTCTTTTTTCAGATTCCAATCCAAACTCTTAGAGCCGTGGGTAACTTCCTTGGCAATGCCGCTGGCAGCACGAGCGTCTCAGTCCAGAAGTCCGCTTCAGTTCACGCTGGAGCCGGCCTTGGAGCAGGTGCTTACTCGTACATCTAAGACTTACATAATATGATTATTAAATTTGATCCATAAATTTATAATCTTAAGGTATTATTATAAGACAGGCGAAAGAGATTAAAATTATTAATTAAAACTAAACCTAGAAATTGTTATTCCTTTCTAAAATTATTATTAGTACTTGAATTATTGTAGGTTGTATTTTTTTCAGTAGGTATTTCAAGTTCAGAGAAATATTTGTTTATTGAATTTAAAATATTTTAAATTCGCGGCACTAATGTTAAACATTACGAATGCAAACATTATGAATTTAGTTAAATAGATTATATGTATATTTTTGTTTACAAAAATGATACCAATCGTGTGCCTTACAAGAACACAATATTTGTGTTCAAAAATATCTTACAGTTTTTAATAAAATTTTGATACTAGAGTGTAATAAGGAAAAAAACGAATTGATGCCTGTTTACTATAAGTAAATAAATTGTGAGTACAGATTTGAATAGAAAAATATATTTTCATTTTATTATTGCGATAAGGCGTGACCTGTAGAGGCCTTGGATAATCTTAGTGCCAGCCTCTTTTGCCCTCGTAATTCTGATGATGTTTTTATCTCCTAGCTTTTATTAGGTTTTTATTTTTTACGACCACCCCTTAAGATGGAAGTGGAGGCCTTTGACGGACTTCGGGATGGTAAATAATTTTACACCCAAAAGTAACAGCTGTATAAAGTCGTAAAAGCTATGTTTACGTACACTTCCTCAAGAAAATCAAAGTGCTAAAACATTGAATTCAACTGTTATTTTTTGGCAGTAATTTGTGTTTTAGAAAGTTACAGATTGAAGAATAAGGCGGGAAAAGAAATTAGTGAAACTTTATTCTTAAGACATTTCTTCATTATTTGTACGTCTTCTTCATTATCTGTGATATACGTGTCACTAATATAATTCGAAACCTGAAAATAGGTTTTTAGTATGAAAAGTACAATCGATTCTATCAGTATTTACAAAAGTTATTGTTCGTTTCTAGTATACCTTTTATTCTATGTACAGTTACGCGAAACAGTTACTTTCATTACAATCCCGTTAGTAATAAGCGCTTCGAACGTTTTAGATACAACAATAAAACTTTGTAACTCTAAACTTTGTTGATTTATTACCTAAAATAATTTCGTTTCTCGCTAGACCGGTTTTATATATTTTAAACTAGTTAATGTGTTTCCAGTTTCGCGTTATTTTAGTGACACGTTGAATTATTATCTCGTATGTCTTTTATCTTCATATAAGTTTTAGTTTATTACTTAAAACTATGTCACTTTCCGTGTTTTCCGCTTACCCATATTCATCCGTTTAATCTGTCGCAGAATCAGATTCGATATCACCGAAGCATGCTGCGTCATCTTCTACATCATCATCAGAGGCTCACGTATCTATACAAACACCGGACGCAACAAAAATCATTGACGATATATTTGCCGTGAGTTCATCTTCATCTCATTAGTCTTTTGTACATAGCCAACGAGACCATTAAGAAACAGGATTTGTGTATCAAAATTAAACGAAAGAAACGTTTCTACATGAAGAACTACATGAAAGAAATTTCTTTTGGTAGATACAAATTTGGTAGATTAAAATAACAAATACGGATACTTAAATATTTACTACATTGGCTTCAGTCTTTTTATATCTTGAAAATACTCTTCAATATTGATATTTTAAAAAATGCAAAAATGTTAGCATTTCATTCACTTTCATTATGCCTTATTCATCATATAATATAATATAAAAAATCATAATATAAAATTCTTCATAAGGAATCTCAAGTTTTACAAACACAGAATTGAATAATATACATGCTATAAATACCAAAAAAAAATCCTTTTCTAATGTGTTGGCTAGTTTTAATATCATATCTACCAACAAATCACGAGTGAGAGTTGTTTTGTTTTGCACAAACCTACATACATCTTTAACATAATGTTCACATTTTTCATTTTCAACCATCAATTTTTAATTTATATACAAACACTGTTTATGTTGAAACATTTCCAAACTATCGCTTTTAAGAATTATCATGTACGTATTTACTTACAGCGATGTTCTCACGAGTATGTTGCATAGTATTTAATTGAAGGCATTTTCTTTGTTAATTTTTTCAATACTCTCCATCATTCAATATCTCAATATTCTCAATTCGCTAAATGTAGTTTATTATAAATTCCAGATAGGCTAATCGATGGCTACCATAACGTAATTAATTTAAATCCCATTTTCTTCTTATTATTTTCTTACATCCCATTTCCTGCAAAGCATGTTCAATAACTTATCACTATGTTTTTGTAGATTTCCACTAATAATTCCTCCTATTTATTTCATAATTTGTTTTGATAGAGCAAAAAAAAATCGCAAGAGAATTCGTAAGTATTACAGTTTTCTTCTTTAAATATGTCGTTAGTTTTTAAGTGACTTCAAAGTGCCTAAAAGTAAAATTAGGTCACATTCTCGTTACAATTGTTACCGCATCAATGCTTTCTACTAATAAAAAAGAAACTGTGTCGAATCAGAATTGAGTTTATTAAGCTGACTTAAACTGCGGACATTATTAAATCTTTTTTATAAAAGAGGTGACAGATGGGCACTTACCATGGTACGGCCACCCGGCCGCACCATGGTAAGTGGTCACCATCGTCCATGGTTACTTGCAACACCAGGGGGATTGGATTGTTAGTAATTTAATTTTTAAAAGTAACAGTTAATCTTAATGCATTTAAAAACGATATAAACATGTTGCTTTTAAGTATCTCATAGTATTTGTAACAAAAACTCCTTGTATATATGAAACAAAAACAAAACGACCTTTAAACGTTATATGAAACAAAAACAATTAGTTTTAATTAATGAAAAATAATTCACGATAAGAATAAAATTAGGACTATATTTATTATGAAATGTATTTCGAAAAATTACAAAGCCAAATGATATTTTCCAATAATTAATAATTCAATTAAATTATTCAATCTAATCTCAGATTCCGATTAACACTCTCGGAGCTGTAAACAAATTTTTGGAAAACAACGTTCCTGCGAGGAAAACTGTTAAGGTGAGTAATTCGGCCTCTATTTATTGAAAAACTTTAAAACAAACTGAAGTACCAATCCATTGCGAACCTTCCGTATATACATACGAGTACTTCGGCTGTACATTCCAAACAATTATATTTTTTCATATTTTTGGCTCCTCATTGTTTGTAGTGTTGGTTTAAAACTCAAAACAGGCACAAATTTATCAAATCTGACGTTTGCTGTATTATTTGCCAATCAAATAGAAATATAAATTTATTAAATTGAAAGTTCTAAAATTTTAAGCCTTTGAAATTACAGTTTTGGGTTTTGTATAAACAATGTAATCAATGCAGTACGTGACAAAAGCTCTTTGTAATGGCTTACACTTGAAAAATTCTAGGTTTAGTTAATGAAAGAATATTACGACCGACGCGACGCCTAAAACTGCTAACAATAATGTAATTTACTGCAGATCACTGAAGATGGCGAGCCGACGAAGGTTAGACTGGGACCTCACGCGAGACGAAGGGCTAACAAACGTGTAGTCATTGTTCAGGAAACTTCAGAAAAAACTGATTCTGAACCCCAAATCTGAGACTAAAGACTTCGTATAAAACTAGTATATAAGGATGAATTTCACGTACCTGAACCTTACAAAAGTAAAGTCAGAGTTGATTGTGATTATATCGATTAGACTAAAACTGGCAGCTGTTGATAAAGGAACACTGAACTAATTATCTGTCTAGCGACTAGCGATCTGTGTCTGTCATACATTTAATTCAAACATTTCACTGTGAACTACGAGCTCTTGCAATTAATTTTTTATCTGTTTGAGTTAGGTAGCTAATTGGAATTGAGATATGATTGACAATATGAGTACAATTTAGAGTTACTTTTCAACACGCTTATGCCGTTGGCTAAAGTATAATTTTAATATTTTATTTGGATCTCATCATAATCTGAATTACAACATGGATGACAAAAGACTTCTATAAATTTTATAAAATTGTATTAAATTCATAATCACATCTAAAGAACAGTTTTTCTAAATTTATCGAAGAACTATATTATTATGATTCACAATGAGAAACTTTTATCTTTTTTTTATTTTATTTATGTAATATTGGCTATTAAAAAATATTTGTTTGTACTTACGTACAAATAAATAAGTGTGAGGAAGTATTAGGGGTGAGTCCTATAGTCGCCAGCTATATAGTATAATGCTATATGTACTTTTATTTGTATATAATATTTGTTGTATATTTTATATTGTAATGCTATACATACAGCAGTGTAATATATATTCTTGTAAATAAATGTATGTATGCCCTGTTTTCCTTAATGTTATTCTTGTTACGTACTTCAGTTGACGAGGGACTTTATAAGTTTAAAATGTACCTATGTAATTTTAATTTAAGCCCTGGTCATATTGCCCTGAAGAGCAGTGATAGCCTAGGAGTATTTATACCCAACTAACATTCGTGTACCACTGAGTTTCTACATAAGTATGGATTAAAAAAAATGTCATTAATTCGGCGGTGAGGGAAAAGACCATATGCATGAGATGAGGAGACAAATGTCCATTAGTGGATGCTAAAAGGTCAGGCTACCGTTACGGCAACACTGTATGTCTTCTGTTGATCACAAGCTACAATAGATCACAATCGATACAATAGGTCTATTGATCACAATAGACATGCTACTACGCTGCTAATGTAAATTTTGACGTGCCAAATAAAATCCCTTACTTTAGTGGGTGCGATAGGCGTAACAGCGCCTTTAACACCGTATAAGTTACTCGTGATACACCTACGTGTTTGTTAGGACTATCGACATCTCCGATTACTTGAACACGTGTGCCATTAGTTCTGTTTCATTCTTACTTATGGTGTACGTGTTGTTGTTTGAATTTTCGCTCACAAGCGTTGCTTATCTTCTCTGTTTCAAAAACATCGTACATCTATGGCAATAATGGCTAATTTCGTCCCAATGGAACGATATACTGAAACTTGAAATAAATATTATTTCCGTACATTATATTGTCTGAAAAGCAAAATGAATGGAAAATAGAGTCGAGGGAAAAACTAAAAATATTTGTAAAGTTATTATAAGCTTAAATAAATATGACTTGTAATGTTATCTTCCACTTGTGGTAGCTTGCAAATGAATAGCTTTTAAGTTTTCGTATGTATTTAAATATTTTATATTTTAAATATAATGTAGGTACTATAGTTACCTAGAAGCTCTACAAATAAATAAAAAAAAAATCTCCACAGTCTCTAATATTAAATTAATAGGCAATAGATTTTTTGTATGGTCATATGAAATAGGCCATAAACATAATACATATTTATGAGGTAGAATATTTTTTTCGTGCGCGTCGTAGCACAAAATGAACACCACAAGTCCACTTAAATTGTTTAACTAAAAGATCTTATCAGTTAGTTTTATCTACATATTTTCATCCAGACATCTTTTCACATTGCTCTGATTCCGGATCCACTTCACGGTCCTAAGTAAACACATTTCTTCCGACTCACAAAACCTTAGATTTACTTAATTTCAACTGCAACAAACGTATTGAAAAGTTATTACGTATGTGTAGTAACCACAGTAGAGAAATTAGACTGAATCCGAATTCGGTGAGTTCAAAAATCCGAATTCAATACCATGCAGTTACCGGTTTATTGGCCGAGATTCCACAGCAGCGTTAATGAAATCGTTCAAGTACACATGACAAAATAGGTAAATTTGCAAGCATCTCCTTTCTCAATACGTACAACAACACATGCACACATAGATACGACGTTAACTGATTCACTGAATGTGTTACAAAATTTTACTGACGTCTCACATAGCTAGCGCAGTTGATTGAGCATTTAGTCTGTTAATAAACATTATATGCAAACTTATCTATTTTGCTGTTTATACATAAGTAACGTCATATCTTTTATAAAGATTTGATTTTGATGTGCGTAACTTATATTTTGTAATCTGTTATTATAAAATAATTATTCATATACATTTAGACCACGTGGGATAGGGGGGAAACCGAGCATGGGCTCGGTTTCCCTATAAATAGGTATAATAGGTAAATAGCTACTATAAATAGGTTAAATAGGTATAGACATATTTATCCTCCCAAGATTAAAAATAGTTTGTTTGTATTTCGACAACGGGCGAATATCTATTATCTATCAAAATCTATGTATGCGAACGTTTATTAAATAAACCTCATTGACTAAATTCTTACGGTATTTGATCTACAAAAGATTGGATTAATTGGAATTTTTAACCCACTTTTAAATATTACCAATAACTTCTATACCTACGTACCCATAACTTATAAAAACGAATAATTCATTGTGTTCCCTCATTGTAGTGTCCTCTGTTGGATAGAATAAAATTATGTATTTAATTCATTTATAAACATCAATCGCCTATATTCCCTCTTTGTTTCTTTTTATATTTGTTCCTTTGTTTCTCATATCAATAAATAACTTTGTATATCGGATTCACCGCAGGAAGGAGCACTAGCCTAAGTCTCGTGCAGATGATTTTACAAGAGACCCGAATAAAGTCTTAATTTGAAACCTGGACATTATCGAATTAAAATATAATTTAAATTAAATTTTAAATTACATTAAAAATCACCCATGAACTTAGTTATGATAAAATATACCGTTAAATAGATCGTAAAAATCCTAGGTTCACTTACAACGGGGATTTTTGTAAATTAGGATTATGTACTTCTGGCATATGTTATTGATCTCTGATAAAACACAGATTTGTAGTTAAATAGCGGCTCACTCAATCATAACCTCGCAGAGAGAGATCTAGTAAGCGTCAATCCGTTCGCGAAAGTGATAAAATGAACGTCCCGCAGGACATACGTGTGATGTATTACCAGAATTATTATGCAATGGAAAACCAAATTTTGGTTTTATGTTCACATGAAAATATGCTGTAAGTCTCATGTTAAATTTTATAGATCATAGAGCTCTCAGTTAAGGTTTTTTATAAAATAAGCTAGCATTTGCCCATAACTTTGGGACCAGAATCCAAAATGAATTTGTCAGCAGTATATATATATATATATATATATATATACATATGCAGAACTAAATAATGCATAAAGTTATTTTAATGTATAAGAGATGTTGATTTAGTCTAAGAGAGTCCTAACATTTGATTCAAATTAATGTTATTTTGTTAACAGAAACAGTTAAAATTTTTATTAAAAAAAAGTTAAGTTGGTTAAACAATTTACTAAATAAAGGTATTTTTTATTTAAATATAAATCATATTAAAATTTACAAAACAAATTATGTAATTTACATTAAATTTACATTTACAATTTACATTACAAATTTACAAAAGCGGGATTGACGTCAATCCCGCAAAATTACGGCGGGATTAAAAACACTGCGAGTTTGCAATCCCTAGTTGCGAGTAATAGATTGTATAAAAATACGCACCTATAAAGCTCACTAGGCAACAGACAAAATATAACATAAATATCTACACGTGGATGATCTAACACGACGTATTGTTATAGCTCAACCACGTGTAACTGATGTTAGAGACAGTTAGTTAATTTGAAAGAGCTCGAATATAGATCGCTTTGACATTATAGTAGATTTACCCGGTACTTTTAACAAACTTTATTCCAGAATACCAGGCTACTCAGAAAGTTTTACGACGGAGTTATTATGTGTGAAACACTGGCTGGTTTTGATGTCAATTAAAACTGACTATCTATAGCATAAAAATAAAATATTCCAACATTCCCCACGTACAGAATACGAGACAACTCTCCTGCCAATTAAGCAATTAGAGTACCACAGTAAGTAATAAAATAAGTTATCGACATCGACATCGACTACACACTCTATCGACATTTTGTTTTCTACCGACATTTGGTCGTGGATTCGAGATGCATTTTGGACTAAATTCTAAGAAACTAATATTGTAATAATTTAGTACATTTCTTTAACAAGATCATAGGTCAATTAATTTGCTGGAAATCAGACCTTATAGTCAAATATCGAGGTAATTAAATGAGGCGGATTTATGTCAAAATAATTGATATGTTAATTAATAACTGACAACAAGATATTATGATGAGCAAGTACATTGTGTATAGACGTATGTACATTGAACATGTCTTAACGTATTGGAGAAGATTTATTTGTTTCACTAGGCGTGGGGCACACGGTGTCGCTGGTTACAGAGACCGCGACAATGCTATCAACACTAAAGGAAGATCTATGATCGTCTTTGATCGTTAAAAGTTTAAAACATGTTTGGTCGCCGCGAATAGCTGTGTAGCTGGTAGCTGTGTGTAGCGACACCGTGTCTTCGACGTAGTGTTATAACATTGAGCACTGAACGCTTGGCGCTTGAGCACTAAGTGAGCGCTAAAGAATCTTAAAAGTCGCTAAAGAAAGACCCGAGCATTAAACGTCAGTGAGCGTTATTGTCCATGTTTTTAATGTTTGATGAGTTTAAACCCGTCTGGTTAAAACATTGAGTCTAAAATAGTTAAGGTTAGGGATCTTAAGGTTCATTGTCGCTGATTTATAGGTTCAGCATTCAGGATTCATTTTTTCAACACTAATTTGTCGCAAATTGGATATTATTATTATTAAAAAGGGTTGCTTGAAAGTGTTCATTTGGCGACAAACAGTTGCGCGATCTTTTATCTATTCGATTTGATAACTATTCGCGTGAGCAGGCGACCATGACGTGAAAGATGTCTTATAAGATTTAGACTAATCTTCGAGTGAATGTTTAAATAAAAATTAATTTAATGTTTTATATTGTAAATTGTGTCTGAACGAGTAAAATTAAAGGTTTTTGTTTACCTTTTATTTACATTTACGTTTACATGTTCAGTTTACATTATAAAATGTGTACAAAACGCGAAAGTTTAAAACGTTAATTTAATGTTCCTAAAGGTCCTAACGATAAAGCATTTTTTTCGTATCCCGTTCTTGGAAGAACAGACCTATGTAAATGTATAGATAGAATATGTAGGTACTTTGTGAAGGAGTCACGAACAGATACTAGATAATGGAGAAATACAAGCTGACGCTGAATCAGTATAACAAACGGTGATTGATGTCTCAATTATTATTACTAGGCGATCCTTGTGCCTGTGTAAATTTGTTCTATAGTTTAGAATATATATCGAAAGTAGTTTTGTGGCAAAATTGATATTAGCTTATCTTGCCATTGCTTGAAGGCTTCTAGCAATTCATGAAGGACATTTGGGCTTGATTCTATCAAGCAAGCCCAGTGTGGAACGGTGAAAATTACACAAGCCCTTGATTCCTTTCAAATTCTCGAGCAGGCGAGTTCTTTCTATGATCCAGTAATAATTAATATAAAAAATTATACTTACGTCGAAACTCGATTTTACAGGGATGAACTTAGGTCAAAAGAAATGTTAGGTCCCAATGTCTGTCCAACTTAGGTCCAAATGAACTTGTGAGCTCACAAAAGTGAATAGAGAATATATACATAGAACAAAACCCCATAAACTGGAGTCGTGTGGTGAATTCTAGTCTAAATAAAATCCATTCATTGTTTAGTAGACCTGTACTCCTACAGTGGACACAGTGGAACTTTGTACAGTACAACTAATTAAAAAATTACAACAAGATGCCATTTTCGTATATCGCAATCATTACAACATGATTAAATAAAAAATAAACAAACTTCCAGAGTTCATTAAGTTACCAGAGTTAACCGCTCTATTTTATATACAGTCTGTCAGCGTTCAGTCACAATAGGAAATACTAAGATGATCGACCGGCATTCATTCTAAGGCACAGTAAATTACAACTTTTATAATTTGAAGGATAGAGAAAGTTCAAGGGCAATATAAATAAATAGTATTATAAATATACTCAGTACGCATAATACACTCGCATTACTGTTAAAGTAATAAAAACATGAAAAACGGCAATAAATTCGCGATAACACAAAATGTGGATTCATAAAGCCGGCAAATTGCTTTGTTTACAGCTTTAGACAAAATGAAGGCCTTAGGAATAAGCAATTTTATGGGTGAGATCTCTCAAGGCATTTGGTTACCGAAAATAAATAAACATACGTTCTCCTTACAAAAGAAATATGGCTTACAGACTTTTATGTTTAGTAATTTAAGTAAGTACATGTCAAATTATTTATTTTAGGAAAAGGCGAAGAACGCGAAGCGAAATGATATAAAATAAAAAGCACTCAATTAATTAATGGATAGATTTTTCATATATAAAAATGGAACGTTGTCTGTTTGTTTGAAATGCTATTAAATGTCATCGAATAATGTGGTTGTGTAGATTTTTATTATAGTTTTTTTGTTGACAGAACATTGATATGAATCCCTAACTCCTGAAGTCGGTAAACTTGTATCACAGGAGCTAGTGTCTTCCCCAATAATATGACAATATCAGTAATTTGTGCTTATCCAATAATTGCAGCTTATTTATTACTAGCTGTGTCCGGCATGCGTTGCATGCCCGTCAATTTTTTAGCACATAATATATATATATATATATATATATATATATATATATATACATTATAGCCTATATCTATATATTATGTATGTGGGAATTTTGAGTGAGAGTGTGTAAAAATGGATGACTAGTGTAGTTAATTAAGTGCTTATTTGTGTTAAAACGTTTTGAATAAAAGCTCTTCGGTACTTGGGTAGACAAACTTGTTAATCCAACTAATAATTTTTGCTTTAATTTTTTTATTGTTGTCTAATGGCGTAAAGCTGTCAAGATCAAAATAATAGCTGTAACGCTGCTAAACTTACAAGAGTAGGTATTTTTTATTAAATGTGATCTGTCCCTTATGCCAATTGAAATTTCCAAGGTCGAATTATGAGACAGTTAAAAATAGAGACGTTCAAAGTACGTCATGGCTGTAATTGTCACATACAGATAATAAATACTCTTCGTAGTCCCGCCCGCAATCTTCACTAATTTAACGAAAGGCTTCCGCTTATTGTAGTGTTGACTTTACGACAGACCTCTGTCAAGTAAGGTACGGTTCTCTAATTAAATTGAAACAACCAGAAACATGGATCGGGATATTTGAAACCCACGAAAATTCCGGCGACTCATGAGGGATTGTGTCCATGAAGGAATTTAATGTCGTCATAGATTTGTTACGCACCTGAACACAGTGTCGAAAGACAAAGGTTAAGACAAAGGTACCAAGGATATCTTAATCTATGGATGTAAGGACTTTTATACCTTGATTTGGTAGGGTGAGTCATTATCGTAGTTCGTGCCAAGGCAAATATAAATATGATCCAAACATTTGTAAACGATTTTCCATTCCCATAAAATTGATGCTGGTGCATGCCAAGTCAGTATCGGGTCTGTTTTGTGAAAATTGCCTTCATCTGGCTCAAATTACCTCAATGAAATACTTTGTACAGGCAAACGATTACAATGAGTTAAAAGGCCATCACTAATGTTAGTTCAATAATGTAATCAACAGATATAATAAAACAGTAAAAGGGTTGAATCTGTACATTGACGTATTTGTGTCTAGGCATATTGTGGACACTGGCCGGAATTCATTGTTTGCTATTGACTCTCTTAGAGATGATATGAAAACATATTTACCACAAAAATACTATCAAAAATAGGTGGATAAGCTATGAATAGCACTAAATGCACTCGAAACAGATCAATACCTTATAGAAAGAGGCTGGTAAAAGATATGGAATGCTGCTCTCACTTGTGCACCGGTATACCAGAATATCTATGAACCCAGTTGAGCTCTCGACTTTGGGCCAACTATGCACGCGTAGTTCGAATATTCGACCACTCCCCTCTCACAAGCAGTTTAGAACCCATTAGCATCCGGAGAGACGTTACATTTCTCCGCATTTGGGTAGGGGGAGAGTGTATGCTGCATTCCCACAGCCGCTGAGCGCACTCGACTGGCCACGTTACCTCTCCCTCACAGAAGACTACCTTGAAATGTACTGCAAGTCCTACTTTATCGTAGGTAAATATCCCCAATGTACGTACGTGTTTCGGTAGTGGGTGAGATATGCCAGAGCTCATTCCCATCCCATCCTATCCTATCCTTCCCCATTTCCACAACCCTTTCTCCCAATCCGTATTCTTAATCTGCAAAGGTAGGCAGCGCATCCGAAGGCGTGTCAACATTTGTCATTCTGGACTGATGTTGGCATGTATCGCAGATGTCTATGCACGACAGTATCCATTTACCATCAGGTGGACCGAATGCTCGCCTGCTGCCTTTTTCTATATAGAAAATTTTTTTTACTAGATTGCTGCACAGAACTATTCTTTACAAAACCAATATTTGGTTATAATAACCGTAGGTATCGAAGGGCAATGTACTCGTACTCTTTGACAAGGAGCCGTCACATACAAAATGAGGTATACAAATCGATTTATAACATTTGAGATTTTCGCGTTTTTCACACATATTCAATTACTTAATACGGGTCTTAACGATGGTGAAACTACTCGCAAGTCTCGACTTGGACTAACCGCCTCTCCAGTCAGCTCGTGACCATGATTGGTGCAACCCAACCAAAACGTCGAGTAAAATAAATAAGGTAAACATTCTCGTTAACACCGTTTAAATAGATGCATAAATCGATTACACGTAACCACGTAACCAAAAGGTTGTGGAGAGAACAATCCCCTGCGGTTTTCCGCTATACTACGATGGGGACATCTTCAAGAATTACGTTTTTCTGAAATCAGTAACGAGCATGAACAACTTTTAGAAGATAATATCCGATAGTGCTATGAAAGTATGCGTGGATTACATGGAATTAAGATCTTCTGAAAACAGTGACGAGGAGGAACATTATATCGATATCCAAAGAGGTTACGATAAGATGATATGATATGATTATACGATAAGAGATCTAGCCTGAAAGCGAGCGTATCCGTGAAATTCATTATGTCGGTGCTTTTACAGGTGTTAAAAATCTTTTCCAGCTGCTTAGTCCACGCGAGCGATGCCGCTGGTAGAAGCTAGTGAATAAATACGAGAAAATAGAATATCTAGGCTGAAAGCGAGCGCATCCGTGGAACCATCATGATGGTGCTTTCAGAGGTGTTAAAAATCTTTTCCAGCTGCTTAGACCACGCGAGCGATGCCGCTGGTAGAAGCTAGTGAATAAATACGAGAAAATAGAATATCTAGGCTGAAAGCGAGCGCATCCGTGGAACCATCATGATGGTGCTTTCAGAGGTGTTAAAAATCTTTTCCAGCTGCTTAGTCCACGCGAGCGATGCCGCTGGTAGAAGCTAGTGAATAAATACGATAAAAGATAATATCTAGGTTGAAAGCGAGCGCATCCGTGGAACCATCATGACGGTGCTTTCAGAGGTGTTAAAAATCTTTTCCAGCTGCTTAGTCCACGCGAACGATGCCGCTGGTAGAAGCTGGTGAATAAATATGATAAAAGATAATATCTAGGTTGAAAGCGAGCGCATCCGTGGAACCATCATGACGGTGCTTTCAGAGGTGTTAAAAATCTTTTCCAGCTGCTTAGTCCACGCGAGCGATGTCGCTGGTAGAAGCTAGTGAATAAATACGATAAAAGATAATATCTAGGTTGAAAGCGAGCGCATCCGTGGAACCATCATGACGGTGCTTTCAGAGGTGTTAAAAATCTTTTCCAGCTGCTTAGTCCACGCGAGCGATGCCGCTGGTAGAAGCTAGTAAATAAATACGATAAAAGATAATATCTAGGTTGAAAGCGAGCGCATCCGTGGAACCATCATGACGGTGCTTTCAGAGGTGTTAAAAATCTTTTCCAGCTGCTTAGTCCACGCGAGCAATGCCGCTGGTAGAAGCTGGTGAATAAATATGATAAAAGATAATATCTAGGCTGAAAGCGAGCTAATTCGTGGAATCCATCATGGCGGTGCTTTTACAGGTGTTGAAAAGCTAGTTTAATTAAAAGTTAAAGTAAAGATTAAAAGGGAAGAAAGCTAGTTAATAATAAAAGAAAGGTTATTTATTTATTAGTAAGGTATTTATTAAAAATTTAGTTATAATTGATACAAAAATATATAGAAATGGTGTAACATAAAATATTGTAATATAAAATGATGCGACTAAGTGTTCATCATAGAATAAAATAGAAAATGTGTTCAATGATATGTGCACTATTTTAAATGCGCATAAACAAATCAAAAATCACTTACCCCTTTTGCCTCCTGTAGTCCACAACCTTGACAGGGCCCTGTATCTTCAAAATCACACTTATTACGATTATTTGGTTTCTAGTTATCGAGATAGCTAAGTTAGCGCGGTGTTCACCACTCCAGTCTCAAACGAGTAATGTGTTACGAGAGTGGGTGTGACTCACTAGTCACTGACTGCCCATGCACAACAAAGTCGTGATCGATCGATTTACCCTCAGGTACATCACTAATTATGAGCGTTTGCACTAACAGTGACTATTAGCATAATCACATTTTCAAAAAATTGGACGTTTTAGAACTTGGACATTTCAATACATAGACTTTATTCTGAAACTGGACATTGAACTGAAACTGAATCTGAACTCTGACCTCTGGAGTCGTATTTCGCATTGCGTATGATATGACCGAATTGCAAAAGTTATATTTTTTATTCTATGTATAATTTCCAGTCCCGTATACAATCGCCGCAGTGCCGTATCATTTCCGTGTTCGCAACGCACTCAACATCCTCTAAACCCACATTTCTGAAATTTTAAGACGTTTACATATTATTATTATACATGTTTTGGTTAAGGTATACAATTAGATTCTGTACATACATAACAATAGAGATGATATAATAGGGAGTTGTATGGATTCGGCTCCGTGACCTAAGTGCTTATTATATCAATCAACATCTTCAATTACTAAAGGCACCAACGGTTGCATGTAATCAATCGAAGTGTTACTAGTAGATCCAAGGTTAAATCAAGCATATAAAGTTTAAAGTTGCATTACATAGAAGTTAAACTGAGTGAAATGAGACGGAATACAAGACGGTATACGAGAGAAATCCTACAATCTAACAATAGAAGTGAATTTATCCAAAGAAAAGTTACAATGGTTTCTAAACTAGGCAATAAATTTTGTGGTAAATACATAAAGTTAATTTTGTACGATTTTGTACATCACACATGGTTGTTGTCGCAACATTTCATCACGCCTATTGCGTTTGCAAACTAATTAGAATTAGAAAAAACACTCGGATCGATAAATAATGTTTAGAATTTTGAAATGACTAAGTTAATGCTAGTAAGAGTCGTTTGGGAATAGAGAAAATAAGATTATTATAATTAGTACAGAAATCTAAACGAACTAAAAACTAAACGAAATAGGATTTGTGTAATGCGGTAAAGATACCCATGATATATATTTTCAAAAGGCATTTGATGTATAGTCGTAGGCACTTCTATATTTTGTGAGTATACCTATAATATAGATGATAAGAATTGATAGAAATGCGTCTTACCCATATTATTGAAAACAATAGACCTTCGATTGCGAACCCTCCTGGGACGACTCGCGTCAAATACTCACCAAACGTTATGGCTATAATATATGTTCGATCAATATAGTTTAGCACACTTCCTGATGGTGGGTGGTTCCCGAGAGACCATATTCACTATGTATTATTAACTCGGTGTCAAGGTCTATTGTTTCGCTTAATGTAACGTGTCAGGACCTTCATCATTAATCTTAGATTTATTGTTGAATACTAAAATACATAGTTTCCAATAGATATACGTAAGTATTGTTAAGTATTACATTCACGAGATAAATTCGATTATTCTATAATTATAAATTATTCTTCTATTTTATGATACGAGGGGAGGTCCAAAAGTTTCCGGCCTGACAAAGAAAAAGTACATGAACCAATTTTTTTTTTCAATACAGTCTCCATCTATTTGAACATAGTTTTCGGATCGATGAATTAGCATTGCTAAACCCAATATAAAAATGCATTTATGTCTATAAAATGGGCGAAAACCGCAGACGTCACTTCATCATCAGTTAAAAATCTTCTCTCTACCCCTTAAGTCCGCCTTGAGTTTTGAGAACAAATAGCGATCACTGGGAGCCAAGTCAGGACTATACGCTGGGTGGCGAATTTCCGTAAAGGCACACTTTGAAACAGCAGATTTTGCAACTGCAGCGGCGTGGACGGGTGCATTGTTATGGAGAAGCCGCACAACTGCTTAGTTTTCCACGACGTTTCTGCTGAATTGCTTTTCGAGATTCCTCTATAAGGTTAGCATAATAGCTTCCAGTTACCGTAGTATTGTGTTCTTTTATGTCCATAAGCAATATTCCTTGACAATCCCAGAATATCGCAACTATAATATTTTTGGTGGATTGAGTCACCTTTGTCTTTATATGCGGTGCTTCACCAAAACAACGCCACTCCATCGACTAACTTTTGGAAAAGGGATCATAATAAATAACCATACTTTCATACCCAGTAACAATTGACTACAAAAAATCGTTTCCGTTTCTTTGAAAGGCCTCCAAAAGTCCCTTACAGCACGCTACTCGTTCGCTGCACACCTGAAAGAAGTTTTGCACCCATCTCGCACTAACTTTATTAATACGAACTGTAGTTTTTGAAAGCATTGTCCTTGCTGCTGTTTCTTTCCACTTTAGTCGTCGCTCAGAATGTCTTCTTCCACTACCGCAACGGGTCGACGGGAGCGAGGTTCGTTGTCGATGGACTCTCGTTCTAAACGAAATTTTTGATGATGGAAAATGACGGAGAAGAATCCCCCGTACATATTATATCCAACCTTTATTTGATATCGATCGGGTTAACACCTTTTAACTTGATCACGGAATGATATTCCACTATAACCATTTTAAAGATTTTACGACTTCCTGTTATTCTAAGAGTCGAGGAATCAAAAGTAATGAGGGTTGAACTCTCAAAATTATATACGAATTTGGCAGGATAAATGAAAACCATATAAGCGTATATTTTTTTTTCTAGACCTCTAGCAATATGTCAGCCCAGAAATTTTTGGACCTCACTGGTAATTAATGCTCACATGATGAAAAATAGGTACTTGACAAATTTAGGAATTTTCTTTGCTTGCTCCTCCGCACCCATTATAAAATGACAAACCGAACCATATATAACTTCTCGATATCAGCCTATAACGTCCCACTGCAGAGGACAAATCTCCCCTAATAAATAACTAGAGGGTTTCGGGGCATAATCCACCACACGGATGGTAGATGTATATGTAAGTTATATTTGAGACGAATAACTGTCGCAACAATTATTTACTTTTTTATGTTATCGTTATTGACGCCGAACAAGCAGATTTTCTTATTCTTGATGAGAAATGAGAGAGAGAAGATCGACAACACTATTTCTATAGATTATATTTAATATATGTATTTAAGAATATTATTCTCTGTAATTTCTCTTTAAGTAATTAAATAAATAAAGCTATAAAGCATTTACGTTATTAAGCTGTTAAGCTATTAAGTTAGAGTTTGGAGAATATTTCAACGATGAAACTGGAAAATGTTAACTACGTAGTTAATTGCCCTGCATCATTCTTAGGACTGCCTTTAAACATGGATGAATGAAAACCTTTCACGTTCACCCACAGGTGGGGAAACTGTCGCTTTACTGAAACGTGAAAAGCTAGGGAACTGCGTCAGCCACACGTTCATTGTACGACTCAGTATGCCTGAGTAAATTGCATCATATAAATAAGGAGTAGTATGAAATCTTCGTATCGACAACTGAAATTCACTTCACACACTAAAACATTATTATTATGTTTAAATAATGTATGTGTTTTGGAGAGGGAGAGTGCACGCTGCAATCCAACAGCCGCTTGGCGCACTCGACTGGTCTCGTTACCCCTCTCTCACAGAATACTACCTTGAAATGTGCTGCATTTCTCACTTTATCATATTCCCAAATGTATGAACGTGTTTCGGTAGTGAGTGAGATATGCCACAGCCCATTCCCATGCTATCCCTTCCCACGTCCCTAACCCTTTCTCCAAATCCATTCTTTCATCAACAAAGGTAGGCAGCGCACCCGGGGGCGTGCCGAAGTTTGTCATTTTGGACTAATGGTATCATGTATCGCGAATGTCTATCGGCGACAGTATCCACTTACCACCGGGTGGACTGTATGTTCGGTTGCCACCTTCTTTCTATAAAAAAAATGTATATAAGTATACTTTGTATACTTATGTACGTATATAAGTTTATGTATTATTTGTATATATTTTAATTATTCTTATGTATATAAGTATATACGTACACATATAAATCTAAACACATTGTTTAGGTTTATATGTGTGTATACATAATAAGACTATATTGTACGAGTATATTTTATATTTTATCATACTCTCAATTGAACCTCCCTGATCAAACCACAGGTTGATTGGTATATAATGCCTCAAGGCATTAAGCTAGCCTTTTATACGATAATGTGCAACAAATAAATAGAAACAAGACCACTAAGATGACTTCTAAGTCACCGACTGTTATTAATCTATATTGTGGTAAAGAATGAATAAACTTCGCAAGCACGGAATTATTCACCCGCGTAGCGTTAATTAGAGCCTCGTTACAAGGTAAAAGTATATCGCTTTATAAACAAGATTTTCTTCAGTCTCTTCACCGCGTTAGTAAATTGGAACATTATATTTCAAAAACATGCCGCTACTCATAGTGAATTTAACGCTTGTAAAGAAAATGACAACACGAATTATTTTAGTTCCAATAAAAATACTTAGGCACTAGAGTTTCCGCACAGGAAAATAAATACAACAGTGAATTGGTCTAAATTAGAAATAGGGCGCCTACTTCTAGTGACATAATTTCCCGTTCAATCAGCCATTTTTATTTTACAACATATGATTGAATGCTCGCTTGTGATTGGTCGATGATAAAAGTTTGCTATTTTTGATTTTAACTTTCTGCGGATTGTCAGATATGTTCCCAACTCAAGGCATTGATCAGAGCGTTACAGTCGAAGTTTTTAGTTATTGATGGTCCTAAATATTGCAGGATTCAAGTTCGAATTTAAAACGGGTAAGATTAATTGTGTCCTGTCAGTTATGACGTATGGTGCAGAAACGTGGCCTCTGACCGTAGGCCTGATCCATAAGTTCAAGGTCACTCAATGTGCTATCGGAGTTTCTTTGCGGGATAATATCCGAAACGAAGATATTTGCCAAATAACTGAAGTCACCGACATAGCTCAAAGAATTAGCATGCTGAAGTGGCAGTAGGTCGACGGGGTAGACGAGTCCTCGAGTGAAGGCCACGCACCGTGAAGCGCAGTGTGGGATGCCCCTCGACCAGGTAGACCCACGACTTGAAGAAGTTCCCTGGTGGTGATTGGATGAAAAGAGCCGAGGGTCGTGTGTGGTGGCTTATATGCAGCAGTGGAGAGACATAGGCTGATGGTATTGTATGGTAAGGTTACCGTTCTTAAGGTTCATTAGCGTTGACTTAAGCACGAGTATACTAGACTTAAGGCATTCATATAACCTCCTGACGACCTACATCCTACACATCCTACGCACAGAACATAAACTTTTAAAAATTCCACTGAAAAAATTATTGACATCAACACGGAACTGACTCATTATTTCCGTTCATAAGGTCCCTCTATATCACTATATCTGGTTGTCAATGTCTGATAACTGTCATTTCTTGTAACATGGCGTCCCAACAAAGACGTTCGGACATGAACTCGCACAATAGTAAGTCTATCGTTTTGCACCCTTGCCATTTTAGATAATTTAGGTCTTTTTTTTGTCCTAACATAAGAAATATATATCTTACTACGCTTTCTACACATTGTTATGAGTCAACGAGTAAAAACTTGTGAAACATAACCCCTAAATTGTCTACGTCCTTTGGAGAGAACAAAGGTCGCCAATAACTGCCAGCTGTGTTTAACTGCCCGTGTCCTACCTATAGAACGTTGCAAGTTTTATGGTGATTTTCGTTGATTTTTCAGAATTAACGGACACACAAATAACGGAGCTACTAAATCAGTCGGATTTTGATTATTCAGACGATTCTGATGAAGATCCCACTTTTAGACCACCGGAACTAGCCTGAAGTGTCAAAATTAATGCTAATGATTCTGATAGCTCAGATAGTGATGCCACAGCCGATGAGAATGTGGAAACAGAAACGTCAGCAACTTCTCCAACATTTTCTGACGATTCAACAGTCATCAGGGGGTCATTAAGATCAAGAGCACGTCGAGGAGCAATACGTGGTCGCGGTAGGGGAAGGGGGCGATCACGTCCGATAAACTTGCGCGTTCGTATACTCAGTGGTGACACCGATGATGAGGTGATTAATCCTGACAACTGGAACGCAGATTGTTTCGAACCCGAAGAAAGAAGTCTGATGCAACCAGCACACATCTACAAAGGCACTTCTACATGGGACTGGCATACTTTCTTTGATCAATATATTGACGACGAAATTCTTGCGTTGATTGTTGATTGCACAAACAGGACCAACGTATTACTGAAAGGAAAAAAACTTAGCATAACTTTGAAAGAATTAAAGGTTTTCATAGGCGTTACCATGGTCATGTCAGCCGTACAATATCCGCAAATAAATATGTACTGGTCCGAAAAATGGCGAGTACCTATAGTTGCTTCGGCTATGAAACGTGCCAGGTCTCACGCCATTGGAACCCAATTGAAATGCGTATACGATAATGAACAGACTGGAACAGTTCCTTGGAACAGAAAAATGAAAAGATCTGGAAGATTAAATCTTTATTCCACCGCATTTTGCAAAGTTGTCACTAACAATAAAAATCAATGCATATGTGTATCGATGAGATGATAATACCCTTTAGTGGTAGATGCCATATGCGCCAGTACTGCCCTAATAAGCCCAACCCTGTGGGGCTCAAAGTGTTTGTACTTGCATCACCACAAGGAATTGTATGCGATATGATCGTGTATCAAGGGGACAAAACATTTATTGTCCTGAACAGTCATTCCATCAATTCCATCAAAACAGCGACGTCAGCAGAAAGCTGCCCATATGCCCATATTATGGATTGTGGACCGAAACAATCGCGCTGCAGGAATATTGGCTGTAATAAAAAGACCTCGATATTTTTCACAAGATGTGAGGTCTATCTTTGCTTCGTTCCCAACAGAAACTGCTTCACCAGTTTTCATGAAGACAGGCTAGATGTGGAATAAATAATTGATTTTATAAGGCTGAACTTGGAGACTGAAACTAAAATATTATTATTATTATTAGGGGTTTATCTTTGTTTATTTTTTGATAGTTTTAAATAAAAAGTAGTATAGAATACTACTAAAATAGAGTAGTATTAACAGAAATAAAAAGTAAACTGAATGTTCTTACATTACACTATATATTCCACGGTGAAGGTTTCGTAATTGAACAAAAAAATTAGTATTTCTTCCTTATAATACTGATATTTGAATTGTATGGAAGATTTTTTAATAAGTTAATATGTAAATATTACGATGCGCTTAAAGTGCAATTATAGAACAACAAACAACTGTTGTTTTATTGTTTTGATTTTAGAAACATAACAGTAAAACATATTTTAGAAACATTAGAAATATTTGCACAAAATTTAATCATAAAGGCACATTTATATGTTAATGTTCTTTCAATATGTACATGATTTTTGTCTTGTCTAAATTCATTCCGAGACCGGCCCATCGTGATGGTGTGTTAGAGCCGTTGAGTTTTCCAGCGATTCCAGGTAGAATTATACGGACACCTTTTAATTTGTACCGAAATGTGAGATGAATTCCTGAGGCTTTAACCCCTGTTTGATGTAGAAAGGTTAAATAAACAAAATAGGTACGCATAAATATTTCCCTAAATTTCCACGTTACAAAGTATTAGCAAACAAGGCAAGGCGAGCAAACTCAAACTAGCATATTAAATCAAATAAATAATAAGTTAGAATGGTCTCAAGTTACCGCATTTCAGTGAACTAGTGTAAAATCATAATTAGAGGCAGAACAACTAAGTTTCGCCGACCCTCACCGCTTCCACTTAATCTGACTTATAATAAAATTAGAACTTACTCGAGACATTTACATTTCCAATTAAACACACCGCAAGTACTTACTAAATAAACTTTGTAATATAATAGAGTATAATAAAGTAAGGACATAAATATATATCCACAATATATATTATACTATCAAAGATGTCTTGCTGCAGTACATAGATGCTATTATGTATTCTCTGGCATAAGAATATTTAAATGCCTTTTAAGTCTTCAGATACAGTTAAAGATGTTTTTGATAATAAATTTTAATATATGTTTACTAGGAGTTAGTGCCTGTCTATTTGCATATGTTTATCTTCCTGAAAGGGAAAGAATTTTGTAAATCTGCTCATTTGATTTTGAGTTCACTTTTCACATAAAGAATCAAACTCACCATTACTTTTCTCTTTATAATATTAGTATAGATAATATAATAAAACAATAACGTAAGAATCTCGTATGTTTTAAACATTTTGTTCCTAGTAGATTTTAAAAGAATTTGGCAACCCTAACTGAGACAGTGTATAAATTTCAGTTGAAAAGAAGTAGTATATTTCAAAACCACAACAAATACTTAATCAATTTAAAGTATACTAAGTAAGAAGGATCCATAAGAAACTACTACATAACTGCTGAAACCGACATAAAGTCCCTTGTTGTACAGAATGAATGTTGAATATTGTACGTTTGTTAATTAATTTCTTGCCAGCTTAGTTATTCCGAAGAGGTACTTGAAGTGAAGTTGAATTACTTTTATTTTTATTTGTGTTATATCATGTAAAGATATCTTCATTCTTTATTTCTTTTCTCAAATTATGTACCAGTTAAGCACGGCTTAACCTAACAAGGCCACTAATGCAAAAGGAAACAATTAAAGGTCAAATCTCACAAATCTTGATAGATTAATCTCGTCTCTTAGTTCCCAATTGGCTTAAAATAACTTTACTATCTGCCATAGTTAACTCATGCCTAAATAATATCTAGATTCCAAAGTCCTTCACCGTAAGCGTAAAGCTTGAGGTTAACCGTAGCCGATCCCATCCAAAAACCACTAAATAAGCTAATTTGTAATAACAATCTATTAAATTATCATTTTATACCGCAGTCAAGTACATTTACGGAAACATTTCCAAGCCACTTGATAACTATTCGCGGAATTGGATCAGACCGTCCCAAGGGAGAATTAATTTTGGACCCTAATCAAAGTTGTCGCAAGTTCCTTGAAGTCGGTTGAAAGCAGTACGAGTGATGTAGACCACATACACGCAGCTAGGTAAATACCGCTTCAGGTTTAATCAACATGTACATTTGTTAGGTATTCACTTGAGTACCGCTCATTGTTAGAAATGGTATTTCTTCACCTCATGATACTTTTAGTAGGTATGCGAGGAATTAACCACAGACAATGTACACAACTTGCCTCTGAAATGACGAAAAAGCTGATGAAAACAGGTTGTTCGTATCGAGTAGAATCGATTTATTTATTTTATTTATTTAACAAACTTTATTGCACATTGTCATACAAAAGGCGAGTTGAATGTCTTAAGGCATTCTCTACCAGCTAACCTTTAGGTTGATCAGATTTGGAGGTGCGATGAGAAGTAATATTTTAAAAATATAACTTACACGACCACACTAAAATTTCCTTTAATATTCCTAATTAATACATGACATACATATAAGTATAATATACAAATGTATATGTACAAACATATATAAATAATAAATATAACATATCTAAATAAACACACTAAATCGGTGATGACGAAAAGTAATGTGCCCAGAGCTTCCTATTGAAATAATTTTTGTTCGGAGCCTATCTAATGTCAGTGGGGACAGAGATCCAGACTGAAACTCACTGCGTGACGAAAGAGTTAGATAGATAACTAGTATGATAAGAAGAGAAATGGAGAACAGAATTGACGGCAGAGCGAAGAAAACGGTCCTGAGTATCGCCCAGGAAATGATATTTACATTTCAAATAACCTGGGCGACTTGCATTATAAATCATCTAGTAAAGGATGCAGAACATCCTTAAAACTCTGCGTTTTCTGATAGAAAGTGACGAAAGCTGCGAATGTTAAGAAAAGGCAGGGCCGTCTTTACCAGGGGGTGCAAGGGGTGCGGTGCACCCCGGGCGCTCACCTTTTAAAGGTAATGAAAAAATATAACGCTATAGTAAACAATTACACAATAGGATATTTGACTGTCATAGGATACACAATAGGATATTTGACTGTCATAGGATACACAATAGGATATTTGACTGTCATAGGATACACAATAGGATGTTTGACTGTCTTAGGATACACTCCCGCACCCCGGCGCAGAATAGACTTAAGACGGCCCTGAGAAAAGGTATGGTCGAAAAGAAGCGAATACCTTATTGAGCAAACGATCCAATTTCTCAAGAAGGTCTTGATCGATATTGGAACAACAAGTAGGTAATCAATTATGGGTAACCCAACCAACAGGGTTTTAGTATCAAGTCTACCAGTTTTTAAAATATATTTTTTCACAATTTATAGGACAATTGTAATATACAATATCTTACTATAAGTAGAGTAAGTGAGTGCATCGCCCGGGCCGCGTCGCAGGCCCCTAGGCGTCCGGTCTGAGTAATGAGCAATACGAAATTTTAGACAGAACAATAAAACCTTACATGTTTGTAACTTTTAAGTTATTCCTTAAAATTATTTATTTTTTGCTAGAACGGTTTTATATATTTTAAATTGATTGTCATCTTTCAGATTTTGCGTTATTTCGGTGACATGTTGTATATATAATATACATAAATAAATAAATATATACATAAAGAAATAAATAATAATACATGGAAAATTGACAAAAAAAATGTTGAAAAGAAATATACAGATAATATGTGTACTTCATTCACACTGCAACGAATTATTTCAAGAAATTATTTTGATATAAAATTAATTATATTTTGAAAAATAATATAAATTTTATTATTCAAAAAATAAAAGCCCTAAACATCATATTTCGAATAATATTTTGAACGTTTGCTATCGTGGTTGAACATAATAATTGTTATGTAAACGGGTTACTCACGATTTACTATTTGTTTATTATAGCCGATAGTTCGGTCCAGTTATATGAACCATGGTCGCGGCGATTGACATTGCGATTGTTGCTATTGACAGATAAAGCTGTCTATCCTCCGTCGTTTTCTTTTTCTATTCACCTCCCCACAATAAACTTGTTTTTGTTGATTAAGTACCTTGCACACTATATTAACAATACACTCAACTTCGCATGTAAACTTCATTTTTCTGTGAACAGAATTTAAATGTTCTACGTACTGGTCCATCCACATACCATTAATTGAAATCTTATAACTTGTAAATATTTTTCGTATTTTGGCTTGGCAAAACTTAGCAACCAATTTACAAAATTACATCTACGGATTTTTCTTTTGTACACTATTTTAGACACATTTTATGTCGTAAATCGGGTTTTAACGAGTAGAACTAAAGACTTCGTAGAAACGTCTAGTAGTAAAGCTTTTAAGATAAATAATTGCTTTTTGACGGCACGCATTTACAGACACGATTTACAATACAAAATTTACACTATTACTTAGGACGTTGAGGTCATCCTTGTCGTTACCTAGTGACGGTTAAGCACGGTCTCGTCTCAGACTTGCGGTCTACTTAGGTGGAGACTATATTCCTTAAGACCTAGGACTGAAATATTAGTTCTATGACTTTGAAGCTGAGACATAAAGATAATGGAGAGATTGGATATAAAGATAAACTTCGTGATGTAAAAGCATTATTTATGACAGTTTTTGATGACTAATTAGCCCAGTTGGTAGCGAGCTACCTGTCGTGCAATAGATAGTGATTTCGATTCCCGGTCGGACAAACATTTGTTTAAAATCGGGCGCTTTCTCGGGTCTGTGAGTAGCACGTGTTGTGTTCGTCCTTGTATGTGTCCCTGGACCCACGACACAGAGAATCCCAGCGTGGGCCATTGAGTGTGGTGGTCATGTTATTTATTTATTTCTAAAAGCTTCAAACTTATCATTGGTTTAATAGCTCTTAGGTTTTAATTTACACATTTATATAAAGTAATGACAAATCAAATGATACAAAGAAAAGAAAATACTTAAATCTAAAACTGATCTAAACTTATTTGTAAAATAACTTAAAACTTAGGAATATTAAAAATGCTTATTATACAAGTGTCTATTATACAAAATGCTCAAAATATAGGATTATATATTGACCATGTTGTACAAATTAGGTCCCTGTTACAAGGTACCGAGTATGCTGGCGGTAATACCTCACTGGATGGCAAGGCTAATGCCATTAATACAGGTTAAATTAGCCAATATGAATATCTCAGCGGGCTTATAGCGTTGGTTTTCTTTACAAACGCACAAAATGTACTTTGCGCTTAGAATTAATGCTGTAGCATTATATCTGAATTCCCTCAAATTTAAATTTAAGCTAATTGTTAATAACACATTAAAGTGTTCCAATGATAGGCTCGAGTGACGTGCGCGGACGCATTAATGAGTTCGGTTTCAACATGCATAAGGGTGGCCTCGTGACATGTAAAGGAGTATGTCCTTTCGAAATTTTATACTTAGGTGAATAATTATCTGCCGGGCTGTGTAATTTATATTTTCTAAAACATATATACTTTAAATATATTTATGTATATCTAGACCCCGTAGTTGTCTATTACAAAGTAAGTTACGAAGAATTATACCTATATTACGAAGAAATGTTACAAAGTAATCCCCCAGGGTTACTTCAGATACCGTGACTCCTGAATTTGTTTATTAACCTAACAATAACAATTATTCGGCTAAACGTACATAAACTTTATTCATATGTTACTTTAATAAGAGAATTTCTTAACAATTATAATAACAATATAAAATTCTAACATTAAAATAATCATATATTTATTAATAAATTACAAGTCATTTATTTTTAGCAGGATAAAAGATTATATTCGAAAATTATAAACACAAAGTAACTAAATCTATTAAAAAATATTAATTCTTAGTTAGATTTAGTTAATTTGGGTTTATAATTTCCGAGTATAATGTTTCCGAATATAATTCTACTAAAAACAAACATTTTTTTTAAATACTGAAATTATAATTTAGTAGTGGAGTGTAGGCTTTCTCGGCCGGTGTCCATATTAATTGAATCTTCCGGGCTACTTGGCCGATATTTTCTGGAATCTCTTTTCTTTGTTCCAAACGTTTCGTCAACAACTGCGGTTGACATCTTCAGTGGCGACTGCGTTCACTTTCGGAGAGATGTTATCTCTTCGGCGTCTCGAGCGCAACTGAGCTCCGAAGCGCAGTTGCGCTCGAGACGCCGAGACACCACTGAAGATGTCAATCGCAGTTGTTGACGAAACGTTTGGAAGAAAGAAAAGAGATTCCAGAAGATCTCGGCCAAGTAGCCCAGAAGATTCAATTAATTATAATTTAGTAACTAAATCTATGAAAAATTAACATATTAAAAACTAGAGTATTGAAGACTAACTTAAATATAAAATATCTCAAACGATAATAATAAACAAAAATAATCAAAATAAATAGTTGAGTCCATTATTATACAAGGTGCTCAATATACTCGTATGCCTATATATTGAGCATGTTGTATAAATTTGGTCCCTGTGGTAAGGTGGGGTACCCCAATACTGGCTGATAATAGTAATATAATAATAACATACTAGTTTAATCACTATATATACATATCTAGTCTTTAACATACTTCGGAAAATAAACTGGAGTATTGACACTTAGCGTTTGCGACAGTATAACATTCACAAAGATAAAACGACCGAGAGAACACTTCGCTTAAATCTTGCCTAAATTCAGCCCTGGAGAGCAATATTTCATAGTGAGGAGGAACGTTTTTTGTTTCATAGGACGTAATTTTTCGTTCAGAACTGACTACAAAATTCAGAAATAACGTTCAATCAGTATTTAAGGAAAAATACATATTTAACATTAGAAAAAACGGACATGTGTTATTTGAATGTAATAGAGTTGTGATCAACGTTTCTTTTTATTTATCAGTTATAGAAACATAGGGAAAATATTTATTTTATTATCTATATAAAATTTACAATTAAAATTTATTAAGTTTTCTTCTTTGATAATTATTAAGTGGTAGGGATGCAATCTTTTGTGTATGACAGGCATAAGAATATACCAAAAGAAATGTATCACGGCTATGTTTGGCGCAAATCAAAGAGATAGATGCGTTTTATATTTTAAAAAGCTGAAAATATTGAACCTAACCATCGCTATATATCTATGAAGCTTGTGTATTTGTAAAAGACAACCTAAATAACTTTAAGTTGATAGAAATTGGACATCCAAGGGGAATAAGGAATAAAATGGAAGTACGGATGTACTTCCATTTATTCCAATAAATGTAATTCCAATCATCCCAATATCATCCCAACATCATCCCAAGCAGCAGCGTCATCCCAATATGACATTCTATAAAAAAAACTTTATATGTATTAGCTCGTAAATTATTTAATAAATTACCTGACTCCATAAAGGAATTGACTTGTAGACAATTTAAAATAAAATTAGAAAAACTATTAGTCACTAAATGTTATTACACTATCGATGAATACATATTTATTAGATGACATTAATGTATAGACTTATAATTTTATATTATTATTTATAATTATTAATATTCTGAGACATATTTAGTATTATATAAGTTTAGTTTGTATATCCTGAAATTTAATCAATGTTAAGATTGCGCCGTCAGCGTGTAAGTGGCAAGTTGTAGTGATGCTACATAATATTATTAATATTTACTACAATATCCGCCTGTAACTGGCAATAAAGAAGTTTGAAGTTTAAGAAATAGTGAGTACTATGTATATAAAAGTACGTATTTCTCTGTGACAGTGGGATTTACTCTATTAGGTATTTGATTCTTTCTAAATAATGACGATGCAATTAACTAATCAGTGTGACACTAGAAGGGCATTAACGATAAAATAAAATGTAACCCTCAGCGACATTCGTGGCACGGAGTAGTAATGTTAGTTTTTGAGTAGGTTGTGTAGAGTGCCCCAATATACAAATGTTCGTATATATTTTTATGATATGTGTAAGATGCAGTTGTGTCTCTGTGTAATTGCAGTACACCACAGTGCTCGCAATGTGCAAACTTTACGCTGTATTTCTGCTTTCAGCTCACGAGGTATAATACCTCGTAACAAGTAGACAATTCATCAAGTAGACTTGATGAATTCTGACATGTATACATAATATTTACTACCTACCCCTAAAAATGTGAAAGTCATGTTGTCGTGAGGGATAGATATGAATAAAACAACGCCCTGAGTAATTTTTGCCACATAAATACTAAAAGTAATAAACCCCAAAGGTTTCAACGTTCGTCTAATATGAAATTAGAAGACGGTCTCAACGGACTGTGCGCTTGATACCGAATAAAGTAAAATATCCAATGATAACTTGATATCTTTATATCTATAAATAGATTAATTTTAGAAAACTGGTTTATTTTTTAGTTTTGTTGATAAGCATTCAATATACGCATTCACGGTACGCCGAGAGATCTTATGATGAAAAGTAACTGATTCATGATTCCATTAAAGAATATGTAACTTATAAATTATGTATATTTTAAATAATATACAAATGAAATATAGTGTAATAATAAAAAAAGTAATATAATATTAAAGTGGGACGTTATTTGAGTAATTGTTGGTATAGACTGATTGACTAGAATTAAGTGTTCCAACAGTACTCTTACATTCGTACATTCGTACTCTTTCAACCCTACCGATGAAATAGACTTTTATTTTTATTACCTTTTTAATCCACATTTAACCCCCAATATACTGTAGAAAACAGAAATGTAACTAATATACCCTACATTTAATATTATCCTTCATTATATTTGTGTAAATATGAATCAGTCCACATTGAAAATACTAGTACAAGAGCTCATGGAAAGTTCTGTAGTCGGTAGTAGTACGTACGTGCATGTAGGCATTGCTTTTTTTCCAGAATGGCTAAATTCTTGGGGCCCTAGTGGCCTCACCGTAGCCATTGTTCTTACAGTTGTTTTCCTGCCATACATTTTATAATATGTTGTTCGAAAAGCTCACGTATAAATTGTGGAGCCTGGCCAGGGCCGCATTTAATTATGGCCGAAATAAATCATGTCGCTTTCCCGTTGCGTCATAAATAAATCTGATTTTACTTTATCATTTAGTATGAAAATACCACAATGTGTCTGACCCAAACTGACGTGGATTAAGGTTAGACTTCACAAAAATTTAAACTAAATTATTTGGTCATCTAATTTATCTACAAATAAATTCCAGTAGTGACCAGTTCCCTAAATACTATTTTAATAAAATGGAGTATATTAGGGGTTAAAGTATGAAATTGTCGATTTGTACTGAAAAATTAAAACTCGTTTTTTTTCTAAAATGTAACATATTTATTTAATCAAAATATTTACCCTCATTATCTATACATTGTTGCCATCTAATTGGAAGTTCATTTATGCCTTTGCGATAGAACTCTGGGGATGTAGATTCGACAAACTGTGTGAAAGCATTTTGTACTGCCTCTTGGGAAGAAAATTTTTACCATGTAGAAAATTGTCCAAATCACGAAAAAAATGGTAGTCTATTGGAGCAAGGTCTGGCGAGTACGGAGGATGACGTATGGTTTCTAACTGCAGCTCCTGTAGAGTTACAACGGTTTCTCGTACAGTGTGAGGTCTTGCGTTATCATGGAGCAATAATGGTGAAGATCGATTCACGAGTCGGGGCTGTTTCACTGCTAGTTTCGCCATCATTGTTTCGAAGTTCGGCACAGTAAACATCTGCTGTTATTGCTTGACCAGACCTGAGAACGCTATAGTGAATAACACCATGAATAGATCACCAAATAGTTACCATTACCTTTTTATTGGTAAGCTTTGCCTTAGGGCACTGTTGCGGCGTTTGACCTGGCGTCAGCCATTGCATTTTTCGCTTTCGGTTATCGTAAAGAATCCACTTTTCGTCACATGTCACAATTCGATCCAATATTCCTTCATTTCTGTACCGATTCAACAAGGCAACGTAAGTTTAAACACGCGTTTCTTTCTGCAGATCAGTCAAATCATGAGGCACCCATTTTTAATATTTTTTTATCTTATTGATTTGATGCAAATGAGTCAATATTGTAGGTAAGGTAACGTTAAACCATGCCGCTAATTCCTGGGTAGTTTGACTCGGATCGGCTTCCACCATCTCCTTCAATTCAGCGTTATTCACCTGTGTGGGCGGTCTTCCACGTGGTTCGTTCTTCAAGTCGAAGTTTCCATTACGAAAGCGTTTAAACCAAAAACGCACGGTTCGTTCATTAGCGGTCTCCTCTCCAAACGCAGCATTGATATTGCGAGCCGTTTCTGCCGCGTTAGTTCCGCGTCGGAACTCGTATTCAAAGATTACTCGGATTTTCGAAGTATCCATCTTTCTCGTCTAAGCTGAATAAAAAAAACAATTCAAAGTCAAAAATCGAATGTTGCACATTTTTTAAAACAAGAACCTCATAGGTATCATGTGAAAAAAGTTTCACTCGAAAATCTCACACCATGAAGGTTTTATGTCAATTCAAAGTATCTATTACTATAAAACGGCAATTTCATACTTTAACCCCTATTATTATATTGACTAGTCAAGTGTGGCTTGGCCGAAGAAAATCACTAACACAATAGAGAATTGAAGACCAAAGGTCATATGAATAGCTTGTTAAATACTAAATGTAAACAAAGGCTATATGTTAAAAAGTATATTCAATATTATAAAAAGTATCTCAGAATAAAAACAAAAGATTTTTAGTGCCCATCTGATGTATAATACTTAATAATACGTCGACATATATTATGTTACATTATATTATGTGTACATTTACTTGGAATTATTCAGTGGATCACAAAAAAATAATTTGTTATGCTGTTTTGACATTATTGCTGAGAATTCTTTGTCATAATTTTATTTTTCTTTGTGCACAAATTGCAAGTTGGTTGAACTTCAAACTGATTAGGATCTGTTTTTTTCACTTTCAACTTTGTCGCCTTTCTTCCCTTTGTTTTTCCGCTAATCCCAACTTTTACATTTTCTCCACTCACCTTCATAACATTTTTTAAGTATAATTTTATAACTGCTATATCATTTTCCAATTCCTTTACCGTTCTCTTTAAATCACGTATATTGTGAAATTGAAATTTCACGGGTTTGTCTTATCATCGTATTTTTCGTTTTTCTTCAAGTTAGTCTTTTTAAATGTGCATACAGAATTATCTTTCAAGCATAAATCTTTATTTGTCAATGTTTCACTTTACTCAGCGTTTTCAGTTTTCAGCGTCTTCATAGTGAACACCTTCCCAGTTAATAAAATCGCCGTGTTCTGAGTCTGTCTGTACGGATAAGGATTTTCTTTAGTGAATTTCTCTAAACTTCACATTCTATTACTGTAAGTATGCTGTACAGTAAGTGATTAATTTGTACGAGCTGTACATTCTGTGACTACTTCAAAAAAAAATTCCTCTGCTTCTCTTGCATCAACTATGTTCAGGTATCTCAATAGACTTTATTCAATTCAAGTAGGCACCGCGTTTTCCGTTTTTGTCTTTGCTCCGTTTTTTCGTTCGACTTAAACTACTGTAAGCGGTGACATTATGGCGTATTAATAGCTGAAGTGACAGTGGGTAGGCCATATTTACCGCAGGACCGACAGTCGGTGGAATAGGCGAGTCCTCGAATGGAGACCGTGTCCTAGGGAAGCGCAGTATGGGATGCGAGGATCGATCACGTAAATTGAAGAAATTTACTTATTGTGACTGGATGACAAGAGAGATCGTGTGTAATGACTAGCTTAGGGAGGGGCCTATATCCAGTAGTATAGAAAATAAGGCTGATGATATGGTATTTTCTATAGTAAGAACGTCATGCTGTCACCGTATCGAGTTACTAAAACTTTATTTTTCTCAACGTAAAAGACAAACAACGCCGAATGTTTAAATCACACAGTAGCGTAAATTTTGTACGAAACATTTCTCGATAATGATGGCTTAATGTAAGGGTCGTCATTTTATATAACAGAACTTATAATAATATATTTTATTACAAAAAAGCTGGCCGTTATATACATTACAAATTTTGTAAAAAAAAATTTTAACCCTATAAGAATTGAAACATTCGTGACAACACAAATTTGTGAGAGCACTCTTAAAAATTTTCGCTAACTCGGCGCTGAGGAAATACATTGCGAAGAAACCCGCATGCTCGAGAAATAAAATAAAAAATCTGAAGTATGTGTATCCACCAATTCGCATTGGGCACGCGTGATGGATTGTGGCCCGAAAACCCCCAATGATTTACTAGATGAAGGTCGTGCCCTGCAGTGGAGCGTCATAGGTTCATACAAGCTCTGGAGTAAACAAGTCTTAACAACATGCTTTCGAAACATTTTACTTACGAAAGAGTTATACTAATATTGCTATACTGCAGTGTTACCTGTTAAATACTTGTACTTATTTCTTGTATTTTTTCAAAGTAATAAAAAATACATTCCACTGCACCCACAAATGCAGGCGCAAACGTTTCTCCATTCATTATCTTTCCTTTTGGCTGTGTTCTTAAAGAAAAGCTCCTTTCATATCCAAACAATGGCACATTTAGTCATCATTATGAAGTAGTACAGGAACGGGACTGAATTGTTATGAAATTATAGGATTGGATTTCCCTAAAGAAGGCAACGAGGTTTGTTTGAGTACAGAAGAGTATTGGTATTATTTTTAGCCTCTTTAGATACAAAGTAACGTGTATTTATATATCTTTAGTTATATTACATACACATTACGCATAACCAATCCAAGTGACAAATTTGAAATTTTACAGGAGCGACGATTTTGTATTTGTAATAGACTATTCAACAGATATTACTTTAATTAAATTGTGTCCAAATATGGTAATTATATATATATTTCATATTAAAAGAGAAAAAATACAAAACCATAAAATTATTAAATACCTAGTCCAGACATAAATATTGTTAAAAAGAAAACATTTATATTTTTATTTATATATTATCATTTTATTAGAAGAATTTGTTTTGGAAATGAATAGGTAAGCATTTTAAAAACATAACGCTTATTGAATTAAATATAACAAATTGTCACCATTTGATTTTATACAATCTTTTAAACGTTTTAGCCAGTTTTAGATTGAAATATGGACCCATGGGAAAATTATCAACTGCCACGCTTATGGAATATTATCACGGCGTTTAGAGCATGTCATGCTTTCTAAAACAGACCATAAACCATCACCGAGCGGATTAAATCAGGAGATGACGGCCAGTCTTCAGCTCTAAATCGTCGTGTCGTGAATGTATCGGGAATGAAGTCGTAAATATTCTTATCTAGCCACGCCTGTGTTGAACAAGCCTTATGACCTGGTGCTGAGTCTTGCAGAAAGGACCGTTCTTGATTATGGAACAGGGTGTTGTTTCACGACCTTCTCAAGAATCGTATCTTGATACACTTGAGCCGACGTTTTAACAACACCTTTTTCACAAAAATATGGTTCAGTCACTCCTCGATTGCTAACACGTCACCAAACGATCACTGAAGCCGGATAACGGCCACATTACGCGGTGCACCTCTATTGACCAATTGAGCGGCTTCTCTAGAGTTATGAACATAAACTCGATCATTCTGCTTGTTAAAATGTTCCTCAATGGTGAACATTTTCTCATCCGTAAATAAGATTTGTTTGTGAGTGTACCCTTTGTGTACCGCCGAAGAAGTTGTCTTGATTTGTCAACCCTATTTTTCTTTAAATTATCAGTTAAGAAATGATCAGTACGTCTTTTGAAGCAGCAAGTCCTAAATCATCTTTTAAAATATGTGACATGGTTCTGGGTGCTATATTCATCTCTCTGGATAAAAGCTTTTGCTGGACGGGATTTCTTCGGATTCTCTCCTTCCTAGCTTTGATCGTCTGTTTAGTACGAATAGTGCGTGGATGGCCAGATCTTTTCCTGTCACAAACACAGGACGTTTCAATGTACCTACCAATAGCCCGGTACACAAACATTCAGCGAATACCAAGCTGATGGAGAGATTAAAAATTGCATTTGGCTCCATACCTACTTTTTGTAATACATTAGTACACTCCAGTTTAATATTAGTAAAATATTTAATAATGTTTGGCGCCAAATGAGAAAAAACTTTTATTTTTCACGTGATATTGACAGATTCTAAATTCAAATGTAATTTATTTACATGTAATTTTACTTCATTGTAACAATATTTATGGCCGGAGTAAGTATCTAATCACATTTTGTACATAGACTACCTTGCAAGATACTTACGCATTTATAGCCTATGCTAGGTTTTTGTCGTATGGTCTAGCAATGTATATCGGAAAGCCACTTTAATTGTATAAGATTGTGAATGACTTTTTCACAGAAAAGTATCTGGAGTCTATATGATGTCATGGATACTTGCAACACCAGGTAGATGCGATGCTGTTGCTGACTTTTGTAAGTAACTATATGTTACTTAGGTTTTATATACGCGTGTAAAATTTCAAGGCGGTAGTACAAGTGGAAGTAGGTTAACATCGACTTCCAAGATTTGATCTAAACAAACATGTGAAGTTGAAGAAAAATGAACTATAAATTGGCAATTCATATTATTCTCTAAAATTGCAATGTGAGCCATCTCACATGAAATCTGAGCAATAAAGCTCAGACAATAAGACACAATTAATTATAAGAATGCCAAGAACCTGCTTTCTCACTATAATTTGAAATTAAAATGACATAATTTTTAAAATAAAGCTCGTGATGTATACCGAATATAATTAGTGACTAAGAAAAACCTTCAGAGGGCATAAAATATGATGTAATTAGGTAGAGACGACCTCTTAATGGAGTATTCGAGTACATTACTTTTTTATGAAGTCATTTACTTAATTAGATTACTTTTATTTACTATTTCTATACCTAAACTATCATACAACATGTTTATCATACATCATGCAACATATCATGTAAGCCTATGTTTCTCCACTTTTGCTAAGTCTCATCACCACACACTATCTTCAGTTCTTGTTATAGAACCACCATCAGCGAACTTCTATAAGTCATCGTTTCACCTGGCCCGAGGGAGTCCCACATTATGTTTTCCGGTATGTGGCCTTCATTTGAGGACTCGTCTAACTCATCGCGTTCGGTTCTATAACAGATAGACGTTTAACCTAGACGACCGATTAGCCTAGTTGGCCTTACTTGCTGTATAAAAGGTCCCGAGTTCAATTCCTAAATGGACATACATTTGTTTAGGGACAAATATTTGTTCGGGTCTCGGTGATGTGTTAATCTTTGTATATGTCGTTGGACCCATGACACAGGGAATCTTAGCGTGGGCCATTTCATAGTGCCTAGAATGTAGTCTATAAGCTAATTGAAGCCTGGATCTATTCATTTTCAACACCGAAAACCATGGTCTTCTAGGAGATTGTCACTGGATGGCTTTTTACTATCCAATCGGTACTTCTCTCATCAAAATATTCCTTAAAATTGTTATATTATTTGCCTTTAAATTTCGTCCCCGCATGAACAGATTTTAACACATATTTCAGTAATTTATAGAAAGTGGTCTCGTAATTTAATTCTAGTTTGAGAGTATAATTACCTACAATAATTTTGTCTTTGAACTTCGTAGAATTTTCTAGCAGGTAATTTTAGGTGTATAAATTGATTAGCCGCCTTAATATAAAAACAATTATAATATTTTAAAAAAACCTGGATGTGATATGTTATCGCCTGAAACCCTCTCTGTAGTTAGGTCAAGCGGAGACATGTTACCTGCAGTGGAACGTTATAGGCTGATCTATTTTCGGAATATTGACTACTAACGAGTAGCATTACAAGCGAGAAGTGACGTAAAATGCCGAGTATCTTTGTTAAAAGAAAACATAAAAAGTGGAAGTTACAAGGTGTTCCTTTTTCAGCTAAAAGTCGAAAAACACCATTTCCACTTTTAGTACAAACCATCAAAAGGTTGTTGTTACATTAACCTTGTATCCGCTAATAACTTTTTTGTTATACTCGTATTATCAAACAGGATGTAGATAGTACGCCCTTACAAAAACTTTTCTGTCTGTTGCTAAAATATATTATCATTAACATTAATTTCTCTAAAGAAGAAGTCTTGAATATAAAGCTATATTCTGCCTGAAATCTTTCTTCAAATGAAAAAAAAAATTGCGTAATATTTTTTCTTAGATTTTTTTATATTTTAATTTTCTTTCAATAGAACATTACTTTTTATACCAGGAAATATTTTATGGAAATAAAAAAGTTTATTGAAGAAAAAGTTATTAATCTGGATATCTCCAAAAAAACTCGTAAACATTTATCGGTAATCTTGGACAAAGAGACATAGACAAACGAACCGACACAGAAAAAACAAATTGAGACGACACGAAAAAATGAGCTCTTATTATTGAGTTAACAGTCTTACTGCAAAGAGTTTGTTTATGTAATATTCATTATTGGCTGCAGGAGAAGAGCCGAAGATCGCTTATGGTGGCGAGCCTTAGGAGATACACTTGTATCCGGCAGTGGAGAGACACTGGCTGATGAATGGTATGGTAATACTAATTTTAAGTTTTGTACCCTAATATACGGCACTTCAAGATGGATTGAATTTCTTTGTTCTTTTCACATGTCTTTATTGGAATTTATATTGGATTCACTCCGCACTTTAGGTATGAAAACATGGCTATAAGGTGTCGGCAGTCAGCACATGGGGTTGTTGGTCGCGGCAATAAGGGAGTCATTTTAAAAAAAGCGACTATCTATCAAGTCGCGTTATAGTGCTATCTCTTGTCACTTTAAACCGCAAGCGATACACTTCAAATATAAATATGGCACACAGTGTCCACGACACGTAAAAACCGTTGCCGCTGTTGCTAGTCCTACATCACAGAAACTACAGAATCTACATTAAATTAATCTCGAAACCTTTCTGAATGGTGCCCATCGTTGACTTTCAATTCAGCTCGGACTGAAAACGGGCTGATCCGTTTTATCAGGCATACTTTTGTAGCTACTTTGCGGCTTTCTAAAAACTTTTAGTATGTTAATACTATGCATTCTCATTAGATGCATTCTCATGCAACATCCTACGGTCTGTGCATTTTGTAGGAGTGTTTTACGTATTTTTGTGTATTTTGGACAAACCCTTAAAAGTGAATTTAATCAAAATTAGAAATCTACCTATCCAAACTATTAATTATAAGTCTCAGACTAATAATTTATTAATTCACCCAAAAATGACCTGGTCTTCAAAAACCAATCAAACCTGGTCTTCAATCATATTTAACAGGGAAACAATCCCGGGATCTTGCACAATAAGCAGAAACTCTGTCAATTAGACCAATTGGCCGTTCTTCTTTTCAGCCCTTGGACGTCCACTGCTGGACATAGGCCTCCCCCATTGTCCGCCATTTAGACCTATCGGCAGCGACCTGCATCCAGCGGGTGCCCGCAACCTTTATGAGGTCGTCTGTCCATCTAGCAGATGGACGTCCTCGGCTTCGTTTTAGAAGCCCTGGTCGTTCGACGGTGGAATCCCGCCCGGAGATTCTTAGCACCCCTGGCTCCAGCGCTTGACCAGCGCCCGTCGTCCACGCCGGTGTTGCGACTGGAGCCGCCGGGAACTTGGGGCCGTTTTACTTTTTCTGCCATAGGGGGGTGGACCGCAACCCGCCGCGCTGGTCCAGTGCTTGGTAGCGGGTCGCCAGAGCCTCGTTCGTTGGTCGGCAGGGTGCACCACGAGCCGGTGAGGTTGGCTTGGGTCCCAGAGATGTAGGTTGGGACCCCTTACACTCCCGTTACGTATGAACGTCATTGGCCGTTACGTCATTGAAAGATCTAATTGATATAAAAAAAGGGAAGAAATATTCTGTATTCCATAAATAAACACACGAAGACTAAGATATTTACTGAAAATGCAATAGTTTGTATAGGAAACTTAAATTCAATGACAATTAAAATTATATTGATACAGAATTTTGGATAGCATTATATGCAACGACATGTTCCCGTCAAATACTAAATTAGTATGAAATCTCATTCAAGCTGCAGCTTATAGCATGAGCTCTTCATTAGAAGGAAATTCACGATGTATTTTAGGCAGAAAATAACCGGTTACAAGTAACTTACGGTGCTCAGCGGCTGGGTAAGAAGAGCTGAAGGTCGTATGTGGTTGCGAGCTTTGAGAGAGACCACATTAATTATATTAATTAACAAACGTTCTATGAAAACATTAATTACGAAGGAGAGTCAAAACTTATCTACATTTTCATCATAACACACCTTTGTCATACTGCTTTCTACGCATGTATGCTTAGAGTTGATACGAGAGGAACAACGAGCAGTGATCCGATTTCTCTGGTGGAAATGTGTGAAAGAGGCTGACTTTTATCACAATACGGGGACAGTGCTTTATCACGTAAAAGTGTTTTTTCGTTTCACGTAAAAGGAGCAGGACGCACGCCAACCTCCACCACGGACGACAAGATTCAGCTAGCTTCAGAGATGGTTCTGGCGGATAGGCAAGTTACCATCGATGAGGCAGCGTCTTTTTCGAAAATTAGTCATAGTTCTGCTCATGAAATCATCCACGATGAGCTCGGCTTCGAACCTCTTCCTACCAATCGAAAACCTTCTTCTTGGAAGGAATATGCAAGCTTGCGGACCTCTGGACCATGTAGTCAATACTAGGGAGGAGACTATGTTGAAGAATGATACGCATATTCAACCTCTAATTTTGTGGAAATAAATTGTAGAACGAAAAGTGTAGATAATTTTTGACTCACCCTCGTACATTGATTTAAGTAAAAGGTACACAACACTGCACGATTTGCAGCCGCAGTGAGAGCGGTTTCGCGAAGTGTCGTTTGTTCAGTCAAACATTAACACGTACGTACATTTGGGAATAGGGTACAGTGTGAAATGCAGTATATTTCAAAGTTGTTTTCTGTGAGAGAGGGGTAACAAAGACAGTCGAGTGTGCCCACCGGCTGTTGGATTGCAGCGGGTGCACCCAATCAATGTCGGATCCAAAAATCTTTATCGCGCTGTATTTGGAATTAAAGTATAAAAATAACTTTTTAATATTTTAAAACCATTTATTCTGAAATAATTATAATGAAATAAAAATTAGAAAAGGATGCACCATTTATTAACATATTTTTTTTATTTTATTGATAAAAAAATGTGCGGTCAGGGGACCCCCCCGTCAGGAACGAACTTCCTCACAGATTTTTTTTTTAAACTCTGAACGTAATTCGAAATAAAATCCGTATAGTTCATGTATTTTTTTTTATTTTGTATCATATTTTAAATGCAAATAATTTTGAAATAAGGAATCAAATCAAAAATCAAAAATTTAGGTTATACAACCGGCCACGCACTAGTCTACACGTCTGTTATTCTGCTTGAGTCTCGCTCTCGATACTCGCACGCACGTATACACAGAGAAAGAGAAAGGCGTATGGAGGAGGTAAAAATCTTACGTGACGTTACATTTTCTCTCGAATCACACCCACCGCAAGCCGCGTAAAGGAATTTCGTTCCAAAAAAACATTACAACCAGCAGGTTATTAGGGGATTGGTGATTAGGATATAAATCGCAAAATAGCAACACAGACATCACAAGGTCATATGTTCATAACTCATAATTATCCTTATAACAGAAACCTACATTTTTTTTTATCAAAAATAATGTGAGTAGACGGTTTGCGTTACATAATGTGTGTCTTTACGACACAATAGGTCGTCAAGTAACAAGGGAGTCCCTTTTAAGTTACGGGCATTGTAACACGCGTCGTTTGTCAAAGCCTGCTAATAAAGTTAAAGCGTGACTCAAATGTGTCAGAAAGACGCACGAGGAAAAATCCTTTAGCATTACCTTATACTCCTTCAGACTCATTATACTTGTAATTGCATAACGAGCCTTAAAACACATAAACGACTTCTGTATGTATAATTATTATTGCAGATGGAAAATTTTGCTTTAGAAATGTTTACTTTAGAATTAGCGATGAATTAGTTTAATATTCAATGTTAATAATTTAAAAAAATGTAACAAACGCAAACGTATAGTAATATCCCATAATGATAATAATTTAAACTATATGTATTTGAGTTTTCAAAAAATTATGAAATAAATTAAAACAACTACGTCAATAATATATTAGACTAGCTGTACCTGCGATTTCGTTCGTGTGAACTTGTGATTCCCGTGGGAACTCTATAAACTATATGTGCTATAGTTGTAGCATATAAGCTATAACTATACCAAGTTTCATTTTGTTATCAGTAGATTTTGTGTGACGCGCGTTGAGGCTGACAGGCAGAAAATCCAAAAAAATATGATTTTGGGTTCTACCATATATCATTCGTGCTTTACACTGTAATCACTTTTTCGAAAAATATTTAATGTACAAACACGGTTCTGTTACGATTTTATTATAGGTATAGATATATATACCATAAGTCCATAATTTAATTTGAATTATATGCCACTTCACGTTAAAATCGATCTACGTTTTCACTAATTCGAACAACTGTTTCTACTACACAAATTTGGGTAACTATTGTTTAAGCTAACTTAGTCTCAAGAAGAAATATGTCACATTAAGGCCACATTGTTTATAATACTTATTAAACATTATTAATTATTTAAATTATTTGCTACAGACGCAATCATATAATAATACATCATATGTCGTAATAAAATAGAGATTATTAATAATTCAGCCTAAAAGCAGTCTTTCTACATATTTGTCCCAAAGTTAAAATGGACAAAATGATTAAACTAATAGCAGTAATTAATTATCTACGTGCTAACACTGAAAAAGTTTATGTTTGAAGCCGTTCATGTACAGACTGCTCTAACATAAATTTACTCTGTACTGCTCACTAACTCAAACTTCGGCAATTTTCGTTGTACTTACACAAAAGTTAGCGTAATATGTTATTTTAAGCGGCAAAATAATGCTGGTTATTAGTTGGGACGTGATTTGTGTAACTTGTTTCATAATTAATAGATTTTTTACATACATTTTATTTCTTCACTAGCGATGCAATGCCAGCGACTTCGTTCGCATAAACTTTAGAGTGATTCCCGCGGTAATTCAGTAACGAATCGGGATAAAGTTTACCCTAAAGATAAATCCATCACATAAGCTATAACTAAGACGCACTTCATTAAATTCTGACCAGTGGTTTTTGCGAGATGCGTGTTCAGAGACACAGACAGACAAAAAATCCATTGGGCTCTGTATCATATGTTGACTACGTTTAATAGATTTTTGTTCAAAAAAAAAAAATCATGTACAGACACGGCTCTGTTGCGATTTTATTATAAGTATGGATTTAAGCTTATATCAATAAGGCATATGGTTGATGTTCGTAGGCCATGTTAGTTGACCCACGGTTAATGCGGAGAATGTAATCGGGTGCAGAAATGCTTTAAAAGTACAGTAATAAAAAAACTATGTGCAAAATAATAACATATTTTTAAGATATAATATGATGCCTAACTAACTACACATATAAAAAGAAATGTCCCGACTCAGCAACGCCAAGTCGAAAGTGAACATGAACATGAAATTTTTACAGTAGGTTGATTTACTAAGGTGGGTCTTCTCGGAATGTAATCCTTAAATGGGGAAAGCGGAGTGTCAAAGTCTGTAAGAAAAGAAATTATTTGATGCTCCTATTAAGTTAAAATTTATTATAAGTATTCTACAATACAAGTAATTAAGCATGTATTTTGCCGTTTTTCGAATTCGTGTCACGGGGCTAAAGTCCAGGGTGATATATTTTGTATAGAATCACTTTAATATTCTAAGGCTAATATCCTAAGAATAAATTAGGTATTAAACATTCGAAATATTAGTGCTGTTTTTACCACGTGACAGTTAAACGCAATTATATCTAAACGAGCGAAATCGCGGGCACCAGCTATTGCAATATAAACATAAATGGTTAATTATTGGCACAAACAAAATTTAAACAACGAAATGAAGTTTTGAAAAATCTTAAACCAAACAGGGATTAGAATCTACGACCTCTGTCATACCCTGAGTTAAAGCAAGGGTTAAAGTTAAGCATTAGAGGATATTTTGGTTGAAGCAACCAACTGGGACATATGTAAGTCATACTCACAACATAAACGAAATAAATTTTAAGGACAGACACGCATCATGGTAGTAATTAATAGGTAAATCATCCTTTTGTGTAAACTATTGGGAGGGTTTTCATTTATGTTCCTTTGTTCCCGACACTATTGTTACATTTTGCATGGAAGTGGATTAAGTTGATTCTCATGTAAAGACGACATATTCGTTTAGAATAATCTGTCGAATACACATGTCCAGTTGCTAACTCTTTGTCAAAATAATTGTGGGTATTTTCATTTTCTTCGGGTCATAAGTTTTTTTTATATAGAAAGCCTAATATTAGTAAGTGGTCACCGCCGCCCATGGACACATACAACACCAAGAGCGCTGCCGACCTTGCAGAATCCTACTCAACTCTCTTGAAGAGCCCCATGTTGTAGTAAACGGAAAGACCGCAGCTGGCAGTTTATTCCATAACTTTCGGGTTCGCGGTATAAAATGTTTTGATGACCTGATTCTTAATAAAAGTTAAAATCTTATAACATTCTTTGTCTTCTTCAGAGTTTTTCTTTTAGTCTTGGAATAAGGATAATTATAATGTTAGTGTTTTTTTTTATTCCGTGCCAAGCGGTGGACAGCCGGCTTTAGAATATCATCACCACATATCTAACTATGGATGTCGTAAAAAGCTTTGAGAAACTAACGGTGGTGACCGTTAAAAGAGTGGACTCGCCAACCAGCGTGGCCAGTGTGGCGTTTTGAAGTCCATTTTGCGGCATATGCCCGGCAGTGGACGTCAAGTGGACCACCTCGTAACGATTTTACACACTATGATCTATCCACTGTAGTGTTAGTAAACATAGTCATACGCACACCTGTTAATCGCAATTTGGTGAACGACCTAGCTCGTTGGTAATACGAACTTGATGGCTCATAAATTATCCTTCAATTTGAGAGACTCATGATTAAAACAGCGACCTTACGCGTTAAGTAATTACTAAACGGTTATCACGGCTAGGTGGTACAGTTTCTAATGGGTCGTTGTGCGTAATCAATCACCCACGTAAATTACGTAGGTAGCATGACCCGGCTAATGGAGTAACGAAGTTCAGATGATGGACTAATTTACGTTGCCTGTCTTAAATTATATTTACTACGAGTAGTTGTCAGTAATAATGGCATGTGTAAGTAATCATTCAACTGAATAAAATGTTATCAAATTGTTATCTACTTCGTACGTCTCCATTCATACCAAATTAATACCCAAAATCTTTAGTCATTAAATCCACCTGACTGGAGAGCGTTCCACACTTCGTCGCGGTACGTGGCCTTCACTTAAGGACTGATTTACCCTACAATTATGGGTATCGTGGCAAACATGGCCTGCCGATTGCCACTTCAACATGCTGATAACATTTTTTAATTAACTGGCTTATAAACCAGAATTACGAAGTGCGTAAAATATCCCACTTATTAAGGTGTTACTGATTGATTGATACATTGAAAATCTACACGGTATAAAAGGTAATTGAACAGCCCATCAGTCCGCAAAACGAATTGTTAATTTATTATTCATTTAAATCCTATTGTTCTCTTTTCTTCCCCGTCAATGTTTGACATTGATTTATAAGTCTTCTCGCATTCATAAATCAGCTGAAAATGTAGGAAATGTTCCCTATTTTGATATAGTAAGCGAATTTCGCTGCTGTTTTTCATGCTGTGCTCCCCCTACAAGTGAGCTGCGTCATTTTATGGTGTATACCATTTATGGTGTTTCTTGGTGTAACTAATTTTTTTTTTCTAACGTTTCTTTAGGTGCAGTAGAAAAGTTTTAATAATATTTAATCGATTATAACAGTCACAAAATATGAAGCAGTAATAGTAGTCATGGTATTCATCCTATCATTACAAATTGTTAAGTCAGTGATGGCGCAAATTCTTCAAGTCCGTTCAGGAGGAATTTCCTTCAGTAATTCTTGAACTACCTTTTATGAATTTAGGAAGAACCTTTTTATTGGGAAAAGGGTTCACATTTGTCACAATAAAACATATTGAAATACTCGTATAATATGTTTAATCTGTTTGTCACATCTCAAATTAAATACAACCTGATTGTACAAAAGGGGTTCGAACATTTTTGTATGGAGCCTGGTATACACCTTGTCACCTTGATCATCTCAGTTCCGAGACGTTTTAGAATATTATACCTAAGAACAATTTTTGTTTATTTTGACGTCCTCTATCGATCTATTAAGGTTTGATTGGCGGCCACATAAACGAGAATTTTTCAAAATGGCGGAAAGTGGGTATGCCACTTAGGTCAAATGCCCTTTGTTTATAACTTAAATATACATAGTCATATATGCACTATAATATGACAGTATATTAATAGAAATTCAAGAAAATTACCGATAATAAGACTGGAGTAAAGACACTAGGTAGTCATTTTGATAATTAAAATTACAGCATAAGATACCAATCAAACTATAACTAACCTAATTAACTATCAAACTAAACCATGCGAGTGCAACCACTACCTAGCGTTGCGAGCATTGCGAGAGTTAGTTAATCTACTGACTTTTCCATATACTGTATGAACGGGTATAACTTCTACAAAGGTAATTTATATGCGGTAAACCAGCGAATATGAGAAGTGCATACTACTCGAAGAGCAATTAGAGTCAATTTTCCGCTGTTAAATTCGCTCTAAATTGATTAATTTGCTCTTGCATGCTCACTTAGACTTACAGAGATATGCTCCTTCCGCAAACACTGCTTCAGAGAACTCATATAGGGCTGGCGCAGACCAGGCGAAGCGCAGCGCAGCGCGGTTATCATTAATAAACAACAATCAACTTAGTCGATATTGGAATAAAATCAAAAATTCAACAATATAGGGGATAGGTATACCGAATATGGCTAAATTTCGTAAGGGGAGCATATTAGTCTGGAGAACTTCAAATATAACGGGCAATATGTGTGTGTACATCTGTGTGTTAATTAGGTTTGTTTGATACCGCTAATCTCGGGAACTACTCGTATTACGTTGATTGTAACACACTTCAAATTGCGACGTAGGTAATTCTGAAAAGTTTCACCTTAATATTTTAAACCAAAATATGTATTTGATAAAACTATAAAAATATCCTAGCAACTAACTACCTAATCTAGCTAATCTAAACAACTAGCAATATACTGTAAACTAATGCAAGTACTAAAAAAAAGTTAAAAATATGTTGTTGTAAAGTTAAGATTGGTATAATATCAAAATTAGTTGTGTTTTGTCATTTTCAGCAATATTTTCTGAATTAAAACAAACCAATTCATCAAAAATAAAAGTTTTTATTAGTTCATCATGCTTTTCACGTTTACTTTTTATCTGTATATCGATCGCTTGTTAATTTTTGTACCGCTTTAATGTTGCAATTTTTTTGAAATAAAGAAATAAACGTTGATTATTATTGAAATATTTAAATTATAATATAGATACATAATCTTATATTATATTAGACCTGGTGGAGCGAGAGCGACCCTGATGTAAGTAGTAGATGAGCTAACGCGCCACAAGCGACTTGCAACAGTTTATATTGCACTGTATCCAAGAAGTCACTGACTTGTGCTAGTTTGCTAATTATGAAAATTTCGATATAAAATTTACAGGGCACATAGATCTTAACATTTCAATAACAAAATTGAAATAAAATGACAATCGACAGTTCGTGGGTTGCATTAATACACGTAGGACCTGACGAATATATCATTATGAAAGATTCGGGTATCCCAATGTTCTCCTTTATTATTTATTAATATCACGGAGAGTACCATATTTCATATAACATTACGGTTTCGTAAAACAATAAAATATCAGTTCTCATAAACCAAATAACTGGGGTTAATCCAATATCCGCGGAGGAAAAGCTGCCAAATTGAGTAAAGGCCCTCGAATCATGTTCAAAGGGGACGTTGTATCACTTCATTATTATGTTATACTGACTGTGACAATGAACGAGACTTCTAACCGTTTTTTTTATACTTAACAGTACGATAAAGTAGGAATTGCAGTACATTTCAAAGCAGTCCTATCCTATTTTCCTGTCCTGTCCTATTTTCCCAACCCTTTCTCCAAATTCATTCCTATATCTCCAAAAGGTAGGCAGCGTATCCAGGGGCGTGCCAACGTTTGTCATTTTGAACTAATGTTGCCATGTATCGCGGATGTCTATGGGCGACAGTATCCGCTTACCATCAGGTGGACTGTATGCTCGTCTGCCGCCTTCGTCCTTAAAAAAAGAATTAAATGTGCGGTCAGGGGAACGAATGTCAGGAACGAAGATCCTCACGCATTTTTTTTAAACTCCGAATGTAATTCGAAATAAAATCTGTATAGTTCATGTATTTTTTTTTATTTTGTATAATATTTTCAATGCAAATAATTTAAAATAAGTAATCAAATCAAAAATCAAAAATTTAGGTTATACAACCGGCCACGCACTAGTCTGCACGTCTGTAATTCTGCTTGAGTCTCGCTCTCGATACTCGCACGCACACACACACACAGAAAAAGAAAGGCGTATGGAGGGGGTAAAAATCATACGTGACGTTACATTTTCTCTCGCATCACACCTACTGCAAACCGCGTAAAGGAACTTCGTTCCAAAAACATTTCAAGGCAGTGGTCTGTGAGAGAGGGGTAACGTGGCCAGTCGAGTGCGCTCAGCGAGTGTGGGAATGCAGCGTGCACTCTCTCCCTACAATTCACTATTTATTTTCCTATTAGCGTGCACTATTTAGGAAATATTTTCCCATGGACAGTCGTCACATCCAAACCTCACATATTTATTATTCTCATCACTTCGACAGTCCAGCTCTCTCCTGTAGAAATATGGTGACATACGAGCAAATGGGCCACCTGATGGTAAGCCGATAGTTTCTCATGCGACATCCGCGATACATGACAAGATCGATCAACAATGACAAAAGATTGGGACGTATCAGAGATACGCCGCCTATTTTTTAAGATGTAGGTGTGGGAATGGAATGGAAGTCTTTTTCATATCACATTATATACTATTACATCCCATTCTCCCTTTGAGGAATGGGATTGAAAATGGAGTATAATCGGAAAATGAGTTTCCTCTATCCCATTATATTCTTTACTCGATGGTTAGAGATAGATAGATAGAGTATTAAGTAAGTTGAGAGACTTCTCTCATTGCATCACACTTCCCCGTCAATGAGGTAGGATGTGCTGGAATGGAAAGTGGGCTCTGCCATCTCACTCATTCTAAAACACATGTACACGAGGTATATTTTACGAGGTATAGTTTAAAATTAAAACTACAGCTGAGATACTATTAAATTTACAGGATTTCTTTATAATAATTTTTGTCAGTGTCCCTTCTGAAAAGTTGTGATATGTCCCTTACGCTAATTGAAGTTTCCACTGTCGATATGGAAGCAGTTTTATTTTAATTAAAAATTTGTACTCTATTTTTATAACTGAACAAGATCCGTATTACGCTCCACTCCACAAAGAGAGGCATTGTGCGAGCCACAACAGGGCAGATACCGGAAAATTAGATGTGTCGCCGCAAAATGTACGACTTCATGTTACTGCAAAACTGGAAGAGGTGAAAGGAAATAAATGGATAATATAATTTAGAACAAAAAATGTCGTTAAATTAGATAATCACAAAATTTAAATTTAAATTACACCATACAAAATAAATCACTGGAATAATCAAAGTACTTAGAGATATCTATTCAGTGATTATCCAGCGGTGAATGTCCGAATTGTCGACGACCCCACTATCACAGGCGGCTTGGAGTCGCTCAGCATCCGAAGAGATATTACGTCTCTCTGCGTTACCTACCGCATATATAATGAAGAAAGTTCAGAAGAGCTGTACAATATGATGCGAACTTCGGGTTTCTATCATCGCACCTCTCGTTATCTTTATAAGATGGTTTATTCACACTTCATTGACAAAGAATCGCTACGTACAGTACGCTCATCAACAAATTTATAAATCTAGGTTTTTCAGCTATGCTACGACATACGGTTCATCAAGTGAGCAGTGAAAAAGGTCGGCGTGCATCCGCATGGTCCGTGATGTTGGAAGTATCTATGGACCGCTTAACCACCATATGACCCGCCCTAATGTACAAAAAATAAAATAAAAAAATTAGGAATTTTATTAATAGTCAAATTATTATTTGATATTCATTTACGTTATTAAAAATAGCCTATTAACACAACACACGACCTTGCGCCATTTGTAACCAACCGAATGTTACCACGTGTAAGAGGTACTAAACGGAAGGTTCACTGAAGAGGATGGTAATCGCGAAAGCCAATCCACAAGTTTCACTAATAATACGATAAATGTGATATGGAGCTGGATTTATACGTAATAATAATAGTACTAAATCGCATCTCCCAGTGTATGTGTTGGGTAGTAAATTTTATATGTGCTCGTATAGGAGGTGTTCCGCTGAGTACCAGAAACATCCGACTTCCCGAAGATCATCAACGGTTTTCAACGGTCCGCCTCAAGAGTACAGCTAAGGGGCTGGTGCTCGAACAAATATCATTGAAACCTGCTAGCAGATTCAAGAGGGTAGGACAAAATATCAAAATTTGAAACTACCAGATGGCCGCCATACAAAATTAAATCGCTCGTATCTCGGGAACGACAAGAGGTAAATGGGGACTACTCGAACAACTGTAATTCGCCAGGACGTGTCACGGTGCTTACATATTTTTATCAAGTTAACGGATCCCAAATAGCGGCCATTTTGTAAGCTTATCTGCTCCGGCTGAAACTAGACGTTCAGGGGTTTATGGAGGGCCCGATTAAGAATATCTGGACCGTTTATCGATTACGCCGTTCCAAGTATCCAAGATGGCAGCCATACATTGAATTTTTTAAATATCCATCCTCCATAAATAAATAAATAAAAATAAAATAATATAAATATTATAACATAATATGTATAGTATATATATCTATACATTCAACAAATGAATATATGAAATACAAATAAATATCTATGCATACAAATTATAAACATCAAGATATTATTAGGATATGGAAATATAGTGCTCCTTCAATAGTTTGTTAATTATATGAAAAGATGGACTACCTCGATTGACTACTATAGCCGCTGTGTGCACTCAACAGGCCACGTTACCCCTCTCTCACAGAAGACTACCTTGAAATGTACTGCATTTCCTACCTTATCGTATTTCCCCAATGAACGTACGTGTTTCGGTGGTGACTGAGATATGCCAGAGCCCATTCCCATCCTATCCCTCCCCATTTTTCCAATTCATTCCTTAATCTGCAAAGGTAGGCAGCGCATCCGGGGGCGTGTCAATGTTTGTCATTCTGGATTGATATTGGCATATATTGCGGATGTCTATGGACCACAGTATCCACTTATCATCATTAGGTGGACTGTGCTCGTCTACCTCCTATGTACTATAAAAAAAAAATTGGCAGAGACTATACTTAAATGCGAGTACGAGGCCAGTTTCTAAGACTACGTTCCAATACTGTTACATCCTACGATCCTCTTCCTAAAATTAGTTTTAAAAATCTAAATAATCACTACCATTTTCTAATGTAGAATTTCCGAAAAGAAAAATCTTATGTAAGTGTCTGGCAGATTCTAAATCTGCAACATATATTGCTCGTGTAGTTGGAGTAAACGCTGCACTTTACCACCGATTTTACAGTTTGCATCCGATGGAGAGGTCTTTCACCCGCCACGTAACGCGCCTCAGCAACAAATTGAACCGTCCCGTATCTATTACTCGTAGCAATTTTGCTGCCTTGCAGCTTTTGTGAAGCGCGAGGTTTAAAATTTGTTTAGAAAATCTGGTTCAATATTTCAACGTCATTTGATCATTTGTCAAAAACTAGAGTATGTGTCATTTGTTAATTGTATTGTCGGTCAGCTTTAGCTTTATTATCACCCTCATCTCTTCCCGTGGGTGTCTTAAATGGTCACTAAGAAATAACAAAGCTGCTACCTACCACAAGTTCTGAAGAACTACACTGCCTCTATAAGAATGGACTCGCTTTAACGCTCCGCCAGTATGGAGTTTTGAGATCATACATCCCTCATGCACAGGACAATATGTATGAAGAGGCCCATGTCCAGCAATGGATACAAAAAGAGCTGATTATGTTTACGGTTTCATTTATTAAAAGGAAGATATCTGCTGTTTGTTGCTTCAGTAGGTACCTCTCTATTTATTTATTCATAAATGATATTTTATATCAGCCTTTAATGTCGCACTGCGGGGAACAGGCCTCCCCTAGTCACTCTCGGGCCATAAACCGCCACGCAAGCCCAGTGCGGATTGGTGGATACACATACTCCAGTTTTTTTTTATCTCTGCAGCATGGGGATTTTTCCTCTCAAGTTTTCCTCTCACCGCCGAGCTACTGACAAGTTTTAAAAATCCATACTTAAGTAGAAACTCCACTGAGTTCCGGGTACGGGCTGAGGATTTCAACTCACAATCACACGAATGTGAGTCGAGTATATCCCTATGCTACCATAGCTCTCATAAACGCTATGAAATATGTGTAATTTTATGACACTGTTAAAAACGAATAAAGTTTATTTTACCAGTTAAGCGTGGCCCAATAGAGTCATGAATACAGAAGATAACAAATGAAGGTTGGAATAATAATATTAATACAAATGAAGGTTCATAAAACTTGGAAGGCATCTAAATTTTGACGTTTATTAAAATAGGCTTTAAATTAATTAAATTTAGGCTTTAAATTATTGAATTTTACATTGTTAAAAAGAAAAACTAAATAGTTCCACAATTGACTTAAAAGTAAAAGCCGTGTTTTTAATTATTTCTCTATCATAATTTTTGCGTATCAACGAAGAAAAAATTAACTTGCATGGGAAATGAACAAAAAACGAATGACATAGATCACGGATATAGATGTAATAATGCAGCAAGGGACGAGAATGTGGACTCATTTTTCAAGAACAGTTTTCCAAATATCCAACAATATTGCTGAATGGTTTAACTTGGATAATAAAAAATAGGTCCTGTCTTAAGTTTCAATCGGATTGCCCATTGTATTTTTTCTATATTGTTCCAGGTGCTTTGACAAAATTTGGCTTTATCAATTGTTTTTGGGGGATTCAAAATGGATTTATTGCTTTGGGACTGCGTATTCTCGGCTTATTCACAATGTTTTTGTTACAGACGACATCTTTCGAGCCCGGAACTACATAATATATTCAACGAGACTTTATGTGTTATACTGCTTCATTGTTTGTTTGTTACTGTTTGCCTTATTATTTCTTTATTCCTCTTTCAGCCATCTGATATTTTCATATTTATATACAGGAATGAGATTGGATAATAATTGTATTAACCTCATAGTGGTAGCGTTGTATTGTTATTGAATAAGGGTTAGCTTTATCTTAGATAACATATTCTAGCATTTCGTTCCTTCACTGGCTCCTGAAGGACAAGTGTAAAAATGACAATAAATTATCTTGATTATAAGCTTAGAAATTATATAGGAAACTCTGTTTGGAGAATTATTCGTTAATTCATATAATATTAATTCAATGTGTATATTGGTATATATCAATCAACACCTAAATATTTTTAATGTTGGCAAACGAGCAGACATTCCGCCTGATGATAAGCATGTATCGTCGTTCCTAGAGCTCTGGGATATGCAAACGTCACAAATTTACAAATACGAACGTTAGCGAATTCACAGTTGTGCATCTCACCTTTTATTATTTTCAATACGCTAAAAGATAAAGGAATGTCCTTAATTATTATACAATACTATATTAATCTATTAACTGCCGTTATTTATTCAATATTCAAATGACGACTTGTCTTATATATGATTTCATCAATGCTAAATTAAATAGACATTCTTTACGAAAGTCCCTTTCATTCCATTATACCAATATCCACACGATGGAACTTTATTAGGTTTTTGCTCCGATTATTGCTTTGATATAACTAAGTAAAAGCAAAAACGATATCAATAGCAATTTGATCGTATTGATGATATTTTTATTGAATACTTCTAACGGTATATCAAATTAGATACCTAATATAATTCTTCTTCCGTATATATTTCGGCTTCCAAGATATATTCCAATATTTTTTTTTATAGAGAAGAGGGCGGACGAGCAGGCGGTCCCACGTGATGGTAAGTGTTACCGCCGCCCATGGACACCTGCAACACCAGGTGGTATGCGCCGCCGATCTTGCAAAATCCTATTCACAGCTTTCTTGAAGAACCCCATGTCGTAGCTTAATGGGAAGACCTCTTGAGGCAGTTCGTTCCACAGCCTACGGATTCACGATATAAAATTATTTCTTGTTCAAAATATACTCCTAAATTGAATCTAGAACTAATTATAAGCTATTATATTTATAAGCTATTATATATATTTATTATAGTCATTCTTATATTTACTTTACTCACTTTATTTCGTGGCGAAACGAACTTATTACTAAAATATGTACAAGTGGAATGTAAGGGTTCTTATGTAAAAACTCGTATATGTATAAAAATATCATGGTACCGTTCATTCGAGCACCCTTTAGACCCTCGCATTGGGTTATTACCGACAACATTATCCATTCAATATCGATAGGGAATCTCGTATGCTGATATTAAATTCCCTCAAAAAAGCCTCGCGCTAACTACTGCCGGAGCCCGGATTATAATGCCTTAAGGGAAACGTGTTTCTAATAAGACGCTTATCTTTTCTGAGCCGGCATCTCATAAAACTTGTAAGGCCCTTGAAGTTTGGTCTCGAGTTAATTTTATGTATCCTAGTAATGACATATGTTGTATTACTTTCGCGTACTTGGATGTCAGATTAGAGAAGTTACGATACGGATTAAATAATAAAATGAAACAAGATTTAGTAGATTAAAGAGAACTAGGCATTTCCTTGACAAGGAGTTTTGCGTACAGTGTGATCTTTAAGCCATACGGCAAACCCGAAAGTTGTGGAATGAACTGCCAACTGAGCTTTTTTCTACTAAGCTACAACATGAACCTACCACCTACATGATGTTGTAGGTGTCCATCTGTGGCCGTGACCACTTACCGCCATGTGGCCGTCACCACACATGTGTCTTGCGTGATAAAACATAAATAAAGAATATGGAATAAACACTTGAAATAAAGAGACGAATATGAAAAAAGAAACACACCGCCAATAGGCTACCGATTACTTATAGGTCTGTCGCTATGTCAAAAACTTTAGAATGTATTAAATCGAAATTTCGTTGAATAAGTCTCAATATATCAAATCACAACATGATAACTATTTACAAGATTGTAATGCAGTTGTCGGGGACATAAGTTAGGCTGGCAACTACTAGGGGGTGGGGATGGTGAGGGACTCTGTCGTAGTAATGTCGGGCGGAGTCTTTCACGTATTTGATGAGTTGAGAGTATGGAGGGAAGTTCCAAGTCCTTGTGGAGGTCGACGTTTTACTTTTCCCACATATGAGAGAGTTGAGGCGACCAAGTATATAGGTGGCTTGGTTTCGGACTTTTTATGTATTCTTGGAAAGTCCAAGAATCCAGTCGATAATCTAAAACAACTTCGAGATATTTGGTCTTCCTAACCCAAGAGATAGTTTGACCGAAAAGAGATATCGGGAGTGGGGAGAGACGGGGTCTAGAGCTACAAGTGCCACCCATGGGAAAAGGGAAGCATATGGCTGCACTTTTTTCCGGGTTGACCTCTAGCCTCCACCTCACAAACCATTTAGCTAAGGCGGTGATTGCGCGTTGGACGCGTAGAGAGACACGTCGTAGGTTTCTATCTGAGGCATAGAAACCAAGCTCTACTCCAGGGAAGTGGGGGATGTCATTGCTGTAGAGGGAATAGAGCATGGGCGCTAGAACGGAGCCATGGGCTCTGATTGGGCGAGAACTGGACAGAATGTCTTCAACTCTGTAGCGAAAAGTGCGATTGGTAATGTAGTCTCGAATGATGAGAATGAGACTTTCAGGCACCTCCAGTTGGTACAGTTTATATATTAAATCGTTGTGCCAGACCTTATCAATAGCCTTCGCCAAAGAAAAAGACAAAGAAGACAGCTAAGGTCTTGAAGGGTCTAATTTGGTTGAGACCTGTGAGGATGTGCTCCGTTATTCGGTGCACCTATTGGACGATTGTGTTTGGCTCCAAAGCCGAACTGTTCAGCGATGAGTAGGCCTTATGAGTTGATGTGACTCAGTAGACAAGAAATGGAGAATTTTTCTAGTTCTTGTATTCAATAGTGGCGAGCAGAGAGTGGACAGTGACGCTATACCGCAAATTGCTGACGACGTAAAACACCGTACGCGTTCTGCATGCACTGTATTAACACTGTGTCCCTACAAGGCACATTTGATCTATGTTAAACAAAAGTAAGGGCTATTCTGTAGCTCGCAACCAACCCACACCTACTCGTACCTCGTACAACCGCGCGCACATATGCAGGGCGTCGAGCCCTTCTACAGCACATAAACTATTTAGTCCTTTCTCTCCTTTAAAACAAATTCGTCGCTTATAAAAGGTCTTACTGCAAAGTAAGAACACATTGTCATCTAGTGTATAAAATAACTAGAGTAAGTTTTTAAGGGTAAGGGTAACTATTTAAAGTTTATATATATGTCTTGATTTATGTAAATCGCACGTATGTGTGTTATACATAAGCAACTTTTACAAACATAACATATTCCATATGCATATGCATGATGGCATAGTTGTGATACATACGGCATAAAGCAATGTATTTACGGACTTTTACACGATACAGTATTTCTTATCCTCTTATCTTCATTTAAGTGTTAAAAATGTCCTAAAATAATATTTCATAATAGATACTAATTATTTAATATCCATGTCCTGTCAGAGATTTGAAAATTCCCCAGTGGACAATTAGTTAAACCTGGCTTTATATAATACCTAGAAACTTTGCCAGACCCACTATGCAAGCGCTGGCTGTACCGCACCTTATTTCAGTGCATATTTCAGTAGTCCGATGGAATTTCAGCAAAATTTATGGACTGGCTATGCAAAATTTTAGCGTAATCTGTCAAGTTATGCAGCTGCGTAATAAATTAACGTACGACGATGATACTTTAATGAAGTAGTAAACACGAAGACGGCTCATCTGTAATCTTAAAACTCTGGTAAATAAAGAAATCTGAATCTGATGGTAGGTTCGTTGCTTGTCGTCCCCGTGTTTATCATCCGATATTTTAGAAGGTGACATTGCAATACCAAGCTTTGGTGACAGCCTTTTAGTCTTATATACACCAGTCGCTTATACAGCCTTTTTAACGTCCCACTGCATAGGCCTTCCTCAATATCCCCTAGGTTTATAGCTATAATCCACCTCGCGGGCCCACTGCAGGAACACCTGTTACAGATTTTTATAAAAATTCTGGAGCATATGAGCGAGTTAGTGATTTGTTTTTTAAATTATTTATTAATTAGAAACTCAGGGGTACGAGCCGAAGATTTGAACTCACGATTTCATGAATGAGATTCAAGAATAGACACATCACGGTCATTGTTTCTCAACCTTTTTATTAGTATCGTGACCTCCGAGAAGCCCAAAACTAAAGTAAATAACCTCACGATCCCCTCACTAATAATTAGATCCACATTATGTTTTCTACTGTTTAACATTTAATTAAAATCATAATTAATTAAATATGAGGTTTTTCGTACATAAGTTATTCATTTTTCCTGACCCTTTATATATGTGATCGCAACCCGCCCTGGGGATCGCGAACTCCAGGTCGAGAAACGATGTCCTAGGCTATCACAGCTCATTTTTTAAACACTATGTTATATAATCAATATAATCATACACACTTAATTTGAATTAGGTTTGAGATTCTCATATACACCTTCTCATATACACCTTCTCACATAACATTAAACCCATACTTTATTTTCGGAAATGATTTTCCACAGGGACAGATATTAAGCAAGGGTCATTCTTTATTTATTAAGGAGAATAATTTATTAGTCAACGTACCACTATAATATTACTTTCATGTTAAATTAATTCAAGTTGTCCGCGAATTGTTCGAGTGCAGTAAAGTCCCAAGACGACGCACAAACATCTCAGTAATTGATAGAAGTACACATACTTCATAGCTCTGGGGACTTGATTTGCAATTGATTGAAACAACCATATTTGTATACCCTAGTTGAATCAACGAATCAACAGCGCACGAGTGAAATGTACCTAAATAAGAAAAGTAAGATTCAACTGTCAAATCGATCGCCCAATCGAATAAAGACGTAAAGTATTTAAGATGACTTTTTATTTTATTGCATATTTCGATTGTATGCATAGGAATACACTACCTTATTTTTTTTATAAATATATCGTGCATATTTACGAAAATATTGTAATACTTTTCATACAAAAAACATATTTGAATTTTTCCACATAAAACGGCAATTTCATAGGTAAGGACATAAATTAGCGTGTAATCCTAATTTCACAGAAGGCACGTAAGACAATGTATTTAGTTTTTGAAATTACTGAGAAAGTTGTGTAAATAAAATTAAACACTTTAGTAATACATTTAAGGGAGACTCAAGTGCCTAGACTCTAGATCCTAAAATAATATGTGAAAACACTTAAAAGACAACGTTATAGAATTTACTGTCGTTGAGTCACATAATAATATTATATTATGTATTTAAAAAAAAAAACAAAAATATTCTTACAAATTGTATAAACAGTAATCGTTGTATAAAATGTTATAGAAACAGTCGACAAGAGTTATGTTCTAATTGCAAATTATTACGCTGTGGAGGTATCAACACTCCAAATCTCTATGGAAATTCAAAGTCTCTACAGCCGATCTAACAGTTGTAGAACAGCATATTCTTGTACCAAGCTTTTTTGTAACCATTTAACTAGGTAGTGCGAATAGGAAGCTCTATTATCAAAAACAAGACTTAAAAAATGAGAAAATATCTCTCAAAAACCGCCCTTGGTCCAAACATTTCATGACACCGAAGATCTTGAGTTCATAAAAATTGATAAACCAATGTTTTTATTTTGGTCACTGACTTAATTCTCATTAGTTATTATACAAAATACTATTAACGGTTCCTGTTAAAAGTAAAAAATCGCAAATCGTCTGCACTACACTAATGTAATTTATAAGTTTGATTAACTACTGATGGTACGAGTATATCAATTTGCCACATATTATGTAGTTCATTGTTGATTGTCATATATTATTCATTTTTAATTTTGATTGAAGTTAATATTTTATAGGCATTTATTTATTTTTAGGCAGCTTTGGGTTAATAGAGATAAAAGATAATTAGTTAAAAGGGAAGGGTAGGGAAGGAAAGGGATGAAGAAAGATATTGTCAAGGCTTTCGACGCCTCTTAAATAGGTTGAGTGGGTAGTTTTATCACTTACATATAAACTTTAAAAAACATAAACTCTATAGGTACGCATAATAATATAAGGTCGGGAAAAAAGTTTCTTCATATTTTATACACAAATTCAAGACATTTATTTTAAAAGTTTGATTACATTTAATTATAATATATATTATATGTGCCGTTTTGTTCTATAACTTGTTGCCATCTTGTAGGTAGTGACATGATCCCGTTTCTGTAGAAATTTTGAGATGTTTGGTAAAAAAATTGCGACAAGTAGATTTGACAGTCCTCTCTTGATGTCAACCTTACACTACCTAAAGAATTCTGAAGAGACCGAAACAAGTGGAAATCTGAGGGCGCAAGGTCAGGGCTATATGGTGGGCGTATCAACATTTCCCAACCAAGCTCTTTCAATTTTTGCTGACTGGCCAACGATGTGTGTGGTCTGGCGTTATCATGATGAAAGACTACACCCTTTCTGTTGATCAATTCCGGGCGGTTTTTTTTAATTGCTTGCTTTAGTCTCATCAGCTGTTGGCAGTAGAGATCCGAATCGATGGTTTTGCCCGGCGCTAAAAGCTCATAATGAACGACACTCTTCCAATCCCACCATACACACAACATCACCTTATTGCGCGATAATCCGGGTTTCGCCACAGTCTGTGGAGCTTGGATGCACTTAGACTATGATCTTTTCCGCACGTTCTTGTCATAAGTGATCCTCTTCTCATCATCAGTGATCAATCTTTTCAGAAATGGTTCGGTTTCATTGCGTTTTAATAGAGAATCGCAAACGAGTATACGGTTCATTAGGTTTCTTTCAGTGAGCTCGTGTGGTACCCAAATATAGAGCTTTTTTGCGAATCCAGACATTTCAAATGAGTCAAAACTATTTTATGGTCAATGCCCAGTTCATCAGCAATGTCGTAACTACTTATATGCCGATCTTGCTGCACTTTTTCACAAATGGCATCAACTTTATCGGTGATAGGGCGACCGGAGCGAACTGCATCTTTAACATTAAGATTTCCTGACTGAAAACGCTTAAACCAACTTTGTGCTACTCTTACTGACACTGCATTAGGTCCATCAAGTGCACAATTTTTTTCGCAGCTTGTGTCGCATTTTTCCCTTTTTTGTAATAAAATTTTAAAATGTATCGAATTTCTTCGTTAGATTCACTCATTTTCTTGGACAGAAGAACAATTGAAAAATGGGGGGAAACAGTTTTTTATCTATTTATTTCTTTTTTTAATTTTTTTTTTATAGACTAGTGGGCGGACGAGCAAGAGGTCTCAGGTGATGGTAAGTGTTATCGCCGCCCATGGACACCTGCAACACCAGGGGGTATGCGGGTATTTTTAATGGTATCATAACCAGCCAGGTACAAACAGTTCAATCAAAGATATTGGATCACAGCTTCATACATACAAAATACGAAAAGACTTTCTCCCCGACCTATTATATTTAACAGCTTAAAAATTATATGCTGTGTACTTCTTTACTTTCTTTACCTTTACTTCTGCGCCGCAGAAGACTACGGGAGTGTGTAATTAATGTACATGTACTCTGTGAATGAATTAAAATTAAAAAAAAAACTTGGCGAACACGTGGTTTATAATAGAACTATCCCGACAAGTACAATAAACTATTTTTTTTTTAATGATAATAATTTCTTCGTAAAGTTGAAAAGTTGTTGATAAAGTTGAAGTACATATTTTAGTAGCCTTTCTAAGTAGAAAGGTTGAAAAAACGTTGTTTAACAATTACATGATTCAAAGGTTTTTTTAAGAAAAAGTATGATATTTATTCAATAAACATAACCAACCCGTGGTATTTCTACGCAAGTACGAGTATATTTTCTTTATCACCGATCATAATTACAAAATTTGATTTCATATCATTTGTTTTATTTATTTTATCTTCAAAAACTAAAAGTTGCGAGTTTTTCTCATACCTATTTTATTGAGCGACGTGGTAAAGAATGGCGTTTAGTGTATATACTGAATTAATTAATAACTTAAGATTCTGAAATATAGGTGAGTAGAAGCGTAAAAGTTTAATAGTTGTTAGCATAGGTGTCGTGCCAAAGTTGTCCAAAAACAGTGGTAAGTAGGTATACATGTAGGTATACAGGTCCAACGCTTGATGTTTTAGACGAATAAAGACGCACAAAGCAATACAAAAACACTAAACACATATTCAACTGCAAAAATAAATGTTATATAGTATTTTTAAATAACTTAAAATTCGTGTATATAATGTAACTAAAGTTTTAAGAAGCACATATTTTCTGCATCATTTAATATATTGATCACGTGTTCAATGTGTTCAATATATTAAATGATAGAGAAAAAGACTGTGTACTTATTACGTATGATTGGTAAAACCCAATTTTATGTTTTTTCGCTCTCCTGTAAAGTAAGGGTTTTCATATTACCGTTTTATTCGTTTGGGCCGATGAAATAGCACATATTTTTAATTAGACGGTGAGGTCTAGAGGCTCGACAAATGAGTATTACTAAAAGTAGTAGGCGCTGTTGTTGAGACATTATAAAATTTTGACGATGGCATTATGACAAAACACACAATGCAGTAATGAAAATTCGTTACGTTTCTCTGTCTTTCGTTAAACACATATGCACATAATGTGCTTATGTCGTACGTGTTGTTAGTTTAGAACTCCTTTTAGTCATTTCCGAGTCTATGAGTCCAATGTTTGTTTGTATGTGTGTGTCTATAATTCTGTGCATAAACTCATACCTAGCAAAATATAGAGCAAAGTAAAATATTTTTCATTATCGCATTGCCCCATTGTCTTAAATCTGATTTTCATAAATTTTACAAAAAATCACATATTCATAGTCTTGTAGTAGGTATATATCAATGGTATATGAGTCTCACAGGCTCTTTTTTATTTTTTTTTATAGAAAAAAGCGGCATTTCAGCATACACCCCACCTGATGGTAAGTGGATATTGTCGTCCATAGATATCTGCGGCATGCGGATGTTGGCATGCCAACATCAGTCCAGAATGACAAACGTTGGCACGCCCCCAGATGCGCTGCCTACCTTTGCAGAATAAGGAATGGAGTGAGAAAATAGGGAGGAATAGGATGGGAATGGGCTCTGGCATATCTCACTCACTACCAAAACACGTACGTTCATTGGGGAAATACGATAAAGTAGGAAATGCAGTACATTTCAAGGAATGCAGTCTTCTGTAAGAGAGGGGCAACGTGGCCAGTCGAGTACGCCCAGGGGCTGTGGGAATGCAGCATGCACTCTCCCTCTACAATGTTCTATTGTGTTATAATGTACCTACTCGCATTCTATTTTTATTGGTATAAAACTTCTTCCAAATGAACATAGTCATACTTCAACTCATGTAGATATCCGAGCAAACAAATGGAAAATCCATTTCTGTACTTGAAAAATGTTATGCAAAATCTTAGGGAAATTATACATTGTCTACAGTTTGGTCAGTACAAAATGTCCTGCGAGAATTATTGCTAACGCTGCATAGAAAACATTAGGTAAGCTTTTAAATCGTTCAAACCTTTCAACATAATTTAACATTAAATTCCTTCTGAATTATTCACCGAGGAAAATGTGGGATTTATTTTATGCCACTTGAACAGTTACATAGAATGCATAGGAATTTGAATTTCAGAGGCGAAAATAGGTGCTAAGAATATTTAAATGGCTTGTGCAATCTGAAATTCGTATCTGCATTTGACTGGATTGCCAACTAGGAATGTTGTTTGTAACAGACCGACTATTTGCTAGTCCGGTCTTTTGATTTACATTCTATTTCAATACTGTGGAGCTATCCAGCATATAAATTAGAGTAGAACCGGAGGCTCGTTGAATAAGTCTTATATACCGTTACCTTGTAACCTTGGTACCTAATAAAAACAAAACAAAAAAAGGAAAGAGGTATATTGTTTCAATAGCCGTATAATGAGGTCTTAGAAAAATAGTGTAAATATTTCAATATGTCAATACACCACAAATATTATATCTAACTAAAAATTAACATGCATATCATGATTTTTTACTACACAAAATATAAAAAAATGGTCATTAATTTACTTGTATGTGCATAACACGTTAAGTAGGTCATACCTACTTACGTGTACTTATTAACTGAAGCGAGAGCGTTCAAAGGTCAAAAGAACCTAACCGAGCGATTGTGGATAGTGTTATGCACATACGAGTAAAATAATCACCAATTATTTATTTTTAATGCAGATAGTAAAAAAATCACGAAATACATATTAATTGACATATTAAAATATGTTACACTATTTTTGAATGACGTTATATTAACACAAACATCCAAAATAGCGGCCACATCAGGCAGGTGAGGCGATGCGACGGTGTTAGTGGCGCTGTCAAAGGCCGAGAGCGGCGGCTCCCAGGCAGACGAGACGACGACGGAATAAGTGGCGCTACCGCCGAAACTGCTGGAGGCGAAAAAATCTGCGCGATGAGCGGCATCACTAAGCAGGCGCTAAGGAGGTACGATTAGACCATGTCCCGTGGCAGAATACCCTAGGAAACCATCTTGACCTTATATAGTGAACTGGCTTTCTCCAGTAGTAAAGTAGGACAACTGAACTTAAGTCCCGGTAATGCGACGTTATGTAAACGCGACACTTTACAACTAACTATAGACGATTTCATCGTATTATATTACAAAGCAGGTAAGCATTACTCGTACACCTCGAGATACCCTTCTGATTACACCTCGAGTAGTTCCCAGTAAGTTGGCTGTCTTGCGAGTTCCCTCGAAGCATGCCTCTGTGGTTAGAAGCCGAGGACATGACTTGAATTGAGCACATAGTACATAATACCGGCAGTAATACACTGCATATTTTAAATAGACGTTCAACGTTATCTGTTGAAGTTAGTGTCGTAAAGTTGAGGGCTGAGAGCTTGACGCTAGAGTTAGCGCCAATTAACCTCTAAGACTTAAGTATTAAATGCTAATAACAATAATATCCTTTGTCTCCAGAACATGGTACATTAAAGAACTTAAACTAAATAATAATACATATATATATATATATATATATATATATATATATATATATATATACAGGGTCCATTATGAAAGTAATGCGCATTTTCTGGGAAAAATATATTTATTGATCCTATCGGTACAAATGCTTAAAATTCTTCGAAATAGTCCCTTCCTGCATCAATGCACTTGCGGAGACGGGTCTGCCACGCCTGGAAGGCACCCTGAAACTCCTCCACAGGAATGCCTTTCAAGAACGTTGTAACATGCGTATGGATGTTTTCCACGGACTCCCAATGCTTTCCTTTCAGTCGGGGGAACAAAAAAAAGTCACAGGGAGCTAAATCGGGACTGTAAGGGGGCTGGGGGACCACTGAGGTGCTGCTTCGGGCCAGGAAGATGGTTACGATGAAGGCCGTGTGGCTGCGGGCATTGTCGTGGTGTCCCACAGACCTTTCGCATTTGCAGATCCTCGGTCACAATCCCATGTACCGCAAATGTGGACAAGTTTAGGGTGTCAGCGATTTGCTGGATGCTCAATCGACGGTTAGAACGCAAAACTTGGCGCACGAGCGTCACGTTTTCGTCGGTTCTGGCCGTTGTTGGGCGTCCAGAACGGCGTTCGTCAACGACCTTCTACCGGCTCTCCTTGAACGCCTTGTGCCACCTCCCGGATTGTGATCTTGAAATGCAGTCGTCCTTAAAGGCCTCTTGAAGCATCTGGAATGTTTCGGTAGCATTCTTTCCAAGCCGCACGCAAAACTTGATGGCGTACCGCTGTTCAAGCGAACCGTCCATCACGCCGTGTTACAAAGACAAAAAACACACTTCACGCAAAGACACGTCCTTCCGCTCTCACTGCTCGGAGCGAAATGAGACTGGGCGCGTTTGAACGGGCAGACCTCACACCATATTTTGCGACCGGTCCGAGCGCGCTACGATGGATAGTCGCGTCACAATAAAATCATGCGCATTACTTTCATAATGGACCCTGTATATATATTTCTCTTTTCTATTCTGCTGGATTGTAAATATACAATCAATTGCATGTCATCTTTAACTTTTGGTGTATCTATTTAATAATTTGTACGTTTCTCAAATGTTTATTTATGTTTATTTGATTTAATCCACTTCTCGACGTTGCTCGTGTGTCGCCTTATAGTAATAAGGCCCTAGCAGAATATCAGAGCTATGGTTAATTTTCTTTTGTTCCACAGCTTTATGGTGAGCTAGCTATGATTTTTGTCGCCGCGACACACATTCACACACTTATTTTCGTATAAACAAAAATAAGTGCGTTATGTTATTACTAAGCATTTCCAGTGTTTCGTGTGTCGTGTCGTGATAAATAAATAATATTTCTTTCTTTCTTTCTTCCTTTCTGTGGATACCAGAATATGGATGTCTTAAAGAACATTGGTAGTGAGTAGGATTGAAGATGATTATTAGTATATATCTGTATATAGATACATATTTTATAATAACGACACATTTAATCATAAACACTAGGATTATCTAGATTTATTACTGGATCCTTCCTTTCTGTTTTAGTTGTCTCTAATTAGAAGGTGGGTGGGGGGAAGCAACGTGCATTCTCCCCCTAATGTTTTCCCACCTCATCTCTTTCTATTTCATTCCCTTCTAACCAATCAAACATGGAACAAAATAAACTCCTTATTCTATTGATTTTCCTAACCCAATCTCATCCAAGGAGGATTAAAACGTGTAATGGGATGAAGAAAACTACTCATCCCGTTATACTTACTTCTTATTCCTCATTTTCCATCGGGAAAAAGGAATCGGGGAAAAGGGATCGCTTTCTTCCAAATCCAAATAAATCTCCAAAGGTGTAGGAAGAGCATCCGGGTGGGTGCTGATAACGTTTGCCATTCTGGACTGGTGTTGGCAAGTATCGCGTACGTTCATGAGCAACTGATTTAGTAAGTGGATACTGTCGCCTATGGACTGTCTGCTCGACTGTCACCTTCTTACTATAAAAAAATATATTATCCGACCGGGAATCGAAAACCTTGACACATCACCGTTTACACAGCAGACAAGTACCAGTACCAATTAGGCTAATCAATCGCCAAATATTCCATTTTAGTTCTACACATCCTCTGTGCTTAAGTACTTTAGGTACATACGTCATTATAGTAACAAAATAAAAGCCTTAGCAAGTGTGCATGAACCTCGAGAGTGAACCGATTCGCGGCGCAGCGCGCAGTCACGTAATTTTAATCCTAGACCGGATATTGAAATAAAGGGACCTCTGGCTATTTAAATCCAAAATGTGTGAATAAATAAACTTCTGCTACCTATGTGACCGATTGGATTTTACATTGTCTCCACATCGACATAAAACACAAAGCCCACCAATTACAAAATGGCGGCAAACAAAAACAAATGAAGGTTTGTAACATGTTTTTATTTGGAGTTGCGACGCAAAAATAAATGGAATAGAAAGTGGGACAACCGAAGGTCTATTGTTTTTATTTGAGATATACATAGAGCGTATGTAATCTGGATTAAAAACCATACATTATTATTAATCAATAATATTAAATCACGGATCATAAAATAACAAATAAACTCAAGGAATGTCGATGGCAGATCAAGCGAGTGTCAGTGGATGTCGTGCCTGTGCAAATTATATCAAGGCGCAAACCCAATAAAAGAATCGAGTGAGTTTACTTACGACATGCTATACCATCCGTCCTGTTTTTATATTCCTTAAGTATATTTGTTATTTTATGATCCGTGATTTAAGTTAGCAAGGGCACGGCTTCTTCACACTTTGATTTATTTACGCCATATATTGATATTTAATCGGGATAAAATGTGACCATCTATCTCTTTAATCTGTAAACTTTTCTACTCTAGACATGTTTTGAGACTAAACAGTTTTAATGTATTATAGTATCTAGTTACCTACATACCTATGTACAGATATATCGGCTAATCCGGAAACACCTCAATGCGTTATCCACGTCTATGCAATTAAGTAATCAAATATCTCGTAATAAAGTATGCACTTACCATAGAGTTAGAGATACATTACGTAAACATTGGCCATCGGCCATCCGAACACGTCATCCACGTCTATGCAATTAAGTAATAAGGTAAGCAATTAAGTAATAAAGTATGCAATAAAGTAATAAAATATACAATTAGCGATACGGTAATTCATAGACGTGGATGACGCGTTCTGGTGATTCCATATTAACCGATGTTTTCTTAATATATCTGTACATTAATATGCCCATTATTTTATTTTGATTTTACGGTATAGAAGTGGATAAGTAGTTTGGTTAAAGGTCCTTTAACTAATAATACTTAAACAAAAGAAGTCGAAAATGGAAGAAAGTACACAGAAAGGCATGATCTGCGAATTTAAATTATATTTATTTATCAGCGTCAAACGGACAATGCACTACAATGATATTAACTGTTATACGCATTTAATTGTATATGTGTTTCAAGAACGTTATCGGCTGCTCCAAGCCCTGAGGAACTACACTACCGCTTTAAAGAGTGGACTAGCCAACCAGCTTAGCCAGCGTGGCGTTTTAAGGCCATTTCGGAAGGGGGAGAGTGCACGCTGCAATCCAACCGATGCGCGCCGCTGGGCGCGCTTGACTGGTCACGTTACCCCTCTCTCACAGAAGACTAACTTGAAATGTACTGCATTTCCCACTTTATCTTATTTCCCTAATGTACGTACGTGTTACGGTAGTAAGTGAGATGTGGCAGAGCCCATCCTGCCCCTCCCCATTTTTCCAATCCTTTCTCTAAATCCATTCCTATATCTCTAAAGATAGGTAGCGCATCCGGGGTCGTGCTAACGTTTGTCATTTTGTACCTCATGCACAAGACAATGTACATACATAAACAGTCCATGGATGTTAAATAAGCTGATTACGGTTACAAGAACGTTTCATTCCTACAATGTTTCATGATACCTACAATTCGATAGTAAACTAAAACTGTGTTTGTAATTATTTTATTGTAACGACAAAACAAGACAAAACTAAACTAAATCCTAGACAAAACAAATAAGGCCCAGCAAGTTATAAATCCTCAGAACTAAAATGGTTTTGACTAACAATCGGTAGCGGCCAAATGGTGTAACATATAAATCTTGCAATCTTCCAGCGACCATTGTTCTCAATATAAATCGGGCTGCTATTTTCCAGTAGCCCCGTTTTCAAAGGAGATATTTGCTGGAAACTTAAAAATTGTTGTGCTCCACATTCTCTTTGTCCCAGTCACGATCAAGTCCTCGGGGGGTACTCGAGAGACGCTTACGGTCACTGTATATTTTAAGTAAACGTCCCTTCTTTAAAATATTTTATGTGGTATTCACCGTGTCCTCTGTGACTTTACGTATGTACTTTTAGACGTAGGTTTTATTGTTACTTAGAAAACATTTTTTGTTATGTATCTTTTAAAATCCTTGAGTTTGAATAGGCTATTTTTTGGAACTTTGTTATGGACAACAAAATTCGATTTTATTAGTTTACGAGTGACTGTCTGTCAACCGGAAAAAAGCAAATTGAATACGAAAACTGTTCCACCCACGTTGCTTGAGCTGTCTATCGCACCAGAGAATATTTTTTTTATACATTTTGGCGCTACTTAATTGCTAGGCTGTGTTTTGCATAACTTTGATAGGATCTTTGCTTTGATTAATTCTTGAAGTGTTATCTAAATCTAAGTAGAAATTGTAAAGAAGTATTATTCACAAACTAGCCGTTTATTAATAGTATCGTTTATTTAAGAAAAATAATGTGTTAATTTAAAATGTGTTTTAATTTTTGAAATACCTACGAAAGCGCGCGCCACTAGCAGGAATAATTTATTTATCTTCCAGTCTTGGCTGACCTCATGTCAATGACCGAAATTCTACGTGCTCGTGGTGCATGTCTTATTTAGGCGTCGGACACACCTCGACGTTGGTCGGGAGTTATGGGGTTGCTTGAAAATGTTCACACGGCGCCCACGGCGTTGCAATGTAATGATTTGAGACTATGTCGCCTTATGGCGCGTCATCTAATAGAGTTTCGTAAGTTACCGCTTACACTGATTGCTAATTAGGCTTTTCATAAACGTATTTCTTCCGTTGAGTTAGCACCGTGCCGACGTGTGACGCGAAGAAGGGTCCTAAGGTTGCCCCACGGCCCTTAAGGGCCACTTCAATGACCTGTCTGTGCTGGTTGACAGAGGCGACACCACAGTAGGAACACAATCCCGGACCATTATCACCGCCAACTGTAAGGGCAGCTCGAAATGTTCCGGATGTGTCAGCCTATATCTCTCCACTTCTGCACATGTCTCCTTCCCAGAGCCCGCCATCATGCACTGTCTTCTTCTCTTTTTATTCCGCCATTATCGACAAATAACATTTCGCCCCTACTAAATACACTTCGTATAAAACAGTTGATGGATGTAAGCTTAGCAGTACTAAATATCTTATCTAAGGGTATTAATGGACACGTTTTCCTACAGTCATTAACGGATTTTTTTCCTTTGGAAGGAAACCGATTGTGACGTCACTATGACTTGCGAATACTTGATTGCGGATACTGCCTTTCTCACTGTTTTGTGGCAAATTATCTCTTGGCCTTTAGTTAAATTACCTAGTGCTACTTACAGACTTTAGCAACAATTACTTGTAATGACAACACTTACTACACAGACGGTCTAGAATCGCTCAGCATCCAAAGAGATGTAGCATCTCGCTACATTTCTGGCGCCTATAAAATGGGGAATGTTCAGAAGAGCTATTCAATTTGATCCATCTTCGGGTTGCACCTCCCTCGGTCAATTGATTCAGAACTATCTGAAATGAAAGTAAGATTAGGGCATGACCTTTGAGCCGTGACAATATAAGATTGTGACTTCGCAAACAATTTAGTAGATATAATAAAATGTTTGCCGAAAATAAATAATACTCCAAAACCTATAAAGATTTACGTAGGTACCTATAGTAAACGAAAGAAAAATTATATTGTTCCCAAAACGTGTTTAGCGGACCCAAACTTAAGCTGGGATAATGCGTTTATCGAAGACGCTTAAGATTTAACAAAGTGTACAAAAAGTCGATCTAGCAGAAACTTGGTTGATTTCAGGCTGGTCATCCAATCGTGACTTTGCTGTTACAATTTATCTTAGAAGTGTGATAGAAGGTTTTATATGTTTTGTTTAAGAATCAAGTTTATATTTTAGTTTGATGAGAGTCGAGTACAGATACCGCTAGACTATCACTGTTGTAAGTGTAATTCCTGAAGTGACTTAATAGGGAAAGCCTGTGCGAGGCAGTGGGATATTATAAAGTTTATGTCGATTATATCTATAATTAGCATCAGCCTGAGGTTTTGCTTGCGTGAACTAAGCAGCTGTAAATGATTTTTAACACATGTAAAAGCACCGACATGATGGATTTCACAGATGAAAATCCATCCATTGGTTTTTCAGTAATTCTATAAGTCATTCTTTTCTTTTCCCTTATAACTCAACTTCCTTGTGTCATATGAAGATGAGAAATATTAAAGGTTTTCTTCTTGACGTAGCTATACACTAGTGAAAACTCGATCAAAATCCGTTAAGTAGTTTTTACGTGATGCTCAAACAAACAGCCATACAGACATTTTTTTTAGAATATACTACTGTTATGCGTTATGTAGCTTCTCAGGAGACTTTTTTTTAATTAAGTCAATGTACAGACTCAACCCTTTTACTGTTTTATTATACTTATTCTAAATAATGTACTCGAATTTTCCTCAATTCAACTCATAGTTAATTTAATAAAAAATAACAAAATTTACAAAAACCTCATGATATACTCCATTTTTTTCAACATTCGAGGTGATCATTATAAGAAATCCATTGATTAACTTGGATATATCAATACGTACTTAAGGTATCTTCTAACTTGAAATATGATTTCACAATTTTATGAAAATGTATACGAGGTAACTAACGAGGTACGAGGTAACGTGTAACTAAAACGAGTAACTTTAGCAAATTCATTAAACCATTTTTTTCCAATGAACGACAGACAAATAAATATATAAAACACAAAATTTCTTAAAATTTTGCGACAGTATTAAATTCTATTAAATCTATTAAATATTTAATTCTAATAAATAAATTCTACCTTCACTTAAACTCATTCGAGGTACCTCAATAATAACTGGAGTTTAAGTATAAGTCAAGAATATTTCCACTAATACACTAATTAAATCCCAATACCACAATGTGGATTTAAAGGCTTTCCCCACTACCAATATCAGCAACAATATAAATATGAAACAACAGTATAACTGCCGAGGTAAATAACGGACAACATCTGCTGTTAACGAGCTTCAATAAATTATTCATTAGCAAAACCCAACGTTAATGGAGATATTATCATTGGCAATCGATACAGTGGAGAAGAGAGTGCTGCAGAAAGAATAACTTCATTATAATGCGCAAAATAGGAAAAGATTAGAAACGCATTGATCACTTAATAGTTGTTTAGAAACCATTTTCGAGATTAACTTTCAGTTTTTTTTTTATTTAAAAATGGGCAGGCAGATATGCGATCCATATAGGGTTAAGTAGCGATGCGCTACCGAATTGTTCGAATGAATGAAGGGGTTCGATTAATCGAGGTGGGTTAATAAGTTAATTATTGTTAATAATAAAAATGCGTAAGACATTGACCAGTCAAGTGCGTTTTGACCCAACAGGATTACTAGTACAAGAGACAACAATTGAACTTCTCGGGTCCTTATAGCTTGATCAATTAAGAATAGGGATTGCAATTCCGAAAAACGGGATCCGGGGTTTTTTATTTTGACGTGGGTACTTCTGTTTTTCATATGGCGCACAACAGGTGAAGAAGTTGATCAAACGGCCAAGTGAGTTGTAAATAATTGTGTCCCTTCAAGACGGTGGTCATTTCGATCCACTGAATGACTACGGCTATAACTCATTAAATAACACACATTAAATAATTAAATAACCTCATTAAATAACCTCATTAAATAACCTCATTAAATAACCTCATTAAATAACCTCATTAAATAACCTCATTAAATAACCTCATTAAATAACCTCATTAAATAACCTCATTAAATAACGCACAGAAACAACCATTGCTTATTAGTTTTTTGTCACAAAATTTTCTTCTAGATCTCTTTTCTTAAAACCGTTTTTAAAACATCCATTACTGTGGGTCACGCAGACGAAGTAGCAGGTAACAGCTAATTATGTAATATTTGTAGGTCAGATCGACTTGATTGAACGACTTTATATCGTAAAAACGTCTTTTACGACTTACATATTATTTAATATGTAAAAATGTTTTAATGTAAACGAAATTATATTCTAATACAATTTTGCTTACCTTCATCAAGTTTCCGTAGTGTAGTGGTTATCACGTGTGCGCCACACGTACAAGGTCCCAGGTCCCGGTCCTGGGCGGAAACAATGAATATACTCCCTTTATTAGATTTTTTTCGTTATAAACTTATTTAACAGCAATTTTATTTAAGTACGTACAAACTTTAAATATATTTGGTCATTTTTCAAATAATATTTATTTACTTTACGCTACACAAAAATATTATTTTATTATAAACTGTTATAATTATAACCACTTTATCAAATAAATAATATACTGCTTTCCTGAATTCCAGCACAAAAAAGTCAGTTTATTATAAATTGCCATTAAATGAGACAGTCAATTTCATGACTGCTGAAAATACTCGATGATCTTAAATTAACGTAATCATATCTGATTTAACAATTAATTACGAGTATATATTTTTCTTCATTGAAATCGACGGCATGCATACATTTTATTAATAATTCTGTTGTGTGTTAAAATCTGTTTCCTATGTAGACGACTTCAAAACACCATATTTGTAGTGGTCATCAGCAGGTCATATTTGTCGTAGGACTGATGACCGATGGTGTAGACTAGTCCTCGAATGGAAGTCATCTGTTATACCAATAGCAAATAACTTTTACCGACAATAGGACCTTTTATTTGATAACATTACAATTTATTAGAGTTATTTTTAGATGTATTTCTCTGGGTCCGGATCTGACGAACCGCTCTTGAAAATTAAATCAAGGAGCTTCGGCCAGAGGTAGACAAATACCGAGGGTCGAAACGATTTATTATTTACAAGGAGATTTTCACTTCGACGGAAAAGTCGGATGCAGGGTTTGTTTACTTCATTTTAATCATTTATATTGTTTGTCGATAAACAATGATGGGGCTCTCTGCGTGAGACCATAATAATATAATTAGGACTAAGAAATTAATTACTTTGTTTGTGAATCAGATTCTGTGGTCTTAGACGTGTAGTGCAGGTAGTCTTTATTTTCGTACAAATAACTTTCGAGAAAAAAAGTTATCGGACCTAAATTTTTGTAAAATGATAAGCAAAGATTTTGATTCTAGTATCTGTTATTTATGAAAAGGAGCTTATGGCTTTAAAATGACGTAAATCATTTTTAGTATTGGCCTATAACATCCCCATAGAGGGCACATGCCTCCACTGGCGATTACACAAGGGCGGGTTCAGAACATAATCGACAACGTGTGTTAATATTGGGGATATAATTATATATTTATCTATTTAAACGGGTATCAACCTTGTTTATATGTCAATAATATATGTTGTGTAATTATATATCTCATTTTTTTTTATTATTAAACATGCGATGCGATTCTTTGCGATGTTTTCCTTCACCTTGTAGCTATTGATACTCGTAATTGATAAGTACGTACTAATGCTACGGGTCGCCAGGTTGCAAATTCACGTCCCCATGAATGTAAGTTGATAGTGATATCTACCACTATGCTATCACCACCCTAGATGACGTCATCTATGTAATAACAAAATATTGAAACTATAACACTCTGTGTTACTTCACAGTTCTAAATTAATTAATTTTGCCGTTAACCCGTAGGCTGTGGAACTAACTGCCTCGTGAGGTCTTCCCCTTATGTTACAACATGGGGTTCTTAAATAAAGCTGTGAATAGGATTCTGCAAGGCCGGCAGCGTACCCGCATACCCTTAGTGTTGCAGGTGTCCATAGGCGGTGGTAGCCAGTGACCATCATGTGGCCCATGGCCATCATGTTTTTAAGTTTTAAGTTCAATCGGCTGTCGGTCTTGCGACAAATGTGACCAACCCATTGGCATTTCAGCTTACTCATTCTTCTAGTTATATGGATGAGTTTATTTCTTTTATAAGTTACTTCATTTGGAATTCTATCCATGAAACAAATTCGGAGCCATAGATTTTTCTATCACTCGCTGAGTGACTCTGAACTTGTGAATCGGACCCTCTGTCAGACTCTACGTTTCGATACCTTACTAAGTATCTGGAAGCCTAAATAACCCAATTGGTATAAAATACCGTTAGTGATACTAACAGAATTGTCCATTCTGTGAAACAGGTGTGGTTTCAGACAATCCTAACTAGCAGGAAGCCTAGTTTTTTTTTTTTATATAGACTAATGGGCGGACGAGCAAGCGGTCCCACGTGATGGTAAGTCTTACCGCCGCAAGGTCGGGCGCGCCGCCGACCTTGCAAAATCCTAATCACAGCTCTCTTGAAGAACCCCATATCGTAGCATAACGGAAAGACCTCTTAAAATTATCCCACTTGACTTAAAATATTCACTTTCACTGTATTCCTTGTTGTGCAATGAGGTGTACTTAACTTACTTACTGACTTGTATAAATCCCATTCTTGACGTGCGTATAGGTACGAGTAGGTATAGAAAATGTTTTATTAATTATACATATTTTTTTTAATAATATGTCAGCATATATAATATATACTTTTAGAATTTGTATATAAATATACATACTTGTTTTATATGCATTTATGTATGCAAATATGTATGTATATAAATAAATATATATATTAGGTCGGGGAAAAAGTTTCTTCGTATTTTATATACAAATTGAAGACAATTTTTTTAAAAGTGTCATTACATTTAATTATAATATATATGTGCCGTTTTGTTCTATAACTTGTTGCTATCTTGTAGGTAGTGACATGATCTCGTTGCTGTAGAAATTTTGGGATTTTTGGTCAAAACATTGCGACAAGTAGTTTTGACAGTCCTCTTTTGATGTTAACCTTACACTACCTAAAGAATTCTGAAGAGACCGAAACAAGTGGAAATCTGAGGGCGCAAGGTCAGGGCTATATGGTGGGTGCATCAACACTTCCCAACAAAGCTCTCAATTTTTGCTGAGTGGCCAAAGATGTGTGTGGTCTGGCGTTATCGTGATTCTGTTGATCAACTTTCTGTTAATCAATTCCGGGGGGTTTTTCTCAATTTCTTGCTTTAATCTCATCAGCTGTTGGCAGTAGAGATCTTTGATCTGTGATCTTTTCCGCACGTTCTTGCCGTAAGTGATCCACATCTCATCACCAGTGATCAATCTTTTCAAAAATGGTTCGGTTTCATTGTTTTAATAAAGAATCGCAAACGAGTCCACGGTTCATTAGATTTCTTTCAGTGAACTCGTGTGGTACCCAAATATCGAGCTTTTTTGTGAATTCAGACTTTTTCAAATGAGTCAAAACTGTGTTGTGGTCAATGCCCAGTTCATCAGCAATGTCGTAACTACTTATATGCCGATCTTGCTGCACTTTTTCACAAATGGCATCAACTTTATCGGTAACAGGGCGACCGGAGCGAACTACATCTTTAACATTAAGATTTCCTGACTGATAACGCTTAAACCAACTTTGTGCTACTCTTATTGACACTGCATTAGGTCCATAAACGACACAAATTTTTTTCGCGGCTTGTTCGCATTTTTCCCTTTTTTGTAATAAAACTTTAAAATATGTCGAATTTCTTCGTTAGATTCACTTATTTTCTTGGACAGAAAAACAATTGAAAAATGGCGGAAAACAGTTTTTTATTTTTTTTTTTTTTTTTTTTTAAATGTTACCTTTTAATGGTGTCATAACCAGCCAGGTACAAACAGTTCAATCAAAGATATTGAATCACAACTTCATACATACAAAATACGAAAAGACTTTCTCCCCGACCTATTATGTTTATTTGTGTATAATTTTAAAATTTATATAAATATGAGCCAATATTAATCACCGTTTAGAGTTAGGCTATTTCACGACTGAAATTCTTTTGAATGTTAAAAAGCACCGACCAAAATCTGTTCGTGAGGTATAGGACAAATATTTATAGCGTATCTTAGCACGGGCTCTTTGCCTATTTGGATAGCTATGGTTTATGCATCCTTTCCGTCTGTTGATGTGTGCTTGTCTTTAAAATTGAAATGTAAACGGTTCGTAAGATGCTGTTGAAATAAATAACTTAAGTGATACTAACAGAATTTTCCATTCTGTGGCGTGGTGTGGTTTCAAAAAGTACTTACTAATTAGCTGGAAGCCTCACTATTCCAATTGGCAGTAAATACCGAAGTGGTAGTAATAGTATTTTATACTCTATAGAGCACATGTAAGGTAACCATCAAAATATGTTTTAGGAACAGAGAAGGAAACTGTTTCCTCGTCCGTCAAAACTTCTGACGGAGCACGGGACTGAAACTTAAGTCGTTAATCATGTGTTGCCAGGAAATGTGACACCAGCTACCCTAAAATTTCACGTGAAATTATTATTACCTAAGCAAATGTTTGCATTTTAGGGCCACTTGTAGTAATATTGAAGTGGGACATTAAATGCCAATACTGGCTTCACTCGCATAGAATTAATGTTAAAAAATAAATCTTAACCTCCAACATCCACGTACTACACGTATGCCAAGTTTAGTAGCGATTTGTGTTTTTTTTTTTATGAACGAAGGCGGCAGACGAGCATACAGTCCACCTGATGGTAAGCGGATACTGTCGCCCATAATTACTGTTTGCAAAGTTAATAAGCACCAGGCAACAAGTATATAATTAAACCACCTTTCGAATTTACAATATAAGCATTAGTACGTATTATGAAAGGATAGTAAAAGCTAATATTTCTGCATTTTTTCGCTTCCTTATTAGACTCAACCTACCACCGTGTTTCACAATTGAGTAACAGTTGCCTGAGCCCATGTACCTATCTTTCAATTTCATTCCATTCCATTATATCCCATTCCATCGTATCGATTTATCTACTACCTCTCTCTATCCTCTCCTTATTCTTTCATTTCATTTTTACAAGTTTTAATAGGTATCTCCTCATAATGTTCTAATGTTCATAATTTTAGACTGATGTTGGATTTTATCTCAAATGTCTATGGGCGACAATATATGCAGACCATCCATCAGGCAGAATATCTTCTCATCTATCACCTTATTTCTATAAAAAAGAATAATTTACTAAATGTTGACGACACCCTTCTAATCCTTTGAGTTTAGAAATCTAAGAGAGAAGAAAATAGAATAGGCGATGCATTTTATACAAGGCGACATTATGGCCTTGTAAAAAATGCATCGCCAATTCTATTTACTTCATAGTAATATGAAGCCATTAAGTGCCTTTGTAACAATACCCTTCCAAGTATTATCTCTCACCGAACCTCTAGCTACTAAATTTAGAAAATTTAGAACGTAGTAGTAAATAACAACGTTGAAATGACCAGTAGAAATAAATATGCAACGCTCTAAAAATGGTTCTGCTATTCTATTCCTTCCAATTCTGAACGACATTTTTTGTTTTCAGAATTTCAAATTCCTCTAAACGTAAAACACCCGACGTGCCTAACATACTCTGTGAAACATGTAGTTTCAATATATTATTATTTATGTATACAGTGCGTATAGCCCATAGGATAAATCGATTGTTTGTGCGTGGGACGCTGCACTAGCTCTGTATAGTTATTCGAGTATATTTAAAAAGTCTTAAGTAATTCAAAATAATTTAAATTCATAATATGTACTTTTATATATACTTCGTTCACTTTTATAATATTTTGTTATAAAGGTTTATTGTAAAGCGAGCGCTACTAACAGACAGAGTTTCGGTCATTAAATTGAGATCAGTCAAGACTGGAGGGAAAAGAGATTTATATGAAATCGTCGATTGCCGACCACATTACTACACCCCTCATATTATTGAACCTTGATATTGAACCTTATCAGTGTTTTTTATTTACATTTGATAATATATCTTGAAGAGAAGTTTAATTCCAACCATAATTACCTTAGACCCTATAATCCATAAAATAACGACGGTAAAAGCAACATCAATCGTTACTGCACTAGGTCAGCATGGTACAGCTTCAGCCTGAAACCCCCTTATATTCACAAGACAATATCTGTGTCCATCCTGTGTCCATCACCAGGGCGTATATTTGTATCCGCTGAGACAGAAACAGGTTGATAATCCCGTTCTCCGTCAACTGATTTGAATAATTCTTTCACCCTTGGGAGGTTTCTGTTTTTTCTCAAGCTATATCTATTGCTTCGTGGACATAGGATTTAGAGGTATTTTATTAGATTCCGCAAAGAGCGAAGCCGCAGACGATTGCTGGTCATAAATAAGAAGATTCTTTGTTATAATTATAACAATGTGAGGTTTATTACCTGTAAAATGTGTCATAAAAATATTATAAGTGTAAAATTATTTATTCTTATAGTATTGTGGGTAGTTAAGTTCATTAGAGAGTTTGATATCTTCTATGTGCGTCTAGCCTTTTGCCCACAGCTTCGCTCACGTAGTACATAATAAATAATAATATATTGATGTACAACTACAACTGGTCAGTTCAAAATTTAGTTCTAATTCGTCAAGTGACGGAATACGTATCTAATATTATGGTTGCACCTTGTCAAGGACTGAAATAGTATTAATTCGTCAAGTCTTATCCTGGTCGTAACTCATCTAGGTATATCTTTTATAGTTTCGATTGGTCAAATCGTTGAAAATTTGCAACATATCAAACGCCTCTTTCATACTTATTATAGCTAGTAAACTAGCTTCTACTAGCGGCATCTTTCAGATCTTTTCAACTACTTGACAAGTCACGACCAGGATAAGACTTAACGAATTAATACTATTTCAGTCCTTAACAAGATGCAAATAGTCACTTGGCGAATTAGAACTAAATTTTGACTTGAACAGTTGTATAGGTACTACACCCATAAACTGATATCTTATATACTAAAACTTTCTAGGTGCTGTATACCATATCAATAAATCAACATTTATATCAAGAATAACAAGGTTTTTATGGAAAGAAGGCGACAGACGAACATACAGTCCACCTGGTGATAAGTGGATACTGTAGCCCATGGACATCTGCGATACATGCCAACATCAGTCCAGAATGACAAACATTGGCACGCCTCCGGAAGCGCTGCATGGGTACTTTTGGAAATTTAGGAATGAATTTAGAGAAAGGGTTGGGAAAATGAGTAGGGAGAGGATAGAATGGGAGGGGTAATGGACTCTTGCATTGGAGGACTATGATTACGTAGGAAATGTAGTACATTTTACGGTAGACTTCCGTGAGAGAGATGACGTGGCCAGTCGAATGCGCCCAGCTTCTATGGGATGCAGTGTGCACCCTCCCTATTCCTCGGATCATAAGTAAGATCTTAGTTAAAGATCTTTGAATTCTTATTTAAAGATAAATTATCATTTTATTATTTATTATAATTATAAATTATGGTAGGTATAATGAGAATTTGGTTAATAAGGAAAATAGGAGGTAATTTAAGGTACTCGATTTGAATATTCGAACTAGATTTCTCACAGTTAATCAATTTCTTAAACTAATACTTATATCTATGATCAAATCTTTTAAGTTTTTGCAAGGTTAACTTTAGGCCTATTTACCAAAGTGTAACACAAATAGCTTTGTCGGCAAAAAGGTATACGGAAGTACACACAGTATACATCCACTAACATAACAATCCTATTGATATTTACTTACTCGAGAACGGAACAGGATATTAAGGCTGTTGTTTACACCACATCAAATGAAACGAACATATTAAATGTATCAAACAAAGTAATTCTAATGAAACTTCTGTATTTTGTTCACTTTCATCTTTTCAGAAGCCATGTACAGAGTACGCTTTCAATTCAATGTGCTCGTAAATAATATTGTATTGCCTACAAAAGTTAAGCTTAATTTTGGTTGCAATATAGTGTATATTGTGTACATAATACAGTATATAAATAAATAAGTAATGTTATATATATTTGAGACAACCCAGCAACATTATTATGATAAATTTATAATAATATTATTAATAATAGTTATACATTATAATAGGCACTCTTGGCAATACCAACATCCATTTATGTTTCTTTTCTTTTAAAAATTCTTTTCACATTTCATACATTTTTTCTTCTGTGATGTGGGCCTTAGTTAGGTATTACATTTTTATCTTATTTTATTTCATAATTTATTATACGCACATTGTTTTTGTGATATCCAAGGCAATGTTGGTATTACATTTGTACAAATACCTTGGTATTTTGTGAATTTCAAACGACTTAGTAGATATGCCGATTGAAACTCTTAAGAGATTTATATTTCGTATCCTTGATTGTTACTATGACAACCCCTGAATTTCCGTAAGCCTTAGGAAGCATTAAATCCCCTTAAACATTGGACTCTGATGTACATCGATCGCATCTTGTGGAAGTAAACAGTTCGGCGGTCAATGTGATTACCCTTTAAACCGTAGATTAATCCTTGTGTAAACTCATTAATCAGTCTGCGACACGTCAAAACATGGAGTGTACTAAGCGAACTCGATAAATCTATTGAATTTTAGATATTTATAGTGTTTTTTTCAATTGGCTATAATAAATTAAAATTCGCATAAACGTAAAAAAATTCTAGATTTAAAAAAAAAATACTATATACTCGTAAATGCTCTCGATTCAATAAATAAGCTTAAAACAAGCTTCAGTAGTGAGTGTATTTGAATCTAAATGTTTAGATGATTGTTCAATTAAATCATTTAAGATATTAGACAGCGTTCCGTGAAATCAAAATTACCAAGTTACAGGGTAGTTTTTCAAGATACTACGCATGAATAATAAAGTTAATTTCATTTTGTAATAAACTTCAAAAAATCGTTTTATTGTAGTTTTGCTTCCTTGGTTTTCGAATACTCGTAATTCATAAAACATCAATTTTAACTACGAATGAACTACCTTATTATGTGCTACTGTTCATTGCTTAAATATTGTAGCCTTGGTCAAAAGGGACTAAGTTATCCTTAGGGTGTGTCAATATTTCATGACAATTATATGGGATTCAGAATCCTTATAAAAATGTCTCAAATTACCTTGAATACGGCAAAGCCAAATAAATAGAGATGTTTATGATTTTAGAAGTCCATGTATGTAGATACAAATGAATAATATATTTACAATGAAAAATACAATGAATATATATTTAATATATACAAATGTATGTATTTGAGTTCGTTTGTATTCACGTATAACCAATTTCAAATAAGAAGTGTCTTAGTGTCTAGACCTACAATAAAACTATATTTTTATAGCGTATGTCATGGCACAATATTATTGAATTACGCCTTGAACCCAAACGCTAAATTATTATGAGACAATAAAATTAACTTCCCATATTCATAAATATTTTCGAGTGAGCAATATGTCTGACTAAGATTGGAATCTGAAAGATTGGTACCAAAAAGGGCGACGTATACCTACTCAAGAAAACCTTCGCGAAAATCTGACTTTTCGAGCTGAGTAAGGTAATTTAAATAATTATTTAAAATTGGTTATATTTTATAATATATCAGTATTGCACAATATCTGTCCCACACAGGCGCATTGAAAAATTAAATGAAAAATAATATACAATTAATTTGAAACTAGCCCATACGTTTATTTAATCATTGCGCGAGTTTCAATACCCTCTAAACGATCAAAAACATTGCGCAATCCGTAAGATTTCACAACACGATAGATCTCTTAGTGCCATGGTTGATAAAATTTATCCTATCATCTCAAAGATTGATTTTCTTTCTCCAAAATATCTAAATAACGAACATATTAAATAGAATGAAGAGAATTAAACAAAATGTACCTACCTATACTGCATTGCTTGCGAGCGTAAAAATAGGATGCAATTTGATTTGCTATGACGTATTACGTTGTATTTTTGCTTTGTTGATTAATCAAATTAAAAAGTAATCGAATTTAATTTCAAAAATTATAAATTATATTCAAGAAAGGTTTATTAATCTTAAGTCTTAATAATCCTTTTATGAGAAATAATCTTTTATGCTGTCATAACGCATCTCAGTAAAAGAAATAATCAGTATCTCATTTTAAAAACGTGCTACTTCGACACAATATTATTATCTACACGGCTCCCTTTTATATGTCCTGAAACCTGTTTGAAGTTGAGAGCCGGATTTGGGATTTTATTTTATTATATTCAGGAAACAAACAGTTATTACAAACAGTTATCTAAAAAGTCTCCACATACTATTTTCATAGAATATATATATATTTTTCATATATAGATTTTAGCGTGAAATTTGCCAATAATTGCGACATGTTTTCTCAAAAAAAAAATCCGTTTATATTCGAGTTGTCTGGTGCAATCAATGCTTCTTAACAAACCGAGACAAACTTCTTGACGGCGCTTCGAGACGACGGTAGCCGTCGCGTCGGTCGCGTCGACAAATAATGAAGAGCTCGAGCTCTCACTGTAGGACCTCTATGCTATTTGTTTCAAACTTAATTTACATTTATTATGATTTGTAATTTTCAAATGAAACTTATTGAAACAAAATTAATATTCCTTTCAAATTACGCAAAGCCGTCACTGGCAGCAATAATAGAGCCAAATTCGATACAGAAATTTAATTTAGTTCGTTATTCTTCTAGGTTTTGGTTCAATGCGTTGCAACAAACCACAAATTGGTACCAGCCCCCGGTTTATTGTTAGTTTAACCTCACACTTCATATCCGGTACTACCAAAATATTCGGTCGCAAGCTTTCCGATTACATTTCGGAGCTTGTTAAACTGCTTTATTGCTTTTAATTCCGCCAGGATCATTTGGAAAAGTTAATAACAGTTGATTTCAGTTTGTTATTATGAACAGAATATTTATTACTAATCTTATCTTTTCATTTTTAAGACAGGTGGGTAGTCAAGAAGTGTCTACTCTCGACTTTCATTCCTAAAACTGCGACTTCAAGCTCACAAATAAGAGTCATTCAAAAATATTTATGTTAATAATTGTGTTATAATTATGTTATATAATTATAGATAACCTCATATTATATATAGTACATATTAATTTTATCTGATATTTATATTATATATTAAAATATTATAATTCTGAGGAGAAGATATACTAAGAATTTATTGTTTATGAATCCCTACATTCTAAACTAACATTTCAATGCATCTGTCGTAGTAAGATAGCAAAATCCGGAATACAGCAGTTAGGTCGTTGAAGATTGTGAAAGTGATTTTGTGCAATCTGCCTATAGATTGAGCTAAATACTGAGTTTGTTTCAGTGAAATAACATCGCAATGGTTTCATTTTGCATTTTCAATGGTTGAAATGTCATCATTATACATATACACCATAGACTCGTCGAAATCAAAAGAGACGAAAACGACATAGAATTATAAGAGCCAAAGCTTTTTTACTTGGACCGGATGAAGTGCCCTGTGTGCCCTTATCAAAGGAATTTAAATAAACAAGCAAGGGTGCGTCACTTTAATACAAGGTCGTGGCACTTTATTGTACATAGTTACGATAAGGATTGAGGCACACAGTGTGTTTAAAATATAAATTGCTAAATAGTGTTTCTCTGCAATTACCTTAGTATAAACCAAAGAGTAAAAAAAATAAACATAACTTTTGTTGACGCGATACAGGGATGAAAATAACTTATGGGTGCGTCCGGGCAAGATACGACTGACCCGCGAGCGCGGTGGTGCCAATAAATGGATCCAGCCTGATTGTGGAACCTAGTGAACGAAGCGCAATAAAATATGAAAATAACCGAAATTAAATGATTCGTTATAGTAAATTGTCTGGTTACCATACATACCCGGGGGGTTCCAGGCGCAGCACATCCAGGACAGCCGGCCAAGACGCGGCCGCTGTCATCGCAAACGCTTTACTAGGGTCGGTCATTAGTTGTGCATGAAGAGATTTGAACTTAGTTTTCGATGATGCTGTTGATGGCAACAGAACGAACGCGGCGTAACGAAGAACGATGAACTTCAATTTTCACCTAACTGGCCTTTATTGTTACAGCCACAATAATTCCGCCACTACCATGTGGTTGAGAGAACACGGTGAGGAAGCTAATTTTAGTGTATAGTCCTGTCGCAGTAGTAGTCGCTTAGTAAAGTGATAGTAGGTTTACTCAAGACAGAGTTGCACTTCTTGGAAGAACACGAAAAATTCACTCTCATGCTTTTATTTAATTATCGCAAACATTATGCACTAACACTAGGCACTTTAAAGTTTAGATAATTCCACAATACACAATTTTTACCATAATCAAACAAAAACTCAATTTTACTTCGCGGGTTCCCGCTAAAAAGTCCTGTCATGGACTAAAGAAAGCAGTGTTCGAAAACGTAACCAAAAAATAAATCGGCGCGAACAACTTTAAAAATCAGATATTCAGACATAACAATATTCTTAAATGTGACATTTTCTAAGCAAAGGGACCTTCCCTTTGTTTAGAAGAGATTCTCTAACGTAAAATTTCATCGTTTCGAGATTCTGTTTATATATATATATATAGAAGCATGCTATAACATCTGGTTTTTGATTATATATAGTGTAATATCTCCAAACTTATTACGAATTGTAAAATTCAAATAAACAATTGCGTTGCTCTGAAAACAAAGTTTTTATTTTAGTACTTACATAGGTACATACAATAATAATTACACTGTTACTTACTGGTAAATTCTACTATCCTACTTGAAAACAAAGAAACGACATTTAAAGTCTATTATTTAAATTGTCAATTCCTTTTTATATATACATTTTTTATAATAATCTAACAATCTACTAAATCAAGGTGAGTTCTGTCAAACCCCAAACATCAGCTGCTCTTCCAACCGTGTGGGCCCGCGACCGGTGACTCTTGAAAGGCCACTAGGGCCACAAGAACTATACATACACGATGTTGAGGCAATCAGGTTTTTTAGTCGGTAGGAGTCCGACACTACCTGGTACCACCTAGGCTGGCCCAGCCAGACTAGATGGTACCAGGTGTCCCATGCAGGATTTTTCCTGATTGTCTCTCCTAACAAAAAAAAAAAAAAAAAAAACCGTGTGGGCTGCCATTACTCACAGCGCCATCTATGGAGTACATAGGTACATGGTCACTGTTTACAGTCAGAAGAGCGCTGTCCAAATTAAAGAAATATATATAGTTTCTTTACATATATATAAACATAATAATGAAACAACGAAATTTTAAATTTAAAAATCTTAACCAAAGTCAATAAGTCCACACCAACAATAAAATATAGACAACAATGAATTACATAAAAATAAACTTCGATTCGATACAGCTAGAAAACAAAAAAATCATATACTAAGAAACTATACCATATTACGCCATCAGCTTTGTTTCTTCATTGCTGGATTTAGACTCGCATAGGTTCGCCACCATATACCTACGATCCTTCCCTCTTTTCACCCAACCACTACCGATAAACTTCTTCAAATCGTCATAAATTCCATCAATAGACTGTTGGTGTCATATCTGATCATTACCAAATGCTCACTATTATTAAGGCTCACGCCTGTCAGGAGCTTCACTACTTTAGCGGTGGTTGAGTTCCTCAGCGCTTATGGTAGCAGCTTTATCGCTTAGTTTTACGTTACCCTCCGTAAGAGATGGGATTTTACTATTATCAATCCAGCCGATACAATTACAATCGCAAAATATCAGTTTGAGCGTTCACTTTAATTTCAAGACCAAAAAGAACTGCTTTATTTCAAACCAAAGCTTAAACCAGACGAGCGCGATTTGGTCCAACAATCCATTAATAAAATTAATTGAAGGTCAAAGGTTGAAGCTATGAAGCTTGGTAAGTCAAGTAAAAAGGTAACAGTTCCAAAATAAAGTACAATAAACATTCCAGGACCTAGTATACTACATACTTGAACAAGGACGGAAAAATTGCGGTCCACTCACTACACGCAATATCCAGCGAAGCGTAGCCATATTACAACATTCTAAGCCCGACATTTTTCACGGCAACTCGCAATTTAGCTTCGTGTACAGTCCGTTGTGTCTACAACTTTATGACTATACATACAATATAAAGCTGTAAGGCGCCGTTCTGCCAAAATTCTCGGCACGTTCTCATATCGGCAAATGCAAGTAGCTTCGAGTTGCTTGACCTGCGACTTTGCTAGAAATGTCAAAATTAGACATTTAATTTTCAAGTAGACGTTGTGCGAAATCTTGACGGTCTGGTGACTAGGTGATACTATATTGTATTAATATTAGACTATACTATTATTATCAACACTTAAGGCACTTACCGACTAGGCATAATTTTGGCGCGTTTTATAAACGCATTTTCATAATATTATTATTTGAAATAAATAAACGTGCGATTAACATGAACGCGCGCTTATAATAAACGTGTCGAAAATCTACCTAATCGATAAGTGCCATTCTGCGTTATTCTGGTTTATTCCGCGATTTTGCGCAAGTATTGGTTGCACACACATACAAATACGTCTCTATTAAAAAGATATAAATTAAATAAATTACGTCATCTAAATAGTTTACTCTAATTATTATTTTTCAAAAACCAATTTTAATTGCCAAACGCTAATTTAAAACGTGAAAATAATACATTATTTAACAAAGGTCACAGACATCGACAGGTGAATTTCTATTAATTCCTAAATAATGAAATTCATCGCATATTTTAATTGAATTTTCACAAAAACGTTATTGGCGTATTTTATTATTTTACTTCTAATTAAAAGTATGTTTGAGTTTAATTTTTCAACAGTTATTATTTTATATCGTCTAGATATTCCGACAGAACCTACCATAGATCGTTGCCATGGGCTGTAAATCCCATGTAAGGTCTGTAGGGTAAGGTGTCCCCAAGTGTGCGTGGTTTTTGAACAATATTTTATATAAAATAATAAAGCCTTTACATGCATTGTAAAACGTTTGTTTTAAAGACACGTTATTAAACCTCTATAAAGTATATCTAAATCAACAGTCATAAACGTTTTTTATTTATGATTAATTAATGACATCAATATATTTACTCACCCCTACAAATAGATTGTCGGTCCTATGATAATTTGACTTGTCACTTAAAAATTGCCAATTGAACTTAGCAAGCCTTTGAATTACGGTTAGTTAGCATCGATTGCGGTCCTCTTAAAAATGTGACCTGCGCATTGCCACTTCAATTTGCTGATACTTTGAGCTATATCTTCAGTTCTTCGAAGAATTGTTTCGATTTAGAACCTATTTATCAAAGAAATTCCGGGCACAACTCTTTCTTTCTTAGCTGAGCGACTTTGATCTTGTGGGGTCAGAGTTCAACATTTTGGCATCGTATGTCATAACCTCATAACTGACAAGACGCATTGAGACTACTGTAGTTATATCCTAACTGACATAAAGGTATGTATATACTTTTGTTTCTTTGAAATGCTTTCACGCATTAACGGATCCACAAATCGAGCTGTAATTTTACAGGTACCTTCTTAGGGACCAAGAAAAGAACACAGACTATAAAACTAAGGTTCCTGTATGATAACTAGTGTATTATAAAACGAAGTTTCAATAGTTTTAGCCAGTGCAAAAATAACAATATTTATCGAAAGATTTAAGGTTAGGAGACAACTGAGAGTTATTTACGCTATTATTAGTTTAAAATTCGATAATAAAGCAGGCCGAACCACAATCCCATTATCATTAGGTAGCTCAAACGACTCCTGCAGTAAAACCAGCACAATTCGTATAAATTACGAATGCGGGCACGAATTGCAAACCTACAGCATTTGTCTTGGATTTTCACAAACAGACTGCGTGGAAATGAATAACTCGCGGTCGGAAGTCAAAGGTATATTTTACGGAATTTGCTTTATTATTTCTGGCTCTCCAGTGTTTATTTCAGCAGTTATTCTCAAACTGTATGCCTGATTGTTTGATTTTTATTTTACTCTAAGGCGTGGGGCCCACTGTGTCGCCTTGGAGGTGGTCGTGTTGTTGCGCTTCTGGTCGCTAAGTCGCGTGACGGCAAGACGGCTGGTTACTCAATTAAATCGACTGCGCGACGTCGTGTGAACCCTCTTAAGTGATCCCATACAGACAAGTCATAACCCATAGCTGTGGGTCGAAATGTGTTGACCATGCGACATCACGTGCCCGATGGCAAAAATAACGATTTTGTCAATTCTGTCTTATTGTTGACAAGTATTTGGTCGCGGATTTTTCCGCTTGGAAGTTAGGAGATAATAACATCCGAAAGAATTTAATTTAGTTTAGAATTGATAAAAGATAATTTTCAATGTACAATTATCTTAAATCAAATGGTGTGATATTTACAGAACAAATGTGATCGTTTGCGTACATATTTTGCATTTTGCAATAATTTAATAATAGGCACATTTTATGTGGTTAGCAATATGTCAAATAATTGGTACATAATTATTACATAATTTCACAATGTTTCCAACAAATAAATGGCTGTGTACATATTTATGCAAAAAAAGGCCACGAAAGCGAGTATTTAAACATTATAAAAAGTACTTAGAATTCTTATTTCATAGAGAGTATGAAAATTTTCATTTATTTAAAAAGTACTCTTATTTTAATGAATAAAGGTTTGAAGTAGGTACTGGGGGTAAATACACCATGTTTTATACCGAGCGCGAAAAAAATTGTTTGTTGGCTGTTTGCCGACGCATTTTTTTCTAATCCCTAATGAGAAAGGAAATTCATTTTAAGTCTCTATATTTTACTGACATGTACCGTTAGCAATAAAATGTAGGTGTGTGTATTTAAACATGAACTTTATCTATGAAAACTAATAAGCTGAGTTACAAAATAACGGAGCAGTGGCGGAGCAGCAGCGGCGGTGGCCCAGGAGGAAGGGAGTCTCCAGTGAGGACAGGGAGCGGAGCAGGAGCGACGACAGCTGGCAAGAGCGGCGTTCGGTCGCTGCGACGCCAGCTAGAAGCGGCGGCGTCATCCAACTTTTGTGACGCCAGCTAAGGGGCGGCGGCTCAGTGGCGAGTGGCGACTTCAGCCAGCTCCAAGAAGTAAAAGTAATTTTATATTAAATTATTAATACTAACCTGATTTCAAACTTAATATACATGTATAGGGTCCTTCGCGACGTCAAATAGTAATTAGTATTATATACCATATTATTAATATATTGTATTTAATTTTAGTATTATATTTAAGAGTGTAGTCATAATCGTATGACATCGTCTTTCTACACTTATAACACAGAATACATCGCACGCGCCAGATGAATGCACCATAGACTACGCTATAAAAGTCCAATGATTTATTTGAATTTTGTTTACGTAGGAAAATTCTCTAATCCTGCTCTGCATAGGATAGATTTCACGGGATTTGTCAGAATTTAAACAATAATAATTTACTTCAGTACTGATTTGTTTTTCAAGTAACTTTGTAGGACAGACGATTGAAACAATAAATATATACTTTATGTCCCACATTAATTCATACAACACAAAAATACAGAGGTATGTAAATGTAGTATATTAAAATATATACAACTCAGTGCGTAAAAGCTGAGTATTGTAAGTAAAAACAATGGCGATAGTGACAAGATGTGATAAAATCGTATACAGTGAACAGCCTTATTTAGGAAACCTAAGAAAGAGATCGGCAATGGTTTTTAATGAAGGTGCACACAAGCAGGCATTCTTCATACTACATTTTAGGCGCGAAAAATATTCCTATAGAAAATATTTTTATGTAGGAATATTTGAATGCCAATATTTGTCACTAAAATAGATCGATGGAGCAAGTTTAAAATGACGCATGTGCTTACCGCTTTCCACTCAAACATGAGTCCTCGCCGCTAATTTTAGATTTCATTCAGATTGGCTGAAAAATATCTCATTTTAGTATGCATACTCGTAATTTTGTAGGTATTTGCAGTTTCTTATAGAGAGTAAGCCCTAGTATATTACTTACACAAATACTATGAGCAAGTTTGTAGTACCAGTATACCAGTAATTGGTACTAATTAAATAATGTCGGTGACCTATCTTTGTATTCCGAATAAAGACGATGAGACAATTAATAAAAAAATATCCTAACACAGTTTAAGATTTCATTACGTTGTAACCACTGTGTGGTATAGAATTCTCTTACTGTTCGGTCACGGTCGGAAATACAAATATAGCCGACCGACCATTTTCGTACTTAATTAGTAGTATGGGTATTACTTAAACGTATTTAATTCTGAGTGCTTCTGAGAGTCGGAGATATGTCTTCGCAGTAGTTCGAGGAGACATTAAGTAAGTATTGAGATAAGAACGTGAGCCACTTAAATCATATTTAATGTGCTCGTAGGTAAAGGCGGAAATTTACGCAGGTCCCATGTGTGGCATATTAACTCTGCCATACAAAGATAAAATAGGTCCGTAACTTAGGTGAACGTTCATCTCGTCAGTTCAAACCTCTTACTTCCTAGAAATGTCTTTTTATCTATTTGTTTGGGCTATATAAAAATCTACAATTTTGTTTTCCTTACTAATACTTTTCTAAATTGATTTTTCTCCACACTTTAAACAGCAATAAATCCAAAACCACTAACAACTAATTAGAATAAGATAGTATAGAAAAACTTTAAAAATTTCAATTTTAGAAATCTTGGTTCTAAATATTGCAAGTAAAGCGTTCAATAAATTTTAAGCAGCGTTCTTGCAAAGTCATCTATTAAAATGTTTGAACACGATTGCACAGTCCATACTGACAGTAGTCCAAATGTCAGGAAGGTGCAGTGCCTCTTACGAATGGGGTTCGAACGTCGAGCCATGAATATCAAACAAGATAAAGTTTGGATATGATTTTAATGCATGCAAGTTTAGAATAATTTATTCAAGTATTACCTGAGAATACCTTACAGTACCATATCATACCATCAGCCTATGTCTCTAAACTACTGGATATGGCCCTCTCCCAGTCCGATCTTCTTCAAGTCGACGGTCCATCTCGCCGGAGGGCGTTTCACGCTGCACTTAGCGATACGTGGTCTCCATTCAAGGACTCGTCGATTCCGTCAGTTGTCAGTTCTGCGGCAGACATGATTTACCCATTGCCACTTCATTTTAATAATTCTGTAAGCTAATGCTACCCAGACCGGCTTTACAGTGCTGCAAAAGAACTCGTCTACTCAGGACCCCTTACAATCGTAAAAAAATCTTATGCTAGATATATGTATACTGTTTAGTTCTTTGTTCTTATTCTCTTTTAGTCGATCATGAACATGAATTAGCACCTTATTCCTTCTTTTTGCATTGTAGTACAGATACAAACTTATGTGTCTGAGCTTAAATATGTTCGAATACTACACTGTTATCCTAATCATAAGTAAAATTATAAATGCGAAATTGGTTTTTGTTTGTTATTTTGTTTGTTTGTTACCTACAACTCGGCTACAAAATAACGAATTGCTATCCAAATAGGCATATGTACTGTTCGAGGGATAGATTAACATATAGAATGGTTTATATCACGGTTCATACCGAAAGAGTCTAGTTTTCATACCGAACTAGTGGGTAATAAAAATACAGAAAGGGAATGCTTTTTTCAATTCTTATACTTATTCACTTAGTGGCCCACCAGAGCCACTAATATAAAAGAGAACAATAAGTGACCTCTCTCACAGAAATCTATCGTGAAATATTTCATTTTACACTTTATCCAATTTCTTCAATGCACTTACAGCGTGTTTCGGTAGCGAGTGGGATATGTTAGAGACGATTCCTATCCCTTCTTATCCTATCCTAATCTTTCCTCGAAATCTATTCTTATAAATCTCGAAAGTTAAGCAGCGTATCTAGGCACGTGCCTATGTTTGTCATTATTGACTGATGTTTATCAACATAGTAGACTGCCTGCTCATCTGCCGCCTTCTTTCCATGAAAAGGTCAAAGTTCATATTATAATTTCATACGAATTGGGTAAATAAAAAAATGAAAGGTCTTAAATTTTTATTATCAATCCAATGACGTCACTTCAAAGGTTTTAAACTTCAACCTTAAGAATTTAGACCTAGGACTGAAACTAGTTTCTTATAACTAGTTCAAAGTTTTCACCAATTTCTGTTTGATGACGGTGGTGCAATGTCTCACCCAAAAAGAGTATGATTTTCGTAGGTAATGAATCTCACAGACGAGTATCGCTGCCCTGTATTGTCCACTGAGTGCATATAAATCACGTCTCATGTCCATTTGACGCTGCATCATATTTCCACGGCGCCATTCACAGATAATATTTGTAAGTAGAGTGGCTACATTTGTACGCATTTGTGCAGAAACATTTAAAGAAAACAAGAATAGAAATAAATAAAAAATAAATAAACTTAGCCGGAGCGTTTTCGTATTTCCTACACATTTCGTATAAAAAACTATAAATGTGTTAAAAAATTTACAAAGTTAAAAGTGTTTCTTATTCTAAAGGATATTTATAATTTTCGTCTAAAGTTTATACCTAATTTTGAAGATTAGCTATAAATTAACAAGGCTATTAATTAACATTCACTAAACTGTATGATCTATAGTATGATCGATAATTACTCTCGTTTGCATGAGTAGTCGAATACTAACAATATTTACTTTTCAATCATATGTTCAGTCAAAACGCAATACCAATGCAATGTTGAGAACGCGGCTAGCGTAAAAGTTGTCACGCGCGGCCTCAAAATGAGCGTCATGCCCATTCTAATAATATAATTATTTCCCTGTGATTTTGGCTCTCAGCCAGTCTGGTCGTTATCAAAAGGGGCACGTTACAGCACGCCTGCCGTGCCATACAAGTCTGGAATTTAATTTGTGCGATAAATGAATTTAAAAATCTTCAAGTATGAGGCGGTGACGCGCTTTGATCCTGTGCCAATTAATTAAGAGGTTATAACCGGGACCTGACGATGTCTAAAGGCATCGTTTCAAACATTATGTGATTTCTCAAATTATTTTCTAAGTAAGTATTCTCTATTGTACATTACAGATAATGTTACAGCGTAACACAAACACATGAAACCTGTGTATACAAAAGTGTCTTATCGCAAGCAGCGATCGATGTCTACTAGACAACCTATAGGTTAAAGTTGTTAAGAAATAACTGTTAAGTAGATGGAGCACTTATATATTATGTATACCATATATAACTATAGAATATGAATACTAATAAATAAATACCAAATGCTCATTGGACATGAGTAATACAGAGTGAAGAAATGTTCCAAGCGAAGTTTTCTTGGTTGGTTTTTAAAGTGGTGGGATGGAAAAGGGGTTTTGCATAGTTCAGTTTATATAAATGAAAAAATACAATAATATAAATTGTAATTGTTATTTTTGTAATAATACCTAAGTTTTAATTTAATTGTCTAGTAATTATGAGGATATTGCGGGTCCTAATCTCCCACGCGGGCCCAGTGCAGATTGTTGGATTATATATGCCCCAGATTTTTTTCTACATCGAATATACGAGTTAGCTCGCAGTGTTCGTTATTTCCGAACCAGTGAGAATTGAAAAATAACCATTTCGTAGATTTTCCTTTTTCATCAATATTTGGGAGAATTATCAGGCTTTCAGAGAAGAATTATCAGGAATTATTCATTACACCTTTCCAAATTCACGTTCTTTCAAAGTTCTTAAAAAAATCAATTAATTTCTGCATCTTACTATTTTACATCTGCAAAAGAATATCCAGTAGTAATATAAAAACCAATGAAATTTATTTAAAAAAAACTACAACTACAGTAAAAATGTTTTTTTTTGCACTAGCGAGAAATCTCACAAAGCGAGGACAAGTCAAGCTAAACGAACGGTTTTTATCATGTTTATACCATAAAGCGAGCTGAATACGAAATTCCTTCTGAATGTAGCAAGGAAATTTCCGTGAGAATTTGTGAGCTCTTTAGAAGAATTTCCTTTGCTCTCGTTGGGCCCTGTGCAATATTGAGGGTAGTATAGGTTGCGACGGAATTGATCGTAAAGAACGGTGGAGTACAACTACTAAAACTCAAACCTAAGGGGTAAGGATAAGGAAAGGGGTAAGGGGTGTTTTGTAGTTTTCTTGTTTTCGACGTTAAAAATGACAGCAGTAAAGTAGATACTTGCAGTAAGGTACCTTCACATACCTCACATACGACTACCGTAAAACGTACTACGTAGGTTCGTGTTTCGTTAGTTAGTGTGAGCCTATTTGGTAGTCCATCAAACCCCATCCTATTCTATTCGCCTCCTAACCCATCCAAAGGAGAGTATAATAGAGTTAAGATGCTCCATTGTACATTATATTCATTATTTGTTAGATATTTACTTATTAGATATTACTTATTCCCCATCCGCCCATGGGAAGTGTAATGGGATGACGAAACTCCCATTTCCCTTATACCTCCTCCCATTTTCCCAACTCTTTCTACAAATTCCCTTTCATTTCATGTAAGTCAAATTGTCATTCCGGACCGATGTTAGCATGTATCACGGACAGGTGAACTACATATTTACTTGTCTGCCTCTTTCTTCCCATAAAAAAATAAAATACTTATTTCATTTACTTATTGATTGGAAGGTCTTTGTTTTTTATACCAGTCAAGCAGATTTGTAAAAGATTACATTTATAGCGAAACCACTCATATTCTCTTGTACTCGTATATATTTGTATAAATTTCAAACTCAGAAAGTTTGAAATTGTAACACTATTTTTAAAATATTATTTCCGTACTACTAACCCATATTTTGACTCAGCATTCAAGACGAATAAAGCCAACAGTCAAGTCGCTGTGGGCGTTAGAGCGTGAATCCTTTGAGACGCCTTTGAAATTGACCGTATTATATTTAAGTCATTTTTTATAAGTAATAATTTTAATAAGTTTTACTAATTATAAGTTATGTTAGTAGGAAATGTTTTGAAAACGCATATTCTGCAATAAGCTATATATAATATATATTATACACGTATATACATATTTTATTTCACGATTTTTTAATAAGTATTTATAGTATACTAGAACGAGTATTTACCTATATCTACTTGTACATAAAAGGATTGTATCTCAACGTAAAACGCAGATGCAAATAAGTGCAAAAACTTATATGACAAATTTTTGGTTTATCAAAATCTTAAAATAAATTATCTAAATATAGTGGCTCTGCATGTAGTCTGAGACATAAAATGTATCTGTATTGGAAAATCATTTAAAATATCTTGTAACTGTTGTATAAAATAGACACGCTGATTATCACGAACTTTTTATGTAAATCTAGTTACGTACACTTAGCTAAAGTGCTAAAAGCGACTCGAACGCCGCTGCTGCAATTCTGGATATTGATTTATTCGAACGCTTGGAATTGGAATAAATAGTGTACTGTGTTATTTTCTTACATCGATGTACTATGTTCTCAGTCTACACGGTCACATTCAGAGAAATATGCAAAAAAATTGAGCGTTTCGAGCGCGTAGTCGAGACAAAAACTGCCCGTCCTGATGGCTTCATATTTCATCACACATACGATAGGTCGAAAAGCCGCTTTATTTATGTGCATAGCCACGGAAACGGTGGAAATGGGTCGGGTCTGTAGCGCAAAAAGCAGGACTTCATTGAAAAGCTTTTGACACGAGGCGTTTTTATTTACAGACTAGACTTTGCACATGATTTCGACAACTAAGGATTTTAACAGAGTAATCATTAATCATTAGCTCGTCTAGCAAAACCTGCCACATTTTCATAACCAAGGGAGTATTTTTTATAAAAAAAATATCCTATGACTTTCCAGAATACTCGTAAATACATACTACATTATAAGGCGTAAAGAAGTTTACAATACTCGCTGCGATATATTCAACATAGTAATACTCGTATGTGTAGTTGGTGAGTCCCCGATGATGGGGTAAACCTTCAAGGAGGAAGATGGTACAATTCTCATCATCTACGATAACGAAAAAAAGTTAATGTACAGTCCATTTAATTAGGTATAATTGCTTGTGTATGATTATTATTATTTATAGATATTTGCGATTACTTGACAATAGCAATCGAAAGGTTCTTTCTTTCTTATACATATATTAAAACTTGGTATTCTGAACTATTCTTAGATGTTCCATGAATTATAAATTGGTATATTAAAGTACATACGGACTATATTTATTTCATTTAATGTAATATTGTTGTATAACTTGCGATGGAAGCCCGAACCCCATAGCAACGGTGCAGTGTAGGGTTCAAGGTAACAAGTATTTATTGTTTTTTATCCCTCTGAAAACAAATAAAGAATTATTGTGATTATTATCTCTGCTCAAAGCGCGTAACATCCGTACAAAATCTGTGTATTCGTGCACTTAAATACTTCAAATAGTATGAAGGTAGTTATAAAATTGATAGATTGGAATAACTTAACAGGCATAATAGGTTGTTGACCATAATTGATTAATGATCGTAATAGAAAATAATAAACAAAGACGATGCACAATGATTAAAAGTTTTCGCAGATTATACGGAAAATTGTATAATAGGTTTGGTTTTCACATTTACCATAATTTATTATCACTTTGGTTAGCATTTCAATATGAAGTACATATATTTTAAAATTGTTAGCTTGTTTATAAATGTTTTCTAATAAATAACTTAGCATAATATTCTTAAGTCCTAGTCTGATCTTTTATATCTGAATATTGTTGATTTTTTCATTGTTTTATTGTCAGTGCTAGTACCCACTGTTAGCATGCCCACCTTAATAAGCTATAATAATATATGTAGTTATGTAAAAGATTTAGAGTAAAGTCTGATTATTAAATCGAAAATATTTATGCAAACAAAGAAACGCACTTGGCAAATAGACATTTCAAATATAATGAACATTATTCTTATGGGAACATTTTTTTAAAATGTTACCTTTTTTATTTTCAATTACTAAATAATTCTAATCAGAATGCACTGTCTTATATGATTTCAAAGTATCGAATTATGTATGAATAAATTATATTTTTTTCTAGCAAAACAAACTATTGCTATTGTTCTTTTAAAATTCTAAAAGATAGTAAGTATTCTTCACCATATCTTGATAGAGTAGTATCCTTTGACGTAGAAGGACCAGGCTGAGGTTCCATTTTGAATCACATACAGCCACATAGAGCTAATTCTGTAGTAACGCAAAAACAAATTTAACGAGAATGGTATCAACGACAACAAACACACCAAACAAAAACACATTAAACAAACGTAAACTCAACAATAATATTTACAACAGAAATAGAGCAAGGAAGGCATTTGAGCACTCGGGACTGATGTCAGAAGCCGAATGACAAAATGGCGGCCGACAGAGTAGCGTTCGGTCGACCGCAGTGAGCGAGCGACGTGAACTGACGTGACCTAGAATTGTTTAAATATTTTTATTGGTTTCTATTCAAATACACTTTGAACCGGCTAATAATTATTTATAATTTAATTATATTATTTAAAAAGGACCAGTGATATGAAAAAACAAATTAGCACAAAACCGTTAGGTAGTAGGGTAAAACCGGGTAATGCTGGTCAGGAGGTAATGACGGTCATTACAATTTCACTCGTATTATTGCGTTCCCGCGCATGCACACGTAAAAAGCGGGTGACGTGACTATACCCCGAGCCGTGGCACCGACGGCCACACAATTCCCAGCACACGTTTAGAATGAACGTACGTCAATTGTTTTCACGCCAAATTAGTGTAAATTTTCGTGGTCAGACAATAAGAGGTGAGCGTTTCTTTTATTACATTTCTTACATTATTAGTTATAATTGTTCTAGTCTAATTATCAAACATTTCAATTAATCTTAGATTTTGAACTTGTCTCAATAGGTTTTTAACCTAACAATGTTTTTACGGAAATGTGTCTAGGCGGGCAATGCCGGTCAATCTGACCGGTATTACCCACAAGTAAAATTAGTACATAGTCCGTTTTTTTTTGCTTATTTTAATTTTTGTTTATTACTTCAGAATGTCCAAAACACGAAGCAAACCACGTTCAAAGGCATCATGGAGCCAAGATCAGTTACACAAAACTTTTAAACTAGTGGATGAAGGGAAACCGATTAGAGAAGCAGCTCGATCTACTGGCGTGCCATTTTCAACGCTTCAAGAAAGACTGAAGAAGAAGAACTGTGATAGCTGGGAACAGCTGGGAAGAAATCCAGTCTTCACAAAGGAACAAGAAGATGAAATGGCTGCCCAGGTTAAGTTCCTAGGGAAAATATTTTATGGCTGCACTTCTCTTCAATTTAGAAAAATGGCATATGAATGTGCTGTGAAAAATAACATTAGGCATAATTTTAATGAAACTCTTGAATTGGCTGGCAAGGATTGGCTCAACGGATTCATAAAAAGGAATCGTTTGTCCATCAGGAAAGCTGAAGGTATGAGCCTGAATAGAGCCACTGCCTTTAACAAGAATGAAGTTGCTCTATTTTTCAAATTTCTTATAGAGTATAAGTATAAGAGTATAAGTACAAATTTCTTATAGGAAAAATATAAGTTTCAGCCAAGGAACATATATAATGTAGACAAGACTGGAATCTCTTCAGTTCAAGACCCTAGAAAAGTTGTGACCGAGAAGGGACAGAAACGCGTGGGCTCTATAACTAGCGGAGAAAGAGGACAGACCGTCACAGTCGTGTGTGCTGTGAATGCTACTGGAGTGTACGTCCCTTCAATGCTAATTTATCCACGTCATAGACATCCAACTGCATTAGAAGCAGATGGGCCGCGTGGAGCTGTATACCGATGCTCACAAAATGGGTGGATCAATGAGGATTTATACGTATCTATCTACGAAGATTGGCTGAAACATTTTACAGGTTTCACCAAACCTTCAGAAAATGAACCCATATTGCTTGTTCTCGACAATCATTGCAGCCACATCTCTTTGAGAGCATATGAATTTAGCAAAAGCAACAACATAGTGATGTTATCATTACCACCACTTGGCTCGCATAGAATACAGCCTCTGGATGTTTCCGTCTACGGTCCACTTAAAGCTGCTTACAAACAAGAATGTAACCTTTTCATGAAGACTCAATTGGGAAAGAAGATCACACAAAATTATCTCGCCTCTCTGTTTAAAAAAGTGTTTCAAAACGTAGCAACCATCCCAAAGGCAGAAGCAGGTTTTGCTGCTACAGGAATATATCCTCTAAACCCGGAAGTGTTTACAGACGACGATTTTGTGGCTGCTGAAATTTTAAACAGCGACGAAGTTGTAGTTTCGGGAGAAAAACACGAGACCGAGATAATAAAACCCCGGATGCCCAAATAATATCATTTACTGAACCGAGTGATCCATCAACTCATCACCAGACAAAGTCACCAGAATCGCCATCACTTCTTGTTGATGAAATCGAACCAGCCCCAACAAATAATGCAACAACGACTTTCAAAATCCTGCAATCGACTAACAATTTTTATAGCAACCCCGTTCCTTCAACTTCAGGAGTTCATAAAACTACCAAACACAAACAGTCTTGACAGGTACTCCCAACTAGAGTGAGGGTAGTACGTCGGACTCAGAAATAGAAATGACAGACCAGCGTAAAGATGAAGATACTGATGTTGATGAGGACTTGGATAATAAATGTATGGTATAATCTGTGACGATTATGGACACAATAACGAACTTTGGTATAGGTGTGTGCTATGTGGTCTCTGGGCTCACGCTGATTGCTCCGAGTATGACTCTCCTGAGGACTATATCTGCGACTTATGCCTGAACAAAGCTTGACCGGTATTACCAACCTAATGACTGGTAATACCTGCCATGGTGTTTAATACCGGTCAAAGCCGTATTTTTTTTAAATATCGATTACGCCAAAATTTTATTACTTATTGATCTCAATGATTGTGATTATGTTAGAAGAATACTGAAAGTTTAATTAGTAAAAAGTTTAATAGACAAATATTGATTAATAGCTGATTTGTGATTATTTCTCCTTAAGTGACCAGTAATACCCATTCTTCCCCTAATAATTCTAGTTGTGACAGTTATTACCACCAAGTTAACAATTTAAAGTGTTTATTTAATTCAGATGTATCCATAGAAGGGCTACAATTATAACTTTGATTTTGTCACAAATCGCTAAGTTATTATATTATTTAACATATATTTTTTTGCAATGGTCTCACCTTTGTTTATATAAATATTCTCGAATTAAAAATCAGACCTTAAGTATATCTACTATCGTCATTTTGTGAGGGGGAGAGTGCACGCTGCAATCCAACAGCCGCTGGGCGCACTCGACTGGCCACGTTACCCCTCTCTCACAGAAGACTACCTTGAAATGTATTGCATTTCCCACTTAATCTTATTTCCCTAATGTACGTACGTGTTTCGGTAGTGAGTGAGATGTGCCAGAGCCCATTCCCATTTCCCCAACCCTTTCTCCAAATCCAGTCCTATATCTAAAGGTAGGCAGCGCATCCGGGGGCGTGCCAACGTTTGTCATTTTGGACTAATGTTGGCATGTATCACGGATGTCTATGGACTACAGTATCCACTTACCATCAGGTGGACTGTATGCTCGTCTGCCGCCTTCGTCCATAAAAAAAAAAAAAAAAAAAACTATCGTGATGAATTTATTTATTACTGCACGAATTTATTGTAGGTAGACATCTACACTGAATTAATATTTCGCAAATGATTTGGTTTAAAAAGACATCAAACGCTACCTACCTACCTTTGAGTTTTATTATACAAAAACTTTCTTCGTTCCTTCATTTAAAATTCAAATATCTAGACCCAAACTTTTTATTACTTGTGACCTGGAAATATTAAAATTATACAAAGTGAAAAGTATCTCATCATAATAGCAAAGTATGTACCTACCTACTTAAAAAAAAGGTAAAAATTGTATTTTAAATATACAAAATAATATTACTGGTTGAGATATTTGAGATTTTTTCGCATGGTTTCATTGATTAACCGTATAATGCTATTTATTAGAGGCTAACTAGCTAGACGATCAATTGTATTGTGCAATTTTACATATTGCGCTATGTTTTCGATCGTTTAGAGAGCAATGTTTTTGATCGGTGCAAAAAGCGCTATTCATTAATATTATGCAATAACATTATTTCTCAATTTTGTTGTAGATTGAGGCTCACTTCATCGATTTGAGGCCCCCGAGACAGGTTTCGATCTATAAGTATGCCTATATTTTTATTACTTTTCTGCTATAAGGAATAAAGCGTCAAGTGGGAGGTGTTGCCAATCAATTTTACTAATGAACTTAGAACTATTGGCGATAATTACTCGACTCTTTGCAGGATTGACACGCAATCCATAAGATTTCCTCCATTCAGTATGCGAGTCAAATCATTATTAATTACGTCTATTGCATTGTTGAGGTTATCCATCATGGCTTGTGTATAAATTTGTAAATCGTCCGCATAAAGATGGTAGGTGATACGTATGGTACATGAATCGAGCGTCCTTATGAATACAAACTCCTTTGCAGCAGCTCATTGTCAACTTTCTTAATAAGCACCCGTAATACAAACCGAAGAATAACGTTGTAGAACAAACTTATTCATTCAGTTAATTAGAGCAACAAGTACTAACTTTAAATTCATCGTAATAAGTCGTTTACAAATGCAAAAAAGTTAGTAATAGTACGAACGCTCGATTGGTCAATGGTTTACATAAATTTTATATCTACGGAAAGCTTATCTATAATAATTAATAAATAAATAAAAGCAGAAAGAAATTAAAAAAATATATATTTTTTTCAAATCTTGTATACCTGCATATAACATAAAAATTGCAAAAAGATTTTGTGCCCCTTACAATTGTATAAATAACCTTATTTTCATATGTAAATGAGGGCAAAATTTCGCGAGACGACATCAATTCACGTTAAAATAAAAAGGTAATAAATTAAGGGCTTTCCTTGTGTGGATCTGTTTCTGTTTACCCACGCGTGAATTATTGCTTAATATGAATGTGAGTGAAGAACTAGAGAATGGAAGAAATTGGGCCAAGGTAAAAATGGGCCAGTAACGAGAAAAGGATACCTTTGATACAAAATATAATCAATGGAATCATAATGATGTCGATTTCACTGACGATATTTTTTTTATAGAAGAGATGGCAGATAGGCGGGCGGCTCACGAGATGATAAGTGGTCACCGCCGCCTATAGACTGCAAGACCAGGGGAGATGCCCTGCCGACTTTGCAGTATCCTATTCAAAGCCATTTCGGTAGTCATATTCCTTTTAATACAGACAACAACATGCTAATATTAGATAGTCGGATAAGATCGTGGCCTTTTTATAGTAAAAATAATAAAGATTTTTTTGTATTACATAAATATTTACTGAACAAAATATTGTCCATTTAATTCGACCATCACGTGCAATTTTTCTGCCAGAGCCATTATCCAATCGCTAAAATTTTTTTGGGGTTTCCTAGCGAAAAACTGATTTCAACGGTTCATACAGGCTTCTCTTGAATGTAATTTTACTCCATTTAGAGAATATTTTAAAGAGCGTAAGAAATGATAATCCAAAGGTGCTATGTCTCGACTGTATGGAGGATGCATTAAAACTTCTCAGCCACGGTCCATCAATTTTTCTTTAGTCATCAACCATGTATGCGGTAGAGCATTGTCGTAATGGAAAACTACACCTTTTCTATTCATTAATTCTGGCTGTTCTTTAAGTGTTTGTTTCAATTTCACTAATTCCTGATAGTAGACATCAAAATTAATCGTTTGGTCATGTGGCAGAACATCGTAATATACAATGTCTTTCCAGTCCCACCATACACATAACATGACTTTGTTCGGAGTGAGGCCTGGCTTTGGAACTATTTGTGATGGCTCGCCTTGCTTAGACCAAGATCGTTTTCGAACATTGTTATCGTAGGTGATCCACTTCTCATTGCCTGTTACCAATCTTGTCAGAAATGGATCGATTTCATTTCGTTCTAGCAACAATTCGCACATGGAAATTCTATTCACCAAGTTTCTGTCATTTAAATCATGCGGCACCCAAACATCTGGCTTTTTACAAAATTCCATTTATGCAGGTGATCCAAAGCTGTTGAATAGTGAATGCTATGCTTTAATTTTTTCAATGATAACATCAACATTTACCTTAATAGGACGATCACAGCGAGGAACACCATTCACATCAAAATTACCAGACCTGAATCGACTGAACCATTTCTTTTTTGCAGTAGTTTTGGATAAAGCGTCTTCTCCGTAAACAACACAAATCTCTTTTCGAGCATTAGAACCATTCATACCCCTGTTGAAAAAAAATTATAAAACATATCTAATTTTCTCCTTATTACCTTCCACTTTAAAATTGTTAAAAAATATGAAAAGATAAAACTTTTAAATTGTAATTTAAATTTGCCGCCATTACAAAAAAGTCAGTTGTCAAACGGTATATCACTTTCTCGCCAGTGAACAGTGTTATCAGAAATATAGCACGCTAAAGTCATACGTTCAAAAAGGCCGCGAACCTTTCCGACTACATATTATATTATATACCCAAAATCATTATTTCTATTCTTTACTATATTTATTTATGTTACGGTCATTTCATGCCACGTTACGCCACACCACACCATGTAACGCTATACCATACTGCACTTCATTTCACCCGCATCATAGCATACCATACCATTACTCGAAGCCTTGCTGTTGAAATATACGAACTATACGAGAAAGCCTCTAACGCCTCTCTCATGTCAATTTTAGCCTATAACGTACTCCTGCAGCGTATAGGTCTCCTCTGGTAATAATGAGGGAGATTAGGGCGATAAACCAAGACGTACCCCACAAGCTCCTGATATTTATTTTTAATTCTTGGGCATGCTGGTATCTCACAATATATTTTTCATTCCTCCACCGCTCAGCTAGTGATAATTTAAAAATCTGTAAATTAGAAATTCACTGATACGGACACGGATTAAAACTGTCAATAACACTGGACAACAGCCAAAATGTATCTAAAATAAAATCGACTAAATCTTACTATTTTTGGTGTGCTAAAACCGAAAATAAACTTATCTTTTTAATATTAGTTCAAGTTTTAGAGATACGTGATGTCATGTGTCCCTATATATTAACACTGTAACCCCAAGAACGCATGTGGTATATTTGTATTGTCATAACAATAGAGGGGTGCGGCGTTGCTAAATCTACGTTTTCCCCAATACAAACAATACCCAACAACAATAATAACAACAATAATATACAAACCCTGTATACAAACAAATGACAAACGCCACTATCGCGAATATTATGGAATTGAAAAGAAAAATCTCGTATCTTCTCTAATGTTCTCTAAAAATCTAGAAGTCGTATTTGGGTATACCATATAAGCAGCTACAAAGCGGGGAGGTTAGTCGGTCGAAGTTAGTGAATCGAATCGAATCGAATAGTTGAAATAGTTGAATAGTCGAATAGTTGAATCGAATAGTTGAGATTGTAAGATGTCTCGAAAGTGTGTAAACCATCAAGATCACTTCTGTTATGTTTGTGGTGAGGTGACTTTTGCGTCTCAGAAGCGGTCTATTACTCCATTAATAAAAAAGGCATATCAGCTTTATTTCGGTTGCAAAATAGGGGATCAAGACAAACATTGGGCGCCACATATCTGCTGTAATGCATGCGCTTCAAGTCTGAGAAACTGGTTAAATCGTAAAAAACGATCTATGCGGTTTGCTGTCCCAATCGTCCGGAGAGAGCCTACAAATCATGTTAGTGATTGCTATTTCTGCATTATACCTCGTGTTGGGCAAGGCACAGGTATCTCTAAGAAGAAAAAGTCGGTTATCAACTATCCAAATATACCATCTGCCATAAGACCTGTGCCCCATATTGACGAACCATATTGTTAAGGCACTGAATAGAGATGGGCCAGCTTTTCACTACCTGCGTCAGAAATTCCCAAGGCTAAGTGAAGCAAAAATTAAAGAAGGTATTTTTGTTGGGCCACAGATTCAAAATATGCTGAAAGACGAACATTTAGACAGCACTCTAACAAATATTGAATAAAATGCTTGGAATGACTTTCGCCTCGTGGTCACTAATTTCTTGGGAAATAAAAAAGGTGACAATTACGTTACTCTTGTTGAAAATATGCTGTCATCATATCAAAAAATGGGTTACCATATGTCTCTAAAGATCCATTTCCCACACTCACACCTGGACTTTTTTCCTGACAATTGCGGAGCACGCCGAACAATATACCGATATATTAACAATGGAGAAAAGGTTCCAGGGAAACTGGAATGCTTCCATGCTTGTCAACTACTGTTGGACTCTTGATAGAGATGCTCCAGAAACATTTCAGAAAAGAATAGCAAAAAGACAGCGCATTTGTGACTCTAAAAGTGTAAAAGTATCTATTTTTTATTATTTTGTTAAAAATAAAATTAAAAAAATTGTTCCTGAAAACTGCAACTAAGTTTTTAATTTCATTGTCATTTTTGTAATCACCGCCCCAAAATTAACAAAAAAATGCACTTTTCATACAAGATACAACAAATAAACTAAAATTTGTTGTCCAGTGTAATTATTGCCAAGAGTGTCAAAAACAAGAGTGAGAATCAATAATTATTGACTCTCACTCTATTATAATAGATTCACTCTATTATATATCTATTATAATAGATACTCCGAGGCTATTACCACTCATATATTTTACTGAAATAGGTATGTACTTTCTCATTTCCCAATTTAAATTAGAAACCTGATTCTCAATAAAATGCAATAACGTCGCAGGAGTTGAAAAAAATTGGGTAAGAACTTTTTACAGTTGTAGAAAATATCAAGTACTCACTTCAGCAATGACATCATACTCGTCTTCTTAAAGCCAACGTCATATAATTTTTACGCGATGATACTTGTAGTTAAATATGAAGCCTCATTCACATGTTCGCCTTTTGATAGAATGCGCTAGGGGCATGCTCAAATAAAATAAATGTGTAATCTGCACCGGCTTTACGCACGCCTGGACTTTAAAGAGGCTGACCACTTAGGTTATTGCGGTCACGATTCTGCACCGAGGGACCTCAAAAATTAAGTCAGAATTTATTTCAGTGTTAGAATAAAATATTTTAAAAAGTGATCGGATGAAAACACTCATCTTGCAGCTAGTCAGTTTATATTCACAGAAAATAAACATCAGTTCTTTATTTTTAATGTGAAAACATACACCATAAAAGGTTTTGTAAACTGACTCAATTACGCAGTTATAACTGTGGAAACAAGATAATATATATATGAAAATTGATGTTTACTTATAAAGGTCGCTTTTGCGATTTCTTGCGCCAAATCGAGAAGTTCCTTGCACTCGTGCGTGCTATTATGAACGATTTTATATTATAGGGATACCTCATGTCTATGAAAATAAGGTGCTCGCGTTGGCACAAAACGATGGTTATTCGCAATAACATAGAAATTGGCACATTCGAAATTCAAAATACACCAATTGACAGTTATCCCGCGGCGCATAAAATAACGAATTGGGCATACATTCGATTAGTAGATATCCCATATCGATGTGTCTATAGATTCGCCGTCAACAGTATTTTTTTTCTTCTCATATATAGCAATATATATTGTATATATTGTGCATTGATTCTGAATTTCTTTTCGAATTCACTTGTTTGTTACAGTTTGATATCTAGCCTATATAAATAAAAATTAAGTGCTGTTCGTTAGTAAGTAAGCGCATCACTTGAGAACGGCGGGACCGATTTGGCAATTTTTTTTAAATGTTTGTAATAGTCCGAATAAGGTTTTTAGGGAAAGAAAAATTGGAAAAGTTACCCAGAAAATTGGAAAATTCGATAAAAACTGAAAGTGCTTTTTTCTATAGGATTTTTGTATGAACTTATTGAAATTATTGTATTATTGAAATTTGGACAGGACAACGTCTGCCAAGTCAGCTAGTTTTTAAATAAATAAAATGTACTTCATAAATAAAATCAACTTTTTTTTTCTTTTAAAGTGAGTGTCTATCTCCTAAGATTATTAAATTTGCCGCTCTACCATGTTTAATTTGACATACTGAGAACAAGAGTTATGGACTCCCTGGAAGCACACGAAAAACGCATCCACACGCTTTTATCTGTTTATCACAAACATTACGCACTTTGAAGTTTAATAAACTGTCACTATTAACTTGATTCTTCATTCAATGTAATCGGTTGCTATCATAGACACTACAAGACGCACAATCTCAAAGATATGACAAAAAATACGTATGATATGTATGATATGGTATGTGTGATTTGTCATATTATTATGTGCGTGACAGCGCCTACTAGAAACTACATATAAGCCGCTTAGTATTACTCGTACATAATTGCTATTTGAGCAAAGGGACCTTGTCGGGATGGACTTGTTGATTTTGGTTGTGATTTTGTGACTTAAAATTTCGTTGTTTCCAGATTTTGTTTAAATAGAAATCTGATTTTTAATATAAAGCAACAAAAAATATGTGTTTCTTTGAGATTTCAGTTGTCTCAATATCTAGGAAACTAGATCGACAATATGGTCCGTTTCTGGGATTAATTATATTAATTTAATTATTTTAACGTATTTTTTCCGTTAGTAGTCAATACCTTTAAACGTGATAGATACGACGAAAAAAAAATTAACTACATATAAACATTTAAATATTAAATATTAAAAATATGAACGATAATATAATGTGAAAAACCGTAATGTGAAAAAATTTAGATTTAGATTAAGTTTAGCAGCCTGTTTATACTTTATAAAGTAAAACTTTTCTACACTCGCATAGAAAAATATAAAACTTTTTTCATTTGGCGTGTTGAAGACGTCAGCATTGTCCTTGCTCTGCATAGTCCAAACAAAACTTAATTATAATCGACTTACATTCTACCTGGTGCGAAAGAGCCCTAAGTTTAACATACACTAGATAGTTATTCCGCATCTGAACACGTCATTCTAATCTGGATTTTGAATAACTTTTCCCCAAAGTATTTCAATGTCACTCGTCTATCCCGGTAACATTCTGTTGAGTCTCGTTGCAGCGAATATTGCCCTCGATGTTTCTGCGAGATAAGCTCATTTCTTATCACGCGGGAAGGGCGAGAGGCGCGGGGGTAACAGATGACGTCATTATTGCCTCTGCTCTCAGCGTTTGTCATTCAGAAGTGCGTCGTGAACAACTGCTGAGGTTGTTGAACGCGCAATATGAGACACATTGACTCACGTCACGAAGGATTGAAGTCACGTTAGAAATCAAAATTTCATAATCATAGGTAGTCATTGTTTTTTAAGAAATAATCGCTCATCTGATTTTAAGTCCCACCTCTAACGAAGTAGTTGGATAGGAACTAATGAGAATTATAAATATTGGTCAACCAAATTTTCATTAATTACCTAAGGCACAAGACCATCATGTTGCGAATAAGTTTGAAAATTTTATTTATAATTTTCGACAAAAAAAATTTCGTTTAATAGTTCGTTAAAATTGAAGAGAATGCCATCGATGTAAATGTTAATCAATTATAGAATTACAGTCAAAGTGATAGCTACGGTCCTTATGAAATACCGTACCAAACCATCAGTCTATGTCTCTCCATTGCTGGATATAGCTCGGCTCCTATAACTCCCCACCACACAAGGTCTTCCACTCTTTTCAACCAGTCATCACTGGTAATCGTCAGTTCATTTGGCCGGAGGACGTCCAACGCCTTTGAGAGGTATGTGTTATTGGTAATTGGTACCAATTGGTAATTTATAGTGTGAAGTTGCCTTTGACTTGGTACATCTTTTCTGTGGTATAAGACCAAACCGACTGGTATTTGTAACTAAATTAATAAGATACTTTAAAATTTTAATAATAAAAACTTTTAACAAGAAATTTTGGTTTCAGTTGAAGTGCTTGTATCAGGAACGAGATACTTATTTCTGCAATTTTTCAAAAGTAAATTCAAACTTAAATGAAGCAAATAGTTAATAAATTAATGTACCTAATTATATTCATGTCCAAATAAGCAGGAATAATATTATCTATATGATAATAATAATAATAACGCCACACTCAATGGCCCACACTAGGATTCCCTGTGTCGTGGGTCCAGAGACACATACAAAGACAAACACAAACACACACCTATATATAATGTCGCTTTAATTATTAAAAGTATTTTACATAGAATAACACAAGAAAATCATACAGATTTTTTTTATCCCAAGCATCGTCTGATTTTAAAAAACATCGTTATATAATTTAGTAGAAAGTCTCACCTTAAAACAAATTTTAAACCTATAGTTTTATTTTATCAAATGTTGACCTATTATAGCTATAGATACAATTTTTCATACACCATACAACCACCAGTAACTTTTGGAGCCATCTTTCACTCCCTATCAAAACTCCGTAAATTACAAGTTCTTAAGTCGCTCTCGGAATATCGAAAATTTGGTGGCAACTGATACGCCCGGATAGATTTATCATATCGGCCGACGACGACATTCTGACGGATATTGGTACTAAATTTGCATTTTTATTGAATGCCCAGTGTAAACCAATTCCAAGGGCATCACTCTAATATCATAGTAATATCTCGCCTGTCAGGTTTTTGCCTTTTGGATACTGAAATGTTTGGTGACCTTCACTTTGAAGATCTTTTCATCGGGTAAAATTAATTTTAAATCTTCTTTGTAATTATTACTTTTATTTTTTACGTTTCACGTAGATACGATGTACTAGGAATGTATGTTATTTGATTTTTTATAAACAAGGATTTCAAATTTATTTGAAAAAAATATTCATCTAATTTACACACAGTTGGATATATTTTTGGATATAACATATGAAAGCATTTGAGCAAGAGCGTGGTATGAATACAATAAAAATGTAATAAAATCTAGAAAATTTCTAGATTTTAGGAAATATATTATTACGAAATTGACGCTTATGCACTAAAAGCTAATTAATACATGTGTAGGTAGCATTGTACATCTAAATAAAATATGTTTCTAAGTATATCTTACGTGGAAAAGGGTGACGAAGCGAGAGTCCTAGAAATAGTTCTTTAATACTCGTGTAACTCCTATACAATTGATACTCCTATACAAGGTTAACTAACCCTTTTAACACTTAATTTCTTTCATGAAAAGTAACAACTTTTGTTCTACGACTTAAAGGGGTGGGAAGTGTTGGAACATTTTTGTATGGAGCCTGGTGAATTTTGAATATTTTGAACAATTCTCTATTTTGCGGCCGCCAACCAAACCTTAACCTTGTTTTGAAGTCTTCTGTCGATCTCTCACATCTGGTTTGGACCTGATAAAATATTTTAGAACGAGATATTTCGAAAAATAAGAAACTTCTACGAGAAAGACATATTAAAGACAGATAAACAGACAAAAATTATAAAACTGACCGTTTTGGTTTCTGTATCGTTCGTATAGTACACGGCATTGATCTTTTTCAAAAAATGTTTCATGTACAGACATGTATAGATTTTATTGACTGATTTTACTGTGGTGTAAAGTTCATAGTAGTTCATATGTTCATAGTAATTAAGACACAAATAAGAGATAAGGAAGGAAGGGAAGGTACGAAATAAGAATCGGAAGATTATTTTTGACACATTATCGTGTTCATGTGACTTCGAACCCTGTAACCTTTAGGATATAGCCTCTCCTAAGGGCTGCCACCACATACGGGCTTCTGCTCTTCTCATCCAGCCAGTACTGAAGACATTCTTCAATCTGTCTATCTGGTCGAAGGGCGTCCCACGCTACGTTTCCCGGTAGGTAATCTCTATTCGAGGACTGCCTCAGCTTAACCACTTTAAAACTTTAACAACGGTTAAAGCTGTTAGTGTAACGAATTACATAGTATAACTATGAGTTATGTAGTATAAGTCTGTTAGTATAACGAGTTACATAAATAACAAGTTATAATAACAGTTAAGTTAACAAGTTACCATCACGTGGGACCGCTTGCTCGTCCGCCCTCTTCTCTATAAAAAAAAAAGTTTAAACTGTCATAAATTACAAAAAAAAAATTTACTTCGAAGTCTACTTTGCATATTCAGTTAGTGAATAGTTTAATGCTAGTTAAAAGTTACTATTAATTGTTATTGTATTTTTAAGATCTTTCTAGTCGCAGGTAAGCTCCGATTCAATCCATTCTTCATAGGGCCTGATATCGTTAAATATATCTTCAACATTTTCTATATTATATTAACTAATAGGGTGCAGGGATTTAATATGGATCAGGATAACCAATCCCACAGCAAAATACAGTTATATTTAATGGAAGGTATGGAGTAACGAATTTTATACTTTTATTTTTGTAATGAAAAAAATACTTGCAATTCTGTTATAAGAAATTCGTCATCATAGCTATTATTCGTACAAATATTATGTTTAGGTCTACACATAATCTACATACTATAGACTTTTTTACAGATATTGTATCAATAAACATTTATATTATGTACATATGTAATTTAATTGTTTCAAGTCCTATTATATGCTAAATTAAAGGCTAAATTAAAATATACGGTAATGTGATGATTTGTCTTACTACAATTTGTATGGTACCGGATGAAATCTTACCCACAACGACAATTATCGCACTGCGAAATTATAAATTCAAAATATACCATTTTGTGCTCAATGAAAATATGCAAAGTAAACATAATCTCATAAATTCTTATCTTCTTTTTACATATCTAATATAGGATTGCTCGTATTATATTACATGTAACCTTTACAAATATTAAAAAGGTTAGTCTTTTAAACTTGTTGATCGTTACTACCTAGAAGATATAAAGCTGAAATCGAAGCGCAGGAAAGGTTCTCTTGAAAAATAGCCTTTGGTATAAAAGCACTCGTTTCTTTGAGGTTATCTAAAATGTTTTCGCTTTAACGTCGGCAGTACTTTCTACACAATAACCTTTTCAACACCGTTATTCTTTGTTGCATCAATAGAATATAGGTAGTTTCTTGTTACTGTTACAGAATTTATATACAATTATAATATCACAAAATAAACGACTATCAAATCAAAACGAGGCACAAAAATGCCCACTTTTAAGCTTCTATTATACTATCGCGGGTATTTGGTAATGCGAATGAATAGTTTACATGAATTAGTTGTTCGTTAGAGCGGTGATAGCCACGGGGTATCTAGTCTCGACTCCTATTCGTAAAGTCGAGAGTTTAAATCCTAGGCCCGGAGGTTTCACTGAGTTTCTACTTAAGTACGGTCTTTAAAATTAGTGAGAAAATCTCGTAGTATACCTAGGAGTAACACGAGGAATTTATTTTTCCTCGTAGTCTACATACAGCACAGCTGGTTTCTTAATGACAAACGTTGGCGTATCAGCAACTGCGTTGCCTATAGGCCTATATATTTGAAGGTTTAGTAAGCAGGATTTGGAACAGAAGATTCAGAAGAATGTCGAAAAGGGATTTTCACTTCCAATTCCATTGGTATGGAATGAACGAACGTGATCACGCTTACAATGAATGATGGAAATGGGACGGGATAGTTTGAGACTAAACATTATACCATTTTCCTCCTTGTGCCTTCCGTCTTCCTCCTCTCACTAGATGAAAGAAACGGAATGGGATGGTATGAAGTTAAAATGTAAGGCATGGGATGGGACGAAAGGATAAGAATAACGTGCCGTGGTAACCTTAAATCACGTCAAAAGTGAATTTGATCAGGCGAATGCTTCTGAGTCGATTGTAGGATGCAATATTGTCCTTTCTCGTCCTCTATACCATAACAATAGTATATAATTTAAGTATAGAATAGTAAATCATATCTCTTGTATTATTAATTTTATTATTCTTATGTCTATAGGTACCTACTTACATATTGAGATGAAACTAATAATCGTTTTCATAACGTCGGCAGAAAGTTGTTGGAGAAACAACAATATTACTCGTTATTGAAGTCTTATCTCTGTTGTTTGTTTCAAGTTCTTATCGGATTTGTTATGTCATTTCTAACATTCGTGCAAGGACCGGGCTCTGTGTGATTCAAGTGGAACTGTTTATTTAATCCGGAATTTAACCCAATTTCTAAACATTTGTCTAAATCTCGTCGTTCAGCTTAGCTATGTGACATGCATCTAATCCAATTACTAATTGTATCTTTTTTCTATACATACAATAAAATTGTAACAAGACCGTAAGACCGTAAAATTGTAAGACCGTAACAAGTCATTTAATATTAAAAAAATACTATTGCAGTGTACTCTATAAAACAGATAAAAGATCCAAAAACAATTTTGAATTTTTTGGCTGTTTGTCTGTCCGTCTGTGAAACTTGGCAGAGTTGTAGCGTATGTGCCGGTTTAACATTTAAGAGTACTGTTCATGCAGTTCCATTACATAGCTTGATTCCCATGGGAATCAAGCTAACGTATATGTACTGCTTGTTTTATCTTAAGGTCTCAAATATAAGAATCTTTGAGTAAGTAAAGATTCAAAATTCTACCAAGTTACTCGAAGAAATTTATGAATAACTAAAATTTCTCTAAAGATTTTGTTTAGTGAAGTTGATACTTGCTGTTCAGTGAAGAGAAGTTCAGTCTGGGTTTGGAATACCAATATTTTTACATACCAGTGTACCAATGGTCTTTAAATATTTTTACAATTTTTTACAATTATACAATACAAATGTACTAAAAACTACAATTAAACATTAAAGTGTTAATTGTACAATCTACTACATTACCCACGTATTATCACAGTTACCACTATGCGGACGGACAAGCGGCCCATGTGATGGTAACTGGCTACAGTCGTCCATCGGCACCTGCAAGTATGCTGAGGTATGCGGATGGCGCGCCTACGGATGCGCTGACACCTTTGGAGATATAGGAATGTATTTAGAGAAGGGGTTGGGAAAATGGGGAGGGATAAAATGAGAATGGGCTCTGGCACATCTCACTCACTACCGAAACATGTACATACATTAAGGAAATAAGATAATAGTGGGAAATGCAGTACATTTCAAGGTAGTCTTCTGTGAGAGAGTGGTAACGTGGCCAGTTGAGCGCGCCCAGGATTTGGTGACATTTGACATTAGACATTTGGTGTTAACTATAAACATTTAGTGTCAATGATAGACATCTAGTGTTAATGACAGACATCTAGTGTTAATGATAGACATTTAGTGTTAATGATAGACATATAATGTTAATGATAGACATTTAGCGTTAATGATAGACATTCAGTGTTAATGATAGATATTTAATGTTAATGATAGACATTTGGTGTTAACGATAGACATTTATTGTTAATGATAGACATCTAGTGTTAATGATAGATATTTAATGTTAATAATAGTCATCTAGTGTTAATTATAGACATCTAGTGTTAATGATAGATATTTAATGTTAATGACAGACATTTGGTGTTAACGATAGACATTTAGTGTTAATGATAGACATTTAGTGTTAACGATAGACATCTAGTGTTAATGATAGACATCTAGTGTTAATTATAGACATTTAGCGTTAATGATAGACATTTAGTGTTAATGATAGATATTTAATGTTAATGATAGACATTTAGTGTTAATGATAGACATTTAGCGTTAATGATAGACATTTAGTGTTAATGATAGACATTTAGCGTTAATGATAGACATTTAGTGTTAATGATAGACATTAGGTGTTAATGGTAGACATTTAGTGTTAAGACAGTGCAGGTATTTTTTATTCTTGGTGTACGAGTATATAAAAAATCGCCAACATAGTCGCAACCTTCTAGAGTCAACTTAACGTATTGTGCTGCAAGTGGTATTGGTGGTACAAATTAAATTACATCTTAGCCCGTGCATCTCTCCGTCATGTTGCATGTTTTCTGATGTTCGACATAACTGGAGCAAAGTTTGAAACTAATTGCAAGTTAGGAGTTGGGTATATAACAAAAACTAAGTAGGACATTCAATAACAGACGGTACTTGTCTTGGACAACTTGGTGTTGTATATATACCTGTATAATATTAAACAAATTTGACCAATCACTTCGCCGCCGACTGCTTATTGTAATCGGAAAAGACGCTTTACGCATAAATTACGTTCAGCTCCTTTGCGACGTTGAAATATTTTCAAGTACTCTTTAAGTCTATTACAATATTCACGGTTGAATAACACAACCTAGAAAGTTCTAAAACAAATATCGAAAACGCTAATAAATCAACAAATAGACACATGTTTTTATTATTAGTAGCTGAAAGAAGCAACGTATAATTTTAAGGCAAAATTTCTGCCATCTAACTTTGTTAGCTCCGAATGTTATCTCATGTAAACTTGTGTCAAGTTCGGGTTCACTCGAAACTTTATATAAAAACTTGTAGGTGCTCGACGGAACCCTGTTCTTAAGAATAAATTTGATTTCCTTATCAAGCCCTAACCTGTTTTACAAGGGACGTGCCCTGCATTTTAAGAGAAGCTTCCGCGTGGCTTTGTTTAGCTGATGTATTTCGAGAAAAGGTGTGAACATCGTATTTTAGGACGGTGTTAACTGGCTTATTTGATCGATAAATCTAAATAAGTACGAGTAGGTAATGTTCGAATAAGGAAGTTTTTTGAAGGAAACATTGGAATCAACATTTATTTAGGAAAGTTACAATAAGTGACAAAGGATAATGGAAATACATATTTTAGATTTTAGACACTATTGTATGTTAAATCTGCATGAACTACAATTAGAATATTATATGACAACAAAAACATCAAGCATCCGTAGACTAGTCTCTAGTAACTAGAGTGATATTAAATTTCGGAAGTTCTATGTACCTAGTATATTAGAGTCATAAAGTCAAAATAAATCTATTATACAATTTTTTTGATAACTATGAAAAATATTTAGCTAATAATTCCAATGTACACAGATATAAAATAATAATTGATATCACCACACAGAGCATCAAAATAGAATCAAAGTTCATCATCATTCATCATTTCAGCCCTTGGACGTCCACTGCTGGACATAGGCCTCCCCCCTTTGTCCGCCATTTAGACCTATCGGCAGCGACCTGCATCCAGCGGGTGCCCGCAACCTTTATGAGGTCGTCTGTCCATCTAGCAGATGAACGTCCTCGGCCTCGTCTGCCGGTACGTGGTCTCCACTCGAGAACCCTTCTGCCCCATCGGCCATCGGTTCTCCGAGCTATGTGCCCTGCCCACTGCCACTTCAGCTTGCTAACCCGAGAGGCTATGTCGGTGACTTTAGTTCGTCTACGGATCTCCTCATTCCTGATTCGCTCACGTAGGGAAACCCCGAGCATAGCCCTCTCCATAGCTCGCTGTGCGACAGTGAGCTTATTTATGAGGCCCATAGTCAGAGACCACGTCTCGGTGCCGTAGGTCATCACTGACAACACACACTGGTCGAAGACCTTCGTCTTCAAGCACTGAAGTATTTTGGACGAGAAGACGCTGCGTAGCTTCCTGAACGCTGCCCAGCCGAGTTGGATTCGTCGATTGACCTCTTTCTCGAAGTTGGACCTACCTAGTTGGACCGTTTGACCTAGGTAGACGTACTCGTCAACAACTTCGAGAATCGAGCTCCCAACTGAAACTGGGGTGGGCACGACATGGACATTCGACATGATTTTCGTCTTGTCCATGTTCATTTTAAGGCCCACCTGTTGGGAAACTCGATTGAGGTCTCCGAGCATTGTGCTAAGATCCTCCAGCGATTCTGCCATGACCACGATATCGTCGGCAAATCGAAGGTGAGTGATGCATTCGCCATCAACGTTGATGCCGAGTCCTTTCCATTCCAGGAGCTTGAAAGCGTCTTCCATCGCATTGGTGAAGAGCTTCGGAGAGATGACATCTTCTTGTCTCACGCCCCTCTGCAATGGAATCGGCTCCGTGCTCCCTTCCTGCACTCGGACTGACATGGTGGCGTTGTTATACAAACACTTCAGCACTTCGATATACCGATAGTCAATATGGCACCGCTGGAGGGACTGTAGCACTGCCCAAGTCTCGATCGAATCAAAGGCTTTCTCATAGTCCACAAACGCTAAGCATAATGGCAAGTTATACTCCTCGGTCGTCTGTATAGCTTGCCGCAGCGTATGGATGTGGTCTATGGTACTATAGCCTTTTCGGAAACCGGCTTGTTCGGGAGGCTGGAAGTCATCAAACCTGCGCTCGAGACGATTCGTGATAACCCTCGAAAACAGCTTATAAACATGGCTCAGAAGCGAGATGGGCCTATAGTTCTTCAACAAGGTCTTGTCACCTTTCTTGAAGAAGAGCACCACCACGCTTCCGTTCCATGCCTCCGGCGTAAAACCTTCGAGCAAGACGGAATTAAAGAGCTTCTGAAGGACTTTCAGTACCGGTGTTCCACCCGCTTTCAGAAGCTCTGAAGTGATTCCGTCTTCACCCGGCGCCTCGTTGTTTCTAAGCTGTTTGAGGGCCATCCTAATCTCGTACAGGCTGATGTCCGGGATGTCTTCGGTATAGTGTCGGGTCAACTTGGCTCTTGGGTATTTGGCCAAGTTGCCAACAGGTTTAGCAACCGAGGTATACAACTGTCCATAGAACTTCTCGATCTCCCTCAGTACCTCTTGTTTGTCGGAAGTGACACTGCCGTCCTCCCTCTTCAGCTTCGTCAACTGGCTCTGCCCAATAGATAAGTCTCTTGCGAACACTTTGGAGCCTGTATTCCGCTCTATCGTCTCTTTAATACGATTAGTATTATAGAGACGGATATGGTGTCGCAAGGACTGGTGAACCCGTCTATTGAGCTGCCGATATGCTTCCGCGTCATCAGGAGTCTGCAGTGTCATCGAACGTCGTTCCGCCAAGAGGTCGAGGGTGTGGTCGGTGAGCTTTTAGGGTCCATCTCTTCGACGATGTCTGAAGAATTTAGACCCCACCGTATGGACAGTTTCTACCAACCTGTTGTTGATATCGTCCACTGCAACGCAATCCTCTAGGCAATCGAAGCGATTTGACAATTCAAGCTGAAAGCTTTCGGGGTTTTGTATGTGGGCAGCAGTAGGTCGGAGCGTAGACTTCATCAGGCGGGACCTTTCCAACTTAACGTTTATATTCAATGTGCCTATAACCATTCGGTGATCACTACCGGTTTTCACCCTGTGGATCACGGAGACATCATTGAATATTTGTCTCTTTGTGGCCATAATGAAGTCTATCTCATTTTTAACGGAACCGTCGGGGCTCATCCAGGTCCACTTCCTATGAGGCGGCTTTTTAAAGAAAGAGTTCATCATAAAGAGTCCCTCTTTCTCAAGAAAGTCGGCCAGCCTCTGGCCTCTCTGGTTCCGGTGCCCACATCCAAATTGCCCCACTCTCAACTCATCGTCGCCTCTTTTGCCCAGTTTGGCGTTGAAATCCCCCATAACAATATTGTAGTGTGTTTTCGAAGCATGTATGGCTCTACTAATGTCCTCATACATTGCTTCCACTTCGTTATCCGGGTGTGCCGAGGTCGGTGCGTAGACCTGTATGACCTTCAACGAATATCTCTTGGATATTCTGAGTATAAGGTACGCGACCCTGCTCGACACACTCGTGATGGCTACAACATTGTTTACGAGGGACTTGTGGACGATAAACCAGACACCACCTTGGGACTGCTGGTCGCCCTCCCGGTAATAGAACAAGTTGCCGGATTTCAGGGTTATCGTGTCCTCCCCCTCTCTTCGGATTTCTGATAACCCCAAGATATCCCAGTGCAACTTGCCTATCTCCTCTTCCAGCTCAGCGATCTTCTCGTCTGTCCTCAAAGTGCGCGTGTTGTAAGTCACCAGTGACACAAAGTTACGTTTTGCATATTGCCTTATATTATATTCATAATGTACCTACTTAATATGTGCCCATTAATATTTTAGTATGCATTATAAAGGTGTCTCAGAAATATTTACATTTTTGAATTGTAAAACATAAAACTAAATGTTTGCATAATTAATACATATTTATTATAATTTTAAAGGTCGATAATTAAATTTTCATTTATGAAAAACAATCGTGTTTAAATGAGCACTGTTCACTTTTAGACACTCATTTAATCTAAAAACAAAAAACGTTGTACAAAAAACGTAACTACCCACAACTAAAATATTGTTCTACTTAGACAATCGTAATAAATTTTCTGTACCATTACCCTTCTATTGTTTCAAAGCAGACACATATTTCTTTATACATGTGAATGGTATAGTCGAGGAAGAAAATTCGTACAAGGTTATATCAGCAATCAATCAGAGGCATAAATGAGATCGGATATGTTCCAGGATTGATGATTTTTATTATTGAATGACAATGCTAGATTCTGACACACTCAAAGTTCTCATTTACGGATATTATTACGTGAATAATTTACAAATATGAAATGACCAGCGTTTTCCCGGGGCTTAATCCGCGTAGATTGTATTTTAAGAGTAAACTATTTTCTAATAAAAAAGATCCGTTTAGTAGTTTAGCTATGAAAACATAACAAACAGACAGACAAAGCCGCTTTTCGATTTATAATATTAATATGCAATATTAGGATCAGTGTGGAAGTGTGGATAATATAGTATTCTTTAGTATCAATTATTTTTCTTTTAAACTTGGCTCGTTTTAATATTGATTTATGAGTATTTAACCTCTTTTACATGTGTTTTTTGCTAACAAGTGACAATTACCGTATGGAAAATATGTAAGTGTCTTAAATAAATAAATTATTATTATATTATTAATTAGTGATATACGTTTCTATGCAGATAACAGCACTGGGGACGCCTTGTACACGGGTCGCGCCAACATCCCTCCGGTTAAAGTGGAAGAGAGTCTGGAAGAGGCTTGTGTCTGAAATCGAAGACGCTTTAGATCTAGTCTCGATTTGAGGTTCTCTAAACCTAGTGGATTTCAACCCCAGTGAGACACAAGTCCTGTACATTTACCGCTAAAAAGCCCCTTTTGTCGTAGCACCTCGCGTTCAGAGCATACCTCTTAAGATCTCGGAGAGTATCGGGATCCTTGGTATCGACATTTCCAGCAAAGTCGAATTTAGGGGTCATCTGGAAAATAAAGCCAAAATGGTCTCCAAAAAGCTCGGTGTGCTGAACAGAGCGAAGCGGTACTTCACCCCTGGACAACTCCTAATTCTCTACACAGCTCAGGTTAGACCCCATATGGAAAACTACTCACATCTCTGGGTCGGCGCGCCGAAATTTCAAGTGGAATTATTTGACTCCATCCAACGACGTGCTGTTCGAATTGTCGACAATCCCACTCTCACGAGCGGTTTAGAACCATTCGGAGCATTCGAGCATTAGAGCATTCGGAGAGACGTTGCGTCTCTCTGTCTGTTCTACCGCCTGTACAATGGGAATGCTCTGAAGAACTGTTCAATATAATTCCCATCTCGGATTTCTACAACCGGACCTCCCGTCACAGAAATGCGGTCCATCCGCATTTCCTCGATACGGAGGTGTCGCGTTCTGTTCGGTCCAAAAATCATTTTATACCGCGAACCAGTAGGCTGTGGAACGAACTACCTCAAGAGGTCTATCCATTAATTATTCCATCTTCCATCTTTCCATTAAGCTACAAGGTACAGCTCCTAGTGTTGCAGGTGTCCATGGGCGGCGGTAACATTCACCATTACATGGGACCGCTTGCTCGTCCGCCTACTTCACTAGAAAAAAACAAAAATTCGGAATAATTTTTGTTTATATAAAATTTTATATAAAATAAACAAAATAATCCAACTTCTTTTAGGTACGTACGTAAAGCTACAAAAATTGATTTACTGCAACTATTTGCGTTTGTTAACGGGGAAGACCTTGCGTTTGTTATTGGGGAAGAAGACCATAAAAAAATCCTTTTTCCAGTAGCAGAAGCAATTTTCGGAACATTTACATTTTATTGTATTTGAAACATTTTGCGTTAAAGTAATGACTTTCAAATGTTATTACAAGAACATCTTTCATTGAGAGCTCAGCTTCCTAATTTTCCTAATAACCCAATTCTTTGATGGAATTTCCGTTTTGACTTCGGACCGAGAGTTAATCAAATTCATTAAGAATATTATGAAGATTCAAAGCATTGTCTTTATGTATGTTTGTAAAATTGTTTTCGTAACAACATTTTCTATTGCTGTACATAGACCCTTCTCCCTACATAGGCGTCCTTAGTGGCCGTTCTGGGACTTTACAACGGAAAAAACAAACGTGCAAAGAGTAATACCGTAGCCAAGGGCAATATATTATTTACACTCGAAAACACAGGCGGCACCAAGCCATTTCATTAGCTAGCTTACCGGGCTTTGGCAGAACAATCGAATAGAGAGTAAAATATAAATTCTTTTTGCCCGACAAGATTTGTAAAGCTGATTCCTTAAAACTAGAATTTTAGACGTACCAAATTTTGTACCACGAAATAAGTTACATTGTATTATTTTACTGACAATTGTTTTTTGATGTTACCACCAATACGTGATTTCGCAAATAACTCGGACCCTTGAGGTCTTATATCGAATTGTTTTCTGAAAGAGAATATGTAGTTAAATTCCTACATAACTGTACATTCCATTTATACATTACATACATTTTTTATTCTTCTTCCTTAGTCTTTTTCAACCGGTAGCCTGCTTTAGCCTACTTCAATTTTATCTACCTGTTTTGGGCAGTTAAGGTTCAGTTGCTGCCCCCCCCCCCCCCCCACTCTCTTAAGGCTAGCGCACATTAGAGCGCGTCGCACTGCAAAACTGCGACAACGCACATTACAGGACTCGGCGGGCCGCACCTCAATGCAATCATTTAAGTCGTTAGCTGTTGACATTCAATTCTTCACGTCGTCGCACAGCACTATCGATTTACGAACTACATCCGTTAACTGCATCCGTCCATCGCACATTGAGACGGGCCGCGCCGCGGCATCGCAGCTCATAACATCGGCGCATAAATACGGGTGACGAGCGATCCGGCAGTGCTCTGCACTGCCCGATGCGGCCCACGTGATGTGTGCGATGGTTTATACAAAATGTATGAAAATGATTCAGGAAGATTTTTGCAATGGTATGCTCTGCGATGCGGCCCGCCGTAATATGCGCGAGCCTTTAATGTCGTTTTCCACCATGGATCCGACCTCCAGGCTACATGTCCCGCCCATTTCGTTTTAAGTTTCGCAAACCCTTTGCACGTATATGTTTCGTATTACATTATACTTCATATTTTACATTATATTAAAAGGTAATAAAAACGATGTACATTATTTATTGAAACCCTCTTGGCCAGTGTAGCGTTTTAACGCCATTCATCCCTCATGCACAAGACAATGTGCATTAAGAAGCACATGTCAAGTAGTGGATAATAAAAGAGCTAGTAATGGTGACAGTGACATTATGTTTTAATTTATTGTCACATCCGACATTGACTTAATGTTAATAACACAAGGTCGCGTGTGATACCTGACCATGGGGGAGACTCATATCCAGCAGTGAAAGGATACAGGCTAATGGTAAGGTATTACGGTCGGCATAATACGGCATTGTAACTGCGGTAAGAATTTATTTATTTTTTACTTTCATACGTGAAGTCATGATACAAAAGTAATTCAAGCCCCGTTCTCACCTCTAGGTTTCTATTTGAGTACGTTTCAATCGCTGGTAATTCGGCGGTGGGAAAACATCGTTCGGTAATCTGCTTACGCAATAAGATGGGGCGCATATGTGTGAACCGCAATGAGCCGTAAACCCACGTATTTTTTTTAGAAAAAAGGCGATAGTCGAGCATACAGACCACCTGGTGGTAAGTGGATATTGTTCTCCATAGACATCCGCGATATATGCCAACATCAGTCCAGAATGACAAACGTTGGCACGCCCCCGGATGTGCTGCATACCTTTGCAGATTAAGGAATGGATTAGGAAAATGGGGAGGGATAGGATGGGATGGGAATGGGCTCTGGCATATCTCACTCACTACCGAATCACGTACCTACGTACATTGGGGAAATACGATAAAGTAGGAAATGCAGTACATTTCAAGGTAGTCTTCTGTGAGAGAGGGGTAACGTGGCCAGTCGAGTGCGCCCAGCGGCTGTGAGAATGCACATGCACTCTCCCCCTACAAAAGTGGGACGTTATAGGCTGATGATGAAAAAAATTAATACAAACAAAAGGGACAATAGTAATTACAAAAGGGACCTTCTTCTTGGATTATTTACCTAATATAAAATATGAAGAATTATAAATTAAAAGGAATGGTTATAAAATAAAATTATACAACATAATTATTTAGAAAGAAGTTAAAGTTAATAAAAAAATTCAATGAAGTCCCTAAAAGTAATGTTGATATTTCATTGAACCAATCAGTTTTATTAAGAAAATGAAATATTATTAAAACGAAGAAATCTGAGGAAAACAGATCTTTCAAAACAGTCCAACAAAAAATTTAATAAGTTAACACAGATGTGTTAAACCTTTTTACTTTTGTTTACAAAATGTTGCTAAAACTATGAGAATTTGAGATGAACGTACAAATTTGTTGGCCTTTATATTGATAATTATATTTTTCATTGGAATTCAGCGCATACCCTCTGGTGTTGCAGGTGTCCATGGGCGGCGGTAACACTTACCATCACGTGGGATCGCTTGCTCGGCCGCTCACTAGTCTATAAAAAAAGAAAATGTAATGTTCAAATAGATTTATTATCTGTTTTATCTAAAACAAACCCAGATCTTCCCTGTTTGTTTAATTAAATCTTAAATTATGTTACCCATTATGTGGAGACTTGGAATGACTGAATGTTCTAGAAAAACAACGTACGAGCCAAAACAAAGTCGTTACATTAATAAATATATTCTGCGCAAATTAACTTCTAGTAAAAGTAGAGATAATTTTATTAATATCGAATTGTATGTAATGCATGCAAATGTGTGCCATCTAACGCATTGCTGAATATGATAGATCTATTTACAGATACGATTAATAAAAAATGTAAACATACGTTAAACCTATTTTACCCAAAAAAATTATATCAAGAATTTGTAAAAGGCGACTGAAGGATAACAAAACCGCCACCTCAAAGATCTGAGGAACTACAAGACCTTTAAATACGAGTAAGTGAACATACGAACCACTAGATCAGCGTGGCGTTTTCAGGCCATCCATTTTACATCCATTATCTTGTGCATAATATGTGTTCAGTTTTCAAGTTATTTTAAGCTGTAGCTTGTATACCACATGCGTTGACATCAATTAAAGTTGCAGTTGCTTTCGCACGGCTTGTGACTGAATATAGTCTTCAAAATTGAAGGTTTTCTATAAATTAAACTTCGTACAAGTTATTTGAATTTCACCTCGAAGAATGTTCTCTCTAATAATAACAGACGTTTCTTACATAAGAATAAACTCAAGAAACTCAATAAATCGAGAGGGACTTAATAAATTTTACTGCACTTGAGTTAGGTCGGGAGTTGGTTTGAAGATAAAACTTTACAACTGTCGACGATTACGTCACTTTTGTGAAGATAAATTTTATTGCATACTCCCTTGTACGTAAGTAGAAAGGGATATGCAAATATTATTCCATAGAACCAACTTTTTCTTGTTTGCTTTTATTTTCTCGGAAATAAAATCTTCTTTTAAGTGAGTACGATTTCGTCTTCTTAAATATTACTAAAGTCAATATACTGAACGATGTATGTTCATTCTAAACGATGTTTAGAATGAAAAATAATATCTTCGTACTGATATACTAAATTTTCAAATTTTTTAATTTTTAATATTTTCTTAGGTTTTCGCGATTACTATACATAGCAATTAAACAACTTTGAACGGTTTAAATCGCGTATATTTGACATTATTTATATCCCGACGTTTCGAACACTTTGCAGTGGACGTGGTCACGGGGTGACTAATTGATTTTATTTGTCACTTGAGTTATTAAGAAATTATTTGGACTACCGTCGGAAATTTTTTGAACTACCGTCTGGATTTTTTAATCATAACATTCCCTATGCACGCAGTATTCACTCACGGTGTCCAGAGGTCTTGCAGTATTGCGTTGGCCTTGGGATTTAATTAATTTAATGACTGGATCCCAAGCCGGTGGTACTTGCCATTTTTTAATTTTTTTTACTTAATAGTGTGTACACCATCGCACTACCAAAAGAATACTTAAATTGTGCCTTGTAACAAAACTGTGTACATCGGTGATTCCAGTGGAATAAAACGTTACTGTCATGATAAACGTGAAGTAATAATTAAATTTTTATTATGTTATTTTTATTATTTTTATTATTAAGGCCTTACCTATGAAATAACCGTTTGTTCATAGTGGCCACTTTGAACTTAGTTATCTTGCTTGTGGTTTGGAATTCCAAATTCAAATTAATTACAATTTAAAGCTATGACATTCTCTTTCAAAATCAGTTATTCATTTCTTTTACCATCAAACGACTTTTATGCTGAGATCTCGTTGTGTTTGTGACCATGGAATAGTAAAAATTTCGCGTTACTTTCCAATATGATTTCCGACGTGGCAGCAACGCAGCACAGACAGCACACAATATCAACGATGTATTCGGACCAAACACCGCAAACGAACGCACGGTGTGTTTTTGATGTCATCGCTTCCGTTCTGAAAATTTCGACCTTAAGAACACGCCCCGTAAACGACCGGAGACTAAATTCGATGATGATGAATTAAAAGCAAACGTGGAAGCGGATATTTCAAATCACGTCTGAGTTAGCAGCAACCGTGACGAAACGAATTAATTCATTTGCGTCAAATCGGGAAAGTGAAGAAGCTCGGAAAGTGGGTACCGCGTATGAGCTTAATGAAAGTCAGCCACAAACACGCATCGAAGGTTGCCTTACTTTCCTAAACCGGCACAAAAATAAAGGGATTTTGAAACGTATTGTCACTTGTGATGAGAAGGGAATCCTGTATGATAATTGTAAACGTTTGTCACAATGGTTGTATGCATGAGACATAACCAAATAATGTCGTAAATATACACTAGGCCAAAAAAAACTCATGGTATGGTGGTCCTGTGCCAGTATTACCCATTAGAGCTTCTTGTGATCTGGCACAACAATTAATGCAGATGTGTACTGTGAAGAACTGTAAACGATGATGGATAAGATCGCTATCAAACAACTCTTCTCCTTCTTGACACTCACCCAACACACTGCACGACAGACAGATTCAAAGTTACAGAAGCTTGGACTGGAAACTCTCCGTCATACACCATACTCACCAGACCTTGCCCCTACTAATTTCCGTTTTTTTGAAATTTGGATAACTTTTTACACGGGAAAAGATTCAACTCTGATGAGGCAGTGAAAAACGCCTTCAGAGAATTCATCGAGTCCTGTCCCCAGGAGTTCTACAGCAGAGACATTAATCAACCTCCATTAAAATGGCAAAGATCCCATTGGTAATAATGGACAATACTACGATTAATTAATTAAATAATTTTTATAATATACAAAAACATATTTAAATTTTCCGTATAAAACGTCAGTTTCATAGGTAAGGACCTAATATAATTAAGAGTCTAGGCTTTATTTATTTACTAAAAATCAATTAAGCAAATAACTTTACAATTATTTCTTATATATTGACAACATCCTACGTCAAAAATATTCTAAAAAAGGAAAACTATAAATAATAGATACGTTCTTTGTAGTTTCTTGCCGCCAAATGACACAAAGGTAAATTTGACCGCCTCGCAAATGCCTTAATCTTTAATATTTAGGGCCCTATTTTGGTTGATTGTATTTTGTTTGATCGATGGTCCATATCCAACGTTTGTAAATTGCTTATGCAATGTATACATTTTTTTATTGATGAAGGCAGCAGACGAGTATATATACAGTCCACCTGATGGTAAGTGGATACCGTAGCCCATAGACATCCACGGTACATGCCCGCTCCCGGAAGTGCTGCATACCTTTGCAGATTAAGGAATGGATTAGGAAAATGGGGAGGGATAGGATGGGATTGAAATGGGTTCTGGTACATCTCACTCACTACCAAAACACGTACGTACATTGGTGAAATAGGATAAAGTGGGAAGTGCAGTTATATTTCAAGTAGTCTTCTGTGAGAGAGGAGTAACACGGCCAGTCGAGTGCGCCAACCGGCTGTTGGATTTCAGACCATCATAAACTCTCCCTCTCAAAAAACGACCCAAAAAACTATACTCCATACGCAACACGCCTTATTAAATGTATGTTCTAAATCCTATTTAAAATTCCTGCTTGTCTCATTGATGGAAGGGCAAGAACTCGTAATTTTCACACCTAAAGGGGCCATAAAATGTGCAAGTAAAATAAAAGACGGGAGAGATGGTAAATTTTAACGTCTAAGAACCCTTTGCCTTTTTATACCGGTATTTATACGTAATAGGTGCGTTTTAATCTATCCAATGACGGTAAAACTGTTAGTGGTACTATTGGTTACACACTAGACTCGAGTACAAATTAAAAGCATTTTAAAACTACCTTTTTATTTTGTACTAGCTGTGCCCGGCCACGCGTTGCTGTGTCTGCCCAACGCTTACCCTGTTTTTGGGTAAAAAGCATATTTTTACTCTGTGATAGGTAATAACACGTAGGTAATAATGTGATAGATATAATAACACGCGCGTATTCGAATGCGACGTTGTGTCAAAATTTCAAAGCAATCGGTGAAGAACTTTCGGGGGTTTATGATTTTGAACAAACGAACGTTTACATTTTTATTTATATAGATTACACTAGGTACCAATATGTGAGACATTAAAATTTGTCACTTGTGGAACTGTTCATGCCGGTTCTATCTGAAAAGCTGGTAAACAATTCATTAATTATAATTAATATTTTAATAATTATTTTTCTATGTTGTTTTAAAAGTGGCTTGTCATATAATAAATATGGAACACTGTTTTCCAAGCTAAATAAATTATTATTTAGTTACACTAAATTGTTACACTAAAGTGATTACACTATTAATATTATTATTCAATAATGGCTAAACTGAAGTTTCTTTGGTTCATTATAAGAAACTGTAACGTCAAATTATTGAGATTTATATCGTTTGCATGATAACTAAGTATTTAATTTATTTGGTAAACACTAGATGTTTGAATTAGTAAAGTTTTGGAATATCGAAACTATGATCAGAAGCCCTTTGTGCCCAATCCATTATATCTGTTCATAATATGGATTACAACAGTAATTGTGGTAGTAATATACTAAAATAGTATATCCAAGTATAAATCGCAGTAATCTTGGGATCGTGTAGAGGATTTAATATTTCTATGTATGGAATCCAAATTAATGAAGTGACTTGGCAACATTATACAAACAATTTAGAAAGTTATTTTTACTCCAAAGAATTCAACAATAATATCTACACGTTTTTAAATTATTACTATCTCAGCAATGAAGAAAAACATCACGAGAAATACCGAATGCCCGAGAATTAAACGAAAAATTGGAGCATATCTCCATCAATCCCGGGGCCCGCGTGGTGGATGAAGGCACGAAATCCCTAATGATTACTAGGGGAGGCCTGTGGTCTGCAGTTGGATGTTATAGGCGGGTATAGAAATTGACTCACACGAGAAGCAAATATTCTTCCAGAACTTATACTTCACCACGATTTTAATGAAATGAAAATAGACTTTTCATGAACCAAATTGTTGAGCCACGTTATAATTGTGTAATTTCGTAATTATGAAAGGAAGTGCAAAAAATACCGATTCTCATACAAAACTAGGAGCAAATGGTAGTTCCGCTAGGGGCGACTAACTATAAATGTCAACGTTGGAACCCTTACAGCTTGTTGAAACGCTTTATGGGCGATAAATCTGAACGGAACGCCAGTTAAATCCTTTGCTTGGTCAGAAATAGAGACGTTTTATTTGTGGACCTTGAAACGGAACGGAAACTTTGAAACAATTCGGGTGTTGATTTATTTGTCTTGCAAGCTGTTTCACGGCATATTTTGAAATATGTTATTGTAAAATTATTGGTATTTATAGAGGTATTACTAATATAGGTATGATGTAATCGATTTATTTGTGACACTATCTTATCTCATCTACTTAGAAGTTCAAGCTAAATCGCAGAAATCATTGCGGTAAAAAATGTGATTGTGATTTTATTAAATTATTTTTAGACTTTATTCTGATTTGTTGATATACATATTTTTAATTTACATATAATATAACGGGCTTTTAAATTATTTCATATTGAGTAATATAGGATGACGAGAGCATCTTATTTTATGGTAACCCTGTAAGCATATTACTATTGTTTTGTTATGTATTCATTAATTTTGTACTATATATATTGTATTTATTCTTATATATATATATATATATACGAGTGTGTGTGTATGTATATGTAGTAATGTATTATATTTAATTTACCACAACGTCTAAATTGTGTCTTTCATGCACCTTCTAATTGAACTTCTCTGATAGCGAATGCCTGAGGGCATTAAATTCGCGATACGACCAGTGACTCTTGAAAGGCCACCAGGGCCACAAGAACTTAGACCTACACGATGTTAAGGCAATCAAGGTTTTTTAGCCGATAGGAGTCCGGCACTACCTGGTACCACCTAAACTACCTAGAATAGCTGGTACCAGGTGACCATGCAGGGTTTTCCTTGATTGTCTTTCCTAACATAAAAAAAAAAAAGATTAAATTCGCCTTTTGTACGATATTGTGCAATGAATTGTAAAAATAAATAAGCGACCCATTTTTATTTCTTTATTACGCTGATGTGAATTCGCACGGAAGCTTTTGATCAATACCTATCTATTAATAACTGATATTACATTATATTAAAAGCACACGCACGTGCATATTAATTTATGCAAAAAGTCATCGAGTGCTTCTTGTAATACCTAAGCACCGATGTATAGTCTATTATAAGACTTAGATGAAATTTAACTACTTATAATTTATTTTTCAATAATATTCTTAATTAAATACATTCTATTTCATATATAGGTAAACCATTTTATCAGTCTTCATTTTATACTTTTCCAAATGCCAGGAACATCTGGAATATGTATTTGAAAAGTTCACTAGCCTTTTACATTGTAAGCCCTTTTGCTTTTGTATCACTTTGTTTCCAATTTCAAACTTATGTATATAAGTATAATAGATATTAAATGTCACTATTCAATTTAATCCGCAAATGGTATGTCCGCTTTAATGAACGGAGCTGCCCAAAAGTTGGAAAACTTTTTCCGACAGGATGTTATAAATAAAAAATGGAGTTCTTTATTTTTAACAAGAGGCATGGAAATTTGGATAACGAATTTTAACCGAATGTGATTTGGACAAATTTCTTTATATTGAACATTTTTTAGAAGATACATTTAATAGTAGGCACTAATACAAAAGAGAACAATTGAAGGTCAAAGGTCATGTAGTCTGATATGTCGTATTTTAAGAACAATCACATTATACTGTCGTTTAGATTCGTGTATTACAGACATAGATACAACACTCTAAGCCAATTGACCATCTTGAGTGGTACGGACTGAGGATTTGGCCTCACGACTTAACGAGAGTCGAGAATAGGTACCTATAGGCTATCGTCGCTTCATCATCACTATAACATCTACTCACGGAGGACTAGCGTACGTCTTTTGGAGTCACTGAAATTTGTCAGATCCCAATCTCATCCCATCTCATCAAATGAGAAATATGATAGAGAGACCTCTCGTTCCTTTACATTCCTACTTTCCATTCCATTCCCAAGTGGAAAGTAAATAGAACGAAGACTTCTCATCCCGTTGTACTCATAATTCCCTGACCATCCGGGGGCATGTCAACGTTTGTCATTCTACTGATGTTGATATGTTTTCAAGAATGTATTGTATATTAGACAGTTACGACTTGCCACCAGATGAACTGTCTGTTCGTCTGTCAACTTTTTTCTACAAAAGTTGGTGTCAACATTTTTGCTCGTATTCATAGTTTCGTGTGCACATACATTTCAGTTTACACGCTCTTTTAGGCTAACTTGTTTAAGCACCTCATTTAGCAGTGTTGCGAGGAGGTTTTAGTGGTAATTAGCACTTGAGCTCCTCGCTTTGTTGACAGGAGCGAGGCATAATTGATGAGATGGCTGTGCGCATGCGGCAAGACGATTAACGAACTTGTTTTAAAATTACTGTAATTATTCAAATTCACAAGATAAGATAAATAGAAATTACCCCCCTTTGTTTAATCCATGGACATCCCTAATGCACACTTGTCTTGTGCATGAGGGATATACGGCCTTAAAACGCCAGTTGACGAGTCCACTCTGTTAGAGATGGTAACGAATTTTGTTTTAAGTGATACTGTTTATAGAGATTATAATAGCACTGATGCGTGAGTAATAGATTATTTAAACTTATAGCTAAACAAACAATTTTGTAACGTAGTGGAGTGTAGGCTTTCTCGGCCGGTGTCCATATTAATTGAATCTTCCGGGCTACTTGGCCGAGGTCTTCTGGAATCTCTTTCCTTTCTTTCAAACATTTCGTCAACAACTACGGTTGACATCTTCAGTGGCGACTGCGTTCACTTTCGGAGAGATGTTATCTCTTCGGCTTCTCGAGCGCAACTGACTCGACGACTGTGGCGCACCGGTATTTATAGTAGGCGAGGGTAGTTGTGATTGTGTGTGTACCGACGCACCGATATTTATAGTGGGCGAGGGTAGTTGTGATTGCGTGTGTACCGAGTCTGTTTTTGTCCCCCCCCTCTCGTCTCTCTTCCCCGTGAGCTTGATGTCTTCGGAGTGCTGGATACCAAATATTACGGAGTGTTAGATTCTCTTCCTTTTTGTTAAAATTGTTGGGATGCTTTTAGATTTCAATAGCTATTCAATCCCTATTGAGACGGGAATAATAATGATTCCCGGTTGACAAGATCTTTGTGTCCCTGAAGCAGATTTCGTGGTCCCCATCCGACAAGGCATGTTTAGCTACGGCCCACTTCTCAATCTCTCCTCTTCGACAATTGCCTTTATGTTCTTTAATGCGGGTATTGACACTCCGTTTTGTAGTGCCAATATACACTGACCCACAGGAGCATGGTATTTTATATACTCCCTTCGAGGACAACGGATCTCTGGGATCTTTGACTGATCTGATGATATTTCTGAGTGGGCTCGTAGGCTTGAAAATGGTCTTCACGTTTTTCTTTTGTAAGATATTGCTGATGCGATCTATTAAGCCTTTTAAGTAAGGTAAGAACGCCCTGCTTCTCTCTAGGTTGGTGTCGATATTGTCAGCTTTTTTGGCTCCTCTTTTTGGTTTTTGCGTCCTCTTGATTTCGGAGACTGTGTATCCGTTGCTTTGAAGGGCTTGGTTTAAATGTATCACTTCCGATTGTAGATGTATCGGTTCGCAGATTCGTTGCGCCCGGTCCATCAGCGTCTTCATCATGGCTCTCTTTTGTTTAGGATGATGATTGGAATCTTTATGTAGATATCTGTCGGTGTGGATGGGCTTGCGGTAAACTTGATGTCCCAGACTGCCATCTCCATTTCTGCTTACCAGTACATCCAAAAACGGAAGCTCCTCATTGCTTTCTTTTTCCATGGTGAATTGGATTCTTGGTATGGTATGAAGCTGATTAATATATCTTCGGGTCTCGACGTTCACAACTTAAAAATATACCTAAAAATATTTTATACATGATGTAAAAGAACTATACCTGAAAATCTTTAAGCCTGTTATTTATTCGGCTTTGTATAGGTGTTATTTATGCTGGCAACTTCGACCGATTCCATGCAAAATTAAAAAGATAAAAGAGGTGTTGAATACATAAATGTCCTTCAGATCGAGTTTGATCTTCAGACTTCGGAAGCAGTCGTTGTAAATCTTGAAACTTTCCAAGAACTAGTTTATCGATTCCAAACTGGGCAGCCCTCTAATGAGGTGGACTGACGACGTGAAGAATTTTGCCGATAATGGGTAAACTGATGTATGGTCGTGAATGGTAGCGAGCCTTGCGAGCGGCCTTTATTATGTAGAAGTGGAGAGACACAGACTGTATGGTCGCAATGGATGTATCTGTATGTATGGATTCTGTACTGGAAGCAAATTGGACAATTCTGACATTAACATAAATTAATCAAATAATCTCGTTTGTTCATGATATATGGAATCATTATTTTATAATGAATAATTTAAATGGAAAACGATTTTTTTTTTCGAAAATCTTGATTTTATTAACTGAAACATCGCGTCTCTCCAATATCAGGGGACTGGCGCCACTGCACGCGCTACCTCCAGACAGCAAGGCACCACATTTTTAATGTTTGACAGGTTGATAATCATCATCATCATCATCATCTCAGCCCTTGGACATCCACTGCTGGACATAGGCCTCCCCCATTGTCCATTGGTCCATTGGCCTCCCCATTGGTTGATAATATCTTGAGGTATTAAATCCTACATTAGTATTTAGTGTTTATTTATATGGTGTTTAGCGACCCAAATTGTTTGAGCCAAAGTGGATCGCAGAATCCACAACCAAATGAAATTATCCTGCATTTTATAGCAGTCTATCCTGCTCAAAGTACTTGTAAAATAAAGTTCAATTACATATACATATAAGAAAACAAATCGGCTGGTATACGCCAGTCGAAAAAAAAATCCCAGTGTTCCAGACGTTTCAAAATGAATTTAGTCCAATGTTGTATTGTTACAAACCCTATCTATCATTAAATTTTATTTTTTTCTGAGACTTTTGAAATTTTCTGTCGTAATTTTGGAACTACTGACCTGATTTGGCTCAGTATGAACCTAATAGGGTTGTAGATCCAAAATGTTTTTGTGTTTTTCATATCAATCCGTTAAAGTAGAATAGGCCATAATTAAGGTAGAAAAGAATTAGAATTGCTCGAGATCTCTCTAATTAAATTAATGCCTATTGTTCTGGACATCCCAAACATACACTAAAATTTTATAACTTTATTTTTCTGAGAGTAAATTCATCGTTTTATAACTTTCGTGTGTGCCCGCCCACACTAATCGCCCACTTTTTCTCTCAACATTAGAAGCGTTAACTTGCTGACTGCATAATTAATTCTAATAAAGTGGAAAAACCAACAAATCTTTCATGTGTGTGTCAATCAGTTATGTATTTCATAAAGAAAATACACGAAGAAAACAAGAAAATAATACATTCATCAATAACAAATATTTCCATACAAAAAGTACGTTGTCGATACGAATAATTCCTTGCAAATAGTTTGGAATTTGTACTACGAGTAGAATATATTATTATGCTTCGTTGGGATTTGAGCCAGTTTGTATCGGATTTAGTTTATATTTGAAAAATACCTTTTACGAGGTGGCAGTGGCATCATGCGATAAGAAAATAAGAATATTTGTCAAAGCTCTGCTCTTGGGGGTTTGAGTATGATTCACATTTTCAGTGAATCATATTTGAATATTATATCGCGTGCTCCGCGTCATGTTACGTATCTAGATACATATACAAAGTGAAATAAATATTAGTGACTTATTTGAATAAATATGAGACTTCTCATACGACAGTTTTAAAACTCCAAGAGTTGGACCTGGAGACTCTCCCTCACCCACCATATTCACCGGACCTTGCCCCGACAGATTTTCATTTCTTTCGAAATTTGGACAACATTTGCAAGGAAAAAAAATTATTTTGAAATAGCTGTAATTGGGGCTTTTGAAGAATTCATTGATACCCGTCCACGAGACCTTTACAGTAGTGGCATCAATCAACTGCCCGTGAGGTGGCCAAAGTGTGTAGATAATATGGGTCAATATTTCGACTAACATAATAAATATATTTATAACAACAATTTTTTTCAGTATTTCATACAAATCGGTCATTTCACAGGTAAGCACCAAATAGTACGCAACAGTATTCAACATACTTCCAACAAACTCCACTGATGCACAAGACAGTGTAATTGAGTCCCCTGGCAGTGAACGTATTATCGTTACCCGAGCAAAGGCACTTTATTGTCGGTATGGACTTATTAGACTTTAATTGTGTTTCTCTAATGTGAAATTTCGTTGTTTCAAGATTCTGTTTAGACACAAACCGTTTTTTAGGATTAAGAAGTTAAAAATATACTATCTTTTCACTTAAATCTAAATATCTGGGAAAACAGAACCAACAAGAAGGTCCCTTTTCTGAGGTAAATGATAGATATATAAAAGAAGAAACACTCACTATATTTTTATAAAATTTAATTCCGCCTCCCAACAAACTGTTTTGTCAAATGGCAAAAAATATTTCTGCAAATAAAACTTATTTCGTCCCTCATTACTCTTTCGTACCTTTCCGCAGTTGACATGCAAATGCAATTCAGTACTGATCGACCGATGCTCTTATATTGACACTCGTATTCAGCTTTAGTTAATACAAATAAATGGACGAGCCACTGTGTAAGGAAGAGTTCTTTTACATGAATAAACGGAGATGGTTTTGACTAGGTATGTATAACAAACGTATTGCTTTACTAATTTGATTTAATTATTGAATTTATCTACTACAATAAATAAATAACTTTCCGATATATGAAGACCAAATGCGAGGAGTTAAAGAGTAACTACTTTCGGCTACTCGCTTCTTCAGTCACCTCGCGACGATGGTTGGTGTAACCCAAATGAGATTTGGAGTAAAAAAATAGATAAACATATATTTACCTATTTACTTTACGTTACATATACGTTTTAAGACATGTATGTGTGTGTGTGTGCAAAACGTGAAAGCCTTAAAGGTTGTGTAATTAATGTTTTCAAAACATATCTTCCGAAATACAAATAATACAAAGACAAAAATTATTTTTAGAAATGGAAGCACCTCTCGCTGTGAGGCTTGTCGCCTTCACCACAGTATTCGCGTTTCACTATTACGTGAGACACTTTTCGGGTTACTTTGCCTGAGGGTGACCCGCATTGCGTTTCCTGGTATGTGTTCTCCATTCAAACACGTGTCTATACTAACCGCCCTAGTAAATATATACATACCATCACAGATGTAATAAATATTATACGGGTGTATTGTCTGTTATTGTCATCTTTGCTTAGTAGAACTCTTACTGGACATTAAGGTAAACGTCGACTTTTTGGCGGGAACTCGAGATGTTGTTTGATTATTGTAAAAAATGTGTATTAGACGTTTTGTGGTTTAATAGTGATAGTTTATTAAATTTCAAAATTTTCTTCTTGCGTGGTTGATGATAATCAAATAAAATCGTGGGACTGCGATTTTCGTGTGCTTCTATGGAGCTCTCTTCTGTCCACAGTAAACCTACTATCGCTTTACTGAGCGACTCCTGACTTACTTCGACGGAACTGGACATTGATAGGATGCGTTTTAGACTTTGGAATTGTTTATTACGAAGAAAACTTGACACTGCAGAATGTGCTAATTGCACCATATGAAAAATAAGAATTAAAAATTAATTAATTAGCTTCGGTTTTCAAATATCACATTCTCCTAAAACATCAATCGCCTGGTCGTCCGATTCTGGTGACTACATAAGCATTTATGATTTTGTTACGAGTACAGCATTTTCTTTACGATTGGTAATAAGGTCTGAAATGAAATTAAGCTGGTATTCTTTATTACATGGCCCTATATGTTGAACAGTCGTCGCTCAGGTTACTTACTAATTGGTTTATCAATATATTTTATAATAGCCGAACTATAGCCGATGCAATGAAGCAACTATACGACACAAAATTACGGGTACAGACCGCGTTTAAACGACGCATAATGCGGTGTAATGCGACACACTCATGCTGATTTATTGTGCACAAGCGTGACAAGATTAATAGTCGTCGAAGCCTCGCAGATAAACTTTTTGTTTATTCAAACACTTTATTTTACGAACAGTTTTTTTGAGTTTGAATGGTCCCAAATGCAATCACCCTGATAACTATACGAGTATATTTTACTGTCAAGTGTGACGTGATAAGCTGACCCCACACGTAGAATGTCATAGTACAAACTCAGACTATAGCTGCCTATGAAATGTCATTGACTGCAGCTTATTTTTTGGAAAATCCTTCTCTGACATTACGTTGTTTGGATGTCACCTGGTGGCAAGTTAATACTGTTACTAATGAGCATTAACGGTACATGCCAATATCAGTCAATGATTCACATACCAACAGATGTGATTTAGTTCAGTTATATGGAGTCTCCGGATTATAGTATTCAGCGTGGGATGTTGGCTGGATTTAGAATATCACCACCCCATATATTTCCGTGGGTAAAAGGTGACTAAGGGATAATATCGCCGTTACTACAAACTCCGAGGACATACATCACCTCTAAAAGAATGGACTCGCTAACCCATATGACCAGTGTGGGATCTATCCATATGCACAAGACAATGTGCATAGTCCAAGAGTCAAAGATAAGTACAACTTAGGGCCAGTTATGGTTACGGTATAAGGAGTACAACGGATGAGAAAAACTTTTCCCTTTCTTTTTTGCGGGTGGGGAAGGATAGAATAAGAAGTAAAGAAAATAATGGGATAAGATAAGTTTTCTACCAACTAAAAACGCCAACTGTATACAGCTGACACATCACGTTACAATTGGTAATTGTTTTTTTTTGGAATAATGAAACAAGAATTAACCCATCGTAATTTTAGAACTACTGAAGAAATTTGGTCTATCTATGATAATAATTATAGTTAATTATAGGCCCAAAATACTTTTATGCCAAACATTTCAATCGGTGAAAAGTGCGCTATTTGATTTATCCATAAACATTATTAATTTCGTCTTCCTACAAATTCTTTTCTAAGTAGCTTTCATTGCAATTTATCTAAAATGTTCTGAGTGCAAATGGACGTTTAACATTATCCTAGTCGAACCAGAATTCCCAAAAACCGCAGCCGGACCGCATGCTAGATCATGTGTAATGGACACCATATAACGGACGACATTTATGATCGAAACAGAAATCTAAACGGGAAATTCAATAAGGTAAATTACCTTATTGTAGGCATTACGTGTTGTACCAGAGGACACGTACTTTCTCCGTAATAAGGGATCACAATAAAAGGGTGCTTAAGTGAAATAAAACTGGATTTTTTACGAGTATATTTCTTCGAATATCCTTTATTAGTATTTTTAAGAAGTAAAACGTGTGCCACAGCTCTTTCCGGATCGTTACACGTGTACCAAATTTAATGGTATGTAACATCGATCAACCAACCTATTTAAATGTTTTATATCACCACTCTTCTGACAAATAATAATAAGACAGAATAAAAAGCATGTGAACTCACTTTAACAAGTTTCAAGATAATAGAACCATCAGGTAATTATTAACACCCCGTTTACTTTTATCGGTTTATATATGTTTATACGTTATATATATTATACCCCCTTTTATCGGTAAAACAACGATAACGAAAGTTTATTGAATGGAAAAGAAACAAGATCTATCATTACGCGCGACGACGGCGATAGGTTGAATTAAACTATTGCAGATTATCAACAAAACTGATTACTGGTTCATGATTTTATTTTTACCTTTTCAAAGGTACTTAGAGTTTTTTTACCGTCAGGGATTTTATTAAAATGTTTAATTTTGTATCTTTATTTTCAGCTTTTTAGTTAAGACTATAATATATAATAATATTTATTTGTTTAAATGCATTCAAGTCCGACTATCATCGATGCTCTGTCTACTTTTCATAATTAAGAATAAGGATTTGGTAAGATAATTGGTAAGAAAGGGGATTGGAATATCTCATATCACCCCGGCCATCTCATTATCCTGAATACACCATTGAGAATTCACCATTCACAATTCCTCAGTTGAGGAAAACGAGACGGGATGAGATGGGCAAGGAAGGAACTCCAGTTTTGACAATTTTCACTCACTTCCGAACACGTTTTTACATAGCGGTCTTCTGTGAGAGTAGTAAAAAAACTCGCTTAGTCTGCTCCTTGTTCATCGAACTAAATATTGCGAAAAAATTAGTCCAAACACGATAATGTAATTGTCAAATTTCAAGGAGTCCCCTTATCCACGTTAGGGTTCATTTATATGTAAAGTATACATCTTTATCTACGAGTATTAACAACATAAATACGCATTCATTTAGAAATTATAATCACGTTTGTACACATCAATCTTCAATCAATCAATCAATGAGATAACGCGATCAGTCGGGTGCACCCAGTTGGGTGTGTGATACATCTCTCCTCTATGCATTAGAACTGTTTATTGAACCAAACAACTTTATAAAATGAATCCAATCACCATCATTGTACTGCCAAATTTTAAGGAATTCCCTTACCGACACTCGGCTTCACTGTTAACGGTTATGTGTATAATATACACCTATTTAACTATTCACTTAAGACAGATGCATAAGCATTCATTTAGAAATTATAAAGTTTTGCAACATTTAATTGGTAGAGCAGCGCCCTCTAGTGGGTTAGAACCACAACACCATCCTCAAACACGCTCCAATGTACAATTAAACGTTTATCAAAAAACCACTTGAAAATCGGTCAAGCATACATACATTCTCCTACCCCAAATGCATATACCATCTCAGTTCCGTCGTGGGTGAAAAGTTGTAATGTCGTAATTAATGATGTAATACTTCGCAGTAAATGAGTTTGCGCAATTTATTTTATGCAAATAAATAAAGCAGAGTTAAAACGTAATAATTGCAGTGAGATTAATATTTTTTTTATACCAGTGGCATCATTCATATACACAATTTTGTCACCAGGAATTATGCATTTAATGTAGGTACCTATTTTAGTTGATCGATGTTGCAGAATTAAGGATTACTTTTTATAGACAGAAGTTGCCATAAGCAATAAGCAGACTACTTGTCGATAAGTTAAACCACTGTTAAACCACATCAGTCAAGAATGACGAATGTTGGCATGGCCTCGTTTGCGTCCCCTACCTTTGGAAATTTTGGGCAATTAGGTATATAAAGTGATGAAGAGCTTTCCTCATCCCAATACACTCCTTGACGGAATGGGATGGAGAGTTGGGATAGGATGGAAACATATTCTAATGTACTCTCTACTCCACATCATTAGTCAATGGAATCAGATAGGATTAAATGGAATGATATATGCTTATATTCTTCTTCTTGTCCAACAACTCATTGCTACACAAATGATTATCAGAATTAATTCATTAATTTCATCCCTTCCATGTTGAGTACTTTTGTTCAGTTCAGTTTATGCTCATGTAGAAAACGTTAAATTCAAATGTTATTCAAAATGTTAATTAACGAAACTTATATTATAGCGTCTTATATGCATTAACTATTGATTGGCGTACTCTCTAAAATGAGTTTCAACCACTTTATTACTCGGTAAAACCACAGTGTATGAAACAGTGAACCGTTTTAAAGTTAAACACAACAAAAACCTCCCTCGAAGCATGTAATTAACTGAAATGTATAAAATATTATAGGCACTTAGTTCAGCTATAAATTTTATAATTCTGTCTCAAAAGTTTTAGAGTAGATACCATAAAGTAGCTCAAAGAATCAGCAAGCTGAAGTAGCAGTGGACTAATTGCCTATATATGCCGCAGGACTGATAACGGGAGACGAGTCCTCGGATGGAGACCGCATACCGGAAAACGTATCGGGAAGCCCTCCGGCCATGTCGACTGACAATTAGAAGCAAGTCGTCGGCAGTAGCTCGACTAGAAAAGCAGAAAACCGTGTGCGGCCTACATCCAGTAGTGAAGAGACACGGGCTGATGGTATGATATGGTATCACAGAATAAAGTGGAATCTCTATTTGTTGAAATGCTTTATTTCTTACCCCATTGCTGGATAAAGGCCTGTCCCAAAGCTTTCCAACACACATAATCATCCGCTTTTCTCATCTAGCCACTACCGACGAACTTCTTCAAGTCGTTGTCTCACACTGTACTTCCCGATATATGCACCGACCGTAGTCACGAGCTGATTGGAGCAGGTGGATAGTGGATAGGAGCAGTGAGAGTATAAAATTTTCAATTACCCGCAATTTTATATTCGTTGAGACACATAAAACTTACAACGTCTAAAATAGCACCAAACGAATAAATGAGTAGACGAATATGCTAGGCTTCATTCTTATTATTCACCGAATTCTATCTCGAGGACAATCTATATCCATTTTCGCATTTGTATTTTTTATTCTTCATAATTTCATTACGTTTTATAACTTCTTACGATTTATAATTTCATATGGATTTTTAGGCTATATCCAATGATTGATTCCAGAGTTGAGTATTCATATGTATACAAGTATGTGTATAGTATTAGGTAGTCGTGTAAGTTCGCGGCCTTTTTATAGTGAAAATAATAAAGACTTTTTTGTATTACATAAATATTTATTAAACGGAATACTGTCCATTTAATTCGACTATTTTTCGCCATTTTTTTGGCGGAGCCATTATTATCCCATCGCTATAAAATTATTGGGGTTTCTGAGCGAAAACTGATTTAAATGGTTTATACAGGCTTCTCTTGAATGCAGTTTTATTCCATTTAGAGATTTTTTTAAAGAGCTGAATAAATGATAATTCGTCTGGACTGTATGGAGGATGCCTTAAAACTTCCCTGCCAAGGTCCATCAATTTTTGTTTAGTCATCAAAGATGTATGCGGTGGAGTATTGTCGTAATGGAAAACTACACCTTTTCTATTCATTAATTCTGGGCGATTTTCTTCAAGTACTTGTTTCAATTTTACTAATTGCTGACAGTAGACATATAAGAATTAATCGGTTGGCCATGTGGCAAAAGCTCATAATTCACAATGCCTTTCCAGTCCCTCTATACCCATAACATGACTTTGTTCGGAGTGAGGCCTGGCTCTGCAACTATCGTTTTCTACCAAGATCGTTTTCGAATATTATTGTCGTATGTGATCCATGTCACATCGCCTGTTACCAATTTCTTCAGAAATGGATCGATTTCATTTCGTTTTAGCAACATCTCGCATATGCAAATTCTATTCACCAAGTTTCTATCATTTAAATCATGAGGCACGCAAACATACAAACACACCTTTTTTATAAAATTCAATTTATGCAGGTGATCCAAAACTGTTGAGTGGTGACTGCTAAGTTCTACCGCAATTTGATGACTAATTATGTGTAGATCTGCTTCAACGTTTTCAATGATAACATTGACATTTACTTTAATAGGACGACCATAGCGAGAAACATCATTCATATCAAAATTACCAAACCGACTGAACCATTTTATGCACTAGTTTTAGATAAAGCATCTTCTCCATAAACACCAGAAAACTTTTGTTAATCTTGTCAAAAAAAATGTAAATTATATCGAATGTTCTCCTTATTAACTTCCATTTTAAAATTGTTAAAAAATATGAAAAGATAATAAATCTTTTAACTTGTAATTTAAATTAGCCGCCATTACAAAAAAGTCAGCTGTCAAACGGTATATCACTTTCCCGCCAGTGATCAGTGTTGCCAGAAATATAGCACTTTAAAGTCATACGTTTAAAAAGGCCGCGAACTTTTCCGATTACCTATTATATAAAATAGGTGATAACGGACTATTCCCCTGTCACCGTTTTTTTCGTCTGGCAGTTTTTTACAGCCGAGATATATTCTTTGGCCGTTTCTGCTGCAGTATGCTTTATTTAATCTGCGTACAAAACAAAAGTTATAACTGTCGTACATCAATATATTATCACGAGCGATCGTTAGTGGATACACATTATAAATCTCGTATGGTTACCACTGTTATCGTGCGATCACGGCCTCAATTGGTGGTTATTTATCATTGTACTGTGAGTTGGTACCTAAGTGGTCTAAGCACCATAATGACGTAGCAATAAGAGCTAGAATCGTAGGATTTTGTGTTGATGTTCTTCGACCCTACTACAACATCTTGCAGTGAACGTGAATCCATTGTTTTAGCTCATTTATTAATTGCTGTTCATTAAGCTGCTGCCCGCCCTATTTGGGACACGTTGCTACATTCAGTAGTTGTGGGGTCAAATGGGACGAATGGTGCCCCGACTCAAGGGTATAGTGCAGTAGCCAGTAATGGAGGTATAAACAGTAAACAAATAAAGGCAGTATTCCGAACGAAATAAAAAAATAACGAAACTATTACGAAATAATACCTACGATCGTTGGCACTCGTATATTCCACTGTAAAATATTATCAGAAGAGGATACTACAGGTAGTATGTTTATAGCTTAAAGTTAAATAGTAAGTTATTATACATTTTTATAGAAAGAAGGTGACAATCAAGCAAACAGTCCACCTAATGGAAAGTGTATACAGTCGCCCATTGAGATCCGCAATTTATGCCAACATCTGTCCAGATGACAATCGTACGCACGCCTCCAAAAGCCTTACATTTGGAGATTTACCCTAGTAGGGAATTTGGAAAAAGGATTGGGAAGAATCGAGAATAGTAGGAGGAGGTACAACTAGACTAGGAGTTAACCTCATCCCATTACACACCACATTTTTTCTTGTAGGATGGGGAGTAATAAGTATTATGGAATAAGGAGTTTCTTTATTCCATTCCGAATAAAGAAACTATGGAAAAATATTGGTGGCACATGATATGAGTCTTATATGAGAGAGGGTTAACTCGAGTAGTCGACTATGGATTGCAGCATAAAGCTAGCCGCCGCCAGTTTTACCGCGCATTCGATGTCTCACGAGTTACCATATAAAAATGACAGTTTCATAATAACACGTTACACAACGGCGTAAACATAAATCAGTCTCAACTAATGAGGGCCCCCAGTATTCCCCTCCGTGACAATAAATTTCCAAGTCTGTGTGCTTGACTAGCGTTATGCACGTTTGTAATAAGTAACCTTACTGTTCTACCGTTGTATTAGGCTTAGTTGGGGACACAATCAATAACTGATTTGTAATTAGGCGCCGCAGCAATCACATCCTGTTTGAATAGGAACATTGTGGATAAGCTTTGTCGGCGAATTAGTACGAGTATATGTAATGACTAATGAAAGAGCGTAGTCATGTGCAAATAGTTATTTTAGTTACAACTTAGAGTCTGGCAAATTGAACTTGGCACAAGAAAATAGTTTATATTTTCTGTTCTAACAGTAACATGCTACTAAAACATAAATGAATGAAGAAATAAATTAGATAACTAATTATATCTAAATCTTATGGTATGGTAATTTTAAACATTTTTCGAATTTCCGAAGTCAGTACTTTTTTTTGTTTTTAAAACAGATAATCAAACTACTTATTAGTAATTAAACGATTTTAACCCCTCCAAATTAAGATTCACAGATACACATAGAAACGAATAGAAACTACTTAGACCCGAAGAAACGTTTGTTTATTCGTTTATACGAATAGGAACGGCTCTAGCACATATTTATCTGAACGGGAATTAAACGTGCTAACTATCGCACTATATGTAGGAGTATGAGCACTATCAATTTATAACTTAACTTATAATACGTCGAGCGGTTTTTGCATAATGTGAACACAATAGCACACACAAGCATACAAACAAACACACACCCAAAAATACAAAAAACTCTTATTTTAGGCTGTGTATCATTCGTATTGAATATGACTATTTATATATTTTCAAATATTTCAGTAGAGAGAAAATTTTGTTACGATTTCTATACACACCTACGCGCATTAAATTTACAGTACAACTGAAATCAATGAGTAAAGAAAATAAAAATCTGCTTTGCATTGAATTGAAGATTTTTATTCTCATTGCCCATACAGTTTGTAGCACTATACTTGAGTGCTATTGAACTAATTAGACATTCACGTGATGGAATGAACTGCACTATAAGAGCTGAATAATGAAAACAACTAGAGAGAAAGTGATAAAGGTACTTTTCAACGGAAAAGGAACTAATGAAGAAGAACTTGTTTCGTAATGAACAAAAGATAATAAAAGCAGGCGCTGTCATAGAATAAGTAGCGGATCCTCATAATAAAGGTATCAATCACGTTTATTATAATCTGTTAATGAATTTTTAATTATGACTTATTATTAAGTATGATATATTATTGACTTATGAATTTTTATTGAAGGTTAATTTATCTTTTATTGAAGACACAAATTAGGTGTTACTGTAATTCACAACACTAGTTATTCACAACTTACATTATCTTGATCGGTTAAGCGAGAATTCGCCCAACAGGGCTGCTAATACAAAAGAGAAAGTCATGTAACTCGATAAGTTAAAATTTCTTTCTAGAAAGAAAGTAGTACATGAGCACAGAGACTGCCTGTGTGGTAATTGGATACTGTTGCCCATGGACATCCGTGATACATGCCAACATCAATCCAGAATGACAAACGTTGTCGACGCCCCCGGGATGCGCAGTCTACTTTTAGAAATGGATTTGGAGAAAGGGTTGGGATAGTGAAGATGGATGGGATACTACCGAAACATATACGTTCAATGGGAGAATGGGATAAAATGGAGAAATGCAAAACATTTTATCGGAGTCTTCTGTTTTGACAGAGCGGTGACTTGAACAGTCGAGTGCGCCCAGAGATTACGGAATTGCAGCGAACACCCTCCCACTCTTTACATAAAATATAAAACTATATAAAATTTAATTACTGTAAAGAATCGCGTGTCCTGAAGATTTAAACCTAAAATTCTTCCGGTTTAGTCCTGTCACGTACCCAATGGCGAGCTTAATGGGGAGGGTGTCGCTCGCTTCCGAGCTGGACGAGCAAAAGAAAAAAAACCTGTTTTAGGACACATAATGTTACATTTTGTTCCAGAAAAATAAAATTACGAACTCTATTTCCTTTAACTGATAACAATCTGACTCATGCCGATAAATTCGTGTCAACAATACTGAGTCATGAACAAAAGAAGAAGTAAATAGTGGTGCTCTCATAAAAATATCGTATATAGTCGGATTATTTATTCGAGTCAGGGATATGACATGTAGAACTGTCAATAAAGTGTCATCTCCGTACAAATTTCACTCTGCTTAACAGTTCTATATGTCATATCCATGACTCGAATAAATCCGAGTTTAGTATTGTATAAAATATGAGACAGGAAAGGTCAAAGTAACTTAGACACCAACATTAAATTAATTATTTATTATTATCGATATTGAACTTTATTATTTTGCAGTGAGCTTTAATTGAACTTTATTATATGATTATTGAAAACTTTATTAATTGAATTTTATTAATTTTCAGTAATAAGCAACTAGGGAAGAAAGAAATACAACCAAATCTTGTTTTCCACCAACTAATGTCTGACAGAAATTATTAAAAAATTCAAACACAGAACAGATTGAGTATGATTAGAAATAGGAGTGGGTTGTGAGCAAAGGAAAAATTTAAATGATTTTAAGCACTTTTAAATCAGACACATTCATTAGTTCGTACAAGCAAGGCTGTACGATTTTTTATATGAAAAAGAAAATGATGTTACCCGCGTCCTATTCAATATGATTATTATAACCTACATGCATCATTACTACTTAGTACAAGACTATACTGGGCCACTGGGTCAGCTTAGTAGATTACGGCCCGAAACCCTAGAGTGTTTCACCGGGGAGGTCGGTACTCTGCAGTGGGACTTTATAGGTTGCTACAAGTACAACACTACAAGACTTCAATTATCCTACAAAATGAAATCAGGCTTCCAGCTGGATTCTAAGGATAATGAAATACAACCGGGAGTAATTAAGTCGCGGTAAGCCTTTGATACCTACGTGCATACCACGTATATAGGGGTTGAAAAATTAAACACTTGAACTGCAGTCGTGGAAAAGCTGGAAAAGCGTTGCGCGTTTCCCAATTAGTTTACTATGATATGCGAGTGCATAATTACTTCACCACGGTATACTCATATATTTGATTTTACAAAGCAAGCGTTACAATAAAACTTGTGTTGCCAATTTAAATTATTTCTTGAGTGTATCATATATGTTATTTGTATTTTACTGGCGTGTTTTCTTCAATTACCATCTGTGTAAATAAGCGCCGTGTACATTTACTGTAATTGAATAATTAAAATATATTTAGTAAAATAATAATGTAGGTCTATCCATAAATTCAAAGGGGAACTTTAAATTTAAATGAACAAAATTTAATGTTATGATTTTGCTTTGTAATTCTAAGTGCAGGACTTATATTCTGCACAACGATCTAAAATGTTGTATATTGTAATTTTAATTAATGTTACATTTCTCTGTCAGTGACTGTTCTCTGTACGTCTTTGAGAAATAAAATTTCTTTAATCACCAAATTTCGTAAGACTTAATTTCATAACATACGTGTTTTTATATCCTTTTAAATTTTAAATAATACTGACATGCGCTTGCTTTAAAAGAAATAAACAATAAAAAATAAATAAAAACAATAGAATAAATGGTGGTGCTAACTGTAGCACACTTCATGGGTTGGTTTTTACGTTGTAGTCAAACCACTTTTTGTTTTTTAAATCTGCTATATTTTATATATGTACTAAAAATTAAATTACTATTAGACACAATTACACAGGCGCTCGTCGCCACTAACCACACAGAGGGAGTAATGTTGCTAAGAATGATATGGGTAGAGATCCTGAGATCGATAACTTATTTATTTATTTTTATTTGTTTATAATATTCGAAAAGTCACGCACTAACCATAACAATTTCTTATATGCTATGTAATGCCTACTAAGGCACTAAGGCACAAGGAGGAAGATTTTCCGTCATTGACATGAGGTCAGTCAAGGCTGGACCGTAAAGATATATGTAAGAAATCGTCATTCACCGACCACTTTTACTCTCACTGAAATTTCCAAATATTTGTATAAAATGATGCTGTTATTTCATCAACTACAGTTTCGACACTGAGGTAAATTGCCATATTTATCTAAATTTTATTTTATGTAAAACTAAAGTATCTAGCTCCAAAGTTTACTTTACCAGTTACTGTACCTAACTACTTTTAATAACGCTTTGTTATTGTTCAAACTTGCAGTGGTTCACGTTAATTCAATGAAGAGCTGGAATACGCCATAATTCAATTATTACTTGTTATACTCTATACTAATTTGTTACAATACAACCTAATTAGATTTAGCATTCCAAACAGATTATCATCTCTCATATTTCATCCAATCATTTTAGGACGCTTCTTGATAAATATGAAATAGAATGATGAATTAGACGTTAATTGAATGACAACACCAAATGTTCCTTAATTGCTTCAGATAAATCGGGGAAGTTCATAAACAATTATGGATGAAAACATAATTTGTCATAAACTTCAACACTTACCTTAAAAAAGCAGCGGACTTTCCAATTTTTATACAATAACCTTTTTTATGGAAAGAACGCGCCAGTCGAGCATACAGTCCACCTGGTGGTAAGTGGATAGTTTCGCCCGTGGACATCGCTGATACCAGTGAAATCAACGAGACATGAGCTTTACATGTGTGAGTGTGTGCCAAATTTTCCAATCCGATTGTCGAAATGGTTCGCACTGTACACTATCTGTGTGCACTCACACAAACGCAAAGCTTATGTCTCGTTGATTTCACAGTACGAACATCTGTTCAAAATGACAAACATTGGCACGCCGCCGGATGTGCTGCCTACCTTTGGAGATATAGAAATACATTTGGAGAAAAGGATAGTAAAATTGGGAAGGATAGGATGCGATGGGTATGGGTATTTAAATGTAGTGAAAACTCTGTTAATTATTGACTGTTGCTTCTCCGTTGTTTGTTTGTATAGATATAAAATTAGTCACGTTTTATTAATAGGCTTATTAATATTTTTGTGACGCTATAATACTATTATCAATTCACTCGTAAGCTATTTATGTTTGACGGCTTTAGTTATGCGTTAATTAATTTTGGATTATAAGAGTATAACCCTTGCCATTTTATCATAAATATATCCGCCGATAAGAATGCATGAATTGAATGAACTTTAATGACTTTAATGACCGATTTAATGAATGAACACAGTCGTAAAAATGACTTATTATTATTAAAAAAAAAATGTTGTATGTTTTAGTGTAGGGTATACAAAATTTTGACATTGAACAGTATTAAATATTATTGAACAGTTTTTACGGTGTTCCCATTGTGAGATTTTGACCCGATATAGGGGACACATCCTATTTTATGTAATCCGGCACTTTGTCCGCTAATATAATTTATGAAGGCCTAATAGGTAAGTACACAATTGATAATGTGAAGATTACGAATGACAATATTGTGTTTGATGAACTCCGTAATATGTGTTTACCAACACTAAACGCTCGTAACCTAATCGCATCGTAACGCTCGAAGCTACTGTTATGTAATTGATTGCAATTAGTACGCGTATCACCAGTTGGTACACGTACATATAACTCATATTGTATTGACTGGGACATAATAAAATAATTATCTAATCTGTGGCTTCAAGTAAAATTGCAACGTGCCACCCAATTATGTTGATTCATTCGATACCGCGAAACGTAGCGTGCGATGCACTCCGACCAGGTGGACTGACGACTTAAAGAATGTCGCCGATGATGGCTGGATGAGAAGAGCTAAAGACCGTGCGTGGTGACAGTCCTTGGGAGAGGCCTCTATCCAACAGTAGAAAAACACAGGCCAATGGTATGGTATGGTATTCGATGCAATAACGTAATACTGACATGAATACTGAGAAAACGTCACATATAGCTGATTAGTTATATGTGATTAGCCGCGCCGTCCCTTTACACACGTTCAAACGACCCCATGCAATTCATGTCAAGTTATATAACTTAAAATTCTTGTATAGAATTCCATTCCATATTAAATATATTTCGTATTATTAGTTATCTAACCGCAACTTCTAAAAACTTGCGGCTTCGTCCAGTCAAACTGTATGAAAAAGGAACTTCAGTTAAAAAACTTTATTCTGTTGATGAAAACTTGAGATTGGTAATCCTATAAAATCGACGTAGGTTTATTTGCCTCGGACCTTTCAATTATACTACAATGTCTGAACAAGCTGTTTCGACCGAAAACTGTACTTTTCGGGACGAAACCTTATTACCCAGTCCGTAACACCCTCGTAAGACTGGTGTTATCGGCCCCAACGTTGTATTCAATATCCGGAATACGTTTTTGTTTCGTATGGAATAAAATCAAGCGTTTACATTTAGTGAAGAAAAACGTTTTGAACTAGATAATCTCGGTTAATGATGCTCTTTGCTCAGCAGAAAGAATACACGTTTATCTCGTTCGTAATGTGTACCTACAATCTTTGTAAAAATAGTTTGTAGACCCGTAAACTATGTAAATGTTAGGTGCATAATAATTACTGTTTGTTCAACGAGTTATCGAAATAACGCAAAACCTAAAACATACAACTAATTGAAATATATAAAACCGTTTTAGTGTAAAATAAAATATTTTTGGGAATTTAAAAAAATAAATAAAGCAAACTTATAAACATGTGAAGTTTTGTTGTTGTATCTAAAACGTTTCGTAGCCCTCATTTTTCATTACAAGGTAATGACCAGGCGGCGCGGTATGCCACGCCCCCTGTAGTCGCAATGGGTGAAATGTTTTTGTGTATCTGAGGGTGGAATAAAAGATACTTTAGTATATCGTAAGTAATAAACAAGAAGGTATTAAAAAAAACGTTGTAAAAACTGCTAAACTCGTTTCTACTCTCGATACTTGACTACCTATTTTCAGATACCATAGCAGTGACACCATCAGTAGTACCGTTTGTGGCATCGTTTTAAAAAAACAACTCCCAACGACACCACCATGCAGTGGTGTCGTTACTGCTGTCTTTGGTAACAAACGGAATTTATTGTTATTCTTGCTCAAAGTACAAACATGACCCAATTTAGGCTGAAAGTCTCCCGAGGTAACGAATGCATGACATCTTTTAAATAAATGAACAGTATGCTAGCTCCATTTCTTTTACAGCTTCATTTCAGGATAACGGCATATGAGAGCGGTATCGTGAAACCGTGTGAATTTTGTGACTATACTGAATTATTTTCGGCCTATAACACGCATTTTAGATGCTACAGGAAATTAGAAATCAGAATACCGGCTTTGGTAAAATCAAATCCAATTCGGTTCTATTTTACTTTTTTTTAATAGAGCTGCTATCCAGTGGTACATGTAATGGGCTCCATAGGTGTTGCATTGAAACTATAAGACCGTAGGTATTTCAATTCATATAATTCAGTGAAATGATTACGTTCCCTGTTATAAGTCGAATGCGTGTGATATCATCGGTCTAGCCATCACCGATATGACTTTCCTTTTTCGGTGTTGTCAAATCAAAAATATATATTTACTTTTTTTATATATTAAATTCATTCATGGCTTTGTATTTAAAAAAAACCGGTAAATAATTATTTTGCTGTATATTTTCTGCAACCTGAATTTCTAATAAGTTAACACGTAGCCGAGGGCTCCGATACAAAACATAACTTAGAATCCAAATTACAGTAACTATAAGTACCTATTCATAAAAAAAAAACAGGAAAATTAAGAGTTAATTTTTTTTATATAGAATGGATGGCAGACGAGCGGGCGGGACACATGACGGTAAGTGGTCACCGCCACCCATGGACACCTACAAAACCAGGCGGCTGCCAACCTTGCAAAATCCTGTTCAGAGCTCTCTTGAAGAGCCGCATATCGTAGCGTAATGGAAAATCCTTGGTGGGCAGTTCATTCCACAACTATTTTATTTCAATACATGTTCCACCTTTTCATTTATTGCTCTTGTATTGCATTTCATTGCTTTGTATCGAATGTTAACCACTTAGCAATATTTATAAGAACGTATTTTTTTTTAAATTATTGACTGAATTCTAATGGAAGGAGCTTCAGGATTGCCAGTGAGCTTTGGGAACAGGGCGCACTGCACCACATCGCCCTACGAAAGTTACGCTACTGGTGCCTAGGTACTTGATATCAAAAACGTAGCTAAGCCAAGTTATTTAGAGTATAACATTCTGAAAATCCATGATAATCAATTATAGGATTTACATCTCACTTTTAATTAGTATGAACGATCTTTTAATCAGTATAGTATTTTGGGCTACTTATTAGCACTGTTGGCCCAACCTGCTACGCAAAAACTACCGAATTGGGTTTAAAGACAAATGTTACATTTATTGTTTAAAGATTTGTTTGTTTAAATTTATTATTAAAATGTGTTACTGTTTAAAGTTTAAAGATGTTTGTTTAAATCTAGATAGATGTATTCATTTTTGTCGACGAACCCACGATACAAGGAATCCTGGTGTAGAGGGCGTAGAGTGTGGCGTTATTTATAGTTTTAAGGTAAACACAATAGTTCTTTGTTTTCAGATATCAAATAAATCTGTGTTTCATTGTTAATCTTGTGTTAAAGATCTGGGCCATTTGAAAAGGTTCCGGCTTCATTGACTTAGGGTATGTGTAGAAAAAAATTTCTTTCGCCGTCCGATAGATATGTACTTTATATCGCTATGCCACCCAGCGAACATACTGAGGTATTTTCGCTGCGTTACGACGTAGGGTTCAAAAGGATTATCTGTCCTAAGGGTTAGAAGGGCATACTGGTATTGTAGGTATAAGCAACGCAACCACTTACCATCAGATGGTCCCCCTGTCTGCGTTCTATCTTTACTATAAAAACATTCTTCTTATATATTGAAATTTATTTTCTGTTACTTCTCATAGTTACGTATAAAGAACATGAGACACGACAATCAATAACGACGTCATTAGCACACAATGTAAAAATACCTTTGATAAGATTGTAGAAAGATTTTGATATTTAGATAGCTGCAACATACAATAAATAGGGCAGACGGAAAAATTGGGGAAGACTATATTCAACTGTGTATACACTTGATATGAGTACAGTGGATACAGTAACAGTCAGCAGAAAAAGAACAATTTGTTGAAAACATAGGGCTAAATTCCTACATTGATTTGTTCAACAGTAAACCTAACATATCATGCCACTTAGCAGGCTAATAAATATTCATTAGTCATTTACAAACTCTAAATAGTTATTACTGTTCATTTGAATTTGGTTCACGATTTATGATGGCAAATATAGATAATTTCTGCTCTATACTGCGGGAAATCACTAATGAAACGGCAACACTTGTATTATCAATTATAATCAAACAATGACAGCCCAAAATAAATACCAATTTGTTGTACAAATACCATTGAGCAAAACATGCGTTTGGACATTGAACATTGTAAATTATTGTTAGGAATACTATGCAGATGATGTAAATCGTTTGTAACATGCGGGTATTTTACAAATTAATACCACTTCATCAAATTTAACAAATGACACTCGCGATAATTCAATTCTCGCTGGGTGTATTAGAATTATTAAATATATGGGACCACACGCGTAGTAAGCCTTGTTTTCAATAAATCTGTGAAATGGTAGTATTTAATCCATTGAAAGGGATTTGATACCACATTGAAGTATAGCAATAATTATTATTGACTAAAGTGATACATGGTTACAATTCACTTTACTTACTCGTATATGTAATGCTAAGATAAAATTCAATTGGAATGTGCCAACATTCCAATTAAAATGACAATTTATACCAACTCCAGTATGCAACAAAATACCGAATCAAAAATATGCAACTGACATAATACTGACCCTTAATTTCAAATAAGCATAATAGCATGTTAATTGAACTTATATCGTATTACGGAAAAGACAATTAATAGCTTGTTGAATATTTATAAAATAGCTAGCTTCACCTGTGAATATCTAAAGGTAGTCTGGAAGAGACCATTTTAAAGATAAGGCCTATATTTTGCATATACGAGTATATTTATGTAAACTTTGTGTCACTTTCACTGTATTCTTTAATGTAGTGCAATAAAATGTACATACTTACTTACATCAAGATTAGTAAATTAATTTATCTAATATTACGGACTTTTTAGCGGGAACTCTAGAAGTGAAGTTGAGTTTTTGTTTGATTATTTTAAAAATTGTGTATTAGGTCCTGTGGTTTAATAGTGATAGTATAATAAACTTCAAAGTGTTTTTCATGCATGCCATTCGTGATAATCAAATAAAAGCGTGGTACTGCGGTTTTCGTGTGCTTCCAAGGAGTCAGTCCTCTTCTGTCTTCAGTATACCTACTATCGTTTTACTGAGCGACTCCTGAGTTACTTTGACGCGACTGGACATGGATAGGATACATTTTAGACTTTAAAATTGTTTGTTACGAAAAAATCTTGACACCGGCAGAATGTGATAATTGCACCATTGCCATATATGAGAAAATAGTATTACTGAAAAGACTAGGGCCCGACCAGTGGTGGTTAAACGAGAAGAGATGAAGATCGAGTGTGGTGGTGGGAGGCCTACAACCAGCTGTGGAGGGACATAAGTTTATGGGATGGTACTGAAAAGACATTTGATAGCTTATTGAGCGTTTAAAAATATTGACACTTAACAACCCTTAATGTGAAATATATTAACATTTACCTATTCACTTAATTTAATTACAGGAAGACGCTTCGAGTGTTATCGTCAAGAAAGATACAGTGAAGAAAGAAGATAGTAATCTTGTAGCACAAAGCAATAAAGAATTATTATCTTAGGATTAAACGATTGAAGGTTAAAGGTGTGTCCTTCAAATTTTCTCCTTTGTATTAGTGGTCCTGATGAGCCAAACAGCGCTTGACTAGTTAATGAAAACGACATCAATGAAAATTAACATGAAGATGTAAGATATTTTATGAGTGTTCATTGAAATTATCAACACACAATAAAAAAATAAGGTTTGTTCTTAAAGTAAACATTACCTATAAGTACATTACCTTAAAAATACTAACTGTAACAACACGCTGTGCTTATTTAGGTTCCTGCATAATTTTAAAATGTAAATAGGTTCCCCCTGAAAATTGGCTGAAGAGAAAGGAGTATGAATTAGTCTTCTTCCTTGCTTTTATTGGGACAAACATCAAATGAGGACAATAAATCTAGTCTTGGTTAGTTGATAGTGAGTGTTTCTAATGAACTGCCGCTGTCCATCTTCAGTGATCACCTGTCTTCGAGTTACGGTTAACTTAATTGATTGATTTGTTTAAAAATGTGTGTGTATTTAATAAGATCCAATAGATTCATGTCCTGTACCGTACCATCAGCCTGTCTCTCCACTGTTGGATATAGGCCTCTCCTAAGATCCTCCTCTACGCACGGTCTTCAACTCTTCTGATCCAGCTACTATCGGCAATTTTCTTCAAGTCGTCAGACCACGTGATTGGAGGGCGTCCCACGCGGTCTCCATTCGAAGAGTCGTCTAATCGAAAATATCGTCTATCGAGTAAAAATGAATGTATCTACCAATTTACAAAAATATGTATTTTTTTTTCTAATATTTGTACTCTTATTATGAGTTCAACAAATATTGGCAGTATAAGTACCTACAAATATCGGCCGCCGTTTATTGAAATCAAAGAAACCTAATAACCTAATCTAATAAAAATTACTAAATGGAGAAATTTAAAAGAAACATATTTTTCTTCTAACACTTGAACTTGAACTCATGAGTTCAACAAATAATGGCAGTATATAAGTACAAATATTGGCAGCCGTTTATTCAAATCAACGAAACCTAATAATCTCAACACATTTCACTTCAGGAATGGAGGAAAAAACGGAAAATACTCCAAACAACGTTACGCTCGATGTTCCGCATATTTATTTTATCGCGGGCGGGAATTTGGCATCTAATTCGATATGCGTACCGCGAGCACGTGTCTTTAGGTGGAATTAAACGTCGGCCAAGATTGACGACCTTGCACATAAAAGATCTTTCCTCTCCCGACACCGGTTGATAGATTATACTCTGATTTATCCACCATCTGAGTAACTGATGAGATGATACTTCACTGAACTCGAGAGTATTTATTTTGGGAATATCGAATGAGGTGATGATTAAGATGTAAGAGTTACTCCTATTAGCAAATAGGTTTGACACACAGGACTTTGCAATAACTAGAGAAGTAAACCGTGTGGCTTTCATATTGTACTTTTCTTTATACCTACTTCACACTGCCCACTAGAGGTAAACAGACGTCCCTAATCACCTTGCGTTCTTAATTTTACCTCTAGTGGAGATCTGCCCTAAACACCGTAACCAGCCATTTTATCGTCAATTGCTGGACACGGGCCTGCTCAAGCACACTGTCTTGTGCATGAGGGATGTCAGACCTTAAAACACCACGCTGACCAAGCGGGTTCTAAAACAGCACTAATGCGTGTATTAAACATTTCTTGGTCACATTATGGTCGAAATTAAACATTCCGGTTGACAATTTGAGAACAACACTCAAACCAATAAGCCCGCGGTTAACTCCGAACTAAGTTGAACTGTGGTAGAACTAATGCATATTTTATTAATCTCGTGCACAGTGGATACAAGAACAGTAGGTATGCTAACCAAGATTGCTATTATTAACTGCTGTATAATGTGAGATTAGAAAACCATTCGACCATTCGCTATTCAACCATCATACAATGCAATGCAACCAGCCCCTTCAGTATCCATTGCTGGGCATGTGTCTCTACGTGCACATTGTCTTGTGTACAAGGGATGTCAAAAAGCTGTCGCTGGCCAAGCGGATTGGCTAATCCACTTTTTTAAAGGTGGTGTAGTTCTTCAGCGCTTGTGGTAACGACTGTGTTATCCTTTGGTCGCCTTATACGACATTCACGGGAAGAGATCTGGTGGTGACATTCTAAAGCCGGCCGACACCACACGGCGCAACCAACATTAAAGTTATACATAATAACCATCATAATTGTATGGTGACCGTGTGGTGTCAGTTTAAAATAGCACCACCCCATCTCTTCCAGTGGTTGTTGTAGCAGACGACTAAGAGATAACAAAGCTACCACAAGCCCTGAGGAATCACCAGCTCTAAAGGAGTGGACTCGCCAACCCGCTTGGCCAGCGTAGCTTTTTAGTGCATAAGGAGGTACATGTCCAGAAGTTTAAGAAAAGGGGCTGGTTACCAATATGGTGTTTGTCACTTTTTTTGTTATTATAGAGAAGTGGGCAGACGAGCAAGCGGTCCCACGCCATGGTAAGTATTACCGCTGTCCATGGACACCTGCAACACCAGGGGGTATGCGGGCGCTCCGCCGACCTTGCAAAATCCTATTCACAGCTCTCTTGAAGAACCTCATATCGTACCTCAATGGAAAGACCTCTTGAGGCAGTTCGTAAAATAACCACACTTAACCAACATACGAGCAGACAGTCTATCCGGTATTGCCAACATTAGTCCAGAATATCAAACGTTGGGTTGGCACGTTCCACGATGCGCTGCCCTCCTTTAATATTATTAAGTGATGTATTCTCGACTGACATTCATGAAATTACGAATTCAAACTCCCGCTCATACTTAAGTACGGAGTTTTCAATTGTTACTAGCTCGACGATGAAGGAATACGTCATCAGCATCCTTCGTGATTAGGAAGCACTGAATCCGCGTAGTGGACTGTGGACCGAAACTCCCTCGAGATTACAATGAGAAGTATCTGCCGTGGCATCGACGTTATAGGTTGATATCGGTCGATTTAATCTTCAAAATTTGTAAACAAAATTCTGCAATGTCGGCATTGCATCTGATCGGTATTACTCAAGATTTCAAGGACAGCGAAATGAAATAAGAATAAAAACGCAATGCACGATTAAAACAATACGTAAGGATTTAATGCACCACGTTGCACGGTAAAGTGACCACAGAGCACCAACATATCGCCCTGACTATAAATTCTGCAACTGTGTGTGTGAGCCGCCTCTTACATCCTAGTATATAGTTGATTTACCGCTCTACCGTAACCCGTAGGTACAAGTATTAGTGGGTATCAAGGGACAGGGTGCCCGGATTTAACCTCGAAAGATCTGATGGTTGACTTTCCAAATTAATTATTACCAAACGGAATAAACAGGAACTATCGGGGGTCAATTTAATATATTTTTAATTACTTAATTATGTATTCTTTGTTCCACATCCTTCTGAATTTCTCTATCCGTTTTTTAATTTCCTTCTTGAATCTCGAAAAGTGAGCGATATATCACGTCAACACTTGTCATTTTTAAATAATGTTGGCATGCATGACGGATGTCCATGGACAATAGAAACCACGGACACCAAGTAGACTATCTGCACATCTACAATCTTATTTCTATATGAAAAGAAAAACCTAATATAAAATGGGACAAATCACAAACCACTTAAAGAGTTTGAGTACTGGACTGGGGAAATGCTACGTAATATGGATAGGTACATAATACAATTGTCTAATGATGATACAATTGTATGATACATATGATGATAGGTCAAACTAAAAGTTCTTAGAACTGGCTACTGTACAATAAGATAGAAAAAAAGAAATTCGAATTTTGAAAATGGAGCTCAGCCATAACTTTAGAAAATTAATGAACAATAATTACGCATTGGTGTGAGAACAGCTGCTTGCCTTCTGTTTCGGAAAAAATCAGAGAACAACGGCCACGAAGCAGAATGATCCTCCATCACGACAATGCCCAGCTCACTCCGCCAGACAAACGAAGCAATTTTTGAGTAACTACTGTAAATGTAGAGTTAATAGGTCATCCGTCATACCACGATGCGCACTGTGATTTTTATTTATTTCCTAAAATTAAGGCTAAACTCAGAGGAATGTTTTATGAATGCAGAAGAGGCAGTAACGGCCTTCCAAACGGCTGTTGAAGAGGTGCCTTTAGAAGGATGGACAGAGAATACTTAATTTCGTAGAGAATACTTCGAAAAGCAATAAAACAACTTCCATCTATATATCTGATTTCATTATAGAGATTATAAAAATTTTCAGTGTCACCCACGTACAGATGATCCCAAAAGTTGAGGAATGAGGTTCAATTAATATGGGGCTCTTCAAGAAACTTTTCAAGGACTCCCACAGGGTCAACAGCGCCCCCATATCTTTCTAGTGGTGTTCAAGGATGGAAATGACCACTTGTCATCACGTGGGCCGCCCATGTGTGTTGTGCCTAATTTTTTAAGGAAAACCTACATTAAAAACTAATTAAATGGAAGAAGCATTAATCATTGATCAACAAGTGGCACGTATTTCTACTGTCCGCATCGCCTTAATAGTGACGTTTGGTAAGTAACAGCGTGATCTATTACCAAATGCCACTAAATAATCTATTTGATCTAGACTATAACCTCTTTTAACATTCTTAGAATATGGGGTATATTGTATACCATATTTCACAGCTCAGAGGCACCATAACTTATGGTAAGTCATTCCATAAATCACTTCCTAAGAAATTGTTATTCACAACAATTAATTGTCATTGTATTTTAGAATCAGCTCTTGTAGTTTTGTAATTTCCGCCCTCATAACTGTTTGACACATTTGTAATTAGGTCAGGTCCATAAAGGTTCAAAGTGAACATGCATGGGTTTGACAACATTGATAAGGGTCGGTGAGAAATAACTTATAGAAAACGAGGACACACTTTTGTGTCGAACTAGGCAATATTAAAAACTAAGTTGCGGATAATATTTGCTTTCAGTTCAACAGTGTTATAATGATAACAGCCATTAACTTCCTTTGGTAGAAGATAGACTTTCTTGTAACCACGTGGTGGTTTCACCTCACGTTAACGTACTTCAGATTGGTGGCTATTTCTCATACAAAGAATGATGGCCACTTTTGTATGAAACCTGGCCTGACCGCTTATACAATTGTAATATTGATTATACCCTGTAGTTACTATAAAGAAATATTTTATCTGCCATATTAATGGGGTATTTATATAAATTGTTTTTGGTAAATATATAATTTAATGTAAAAAACACACATATATTATGGTAATTAACACTCAGCGGATAAGAAGGCCTATTTTCCAGGGTGATTGTTTAAGCCTACTTTGATTCTGCCTGGCGCTGAACCCTCTTGGTACACCCTTGGACGAGTCGGCGACGTGATTTCAGTTTCGGAGAGGAAAAATGTCTATGACCTACCTTCTCTAAATGGATGATCTCAAGCTGTTTGCCCACACTTCTCACAAAGTGAAAGTGGGTGCCGATAAATATGCGGTCTTCAATGAAGACAGGTTGTTCATTCCGATGAAGCCGAAGTCAGTTCCAATCGGTTAAGAACTTTCTGCAAAACTGAAACATACCACGAGGTACATTTTCGAGAATAGAATATTATATTTGTTCAAGTGCGGTATTACATCAGTAGATCAGTATAAACATAAACAGTCCACGAACTTAACTGTCTCCGGTATAGAAATTATCAATTATTATTATTTACAGATTACAAACTTAATTAAAATTATCAATTATTTATTATTTATATTAATAGATTGAAATTTTAAAATGTTTTAAAAAATATAAAGATTTTCAGAATTAACACATTATATTTTAATACAAACAGTACAAGCATATTATTATAAATGTCAGTTTATTTATTTATTTCATCTACATAAACTTATTTGTGCATCATGAATTCATTAGTAGAGTAATAGCAACGGTCAAGCAGCCGTTAATATAATTTTATTTTAAATAATGACCAGGTACTCGTGCGGCACTTCTCTGGTAATTTCGGGCTTTGCAGCCATAATAAAAATTGAAGTTTATCTTAAAAGCTTTCATTTGGTATGCATGTGGAATATATTGGATATACCGCGGAAAATGATTCATAGGTCACGTAAGTATGGTGCTTACTGCCGTTTACCTCTCTAAGCATGCTGCTTATAACCTTTAAGTTCGCAGAGCCGTGGGTGATAAAGAGAAACCGCGTGGTGAAAATGAATACGATGGTAGTTCAAGTCGACTTTTTGAAGAAGAGCTTGTTAAACTTTACGAATTAAAATTGAGAAAACTAATTTAATGCATTAGAAAAAAGAAAATCCGTTGCGACGTTATTCGTATTTCCGAAGCAAGCTCAGTAATTAACTAAGTCCTTAGGCACATAGCGCAAAAACATTTCGTAATACTATCTTCTGTGACTTAACAAAATTTCTGGAAGTCTGCTTTAAGTATCCCGGCTTTTACCATCTTACTACGACAGTTAAACATATATAAATGCGAAAAACCCAACCACTCACCAAATCAAACTTTGTCACCAAACTCAGTGATACGATCTAGAATTGTATACTCAAAATCTCGCACGTGAGTCGTAGTACATAACCTCCAAGGTTATCAGTGTCACATTTCCTTATTTTTTAAAAGGGTAGCGGGAGCGGTGAACCCGTCGTAAAACTAATTAGGTTCACGACGGTTTCACCAGCTAATGGTCTGACCGCACAGTTTGTAGATTAATTGTTCCTTTAATTTAGCCGCTTCTAATAAACATTGTTTTATAGAAAACAAAAAAGTTTCAGTATACGTTTCGTGAATTTGCATAAATTCACGAAACGTATACAGAAGAAGCTATGGAATTTTTTTGGAGAAAATTCTATTTTCGAGTTAGTACAAAATTCGACATTATTGCGACTGGTAGAATATTGATATATGTATGGAGCAAAATGAACTACAATACTATATGTTTTCAGTGAAAAAATAAGTACTAAAAGTTTCAGATCAACTATATAAATCTATTATTTTTATTTTAGTTATATATTTAAATTTTATTGTACAATGATGTGGGTAATGCATTGTGCAATAGTAAAATTTAAAGGGAAACATAATGCGGTTAAGCATTATCTACGAGACAACCAGCAGATTATACTGAAAAATAATAGCAGGTGCAGTTTTGAGTTAGAAAACAGATAATAAGTAATCGATAATTAACAAAATATTACATTAAAAATGACAATCCTCTGTTCATATCTAAAAAAACCAGTTACTCTTGTTCCTGTACTAGTTTCTGGTGTTCTAAACAAAGAGTGTGGTAATGATTGGGGAACGGTTTGCCGTTTTGTTGAGTTTTATAATGGATTATTATTAGAATACTGTTTTAAATCGAAATTGAAAACTGACAAGACCCGAAACGCTACCGAAACACAAACAATACTTGTTAGTAGAATTTGCCCTCAGGTGATAAAAAGATAAACAAAAGTGAAAGATAATGTAAATATGTATGTATATAAGATTTAAGCATTTCAAAAAGTTTCCTGATTATTAATTAATGTTTCTATCTCAACACAAAAGGAATTCAGATATTCAACTTTAATAATAAACCACAATGAATAGACTTAATTACGATGTTGTAAAATCTGTTTGCAGAATATTCGATCGAACTTTTAACAATTAAATCAAATGCAGATATACATTTATGTTACTTATCAAACTTTATTTGGTATATTTTTTTTTTATTTTTCATGCGATAAAGGAATTTTGTTTTAAGATCATGTTAACAATATACTTCTTATTCGGCGCTGTATAAATAAAAATTGATCCCTATTGTATTATCAAGGTACACTCCTAATTTTTGGATATCATTGTAATATAGCAATTAAACAACTTTGAACGGTTTAAATCGCGTATATTTAACATTATTTTTATTTTATCATTGTAATATATTTTCTGTGTAATATTACATGTTATCAGATTTGAACTGCCAGACTGACTGATTCTGAATAGAGTCTAGGAATTCTTAAACTTACCTAAAAAAACTCATAAATGGCTGTAGGGGGAGAGAGCACGCTGCATTCCCACAGCTGCAGGGGGCACTCGATTGGCCTCGTTACCCCTCCCTCACAGAAGACTACCTTGAAACGTACTGCATTTCCCACTTTATCGTATTTCCCCAATGTACGTACGTGTTTCGGTAGTGAGTGAGATATGCCAGAGCCCATTCCCATCCCATCCTATTCCTCCCCATTTTCTCAACCCTTTCTCCCAATCCATTCCTTAATCTGCAAAGGTAGACAGCGCATCCCGGAGCGTGCCAACATTTGTCATTCTGGACTGATGTTGGCATGTATCGCGGATGTCTATGGACGGACAGTATCTACTTACCATCAGGTGGACTGTATGCTCGTCTGCCGACATTATTCTATAAAAAAAAATTGGCTTCGCAAAAAATGTACTCGATTATATTGACACCGTTGTTATGTGAATTGTTTCCATTGACAACATGTAGTTGGAGAAAGAAATTTGATTGAATTGATATGTAAGTCATAAAAATATATTGTACCCGTAATTGTGCATCACAAAGTATTAAAGTAAAGTATTAAATAAGTTATTAACTATTAATAACTTATTTATATATTCATTTTGTTATATACACAATGTATTTTTTTACCTATTATGAAACTCCTGGGCGGAGTTTTAATTTCTGAGATTTCGTAGAGAGAAGTCCGCTTTTTGTACTCGTCTACAAAGCGAGCGTCAGAAGTTAGCCAAGTGAAAAAATTAAGTATAATTACCATGACGTGACTGCGGGTACCTTATTATCGTGCCCTTAAAGACAATGGAGCTGATGTAAAATTCTTTTACTTTTGACCTTTCCTTTCAAGTTTATGGTTGGATCTTGGATCTCTGCGCCATAAACTTTTTGTCATTCTAAAAAGGAAAGAGTGCAAAAATTCAACTATTAATTTACATTTCAATAATTAGATAGCGCATTAGGGGGGTGTGCCAATGTTTGTCATTCTGGACTGATGTTGGAATGTATCGCAGATGTCTGTGGACGACAATATTGTATCTATTCTGCCGCCTTTTTGCCATTACAAAAATGGACGACTCAGTATTTTTCAATGTGGCAGACTATAGTTACCTCACGTTGTTTTTCTTCGACTTCAAGTATTTGATCGGTAGGTATCAAATTAAATCAATTGAAAAAAAAAAACATACAGTCCAAGGCATCAGGTACTGGGTGTTGCTGATCACGATGGCCCGTGGCCAGGCGACAACTAGCTTAAAAGAAGTTGGTAAGGGGTCGCTTGAAAGTGGTCACACACCCAGCATAACGCAGTCACGTGACCAATATTACCACCACGTGACCACCTGCAGTCGTTTTAACAATTTGGCCGCGTAATAAGAGACACCGTGTGCCCGAAGCCTAAGAGCCGGTACTAATTTAGAAAGCAAATATGTCACACATGATTAATAAATAAAAGTAAACTCTATACCACGAGAACTGATAGTGACGTCATCGCGTCATATCGTACTCCGTTATACACGAGAATGTAACTATCGTTTTTTTGTCGCTAGTTGTCTATAGTAAACAATAAAATAGATGAACAAAACAACGTTTAGTAGTACCGGTCGGTGTAGTCTTATCTGTTTAAAGCTGATGACGTCACTATCAGTTCTCATGGTATAATAGACTTTAGATGACACGAATTCTGTAATAAATATGGTATGATATAAAAGGTGTAAGTGAATCCAGATACTCGCGTCGTAAAAACAAATCTGGAACACGTGTAAGCTTAGGTTATTAATGCTTTTACGAGTACATGAATTTTATTTTCCACTAAGATATTTTCGCAACATTCTGGGACACCTGAGATATCTCGTCGATACGTTTTATGTCAGTCGAAAAAAAGTGATAATTCTAGATCTGAAGATGTCTGGAGATAAATCCTAGGTACATTTTGTGGCCGATTAATGTGAATAAAAACGTTTCACATTAGTGCCAATATTTTAGTAAACTTTTTTAGTACTTAATCTTTTCATTGAGTAATGAACAATTAATGTGCGTTGATCTCCGTCTACTACGAGTAATGTCGTCGAGAACAAGTTATTTTTTATTGTTTTTTATATACTCGTAATCTCAGAAAAGAATACCTTCTTCTCTTATATAATCTGTAACTTAACAATTGTCAATGGTACTGTCCTTGCGCCTCGACGGACTGTTCAGCTCGGTGAAGGCACCACCTTCACTTTCTGATTGGGAGCACGTAGAAAAATATAAGAAAAAGTAAAATCTCTCGTGAAAAAATTGATCAAATTAATAGTGTATTGTGATCAATATATGTATACAGATTATACAATCGGACAATCTCTTTGATGCATAACTGCTAGGAATGCAGAAAGACCACCCTAACTACAATAATATAAAAAATGATAATGTTTCATGTTGACGTAAAGTCATGATGAGAATGACCATGTGAGACACCACAAAAAAAACACCGGCCGGCTTTTGATTAGTACCACTCTATCTCTTCCCGTGAGTGTCGTAAATGGCGACAAAGGGATAACAAGCCCTGAGGAACAGCACCATCTCTAAAAGAGTGAACTCACCAATCAGCTTGATCAGTGTGTCGTTTTAAGGCAATTCATCCCTAATGCACAGGACAATTTGCGTGAGGAATCCCATTTCCACCTGTGGATGTTACGGTTACATAAACGAAATACACGATTTCAATTTTCGGAAATTCATTAGATGCTCACTGTAATTGTACTCTTACTTTTACAACATAACATCGATGTAAATATACAGATGTGCATTACAAATTGTTTGCAAAGATAACTTTTACCCAAATTTCACAAATAGGTTCCCATAACATTACCAAGAATGTTTGTTTACTATTAACCCGGTAACAGCCGCGTCAACAAACAGCTGATCTGATCTGCAAACAGTGTGACGTGTAGCAATATTAATGCAGTCCACAGTAGAGATAACTGGTTATAACCATATACTCCATATACACTCTATATACTTAAGACTATAGACAGCTGTTATAACAGAAGTGTCATCTCACAAAATTTACACTAGTTACTTGGAATAGGCAGTAGGGTGACTCAGTGCTATAACCAAATATCATAGTGACACTACGAATAAACATGTGTATTTATTCGTACGTATGTAGGTATGTTAATTTAGAAGTTATTCGTGCCGTCATTCATTAGCCTTTGTTAATGAATGACAGCGCGAATAACTTCTCGATGCAGAAGGACCCACAGCGACATCTACCGGAAGAGGCAATGGAAGCTTTATCCCCGTGTGTGCAGGTAAATTATTTTGTTCTTATGTAATATTAAACAGGTACTACTGTTTACTTCGAGTATTGTGTAACACCGTAGTATAGTATGGACGATATATCAATAAAACAGCCCTAGTGTTGGATCAGAACATTGTGGGCGTGCAGGCGGAAGTGGTCGCAGTGGCAGTAAAGAGGATTTACGACTGGGACACTGGGTTGGTTTAAAATTGTATTGCGACACAGACCAAATTAAATATGAGTTCTCGCATATAATAAATTTGCACGAAATGTCAATGAATTTTCATTATCTTTCTGTTAATAATTAATTGAGCTGTAACTTTTATAGTTCATTTGTTTTCTATCCTTGGGTTCGGGCGGTTCTTGGGAGAGGCCTATATCCAGCAGTGTAGTCAGTGGCCCTGTTGGGCAAAACCGTGCTTTACCAATTAATTTGTATTAGAGACCGATTTATGCTAAATCTATGTCAACTTCAAAAGCATCTCATTGTTACCTCATTTCATAATACCTAATAAGTATGTTATTGTCTTTCTTTTCAAATTGCATAACCAACAATCTATCGACCTTACCCATCGAGAGATAAATAATTATTTACTATTTTATTTATTACTAGATTTTGCAATCGGCTCCTTCCTCGTAGATTTTATTTTAAAAGTACTCGTTCCCCCTTTCCTGTCAAAAATAATCTATTTCATGATGTAAAAAATATTCTATGTGCTTCTTCGGATTTTTTTGTCAATTTTTTTTTTAGTAACCATTTCCCAGAATGTAAACTTCCAAAATGTCTCTGATGATGAATTTTTCATCATCTGATGATGAAGAAATATGACAAATTATATTACTAAAAAATAATCAAAAATTAGAAACAAATTAAGATGTACTTCAAAAGAATTTTCTTCTTATAAACGTTTATTCACCTGAATAAATGAAAAAATCGATCATTTACTACGATTTTCTTAAGTTAATTTTATAAAGCTAAAAAGAAAAAAATGGCATAACTAGTCGGTGCTAACTTCTTAAAACGTAAGCTTAAAAATAATCTTTCTTAAAACGGCTATTGCCTCATGCTATCAAACAAATCATACCGATGACATTTTTAACATCGTCGGTATGATTTGTTCTATAGGAAACGTATTCCTTAAATTATGCTTCAACTGAATGATTTTATTGAAAAACCCAGACTCGTCAGCTTATTCTCTTCAAATTCCGCCAGGAGCATTCCATATTTTGTATCAAACAATATAATATACAAGGATCTCTTTAGTGGAATCCCTTGACTAATTTATTAGTTCGTTTCGATGGATGATCAATCATCAATTCATTATTCACGAACTTTGAAGTTGTGGTCACTTTGAAAAAGTAGTCATTTTGGAAAGTGGTCACTATGGAAAAGTAGTCATTTTGGGAAGTGATCACTTTGAAAAAGTAGCCAATTTGGGAAGTGGTGACTTTGGAAAAGTAGTCATTTTGGGAAGTGATCACTTTGAAAAAGTAGTCATTTTGAGAAGTAATTATTCTAGGAATGAGACGTCATGCACCGAAGCGATTGCACTTTTAAAAAAAAAGATTTAACGTACCGACATGGCTTTGTTGCGATTTTATTATATGTACTTATGGATTTGATTTTATATGAATTCTATGTTGACTATTTTTCATGATACATAAATCGGCTACACACATCAGATGACAATTAGTGTAAAGTAAGCCAATTGGTGTATGTTATTGAATATTACGAATTGCCGCACCATTGAAGTAGGCCAATTTATTATACTAAGCTAATTTTATTATTGAATTCAAATATCAAAATTAACCTATATATTTTGTTTTCTTAATTTGCCGCGATTTTCGAGTTTTAATTTTCATTGCCAGAATCTACTGTCTTATTTTCATGGATATAGAGAGAAATCATAGACTATTAGAAAGATACACGGGACTTTTTAGTGGGAGTGAAGTTAAGTTTTAGTTTGATTATTATAAAAAATGTTTATTAGGCGTTTTGTGGTTTCATAGTGATAGTTTATTAAACTTCAAAGTGTTTTTCGTGCGTGGTTTTTATGATAATCAAATAAAAATGTGGGACTGCGTTTTTCGTGTGCTTCTAAGGAGACCTCTTCTGTCCACAGTAAACCTACTATCGCTTTATTGAGCGACTTCTGACTTACTTCAACAGGACTGGACATAGACAGGATACGTTTTAGACTTTAAAATTGATTATTACGAAGAAAACTTGACACTGACAGAATTGGCTAATTCCACCATTGCCATGATTCCACCATGTTTCTAAGTAATTGTCAGTGTGTACGTAGAGTAGTTATAAATAAGCAAGTTAAATTGTGTATCCATAAAGCTAGAATAAGAGAATGATTTGTTAACCGACAAAATATTTTTTCAGAATTTCATTCTCAGGACAGGAAACTTGTAGAATTTGAAACGGAATGTCGGACAAAGGTTCACACGTCGTGACAGTCACGAAATAATGTTGTAAGTGCATATTAAAATCTCTGCTCGTAAAGCGTAAACATTGTATAATACGTTAGGCGAGACGTGGAAGGTTCATTTTATTTGACGCTATGGACCCTAATCCACAGGAACGATACATAGTAGATTAACTAATATAAAGTTCAAAATTTGATATACGCATACAGTTTACAGGAAGCCGACCGTTGTATTGTCACTACGGTGGCGTAACTCATTAAAAACGAATAAAATGTGTCTCTAGGCAAACGTTTAATAAAAAATATTGAGTATTGCGTGTCTTGTTCACTTCACCAATTTATTTTAATGTTGTCATGGCCCGTGAGTCTCTCTTTGTAGTCCGTGGGCCTTAAAAAACTACCTACACATCGATGTTCACCTCACGGCGTTTGTCATATTTCGAATGTCACATTTCGATTGTTTCTACGAAGGTTCCCCATTATGTAGAACAAAATATACTGTGATAAAATCTTTATAGACGTGGGAATAATGAAAATAGTAAATAATGAGGAGAAAACAATTGGTATCAACACGAAATTATACAGCTAAACAAAAGCTCCAAAAGCATATAAAAAATGGCGTCGCCTGTTGGAAGGAGGATTACTCTATTTTCCATAGATTTTAGAAAAAAACTTGAGATAAAAATTGTGGACTTTAAGAGCTCTTCTGCTACTTATAGTTCATAAGTAAAAACGATAAAGTGTTTCTTTGGGATTTTTTATAAAGTTTACGTGTCATCATTTAGGAACTACTAAACAGATTTGGCTCATATTCCAACACAACCGAGACATAAACTATACACTATTTTTCTGTCAAATTTCATTTCAATCGATTGAGAAATGCGTCCTACAGTTTCCGAAAATTGAAAATCGTGATCACAGTAATAAATTCAAAGAAAAGAAATAAAAGACAGTCGACAACCGGTCAACCTATACCCATGGCTACCTTAATGAGCTAGTAACAAAAGGTTTGCAATAATTAACGTGTTACTTACTATACAAATAGATATAAAAACCATACATGATATCTGAAGTAAAACTAACTAAACTTGATTTATGACCCATTAGTGGCCAAATGGAAATCAAAAACGTTCCTGTCACTAAATCTTTATTTCTATATTACAAAGGGGACATAAAAACATAAAACGAAAAAAAAAATAAAAATATTATTATTATTACTAAGTTATGAATGTGTACTCATTTAAGTACAGTGGCTACTTATAGGTGAAAATTTTCAAAGCACGACTTTTCAACGCAGAGCGTTTTACGACACTTCTTACATTGCCACCGTACTCTCGAATGACAAATAACACATCGTAATTGCTTGTCGAGTTTCGCGGGATAATGTCCTACACCATCTTGAGACAAACCTTGGACGGATGAAGAAGAAGGACGAGTTTTCTTTTGTATTTCTTGTCGTAGATAATACCTGGCGAGACTGCGCCGAAATAACAGTTGATCCATGTGATTATCTTTGCTCATAACATGCAAACGCCATGCATTTGCAATAGCCATATCGATCATATATGTAAATAACACCCACCACCACTTCTTTCCGTGAATTGCTATCCTATAAAGCGATACTGACTGATCAAGCTCGTCCACTCCTCCCATACTTTTATTGTAATTTTCGAATAAGTGTGGTATCGGGACATCGATTTTTTCTCGTCTTATAGGACACCATCGCTTCACAGCTCCCATCGGTTCAGTGGTGTCGTAATTTGTAGCCATGGTAACGACACTGTTATCTTTCCATCTGACCAACAACACCTCATTGTTCTTATCAAATCTGTAGTCGTATGTGGCACGATCCTTTTTCTTCATGTCTTTAGTACTAGTCAAGGGACATTTTTTAGTACGATTCTCCCGTAATGTTCCAGTAGCTCGATATCCAAGCTGTCGCAGTTCAACTAAAAGATCGCAACTGGTAAAAAAGTTGTCAAAGAAAACTTTGTGATGTTTAGGATTAGTACTCAATTTCTCCAGCAAAGTTTTCACAACCCTGGTTCCTAGTGGCTCTCTTGTAGCATCTGGTGACTTTCCGCAATAAAAATCAAAGCTGTAACAATATCCAGTTGAACTTGCAGCGACCCAGTTTTTGTAACCAAACCTCACTGGCTTTCCGCGAATAAACTGTTTCGAAGGATGGTGTCCATAATATTTGACCATCGATTCATCGATAGAAAGGTTATCATGGAACACGCCCCACTGAATAAATTTTTGCATTAGAATATTGGCTAAAGGTCTGACTTTGAACATTTTGTCTCTGGTGTTTGTTGATTCATTGTTATCCGCTAGATGAAGATTTCGCTTGATGTCCCGAAATCTGTTTCTTGACATAGCATTTGACACTAACTCAACTCCAATATCTTCATCTAAAGACCAATACATGGCTTCACGGGGCAGTTTGTGGTACCCAGACAGTATCAAAATACCAATGAATTTTTTCATTTCGAATGAATCAACTGAAAAAGCATGTTTGTTGTTCTGATTAGCATACAACATACTACCAGAAACAATGAGATCAATTACCTCTTCATCGATAATTTTTTCAAATATTTGAACTGGATTGAAATCTTTCAGCACTTCTTTCACTGTAACTTGTCTGTCAATCGCCTCTGTAGTGTCTTGAGGTAGAGAGGTATAACTTGGTGAACACTTACGCCAAACCGCTGTTTGACGCTGGTGCTGACGCCGAACTCGCTTTGCAGCTAATACTTCATCATCGCTACTGTCATTGTCGCTAGAAATGGTCCCCACATTATTTACAAATACCTCAATATTTCCGGGTATATCTTGTGGCAAAGATGAGGTCACCATATCGTCATCAGCACCTTCTTCCTCGTCAGTAACAACACTGGGATCGGGTGGAATGATCGCCAAGTCGTACTCGGCATCATCATCACTGTCTTGCAGGATAGATCCAATGGCTTCCTCAAGTCCCTTGTAATTATTGGCAGCAGGGAAACAGTCTCTACTCATGTTTAGTAATCTGAAAAATAAATTCATTATTTAGACCAATGTAGCCACCGTACTCAATTGAGTACATCTGTGTTTATTACAAAAAAAACTGGAAATCACATGCAATATGTGGTTCAATTATTATTCACATAATGAAGAACACTATATTTTGTGAGAATTATGAGAGAAAACATTATTTACTATATATATACTCTAAATAAAAATTAAATAATGAACTTACCCAAGGGAGCTGTCTGCACGGTCACTTTAGAACACTCTATATGATTTTTGTTTTAAGGTACCGGCAAGTATTATGTTTATTCAAAGAAGTAATCTTACACTGTAACATAAACACTCGAAACGAAAACATAAAACATTTGAACTTTTTATTTATGTACTATAGTTTGGCTGTACGCAAATGAGTACAGCGACCTTAAATGGGTTAAGTCAAAAGATTCATATTCCTTATATAGGTAAAGTCACATGTAAACTTTTACTTCTATCAGCCTATAATGTCCCACTGCAGGGCACCCCTAATAAATCACTGGACGGGTTTTGGGTCATAATCCACCACGCATACCAACTCGAGATATCTTTGTTTGATTTTTGGAGCATGCGGGCCAACATGTGAACATTTATTCTTTTATTTCATATATTTTATGTAAAATTTTATTTTAATGAAGTAACGTACAACATTGTGCATACCTCTCATTAAAAGCAAAAAATTCTTTAAAACAATGAGTTATTATACTTGTACTCTTAGTTCGTACCATCATTAAACTGAAAGTATATTTTTATTTCACTGCTTTCTTCTGGAACTGTTTCCACATGGAAGCTTTTTAGGATCTAAAGAAGTACAAAAGATTTGTTGGAACATTCCTTTTTTTTATATATTTACAGACTTTTATCATTTCTGCTTTAGCTTTTGGCGTTTTATATTTTACTAGCTGCGCCTGCGAGTTCGTACGCGTGGAATTTTAGTTTTTAAACTCTAAATTGGGATATATTTTCTTCCCGTCAGCCGATTTCAATGAAACAAAGTTTATTCGAAGCACCAAGCTAAGCTTAATTAACCCGTGGAAACCCCACGAAAATCCGTTTAGTAGTTTTGGAGATTAGCGTGTTGGAACAAACAAAAAGACAGACAAAAATTTTCAAAATCGTTTTATCGTATTCTGATATTCTTCCTTCATCTTCCCAATCAGTTTTCGGTAAACATATTCAATGTACAGACACGCTGGTTCTACAGTTTTATACTAATACTTTTGAACTACGAACTATGGGAAGTAACTGATGGCGATTTTTATTTACCGTCGTATAACGAAATACTTTTTCATATAATGTAGTGTTGTCGAGCACGGACCATTGCTCTGGTGAGAAGGAGCGCCCGTCGCTTATGTGTATCTAATATACATTCCAACATCAGTAAAAACACAAAGATCAGCTGCCTATCTTTACTAGGAATCGGAACATGGAAAAGCAGTGAGACGGTATTAGGTATATAGAGTAAAATGGAATGAGGGAAGAGAAAAGGGTTTGGCAGCCAACGTTCAACATACGCTCGGTGACTTCAAGACTATTAGACCCACGGGATGTATAAATGGCGCACATACTATAAACAAACACTTCATCAAAAATCAGGGTCGTTGATAAGGTGCAGACAAACAGGTTTTGGTTATTTGGACATTCTCTTTTCAACTAAGCCTAAATTACAAAAATCAGTCGGTTGTCGGCGGCCGATAAGCGCCATTTGTTCCTAACGGCTTAGCAAGTCTGCTTAGCCGCGCGCCGTCATAGGGTAAAAAAGATATTAGGTATTTCACATTTCCATGATGTGATGTTCGTGAATGTCTAGCGACCGGTTGATACTTTCTCTTTGATCGACATCATATGTCGGATATAGATATATAAGTATATGTATAGTATTTAGGTTTACAGATTGCATAATAGTTTGTATGTAAAAACTTTATGGCCGTTTCAGATCGACACGAAACGAAATGTATAAAATGTTCGACTTAGAAAAAAATCTATAATTTCGAAACATAAAAGTTTACGATATTTGCAAGGCAAAAAGTAATATGGCCGTTTCAATTTCGTTGTTACGTACTCATATATGTATTTTAATCTGTGGCATTTGTTCACATTTTGTAACAGCTTGATTGATTGATGGGATGCGGTTTACAATTACAAGTATAGAGGGCAAAGTAATACATGCCAAAATGTGATCAAAATGAAATTTGTTAAGATAAGTTGATTCTAATCCTAAATATGCCAAATTCGTACTCTGAATAAAAAAAAAACAATATTATAAACGATAAAGTTGTTGAATATGATTCATGCAGCACTCCAACCTTTAGGGTTTTTTTCTAAATCGTAACCAGCCCCATCAAGCACAATGTTTTGTGCATGTGTGATGTAGGGCCTTAAAACGGCACCCTGCCCAAACGGGTTGGCGACTCCACTCTTATAAAGCCTGTGAAGTTCCTCAGGGCTTGTGATAACAGATAAAGCCAGCCGACGTTAGAGCCTCCTCATGGATAAGATAATGTGCTTAAGGAGGCCCAGACCAACAGTGGAAGATAAAGGGACTGGTTGCGGTTTATGGTTTACATGAATAAACTTTTCTACCTTTTTTTAAAAATAGTGTCAAGACAGTTTAATGCATACATGTGAAGCCGCAGGCAGCAGCCAGTACAAAATATTTTAAAAAGCTAGGGATTATACTATTTTAGTAATAGATTATGTTATGTATAACAAGTCACTGTAACACGCCTAATTACAGGTTTATAATTAACTTCCTAAACAACACAAGTTTCCAATACCCTCTAACGTGTGGTTTGTTTTGATACCTAATTACCTTCAGGTTGTGATAATTATTAATAAGAGTAGATAACAATAGATTTTCACAGAAAATCAGATTATGAAAATGTATAATAGGTAATGTTATCTATATAATATTCTTAAGTACTAAGATTTTTAAAGGAAAGTGCTACCAAAATTGTGAGAGGGAAAAGAACATGCTGCAGTTCACTAGGCGCCCTCGACTAGCCGAAATTCCCAAATCTCACAAAAGACTTCCTTAAAATGTTTTTACAGTCTGCAACACACTGATTTACCTAAAACCATTCGATTCTAGTAATTATTACCATCTTATTAAAGTACTGAAGTTGAACTGTTTTTGACTGTACTACACACGTACTTAGGGTCTATGAGATTTGTCAGCTCTCAATTACCATCTAATTTCATAGTATAATGGGAGGTAATGAAATAACACTATCTCTTATCTTATTATACACCTCTCTCCCTATCTCAATTCTGTCGAATGAAGAGTATATTAAGATATAGGAAACTTGGTGTTCCAATATATTTTTTACTCTCCATTCCATCTTATTCTTCTCAATGGAAGGGGGAAGTTGCACATGAAGTAATGACACATTTTATATTGTAAATCGGGTCTGAACGCGTATGCTAAAGGTTTTTATTTACTTTTTATTTCTACTCGACGGTTCGGTACGGGTCACATCAGCCTTGGTCACGAGTTGACTGAAGAGGCGCGTAGTCCACGATGACGCCACATTTGACGCGGACGTATTCGACGGTCAATCGCCATCCATCTTCGGGCTTGATATTTTTATATTTCTTAATTTCAATCGCTTCACGTACAATCCTGGGATTTTACGATAGGTCAAACTAAAAGTTCTTAGAACTGGCTACTGTACAATAAAATAGAAAAAAAATCGAATTTCAAAATGAAACTTTTTGTTGTCAAACGCAATTAAATTTTCAAAGCTGTCATATGTTTTTTATTTCTGGAGCCAATTTGAAAATTAAGTGTCTGTGGAATAAATAATTTTACAAGATAACATTTGCGTTGAATGATTTTTTCATGACTTTCGTTGGGGTCTAAACCAGATACAAAGTTATGAAAGACTTTAGTTAGCATTTAGTGATAAAGCCACATCCAGTGCCACTGTTTATAACTGGTTCAGTCAATTTAAACGTGGTCGTACATGGTGGTACTGAGGTGGCTCATTGACGATGTTAGAGAAGGGCGTCCTGCGACGGCGGTGACGGAACAACATCTCAAAACTGTGTGGCTCAAGATTAAAGCAGACAAATGAACGACATATCAGCAAATACGGACATCATTAGGTATTGGTATGAGTCAAGTTCAAACTACTTTACACGATCACCTACGGGGTAAGGAAGCTTTGTGCTAGATGGATTCCTCACAATTTGAGCGAAGCTCAAAAACACTGCCGCGTGGAATGGTGTCTCCAAATGCTTGAAAAATTCGACAAAGGTCAATCAAATGCTGTTTTTGGTATAGTAACAGGCGAAGTTGAATCTACTCCTGTGAGCTTGAAATTAAGAGGCAATCTGAGCAGTGGGATTTTCCTTTCGAAGAGTTGCCGACGAAAGTGAAGAAAGGACGGAGTGCTGACAGGAAGATGATTGCCACCTTTGGCAGATCGGGCCACTTTGCTGCTATAACTTTAAAATATAAAAGAACAGTAAAGTCTGGTATGTGAACAGCTGCTTGCCTTCTGTTTTGGAAATGGTCGAAAAACAACGCCCACGAAGCAGAATTAACCTCCACCACGACAATGCCCCATCTCACTCCGCCAGACAAATGAAGCAATTTATAGGTACTGTAAATGTAGAGTTAATGGGTCATCAGCCATACAGTGAAGCGCGCTGTGATTTTTACTTATTTCCTAAAATTAATGATAAACTCAGAGGAATTCGTTTTATGAATGCAGAAGAGACAGTAACGGACTTCCAAACGGCTGTTGAAGTGGTGTCTTTAGAAGGTTCGGCGGACTGCTTTACACAATGGTTTCATCGCATGAAAAAATGTATCGATTGTCGTAGAGAATACTTCGAAAAGCAATAAAACAACTTTAATCTGTAGATCCGATTTCAATTTTGAGACTAAAAACTTTCAGTATCACCCACATAGTGACGTTTTTGGAGCGCAGAGTTCTATCTAGTGATTAATACCAGCGTTTAAAATGTGTTCGACTAGAAACACAACGTCTACAAACGTAGAGTAGAAACAAAAGGTAAACAAAAACGCCCTAATATACGCCTTCAGACCGGATTTACAATATAAAACCTCAAGGTGTTCTTAAATTCATGCTCGTTCGTAACGACTCGCCTACGTCGGCGTCGCTACGATGCTACGAAGCTACAACACTTGTCTTTAATATCGCCTCCTTGACGTGCTACGACGCCGCCGGAAATTGCTGAATATTACTCTTTTGGCCTATGTTTTTCCACGTACTCTCGTTACTAAACAATATGTTTTATATGAAATAAAAATATGGTAACATTTCCTTAAATATTTGTGAATTAGTACAGTCAGCAACAGTTTAATTTACACAAAATCCCTCAAACTTAGTCCTTAAATAATTAATCAATTAATAAAGGTGACTACGAAAAATTAAATAGATATTTCATAGATATATAGGCAGGTAAATAGATAAAAACTAAATTAATACGAATTTTAATTATCGTCCCAATAACAATTTGCCTTTCCGGAGCCAATGCGGATCCCACATTCATGAAAGGCATCATAGCAGCTAACGAAACGTGGGTTTATCAGTTTGACATGCAAATCAGCCAACTAGCTTCGGAATGGCGCTTCCATAGCGAACTGAAACCGAAAAAACCACGTCAAAGCCATTCAAAAATCAAAGTCATGTTGACGGTTTTCTTTGAATATCATGGACCACTCAGAATTCCTCCCGGAGGGTCAAACAGTCAATAAACATTATTATTTGGGCATCATGAGGCGACTACGAGAGAATATTCGTCGGAAAAGACCAGATTTGTGGAACAATAATTCTTATATATTGCACCACGACAATACGCCGTCTCACACTTCAATCATCGTACAGGACTTTTTGGCCAAAAATTCAACGAATGTCATAGACCCAAGCACCATATTCGCCAGATATGGCCCCGTATGACTTTTTCTTATTTAGACGACTTATTTGCGACAAAATAAATTTAGACGATAAAGCAATATTTTTTGTTTTATTAAAAATTCCCGAAACTTATTTGACAGAGTAGTATAACATATACGACACTGTAATGATATAAAACAATTATGAACAATAAACTGTAAACAATATTAAAATATACCCTTTTAAGTTATTGGTTTAATTAATGTAGTAAAACAGTAGATATACGAGTAGATAATACAGCAGTAGATAAACAGTACATTATGACAAAATTAACGAACAAGGTAGAAGAAGAGAATAAAACCAGTATATAATTTTCAAGGACATATAATTAAGTGAGCGACAGAAAGTATTGTATGAGTAGCAAACAAATGGTAGCAAATTTAACGATGGTTTAGGGTTACGTTCCTGGTGACAATAAAAACATAGGACTTCGTCGCCGACTTTGTGACAACATTCTTAGTAATTTAAAATGATTTATTTCAGTTATTCAAAATTAGGTGGTTTTGCTCGTTCGAATATAAGCCATTTCTAAGATAATATTATTGCTAAGATTTAGATTTAAATAAAAAAAAATCATTTTTCAGATTATTTATTTAAAGATTCTTTATTTAAATTTCAACTAAGATTCTTTACTTACTAGAGTAAGGGTTAATAATTAAGTCACAATAAATGTGTTATAGCTAGGAGAGTTCGTACATACTCTGCCTCTTGGTGTACGAATACATCATACAATTTATACAATTGTGAAGAAAATGTAATACTTGACACTACATAATTATAAATGTAGCAAGTTTCAACCATACGTCACAAACGATTCATGAAAAACACAATGTCAAATATAAATAAATAACTTTTATTTATTTTATTTTCTATTCAAAATTAACATACTTTTAAAGCCATACTCTTCCAGCTAACCTTTGGTATAAGTTAAACGACAAACGTAAATATATTTGAAAGTTATATATACAATATTCTATCTTCATACATATTGTATCATTCAATAGAAATAAATGTCAAAATAATATTCAATTTATTCCAATGTTAACTATTTTCATATGTATGCATTTATTTATGTAATGTAATTAATAATGTAGATTTACTTCAGACTATTCCCAACAATACGAATGCAAATGAATCAGAAAACAAGGTGTTCCATATTTGATTGAAAGTGAAGAAATTATTTTTATGTTGACAAGGTTTACATTGACGACCAGGTAGAGGAATCGGAAACGAAAGAGGGCAGTAACAAAACTCAAAATAATTTCATTAAAAAATTACTAGACAGATATATCGATAGAGAAACTTGGCTACAGTATGTAGCCTTTATAGGTCCCACGGCACATTCGACATACATACTTAGGTAAAGACCTAATTAATAGCCAAGTAATTAAATACACTAAACACTTAACTTCACTTTAACTTCATTCACAACAAGAAAGGTGTAAAGCCATAAAACTTCACTAATTTCTGTCGTTACGCGAATTCTCGGCGGCATCGAACTAAAACCATTAAACGGAACAACACACAAACTAAGCCTATTATCGCACAAACAAATTATGTGTTAGTAAATTAGGTAGTTCCATATCCCAAACGTGTTACTTTGAAATTGTCAGAATTATCAGTCTCACTTTGAAGTATCTTATTAAAATTATGTATTTACTTTATCAGTCTTTTCAGTCTAGACTATCCTTACCGTAAAAAAAACCTACCTTCTTTAAAAAAAAAGTAGCGTTTGAATTACCTCTTATATAATCGAACGTATTCGTTGACGCACAGATCCCTTGTACCATTTGTACCACTACATCCACTGTACCACTAGTAGTACGGTGGGTATATTTTAGTCCCTGCGCCACTGTTCTGTTGTTCATATTTATTATATTAGTATATATATAAACATTTTAATCAGTCGTTCGGAATGAGTTTCATTTGCTAACTTAATTTGTTACATTAACCTTTCATACTACAATATCACTGACGTTCTAATTTGTTCTTTTTTATATTAGAAACCGAGCCAAGCCCCACTTCAACTAGTCAATTTAAATGACACATCAAAGACCTAATTTAGCACAGTTACCACAAATGCGCACGTAAAGTTGCAATAAATCTACTTACAAAGTGCTCTCCCGCCCCCAGTGCACCTTTGACTCGCCTGATATACTCGTAATTACTGTGAAAACGTAGATGTGTGATAACGTAGCAAGCCTTTTGTTGTAACGAGGTATAACGGGGCTAATTTGTTTCGGATCTGAGCATTTGTATATCGTATTATTAAATTAAAATTGAAGGTTAAATTTAAGGTATTATTTTTCTAAAAATCTTTCTCTAGCTAATCGTTATTTGTAAGGCAGTTCAGAATATAATTCAATTGTATAGTATATATTAACCTATACCGTACCATATACATGCGAATACGAGTATAGCCCTCCAGTACTAGATATAAACTGGTTCTAAGACACATCGCTACATATTATCTCTTCTCATTCAGTCACTATTGGCATAGTTCTTCAATTCGTCGGTCCATATGGTCGGTTGACACTTGGCTTCCCAGATCGTGGTGTTCATTCAAGAACTTGTCTACTACCCCATCGGTTGAAGGGATAACCATAAACCCAACCTATATCATTCAACATTCAGTTTTTTCAGAAGTTCATATTAATGTTACATACGAGTATATTCCGGTCGTGATTTCTTAAATCAAGTATTCGTCTTCTCATGAATTTGAGCTTGATCTTGAAATGTATCTGACGGATTTAAAATATGTTTTTATTTATTAATTTTGTTTATGCACTTTATGCATGGTCGTGCAAAAGGCCAGCTTATTGCTTTAAGGAATTTTATATCAGTCAAGTTTTGGGTTGTTCGGGGAGGATCATTGGGATGTATTCAGAGAAAAGTTCATTGGGAGGTTTGTATTTTCCTTAACAATAACAGTAGACTTTTATTGGTATTAAGATAATTTCGAAGAAATTTTATCGGTGAGACTATATTAAATACGTTTATTATGTTAAATCCCAGACTATAGTATGCATGGACAACCTTTGATATTCGGAGAAAGAAAATTAAATAAATTAAACATTGTATAATTACGTGCCGTATATCAGGCTATTGTGTGCAAGGTTATGTTTTTAATCTTTCCAACCGTTTATGGTCGATTTATCTTCAGATCCGTCTCGGATTAGAACAAAAGAGAAACCGAGGCGGGTGACTTAATCTCGTGAAATACGCGAACGCTTTGAATTGTTTAGGCGTTTGAGAAACGGCTTATCTTAAGCGAAAACGCGTAAATACCAAAACAGGAGTTTTTTACCTAAGTTGTCGGCTACAAGAGATTTTATAAACTTTTCTCGTAAAAAGTGAACGCTTAGAAATTCTAAACAAGGACAATATTTTAATATTTTTCAGCCATCTTGCACATCTGTTACTAATACTACTATGATTAAATAGCTTCATGCCACGGTTACATGCTTTTAAAGTTTAATTACATAATATTTTATTAGATAAACCGTGATTTAATTAATAAAATGTAATTTAACGTTTTAGTAATACGATAGGTCAAACTAAAAGTTTTTGGAAACTGATTACTGTACAATTCGACAAATTCAACAGAAAAAAAACGAATTAAAATTTTGATAATGGAAATCTCTGCTTGTCAAATTCTCAAAGCTGTCATTTGTTTTTTTTTTATTTCTGGGGGCAATTAGAAAATTAAGTGTTTGCTGAAAAATGAATTTAACAAGAGAACATTTTCGTTCAATGAATTTTTATGACTTTCGTTGCGGTCTAAATTAGAAACATAGTTATGAAAGACTTAAGTTAGTGATGAAGCCCCATTAAGTGCCACTGTTTATAGCCGGTTTGGTGGATTTAAACGTAGTCGTACCCATCTCAGTAACGATGTTAGAGAACCTCCTGTTAGAGAAGAGACGGGCGTCCTGCGACGCACAGTGGGGCCGCTATACAGTATACTATAAAGTGCTATACTATAAAGTGGACATTCGTGAAAACATTTGTCTATCAATCTGAAATTTGGTATATATAGGTTTTCGGGATCGCTGAATTCAAATTTAATGTCAAAATGATAAAAAATTATCAGCATGTGCAAAATTTTTGCAAATTAACTTTTTTTTTTTGCAATTTTTGCAAAAATATTAGTTTTGAAGTAAAAATAAACGAAGAAATGAAAAAATAGGCGTAAAATACACAAATTATGTAATATGCAAAATTTTGCAAAAACCAATATATTCCTTGCAAAAAACTTGTATGTCTTTTTCTGTCACGTAAAGTCATTAATCATTAATTCACGTAAAAATCAATATACACGGGTTTTAAGGGTCGCTGAATGCAAATTTCATGCTAGAATGATTGTATAATATGATATTTGCAAAATTGTTGCAAAAATTTATTGCAAATTTGATTTTTTTTTGTAAATTTTTTGTTAATTTTAATTTTGAATAACAACTTAACTTGGGTTCTTAAATATTGATACGAAATACGCAAATTATGGAAACTGCGACTTTTAAAAATAAAGCAATTTATTTTTTGTGAAATAGTAAAATCGTACTTAATTGCCACGAGTATGTGTTAATTGATAACTATAATAATTAGTAATAATTTTCACATATTTATACCTTAAATTGTTCAGTTGGAAAGATGCCGAATAATTCAAAACAATCAAACATACTTTTTACGTAAAACTATATGCTTTAAAAATAGTTATGACCGTACATATATATTTTTTACAAAAAACGTTGTAGATCTTACAAGACTTTAATAGGAGCAATGCAATGTTTTATAGATATGTCGGTAAAGGAATTAAAAATGTAATAGCAAGTGTGGATATTTAAAAGAATTGAGGTTAAAACAGTAAAAATTAAATTGCATACAAAAAAGTAAATTTTATTATTACACTAACAAAAGTTCACTACATCAAAATCACTATAACTATAACTGTTCACTATAACACTATAACTGTCAAAAATTGAGAGCACGTGCATACTATCCGTTTTTTTATTACTTTAGACCAGGGGTGCTCAAACTTGAACTGCTGGCGATCTACCTCTATATTGTTAGACTACGATCGATCGACTCTGAGAGGCTGCAAGTATGTGTGATGCAGGATTGTCGTCTAGGTAGGGTGTATCGTGGCATAGATATTAGTTTTCCGCACAATATGCATTTTTTTAGTCAAGGTAAGTCGGTTGATCGCGATCGACTTGTCGATCGACCGTTTGAGCACCCCTGCTTTAGACCATCCCGAACTAGAAAAAAATTGTGAACACGAAAAACTCGGAGGATGCCAAAAAGAAAAATCGACCTAAAGGTTGAAATTTGAAGTCTAAATTGCGCTTTTCTTAAAAAAAATTCTTATAACTTTTTAAAAATTTTCATAAAATTCGCACGTATTCTTTGGCAACTAATAGTAATAATTCAACTAATATTTTCAACTAATAGCTGAAACTTGGCTGTTTATTTCATTTTTTTAGTAATACGCAACACGAATTTTTCGTTAAAAAATGATTTATCGATAACTTAAAACATTTTTAAATATGATATCAAGCAGCATTATGTGTTAACATAGTTTTTAAATGTATTTGAGGAAAAAAATGTTATTGGTGTTAATAACTTCAAAAAGCAGTGATTTAAACAATGCCCGCAACGACCAATTACGCGAATTTCGTATAATTATAGCATCTAAAACTTACATCTGCGTGTCTGTAAAAATTTCAAAAATTTTCTAGTGCCTAACAATACTACCTAAAACTTGCAAAAAGTCTTTCATAGCTACGGACAACTACCTGTGACTTTTTCATGATTTTAACCGAGAAAATCCGGGAAATGGTCGTCATTTTGTATTTAAATTTAGAAAATTTGGCAACTTAACTATGAATTTTGATTTTTATAAATAAAAAGTACTTACTTTCTGGAGATGATTCCATTTTGCAAAATTGAAATCCATGCAGTAGTCACTTGTGTACAGATCTCCAAAGTGCACGTGCGCGGGCCGCTCGAACTGGAATGCAGTGCGGTGGACGAATCTACCTGCTCCACCCCCCCCCCCCCCCCCCCGTCCTATGCAGGATTCACAGTGCCTTCGGTTTCTGCTGCTCCAGGGTCCACTCTTGCCAACCATACCACCTAAAAGCCCTAAATAGTATTTTTTTTTTCTCCCTATGTCCACTTTTCCCCATATAGCGGTCCTACTGTGCGACGGCGGTGACGGGGGAAAGCTTCAAAACCGTGCGGCTCATGATTGAAGTAGACAAATGAACGACATATGAGCAGATACGGGCATCTTTACATTAGGTATTGGTATGAGTCAAGTTCAAACTATTTTACACGATCACCTACAGGTAAAGAAGCTTCGTGCTAGATGGATTCCTCACAATTTGAGCGAAGCTCAAAAACACTGCCGCGTGGAATGAATGGTGTCTCCTAATGTTTGAAAAATTCGACAATGGTTAATGAAGTGCTGTTTTTGAAATATTAAAAGGTGATGAAAGCTGGGTCTACTACTGTGAGATTGATTGCAACCAAGAGGCAATCTGCGTAGTGGGTCTTTCCTTACGAATAGTTGTGGTGAAAAAGTGAAGAAACGACGGATTTAACATTTAAGATTTTCGCGTACACATATTTATATTTTAAACTCTTAACGTTTAAAATACAAATATTTATTTGTCTTTACACATATTTGTATTTTAAACTCTTAACGTTTATAATATATATATTTATTAGTCTTAACGCAAATATTTACTTATTATTTTACTCGACGTTTCGGTTGGGTTGCACCAACCGTGGTCACGAGCTAACTGAAGAGGCGGGTAGTCCACATCGAGAGTTGCGAGTAGTTTCATCAACTACCCGCATTTGGTCTTCATATTCCGGAAAATTGCGGCACACAACACTCAAAATATCAGAAGTAGCGTCAGACGAAAAATCGAGGGTTTTAATTTTATTAAATTTATTAATCACTGGATTCCATGTCGATGACAATTTATATCCATCTTCTCGATTGAAATTTCTATGTTTATTTTATCCCAAGTGCTTCACGCACAGTCCTGGCGAAATAGTGGCATCAGTGGAGAGGATTTTTGGACCATGCAGTTCTGTCCAGTGACTAATCCCGTCGTTGAATACATGGTCCGCTATCGCCGATTTATTCGTCTGGCGATTCTTAACAGCTGTGATATGTTCTTTGAGCCTTTCTGCTAATTTACTTGCTTTCTTAATATGCGAATTCAATAGCAATTTTTGTTCTAAACAATTCCTGAAACTCGGGAGACATTCTCCAAACGAGATTCATTCAAATCGAAATGCTTAATAATCGGTATATTACATCAAAGGGTGCTTATAGCATATATCAGAGTCGAGCACCGACCCGCTACCGGGAACAGATAGTTTGGGGGCCGGGAGCACATAAATCTTGTTACAAATAGCGTGGTCTCATCCCATGTACGGGTAATCGTCCGACTGATATCTCACTACTCAGTGCGAGGTAGTGGGTAAAGCTACTGTCGCTATCCAACGACAATGTACAGGCACCAAATATAAATATAACAGACAAAACAATGTCGCTAATTTGCTTTAGAAGCGTTCAGCGACTTGCATTTATTTTGAATCTCTCTGTGTTTTCTACCAGCTATGTAATGGCGAATGTTGTGAAGAGCTGTTCATTTGATACCAACTTCGGGGTTTTACAATCGCACTGGAAATCATATTCGTCCAACATTTCCGTCCACATGTCATGTCGTCTACAATTCCTTGACAAAGAGTCGTTGAATACAGTGCAATCCAAAAACACTTTACCCGAATGTTGTGGAATGAATTGCTATGAACTATGAATGACTTGGGGCTCTTCTAGGGAGCTGTGAACAGGACTGCAAGGTCGGCACCTGATTGCCCTGTGGTGATGCAGGTGAACATGAGCTGTGATGACCACTTACCACTTACTGCTCGCTTCTCGATAGTGGAACAAAGCCCCAAAGACAAAACTTGACTGTGAGCAAAATCAGAGTTTTAATCTACTCCTTTGTCTTAACATTGTCTTAATAATTATTAAGTCTAACTCAAATCTTAATCGTGGTCCTGAGCATGACTGGGTATAATAGATACTGAAATTAGGTACCTTCTTATAGCTTCGATTAGATTTGGGTCAAATGCCTTTAACGGGCAGCTTTTGCCCGCGGTTTGAATCGCTTGGACAAAATTAAATATTGATCCTGTGAAATTTAATTCGAGATCAGATTTTATGGGAGAAATCTTTAATTTCTACATATTTGTAATTTGCTATATACGATTCTGATTATAAGCAAAATATATATTTATAATTTTAAAACTTTAAAATTACTTTTAAAACAAGTATTTATACTACATAACCTATACTAATATGCAATATTATATTTTTAGGAATCCGAAGGAAGATTTATTAAAAAAATATATTAACAACAATTATTTATTACAGTTGAAAGGAAAATATTTAAGCATAAAACAAAATCTATCCACTATTTGAGTTTTACCAGGAAAAATGATAAACGAATACCTGGCAAATACCACCGAACACCGACACACTACACTCACAAAATACGTCTACACGATCCGAGAGCCGTCGATCAAGTGGCCGATGAAGTACCATGATGAAATCATAATACAAGCTTTCGGTGGCAACTCGTACGAACTTCATGTTGGTGACGTCACTGCCTCGAATATTTTTTTCTTCTTCTTCAATCAGTGCGTCCTGCTAGTTATGAAGAACGGTACCGAAATGTAGCCCCTGATGGTAGGTCTAATCAATAAGTTCAAAACCGTTCAGTGAGCTATAGAGAAAGCTATGCTAGGAGTTTCTTAGCGGAAAAAGACCCAAAACGAAGAAATTCATCAAAGAACTAGAGTCTCGGTGACTTATAGAATCACTTATAGAAATGACAATGGACTCGAGTCAATTTTTTTAACATCCTGGTTTTTGTGTATTTTTATTTAGGGTAGACAAATATTGATTGAACCACAAAGCGCCTGTATTAGAAAGATGATAATCGCAGAGTTATAACATTTTAAAATCTTTATTTATGAAAAGTAGCGAGACGTCACAGTAACGGCCGCATGGATAGACTCGTTCGTCCAAAATAAAAAGAAAATATATGTCAAATTCCGAAAAGAACACAAACAAAACATTTTACAAACGAAAACCAAAACGCGATTTGCGAATATTTCTTCAATCCATTTTCATTTACTTTTCTATGTATATTGATACGGGTAGAAAATGTATACTTATAAGGCATATGTTTGTCACTGGTCTTCATATACTCTACAAATGTACATGTATCAATTTTAGGCAAATTATTGGAATTTACCCGTACAAATGGAGCTGCAACTTTCATTGTGCAGTTTCGAATGCAATATTGTCGTAAATACCAGAAATTCAAGTTTAGTGACAGGTGACAGTGAAGTTTATTTTGATCTGTGTTGACATTACCTTTTTTATACATACAAAAGTAGTAATCCATACAGCCGTAACTGTCACGTTATCGCCTTTATTTCACATTTTCGCTATAATTTCCTAGTTATTTTTCAAAAAAAAAAATTCGTATGACATGTTGTACATGTCTAATTCTTTCGAAAAATAAATAAATGATGAATCATTAAAAAAATGGCCCATATCGTGCCATTGCAGCTGTCGGACCGATAACCGATGGGGTTTTAGATAAGTTCTTCAGTGAACGCCACATACCGGGAAGTCCGATACGCCCTCGGGACGGACGACTTAAAAAATTTGCAGGTGGTGGCTGGGTGAGAAGAACCGAAGGGCGTGTGTGATGGCCTAGAGAAAGGCCTATCCAGTAGCGGAAAGATGGTATTAATATAACCATAACATTTTATAAACTGTACCTACAGTATTTTTTTTCCTAGTTAAATTATCCTGAAGAGAAAACAAACAGACGGTCAGATGTTGTCCTTTATAAATGTTGAGATTATTCCAACAAGTAGGGGTGTTTTGCGGGGCGGAAACATAAGCCCGCTCTGGTGCACAATTATTTCTCGCCCCAGAAAAGTGAACACATGCTAGACCACCACATTAAGGTTCTACGAACAATGTCCCCACTAGGAAAGCTTAATAAAAATATATTTTTAGAGTTAGATTTTTTAATTTTACTAAAATGATAAAATTTAGCAAGCAATACGTAACAACCTCCTCCCCTCATCTTTGTTGGGAGGATGGGGTGAAGGAGCACCCCACGAGGAATCCGAGGATGTGTGCACGTTTGTCATTCTGGACTGATATTCCTGAATGGACTAGTCGAACTTGATTGTATCCACTTACCACCAGGTGGACCGGCAATTTTTACTCAGTGCTTAACACGTCAATTCTCAACACGTTGATACATTTCACGGCTGAACACTGTAAGAATGGTACAGTGACACTGTAGTCGATAGATATAATTTGATGCCATTTGAGATAGAAGTACCAGTGATGAAAATTCTATTAAAATCCGTGTAGCAAAAATAACACAGAGGTGCATATTATATTATTTAAACTACTATAGTAACAGGATAGCAGCAAACTTCACAGTTTTAAAACAGAATTTAAATTCAGTGCGAATAATGTAAATGCTTCTTTGTTCTTACAAAAAAAAAAAAGGATTGAACGAAAGTTGAGATATAAAAGTAAATATTGCTGAAGAAAATGAGTTATTCCCTTTGCTTTCAGTTGCACAGTTTCCGGTTCTCAAGCCTCATACAGAAAAGAAGCATCAAGTTTGAGGGCATCGAAAAGACTAAACGCACTAGAAACAATTTATCTGCAATAAGTATACACTTAGCCGCTAAAATATATTACATATTTGATTTTTTGATTATGTTGTATCACGAAGGGGAACCCTTGTGATTACAAGAATATACCCGTGAGGTGGGAAGTTATAGGTTGATATTGATTACACATTTTTAACAATATGTGCATTAATTTTAAAGGGACGTATCTCTAAGAAAAATGTAGTCCTCTGAGAGAGGCCGGTGAGGCCCCGTATGCGACACTGTACTCGTGCGCGGCGCCATCGAGTATAGCGGTACTGTTCTTGCTGAAGGCTGTGTCACCATCACCGGTTAATGCAACGGACGCGGTTGTGCTGGTGGTTTTGGTGGAAGTTATACGAAGTGGAATGTCTGTTTGTCTGTATACCTATATGTTCTGTTCTACCCCATACGTTTGTCTATTTATTATACTTATAACTATTTTTATCACAATCAGACAATCAATTATAAAAATTTTGTTGGTTTTGAATGAAATGTTGTGCAATATTATTTCCAGCGTGAAATCAAATTGCGAGTAGGCGAAATAAATTTTATACTAACAATGCTAGTTTTATATAATACTAAAAGTAAGAAGTAGTAAGACAATTATCTTAAGAATAACGTATGTATAGGTTAAAATGTAATAGGAGTTAAAGAGCTTACACAAGCGTTGTGTTTTAAGGAGAATCTCCACTAGACGAATATTATTCAATATTCAATATTTTTCAAGATAAATGACGATGACTGTTCCAGTTGTCTCGGCTAGCCAACTCGGCTTCCTTTTTATATTAATTTAACACTCATATTGAAGAATGCGACAGATCATGACGTTTGTCTTATATACTTACGAGTATATAGGTATATGACCAACATCGCACTGTATAATGGATTAAAACAATGATAACTAAATCTGTTTGTGTTCGTGCGTGCGCCGCGTGTGTTTTGCCGCAAACTGACTTCATCATCTTAACATAGTCGTTGTCTCAAACAACAATTCTCTGAACGCGAGGGGTGGTAAAGCAAAGCCAGTCAAGGCATCGTGTATAGACGACTTCTCTTTTAAATTGAACCTGCATTAAAGGCGAAATTAGCGAGGCAAAGCAAATCGGGCATAGAAGACTGGGCGCGTAGAACGCATTCACAGGAGTGCCAACGTTTCTACCAACTTGGGCATATACGTGTGTCAACATTAGTCAAGTTGGCATGCATTAATATCTGTGGATTTTTATAGGCGGCAGTATCTACAAGTACTTACTACCCGATGAATTGTCTGCTTATCTGTCAACTTTTTATAAATAAGCGAAGCAAATGAAAATGACTGTTTGTGATGCCTCGCCAAGTTAATATATAGTGCCGTGTATGTCTCATCTTTTCCTCTAGTGGAAATCCTCCTTTAGACTAATGAGAGTTCCATTTACACCAAACGATTACGGTCTATAGGTAGATACTTCGCTTAATCTGAAACGTATTTAGTTTTAAAGCTATAGATAAAGAAGGTATTACTCTAAGCTAAATTCCATTTTGACCGTGTGTTTTATCCACAACGGAATGTTCTGGAAGACATTACCGCACCTACCGTCAATACAACACTGCTACCGGGGAACACCCCACTCCCCTTTTTATTTGCCTGCTGTACTGGCGAAATTTTTGCCTTTTTCGCATTTCAAATGATTGTGATCAAATTTTCGACAACAAGTAACGCAAAGTTGTATTAGTTGGTTTTGTCAGAGTACAGATACATTTCTATAAATTGTTGGTAGCGTTTTGAAGGTCATATTTATATGTGTTCATTGTATGTATTAAAACAATTGTTTCATAAAGGCAAGTTTACCGTTTTTACTTACTTTTTTTACTTTACCGTAACCAGCTCTTTTTTCATCCAATCCTCGTGTATTTGTGATGTCAGCTGGTTTTAGAATAGCTTCATCTTATCTCTTATCGTGGGTGTCGTAAAAGACGACTAAGGGATACAAAGAACTGCACCAGCTCTAAAAAAATGGACTCGCCAACCCGCTTCGACAGCATGGCGCTTTGCTAGATATATAAAAGGCTTACATATCGCATATTACATATTACATATCGCTTGAAAACATAAACTATTGATCGATATTAATTATGTTTTTATTTCTTTAAACAACTTGATTGAACTTTTGCATGGAAGGAGCTTCAGGGTTGGCCAACGGCCCCCTCACCTTTGTGTGCACTTTCCCCTACGATAGCTAAGCTACTGACTGTAACAAAATCTCCACGAGATTACTAATATCTTCCTTAGAAAAAAGGTACAAGTGTATTTCGACGAAATTCAAGAATAATGCAAAATGTTTTGGTAAAATTTACGTTCATTTTAAACCAAGCTAGAAACTTGGAGTTTTGAATAAAACAAAAAGAATGACCATTGTTTATTTATTAAATATATTTTTAAGTCTACTCTATGCTTAGTTTTAATTTCTGATTTTAATGTTTTCTTCTTAGGGAGGCAGAATAAGAAATGGCTGTGCCCTGCGAGGGAAGTTACAGGCTAGTATCGATTGACCGATACTATAACAACTCATCATAACATTCTCAGCAAATATAAAGTTACGCACGTAGAAGAATTGAGGCGACTGATCTATCTCTTTATTATTCTGATTTAAAATCTTATGCAAAGCATGATATATGTATTTTTCATTATTTTTAAAGTTAATTGACGTCACTAAATGTCAAAACATTTGCAGATATTGCTCAACCATTCATAAATCTCGAATTTACATTGATCACTCTGTTATAAATGTTATAGTACAGTGAAAACGACAACTTAACTAACTTGAAAATAACCACAGATGTGTAAACTGAAGCCAGATTAAATTACGAATACGGTAATAATGGATATGTCACGAACTATCGTGACATAACTATCAGTTATGTCATATTTATGAAAAAAGATGTTGACGTAAGCGTAAAAAAAATGGCTGTTATTCGAAATTTGAAATACACCAATCCTCATCTCGATAGACCCTGGCGGATTTTAGCGGGAACTCGTAAAGTTGAGTTTTTATTGCATTACTATAAAAAATATGTATTGGTTTTCTTTAAATTCTCGCAAACGCTATAGTCGCGTCGCGCCGCACTGCGAAACTGCGACAACGCACATTACAGACGCGGCGAGTCACAGCTCAACGCAATAATTTAAGTCACTTAGCGACTGACATTTAATTCTTCACATCGTCTCACAGCCAATACCTATCGAATTACGTCTGTTAACTGCGCCCGTTCAACGCACATTGAGACAGGCCGCATCGCAGCGCGCAACATCGGCGCATAAATACGGTTGGCGAGCGATCCGATATTGCGCTGCGGCAATGGTTTATACAAAATGTATGAAAATTATTCAGGAGCATTTATGCAATATTATGTGGTGCGGTATAGTTTATTAAACTTCATAGTACATAATGTCTGTGATAACATTCCTCAATCTCCATAGGTAGACAGCGCATCCGGGGGCGTGGCAACGTTAATCATTCTGGAGTAACGTTAGCATGTATCGCAGATATCCGTGGGCGAAAGCATCCACTCATCATAAGATGGATTGTCTGCTTCCTTTCTTATATAAAAAAGCGTCAGACTTCGTTTTTCGTGTGCTTCCAGGGAGTCCAACTCTTCTGTCTTTAGTATATCTACTATGACATTACTGTACGACCCCTAACTTACTTCGACAGAACTGGACATTGACGAGTTGTTACGAAAAAAACCTAACACTGGCACAATAAACTAACAATGCGCTAATTGCGCTATTGCCTTATGGCAATATAATATGTCCCATGTCAATATAGTACCTGTACGTAGTATAGTAGGTATCAATGTCGAATTAACTGAATCTATGACAGGCTGATGATGATGAAGACAAGCTCTATCCGGCCTAGGAATCATTACATCCATTCTTGTTTCCATTCTTGTGTAATTTACTATGCAACATTTATTCATAAGACAGACAAACGTACATGCAATTTGTGCAGGAGGGGTTTTGATTGACAATAGGTACCACTCGGCCAATTGTCTACTGCTCAGATGCTCACTCCTCAGATAACGACATAGCGTCGGATATTTTCCAACTTCAACGAGGGATTAACACTAGGAACTATCACTGACATAATAATAATAAATTATTAGAACAAAAAATGACAAAAGTCATGTGAGAGATGGATATTTCCTTCTCTCAAATGACACGCGACAGTTTTTTTTCATGTATGGAAATGGTGTAATTGGCACATTCTGCCAGTGTCAAGTTTTCTTCTTAATAATCAATTTCAAAGTCTAAAACGAATACTGTCCAGTATATATCCAGTCTCTTCGGATTCGTTCGGTTGCTATCATTTTGGTGGCTAACAATGTGGATGTTGTTATGAATCATTGTGTTTTTATGAAATGTCTTTCACGAATATGACTTTCAACGTATTTAATGTGGTGTATGTAATAAAGGTGTAACGAACATATAAACAGAGATCAAACTTGTAAAATAGTCACTGTCTCGTACGTCGAGGCTAACTCTAATGTCGTTTTCTGTCTATATATATACCTACGTTTTTTATACAAACATTCTATTTTTTCGACCCAAGAAACTGACAGAAATTTTGTTATAATGGCAATGGCGTCTCCATCATTTAACTATATGGTTAGATAACTAGACAATTCAGTACCACATAATTTATTGTTTATCTTTATCTGAATTGTGCCAATGTATGCATATTGGAATAGCGCCAATGTTGATGGACTGCCTAATGACGATTTATTGAGGTTCCATGGCCATGAAACGGCACATCAAACAATACAAAACAATTCAGTCCTCGTTACTGTGATAGACTTATGTATTCTACGGTACTAAATACAAGCAGAGCGTTCATATCTAGAAATTGTGCAGCAACTATATGGGTATAGTTTAGGAATATTCATATACAATGGGAAATAAAATCCTACAATTAGATGCACCAAATGCAACTCGATCTGCACCAAAATTAAATATAATTGCTAAATATTGCAACATAGATCAACTTGCAATTAACTAACATTTCATTAATCTAATCGTTCTCGTGTAACATTGCATTCATTTGTCAAGTACCTACGTAAAATTTCCAAAGAAAACAATCCCACCACAAGATTTTTCTAAAATATGAAATCTCTCCGCTGACTTTTAGAGTCTAACTAGCTCTCTCAGAAGTACTTTTTTCGATAGGCATGCCTCATACATACCTACCTAATACCTACAGAGGTATTTAGAGTTTTTACTTGGAAGAGTGCCTTCTGTGTTTTAATACTATTATATTATCTATTCTATGGTAATACTTACGGCATATCTCGCGACTATCTTGGCTATTCGTCAAAATATTATGCTAATATCAATGGGAGTAGGTAAGTTACATCTTGTTTCATGAAATCAATTCCCTCAAACTTTGCCATATCCATCTCAATCGTAATCGCAGACACTTCATCGCCTGTGTTGTATTTGGGCTTAAATATGATTTATGATGTTTTCTATAGATGGCTGGCCTCGGAAGCGATGGCTTTATTTAATGGTAGTTCAGGCCCAACCAGCCTTGGGTCTTGGCTATTCATCCGTACGAGCAACATGATGTAGGTTGCTAATGGTTGTTGAAGTTATTTGTGTGAAGGATTAACATAAGTATCGCATATATCGTTCAGAAGTAAATAAGGTATATTTATTACGTACACTTATCCATCTTGAAAGACGCAGACCGCTTTATAATTGATTCGCCCATAGAAAATTCATATTTCTCTCAGTAGAAAAATTGGGATCATTAACTAGGTCCTTCAGGAAACATTGCCAGGCCGATGAATTTTACTGTTGCTATTTTATGCGTCACGGTGTTTTAAAAAAATATAAACAAATTCAACCAAGACTATTTAAGCGATTTCTATTATCGTTGTCATCAGCCTATTATAGGCAAGATAATTTGCGGCCGCGAGAGGCTGACAGCGTGACATTTATTAGTTACCCCCCACAACTCCGTCTGAACAATTGTTACACGTATTATTTTATAGTGAACTGGCTTCTACCCGCGGCTTCACTACTAAGCCTGGACTAAGCTGCCGTTAATGATGACCTGTAAAAGCGCTGACATGATGAATTTCGCGGCTGAAAATCCATCCAATAGTTTTGAGTAATTATATGAAGTATTTTTTTTTCCTCTATAGTTCATTTTCCTTGTGTCATATGAAGGTGACACACAGAGCAGTTTCCCTTCTGGATACCTAGCTATACATTAGTGAAAACCCCATAAAAATCCGCTCAGTAGTTTTTACCTGATGCTCAAACAAACAGACATACAGACAAACATACATACAAAAATTTTGAAAACCTCAAAATTTTGAAACTCTCTCTGTTTTGGATTCTGGGGATCTAAAGAGACCCAGATTTATTTTATTTTAAATTAAGTCTATGTACAGACTCAACCCATGAGGTACAGATGAGATGCACAGTTCACAATTTACATAGAAATGGTCTTAATTGACAAAAATCCTCCTATGATGAATTTTATGCATTGATGCAAAATTTGATTGGTTTCTTTTATTATTTATTTATAGCACAACTGTACAAACTAAAGAATAAACCATTCGTTCAGCCAAACTATATGGTAGTTTGTTGGTAGGGCCTAGTGTTCTCATTCAAATTATCACATTGGTTTTTCCTCTTTTGCTGCTTCATTAATTATATTATCCACAGTCACACATAATTTTTACATAAATAACACCCACATTTCCTTATATTTTATTAGTTTACATACCTACCTACAGTATGGGTATTAAATATTTAAATGAGCAATTAATAAATAGGCAGGTATTTAGGGTTAGAGTGATACGATAAATGTCTTGAATTTGAGCTCAAGATTGTTGTTTATCTGCGTATAACGTCGCACTACATCACAGGTCTTCATTTACAATCACAAAGGGGTTTCGAGTCATAATTAACGACGCGGCCCCATGCGGACCGGTGGATATGTTTTTTATTTATTTAGTTTACATCACGCATCAAAGGCCCATATAATATATACGTTAACCTACAAATATATATTAAAATAACTACTTATATATCACTATTGGGGATTTTATTGTTCGGTTTCGCTTCCCGTACACCAGACTTTTTTTTTTAATTCTCAAACACTCAAGTTTCCTTAGAATCTTTCCCATTATTGCTGAGCTAATGATAATTGAAAATCCATCCCTAAGTAGAAACTCAGTATTATGAAAAGAGGTTCGAACTTAGGACGAATGTGAGTTGAGCGATCAACCAATCCCACCGGTCCCTAAACTATCACCGCTAAAGGGTATATATTATACGAGTACATATATGTACCATATTGTAACCATAACCAGTCCTATTATCGTCTACTGTTGGACATGGGATTCCTCATACACATCTTGTGTATGAGGAATGTATGACCTTCAAACATCACTCTGGCCAAGTGGGTAGGCGAGTCCACTCGTTTAGAGATAGTGTTATAGTTCCTCAGCGCTTGTGGTAGCGGCTTTGTTATCCTCGCCTTTTACGACACCCAAGGGGTATGGTGGCGCCATTTTAAAATACACACAGATGTATACACATGGTTGTAACATATGTGTGTGCAATTATGTTGACAAACATTAATTTTAAATGAGATGTCTAGTGTCTTTTATATTTAACTTTCCTTATTTTACCACTAAAAGAGACGTTGTTAAGTCATTGGTTAACAAAAGGAAGTCTCATAGTCCGATATGACTCCAGTCATAATAATACCACTATAAACCTTATATATCCTGGATATCATTTGCCATATAGGATTCATAAACCACTAATACACTACACTAATACACTGAATATTGCTTATTCCTTTCCATTTTCAACTTACTATCTACGCATAAAAGGATTCCGTTCTTTGCAATAGTTAACATGTAATTTATACAAATTATTCTGTAGAAAATTATAAGGAGTTTAATCTTCTGTCAATTTGAATGCTTACTAACTAGCTTACCTACATGCAAGTTAACCATTCTGTATAATTTTGACAGAGATACTCACATGAATTCTATGAAATATTTATAGGCTTCTGATTACGATGCGATTGATAGTTAGCTTATTCTTCTGACTTGTCAATTTGACGTTAGCATAAAATATTTTACTTGTTAAGGCTCAGTTATACAAGGCGAGCTTCTGGAACGATTTATGCGAGAATATTGTATACGACTATCAAATGCAACCAAAATTCAGTCGATTCTTGCCTACAACTATTCACGTAATAATAAAAACTTGATGATAACAGTGATCACATGCTGATAACAGTTGTTCATACTAGGCAAGCATATTCTAGACCGATTTTCTATGTTGCAAGCGCTCGAGAAACAATTTGTAATGAAACTAGAAATTAACAATTTGCAATATCAACATCATACAATTTTGGTATTTTACAAAAAAATCCAAAAATAGAAGTTCATAAAATTTATATTTAGCAAATATAAATACTAAAAAGAAAAAAAAAATAGTATTTATTTTTTAAGTAAGTAAATATAGTATTAGGTTTAATATGTAGTATTATAAATAAGTAATATAGCAAGTCAAATCTAGGAAGAGATTTTAAAAAAGAAAATACTAAAAACTACATACTTTTTTTTAAAGAAAAATAATTCTAACACTAAGAATTCAAACTAAGAATTTTAAGAATTTCCAACATTAGTAACAATACAACATTTTCTCAACGCACACTAGAATAAACAACACAAGGATCGTTGTGCGTTTTCTAAATCACCCGTATTTCCCGAATACCATCATCATTTATAACAAGCTGGCTGCTTTACGGCGAGTAATAAAAGGGCCGGATGTACTTTAAAGTGAACCACAAAATGAGTAGGCAGCGTGACTCTCCGGTTTGACGTGACAGCCTTCTAATAAAGGCTACACACGCAAGCCAGCGTAATCGATTTGTACCGTAAGCGCCGTTACTAAAGAACACAATTCGTACCCACTTCAACTGCTTAGGTGTTTTGTTTTTGGGATAATTGTAGTTTAAGCGAAATTTACGTAGCCTAATAAGTTTCAGTAACTGACCTGTTGCACGCAAAATTATACTTTAAACATAACGCCATACTCAAGAGCAATATTGAGATTCTGTGTCTTGGGTCCAGAGATACGATACAAACATCTTCTTCGAGGAAGACTATGAGGAAGATTGCTTGTATGAGGATGACTATGTAAACAAAAGCTGTATCCGGCTTTAATGTCCCACTGCAGGGCACAGGCCTCCCCTAGTAAATCACTGGGGGACTGCGGGCTGTAATCTACAAAGCGGGCCCAATACGGATTGGTGGATACACATACCCCATTTTTTTTTTCTCGAGGATGCAGATTTCTACTCGATGTTTTCCTCTCACCGCCAAGCTAGTGACAATTTATTTAAAAATCCATATTTAATTAGAAACTCAGTAAGTAGTACAAGCAGAGGATTAGAACTCCCGAAAAGCTGTATTACTGCTACCAAGCAATAGAGCCCACGTTCTCGACTCCTGAGCTTTCCACCTTCTTAATACACCCACACCATAGTAATCCAGTTGGTTTATTATTGTTAGGCATTTATCCCCTTTCACCTCACCTGCAGTCCCAGTTTGATGCATGTCTTGAAAATATTAACTTTTCAATATACTGTTTATCAAATAAATACAAAAGAAAATGAACAAGTACCCAAAAAGAAAACAAGAAACAATAAAGAAGTACCCAAAACGAAAACAAGAAACAATAAACAAGTACCCAAACCGAAAACAAGAAACAATAAACAAGTAGGTACCCAAAACGCACAAAAAACATATTGCTATTAAAATTCAGCAGGCAACAAACAATATTTAAACTACGAGTATAATCCCATTGAAATACTTGGTTGGTCCATAATCGCATGCACAAGCACATGATACATGTACATATATATCTTGTTTAGCAGTAATCCATTCTAGTTCTCACCTCGTAATGATTCGTGATATCGATTCTTGTTCTTATTCGTGGCCCGTACCACTAAGATTTTACATAAGTACGGATCTCACAACCTTCTTACTGCCGCGTGATATCATAAAAAAACTACAAACATAAAAAATATCATAAAAATATGATATCTTAAAAAATGGCATCTTTATAGGTAAACATATAAATAATGTTGTAAAAATGAGAGCTGGGCGCTTGACGCTCTAGAGCTGTATGAGATCTAATAACCTAGCGTTATATGCTCGTAAGTATTTATTTTGGAGAGTGCACGCTGCATTCACACGGCCGAGTGGTCATCGGCGCACTCGACATTACCCCTCTCTCATAGAAGACTATCTTGAAATGTACCGCATTTCGCAATTCATCCTATTTTTCCAATGTACGTACGTGTTTCGGTAGTGAGTGACATATGTCGGAGCCCAGTCCCATCCCATCCTATCCCTCGCCATTTTGCCAACCATTCCCAAATCTATTCCTATATTTCCAAAGGTAGGTAGCGCATCCGGGGGCATGCCAATATTTGTTATTCTGGACTGGTTGGCATGTCCATGGACGACAGTATCCATTTACCATCAGGTGGGCTGTATGTTCGTTTGCCACCTTTTTTCCATATAGAAAAAACAAGTCAAAATTTTAACGTTTGATAAACCCTCTAGGTTAAAAGGGCGAGTATAAAAAGGTTAACATTCTTAAGGTTCATTAACGCCGACGGAGTGCTCAGTTCAGCGCCCATTTTTACAACACTTTAAAACACTTTAATACATTTTAAAACATTCACAAATTTAATCGGTTTTGACAATAATCTTTTTAGAGACATAGCAAAGGGCCTGGTCGACACCACCAGTGTCCCCAGAGTCGGCAATTACCTAAGCTTAACCTTTCAACTGGGTAATGCCGCCAGTATACTGGGGTATAATGTATACGATACATATATATGAATTTAATTAGGAAATACTTATATATAGGTTTATATAGTTAGTATAACGGACTATAATATGGTCGTTTTTATAGTTTTAAAGGAAAATGCAGCGTTTTTGAGAATAATAGTAACCTATCAATCACAGAAAGTAGCAAAACAATAGAAAAACAAAATGTATAAAAAGAACACTGCTTCAACATAGGTAAAACAAAACTGAATATATTTAAAAAACACAATAATTGACGTAAAAGATAATATATTTATCTAATTAAGCGGGTCTTAACGCGCATGTTTACCTTACGAGTATTTATGTCACTCGACGTTAACATTCGCGTTAAGACTCGTTTAAATAGATAAATACCATGGAACTCTCAAATGTTACATTAAATGATAATAGCAGTATTTAAATACTTAATAGTAATTTCTGTTTAGTTATTAAATGTACTCAGTTAAAGAGACATCTATTACACATATCGCAGTTGTTATTCAAAAATAGCCCGTTTGCAAAACGCCTAAAGGGTGGTCTAAACGGCGAGCATTTGCGAAAACGCTTGTCTTCCCTATGTTCTCGAGCGTATGTATTATAGATACGAGTAGATATTTACGCACACTTGAAAAAATGTTCTATTTCGCTTATCCGCAATAGGTGTTTTATATCAGGTTTAACCTACTGTATTCTTTTTAAGAAATACTGGATAATATATGTATATTGACGTTTATATAGAATCATTGTACCTTGTAATAGTAAAAATCGTTGTATGTGGGTGACACTGAAAGTTTATAGACCCTCAAAAATGAAATCAGATATAAAGATGAATGTTGTTTTATTGTTTTTCGAAGTATTAAAAACAGACACAAATTAAAAACGGCTTTTAATGAGAACACCATATACTTAGAAAATACATTACACGGGTACTACAAATTTTGAGGTTGCTCTTATCGAGAGTTGTCCAGCTTTTTTAACAATTTAACGGATACTATCCGTGGTGTAATAGATGATATTAAGCCATATCTAAACACCGTATTAAAGCATATTGTATTGTATTATAACCCGGTCCCACGTGTAATTTTTCAAGTGCGCGGCCTATAGTTATTTCTGAATTTATTAGTTACATTTATGCATACAAGTAATTATGTCATCATTTATTATGTACTGTTTCATTCGTTTGCTTGCTGTTTTATCTTGTGTGATTAAATCAATTTCAGAAATTATTTTTAATAAACATAGGAAAGTTTTAGTATTTTTGTTAATAGCTCTGTTTGTTTTTGAATGCCCCCCACATGCCCCCCCTCTAGCACATTGTTGGTTGGTTGGTCCCCGAATACGTTTATTTTATTTTTCGTAGTGTGGTTTCTTTAAAATACTCTCTATATATTTTATAAAAGGTTGAATTGATAGTTTTGCATCTTCATACTCTTGTTTTATATAACACCAACCTTTTAATAAATTTTCCTCGTCTAGAAGCGGCAAAACGGAGCATGGACCCACTATTCTTCTCTCAGGTTTAGTTTTATGATAGCCCAATGTTTTTGATTTCCGTCTGACATATCTTATCCAGTGGTAGTAACACCCTTTGATGGTTACAGCGGGCCACACTTTTATGATTGCATTAATCACAGCAATCGGAAAGTTACAATGAAGTTTATTAATAATTAATTGTAGTAATTGGGATTTCAAAGTATAAAATAAATATATGTAACTGCTGTGTTTTTTATGTGTCATTAAATCAAAGATAAATGACTTAACATGTGTGGATTCAAAGGAACTTCCCAAGTCTCCGTGGGCACTAAGTAATTGTGTAAAAGGTTCTGGGCAACTTTTAAACAAAAATTCTTTAACATCTTTTATCTGTTGTTTACTTTCAAACGAACAAAATACCAAAATGCGTATCTGTTGATCATGATAATCAGCTAAAAGAAAATCGCGATATTTATCAGGTATAGTATATTAGGTACGTAGACCTCGTGTATATTTTAAAAATACTTTTGGTTGTTCCGACTGATTTGTACCTAGCGTCGTAAAGACTAATACTTGATAATTTGGGCATACTCTTTATGACGTCACTTTTGTGCCCATCAACTTTCATCTTTACCATCAACTCGTCATACAAGTGTGGTATCGGGCGATCAGAAGTTTTTTTCGACTTTCATTAAATTAATCTTATTGCTCTTTTCTAAGCACGAGTGCGACTTAGATTTCATGACTTGTTTATCCTTAAGAATAAAAATAAAACAGCTCAATAGGCCATTTATCAATTTTGATTCCTACGCATAAAATAAGATGTATTTCGAAACATATTTTATTAGATATAGAAGAAAGTAGAAATTATTATAAAGCTCACTTTCACTGTTATACTTCCTTTGCATTTAGTTGTCCTATATGTTAAACACCTTAGTATCGTGAAGCTATTTTTGTAATCCCTTAATCTGTGATAATACCGATTTTTATACAGAACAGCTTTCCCCTCGTTATTCTCAATAACACACATTTCATCTTCAGAGTTCGATGATATTGCTAACAATGCGTAACAATAAAAAACCAGAAAGTATAACAATATTTAAAATACGTAAACCCAACCAGCCCATACGTTTCTGCTTGGTGTAACCTAAAAGCGTGAAATAATAAGGTAAAAACACGCGTTTAGACCCGTTTAAATACATAAATATGTATGAAAAACGCGAAAATCTCTAATGTTAATATACCTAAATACAGTAAAAACAAATAATTTACATACATAAATTGTTGAGATTATTTTTTTATCGAGTTTTCCTCCATTATTATTTAATATTATAACATTATACTCGTATGGAACGTTATCATTATAAGCTGAAACCACGCAGTAGGTACTTATGTCAATCTTATCGACATCTTATAAATTATCTACTTATAATTATCTTATAAGTGGCCAGTGTCAGTTGAGCAGTTTAGCAGTTGTGCAGTGGGGAACAAAAAGTTCGAACATACAATGGAATGTCCCACTGCTCAACTAGTTGAGTACTTCAGTTGAGCAATCTTTTCTTCACTTTCGTCGGCAACTCTTTAAAAGGAACGACCCACTGCTTAGATTGTCTTTTAGTTTCAAGCTCATAGGCTAATAGATCCAGTTTTCATCACCTGTTACTATATCAAAAACAGCATTTGATTGAAAATTGTAGAATTTTTCAAACATTTGGAGACACCATTCCACGCGGCAGTGTTTTTGAGCTACGCTCAAATTGTGAGGAATCCATCACATAGAAAGCACAGAGCTTCCTTACTCGTAGGTGATCCTGTAAAATAGTGTGAACTTGACTCATACCAATACCTAATGTAATGATGCCCGTATCTGCTCTTATGTCATTCATTTGTCTACTTCAATCAAAATTCAATCATGAGCCGCACGGTTTTGATGTTTTCCTCCGTCACCGCCGTCGCAGGACGCCATTCTCTAACATCGTCACCGAGTTGGGTACGACCACGTTCAAATTCACTGAACCAGTTGTAAACAGTGGCACTGGATGTGGGTTCATCACTAAAAACTTAAGTCTTTTATAACTTTGTTTCTGGTTTAGACTGCGACGAAAGTCATAAACAATCATTGAACGAAAATGTTCTCTTGTTAAATTAAATTCATCTTTCCGCATACATTTAATTGTCAAACTGCCACCAGAAATAAAAAAACAAATGACAGCTTTGAAAATTTAATGACGTTTGACAAGTAAAGACTTCCATTTTAATTTGAGTCCGTTTGAGCCAGTACTTATTAGTCAAATGCTGGCAGTTTTGTAAAAAATCCTAACGTTTTGCAATCGAGCTGATTTCATATAAAGGCAACTACATAAATTCTAAAGTTTTATTTCACAAGTACACTTCATGTTCATAATTGTGCAAAAAACTTCATTTTGTAAACGGAAAGTTTTATTAAACATTACTACTAAAATATTTGCTTAAGACATAAACTCTGTATGGAAACCATATTTATATAAGAAATACTTGTAGTTATATATTTAAAAACAGTTTTATTAAAAATGTTATTTTAGATGAGTTTACATAGAACATAAAGAAGACAGTAATGCAACTTACAAAATAAACCGCGACGGCAGAAATTTTACGTCAATATGCTTACATTTTACTTATAAGGGTCTTATAGTATAGCGCATGGTCATGTAGCGCACCCGCATTCCCTTGATGTTGCAGGTGTACATGAACAGACGATAACCACTTACCACCATGTGAAACACATGTTATATAAATATATATTAAATTAATAAACGTAATCTGTATTTATTGTTAAGTTGTTAAATAAATAAAAATAAATGGGCATGACCTGGTTTTTTTATTTTATTTTCCGCAGGACCGATAACCGATGAGGTAAAGTCCCCGAACGGAGGCCACGTAGTGGAAGCGGAGTGTGGAACGCCTTCCGGCCAGGTGGACCTAAGAATAATTTCGCCGGTGGTGGAGGAAAGAGAAGTGCCAAAGGTCGTATGTAGTGGTGAGCTTTGGGAAAGGCCAATGATATAATATGTTGATGTTACAATATAATATGTTAATGATAGCTAATGTTATACACAGAATTAACTAAAAAAGAACATTGGTTGTGTCTCTCGTCGAATCACGTTGTCACGTGATCGACGAAGTACCGATACGCGATCCCGTAGGCTGGAGAACGAACTGCCTCAAGAGGTATTTCCATTAAGCTTCAAGAAGGCTGTGAATAGGATTTTGCAAGGTGTTGGTGTTGCAGGTGTAGCAATTAATTGTAATCGATAGGGCCCGGATTTATATGTAAATACATATTTTTAATTTAAATGGTTTTCGTTCTTAATTTTATTTTCTACATAAATTATGATATTTGGATCGTGAAAATTTAATTTTTATTTTCCATATTTTTCAAATATAAGTCCATATTTTACGAAAAAAAATTAAATAATCCATATTTTCATCAATTCACGTTCAGCAGCGCTGTGAAATGCCCAAAAACAGGTAAGTATTACGTTCGCGCCAAAACGACGCGTGAGAGGTCACTTTCGTTGCGCGCTTTGTTTCATTCTGCCCCCGTCACCGCACCGCCCGCACATCCTTCTCCTCGCCCGGCTAGTGCCCCATAGTCCGCCATTTTAGTTAGTTAGACAGAGACAATCGTACTTACCTGTCGTGTCGAGTTTCCGCGTCTTACTTACTCGTATTTATAAAAATGCCCAAGGATAAGCAACCATTGCGGTTCAAATTGGAAAAATATATCGAACATTTCCCAGACCAAATGTTGAGTGCAGATGGGAAAGTACTGTTTTGTAATGCTTGTGAAAAATCTATATCGACCGAGCAACGTTTTTTAATATCACAACACGTGTCCACTGCTAAACATAAGCTAAATATTACAAGAAAGAATAAATTTAACCAACAATTTTTTTCTGATGCAATGGCAAGCAGCTCCCAAAGTTCTACTTTCTCGGAAGAATTATGTTATGCTATGATATGTGCAGATATACCCTTATGGAAATTAAATAATCCTACTTTTAAAAACTTCCTAGAAAAGTACTCTGGCAAATGTGTTCCTGATGAATCCACACTTAGAAAAAATTATGTAAATGGTATTTATGAAGATTGTTTGGCTTCGATTCGTGAAGATATTCAAGATGGCCCTATATGGGTTGCCATCGACGAAACTACAGATTCTCAAAGCCGATGCATTGGCAATGTGGTTATCGGGCGTCTAATTGAAGATAAACCCAGCAAATCCTTTTTATTGACGTGTGAAGAACTTCCTAAATGCAACCACCAAACATCAGCAAAGCTTTTTAATGATGCTATGAATGTTTTGTGGCCTAATGGAGTTAAACATGAACAAGTTTTCTTGTTACTTACCGATGCTGCTCCTTATATGGTAAAAGCTGCAAATGCCCTTCAAGTTTTGTACCCAAAAATGATTCATGTGACGTGCTTGGCTCATGGTGTAAATAGATTAGCTGAATGCATAAGGTTTCAGTTTAAAAAGGTTGACAGTTTAGTATTAAACGTAAAGAAATTTTTTTTGAAAGCCCCAAGTAGGATCTCAAAAATTAAAGAGATGTATCCCGACATTCCTTTGCCTCCAGAGCCAGTGCTGACACGTTGGGGAACATGGCTGACAGCAGTTGAATACTACACTGAACATTTTAATGAAATTAAAACTATTATTTCTGAATTGGAAGACGAGGCTGCTAGTATTTTAGTCTCAAAAGAACTTCTCGAAGATGAGACTCTACGTAAGGATTTGGTCTACATTAAAAGCAATTATTGCTTTTTATCACACCAGATAAACGCACTCGAAAATTTTTCCACTTCACTAAATCATAATTTGAAGATTATCGAAGCAATCGAAAAGAAAGTTTTTAAAGCAGAAGGCCCCGTTGCTGAAGTAGCTAAACAAAAATTAAGCTATGTACTGGAAAAAAATAAAGGATTTCATACGTTAAAAAAAATTAACAGCATGCTCTGCGGAACATTAGACGGCAACCTAGACGTGTCCTATTCACTTGCAGAATTATGCAAATATACGTATGCTCCAATCACATCTTGTGATGTTGAAAGATCATTCAGCCAGTACAAAGCATTATTTCGTCCAAACAGAAAGAGTTTTAATTTTGAAAATTTAAAGAAACACGTGATTATATACTGCAATTCAAATAATGTAATTCAAGTAACGGAAGCTGAGTAAAATTGTATAATACTTTTTGATTTTTCGCAATAAACAGTGTTTTTTTGAAACTATTGTTATTTTTAACTACATATTTTTCCCATATTTTAGATTTTTCGGTCCATATTATATGTACATATTTTGTAATTTTTAATACATATTTATCCGAGCCCTAGTAATCGATATGTCGATGGAATTTTTATTCTTCAAAATTATGAAAAAGATTTTAACCAATAAAAGATAAGAATATAACAGCTGTTTGTTTATACAGGGTACGCCCGTGGTTTTAATACAACTTTAAAAATAAAATACCTATGAAATTAAAGCTCTTATTTGGGTCATATGTCATATAATTAAGGGGCAAAGTGCACGCTGCATTGCCACAGCCGCTGGGCGCACTCGGCTGGCCACGTTACCTCTCTCTCACAGAAGACTACATTGAAATGTACTGCATTTCCTACTTTATCGCATTCTCCAATCTACATACATGTTTCGGTAGTGAGTGAGATATGCCAGAGTCCCTTCTCTTTAAATCCCCATTTTCACAACCCTTTCTCCCAATCCATTCCTTAATCTGCAAAGATAGGCAGCGCATCCGAGGGCGTGACAACATTTGTCATTCTGGACGGATGTTGGCATGTATTTATCCCGGATGTCTATGGGCGACAATATCCACTTGCCACCAGGTGGACGAACATTCGTCTGCCGCCTTTGTCTACAAAAAAGTCAATTGTGTTGGTATATATTGCTTTTCTTTTTAGGACCCTTTCCCCTATCGCCCTTTTTGGACGTCACTTTGGTATTTTGTTAATTTTACACATTGACTGTACCTAATCAAAGGTGTTATCGAACATTAAAATATATAAATACCTTCGTTATTTACCTAACAACCAAATTAAACCGTATAATATTGATTACATGGACGCCTTGAATTTATAGTTTATTATGTTTTGATAAAAAAAATATTAACCTTTGCAATTGATATAAAATAAAAGCCTTGACAATAATACCACTTCTTACTGTAACTGCAGTCCAGCAAACACAAGATTTGCCCGTAACTATGTATTAGTATAAGAAGCTATTACTTCATATTGTTAAGTATTTACTTGTCAACGTCTTATATATCTCTAGGTCAACGTATTTGTTGTGATATAACTGATAAATTCTGACCTATGAATCGGAATAATTTGCTTTCATCCATGTTTGCATTGATATGCTGTATATAAATTGACTGTTTAATTATAAGCAAGAGGTTCATTAGTACATTTGAACTTAAACAAAATGGTGGTCCTTAAGTTGTTGTTGCTACTCACTTTCTCTTGGTGCATCCTGGCAGAAGAAGGTATGATTTACGAACAGTATTTTTTTATTTATTTGTTTGTTATATTATTATTTACTGGCAACTTGTGCCAGTACAGGAAATTACAGGTAATGAAAAGCTATTGATATATGAATAAACGCTATATGAAACAAATGAATATTTATTGAATGTTTTTTTATTTATCAATATAGTGATATTTCAAAAAACTATAAAATTAAAGTCATTATTTTTCTTTTTGTAACAAGAAAATGATAAGGATTTAGATTTGTCAGTAAAAACAATTTCACTTATATTTCATAATTAATTTTAGGTTTTGTAAACTTTTGTTTGTTTATTCAGTATGAGAAGACAAGATTCAATGATATCAAGTTAGAATATACAAATTAGAATATACGTCAGGTGTTTTCGGCTTAGTTCGACATGGTGCGCCATATGATACCTACCGCTTATACCTACCGCCATAAGCCACACATGGCGCACGGTAAGCCACTTACCATTGGGGCCGCCTATATCACTGCCACTTATTCTATAAAAACAATAGTATAACTTGTCGGCATTATTTAGAAAACTAGTAATTAGGATATAGCCGTGCATTTCAAATAAGCATATAAACACAGTTTATCATTTACGTTGGTGACTGGGTAAGTAGCTAAACAAGTGCGAGGTCCTCAACAGCTGCCATAAAAGCATTCCAAACGCCCTCAGGGCTGCCGAAATCAAATCCCACGGAGTCCAAGTTTCACTTTTGGAAAGAGAAGTCGCATGGAGCTAAATCAGGGCTATAAGGAGGATAGCTCAATTCTTGGATATCTGTGGTTTTCAAAAACTCTTGGGCAAGTTTTGCTTTGTGAGATAATGCATTGACATGATTAAACCCTTTAAGACTTTTTGATTTAACACATCGAATACAGGTAAACACACTCCACTGTACTATTAGGCATTAAAAGTTTTTGAGCGTCTAAAGAAATTGTCGCTAAATGGCCACACGCAGAGAAGAATATTGCCACCATTTTTTTGATCACACTGTGCCCACGTTTGACCTTGCTGGGAGGCTCTTCGTCTCGAAACACCCAAACCGTTTATTGGCGCTTAATTAGTGGGTCATACTGATAGATCCAATTCTCATGTCCGGTTATAAATAATATTATATATATTCCGTCTTTCTCCATTTTCGAATTTTAAAATCATTTGCTGTGCACCGTGTCACGCGAGCTTGTTTTTGTTCAGCAGTCAGTGAATGAGGAACCGAACGCGAACAAAGCTTCTTGACTTGAAGGTGTTGGTGTAAAATTTCATGAATGACCGGCGATGAAAACTTAAGAGTCGCCTGTCTATCTGTTTGTGGGTAGTTTTTGGGTCTTCGTGCAACATTTTATTTACCGCCTCGATGTTTTCATTCGTTACCGAAGTCGTAGGACGGCCACTTTTCTTATAATTTCTGTTTAAATTAAGAAAACCATGTAAAAATTGTTGCATGGGACAGTGCGAGGTCCCCAAAAGCTGATACTAATCTATCTTTACACTCACTTTCATTTAAACCGACTTAATCGTATAATATTTCGTATTGCACGAAAATGTTCTCGTCCGAATTCTATTGTTGCAAATAAAAGCGAGCGAAATGCAATAAAAAAGTGAATACAACATTTTATTTCCGTTTTGACTAAATGAATTTCGGAATTCCAATTTCAATGGTGCTCCTCACATTTTTAATCTATTAAAAATATTTTTTATATAAATAACTGCATACTGCTACTACCGTTTCAAAGCCAATTCCCGCCATTGAAATAAAAGTACTGTAATCTATCATTTTATCATCTACGGTCGGATATGGACCTCTTTATGCAGATTGTCTTGTGCATGAGGTCATGCACCTTAAAACGCTACACTAACAAGCGGTTTGGCGAGTCCAAATTTTAGATTTTTTTTTAGACATTGGTATCCCTTAGTCGCCTACACGGAAAGAGTACTTACACGCACGGAAAGAGATGGGATGGTGCAGCACTAAATCCGACCGACATCACACGGCATAGTAGTATTAATTAAAATAGTACCTATAATCTAATTGCATTAATTTAAGTCTTAAGAGTAGAATACGTCTTTTCTATCATAGATCATGAGTGATCTGATCAAGTAATGTACTATACGAGTACCTACTCGCAAGGCGCGTGAATGAGCTTAAAAACTTTATAAAAATGTTACCTTCCCTTTTAGTTCTCTTGCGGTACAACAGATGTTACATATGCATGAAACTTTTTATGAAAATGATGTATGGAACTTACCAGTACTGAATTTCATTGAAATTCATAGGTATCGTATTAGATTATTGACCGACATAGCAACGGTTCCAGTACAATTCTCGATAGAAAAATATCAAGTCACTAATTATACAGTCATTAACTTCAATGTAACATAGAGATATAGTACCTATCTCTATGTAACATAATTAGTATGAAATTAATCCTTACTAAACTATTTGTTTTAAAATATGGGTGTATTTATATTTGTATTTACTTTATTATGTGTGTATTATATTAATTTCTGAGACTTTTCTGGAAACTTAGAGTGGAACATCCTCTAGTCCGGTGAGTTGATAACTTAGAGAAAGTCGGCATGGTCCATGGTCGGATAAGAAGAGCGGAAGATGTTGTGAAGAGACAATGCCATTACCGAGATTTATTTATTTCTCTCTCGCTCTCTCACTCGCACTCTCTTTCTCTCTCTATGGTCGTTTCCTTAATGTTGAGGATCGTGACACTGCGGACGAAGCCTATCGTCCTCCGTGTGTTGCGATCTTTGGCACCATGGAGCACCTTGTTCACCGAAAAATTGAGTCCTGGTCAGCCCATCGCATGGAGCTCCCTTTTGGTCTCTTGCACGTCATCAATAACTTTTCTAGATTATCTGGGCCTCTTCGTGCCATATAGCCAAAGTATTGAAGCATCCGACATAGACATATAAATTAAAGTCTCTGTTCATTATCTTTTATGTTATTTATTTAGGTAAAGACAATACGTATGTCTATATGTAGTATTTACAGTTCTAAACAAATATATTCAAAAGTGACCCATTTTATTAACTCCTAAATCTTTTGCAGGTAGCCTTCTTGTAGCATGCAACGTTCACGATATGGAATGCCTCAGCAGATCCGCAGAGAAATTTCTAGAAAACACATCTAAAGGAATTCCAGAGTATAACATCAAGGCTCTGGATCCTTTAGTAATTCCATCGCTGGACTTTGTTCTGGATGAGGAATTAGGATTAACAATGCACTTTAGAAACGTGAACATAACAGGTTTCAAAGATCAAACGATCACCCAGTTTGTGTAAGTTATATTTATTCTACTTGTACTTATAACCGCAATGACATCAAAGTAACAAAGATTTTTTAATTTCCACATATTCCTTGAGATATACGCTGATTGATTTCAATAAAAACTTTTTGAAATTTTTCAATACTTATTAATTATTTTAATTATGTTGTATAAATATATAATTGTATAATGTTACAAAATATACAAATGAAAATAAAAAGATATAGGTCATACAAAAGCAGGTCATAACCCTCTCAATAACAAGGTAATGAACATATGAAACAAATTTCCATAAGATACCATTAATACTTAGAGTATCAACAGTTTAAAAAACACCCCACAACACTTCTGGGAAAAAAGTTTTAACTTTACCAGGACTTAAAGGACTTTTAATACCAGCTAGCATAAATCAGTCTTTCGTTCATAAACCTCAAAAATTTTATAGCGATAAGATAATGGTTCCGCCAGAAAAATGAAAAATTGAATGAAAGAATTAAATAGACAATATTCCATTCAATAAATATTTATGTAATACAACAAATGTCTTTATTATTTTCACTATAAAACGGCCGCGAACTTATCCGACTACTTAATATATGGACCCACCAGCTCGCCACAATTACCTAATAACACATTGTTCCTTAATTTTGTTATAATGTAACATTTGTACAGTAAAGACTTTTATTTATTTATTTAAACATAGCAGAATGTACACTACAGTTTATAAAAATCAATGTGTACATTCTTTATAATGATTTCTCTAAGAACTCCACAGCATACCTGCTCAGAACTCTTGAGAAGAAAACATCTATGTCATTAGGTCACTACGTCTCGCTAACATTTTGTTAATAATAGGGGTTAAAGTATGAAATTGCCGTTTTATAGTAATAGATACTTTGAATTGACATAAAACCTTCATGGTGTGAGATTTTCGAGTGAAAGTTTTTTCACATGATACCTATGAGGTTCTTGTTTTAAAAAATGTGCAACATTCGATTTTCGACCTTCAGTTGTTTTTTTTATTCAGCTTCGACGGGAAAGATGGATACTTCGAAAATCCGAGTAATCTTTGAATAAGAGTTCCGACGCGGAACTAACGCGGCAGAAACGGCTCGCAATATCAATGCTGCGTTTGGAGAGGAGACTGCTAATGAACGAACCGTGCGTTTTTGGTTTAAACGCTTTCGTAATGGAAACTTCGACTTGAAGAACGAACCACGTGGAAGACCGCCCACACAGGTGAATAACGCTGAATTGAAGTAGATGGTGGAAGCCGATCCGAGTCAAACTACCCAGGAATTAGCGGCATGGTTTAACGTTACCTTACCTACAATATTGACTGATTTGCATCAAATCAATAAGATAAAAAAATATGAAAAATGGGTGCCTCATGATTTGACTGATCTGCAGAAAGAAACGCGTGTTGAAACTTGCGTTGCCTTGTTGAATCGGTACAGAAATGAAGGAATATTGGATCGAATTGTGACATGTGACGAAAAGTGGATTCTTTACGATAACCGAAAGCGAAAAATGCAATGGCTGACCCCAGATCAAACGCCGCAACAGTGCCCTAAGGCAAAGCTTACCAATAAAAAGGTAATGGTAACTGTTTGGTGGTCTATTCATGGTGTTATTCACTATAGCTTTCTCAGGTCTGGTCAAGTAATAACAGCAGATATTTGCTGTGCCGAACTTCGAACAATGATGGCGAAACTAGCAGTGAAACAGCCCCGACTCGTTCCGATCTTCACCGTTATTGCTCCATGATATTGATAACGCAAGACCTCACACTGCACGAGAAACCGTTGCAACTCTACAGGAGCTGCAGTTAGAAACCATACGTCATCCTCCGTACTCGCCAGACCTTGCTCCAACTTTTTTCGTGATTTGGACAATTTTCTACGTGGTAAAAAATTTTCTTCCCAAGAGGCAGTACAAAATGCTTTCACACAGTTTGTCGAATCTACATCCCCAGAGTTCTATCGCAAAGGCATAAATGAACTTCTGATTACAAGGCAACAATGTATAGATAATGAGGGTAAATATTTTGATTAAATAAATATGTTACATTTTAGAAAAAAACGAGTTTTATGTTTTCAGTACAAATCGGCAATTTCATACTTTAACCCCCAATATTATAACAGCAGGTGCCACCGCCCGCCGCGCCGCCGCGCGCCGGTGCATTACGTTGGAGGTTAGTGCGGGATGGAACCTCCGACGAATCTATCTATCTATAATAATATTAATTAGAATAATATTATCTGTATATCTAATAATAATAATCCTAAATAAATAATTCTAATCACATGAAGAATCGTTCGTAAAATGTTCTCCATACAGACATAACTTCAACATGTTGCGATTCAATTGGCGTAAAAGCCAAAAGGCTGTTTTTCAGGAGAAACAAAAAACAAAAGATAATAAACTACTTTAGATATAACTTTTTGCTATATATATGTTTGCATAGCTATTAAAAAAATGTGTAAGTATATAAATATCTAATCCTTGTCTTTCTGTGAATTTTAACAATCTAAATACATATTTACGATAACACTATGTGTAGTATAATAGAAAATGGATTTATTTTACGCTCCAAAAAATGCTATGTTTTGCGTTTTGTCCCATCAAATAGATTTTAAGAAAGCATTGGATGGACGTAAATATTTTTTTCTCGAATTATTTACAAATCTGTGGTGTATACACCAGTATCATTCTCAATTTACTCAGCCTATTGACGTTAAAGCCGTACTTTATGTACAAATTAAAATATTTTTAACAAGAAATATTAAAATAAATAACTTTATATTTGTAGTAAAATCATAAGTAACAGTTTATAGGGATGGACAAGTACGAGTCAGATTATTTGGTACAATTTACATAGTTTATAGGTTGTTATTTGTAATATTTAAATGATTTTCTTCAAAATTTCGTGTAACGAAAGATGAATGTAACAGGAACATATAAATAAAAGTTACTATTAAACGTTTTTAAACACTATTTTGTAAAGGAACATCTACTATTTCATGGTCGCAAAAGCCATTTAAGGTCATTTGGCATCGTATGACAAAAAAAATGTCTTTAACGTCATAATTTCTGTGAAAATCTTACCTAAGCTTACAACAAAAAAAGTGAGTAGTAAAAGTATTTTTTTTTGCTAATATCGACATTATAAATATACAGATCGATAGAGCATACAAAACTGTATAAAAAACACATTTTCGCCAACATCAATTGCCGATTGCGAATCGCAAGCTGTCGAATACTCACCGAGCTCAGACTCAATTTATGATACTCAAACACAATCCCATCATAACTTTAGCATCCCACACTACAACACTTACTCCCTATCACCGGTTCTAGTTCGCCCACAAATCCGTGTTGGCGAGGTACAGTACATCAAAGAAATGGGAGAAGAATGAATGAATAAAACTTCTTTATTGCATCCTATTTTGACTTCACTGTTAGATAGTTACATTTAACATAAAATATACACAAGCATTATACATAAATATACAATATACATAAAATATATAGGCAGCCTTTTCCTAAAAGCAATCTCCTCCAGAACAAAATATAAAATCATACTTATAATATTGTTCCATTGTCAGCCTACCATAAACATACCATACTTACTTCTTCCGTCGCTACGACCCAATGTGGGTCTTTGCCTTCTCCATTATCTTCCTCCACTTTGTACGGCGGCCCGTTGCCTGTCTTTTCCAGATGTTTTTCATCTTAGGAAATAATACATCAACCAATTTATCTTAATCGAAGATTAATCAATCTTAATCATCGATTAAGATGCTTTAATCATCAATAACTAAAATCAATGTTCATTCCGACAAGGTCAATTTACTCAGATAATGTCTCATATTGTCTCCTATACATATTTGCGTCAGTTAATGTTTTTTTTATTCTATCTATCAAAATGTGTAGAAATATTTTAGGTAAATAATATTTAATTAAATCTGTAGGTATAACAAATGAGTCAGCAACCTAATAAGTTAACAGAGTCCGTATATTTAACTATTAAAGTAAATTCGTAATCGAGATAAGTGGTCAAAGCTGGTCAAAGTTAGCGTTTTGCTTTAAAATATGTATGCAGCCCGTTATTACACTTTAGGAATATTACAGTTTTGCTGTATACTTTACTGCAGACCCAAGTTTTTCAGTTTTACAGTTTTCTGTGGGCTGACAGGTCTCGGGAACTTGACACTTTTTATCTTAGAGTTATGGCATCTTTATATCAGCATAAATTAATTAATATAATTATATTAAAATAATTAAAATGCCTAAAGTGTCTAACTAGGGTTCTTGGTTAGTAAAAGTCCACACTTTATTTGACACACTTTATTCACGTAGGTACGAGTATGTCAAGATTTACAATAGCGATTTAGATTTGAGAGGAAAGAGCATGAATTTCACACATAGGATGTCACTGATATGATAACGAATTATTAGAAATTGACTAGAACAAGATTGAATAGAAATTTATAATCAACAGAAACTAAAAAATGCGCATGCATTCGCCGTCGGATATCGGTAGTGACTGTGCGGCGCCCGCTCGCTGCGCTCTGCGCAAGCGCCTTCTACAAGCGGCCGCGCGTACATTCCTTAAGCAAATTTAGCATCGGCCGGCGGGTTTGCTTGCCTAATTAAATTAATTGCAGTGTAGGCAAGGTTCCTACATGCCTATCATCCCCTTATAAATGCGAGGGAATAAGCACTCACCGTGCGGGCCTTATCACTGGTAGTTAGTGACAGATAAAGATGACGTCATAACTGTTTTAAAATTAATTGCGTCAATATTTTCATTTACATCTTAGCGACTCTGTGTAGCGGAGTACAAAAATGCTTATTCAGAAAAATATATTATGACCACAGGATTCTCAAAAGCGTCCTATGTTTCTGGATTTTATACACGTATTTTTCTTACAGGATGGATTTACAAAAGAAATCAGTGATACTAACAACAAAGGTCAACTTACAAATCAATGCTGATTTGACTATAAGCACGAAGACAAAACTAAATGCATACGAGGGACATTTTTCTGCTAAAACGAGTAAGTAAAAATATTATTGTCGATTAATACTCATTGACTTTCCATACAAGATGTAACAAACGGCTAGATATGTGATCACGTGTAATAGATCCTCGTATGTGAGATTTCTAACTTTGAGATACAGCTCCGTACTACGCTCTACGCCGTAATGGTAAGAGGGTGATGTGACTCAAATGGATTTAGGCAGGTCATCTAGCCAGACAAGGTGACGGCAGTTGAAGATCTCGACCGAAAGGTGGCGAAGGAAGATAAATGAAGCCTGCAAGGTGAGTCTATTGCATTTAAAGGATTGCAGGACATATATGGTAAGCACAGAAAGACCCGAGGACTAAACGAAAGGACTTTTATGCACAGCAGCGATTAAAAATAAGCTGGAAATGATGATGATGATGATATATGAAGTCAGAAACTTAAACTCTGAACCTGTGCTACTATAATTTTTATACACCTAGTTATTAATTTAATCCCTGGCTTTGTACTTAAGGAAAACATCGCGAAGTTTGCGTGCCCGTCTAATTGATAAACTGCATTATATGTATAAGAAACGTGTTTCGACATTATGGTAGACAATTAACTCAAAGGTCGTAGATATTGTTATATTGTTTGTAACGAATTTAACTTTCACATGTGCAAAATACTGGCAATAAATCTATCAGTAGTATATACATAGTTATATATTACACATGATTATCCCTATTTAATAGATTGTTGACCGTTCCAAGGTCATAAGAAGCGTTCTATATTAGAAGCGGATCTAGACTGTTTGCTATAAAAATCCATATTAAACTTGATTTTAGCAATTGAAGCTTCGATAGGTTCGTCCGAGTCGCTGTCTATGCTTATTTATTTGTAAATGTCAGAATATTTGTAAAATTGTATGCCGCAGCGCGGTATGGTGTCTTTAACCATTCAAACAATTTACCTTTTATTGTTTATTTTATTATTTTGACAGAGTGGAATTTTCAGTATCTTTAACAAATACAGAATAATCCTGAAAAACATTTATCAGGTTTGATATAATTGCAAGGTCGGCTCTTGGATGGCAGGGGAAAGGGTGTAATAATTTTTATTATATTATTTTTAAAACTACATTTAAACTGTAAACTATATTCTTCTGATAAACTATATTTTACGTACATAAGAATGTGCTATGGAACATTACAATTATTTATATACAAGGTATTACTATGTGCAATGTAAATGTAAGGAAGTATTTATGTACATTGAATGGTTCCGCATAGATATAACTAATGTGAAGTATTACGTTACTATTTTGAGACCAAACCAGGACATAGACCCAGAGATTTTAATCAGTTTTTGAGTGGCTGAGATTGTAGTAGTTGCTCAAACTGATTATATTTTTTTACACAAGTACGCTGGTTGTGAATACAAAATTGATATTTTGAAAGTGAGTTCAATTGCGATGCGGCCCAATGCCCATAGACGTCTAAAGAGATAGTTTTTTACTCTCATAAGAAACTTAATTTGATCAAGCCTAATTTGAAAACGTCGGTTATGTCAAATTATTTATTTAGTTAAGGAAGACTTGCAGTTTGCTGTTAGAACAAATTAGGCTAACACAACTCTTTATAAATGAAACATACCAAAGAAGTCACCATCATTTATTTATTTCAACAGCAATTTACGGACCATTTACACCTCAATTTTAAAGACAAGTACACGTCAACAAACAGAAAGGGTGCATAAACCATAGCTATCCAAATAGGCAAAGAGCCCGTGCTATAGACATTGAAACTATAAAAGAATTGAAGTCATGATATTATTATTAATGTTAAAATTGTGCACAAATACACATATATAAAACCGTACATATACTCATGTGTGTGTGTGTATTATAAAATAATTATATTTATATATAAATTGAGACCGATAGATCGGTAAACAACGTGAAATAGACAGCTCTCTTGAACAAAATTCTTGGTAGGAACTGGATGAGAAGAAAGATCATACGTAGAGAAAGATTTTAGAATGAAGTCTATCCCGCAGTAAAAAAACACAGGCCGACGTCATGGAATATAGTTCCTAAACAAGAATTTTTGTAGGGGGCCATTTATCACAAAACAATTTTAATTTATAAAACTAAAAATCAGTTTCACCGAGTAGTTGTCTACTAACTTTCAGGAACAAGTTTTTCCTAGATTTATGCGGGCAAGTTTGCATCGTATTACAGTGATAAATCAGGTGTCTCGCTATTTTGGCTTATTACCAATTTAATAGTTCTTAGCCGAATAGGAATTTTACTACAAAAGTAGCAACTGGTCACTTTGACGCGCAACTGGCGTGAGGGAGCCGATTCTATTAATATTTATAAACAACTTTATAAGTTTTAGTAGACGTTCGACATGAATGTAGTATTCCATTTTATAGTATTCCACTATAAAACACAACAAAACCAAACCATTCCTAAACCATTTCCCTTCTGTAATCATTAGATGCGGGACATTTGTTCACTGTTATCGGTTTTCAATTAAGGTAAATATATATACATGTACATTGTACAACTTTATTTTTGAACTTTGTCAGTCAATCATTATTATCTTGTCAACCATTTGATGTATGTATAAAAAAATGCGGCTTTAGGGAATCTAGCTAGTTTTCTAAACTGTTATACTCCGTCCACTAAGTTATTTTCTATTTGACGATTTATTCGCCTATCAAGTTCCGTATTTCTCAACAGTCAAGTGTACTCGAAACAATATCATACTTTATTGTTGTGGGCGGTAAAATAGTGATGTTCTCTGAGTCATGCTACATTAAGCTACTTCTATACGCTAAAAGGATAAAAGTTTTAAAATAAAAGTACATTTAGAAGAAAAAATATTACCTAGGTAGGTACTTATTTGGAAATAAAACAACTAAAGTAATGTGTTATAGTGGTATAAACTATCCCAGGTAAAATAAATCGAAAATAATAATTTTTAGATAAAAGTATATTTAAAAAAATATATATTACCTAGGTAGGTACTTATTTGCATATAAAACAAGTAAAATAATGTGTTATAGTTATTTATTATTCTGAACAGTCAGACAATTACGTCATCTTCATCTGATGAACTTGACTCATCTATTGACGTGTCCTCATATTGACGTTTATGATAAAGTCTTGTTAACGCAGGTTATCAAAGTGGATGTCACCGTCCCAATCAGACATTATTAATCTTTTTGTCCTCTCCATCACATTAGCCTAGTTTTCAGTAGTCACATGTTCACACGAGACTTTTAACAATTCTAGCATGTTTTTTCACGTAACAGTCGTGTTATTTCTGGTGGCGTATCCTTTAATTTGTGCCCATATCAGCTCTATTGCATTATATTGGCAGTGGTATGAGGGAATCCTGAGGGTAGTGTAGCCATGTTCTGCTGCCATTTCGTCAACAACATAGCTTCCACCTTTAGCATGGATTCATCCACATTATCTCCATTATCACGTAGCTAGTTAATAATTTCTGATTTTTATTGCCACGTGCTAGCATTTTATTTAGTTGCCAGGAGTGATAGTATGCATTATCCATAAGGATAATAGATGGTTCTTCCAGAGATAGAAGTAAGTCCTAAAACCACCTTTCGAATATCCCCGCATTCATTTCTTCATAGTAGTCGACGATGTGATTTGTTATTTGAATACGAGTAGCGTATTTTCAACAAAACCTATCGCTGATCCTGAATGGCATATAATAAACCGTTCTCCCTTTCCCATCGGCAGCATTGAGATAGAAGCATCAGTGTCATCAATCCAGGTCTGTGACACTGTCTGCTTTGCATTAAGCTAAGTTTCATCAATAAAAATGGCATTTTTCCAGTCTTCTATATTTTTGCTTGTTGCAAAAATTTGCAGCGTACGAGAGTAATGTGGTTGCATTCTATTAAAATCTTTCGCTTGCTGGATTTTTTATACAAAAAGCCAATTGTTTTCAGTATCTTTGATAAAGATGATTTTTGACCACCGAATAGACCACTACCACGCAGATATTACTAACTTTCTAAATTTTCTTAGGTTTTCGCGATTACTATACATTGCAATTAAACAACTTTTAACGGTTTAAATCGCGTATATTTGACATGATTTATATCCCGACGTTTCGAACACTTTGCAGTGGACGTGGTCACGGGGTGATCACCCCGTGACCACGTCCACTTTCTAAATGTTAGAATTTCTTTCCGTAAATAATAGTCATATATATGACGGTGAATAGCGTCAATGTCAAAGCCATCAAAGTCATGGGACACCGTCTTCGTTTTTTCCTTGGTGTAGAAGGCTTATTTGTAAGGGACCGCCATTTTGATTTTCTGTTTCAAAGTATTCAGAGAAGTCGTACCACGAATTCCCTTGTCTGTCCTTTCGGCACCTTTCCCTTCGGCATTTTGTAAATGTACCTTTAAGGAGGAGATGTACTCAACTCGACTAGAAGCGCAAATACAACAACACAGATATAGGAAATGTGAAAAAAACAATCAGTGAACAGAAATGCAGCCAACAACCAGCACGGGTGTATCGTTGCGAGTGACAGAGTAACAAATCCAACATGGCGGCGACGGCGTTTCGCTATAGCCAGTGTTGCTATTAAAAAAAACTGGGTTTTATTACTTATGAATATGATTTTAAGCACTCGATTTATTAAATTGTTTTTTTTTTTTATAGAAAAAGGCGGCAGACGAGCATACAGTCCACCTGATGGTAAGTGGATATTGTCGTCTATAGACATCGGCGATACATGCCAAGATCAGTCCAGAATGACAAACGTTCACACGACCGCGGATGCGATGCAGATGCGCTTGATTTCATATTAAATACATTTTTGCGATTAATAAATCAAATATTTAAGACAAACATTTTTAATAAACCGAATCTATAAAAGCGAATGCAAATTATACTAGAATATATCGATAATTGAATCGGTAATCGGTATGAAGCAATTCGGACATCACTAAACCGACCTATCATCGAGAAAATAACATAGTGGACGGAGTATAGTTCAACCATTTGTTTTCAATCCGTTCAGCCAAAAATTAGTAGAATACGAAATTTGTAACCGTTCAATTGGCTAAACCGAGCACGGAATGGAAGCTTACATTTATTATGTACCTAACATTTAATACCCTAATTCAGCTAATTTAATATCCTACCGTTCAGCTTCACGTACCCTTGTGTATTTTTATAAATATATAGGGAGCTAAAGGTAATCATTTTAAATTACATATATATACCTAGTCTTGCCATAAATACTGAAAAAAAGAAAAAAAACATTTTCTATTGCAAATAACATTTATTACTTTTATAGTGTGTTAGTTTAATACATAAATATAAAACAATTTAAAATATAAAAAGCTTATTCGAAGTAGTCTCCATTGGCTTCAATACAGTCCTTTAAACGTTGAGGCCAGTTATCAATAGAAGCACGCACTCTTTCCATGGGAAAATTCTTCACTGCCAATCGTACGGATTGTTTTAGGGACTCCAAATTATCATGGCGTTTAGAGCAAGCCGTACTCTCTAAAACTGACCATAAATCATAATCCAGCGGATTAAGATCGGGACTAGACGACGGCCAGTCTTCAGCTCTGATGAAGTCCGAAACGTTCGTTTCCAACCAAGACTGCGTAGACCGAGCTTTATGACCCGGCGCCGAGTCTTGCTGGAAGGACCATTGTTGGTTATTGAACATGGTGTTGTTAAGGGGCTTCACTACCTTCTCAAGAATGGTATCTTGATACACTTGTGCCGATGTTTTGATACCTTTTTCACAAAAGTATGGCTCAGTCACTCCTTCATAGCTAATACCCCACCAAACCATCACTGAAGTCGGGTAGTGCCCACGTTGCACTCTGTCGACTAATTGGGAAGCTTCCTTAGAGCTTTGAGCATAAATACGGTCATTTTGTTTGTTAAAATGTTGCTCAATTGTAAAAATTTTCTCATCCGTAAACAAAATTTTTCTGTGACCTCCCTTTGCGTACCGCTTCAGTAGTTGTTTCGATTTTACCACCCTATTCTTTTTTAAATTATCAGTTAAGAAATGACCAGTACGTCTCTTATAGGCTGCAAGTCCTAAGTCATCTTTTAAAATACGCGACATGGTTCTAGGTGCTATCTTCATCTCCCGAGATAAAATCTTTTGCTTTCGGACAGGATTTCTTCGAATTCTTTCCCTTACTGCTTTGACCACCTTTTTCGTACGAACACTACGTGGACGGCCAGATCTTTTTCTGTCACAAACAGAGGAGGTCTCATTGTACCTATTAATAGCCCGGTACACAAACATTTTACTAATACCAAGCGTATGGAGAGTTTTAAAAATTGCATTTGGCTCCATACCTACTTTGTGTAATGCAATCACAGCGATTCGGTTCTCTTTATCACCCCACTCCATTTTAATATCGCAAAATATTGTACAATGTATTGGCGCCAAAATGAAAAAACTCAATGAACAATCATATAAAAATGACAGATTCCAAATTCAAATGTAATATTTAGTTTATTTTTAATTGTAACAGTATTTATGGCCAGACTAAGTAAATAAATAATTAAGACGAAAATCACCAACTGCACATTTTTCGTAAGTACCTACTAGGTGAAGAATTGAGTGGGAATACATACATATGTCGAACACGAAAAGCGGCATTCTCTAAGTGTTAAGATAACCTTGCGACATATGTAACTAGATCTTTATATTCCTTTGTAAAGATTATTTTAATAGCATCCATTAAATTTAGTTGCTATATTATGTATAAATTTAGAATTCATAGATGTGTTCATACCGGAAATATATACTCGCAGATATACTGATGTTAGTTATCTAAGAAATCTTTTTTTATTTAATAAATAACAATGGCCCTCACTAGGATTTCCTGTGTCGTGGACCCAGACGAACACAACACGTGCATACCTGCAGCCAAGCCAACTATACACATAGTACCTACGTTAAAGCAAGAAACTGAAAACGTACTAATTTTCGTGGCGATTTTAATCGACATTTTATATTAGATTTAACAGCAAAACTTTAGCAGTTTCAATTTCTGTGAACATGATTTTATTACTCACCTCTGATCACAGTCTGTTCCGGAATATTCTGCCGTTCCGTTTCACTGAGAAATTCAATAAGAAACATTAAAAAGAAACGCATTTAGTTAATAGGATTTTTAATAAGTACTTATAGCGAAAATTTGTATTAGCTGGCAAAAAAGAAATAAAACTTGCATTTTTTATTGTTGAGCACAACGTAAAGTTATAAAAATGTATTTAAAAATATATTTTAATGAGATTCCATAACAATATTTTATGACACTAAAGTCAACTAACAACAGTAAAGTATACAATATATGACTCACGTTGAGGAAATATTTAGTTGACATTGTTACGTTTCATCATACACACGTGAGTATTACCGAATAACATCAAAATAATCGTTTAGGTCTTTAGTCTCAGATTAGAAGAAAAAGGCAGATACCACGCGCGGAATACAGTAGTGCGGCCAACAAAGCGAATAGATAGCAATTAAACAACTTTGAACGGTTTAAATCGCGTATATTTAACATTATTTATATCCCGACGTTTCGAACACTTTGCAGTGGACGTGGTCACGGGGTGACTAATTGATTTTATTTGTCACTTGAGTTATTAAGAAATTATTTGAACTACCGTCTGATTTTTTTTTTTTAATCATAACATTCCCTATGCACGCAGTATTCGCTCACGGTGTCCAGAGGTTCAAAGTTGTTTAATTGCTATGTATAGTAATCGCGAAAACCTAAGAAAAAAGCGAATAGATATGCAAAAGCAAATACAAATTCGAATCAGTTTGAAACAAAGCGCGTCGTACAGATTGTGCGTCACGTGTGTGTTACGTAATATTCTTGTTCTTAAACACTAAAAACTGTTCCCAAAAACACAAAAAGGAAGGCAGAGTTCCGTTTCATAGCTTAGTATTGATATTTTTAAGATATATTTCAATATATATATACTAGTGAATTGGAAAATAAGACCTCAATCAAAATGGGTTAGTGTTACCAGGATACATTGAGATATTTTCCCTAAATTACAAGGTAGGTGAACCCATCTAAAAAAAATATCTGATTGATGATTTATTTATGTAATTTATCCGATAACGCCGAAGCGGAAAGGTTTTCGCGGATCTGTTGTACTTATGTTCATAAGTATATGTTTGTACTCGTATATAATTATTTAAAAAATCCACTTTTGAGCTCTCACGGCTGGACCGATTTAGATAAGTAAGGTGTTGTTGGATTTATCTTTATGTTTCAGTAGATATTGTAAGAACTGTTTTGTCATTGTTGCATAATGGACACAAGCGGCGTTTGGGAAGCAATAAACAAATTAAGGGTAATACTTGAATAAGGAATGGCTTTTTGCAATCCTTTGTTCTTAAAGTGTATTTATGTTTCAGTTCAAGAAACGCATCCCAATTTATTGTTCTGTTTTTTTTTGTCAATAAATGATTATTTTATAGACATTTTGTAACTTTAAATAATTTAATAAAAGTACTTATTAATATATATTTTAATAATAAGGGCCGAATAAATATACAATTTGACGGTCTTTAACTTTGATCGCGTTTTTAGGAAAATTTTAAAGTCCGTATAGAATTCAGTTTACAAATTGAGTGAATGGTATATAGAAAGTAATTAGAAATACCTATTGTGTAGCTCGGTTTAAAGGCTACTAAATCGTCACCACCCAAGGGGTACATCATTAGGCTTGGTAAAATACGGGTGGTGCGAACGGACGTCTGCACTCGCCAGTCTCTCACAACAATGACGTTCGACGACTACCTGACATTACGCATATCGTTTGTCGATCTACCTACACATTGCACCACAGTAAACATTACATTTTAATCTAAATTTCTTCGTTTACAGGCACTTCGGGTACTTCGAAATACAATTATGAGCTGAAACCTGACGACAAAGGTATAGAAAAATTCGACGTCGGTCCTGAAACAATCACGTGCGAAATATTAGAAGATACCGAGACTTCCCTTATACCTGGTCTTCCAGAGGCTCTAAATGGTGCGTGTTTTTTAAGCTAGCCTAAGTTAAAAGAAGTACAACATAATTTAAGATAGATAATAGTTAGTATATCTCTACAATTCTTCCGTCTTTTTTTTGTTTACTATTACTTTTTGATAGGAGTACATACAAAAAGTAATAGTAAATAGTCATCTCATTCTAGGTTTTCGTAATATCTTTATCTCTAAAATTGATTTATTATTCTAATTTCATTTAAGTAAAGTATTATAGTTAAATATTAAACAATACTTTTTTGAGGGGGAGAGTACACGCTACAATCCAACAGCCGCTGGGCGCGCTCGACTGGCCACGTTACCCCTCTCTCACTGAAGACTACCTTGAAATGTACTGCATTTCCTACCTTATCGTATTTCCCCAATGTACGTACGTGTTTCGGTAGTGAGTGAGATATGCCAGAGCCCATTCCCATTCCAGGGTATCCCTCCCCATTTTCCCAATCCATTCCTTAATCTGGGTAGGCAGCGCCCTGGGTAGGGGCGTGCCAACGTTTGTCATTCTGGACTGATGTTGGCATGTATCGCGAATGTCTATGGGCGACAGTATCCACTTACCATCAGGTGGACTGTATGCTCGTCCGCCGCCTCCGTATTCTTAACCCTTTGAACATAAGAAATAAAAAACTGCATTTCTTACCGTAACCATGAAGCATTTAAAGCAACTTCCCTATTCGCAGGATAAGATTTTTTTTAACCTACAATTATTTAATTAATATTATAATTTATTAACTGGGCGTTTTGTTCCTAAAATATGTTTTAAATTTTCAGTGAACAATGAGACTAAGCAAACCTACATCGCCAGAAGACCGGTGTATAAAAGGAAAACTTTGTGTAAATTAGTAGAAGTTGGATACAGTGTGGCCATCCACAACATCAGGGCAGCAGCAAAGGTCTTGCCAAAATCAAGTTTCTTCAAGGGAATTTAAAAAACAAGATATGAGCACAAAATTCAAAATATTCTATTTTATTGTGAATTTCATCGCATTTTTAAAGTATTTTTCAATTGACAAGAAAGATAGGGGATCTCTATTTATGTTTTGGTTGTAAGTAAAATTATGGATAACACCTGTTTGTTTTTATTTTCCCAGTGTCCCCAGGTAACTGCATCGTCATAGCAATGTATTGCATTGTAAAGGTAAGATCAGCTGTCCAGTCAACGTAGATTGATTGATTGATATCAGGTTGTAACGTCCCACTGCAGGGCACAGCACCCCCTCAGTAAATCACTAGTCTCGGACCATAATCCACCACGCGGGCCAAGTTGAGATACGCTTGAGATATTTTTTTAATTCTCAAGCTTGAAGGTTTCCTCGTGATAATTTTCCTCAACGTGATATTTAAAAAAAACTGTAATTATATAGAAATTCAGTCAACAATACACATACCTCTAGGCTATTATCATACATTGTGATGTATGATAATTAGTAAAATTAAAATACGCTAAGAAGTCAGCAGTACATTCACAGTGGCACAAGTGGCATAGTGGCACAAGTCAACCTCTACTAGCTATGTCATAAAAACTTTCCGATCCGTCTTTAAAAACGGTTAAGTACATGCATATGAAGATAGTAATATTTGTGCAGTTTATCGGTTGAAGACTCATAAAATTAATTGAGGTTTAAATGATTACTTCTAGTAATAACAAACACAATTTATTTGTATGTACTCATTATAGTTAAGGTACACAATTAACGACTCAGAATTGAAAGTGCAAATATTGAGTAATATTAATTTAACATACTGACCTATGACCTTAAACGACCTTAAAGTAATATTTTTAAATTGGTCGAGTGGTACCCGTCATACGCTATGCAATTATGTAGTCGTAATTTAATTTTATTCACTTACCGTACCATGCCATCAGCCTGTGTCTCCAACTCTCCACTGCTGGATACAGGCCTCTTCCAAAGACGGCTACCACACACGGTCTTCTGCTTTTCTCATCCAACCACTAGCGGCAACTTTCTTCTAGTTATCAGTCCACCTGGCCGAAGTGCGTCCCACGCCACGTTTTCGGTGCGTGACCTCCATTCGAGGACTCATCTACGCCATCGGTTATTGGTTAAGGCCCGGCTGATGCTTTGGGTTGCGTCGGCAAGTTAAGTTATTCGTCGTATTAATATAAACATCGATTAACACTTCCTTAGTTTTTTCAGTAATAAAAAAACACAATGATCCAAATGCAGTTCCAAATGAAAAAATAATGTAGCACTGAAGTACGTGAAAATCACCACATTAGCGGAATAATATCTAAGCCTGAAAATGCTTTGGCAGAGGTACTGCGATTTGTCCGTTCATTCCCGCAAGCTTAATGTTTAGAGCAAATTTATAGACCTTAACTGCAGTCCTGTTCTTCTACAGTTTACAAAGTATTTAAACTGCAAGCAATAAGCTTCTATGTAACTGTGGTTATACAAGTTAAAGGTTCTCTACATACCCCTACCCATTTATTTCATATATAAGTATTCTATAAAATGAACGTGGAGATAGTTTGTTTCTGAAAATGTCAAATGATTTACCGTTGAAACCGTATCCAGGCCTTTTATCGTCCACTGCTGTGAACATGGAACTCCTCGTGTACATTGTCTCGTGCGAAGTGTGAAGTGCGATCGTGAAGGATGTATGATTTTAAAAAAACACCACGCTGACCATGCGAGTTGACGAATTCACTCTTTTACAGGTGGTGCAGTTCCTCGGGGCTTGTGGTAGCGGCCTTGTAATCTCTTAGTTGTCTTTAACGACACCCAGGGTAAGAGTAGGCTGGCACTAATCTAAAACTGACGGTCACCACACGGCCAAACTTACTAAATCCATACATATATTACACCAGATTATACGTTCAGTCTCTGTTGACTAACTAGCAAAGAAATTGAAACATTATTTTAGTAACTGTAAAATGCCAAACTCCGCTGGATTCTATTGGAAAGTAAAAGTAGACTTAGAATACTAAAAGTGACTCATGAAGTTTAAGATCTGAATATTGAATTAATTTACAAATTAATTAATATCGAAATTTAACAGACATAATCGAAGGCTGTTGGTTTGACAAACTAGACAAAATTGTGTCCTTTGTAGTGGTCAAGGCTTAGAAAGGAATTAGATTGCAAATCTGAATTCCACATTGCATGTAAGTGTTGCATTACCATGCCAATCAAAATTTAATATGATATGGGTTATATCTATCTAAACTGACTTCTCAAACTTGAAACATGTTAAGTAGCAATCCGTTATGAAATAAATGATTGGTAAATACAAGTAAAAAAATCATAACCTCATTCATTCCAAATAGATACTTATAAATTGAATGTGATGATTCTTATCTCTACAAGAGAATGTCAAGTATAAGTGTAGGTAGTAAATCTATCCTAAGAAAATATATTTCAAAAGAATCCAATCAAATGAAAATGAATTCCAATGAATATCTTCCAATGAAAGTAGGTAAGGTACAAGAATTTTCACCACATTACCAAGCAGTTTTAAGATTTCTTTACAACTAGCTTTTATTAGTAGCATCACCTGTATAAAATTTAAATGTATTTGCTTTATACACTTATTTAAAAGAAGGTATTGTGGTGATGGTGTTGGGATGATGGTTGTGCGTGTTCTCTCGATTATGTGAAATAAAAGATCGACTCCGAAATAAAGAAAGCGAAATAAAGATCGATATTGTTGTCTCTAATTAAATATGTTTACAGTATCGTGGTCTTACAGTCTCTACTGGCGCTACCGCACATGTTATGTCAACTATATTGCAGTTTAATTCATGTTACTGTGTCGCTACAAAGGAAGTAGACAACGATTATTGTAGATATCCATCTTTAAAAAAATATTTTAATTTAAAAGGTATACTGCGGTGATAGCCTGGAGATATTTATCCTTGACTCCCACTCGTGAGGTTGTGAGTTTAAATCCTCGGTTCGTATCACTGAGATTTTCAAAATTATCAATAGCTCGGTAAGGGAAAAAAATATCGTTAGGAAACCCACATGCCCGAATATTAATAAACAAAAACTAGAGAATGTATATCTACCAATCCACACTGGACTGGATTATGGCCTGAAACTTCCTAGTGATTTACTAGGGCAGGCCTACACCCCGCAGTGGAACACCTCGACTATTTTATTTACAATTTTCCGTTTACGATTCTCACTTTTTATCATTCCTAATTTGGACGGAAGTCTGCAAGTTCGGGAGTAACAGGCCTTTGAACTGTATTCTAAACGCTATAAATAATAAACTTTACGACTCAACCATGAAGGTTTGACGTAATCATTTTTTAAAATCTTTCACGGAACTGGCGTTCAGGTACAAGAAACTCGCTCAATTGTTGATTTAGGAACAAACTAAATGAGCGAGCGAGAAATATGTTCACTGTTATATGGTACCTACTTGTGTGTTTGAATGGACTTAATGAGTCAGAGGCGGTTCACCTGATGGTAACTGATTTTGCGCCTTAATACAGGCTTACAGGCCTCTGAGGTGCGCAAATTCAAATGTCGAGAATGCACTACTGCCGTTTTGGTCCAATTAATTCTTGGTTAAGTCATATATCACACCAAAGCACGCTACTATTTGAAGGTTCAGTTAGCTGAAGACGAATGTTACAAAGACAAGTGTTCACCCCACATTAAGTACCACGACACTTATAACTCTCGAATAATTATTATTGAAATAACGAAAACTAAATGTTTACGGCCACATGTGTACGCTTAATAAATACAACATATTATATAGGTATATAAAAGGCTCGGGAGCACAAAAACTAGATCTCAAAATGATCACGTTATCAAAAAGTCTAAGTCGCAAATTGACTAGATATAAAGACTTGTTATTAGACAGAAAGACTAGGTAGCTAAACGACTACATCATAGAAGGACTAGGTCCCAAAATGCCTACATTGTGTATTATTTTTGCAAGTACATTTGCCTACAGTGTCGTGTAACCTTGACACTGACACCTTAAAGAAACGTAAAACAAATTGTTTCAGTAGCATGTATATTAACATGAATGGCAATACAATTTGGCAATCTAGTCATTTTGGGACCTTGTCTTTTAATTATGTAGTCGTTTAGCGACCTAGTCTAATCGATATCTAGTCAATATGCGACCTAGACTTTATGATGACGTGGTCATTGTGAGATCAAGATTTTATACATTACATATTGGTTTTAGTAGCAATAGGAAGGAAGGTCTCTTCTCCTTACATAGTCGAAACAGCTATTGCTCTAGGCCAGTTCAATATGTCACAATATCAAAAAAATACAGACGATCTTGGTAAATATTTACATGCAGCTATAATAAAAAACGCAGTTGAGGTCACTATGACTTGATGTATTCCAAAATAAAAGGTTAGAAATTATGACACCAAGGCTCGATGCCGATTGCAAAAGTAAATTTTATTTGAAATCTTCGGCATTAATGTATCAATTTGACTAATGACTATGAAGCTCATTTAATTATTGAAGAGGCTGAAAGGGAGGCGCCAATGGGGCCAATCGAATGGGGCGAAGTAGCTCAATGGCTATATGGCTTTTATGACGTAAGCATTAATTACAGATTTTGCATCTGTAAGTAGTATTGTAAACATGAGTACATCAAAAGTTGACGCTCGAGCGCTGAGTGAGCGCCAATGAGTTTTAAGACTCAAGCGTTAAACGCTCGTGAGCGTTATAGTCCAAGTTTTTACCGTCTGATGATCTTAAACCTTTCAGGTTAAAAGCTTAAAGCTCGAGTCGAAAATGGTTAAGATTTTTAAGGTTTATTAGCGTTAAAATAGTGAGTGAAAATTTTGTATATAAAATAAATAATTGTAAAAAATAGGGCTCGAGCGAGCGCCAATTTTTAAAACGCTACCTTTTAAAACACAAAGCCATCGAGTGATGAACTTTACCCAAATAATCTTACATATACACAAAAAATATGGTAATGACGATGCCTTTGTTGTCTTGGGGACTTAATGTAAATGTGTTTTAACACAATCCACAGCAATTACAAATATACCATGACATTACCGTGTCTCCACTACTAGATATATGCCTCTCCATGGCTCGTCACCACACACGATCTTCCGCTCTTCTTATCCATCCATAAGCCACCACCAGCGAACTTGGTCAAGTCGTCGTTCCACCTAGTCGGAGGGCGTTTCTAACAAATTTGCCATTACAACAATGCAATGCAAAGTAACCAGCCCTTTTAGTATCCACTGCTGGACATGGGCCTCCTCACGCATATTGTCTCGTGGACGAGGGATGCATGTACCTTAAAATGCCACGCTGGTCAAGCAGGTTGGCGAGTCCACTCTTTTAGAGGTGGTGTAGTTCCTCGAGGCTTGTGATAGCCGCTTTGTTATACCTTACCACAATACTAAAACATAAATGTTAGTAATTATTAAGTACCTTCTCGTGCTAGGTGGATACTCAGCGATGTGTAACTATTGCATTTTAAGTTTTTAGCGACTAATTGGATACATTTGGTTGACAAAGGTTTTGTCTGCAGAGTAAAAAGTTAACAACTGACTTTTATTCGCGAAACAAAGCTAACTGTGACTGTTCATGTTCATGGTATAAGTATATTTCGAAAAAACTTGTTAAATAATGGATTTTGCAAACCCATTAGCCCCGATGGTTCCAGCTTCGATTTCCGGTCCGATATTCATTTGTTTAAAGATAAAATTAAACGTTAGTTCTAGTTTGAGTGGTTTGTTCGCCTTTGTATGTGTTTTGTGGAGTCACTCTACAGAAAATACTAATGCCCTCACTAGTATTTCCTGATACCCGAGCGGAAATCGAACGGAACTCCATGACCTTCAATGGAGTGTAATGTTGTTAGGTATTATTTACAAAATGGTTCCATACTATCTCGTCTCTCTTATGGTGAGACAGAAAGAAGGAGAGACGATATTACCCCTGTCGGAAATACAGTCAGTCAGGGCACCGCGCCTTAGGGATAGAAACTGGCGGTTGATACGCGCGGTATCAAACAGCACCGTCTTCTGCATCTTCGCCGAGAGCCAGCCGCCATGGAAATCCAACCGTATCTGGTATTGCTCTCGAGACTGGCCGGGATTAACCCGTTTACAGAAAATAAGTTAAGTTTAAGTTTTAATTTTATTATTATTAGTTATTAAATTTTATCCATACAAAAAGTGTTACACTTATTGGTAATTGTATTTGGACTTCTTCATAAACTGGTAATTACTAACAAGGTAGGTATTTATAAACACAAGTAGTGTAATAAATCAACCGGTATCTATAACAAGAAATAATTTAAAAAAACGACAAGCGTGTAATTAAAACATTACTAAGTAGGCATTAGGAAAACCCTAGCATTGCGTTATGGAAAATACATAAGTCAGGACTATTTCGTAATATTTAATAAAACAACTTATAGAACAAATAGTTAAAATCTGAGATCATACAAAAGCCAGCATTCGAGTGTTCAGTTTATTTGGTTAAAACTTCTTACTGTGACGTCGTATCACACTCAATACCTTATAACACTCAATTTTGCAAAATCTTTTCATCAATACTTATTATTTGATACCTAATGAGTTTTGGAAATTCATGTACCTACCTAATAACAATCTCAGGGTCATAAAGAATTTAATATCCTATGATGTTAAGTGGGAGATGAGAACATATCTACATACAGGATGTATTCAAACTATTCCCGAAGTCGAAAACCATGGATTCCCAGTTGCTTTTGCAAAGATTTTTTTTTCTAGTTTTTCTATCAAATTTTTCATAAATATTTATACTTAACGTGAATTATTGGAAGAGATCGCTTTTAGCGATATTGCTTCTATTTTATGTTTAATATACGTAATTAATTATTATGTAAAACAGGAATTCAATAAAGATTTTTCTTTCATTCATTCATGAAGTCATCTCAAACAAAAAATATGCAAAATTTTATTGTTACTTGTGAATTACAAATGTATATTTGATACAAGATTGGCGGCAATGATTGTTACAAAATTTATGATAAAGGAAAATAAAAGCATGTCGCGAACCATTGAGATCGTTTTTATATTAAACGGGAGCTATGACCAGAGTCGATTCAGTAATAATTTGTTTGACCTCAGTATAATTCTTATACTCTAATTACTTCCGGTACTTTTAATTCCCTATTATAATTAATTTACTAACTATTTAAAAAGTAGCCTTGTCAAACAGTCAAGGTGGATTGTTTTTACTAAAATCAATCCAGTAGTCTAAGCTGTGTAAAGAAAGGAATTAAAAAATAAACAACACACTACATGCATGACCTTTAATAAATTACAAATGACAGTCGAACCATGGTCAGTCATTTTGGCGAGCGTTGATCGTAGCCGCGCTCTTTAGATTTGATTTCCCTGCAGTCCTCTGAACGATTAACATAGGACATAACCAAAAAAAAATCTCAAAAATATTAATGCAAGATTTTGTAATCAAACGTCACCGATTACGCCCATTTTATCGCGAACTGTCCCACAATGGACAGTAGTAATTAATTGACTCCGGTTTTGTCGTTTTAAAAAACAAATCCAGTATAAATGTTGAAGCGAACAACCGGTCCTCTTTCATACTTTGTGCAGGCAAGATGCTAGTGAGTTGCATACGATTTCTGCTTCGTGCGTTTCCCGTGTTGTTGTTTGGATGTAAAGTTTTTTGTGATGGACATCCATATGAGCCACCTAGTAAGTACCACTTTTTATTATTTATTAGAAATTTTCACATCTTTCTAATTTTAAATGAGGGTTTAGTTTGTAATCGATGTAATGAGATATCGTTTATTGACCTCAGCAATAATAAATAATCAATTACTACAAACGATCTTAAAATTTAATAACCTTTGAAAAATAATTAGTTTTTTACTTATTAGAATTGATACTCACATATTATGTATACATATAAGCTTATCAACTGTTTAGTTTTAATTATAACATACTCCACACAATTACACTTAGTGACATAATTTAAAAAAAAATCAAGTACAATAATAGCAGGCACTTAATTTCAGAATTTATTTTGAAAGTACATTTAGGAGATATGTACTAAGAATTCCGCGTGCGTTAACAAGTAACAGAGTCAACATCAAAATATGTACTGTACTCGGCGATATCATACGATTCATCTCCTAAATGAGAAAGAGTCAATCGGATATTTCACTGTTGTGCTAATTGCTTTCAAGACTATCATTTCCAAATGCTATTTCATCTCTTTCTCATACATGATCTGCCATTTATATCACTAGGTACTAACTACTGTAAGTACCTAAAACATGTACTGAATAAAAATAAATAGTATTTACTATGAGTGTAGCATATGTAGACTCTTTAATTCAAGCGCCTAGTGTCTCAGTGACCTCAATGCCAATTTTTTGTTTAGAATACATTCCCAGAATGTTTTGTAGGTATTTTTTAATCTTATGCACGAAACTAAAGGGTCCATAATACGTTTAGTTTTAGGACATTTAATAAAAATTACAAGCTATGGTGAGCAACACAGAGGCCTGTGTCCGATTTAGTGCATAGCGGGAATAAGTTGATAAATCAAAATCAACGTTTTTTTCAAGGACATTGTATAAAACTAACTGTTGAATGTTTGTGTTTTCGCTTTCTATATCAAGATATGGCTTTTATGCTGAATTCAATTTCTCTCAAGCTATCGATAATGATTTTTTATTATTGTAATCTAAAGTGATATCTACAACGTATTAGCATTACCTATTTAAAATTAGTTATATAAGTATATCTCGAGCTTAGACCAAAAAGGCTAATTTTTTTCCAGTACATTTACTTTAGATTATGAAATATATGGATAAACATCCAAATTTATTTCTAAAAAACAAAAAAAGACATGAGTTTTTATAAAAATGAACGCGTTATGCCAGATTACGCCTTTGAATAAAGAGACATAAGAATCAGAAACACGTTACTTCAAGGCCTTGCCAGGTCTGTCTTATAGCCGGTTCGTCATACTATGCGTCACAGGAAGTCGAAGACATCAAATGACGATTGATGTAGTTCGAAAATGCCAATTTAAGCAATACGGTGGCGTTGCGATTCCTGCATCCCGCAAACAATAAACAAAGTCATTGCTTATTGGTTAACTTAATTTATTTTTATTGCAAATAACAACCAATGTATGCGTCCGAGCACCTTACTTTTATAGGGCCTTTCTCAGGCGCATATAGGGAAAGACAGAGTGAGATATAGAGAGAGAGATTACTCAAGTTTTACAGGAAGGGTCTTGTTTGACGAAACACGTCAATCAAGCCCCTCTGTCGCTTAGAAAGTGCCTCCTTCGGCATCCGATATGGTTACGTGGTAACATGGTAACGACATTGACTAAGTATTTTTTACATATTAAAGTGAATATTCATGCCGTTTCAAAAAAATACTGTTAGGTTACTATTAAAATAATAGTTAATAATTAAATAGTAATAATAATTAGTTAGTTAATAATAATATTATTATTAATAATAATAATGTTAATAATGCCTATGAGTTAATATTTAATAATAATAGTTAATATTTAATAATTTACCTTAATTTGTATGATATTAATATTGTATGTATTCATCATATATATTTATTTATAGGCAAATTCTTTATTATGTTTGTCGTTTAAGTTATATATTTATACCTCTCATCGCACCTCCCAATATATTTCTCTGATCAACCCAAAGATTAGCTGATAGAGAATGTCTTAAGGCATTAAGCTTGCCTTTTGTACCACAATGTGCAATAAAGTTTTTTAATTAAAAACAATATTGACATTGACCTATTTTAAACTGTAATTTTTCTGAACTCTCAGACGTGACGTGACCGGCTCCGTTCCTTAACTCCATCCACCCTTGCTACCTTTCAGAAAACAATCCACTGCCCTTCCCGCCCTGCAGAGCGGATGACATTGACTGCCTTCGGCGAGGCTTTAGGACATTCTTCTTTCTCATGGACTCTGGACATATGGGCATGAAGTCCATAGACCCTGCATTAATCAACAGCATAGTCGTTGCTCTACCGGAGCAGCAACTGTCTTTCTTGTTACGAAATCTCAATGTCACTGGTGCTAGATGGACTAAACTGGCAGAGAGAAAGTATGTTAGATTTTGTATATATTTATTGTTATTATATATTTCTATACTCCATCCAGCTAGGTGGACTGATGTTTATTCATCTCATCCGACCAGATGAGAAAATCAGAAGACTTTGAGTGGTGGCGGACAATGGCCGATGTTATGGTATGGTATTGTTATTAGCCAGCGGACATAATTAGTTAACACATTTCGTGCTCACCACTCGGATCCGAGTGGGGCGGGGCTATAGTAGCGGCGCCTCCCACTCGGATCCGAGCGAGCGTCCCGTTCATTTTGTAGTAGTCAGCAAACCGCAGACGTTTGAGGCGAGTCAACGTTGCTTTGCGCGGCCACTCTGGCAATATAGTCAACTTATGAAAACGAGTATTGGTTTCATTCTTACAGTGTGGTAGTGATTTGTACACACGATCGTACGGAAGGTATTTTCGCGCCAAAATGGACAGTAAGGCTGGGTCGTCCAAAAGTAAAATTAAACCGATTATTTTAACATCTCGTGGTCAAAAAAAGCGTCGACAAAGTGATGATTATGACTCGGAAGGTTCTGGAGAATATAGTGATGAAGAAGTGTATTCGCAAGGAGTTCATGAAGAGGAGTTTTCTTCAAGTTCAGAAGGATCTGGTAGCGACAGTGATTTAAGTATTTTTGATTCAAGATTGAAAACGAAGACGACCAGCCGTAGACCACGTGCTGATGATACACCAGCTCAACCTTCAAGATCATCAGCATCAAAGCGAGGTTTAAGTGAGTCAAACGGTAGCCCTATTATTCAATGTAAGCGATTGAAACCTATGTTTAGACATGGGCCCACGAGAGTGAATACACCAGGTACACGTGATACATCTGCTCAATCTTCAAAGTTACCAGATTCAGATATTGGTTCCTCAGCATCAAAGCCAGCGCCTCGCCAACTAGAATTAGACGGAAATGGTAGTTTTGAGTTCAATTACGAAATTGACTGTCGTGCAACATCGCCATCTATCGTACAAGACTATGCAGATCTTCTTCCTGATATACCAGAGAGTCTATTCACGGATAACCGTTCTACGCCTACCGTATCTCTTCTGAGATCTGATGCGATCACTCCAAACTTGTCGCCAGAGCGTAATGATGCCTCTCCTTCTGCTTTGCCGGATCCGAGGTCTGAATGTAGTTCTACAAACTTACCAAGTGATAACGATGATGTCCCATTACCTGACCATTCACACAATAACTCACCTTCTCGTCAAGGAGCCACTAGCACCTGGAGCAGTAATCCAATTTCAATGAAAATTATTGATTTTACTAAGAAACAGGAACTTTTAGTGCCACCTCCAACAGATCCTTACGAAGCATTCCGTTTATTAATTGACGACGATTTATTGGATCTTATTGTTCGAGAGACGAATGCATACGCATTAAGAGTGGGTACTGCAGAGAATGTGAAGCAAAAATCAAGAATAAAAAATTGGAAAGATTTAACTAGGGAAGAACTGCTGACATTTCTAGGGCTCCTTCTTCACACTGGAACAATTCGACTAAACCGTATAAGCGATTATTGGAAACGACACTATTTATTTAATATTCCATGCTTCGGACAATTCATGTCTCGAAACCGTTTTTTACTGATATTACGATGCCTGCATTTTACGTCTGAAACAAGTGAGGAAGACCGTCTAAAAAAAATTCGTCCATTTATGGATCATTTTAACAATAAAATGAACACTATCTATTGTCCGGGTAAACAGTTGTCGTTGGATGAGTCCATGGTATTGTGGCGTGGTCGATTGCTGTTCAGACAGTACATTAAGAACAAAAGGCATAAATATGGTATTAAGCTTTATGTCCTAGCTGAGCCAGATGGTACCGTTTTAAAATACCAAGTTTACGCAGGTGTAAACGATGAGACATCAGGTCAAGGACATACTAGTAAGATCGTCTTCAAACTCCTAGAAGAGAGATTAGATTCTGGCCACCATGTTTATATGGATAATTACTATAACTCATATGGTTTGGCTGTGAAATTGCTAGATCGACAGACGTACTGCACAGGAACGTTGAGAAAAAACCGCAAAGATAATCCTGTTGATATTGGGACTATCTCATTGAAAAAAGGAGAAAACAAATCCTTATTCTTGAATGGTGTTCATATCGGAAAATGGAGGGATAAACGTTACGTACTGTATATTTCCACAGAACATGATGACGAGATGATGGAAACTACTTCCAAAAGGGGATCTGTAGCACTGAAACCAATGGCAATCGTCCATTATAATAATTTTATGTCGGGCGTAGATCTTCAAGATCAAATGCTGGCTTATTATCCAGTCCAAAGAAAGACGCTGCGCTGGTACAAGAAGCTGTTTGTGCATATGCTGCAAATGAGCCTCAGTAATGCATTTTACTTGTACAACAAATTTTCGGCGAATGATAAAACAAATCTATATGATTTCCGTTTGAAGATACTGGAAACGCTTCTACCTGATCCTAATGAAGTCAATCGACGCAATGTTTTGAAAGTGAAGCACGAACTCACTAAAATAGAAAAGACCCGAGCGAGAATAAAGAAAGTAGGAAGTATCCTGAAAGAAACCACCGAAGTGGCCCGAAAAGAATGCAAAGGCTGCAAAGCACAGAAAAAGAGGGTGCAAACAATATACGAATGTAAGCAATGTGAAGGTTCTCCGGGTTTCTGCACAAAATGTTTCTGCCTAGCACATTCTTAAGTTTTTTGAAATTGCATTTTTTATATTTTATTTTTTTGATGTCAAGAGATCACTCATTTTTGCTAGTGACAATTTTTTTTAGATTCGGATTTTGTTTCAGTTCTTTGTACTTTTCTTTGAGTATCTCACTGTCATTCAGAGTAACAAAATTTTTAATTAAACTTATAATTATGTTTTTTGATACTTTTGACTGTATTGCTTTGATTTGATTTTTGATACTTTTGATTGTATCGCTACTTTGCTCAGATTTGTTAATGTCTTCCTAAATAAATAATTCTCCAAATGCATATATTTTATTTACTATTTTTTTAAAGATAACGAGACACGTTACATGATGATGGTACGTCTGAACTGTATGTTATGTATGTATGTATATGTGTGTATGCCCTGTGTGTGTGTCCTATGTGTGTGTGTGTGTGTGTGTCGGTCATATGTTACAAGATTTTGCTCAAGAACCGAAGTAAAATAAGGTAAAAACTGGTTTTGATTAGTTTCTTTGATGATTTTGATTAAGATTATGGAATTTAATCAAAAAACACGGGTTTGTCAAAATCTTGTGACATATTAGTACGCAAAAATGCAATCGTGGAACAAATATCTATAATATTAGTGAACTAAACCATTGCCATCCCTAGCGCTCGGATCCGAGTGTTCGGCAACCAGCGCGCTGTGTGCCGAACACTCGGATCCGAAAAATGTGTTTTTTTATTGAAATAATAATAATAACAATATACATTTATCCATATTTTCAAACATTCATATGTACTTAATCAAAATTCGCCTTAAAAAGTTTTGGCTCCCAGCTATTATTTTTTATTTATTTTGTAGGCAACGAATGTGTTAAGAATTGATATGAAGGTACATAACATTTGTATTTTTTTCTAATTTGAAATTACGGGAAGTTTAATATACGTTTAATGTAAGAACATATTATAGTCACCATCCGCCTATGTCTCTCCACTGCTGGATATAGGCCTCTCCCAAGGCTCGCCACCACACACGATCCTCGGCCCTTCTCATCCAACTGCTACCGGCGAATTCCTTTAGGTTGTCGGTCCACCTGGCCGAGGGCGTCCCACACTACGCTTCCCGGTAGGTTCGTGGTCTCCATTCGAGTAAGTACTCGTAATATTATAAAAGACTCCATATTATAAAAGGACCCTAAAATGTGGTTTAATAATTTCAATTAGTTTAGTTTAATATTAATTAATGAAATGTGTTATTGACCATCAAAACACGTTTTGACCTAACAGAGCCACTAACACAACGAAAACTATTGAAGGATGGAGGTCAAATATCTTGATGGTTAAGTAGAAACTCAGTGATACAAACCGGCGGTTTGAACTCCCGATCTCACAAACGTGCGTTGAGAATAGATACCCCTAGTTTATCAAACTGGAGCATATGTACCTAATCCGCACTAGATCTAGTGGATGTTGTGTAGTATCCGTGTAAGTATATCCTTGTAGTGTATGCTGGAACCCTCTCCACATTACATTTGCTGATAGCAGGATAAATAAATAATTCTCTGTCCGGATAGAGAGTCGTATTTTTATAGAGCTTATGCAGTTTCTGTTGAACTAATCGATACATTCAATCAAATTTTGGAGTATAGAGACGTCCAGACAAATTTTATTTGGGCGTCAGTGTTAGTTTTTTGGAATCGCCAACCCGCTTCGCCAGTGTGGCGTTTTAGTCATACATCCCTAATGCGCAAGGCATGCACATGACCTGGAGTGGACGATAAAGGTGCTGGTTACGATTATTTTTTACTTGGAATCCTGGAAGGTCTACTTGGTCATTCAAATTCTATAAATTCTAACTGATGCCTTTTATCCAAAGATTAATTAGATCAATGTTAAATTATGTTTTATTTTCGCTTCTGTTTAATCGTCTTATTTTACCTATAATCGTAATTATCTTGCGAAGGTATAAGCTTCGAAATAAATAATGGAAATGTTTGTATTTTTTTTTCACCAACAGATTATTATTGCCCAACGAAAAGAGCGGTGTCAAGTTCCTCAGCGATCTTCACGTTACAGGAGAGATTATAATGACCATGGGAAGTGAAAATATAGAGCCTATTTCTGCGTGGATAACAATGGATATGCGTAAGATGAGATCAAATTCTTAATTCCGTAATAGTTGTAAAGATTGCAAAGCCGTAATATGGGTGTGCGCTTTTAAATCCAGTCCGCTTGGATGCCATTAAATTAAAATTAAAATTTAACAAGGTCACGTCGTACACCGGTTTGCTATATTTCGGTAAGGAGGTAAAAATGTTAATCGTTCAGGCATGTAGCATAACTCCATTTTGACTAAGGTGACTATAGCAGCAGCCTGCATGGTGGTAAGCGGCTACTGCCATACTGATATGATCAGATATTCAGATACATGTTAACATCAATCAAAAACTTACACTTCTGTGGATGCATGACCTATCTTTAGGAATTTGGAATACGGAAATTAGATAATATACTAGAATAGATACTAGAATGACAACTAGAGAATATTATTTTCCAATCTCATACCTACCTCATCCCGAACAAGACAGGATGGATGTGAAGGGAAGGGACGGGACGTAATGAGGCGTGAACATAATTGAAATGAAATGGGCTCGGCTTTGGCAACTCTCATTAACTTCTGAAATATGTATGTTGATATGTACGTTTCAAAGTAGTCTTATATGAAAGTGGAATAACTCGGCCAGCCGCGTGGTCCAAGTGTCTAGAGGATAAAATATCAAAACGTCAAAAAAAAACCGGCAGAATCTCTATGGTATTTTGTACCATATAGGAAATACCAGTGGGTGTCGTAAAAGGAGACTAAGAGACAACAAAACTATTAACACAAGCGCTGAGGAACTACGTCATCTCTAAAAAAGTGGGCTTGTCAACCCGCATAACTAGCGTGGGTTTTAAGGCCATACATCCCTCATTTACAAGACAATGTGCTTGAGAAAATCCATGTCCAGCAGGGGACGAATAAAAAGGGCTGGTTACGGTTATAGAAAATTCAGTGTAATAAAGAATACACAAGGCACAATCATGTGATGTGGTGTGTTACGATAATAATAGGCGACTCTTAGGCCGAGATAACTAAAGACCGACCGAATCTTCGGCTTAGGCTTCGGCGACCTTCAGCCGCACATTCGGCTTCGGCAGAAGTTGAAGCCGAAGGTTTAGCCGAAACCGAAGTTTTGCATCCAGCCGCCGAAAACAAATGAACTATTACAATGGCAGAAACACCGATCGGGTCAGGTCAGGATGGCGGTCGGGATGGCGGAGGAGTTGGATCGGCCAGCACGAAACACCGGCGAGCCACTCAAAACAAAGGAAACAAGTTTATGCACGCCCATGTCAATTTGTATCTTACATTAAAGTGTTTTTGTGATAATTGTTGTGTAAAAAAAGTGAAGGAAAGGAATTGTATGACATTGAAACGTAAGTATGCTATTTCAATAATAGTATTAAATTATCACAAGAGTTACAACTTACAAGTAGTAGGTATGTTGTAGGTTACTTTACTTTACATGTAAATTTGTAAGTTAAAGTCATTATTGTTGGTTGGTAGTTAATAAATAAGTTATAGTCAAAATTTAATATTTAAAGGAGATTCATATTTAAAAATATCATATTCATATTGATTAATTGGGATCCAAGCACCTAATTAATCAATAAAATAAAGTGTCGATATAGGCAAAATTAAATTAATTAATTTGGATTATGTGTAAAATATCGGCCTCTGCTTATAAAATAGTATTTTCGAGTAGGTGAAGTAACACTACAAATTTCAATATGCTCGGAAAGTATTATTATCTTTACTCTTTTTTATGTGTAAACATAAGTTAGAGAGTCGCAAAATTAAGTTCATTAGTTAACCAACTTACGATTATAAAAATGTATAATAATAAGCTTTGTTGATCTGTCCGATATTCCTGGACTAAATGTAATAAAATGTATATTTTTCATTGATTCCAGGTATTATTACAAAATGTCATCTGTGGGACCAAATCCCATATGGGAATATTTTTAAAAAAATGACGCCAACGCAAAGAGCACAATATGCAGTAAATCGTTGTCCCTCGGCAGTACCTACTCTGCCAAAAAACAGACGATAACAGATATAAAGAACCATTTGACAAAAAATCATAATAATTAATGGGAAGTCTATTATGAAGCCAGTGTTAAATACCAAGGTTTGATTAAATTAAAAAAAAACGGAGATCATGATTGCAACCCAAGACCTGAAAAAGGAAATTAAACAATCATTGATAAAAAAGTGGCTCCACCGTGGACCGATAATCATCCGAATTCTTTGCGAATCGATAAATGTATTATGAATCTCATCATTGTAGACATGCTTCCGTACAACCTCGATCAAGGAGAAGCATTCCGCAGACTTAATTTTACTGATCCTCAAGCAGAGGTACAGAGAAAAGTCAGAGAAATATTTTAGAATATCTTCTACGTGCGAAAAAGTAAATAAATAAGTCCCACTGTGATTTTAGTAAAGGCTAAATGGATCAGTTTTACCACGGACATACCGACAAAAACATGTTCACTTTTGAGTTTCACAACACATTTCATTGTAGGTTCTAAAAGGAAAAAGTTATACTGGCAGCTAGTGTCCGTGGAAGAAAATCATGGAGGGCAATATATTACACAAAAAAAATATTGAAACTGTTACCGAATACAGTATAAAAGAAATGATCCATATGGGTATTCGTGATAATGCTCCAAATATGAACGCGGCCATGCGTTGTGGATACTTCGTTTCTATTGGATGTGTGGCTCACACTACAGCTCGAGATTCACGATGTAATTTTCAAAGATATTGCTATAATGGCGATAGTGAAAAAGTGTCGCAAAATTGTAGGGCATTTCAAAAACAGTGAACAAGCCACACGATATCTTAATAAATTTCAAGAAACATGTGACTTTTCCAAACACGCTTAGATACAAGGCGTCGAAACTCGTTCGAATAGCACCTACTTGATGTTGGACAAACTAGTAAAACCGAAAACTGCAGTAAATCTGTACCTATGACAGAACGCGGTGGAATTCTTCTGCAGTTGTAACTTTTAAATTGCAACTAAAGATAGTATCTTTAAAAATTATAGCTAAATAAAAATATTGTTTTTGAGTGACCAAAGCTTAAAATGATTAATAATTTCATATGTGAGACTAATTTAGATTGCAAGATCTCTTATTTGAAAAACTATGATTGAAGCTTGTTTAGATGTTAAATAAGAATGATATAGGTATATGAGCTAACGTAAAACGAAAATAATATATTTGATTGATCAAAGCTATAACTAAAATTATAAATATTTAACTAATAATTTAATCTATGAGATAACTAATAGTTACTGTTTAAATTTCTTATGATTTATTTTTTTATTGTTGCCAAATAAAAGCATTTAATTTAGCTAAATTGCATTGCTCAAAACCGGATTGGTACCTACTCTGTTACTGTTATATTATATTTCATTTAATAAATAGATATGAATAAAACCGAGTTTATAATTTTATTTTCAATTTATTTATTTAAAGTAGTATATATTTACAATTATTATCAACACTATAACGCATAAAACAAAAAAGGTATACTTTTTAGTCAGTGTTCTAAGTGATATTGATTGCGAATAAAAATCATTGTTTGTTTCAGAGGAGGTAGAAACTAATATCACTTATAAATGGACGACAATGCGAGATATTGCCTACGAAGATTATATCATCATTGGACAAGAAAGAATAGCTGTGAGAAATACACGGACACCGACGTATTTTTTGCAAAGTGGTAATTAAATATAATATTCTTTTGTAAGTTATAAGGGTATTACTCAAAAACATTGCTTGACGAATGAAGCGCGGCTTGGCTTAACAGGGCCGCTAATATAAAAGATAATAATTAAACTTTATTTAGTTTTAAGTCTTTGTCACTTCCAACTTTCTCTGTTTTAGAAAAGTCAGTAGACTTTTAAACAAACGTTAAATTTAAACAAGTTTATGATTAGGCGGCCAATGATAAGACATCCAAGTACTTAGATACAAAATTAAAATTACACACACACGTACTCTTTATCTACTAGAGATGTTATAGTAACCATAACTATCGAAATACAAGTATCGGATGTTATTACAAATAATTTTATTCAATAGGTACCTACCTAAATGTGATTGTTAATATAATTCCTTGAAAGAAAATAGTTGCAATTATTCCCTACGTATTTGGTTTTATTTCCCTTTGCTTTCAGTTAGTGAGATTCTTAAAAAAAATAATTAAAAACATATCCGCAACCGAAACTGTATCCGTATCCGTAACCAGTAATAAATATATCCATATCCATATTCGTATCCGGATCCGAAATATCATATCTGTAACAACCCTACCATTTACAACCTGTCTTATGCAATAAGCCTATTTAGTGTGATAGGATAGGTCGCGCACGTCAGTAGTGTATATATATATGTGTTTCAAAAAGTTTGTATTGGCAACAAAAATTTTCAACCACTGGGCGCACTTGACTGGCCACGTTACCCCTCTCTCACAGAAGACTACCTTGAAATGTACTGCATTTCCTACTTTATCGTATTTCCCCAATGTACGTAGGTACGTGTTTCGGTAGTGAGTGAGATATGCCAGAGCCCATTCCCATCCCATCCTATCCCTCCCCATTTTCCCAACTCTTTCTCCCAATCCATTCTTTTATCTGCAAAGGTAGGCAGCGCATTGGGGGCCGTGCCAACGTTTGCCATTCTGGACTGATGTATCCACTTACCACCAGGTGGATTGTATGCTTGTCTGCCGCCTTTTTTTTCTATTGAAAAAAACTATACTTAATGAGCAGCAAATCATGCATGATCAAAAAATTAAACAATTTGAATAATTAAAATAAAAAATTGTTTAAATTATCAAGAATGTCCTCACGCGGGACTCCTTGTTCTTTGTTGTCACCAGAGGACAAAGGAACTATCCTGCTGCCAACAATTTGCTGTCAATTCAGTATTTTCTGTGGATCATTTAATTAGGTATATCTATCTCGTTACAGAACGAATGTGTTTGCAAGTTACGTAATGCATGCTACATCTCTTTCTATATTAGGTAAGAAGATGCACCATACATAAATGCCTGGTACATCTATTGTGAATTCAAATTCACAGTTTGAAACATAATAAAAAGTGCATGTGAAACCAAAACGAATAAACCGTCTAAATCTCCTATAGTAGTAATCAACTACGACCAAATTTAATTCAAACTCGCACAAAGCCATGAAAATCTAACTTTATTCACAGTTCCTTGTTACTTACTTTACTTGCTTAATGACTGAAGTTCCGTCTAAATCCAAATAAAAAACTTTGCCATTTCCCGGACTGTTCGCCTTTCGCCAACAGTCCGCATCGTGACGTGTTCACCGTTTATCATTTCGGATCTGTCACTGATAGTAACAAATGGCGTATTCCACTTCAGCTTAATTACTTACGGCGTTTTCAGGTGCTTCGTTAGCCTCTTTTATTAATTCCCGCAATTTTGATAGATACAAGTAAACTAAACGATAAATTGAAAATATCACGCCAGACTCGTTGACGTAAGAAAATTAGAATTTCGCAGCTGGATCTATACCAGGACGATTCGACTTTTCGATCGATTCGATTAAATAAATATTCTATAGAAGACCATTTTTGTAAATAGGTACGAGTATCTCAATCAATTTCAATTCATATTTATTCGATCGAAATTAGCCTATACGCAAGTGTTTCATTGGACTTTTTGGCGGGAACTCGAGAAGTGAAGTCGAATTTTTGTTTAATTATAATAAAAATTGTGCAATGTGGATTTTGTAATTTAATGGTGAATCACCATTGGTGATTGTTTATTAAACTTCAAAATGCCTAATATTTATGCGTAGGTAATGTTTGTGATAAATCAAATAAAAACATAAGACTGTTTTTCGTGTGCTTCCAAGAAAACCAACTCTTCTGTTCTCAGTAAACCTACTATCACTTCACTGAGCGACTCAATACTTCGACGGCACTGGACATTGACGTGTTGTTAAGTACGAAGAAAAATTGACATTGACACAATGCGCTATTACACTGCTATACTCGTACATAAAATCAGAAAAAGAAACGTTTCATTGCATGACATACTCATTAGTAGTCACGAGGGTGTTTATATGTTTATAATTGCGCAACCGAGATCCCCTAAGCTATCATATTCAGAATTAATAAATATACCTACTTCGTTATTATTCCGTTACATTTATTAGAAATAGTTGCTAAATCGAACATTCGAAAAGAAAGAGTCACTATTGAATTGATTGATTACGGAATCAATTAATAATTTGATGCTGCTAAACTAATGAAAAATCACCTGCAAAAACGAAGAATATTCCATTTAGATACAATCAAAATCTAAATTTTTAATTAAACATTAAAGTTTACATACAGTTAAATATGTTAAGTGAAGTAGTTACCAAAAATAAATAATTACTGTTATTGGAACAAAAGCTAAACAAAAGTTTCAAAGAGAAATTCATAAAATCGTGTATATCGTGATATAAATTAAAATGTTGTTGGGTACTTTGAATGATGAAAGTAATATTTCATTTTCGCTTTATGCACGTGCAATCGCTTGAAAATTTGTCATCGCATAGAGCGCGAAAAAAACGTGCGACATGACTGAATAATTTATTATATTCCCACTTACATGGGCTTTTTTATTTTTGTAATCTTATATAGAATGTAATGTTTATCCGTCAGTTTTTGGGACTAATTTTAAAAACTATATGTCGGATTTGTTAGATTGTTGCATTTTTTAAACCATTTATTTATAGTAAGGCGGCAGACGAGCATATAGTCCACCCGGTGGCAAGTGGATACTGTCGTCCATAGATATCCGCGACACATGTCAACATCAAGTCAGAATGACATACGCTGGCCGCTTCCCGGATGTGGTGCCTACCTTTTGAGATGTACGAATTGATTTGGAGAAAGAGTTGGGAAAATGGGGAGGGATAGGATAGGATGGGATGGGAATGGGCTCTGACATATCTCACTCACTATCGAAACACATACGTACATTGGGGAATAAGATATAGTGGGATATATTGTACATTTCAAGGTAATCTCCTGTGACAGGGGTAATGTGGCCAGTCGACTGCGCTCAGAGGCTGTTATATTGCAGCGTGCAACATTATCGTGCAACGTTCAACGTCCCCCTCCAAATTAATTCCAGAATTTTTATTCCATCAGTGTATGTAAATTTATTTTTATGAAAATAAAATCAGTAGTTTTGGGTCATTTGTGATTATTGGAATTTGTGACTAAGGGGATGAATGTACTCGGTAATGAGACGTTAGAGGCTAATTAATATTGAAGTCTTGTGACACAAGTAGGTAATTACCTACTTTGTACTATGTAGGTTAATTATTTGCCAAATGCATTTTTTTGGCACTATCCAATGGATGCCTTGGCCACCTAGCAACTCATATTTATAAAAAAACGAACGACGTGTAAATAGCCCCCCATGGCGGGAACATATTCGTATAATTATTGTTAAGTTGCGTTAACATTTATTATTATAACTCATTATATTTGCCTAAACTCTGATGCCGTTGTATTTAAAAAAAAATACTCCTATTTGGTTTAGGTGTGGACTGCTGTCATGTGCGTAATTCAAGCAATCTTTAAATTAATTATGTTTTCTTTCCATTGAAAACTGCATTTTGCGTACCATTGTCACGTGAAAAGACCAACATGTTTGCATAGTTTCTAACAAACTGTTTCTTGTTTCAGAAGATGTAAGCGCTCAATCTATAGATGAAACTCTACAAATGAAGTCATCAGTTCTAGATAATATATCAAATGAAATCGTAGTAGCTCTAATGCGTAATGTAGTAGATAATTTTAGACTGTTTGCAAGTACAATACCAGTGAAACATTACTACCGATATTATTAATTTAAGAATTATAAATTTATAAATGTGTTTAATTTATTTTCCTATTAGTAGTATTAGAATATTGGGAGGGTGAGGGTGCACTCTGCAGTTCCACAGCCGCAGGACGCACTCGACTAGCAAAGCAATTCCTCTGTCACAGAAGCTACATTTCACACTTTATCCCATTCCCAAAATATTCCCTATCCTGTCACTCAATGAGGAGTGCAATAATGTAATCTCCACCCTGTTGACGACAGTATCCACTTACCACTAGGTTAACCGTCTGCTCAACTGCGACCCTCCTTTTATAAAAGAATTCTTTAATTATTTTTGAAAAATATATGTAGGAGGTACATATGTTAGCTATAATTGCTACTACGAGGAACAACTGCTGAATTTCTTATATAAATTTATTACACAAGGAAATACAGGGCACTTCGATGCAGAAACGGCAAAAGAAGCTTCCAGAGGCGCGTTAACCCTTTCTCTACCCTCTGACAGCGCCCTCTCCTCCTTCCAAGTCATCAGATGCTTGGTTCTTGAATCAGCCGCTGTCGTTAGTGTCGCTGCTTGTTCTCTCATAGTACCAGGATTCGCCCACAGATGTCGCTCAATTTCCATACTACGCCGCGAAATGTCAGCGATCGCCAACACGGCCATTCTGAATGGTGGCTTCCTCAGGCACCCCACGAGTTCAGATAAAATACTGAAACACAACCACTGTCATCATCAACCAGTGTCATCATCTACCAGTATCATCACCAACCAGTGTCATCATCAACCACTGTCATCATCTACCAGAATAATCTCCTTTTTGGTTAAACCGTACCTCACAGCATTGCAATCCATCACAATTTTTAATGAATTTCCGAAAATAAGTAATTTCGTGCGCAACTGAACCGATGCGCGGACTAATCACTTCTAGAGATGTCCAGCGCTCTTTTTACACGACGATACCTATATATTTAACAAATAGATTTATTAAGACTGGTTTACATAGGAAGGCAGCATCTGTAAGACAGATTTTTGAGTTCGCATTCAACTAGGCTTTCAACAAATTCTGAACTTTTTTTATAGAAAAAAAAAGGCGGCAGACGAGTATACAGTCCACCTGATGGTAAGTGGATACTGTCGTCCATAGACATCCGAAATACATGCCAACATCAGTCCAGAATGACAAACGTTGGCACACCCTTGGACGCGCTGCCTACCTTTACAGATAAAACAATGGATTGAGAAAATGGGGAGGGATGGGATGGGAATGGGTTCTGGCATACCTCACTCACTACCGAAACACGTACGTACATTGGGGAAATAAGGTAGGAAATGCAGTACATTTCAAGGTAGTCTTCAGTGAGAGACGGGTAACGTGGCCAGTCGAGTGCGCCCAGCGGCTGACACACACGGCTTGATTGTTTTAGAGACGTATGATGAGTCTTAGACCTCTCTTTCAACTGAGTACTAGCATTATGACTCACTGCCGAACTGACTGGACAAAACAAAATAAACCATGTTCACACACGCACGCTATGCCGCCGCGACAATATTACGGGGCGCATCAAGGTAGGTACAAAATTGACGGACTTATGCTAACGGAACGGAACATAACGAAAGTTTAACGGACTTATGCTAACGGAACGGAACATAAATGAAGTTTACCGGACTTATGCTAACAGAACGGAACATAACGGAAGTTAAGAAGTCCGATAATAATTTTTAACATTAAAGTTATTGTTAAATCGGCAAATTATTAACATCGTTTATTAACGGACAATAACGTGGCCAGCTCTGCTATTACATAAATAGAGTTCAGTCTATGCGTGTTTTAGTTTTGCTCTAGTGAAATCCTCTGAAAAAAACTGCACGACTTTTAGATGCTTAAGGATGTTGAGATATGTACTTGTACGGCAACCAAACTAATAACCAAAATAGGGTGACCCGTCTGTCAGTCTCTGCACCCGCCAACTATGGGTTAACTACCTTATAAGGTCACTCAGCAGCATGAGCACACAGTATAATAATGCATTCTGTGTCCTCGTGAAGCTGCCACGGTCCTACAGCGCATCAGCTATGTTCGAACAAGCACAGGTGCCAAAGTATTTTTCCATTATTAGGACGCACGTAGCATCTTTCTGAAGCAGACTGGACGACTGACAGTGCCATCCTAAAAGCCGCGAATGGCAACATTACTTTCTAAAAAATTGGTTGTTTGTCCACTGAGAGTGAATGTAAAATAAGTTTTGAAGCCAAAGTTATTGTTATTTAAATAGTCATAATTATTGACTTATTAAGTGTCTTGAATGTTATTAAGTATTTACTGTCTTTATTTTTCTGTATTTTATTGTATATGGGTTTTTTATGCCTTTAATAAACAAATATTTAATCATCACAGGTTGGGTTAGGTACATTGCATTTCTGAAACTTTTCATTTTCTATTAGTTTATTTTTAAATTTCAGTTTTAAGTAGATAAAACACTCATGGATCCAAAATCATTCTAAGGTGCTAATGGGCATTGGTGGATAACCATACACCATGATTTATGAACTTTTGCTCTAATATTTTGTTAGTTATTTATCATAATTAAAAATTTTACCATTAACTAATCAATCACTGTTTAATTTGTACTGTAGCGGCTCTCATTTATCTCATTAAGCCAATGGGCGCTGAATGAAAAGAGGTGAGGATTGTGTGTGGTGGCGAACCTTAGGAGAGGCCTGTATTCAGCAGTAGAGCGACATAGGCTGATTGGTATGGTATTATAACCAATTGTCAATTGGTATATAAAATGCCTTTAGGCATTAAGTCCGCCTCTGTACAATATAGTGTAAAAGTGCAAAAAAAATAAAGTACATTTTTACAAGACTGAACCCTTATATTAGCATATTAAATTTACAATAAAAAACCAAATCTTTTAAAAAGCATCACCCAGCGACTCCTCCATAAATTTCTTATAAATAGCCATGAATTTAGCAACAAAGGCTTCTAAGTGGAATATTGGTTTGTTGCCAAGCCTCATTCTGTGTTCATATTTTGCTGCATGACTCGCTACTTGGCATTTCATTGAAATATCACAATTGCGAACAAGTTCCTGTAATAAACCAGCAAAAATCATGTCTGGTGGAACACCATGTATTATCAACTCATACAGTTTCTGCCGTACTTCACCAAGCTTCTTTGGAGATTGTTCAGACAATATTATGGAAGCTGTTTCTCTAATATATTGCTGCCAATCAGGTTCGGTAACTTTCTGATCAATTGTAAACGGATATTGCTGGACTTTACAGGCTTCACACATCAGTAATGCACGACGTAAGTTGCGATCTGAACATTTAGCAATACGCATAGCTAACTCTGATGGTAGAGTTAAACCCTCCTTTTTACAAACTAAATTTAATACTAAAGCTATCTCACTTTCCGTAGGTGCTGGTACTCTAATTGTCAAACAACGAGACCTAATAGCTGGTATGACACGCGAAATGGAATTCGCTATAAGTATTAATCGGCACGTAGATACGTATTTCTCCATAGTGCGACGTAAAGCATGTTGTGCATCTTTTGTAAGGTCATCCACTTCATTCAAAATCACAACTTTGAATTCTCTTTGCCCAGAAGAGTCTAGTTGATGTGTTTGAGCAACATTTTTGACTAAGTCCATGATAACAACACGATCGTGAATGCCTACATCGGTTGGATTAACTTCAATATGATAGTTACTGCTCACAGTAATTATTTCTATTTTCTTATTTGAAGGCGTTGTGAAGTTCATAGTTTCTTGTCTCAGTCGTTCGACGCTTGAACCATAAAGTTCTCTCAATAAACACATAATACGAGTTTTCTTACCGGCTCCAGAAGGACCGTAAACAAGGAGATGTGGAAAGTCACTTTGTTGAACAAGATTCTTCAATCGGACTGCTTGATCTTTGTGATAGTCTAATTTCATCAAATCTCTTGGACGGTGTTTATCAACCCACAAACTCATTTTTAGTAAAACAAATTATTCTCTTGAATTTTTAAGATACAAATTTTAATAAAGTTGGTAAGAAGTTGATAACTGACTGACATTATTCAGCAGACTTACAATAAAAGGCGCTAAAACACGAAGCTGTCTTCCAAAACATGCAAAAATCGCTCTTTGGCAATCTACACATTGTGCATTTTCTTTACTATGAAGATTAATAAGTTGTTTTTACAAATGTAGGTCGTTAAATTAATTTTTTGATGCATCTTTTTTTATCTATTTAATACAGAAAAAGACGCAGCATGAATTAGGTTGTCAAAGTGCGATTTTCGCATATTTTTGCAACGCAGTCCAAATTATTGATTCGTTCACAAATTAACAATCACGTTAGAATAATACGATGGTCCTCTGGCTTCATCGGAGTTTATATTCCTTGTCATTTTTTCAGATATTTATTATGAACAAAAGTGTCATTAGTACCTAGATTGTAGGTTTTTGAGAATTTAACTCCAAGTCAATAGTACCTAACAAAAAAAGTACACATCAAACCAACTGACAAATGTCAAGAAAGTACAATGACATATTATAGGGATGCACAAATAGATTATTTTTAAATTATCAATCACAATGTGAGTACCGTGAAATACGCCAACTTTGCATCCAAGGGTATCTTTACCCGAAGAACAATTTACAAGCAAATCCGTTATTGTGCAAAAATATCCCAATATTATGGCATAATTGATTACTTTGGTGGAAAATAGACTATATATGTGACACCACTGAGTATAGCGTTTGTGGCTAAGTTCATTCAGTTACTGGTTAAAACTCGTTGAATGCAGTGCGTGTTTTTGCGGGCAAATTTTGATATCAAATTGAAAGTGAATTGTGCTTCATGGCGAATACACAGGTTAGTTTATTTTATACTATGTTGTAAAAAACTATTTGTAGAGTATATTAATGATAGTTTCACTGCTGAGAGTTTCGTAAAACAAAAGTTATGTTGATGGGCAAAGTTATCCAGTAATGTTCCGACCTATGAATGTCAACATTGCCCGCAATCAAAAAAGGCTTAGGGTTGACACAATACGATATTATCTAAAAGATTTTTTAATTTATATTTGCGGTTTAGCCGTGGTTTAGGGATGGCTTAGGGATGTGTTTGGGTTGTGTTTGGAATGTGTTAGGGGTGTGTTGGAAGTGTCTTATGGAAGTGTTGGGGGTGTGTTAGGGGTGGTTTAAGGGTGTGTTTGGGTTGTGTTTGAGATTAAAAATTATTTCATTCAATTTATTGTCATTTCGTATTTCAGAAAAACAAATATAAATCCCGAATTCGGCAGAGAAAATCAAGACGTCAATTAGGGTCCAGAATGTACAAAAATTACACCGATGAAATGTTGGAAATTGCGTGCGAAGCAGTTAAATCACACCAAATTTTTTCACGAGATGCTGAACGACAGTTTGGTATCCCAAGGCGTACGATAGTAAATAAAATAAAAAACAAACATATAAAGTCCGTTGGGCATCCTATCGTTTTAACAGATGTAGAAGAGAAAAAAATTATAGGGGTCTTGCAAGCTGCTAGCGATTTTGGCTCCCCACTTACTAAAGTGGATCTGAAGCTAGTGGTTCATGAATATTTTAAAAAAAATTCTCAAGATCATAAATTTAAGAATCGAATTCCCTGTGATGCATGGGTCCAGGGCTTTTTGGCTAGGCATGCTGACAAATTGACTGTAAGAAGTACTCAAAATATATCGAAGGCGAGAGCTGAAAAAGGACCTCAAGAAATAGCTAACTATTTTGACAATTTAAGCACAACATTGAAAGACATACCCGCCGAAAATATTATAAACCTGGATGAGACCAACCTGTCGGACGATCCAGGTTCTTCCAAGAGCATTTTTCGAAGGGGAGTAAAGTATCCGGAAAGAGTTGCCAATTCCACTAAAGGAAACATATCTCTCATGTTTCCAATGAATCCGCAAGAAGTTTTGAAAAAGATCCCAGAAATGCAAGAAGAAATACTATCGTATGGAATTGATCAAACACTGATGGATTATTTAAAAGAAACGAGAGCACCAAAACCGATGTAAGTGATATGAAATAAGAAAGTTAATTGCGAGCCGGACAAATCGGTGACGGTTTCTGATTTTAATATTGATTCTTTCAAAGATGCACTTGAGGCTAACACGAAAAAGAAAGTAAAAAAGAATTTGTCTGGAGTGCCAAAAGTGCAGAGAAAAAATGAGAACGCTCTATTTTTAGATGCACAAACTGGTCTTTTTGCTAAAACTGATCTGACTTCAAATAATGATACAACTGAGGATCAAGACTACTATTTGGTTGTGAATTACTAACTAATAATAAGAGAAAATAGACACGACTAAAATTATAGGTGAATTATTACCTAGGCTTACCTAGGTACCTATACCTATATTATTTTTTTCTTTTTTCTGTCATGTTCGGTCAGGTCAGACCTTAATTTATGAATCAGTAAATGGCTAAGATACAAAAATTAAAATATGATTTAAAAAAGGTCGAAGCAAAAATACCTACTGAAATTACCCTACCAGTCACTCCTTAATAAATTTTTAGTCTTCATATTTCTAGTGCTTCACTGATTAAATGAAAAAAAAATTGATTTAAAAATATTTTCATTACTGTCTGTGCATTATGTATAAGTTTTTCTTTAATTTACCCATTACGAACGTTGATTGATCTCAATTTGATAGTGGTATAAGATAGAAATACATATTTTTCAAAAAAAAAATAAACGTTAAACTTTTAACCTCATGTTTTATTTCACATTATTATTTTCTACAACGGTCTAACACTTTCTACAAAAATGTTCAAAAACGATTACGTTAATCATTTTGCTCAAATGTGACAACCCTTGCACTTTGAAATCGCTACATACGGCTTGTATGGAAAAGAAAAAAAATGTCAGGATAACATTGCCTCGGATATCGGTTAGATTTCTAAAGTGAACGCCAAAAAAAAAAAAAAATATTACTCAAATACTTGTACTGGTTCCTTTGTCATCTGTATAAACGCTATATTTGCGTCAAAAATCAACGTGGGCAATGTTGGCTAAAAGTTCAGATAACTTTGCCCGCCAACAGAATCAATCAAATGGTCGATTAAATGTTGACTTATTATAAATTTTGCTGAACCAATGCATGCACATGATCTTAGTGTTGCAGCAGATAAAAAAATGCACTTAAGCGTCCATAGAAAAAACTTAAAAAAAAACGTTTTTTTTTCCAAAAAAGCTGGCAATGTTGGCATGTTTCACGGTAAGACATTATATAGGTGACATGATCAAAAATTCGGAATGAACAGTCTTGCTAGACGCAGTCTAGAAACTGTTATAAAAATCGTTTTATCATAGGCAGAAATATATAACTTTTTCAGTTTCTCTAAACCTCATAGATCATTTCTTGCTTCCGCTAGATATACAGAGCATGTGAGAGAGAATCTAAACCAAAGCACGTTCATCATAAGTGAGAAAAAGTCGGCAGGAATTGTCAAATGTTATACGATTTCAGTGACTTTAATAATCGATTAAAATAAAAATCAGTTACAACCCTGATATTTGTGACACTTGACATTGACATAGAGGCTTGACTTTTAATGAAGTCGTTTATAGTTTTGCTAAAAATCACCGCAATAAAAACAATTTTATTACCAAAATTACAAATGCAGTTTATAAATACATAAAATTTAAATTGTATAAATTAATGAATAAGTACCTAATTCAAAAATGACAAGAGTTTCTCTTAATATAGTTTATTTTCTGTTGATTTATCTAAATAAATACGTTAACAGTGAAGAATTTAATTTGTTTGGAAATTCCGGCCAAGCCTACGGTATAGAGGTTAACTTGGGACATCCTCACCAGAGGGTAAGTTGGTATCGGTCCTAGAGCATCATGAAGCCATAAAAAAAATGTTTTCTCTATTTACTGCCCATCACAATATTAAAAAGCTGTACTCTTGCGAACTAATGATATAAAACACTCATTTTCCGATTTTATTCCGATTAAAAAATAAATCGCAGTTATTTATTTAAAATAATGATTCTTCTATGATTCACAATTTTGGCATAGGTGCTCTCTTAATTTTAGCATTGTATTTTTATGCTGAGTAGCTGTTTGATGATAAAATGTTTTTTAGGCTGCTTTCACATTAATAGTTTGCAACTAACATTTCGCTAAATTTACACCAAATCCTAAATTAATATAAAGATCATAATAAAATATGAATGTAGTATAAATGAAATTTATATAGATTTCATATATACTGTAGACAATTTTCTTCGAAGTTGCATAGGTAATCAACTGACAGTGAACAGTTACTCAGCTTACTCAGTTAACCACTCACTTGCAGAACATATTGGACAATGAGGCTGCATATTGGTTTACAGATTGCTTTCACACACTAAGCCAATTTTCTTTTTGCTTACATGTTAATACATCCTTAGAGAGAAGTAAGACCATTATCCAGAACTCCATCGGTCAGCAACTTCATTTCCCTACTTTTAAATGTTAAAATATACATGTTGATATTAGCTTTGTTCGCGGTAAGGATTCAGAACTAATTTGGAATCATAGTAGAGCGCATGCGCGGTTATAAACCGATTCGTGATTTTTATTTCCGCGAACGATTTCGGAACCAAACTGCGTACGATCTACCGTCATCGGCAGTGTTACCAACTCTCAAAAATATTTATCCCTAAAGCTTAAGTCAGAAACCCCCAAAATCGCCCCAATTACTTAGAAATCCCCCTAAACATTTATATAATAAAAGAAAAAATATAAATTACAAAAATGCAATGAAATTTCTTTACCTTTTAAATCTGGATCTGTTTCCCAAATCTACATGTACTTCTGACTGTACATTTTTTTATTTTTAGTTTCTTTAGGCATCATTAACAAATTGCTTGTCGGCACAGCAGTACAACAACAAAATCGAATTAAACAAGTAAACAATAATCAACGTACATATGTATTTCCAGTAAGCATAGGCACAATAACCACCAGTCACCACAGAGTAGTTGTAATATATTTGTACTAGATGTCGTTAAGTCGCTAGGTCAACAAATAAATATGATTAGCTATTATAGTTTGGATTGTCCCAGGGCCTATACTTTCACATAATATATGAAAAATATATATTCAAAAAAATATATGAAGAGTCAAAAAATCCCTAAAAATACCCCTAAAAATATAAAACCCCTAAAAAAACCCATCCCACTTATTTACCCCCTAAATTTGGGGGGGAAAGTTCCCCTAACTTAGGGGAAGTTGGCAAGTATTTAAGTGGACCCACCAGAACACATTACTCTTATTAGAGTATTATATAAACAACAAACGAAACTAACCATATTTTATTTAACCCTTAATAAATTAATAAAATTTATATTTTATTTAACTATTTAACCAGTTTATTAGTTTCTAACCAACTGAATATAGCTGCAGCATGTATGTCAAATGTCGTTAGGTAAAAACTGCGCATGTCTGGAACTACGATTCTTGCCAAAGTTATAGAACTGATAGAACTGATTCTGAACCGATCCTGAACCAAGTTCGACGGTTCCGCGAACGCAGAATTGTAACTAGAAATTCTGAATTGTGTGTACCGCGAACGGCATTATTTGAACTGCGCATGCGTATAGTTCCGAATCAGTTCTGAATCCTTACTGCGAACGAAGCTATTGTGTTACCTACTCAAGATTTTTTTTATTTTCAGCTGAAATTATTAGTAGATACAGGCAGTACAACATTAGCAATAGCATCTTATGCTCAAGAAAATAGTAAATATTTTCATACAGAAAACTCATCTAGCATATTTAAGAGTGGAAAACAGGTAATACCTTATTTGGAAACTGGTGTTTAGATATCCATTATACAACCAGCACCATTATCCCCGAAACAAATGAAATGAAAGCAACAACATTTTTCTAACTTTAGTTGAAATAATAACAAAGCAGAAATTGAATTTACATTTGCAATTAAAATTAATATGATATGTGAACCAAATAATTCTATCAAATAGTCAGTTTGACAAATATGATATCAAATAGTTTTAATCGGTGTAATTCATATTCTACTTCTAATAATAGATTCAATCAGGGCAATTGCGAGAAGGGATAATGCCACATGGGATAATGGATATATGCCACAAGCATGGCTTAATTGATGAACTACAAACTAAACATCTCTGTTTGCCCTAGGTTCTACTTAGCTATCCTGTTTTCATTTTTAAGTATGAATAAAGTATGCTATTGTAATAATGTTACTAAACAAATAATTTCAGGTTCAAGCAAAATACTCCCAAGGCAGATGGTTGGGGCAGTTGGTGTCAGATTTAGTACAGTTTCCATCTTTGAACATACCTGAAGTCAGATCAGAGGTGGCTCTCATCACAGAAAGCCAAAATTTTTTTGTAAACGGCTCAGACTGGCAGGTATGTCATTCTTACCTACAAGGATTCTTGGATCTTTTAGACAAGCATAATATATCTATGCACATAGTGATTTTAGCAAAATTGAACTATAAATACGAAAATAATCAGAAAAAAGGTGCTTCAGTGTGTGAATCCAGATGTAAGTAAAAACAAAGGAATTAGAGTATATGATTTAACCAACACGAATTTAATACAAAAGGCTTGGGTACAAGTGCACTAGTATTTTACTTAACAAAAATTTTGAACTATTTTTTTGTTTTTTTATCTAATATAATTTCACATATATCACAAATTTTAAAATGTATTTCGTGTCTTGAGATATGAGGTTATTTGGGTACTTCTCTACTAAGCGAAAAATCCATATCCTGAGTTAGTTTAGTTAATATATCTTAATGAAATAATTAAATCATTATATTAAAAGCAAATATGTTTTATATGCTCATTGTGCCATACATAATGAAATGAAAATATATCACCAATATGGAAATATCTCTTTTTTAAACATCTAAAAACACAGTCCCCTGATGTGTCCCAAACTCAGAATGCTAGAAAAACATGTCTCAATTTATATTTTCAGTGAAGATTAATTTTTTGATAAATGTAAAGTATAATAGTAAAAGCACGTTATTTTCGAAGTAATATATTTTGAACTTAAATATCATAAATTATTGAATAAACTTTGTCCTGAGTTTTAGAAAACAGTCTCCCCTACTATAATTCAAAATAACAAGGATTTTAAACTCTGCAATAAAGTCATTTTAGCTTTAAACGAAATTCAATTGGTATAAAGTTCGTACATATGTCAAAAAGTGGGTGTCCCCGCTATTTTGTTTGATGGTAAATAATGTGGTGTTTATCGCAGGCGCACGCGTCGGGGCCGGGTTAGGTTAGTGAGTTAAGTCACTGGTGAGTTGATTGAAACTTTATTTTCTTAATTATATTTGTATAATTATGTTACTTATGTATATTTGTATTGCACAACATTATTGTGAGCTGAAACAACTAATAATTTCAATAAAGTTAGTATGATGTAAATAAACAGTCCCCTGGCAACAGTCCCTTGTGCTATAACTGAGCAAGGAACTGTTTGATGCTCTAAGGGACTGACTATTTCATATTTCTTAGTAGGTTCTGCAACAAGATGCTTCCTAAAAAGAAAGGCAAACTTACAAAAGAGAAATACTACAAATAAAAAGGGAAGCAGACCGACTGAGATACCAACGTCTTAAAAATGATGTACTAAAGAAATGGCGGAAAAAGAACATCTGCACTATCCGAAGAAAAAGAAAAGGATATGTCAGCAACACAGCAAAAAGAAAGAAAAGAAAGAAGACTGTTCTACATACCGGGATAAAAAGACTATAAAGAAACGACTAAGACATTATTAGTGAAAGTACTCCACAATCTAAACCTGAACCTCCTCAACCAAGTCCCAGAGATTTATCAAATGCAAAGAAAAAGAGATGTGCTTAAAAGATGAGAGAAAAGATAATCAGAAAAAAGATTCATGGATAGAAGAGTTGAAAAAATGCTTGATAGATGTAAGAAAACACTGGACGGATTTTAATGTAACTTGACATATTTATAGCTTATATGCTGGGTTAATATTTAGGATACTTTTTATCCAGATTAATTATGAAGTAACAGCAGCTGGTGAAAAAGAATTTGCGACTAAAAAGGGTATAAAAAGTAGATAAGATATATCTTAGACTGCATGGTTAATCTATACAAGAAATGTGTGATTAATAATTTCAGAATAAGTTATCAAACACAAAACTTTGTACTTTCTGGGTTGACAGGCTTGGATATTTTTTTTGCCAACAAAAGGAATATTGTACAACAATACAATGCCACCAAAATACTGAAGGATAATAAAAAAAGGTGTAGGTCACTTGACCTCATTTTAATAATATCTTAAGTTTGTTTTTACTGAAGTTCTTTTTATACTAATGTTGAAGGCTGATTCATAATTTTTGGGACTGATGATAGGTCATAGTTTATTAGAAATGTAAAAAATATAGAGCACAAATTACTGTGTTGATTTTAATAATTGAGTTTAAGCAGATTTACTATCTTAAAACTAAAAAGTGTAATTTTTGATGAATAACATTGTAAGTATCACAATTTTTATTTTTTCCCATTAAAAATAATTAAAATTGAATTGTATAGTTTTGTAATATTGTGTTGTTATTGCTCATTGAAAACAGTTTCCTATCTGCTATAACACTTCCCTGTTACGATTTTTTCAGAAAAACATTTATAATTCCTAAAATATTTAAAAACTGACCCAGTATAGTACATTTTATTCTATGTATTTCATTGTCTATCTTCACATACATTTTCCTTGATCGTTGGAAAAAAAAATACCACAGGACACTTGGTCGACCACTTAGTAGAGACGTGTACCCATATATATCCTAAAAAAATGTTAATAATAAAAACAGACTATTCGCCAATAATTAGGTATTACTTAAAATTCACTCATCGCTTTATTTACTATATTTTATTATTCTCAATGTATTATATTAAAGCCACTACACTAGGTCGATCAAAGACAAAAGAATCTTACCGCCTCACCTGTGTCTTGGAGATGTATACAAGAATACCCAACACGGCATATTCATTTCTTTTATTTTAATTCACTCATTCATTTAAAAAAAAAATATTAATTGCTTAAACATGAGAAACAATAATATTAGTGATTTTGAGCTCGCTGAGCGGTTTTCCCGTCTCCTGTAAAGATGGATTTTTTAAGTTGTATCCCTTTTCACTAGGGGCACAGATATTTAGTAAGTTCATCCCTTCCCTTATCTGAAATCATATACACGTGACTGCTTTTAGGCAGAATATTTAAAAATAACATAATTACTTGTAAAAAAATTACAGTTATGTTGCTAATTAATAGTCTTAATGGATATCACGATATCTTAGGACAGGAGTTGCCATCCTAGGAGGTGACTAGTCTGACTCATGAAAGTAAAATATTAACTGACAAACAGTAATAATTAATATTATTGCTTTGCAGCACAACTATAATACGAGAAAACTATCCGAAAGGATAAGATTTCTTCATTATATAGCAAGCATTGCTTAACTGATTGGGCAATTTGAATTTGATTGGAGTTACAATAATTTTTTACCTCTTTAATGTAGATTATATTTTCTTGTTATTTACGCCATCTGCAATCAGTGCATATTGCAGATAAGCCGATTTTATAAACGATTTGGTCTGCGCGAGACGAGGATTGGCGGACCCTCTCCTTTTGTAGATTTTATGGTTTGTCTACTTATATTCTCCTTATAATACTTTATAGAGTTATATACTTCCAAGCATCATCAATGGAAAACAGACTAATATCATAAGCTGGAGCTACATGAGAAAATCTTTAGAGCGGGAGCAATGGAAAAGTGGACAGGCCGATACCTGGAGGTTATAATGATGTTGAGGCATAAATAAGATTTTAAAGTGTCGGCCTATCGAGCTTTCACACAAATACAATCTCCTTTGCAGCTCATTATCAACTTATCCAATAAGCGGTTAGGTAAATTCCAACCGCAAGTATAACGCCATAAAACAAATTATTCATTCTGTTCACGAATATTGATGTTTAAAATCACTAAGTAATGTCATTTATAAACTCAAAAAAGTTTCTAATTGTTCGAATGCTCAGTTGACCAATGCTTTACTAACGGTTTTTTTTGTTAAATATTATGGTATGGTCAATCAATGAAGGCTATATTTATTTATTTATTTTATGCACTCCTAATTCCAGGGTCTCCTAGGACTAGCCTACCTGCCAGTAGGAGCATGGGGAGAGAACGTAGTAGTTGAATCATGGCTAGATTCCGTGGATCGCTCACTTAACAAACCTATGTCATTTCAATTGAACCTGTGCGGTGTACAAAGTTCTACTAATGCCACGCATTATGGCAATTTCCTTGTGCTGAGTAAGTTGATTTCATTATTAATCTTGTTATAACAGTTTACTTCAGAGCACCGGCTTTCACATGTAAATATGACGACAATTTGGTTCACCAAATAGGCTCAAATACATAAATTATTTTTGTATAATTATTACGTGACATTCCAAAATTAAGGAACAATATTATAAGAAAAGACTACAAGCAGGCGGTCTTATTATCTTATAGCAATTTATTCCAGACGACCATAAGATAAATAGTTGCGACTGAGGTAATAACGCAAGTAGTGTACATACTCATGTTAAGTAATGTAATTATAAATGTATTTATATTTTACTAATAAATATTACATATAACTATAGTAAAATATATAACTACATATATACATATACAAATATAATAGACATTAATAAAAAGTAGATTAGATTAGTAGAAGTTACACATACTCTAGATTTTTTAAACACGCATGGGCTTCTTTGCAATGTATTCGTTCACCGCCGAGCTAGTATTATTAATAATCTACGTGGGTACGGGCTAGGATTTTATAATAGATTATGTATCTATATATGTAGTATGTATCCCTAATTTATCACTGCTAAGTAAATGAAATGTATATAAATTACGTACATACATACTGTTTATTCTGCAGTTAATTAACATTAATCTATAGTGATTTTATTACTTGAAATAACAACCGGAATAATTTGAAAATCTTCCTAGATGAAAAACCTGCGCTACTCTGTTCTATTGCGGTTCTTAAATTATATTAGAGAACATAGCATTTCAAAATACCTAGTCTAGCCATAAATTCTGTTACTAAGAAAAGCATTGATATTTTTTTTACATTATTATTTTATTGTGAGAATTTGTGTTATTATAGAAATAAATAGGTAATCATTTTAAAAATATAACGTTTACTGCTACCCTTATGGAATGTTTTAGGGATTCAATATTATCATGGCGTTCCCATGCCATGCTCTCTAAAATAGTCCATAAATCATAATTGAGCAGATTAAGATTGGGACTAGATGATGACCAGACTTCAGCTCTAACGAAGTCGGGTATATTTCTTTCTAGCCACGCTTATGTTGAGTGAGCCTTATGACCTGGTGCTATCTTGCTGAAGGGACCATTCTTGGTTATGGAACAGGGGTTGTTAAAAGTCTTTACGACCTTCTCAACAATTGTATCTTGATACACTTAAGCCAATGTTTTAATACCTCTTTTACAAAAATATGGTTCAGTCCTCGATAGCTAACACCCCACCAAACCATCGCTGAAGCCGGATAATGGCCACAGTGCACCCAATTGACCCAATCGTTCTGTTTATTAAAATGTTCCTCAATGGTGAATATTTTCTCGTCCTTAAATAAGATTTGTCTGTGAGCTCTCTTTGCGTACCGCCAAAGAAGTTGTTTTGATTTGTCAACCCTAATTTTCTTTAAATTATCAGTTTAGAAATGACCAGTATGTCTTTTGTAAGCAGCAAGTCCTAAATTATCTTTTAAAATACCTGACATGGTTCTGGGTGCTTTGTCTCTCTGGATAAAATCTTTTGCTTCCGGACGGGATTTCTTCGGATTGTCTCCATCACAGATTTAATCGTCTGTTTAGTAAGAACAGTGCGTGGACGGCCACACCTTTTTCTGTCACAAACATAGGACATTTCAATGTACCTACCAATAGCCCGCTACACAAACATTCGCCTAATACCAAGCGGATGGAGAGTTTTAAAAATTGCATTTACCTCTATGTCTACTTTGTGTAATGCAATTACAGCAATACGGTTTTAGTTATCACCCCACTCCATTTTAATATTGTAACAATATATAATAATGATTGGCGCCAAAATAAGAAAAAAACATTTATTTCTCACGTGAGAATCACAGATTCCAAATTCAAATGTAACTTTCTTCTTTTCTTTATTCCCTATATCTAGAAAAAAAAAAACTATTTTTCAAAGTTTAAAAATATATTTTACATATTTTCAATACATGAATTTTGTACATTAAACAACGTGAACAGAAATCGCACAAGAAAATCCTGAAATTAAACAAACATATTGACATTGTCTATTACTGTGATGTAGAAATACAAAAAGCCACATATTAATTCTAAATGTTTAAGATACTGCAACACTTTTATTCTATTTCAGATGACGACACATCAAATAAGAATACCAACCAAATGTTCCAAACACCAATACTTAGGAAGCGTTGGTACGAAATCGGCGTCGTGTCCATCCATGTGTTGACGTCACATCCAAGAAATAATACTTTGATACCAGTAAATGTGACAGATCGTTTGATAATTAGTGATGTATCAACTCCGGATCCAGATGAGGAAATTTGTAGAAAACTCAATGAGGAAAAAAGCATACTTGATAGTGGAACAACTAATATTAAACTGCCAGATGTGTTGTTTAGAGAGGTATGTTGATGAAAATATCGGGGACAGGAGGGAAAATCCTTACAATTAGCTGATATATATGCAAAGTTTACATACCCAAAGCACTCCAAAATAGATAAAACTTTGTGCGTATATATATAGTTGTCAACACAATCATATATTTTCTTATTCAAAATTTTAATCTAAGGTGCTTGAATAAATATTTGAAAAACTTATGTATACATGATATTTTTGTTGCTCTGTACGACTTTCAAAGAGGTAAGGACAATAAAGACAGTTTGGGGATTAATTTCATTTTTGATGAGTTCTTGCAATGAGGCTTATTTCAGTCAGTGGAGAGACACATACCGATGGCATGATCCCCTTCTTCCATGAAATTTTGTTTCATTTTGAAGATAAGAGGTATAATTACATTTATTTAAATTTTAAATATTGTTACAGATTGTAGATGAAATCAGAAATGCGGCACAAGCTTCTAATGTAATAATTTTGGATGGATTTTGGTACCATGGAGAGGTAAGTTTTCATTTATACTATTTAACCATTCAGACAATTGACCTTTAAACTTTTATTTAATTAGCAGTGCTCGCGACTTCGTGCGCGAAGACAATAATATATGTGGTTAGCGCAATTCCCTTAGAAACTATATTGGATTTGGATGAAAAGTACCCTAAATGTTAAGGTTATGCTAAATGTTATGTGCCGGGCATAAGCTAGAATTATGCCAAGTTTCATTAAAATCCGTCCAGTGGTTGTTGTGTGATGCGTGTTTGTGAGTCGCCGGCGTCACTAGTCCATATATCCATACATGTAATAAATCCGTAACAGAACCCAAAAACCATATTTTTGGAATTTTTGTCTGTCTGTCTGAACGCGCATCACGCAAAAGCCGCTGGACGGATTTTAATGAAACTTACCATAATTATAATTTATATGCTGGCTTAACATTTAGGGTACTTTTTATCCAGATAAATTATGAACTTCCCACGGGAATCGCAAGTTCACGCGAACGAAGTCGCATGGACCGCTAGATAATAAGTGGCAGATACATACATCCATACATCCCTCATGCACAAGCCAATGTAAATGTGGTGTCCCGTGTCCATCAGTGCACGATACCAGGGCTGGTTATGGTATGGTTAGCTCTCGTTCACCCGTGAAATAAGCTAGTATGTTTCACGGCAGTGTTGTATAAGAGAGAGGTAATTCAGAGGTATTCAGTTAATCGTGGCGAGTCGACTGTGAGATGTAATATGCATCCCCATAAGATATTACAAATCCCATTTGATGGAATTAAAGAGAATGTTGATGTACTTGTTTTAATGTTCCACTGCAGGGCATAAATTCCTCTAGTAAATCGCTGAGGGGTTTCAGGTCGGTGGGCCCGGTGCGGACTAGTATACACATATTCTAGATTTTTTTTATTTCTGGAATATGCGAGTTTCGTCACGATGTTTTACCTCATCGCCGAGCTAGTGATATTTGTTTTAAAAATCCGTACTTAAGTAGAAACTCAGTGTACTGCCGAGGATTTGAACCCACGATTACACAAATGTGAGTCGAGTATAGATATCTATACTATAGTATAGTACGGGTATCCCTAGCACCACTTAAAATTTTGATGTAAAGGAATGAATGAACTTTTTATACTTTTACGTTTTGTATACATTTTATATTGTGAATCGTGTCTAAACGCGTAAAATTAAAGGCTTTCGATTACCTTGTGTTTATTACGCCTTAATTGTACGCATTTCGGCCCGATTTGCAATATCAAATTAATTAATTTTACAATTAAATTTATCTTTTTGTCTCCAGGCAGCATGTTGGCCCGATCCTCAGAACTGGTCCTTGCCATGGATAGCTGTAGACCTTCTCAGTGCTCACATCGACAATCAGTATTTCAGATTGGAAATGCCACCGCAGGTACAGATCTTGCACGAAACCATTGGCCGCCGGGAATATTCGAGTATCTTCTGCAAAGATGGAATTCATAAATATATAGAGCTACTAATAACCCCAAAATATTTTTTTCAATAAATAAAAAATTTATACGTATATATTCGCTTTCGACAACTGTTACCGACCTCATTTCAATTATCTTATTATATTTAATTTTCAAAATGGTATTAATCAACGTGTTCAAAGGTATCAATGTAAAATGAAATCCACAAGTATACAAGCCGGTGCAATTATTTTTAATATACATATATCTTTAGTTTTTAACTGAATGAACAAAATTTAAAAATACGTCATAGAAAAACGATTTGAACAAGATACAACAAAGAGTCCGTGATGCAACTGGTCTGACGACAGCTCGAATTCATCAGAAACTCGAAAACGAGGTAGAACAAAAAAAAATCGGTTTTAATCTTGACGATTTTATTCCGTTGAAGAATAAGAAAGAAGAATGATGCATAATTTTCATTTAAATATTGCAAATCAATGTAAATATGCCTTTACTACTGATGAGACACTGCACTCTCAACGCGAATAGACAGGACACTATTGATTGGTATAAACCGTAAACAGCCCTATTAACATCCACTGGTGGACACGAGCCTCCTCACGCACATTGTCTTGTGCATGAGGGATATATAGTTTTAAAACGCCACACTGGCCAACGAGTTTGGCGAGTCCACTCTTTTAGAAGTAGAGTAATTTCTCAGGGCTTGTGGTAGGGGCTTATCCCTTAGTCACCTTATACAACACCCACATCAAGATGCGGTGGTTCTATTGTAAAACCGGCGGACACCACACGGCCCTTTATTGACATATTGATAATTAATTTTAAATTTATACTATATTGAATTTTCAGAACTACATGCGTGTAATGTCTGCCCACAACGGCAGCAATGACAATGAATTCCCAGAATTTTGCTACAAATTGGGCCTTGAGGCGGGTGGCAAAGAAACTGTGCTGGGATATACCGCTATGGAAGGATTTCAGGTAAAAATTAAACACAATAATTAAAATTATTTTTACTACTTTGTTTTCCTTTGTGCTTTTAGTGTTACTTTAATTGTAGCGATGACGTCCAGGCGCGAGTTTATAGAAAAGTACAGTGAGCTTGGATGTATTTTTTATATAGGAAGAAGGTGGCGGACGAACATACAGTCCACTTGGTGGTAAGTGGATACTGTCACCCATGGACTCCACGGTACTGCCAACTTCAGTCCACAATGACAAATATTGGCATGCTTCCCAAAGCGCTACCTGCCTTTGAAGATGCAGGGATTTAAAGGAAGGGTTGTGAAAATGGGATGGGATATCTGACATATCTCACTCACTACCGAAACACGTACGTACATTGAGGAATAAGATAAAGTGGGAAATGTAGTATATTTCAAGGTAGTCTTCTGTGAGAGAGGGTTACTCGAGGCCAGTTGAGTGCGTCGAGCAGCTGTTGAATTGCAGTGTGCACCCTCTCTCTCCAAAAATGACAAAGAATATAAATTAAACACAAAGATTAAATACAATTTATTAACTGGTACAAATTATGAAGAGAACAGATGTGAACGCAATAAAAGAGTGTACATTCACACACGTTTCCTCTTTTTAAACCACTCTTTGGAATATTTCGTTCTCGGTTTTCTGGTGATTCTGTGATAACAAACAGCAGCCGCACAAAGTAAAAAAGTTCTTTAGAATCAGAATCCATGGTAACGTCCATAGTCGTCGCCGTCAAACATGGAATGTAAACCAGTTAGAGTGACCAAGTGTGGGATACATTTTTGGCGTCCATCGAGTGTGGTCGTTCGTAGCCACGCCAAATGGCGTGACCGTAACTCCGCAGCTTCCGCAATTTTATTTTATTTTGAATTTGACAATAAAGTATTCCAAAGAATGCCTTTTTTCTGTCTTGTAACTTTCTTGCCAAAGTGGTAACTATGTCTTTAATTAAAAAAATAAGGGTACAAAAATCACAATAAGATGAAGGCGATCACAATAGATTAGCAATGGTCGGAGTGATATTAATAGCACTAGAGCTCCAAACGCCAACTTGCTTCCATCTGAATAGGACTTCAATTAAGTGGGTGACATGTCTATATAAGTTTCATCCGTGTAGACTATTGGACGACCTTGCGCTCGATATTCCGCAATTTTAATAAAAAAAAAATGATTTGAAGATACCGAATTTTATGTTTTTCCATAAGAATTTTGCGATTATCTTTGGTTCTTTTCCACTTGAATCCCAACAGAAATACTTCTTTGCGTAATGTAGAGATATAACCTGGATAATTTATTTTTGTCTTTAACTTTTCAATTCGTGTAATCTTTTCTTGTAGGAAATTCTTTTTCGGTGGCGTGAAAATTATGAATTATTTTTCGGATAACATTCTTATTAAAATCATCAACAACAATTTTGTTTTTACTGCATTTAGTTTTGTTTGAAGATTTTTTTTAATGTCTGAAGCACGTTTGCATTCTAATAAAACTATTTTTTACCGATGACAACGGAATTTATATCGAAGTCGCCACTAACTGGGTTGATGTAGTAACACTTGACTTGTCATTATTGGTGACTCTTTGAAATATTCGTACAAATTCTAGAAATTTCTTTTGATTCACTACTGGATGGTTTTCTTCTATGCGGAGTAGGGTGTCCCTTATATGGGTGAAAAAAATTTTTTTTCGGATATCGAAATGCATACCCCCCAATTCTTTTTAAACTACCCCGACTTACTCAAATACAAAATTTTATCTTCCTACGTCAACATTAACCCGTGCCGACAGAGCTCTGAAGATTTTGAAAATTGCTGTTTTTAACGCTTTCCGTTATGTAGCTAAATCAATTGAAATATTTATATTTTAGAAAAATAATAATCAAAAAGAAAGTTAGTAAATAGGTACTTATTTATTAAAAGAAGATAAAATTACAGATCAACCAGGATATTTTCTTTTGAGGGTCTCTTTTTTACAGTCTGGATACAGATTTCTATGCTCTTGCACACAGCATAGCAAAAATTGCTTTTGTTCTTCCTTTGCAGTGATCAAACCATGAAAATCTTGCATAAGTTTTATAGCTCTTTCAGCTGTATCATTAACTGCCCTTAAAGAAATAACCTTTCTTTTTGCCTCTAAATAGGCAACATCTTCTTCCCACGTAGAAACGGGTTTCTGGAGGAAGTTCTCATCAATTTTTAATCGAGAAAATAAATTTGTGCTCTTGACAGACACAAAATCACTTAATAATTTTCCTGCAACAATAAATAAGGCAGTATTATTATCAGTTTAGTGAAAACAGTGTAAAAAATAATACTATGTATTCCCACTTACGATACAAATAATCAGACATATCTTCTTTCGATGGAATATATCCCTTCCCAGAATCATATAAACTCTCTCTTTGTAAGTTCATTACAATGTTTCTCTTGGTTTGTTCATCAACTTCATCATCAAAGAGTGATAAAACGGCAATTTCTTCTGACAAGTACCAAAGATGTTGACTAAACTTGCTCAGGGCTGCTTTGGAAATCAATTTGTCAACAGTTTCATATTCCTTAAGCCTCTTTAAAAAGCACAAATCTTGATTTGGTGCCTTCACCGGCAGACTACATCCAAACCATGGTTTCACATATATAACCGCACTGAATAAACAAACGTCTTGAAGTGCTCGTTTATCCTTGTCGCTAATTTTGAGCTGGGATTGCAACAAAACATATTTATAAAGAGTAAATAGCTCTAGCCATCCACCTTGCTTGGTGCATCGCTCCGGGAGGTCGGATTTTAATTTTTTTCTCATTATCTCCTTCTAAGAAAATAATAGATAGTTCAATCAGTTCCCGATAATCGTCACGTACAATGGATTTTTGCAGTTCTTGATTATAAAATGTCAACAATTCTTCTATTGTTGTATTACAAAAATGTTGTGTGACGATATCGGTGTATGTTTCAATAGCAGCAGGATTAATAGTTTTCCAGTTATCTCTAAACTTTTTGAATATTGGGATATCAGGCCTACTTGTGATTTGGTGGATTTTTGTTTCAAACACACATTTTAAACCAGTTCGTAAACGTGATGGCGGCAAGCAAAGAGTACTAATTCCCTGTCTAATTTTTGTTCCAAAAGTACACAAGCTCCTTTCAATCGCCCTGATTAGACGCAGTTGTATCACAGCATATTATTTGTACTTTGTCATCGAGGTTCCAGTCATAAAGTGCGTTTAACACAGCTTTAGCTTGATCTTGACCAGAAGAGCTCTCCAGTTTGGGCACAGCCAGAAGTTGTTCCTTTTCTCCAAATGAAATAAGTATTGGCAGGCGTTCTTCTTTAGAACTTCTCACGTCCAGTCCAGGTAATAATTTCCCATCCCAGTGAACGATCACCATTTCAGGCATATTATTCTGAAAATCTGATTTTATAGATTCCGCTCTATCTTTTCTACTCTGTGTGCGAATGCGTTGAATGGACGATTTGTTTATCGGGAAATCATCACAGCTAAGATCTAGTGCTTCTACTACAGCCTGAAGTATATAGACAGAATCCCTTATGCTTAATTGAAATCTATCTAAAGTTGCATCTAACTTAGGCATAATAAATTCTTTCCTTCCTCTTTTTGTAGTAGTTCCAGAACATACCGTTTGAGATGTCGATGGCAAGGGTTCCTCAAGGCTTTCATCAGAGCTGGTAGGTTGATCGTGATGTCCTTGCGTTTGTATAAAATCTTGTGTAGTAAGAGATGACGATAAACTCTGGGAACACATTTGCTCACGTCTTTTTTTTTTCTTCTTTTAATTTTCTCTGTCTTGCCATTTCTTCTTTCTCAGCTGACTTTTTGTCTACACCCGCTAAACATCCTGGACGCCCTGGTTCTCTTTGTTTTTGTAAAAAGATTTTATCTTCCTCTGTTTTCATCCGTTCCACAGCATCGGCGTGTGCTATATCGAATAAATTATCTAAATTGTTTTGAAAGTCCTCCTCACGGCGCTCGTAAACATTATGTGTTTTTTTGGAATTTTTTTGCAACTCTCTCCAAGCATGGTGAAGATCCACAAGTTTTAAGTATAGCTCTGGTAGAGATTCTAGCTTTTTCCCAAAATATAATACACTCTCGAATGACGAGATTTGCGCTTTCACTAACAGTCAATTTAACTTCGCGAATGTTAGAAAAAAGTACTGCAAGAACTTGACGTTTAGACGGTAACTTTGCGCCTGTTATTTGATAATTTACCTCACCAACTAAGAAAATACTTTTTTTATTGCTTCTTAATTCCATTGCCATCTTCTAAATGTAAAACAATGCGTGTTAATCACGAGACTAACTGAGAACAAATGACAAATACCGCCAGTACGCGCTGCTACTTCCGCGCAACTTGTATGAACATGATTCGATGCAAGTCGGCACGGGTTATCGTACTCCAAATAAGGCTAAAATTTATTTCCGAGTGTTTTAAGAGCAAATGAACAAAACTAAGACCTATGCGTTAGAAAATAAAAACTTTGAAAAATAAGGGACACCCTAATGCGGAGGAGCCATTCTAGATGCTTATTGCAAAAATGAATGAAAATATCAACAGAACAAGACAATTCAAATTAAGAAAATACACATCCGACTGCTATCAGTACCGAAGATGAAATGCGGTGGGGCAAGATGGGCATGCGCCGCGCTTCAATCTGATTGTCGAAATCCTGTACAAACGGTTTACAGCATGCGCGGACCCGTCGCGCCACAGGCCGATTCGCGCTGTACATTATCGGTGTGTACTCACATAAACGTAAAACTTATGTCTCGTTGAGTAAGCTGTACTTCTTTCTAACATCCGTAAAATCACAATATTTTTAAATTCTTATTTTATATGTTTTATTATTATTATTCATTCTTATATTTCTTTCCATGTTCCAGGTTCTATTTAATCGATCAGCCGGTTGGATTGGTTTTCAAACTTCCACCTGCGGTCCAAAAGCTCGTATCTCTGGACCATATAACGCTTCCACATCTTTAATATCTCTATGCAAATTATCCACTCCAGAAATACACGCGATAGTATCAACAAAATACGCTATATGGATTCTATGTGCATTATCAGTAGTTGTAAGTATAGTTTTGATATATTTATTTGCTTCACCTTGTAAAAAAATATTCATGAGATTGCCTAGAACACAGCAGATTTCATTGTCACAAGCAGCGTTAGTTGAACAGGAGTCTGCGTAGATTTTTAGGTACTAATCGTGAAGATTTTTAGGTTTTTATTGTATTATTCCACTAGGTTAGTTGAAGCGTGGTCGCTAATGGCTAAAGGGTGCTATACACTAGAAGTCAGTCAAAGACGCCTTTGCTTGAAAATCAGCGTCAAAAAGACAAAAGTTGTAGGGTTTAATGAGTCATAATATCCAACGATATATCTATCTATTGTACTTAGTGACTGATTTTTTTTTAGGATCATTTAATGTTTTCGTTTCTCGATCATTAATTTATTTCTTGTTCATCTTAACAGTTTATTCTTAAACCTTAACTTTCTTAATGGATGGGCAAGTAGCACCATGGACGAGATAAAAAGGAAAAAAATAGGGCAAACTACCTACTGCACCACACTAATAACTGTCCCGTATAGTTGTTGTGAATTAGGCCTAATACCAACCCGAATATGCCGCATCGAATAGTATGGTATAGTGTTGTAAAATGAACGCTAAGCGCTCGAATACTCGGTGCCAATAAACCTTAAAAAATCGTTTAAGATTAGCTTTTAATCTCAAGGGTTCAACACATCGAACGTTAAAAAAAATAATTAAACGCTTACGAACTTTTATCGCTCCAGTCTTAAAGATTCATTAACGCTCTAGCGTCGAGCGCTCAGCACTAATTCTTACATCACTTGTGATGCACCCTTAGTAATCGCGTGAAACAACTATTATTTGAGGACAGCTGAGTACAATTACAGAAATTTAGACTTATCAACTACCTATCTATTTGCGGCCATGTTTCTACTACGACCTTTTGAGAGCGCACTCTTATGAGATTTTCATTGTAAAATTGTAGGTAGTTCATAAAAATCAGCCATCGTTGTAGTCTGGCTAACGAAAAGTGACACAACGGTATATTCCGAATGCATATGGTAACATTTTTTTGAATAGTAACTTGAATTTGTAGTGTACCATAAAGATCTTGATACTTTCGATTTCATTGGCGTTTTTTTTTTGTATGTATTGATTGTGTTGATTTGTAAATGTACAGATTACATATGTTAAAATTGTTGACAATTATTAGGTTTAAAATCACACGTTATATAAGTTGAAATTGTTTAAATTACGTGACATGAATAATATGTAATATTATCTAAGTAAAGGGACCTTATAGTTGGTATGAACTTATTGACTCTGCTTAAGATTCGCTAAATTTAAATTTACTTGTTTCAAGAGTCCATTTAAAGACAATCATGCTCTAACATTGATATTTAAGATAGAGCGTTATTTTTTATCATTTCACTGCAGTCTCAAAATCTGGGCAACGAAAACCCACAATAACGTCCCTTAGCTCAAATAATGTCACATATAACAGAAACTGAATTAGATATTAAAATTAATAGTTTTAGAAATTATAAAATATCAAGATCCTCACTATAATTAGATTTTTTTTATTTACTGTTTTTGTGCCGTTTTTCATTGGCCAGACTCCATTTTAGTCATTGCCATTATTATGATTGTCATCCGTCAATGAATCGGTATTATTAGGTTAGTGTTTGAAACAATGTAAAATGTTTATGAAATTGAAGTTAGGTAAACAAAATTAGGAATATTTACTCTAAAAGAGTAACATTTATTTTTGATATGACTGAGTAGTTTTCATGTGTGTCATTTTTAATTACTGTGGAATGTATACGCAATATATTAACTATGTATTAATTAGTTTATTAAAAGAAATCCACGAGCGGAGTTTTGTAAATGAACATAGGAAATATAGTCGGGGTCAAGCATTTAGAACTTTCCTAATTCATCTCGAGTGTTGCAGTATTGGAGGGTGGGAAGTAAAATCATAGGTTAGATTAACTATTCCATATCTATAATAACTATAATAACCTGACTAGGTTAAGCTTGCAATTAATGGGATAGTTTATTATATATATTTTATAACTTTTTCGATAAATAGGGATGAAAACACTTATACTAAAAGGCATTTTCAGTCAGTTCTTTTTTTAAGTCTGTTCACCTTGCCCTTCATACAAGTATTTATAAATACTATTAATATATTTATGGAATGAAATTAATTTTACTTCCCATTATGACATACTCGATTGGTTTTGTGTTTTTTTTAATAATTTTAGAATTATAAATTGTGTCATATTACATAACAAGATCCCTCAAAAATTTATAGCTAGATCTAATTAGTTGGTTATGTGTCTTAGTTATTATGGTTTGCTCATTCATTTATAAGCCAGTTTAATTTAATTCCTTAGAATTAGATAAATAAAACGCTCTATTGTTTTTGCGGCCATCGCAACGATCATCAGATGCGAACAGGCGAAACAACGCAAATGATCGCAACGTATTCCTGTGTTGAATAGTCAAATACAATCCTTAGTAATTACGTACTTTTAAGCATTTGAAGCATTAGTCATTATTTATTCACTATAGGGTTTAATGTATTTTAAAAATGCGCTTTTTTGCTTTTTAGGTAACCTTTTACGTTTTGTAAGTTATTTACGTAAACTTATAATTAATTTGTGCTTTCCTTAATATTTTCTACCTCTTGTCTTCTTGTCAATATATGTGGGCGTCCAAGAAAAAAGTGTCCACATATGCGATATTGAAGTTAATGGCAGATTTGGAAACTAGAATAGATGTCTGATCATTTAACTTTAAGAAAACGATGGGTTAGATAAATATTGTTCATAAAAAAATTTGCAAAAAGTAGAAAATCGAGCAATTAATGTTTGACCTAAAAACCCACTTCCAATTGGCAGTTCCTTATTTGTTATGAACATTTAACATATTTCTCACAAATTTACCCATGACTTAAAATTAGATAAGTAATAGACACACTGATGGCATAATGAAGTATGAATTATAATATCAAAACATAATTTTGTCAATAATAAATTTGGCATACTGATGGCCGGTACCTTTTCACTAAACATTTCTGTCTAAAATATTATTTGAGTTAGAAACGTTATAAAGCTTTATAAAGTTATTTATAGTGTTTTGAAGATTTTATAACGTGGCATGAAATTGTAGGTACTACATGAATGTAGAACAATATACAATTCAAACTAAGAATTTCAATATGGATTTCGCCATAATCGCTCGGCTGGTGATCTTTTAGCGTATTTAACATACCGCTGGGCTTACGCCATCTACTCTAGACACTGCGAAAGCTTTTGACTGGGTATGGCACAAATCGCTGTTTTCCAAGTTACCATCTTTCGGGATACCCGAGGGGTACTCCGAATGGGTTGCCAGTTTCCTGACTGGACGGAGCATCAAAGTCGTTATCGATGGTAGCTACTTCGACACCATGTCTATTAACGTTGGCGTCCCGTAAGGCTCCGTGCTGTCCCCAACTCTGTTCTTTTTGCATATCAACGACCTGTTGCAAATTGGTGACATACATTGCTATGCAGATAGATGACAGTACTGGAGACGCCTTGTACTGGGGCCGCGCCAATATCCCTCGGTTCGAAGCGAAAGAAAGTCGCGCCAGGCTTGTCTGAAATCGAAGACTCTTTAGATCTAGTATCGATTTGGGGTTCTCTGAACCTAGTGGATTTCAACCCCAGTAAGACGCAAGTCTATGCATTCACCGCTAAAAAAAAACCTTATTTTATACCGCGAACCCGTAGGCTGTGGAACGAGCTGCCTCAGGAGATCTTTCCATTGAGCTACAATATGGGGTTCTTCAAGAAAGCTGTGAATAGGATTTCGCAAGGTCGGCGGCACGCCCGCTTACTCCCTGGTGTTGCAGGTGTCCATGGGCGGCGGTAATACTTACCATCACGTGGGACCGCTTTCTCGTCCGACACTCGTCTATAAAAAAAATGGAAAATTTTCCTCCAACTTCAGAAAAATACTAATATTTCGGAAACTAGAAGTTGAGATCTGGACCCTTTTTGCTTGGACGCCCACATATTTCAATTAAACAGTCAACAACATTGACGATTGTTAGTCGAGTACTTAAACTATCAATATTCACGTTTGCACAATAACAATGTTTGCGTTAACGAGTTATACTCTTGTAACTTCAACTTTCATATTCGTTGTTCTAATTGTATGAATAAGTTTCTTCTACAACGTTATATTTGACGTTGACGCCACCAAGCCACCTATCGAATACGTTGACTCATTAGCTGCAAAGGAGTTTGCATTAGTTTGAGATTTTCTTTATAGAAAAAAGGCGGCAGACGAGCATACAGCCCACCTGATGGTAAGTAAATACTGTCGTCCATAGATATCCGCGATACATGCCAACATCAGTCCAGAATGACAAACGTTGGCACGCCCCCGGATGCGCTGCCTACCTTTGCAGATTAAGGAATGGTTTGGGAAAATGGTGAGGGAGAGGATGGGATGGGAATGGGCTCTGGCATATCTCACTCACTACCGGAATACGTACGTACATTGGACAAATACGATAAAGTAGGAAATGCAGTACATTTCAAGGTAGTCTTCTGTAAGAGAGGGATAACGTGACCCAGTGGCTGTGGGAATGCAGCATGCACCGAAAACGGTATGATGATTTCACTGAACAGTATGCTATCACAATATATTCATTGTTATTTAACAGTATTATAAACTTTGCAACCACTTTAGCAGTTTTACGTCACAAAGTAGCAAAATTATTGCTTGAAAATAATGCACCTTGATTCGTGTTACGTGGATATAATAAATATGTAATTACAATAATAAAATTAATAAAAAATAGTCAGCCAATTAGTTGCGTTCCAAAACGCTCGAATATCGCTTTGACGATCTAAATATGGTGCATCCTTTTCTATCTTCATAACACAAAAAGAGACTCAGTATGATTTAGATTGTCAAAGAGTAGTCGTATATTTTGGAACATGGCCATATTGGCAAATGCATACATCATACGTTCATAACCAGCGAAAATTATATACATAGAAGTACTACTTCATACAAATCTATTTTGAATATTAAGAATCGAACACAGAAACAAATGCACAAATGAAATGCTAGTCTGAAATGTTTGAAGTAACAAGACGTTTAGATGATTACAGACCAAATTGATTAAGCAATAAAGTATACATTTGCTTGCATTGAATTCTACATAAGACATTTCGATATCTACTACTCGTATGACGGGTTATCACTGTCAAGTTTTGTCATCTGCTGGTCGCGTCATGGTTTATACAATAATGAACACTGGAAAAATTACAATATCTGATATTTAGGCAGTAATAAATTTTTTTTAAAGTCTATTTATTTTATAGTATACAAACATTTTATATATTTGCGAACATTTACATTTACATATTTTTAAACACTTGTTCATTAATTAAATACTCAGTCAGTTACGTCCCTTTGAAAAGAGTTAGTTTATTTAACTTCTTGCCTTGCCTTTAATTAAGTAACGAATTATTCTTAGCAATATAATGCAGTCTAACACGTACAAATTCTTCTATAATGCTTTTTATCAATAAAAAACCATGGCTACAATCGGTTGTACAAAAAACATCATTAAACGTTGTTGGATGCAGTAAGTGTAATAAAACAAAGATTGTGTTTGCTAGACAACGAGTTTCGTGATCCAATTTTGATGATACTTCTTATGAGACACATTCGGCACAATAGCAAATCTTGAACAATACTGTGGATGGGAAACACAGGGCACCAAAATCTTTTATCGAAATTAATTTATGGAAATAAAGTTTTTCTGTGGCAAACAGAAGAGTCGTACATTCTCCGCGTTCAATTTTAGAATTTAACTTTTTTGCTACAAAACCAGATACATACCTATCCTATAATTTTCTCTATAGAAGTTGACAGTACAGTGGGTCTATCTAACATTTGGGACAATTCGTCACAGTTATTTATTTCATAATTTGATGGCGTCGAAGTAAAATGTGGAACTACCGTGGTTCTATGACGGGAACCTGCTGTAGTTTCATTTATACGTGTTGCCGAGCAATTTAAGATTAGAAAATATTCAAGCGGATAAGCGTTTCCTGTAAAGTGGGAACGAAGTTCTAAATTATTTAAAGTTTTTCTATAAATTCCTTTGAATTTAAGTGCATTTGGGTTGTTATTACACCGGCCATCATCTGCCTTCCCGTGTTAGACATATAAATGTCTTGTATTTTGAAATGCAAAGAACATATTTGAGTCCTCTTAGTTGGACACCAGTCATATTCCTGTCGTTCTAAGCGAACAGCTTTTATCCATAATTCCCTACTAGTTAATTCTCGTGGAAATCTGAAAGAATTTTTTTTTCATTATCGATAAGCACTGTTGTATAACACCCATCCCTATACTAAACAACCACGAAATTTCAATTTAATTTTAGCTATTATTTCAATGTTCAAAACACATGGAATGAAATCCCAGGGTTTATGATGATCAGTAGAATTATTTATGCACCATTTCACACAAGAAGACGGCATCATTTTCCGTTTCGAACATTTAAACAAATCGCAATAAACTGCTACTGCGACAACTGTTGACGCGTAACTAAGGAAGCGAGCGGCGACTCTTTTAAGCCACGCCTACTGCGGCGACTCTTCAGTGTCTTCATTTTTAAGGCTTAGTAGTGCTTCTATGTGTTATTATTTCGCTGTTCATAACAAAGAAAGCTGCTTGGCAACTTCTTGGGGGGTTTAAGCAGGTGAGGAGGGGTCATTAAAAGTCAAATTTGAAACTTATGTACTACGCAATAAGAATATTCCATTTTTAAAACACATGAATTAAAGAATTCGAAAGCTACTGAACATAGCACACTATGAGCCTCTATCATGGTACTTGTGTAACATATCTAGTATGTATTCTCAAATCGATGGTATTTTATCATGGTGTGATTTTTATTTAATCATTATAGATTTAAGTGTGAAAAGAATGCGCATGCCAAAATTTTCCCAAATTGTGTCCCAAATTACGAATACATAAAATAATGTATTGAAAAAAAAAATTTTGCACGAAATTATTTCTTGTGATATAAATTTGTAAATGAGGTAATTACGACTATTACTTTCAGTATAAGGGTATATTTCGATGTTATTACATTTCAATATTTGCATGCTTTGCAAACGTGCAGTTTGCATCTTTGCATTATTTTGTTTTTATACATATCTTTTTCAAAGGCGCGACGATGCAGCCCGTATTGTATGGAAATGTGTGACTTTATTATTATTTACAGTTTGTTTTCTGTTTAATAATTGTACTTATTATTGTAAAGCAGTTCGAATTGTAGAAAAAAATGACCAACACAAGGTATAACTTAAAATTAATCGAAATATATTTACAGTGAACCATCAATTTGTTTCATTTATACATACCTACAGGGATTTAATTACAATAAATATCCTGTATATCCTGTGATCGAATCTTTTGAACTAAAGTCGTCCAAACAGTTCAACTGGTTGAACAAAAAGTTGAACATATTGGACTACGCCCGAAGCTTGAAACCATGGATTCATGATTTGGAGTTAATACGAAAAAAAAACATGTTTTTTTTTACCTTTGCTAAAGAAATCCTTAAAAAAAATATAATATTTATACCCGACTACTGCAACATATTTAAGTGTTACATATTTGCCGGACTATTTGTGTATGTATGCACCGGATTATCCACCACAATCTTAGATTATGGAGTCTATTATATCGCATTTGGTTTCTATTTATTCGCCTTCATTCCCTAATAATACTTTGCCCCTAATAATAACGTTTTCCCTTGTAAATTGACGAAAACCACAACTATTGAAAAAGTATTAAATATAGTTCCAGAACTAAAATCAGACTACGCAAGTTTCAAATAAATGTTAGAGTAATAATTAAAAAAAGGGCCGTTTTAAATATGTCTTAGTTACATGTCAATTATAAATGCTATTTCAGTTCGTAAAAATACGTCCATACCGTATTTAAAGGCCTTTCGGTTTGCAGTAGGGCATTAGGTATGTATTAATTATCGTCTTACTACACCCACGGGAAGAGATGGATGGGTGGGGTGGTGTTATTCTATAGTCGGCCCACACCACACGGCATAATGAATAGCACAAAATCGATTAATTTAATAAATCGATTGTGTTTCATGTAAACAATAAAATCATAAGTAATAAAACACAGAATATTTATATTCTAATTGTCTGAATGTTCAGAATAATAAAAAACCAGTGTGTGGCAATACATTACCGTTAGTTTATAGTGAGCAGTACAGAATAACAAAGAGATTTCATTTGAGAAAAATAACAGGGGGAAAATATCAAGTGCAGAAAATGTTTTTGTGATTGAAATTCTTTGTTAAAATGGGTGTAGGTAATTTTTATTTAATTCTCTATAGTGTTAAATAACACCATGACAAACTCTTTTTACTATAACGGAATAGATGCCTATAAGTTATAAAATTTCATAAGCTGTGACTTCCTAATGACTGGATTGGAAATGACGCGTACGACTCGAACGATATCCGCTCGGAAATGAAGAACTTCAATCCAGTCACAAAATTAATTTATTCAACTTACGATTTGATTTGACGTAATTTGGAGCAATCAACGAAATCAAAGCGGTTTATTTAAAAGCGTTTCAGTCGGCCTTGTGACTGCTTCCATATTTTCGTAATTAAGTAACAATTTAGTTACAACTTTACTTATTTTTTATGGAATATAAAAACCCATGATATTTTATGGAATCGATGGCAGATAGGGAGGTAATCACTCATACGTGGTCGTATTACGTTGGACTTATTACAGATGTTCATGGGTAATCATCAAGTGGTCCGTATTATCGTCTACCAATTTTTAAAAAAAAAAAGTTGACTAAACTAGAAGCGGCGCTGTGTAACCCGGAGAGAATGTAGGTAACTAACTGTGAGTAAAAACATGGAACGCTTGTGCGTAAAGCGTGACTTTGGAACTTGGTCTGACCATGAGACCAAGTTCCAGCTTACTGCTGCCTCTAGTACTCAGAAGACGACGACACTATGAAAATAAATGAACACAGACCGCGCATGTGGATCCGCACTTAACGAAGTCGATTCCACGACCAAAGGTAACTTATCTACGTAATTTTTTTTTTCATAATCATTAAAGAACTATATAGGTACCTACTATGATCTGATTACCATAGGAAGAGCTCTGACAGTTCTGTATTTAATTCATTTTATGTAAATAACGTCTCTTACTTAAATCACAACATAACAATAAAATAGAAAAAAAATATCTTTAAAGGGCGATCGAGTTGTAAAATGCTTTTTACTACATGTTAAAGATTTATGTCAGCTGTCAGAGGTCTTCCACAATAATCGCACTTTAAGTACGTTACTGCATGAGGCTTTTCAAGAGAGCTGTAAATAGAATTATGTAAGATCGACAGAGCGGTGGTGTCAGCCAGCTTTAGAATAGCATCACCCCATCCCTTCTCGTGGTTACTCTTCGGCAGCGCAATCACATCTCCCATAGTGTTGCATAACGATCACCACTTATAGCTCGGTGGGCCGCCTGCATGTCTACCATAAAAATAAACTAAAATTACATTATCTACATAGCCACATAAATAACTACTAATTTAAAGGTATCTAAAGGAAAATATATAGGTAGGTATATTTTCGTCTTTCAAACTTTAATTTAGTTAAAATTTCATAAATTATCCCCTCGTGAATACAAGTAAAGTTATTTAACTTTTCCGCAAAGCCTGAACTCTGTATTCAAGACTTGCATACAAAATGTCACCTTGTTAGCGACCAATTCACAGTTTATAATGCATTTAGAAAATGCGCAAATACGCTACGTGTTCACAATATGAAGTTGTTGAAGCTAAAAAGTGGAAATAAACCAGACGCCATTAACCTGACTGAACCTGTATTCTACTGCATAATCTTAATAATATCTACGTTGAATTTTTTGGCGGGAACTTGAGAATTGAAGTTGAAATTTTGTTTGATTATTATAATAACTGTGGCTTTTGCATTTTATGATTTAATAGTGATCGTTTATTAAACTTCAGTGTGTTTTGTGCGTAATGTTTGTGATAGGTAGGTAGGTACTCAAAGAAAAGCATAGGACTGCGTTTTTTGTTTGCTTCCAAGGAGTCCTCTTCTGTTCTCAGAAACCTACTGTCACTTTACTGAGCGACTCCTGACTTACTTCGACGGGACTAGACATTGACGGAATACGTTTTGAAGTTTAAAATTGTTTATTGCGAGGAAAAATTGACACTGACAGAATGTGCTAATTGCACCATTGCCACGGGTACCTATAAAAAGGAAAAGATATTTATCATTTTTTATGGTATTAAAATATTAGTCGATCTTTCTTCTAATGACGTAGAGATCTACGATAACGATAATTTTAGAACCACTATGGATGGCAGGTCATACCATTTATTTATTTATTCTATTTTTAAATAAATACAATAGGCTGAATTAGTGCCTTACAGGATTATCTCCCAGTCAATCGTTGGGCTATTCAGGACATGAAGTGGTAGGATAATAATATGTTATCGTAGAATGTCTGATTATTTAAACATCCCAACTGATTGTGCGTTGGGTAGGCATTTTCATAGAAAATGCGAGAAGTACCTACTTATAGAATTTATGGTAAACCGTACTGTAATACTATCAGCCTAAGTCTTCATTGCTTGGCTCTTCATTCTTCGCCACCACTTTTGGTCTCCGCTCGGGGGAGAAGAGCGCAGAACGTGTAGGTATGCCTTATTTGTGAATAAAACTTATCGTGAATTATTTACATTTATTTGTGAATACATTATTTATTAGAGATAGTGATATAACTATTACTATTCATTTCCAACGGGGCAGTCGTTTTATATTTATTTTCATAAGTACCTTGATGCTGGACCAATTTTTGACAAAAATTTCCAAACACTACGACAATCGCAACAGTTGTCTTGGTGATTAACCTGAATAAACATTGCAGATTTTATTTTATTTTTAGTTATAGGTACTGCTTACTTAGCATTTAACTTATTACATTTTATACTTATCTGTAAGTACGAGTATATACCTACTACCTATATATATAGCTAAAGGTCACACCATGCAACTATATAAAATGTAGAAGAACTATTAGAAAAGACGAATACAGATAAGTAAAAGTTCTCCTACTCGATAGGTACTCAACCGATTAAATAATTCAGTCGTCGGTTCCTTTTGTACAGATTTGCATAGAAACGAGATGAGACAGAAGTCGCAAGTGGAATAAATGAATTCCCGATTATTCAGAGATTCGAACGAATCACGCCTAATGCGCTGTAGTAGGAAAATTTAATTTTCTACGCGATAAAACTTTCATTATTATTGCATTTAAAGCGAATTTATTCTTCAGACTTGCTACACAAAAATTGATCTTTAGATATTTGATGCCAAGAACGTAGAGCTCTAAGAAAGTAGTTTGCGTGTTGTAGAAACGCTCGACGCTTTACATTGCGAAGGACCGAGAGGACTCGAGCTTCAGCCAGTGAACACTTTTCTCACCGACTCGCGATCCCGCGTATCATCCCAAAGCAACACCCTCCTACGTTGGGGATCATACGGTTGATGTTGTTGATATTACCAATATATTTTTTCCAGCCATTGCGTTCGTGCGCTTTTTCAGATCATGGACTCGTAACTCAATAATACGGACACAATAATGTCATTAGCTTGGTTATACTTTTAGTATCTATACTTTACCTGTATAAATATTTTTTTGTTTGTTTTGTCAAAGACCTACGTACAACATCAATTGAAGGTTGTCACGCGTTCGCGTGCAAACATAAGAATATGAACAATAACAAAGGAAATGTTAACATAAAATGTTTTTCCTCAAAATATTGTCACTTAGGTACCAAAAAAATTACAAAAGCGCGTAAATCAATTGAGCCGAGTCATTTGAAGTGACGACTATCGTGTGGTTGCTTTAATGTAACCAGTTTGTCAACTAATCGAGTTAATTTTTTTAATCTTTTTTCGTACTAAAATAGGCAGAGGAATCACAGTGTTCATTCGCATTTGGCAAGGTTTCTTTGTGAGGACTGCACGCTCTGAAATGTTGGTGTTTAAGTTGATTATAGTTTGTTCAACCGCTTTAATTGGTTTACATGCAGCTTTACTATGTAAGTCAGATCCTTCTCAATATGTAAACGTACTTGTTATAATATATGTGGTGAGTTTATAACGTAACCAGCACTATAACGTAATAACGTAGCCCAGTACTGCTGGACATGAGCATGGACATGACATGGACATCTTGTGCATGAGGGATGTATGGGTTTAAAACGCCATGCCGCGCCGGCCGAGTGGGTTGGCGAATTCACTCTTTTAGAGGTATATGTGTAGTCTATATTCAGCAGTAGAGAGGCTTGGGCTGATAATATGATTGATACCTTCTCGGTATATCTTCTTTCCTTCGCTAAAGTGAGGATTTATAATAGTAATAATAATCGCTAATAGTAATATGTTTGTTAACCCTCCACCACCCACGGCCCTGCCAACCTTACGGTTATAAGGACCGAATCGTGGGAGATACGCGCCGTACTTGCGTGGGCTCTTTCCGGCACGCACTTTCTTGACTCCCTACAAATTTCTTTCATTTCATTCCATTTAACATTTCTCCCCTTTCTGGGGCGTATACGACACATAACAAAGGATCGTTCTCGGACAGTTCTAATAGCCGTCTCTTTCGATGCCAGGAGTGCGCGAATTCTAGCAGCCGTGCGAAGTTCACCTCCGATGCTACCAAGTCCACACAGTAAACCGGCCCCGCTTCTGCCAGCACTACACCATCCAAGATTCTACTTCCCTCTTAGTATGTAAAGAAAATAAGGTGACTGTTATTATGATAACTCTTCACAAAAACAGGGATATACTAAAATAATTATATTGACTAAACGCCGCGTTGCAATGAGAGTTCATTGCTGCATTACAAAGACGATAAAAGACAATAACATTTTAATCGAGTACTTGTTGATAAGTTAACATTTAAATAAAACTTCGAACATAAACATAGATAAGTCGTTAAATAATAAATTTACTACCATATCACGTCATTAGCCTGTGCCTCTCCATTGGTGGATATAGGCCTCTTCCAAGAACTGCCACCACATACGATCTTCAGCTTTCTCATCCAGCCACTACGGGCGATTTTCTTCAAGTCGTCAGTCCACCTGGCCGGAGGGTGTCCCATGTTACGTTAAGTAATAAGGGCAATAACTAGAGCAGGGCCGTCTTTACCAGGGGGTGCAAGGGGTGCGGTGCACCCCGGGCGCTCACCTTTTAAAGGTAATGAAAAAATATAACGCTATAGTAAACAATTACACAATAGGATATTTGACTGTCATAGGATACACAATAGGATATTTGACTGTCATAGGATACACAATAGGATATTTGACTGTCATAGGATACACAATAGGATGTTTGACTGTCTTAGGATACACTCCCGCACCCCGGCGCAGAATAGACTTAAGACGGCCCTGAACTAGAGGTAAATTTAACGAATTTATCGGTAGGTTTATTTAACGAAGTACCTAATAAGTTTTACTATAGCTATTTTTAAAATGAAATTTCAAGGAATCATTCAGATTTGTCCATTGCTTTTGTCTCAGCTTTTACTCGTATCTTTCATTTGTTTTAGATTTGCCCTTGAACGTGATTTATTTCATTGAGCGAAGACTGAAGAAACCTTGAAAAACCTACGCCGAGCCAAATACTTGAAATAGCCGCAGTAAATGAAGTAACTATAACTCGCTACAAAGGTACAAGACCTTTATTAACGATGTACGCTTCCTCTACGGTGTGTACACGGATGTCTCTCAATGTTCACTTTTTGAAGGACACCTTTAATTCCATCATTTAACTTCAACCGAGACGAGCCTAGAATGTCTTATCTAGTAATGTTCGTACAGCTCGAGTAGTTGTGTGCAAAGGAAAACTTAATACTCATAAATTACATACCGCCGCGCAGCCGCGGCAGTAACCTGTTACTGTCACCTGCAGTTTGTAATCTGCGGTCGAGTTCGGTAAGTCAATCATAAGGACATAAGGTTTGAGGAACAAAATTGTACTCGTATTAAAGAGAGTGCGATTTCACATGAAATTATTTGTAAATTACACCTTGACTGTATGAAGTTCGCACGCGTATTACCCATAGGTACGTGAGTAGTGAAAAAAACAAATGAATTATTGCGTAGTTTCGAAGATCACCTTCAGATATAGATAAAAAAAGGATTTATGTACTTACTGTATACTTATGTGACATACCAAACAAGTTTTTAAAGGTCAAGCTAAATTTAGAAGAATAAATAACATTTCATAATTAGGTACTTGTAAATTACTTACTTACCGCTTGGCCTAGTGGAACTTGATTTTATTTTAATAGGAATTTAATAAATAAACGACCATCATCATTAATCATTCGTCACCTTCTGCCTTTTCTGTGGTGTAGGTACATCCGTAAACTTGACCGATTTAATTTAGATGTTATATAAATAATGTTTGTTTATGTTTAATCCATGTATAAATTTATTTACTTTATCATGCATAAAGTAAATAAATTTTTCTAACATGTGTTTCCAACGAGATTCATTGATAGCAATAAAATCAATGAATTATTGAAATAAAAAGTAAAACACCTGATCGGCGATTACAGTAAATTCGGGAAGGAGTCAAAAGTAATATAGATGTACCTACTATCTAAGTACCTAGATAGTGATGATTTTTATACTTTATAATTCTAAGATTTTTAATATTTTAGAAGTTATGATTAGGATTTAAAAATTATATACTTACATAGATAAACTCTTTACTGTACACGAACACATGTTACAAAAACACAATTTAAATAAGTAACACGAATAGTATAACAGGCGGCCTCATCGGCGGAGCGATTAAATTTGTTATTCTTTTCCATTACAGAAACTAATTAACTAAATATGACACTTAACAGTTTAGATATTAAGAACTGTCTCGAGTTTTTCAAGTTAAAATAACTTCCAGGGCTGTCTGTGACGACCAACACCACCAATTTGATAATTACTGAAAATAAGCCTATATATTAAAATAAGAACTAAAAAGAATTAAAAAAAAAGAAAATTCTTCTTACAATGACGCGCAACCTACGATGTATGCCAATAATGAAGAAAAATGACGTAAACTCACTGCTTAGATTCGGTGATTCACAACTCAGAATTTGTAAAAAGGAGCGGGAAGAATTGAGTAAATTAGAAAAGGATTTATGAGTTTCCTCATCATTCGATGGAAATATTGAGGATAAGATTTTTGAAAGCTAAATTCTGTTAGCTTCCAAAAGATGTTTGCTTCACGAATGCTTCATGTTTGCTCTTATAAAAGCTACCGCGTTCAAAATATTCTTCAATGAGATGAAGTGGAGATATATCTACCCTCCTATGAGATCGATTGAGACGATACTATTCGTACAATGACAAACACAAAACATAAATAACAAAACACCAATCCAAGTAGCAGGTCATCCTCAGAATGATAAGTTTTTTTCAGGTTGCAGCACAGACGTGTGAAACTGATGTTGCTTATTTCCCATAACGAAATGCAAACAATTTGGCGACATTATAACATGAACAATCGACTAGAACGGACGCCGTCTTAAAAACGTCATTCAATAACCCTGTGAGATGGAAATAAGAAAAGGATCCCGAAGAAATAAAGATTATATTTAGTGAAATAAAATTATCGACATAAATGTGAAATAAAGTACTTATTATTTAATAAATAATAACTTATTATTTACGAGAAATAATTGAAATTAGCAACAATAAATAATGAATGGGCAGGAAATTTATAAAACGATAGGTTAGGTTATGTTCTCTAATTCGTCGACTTTTTAATGACATTTTTAGTAATTTAAAATTATTTATTCCAGGTGTCAAACATAGTTTGTTTCGTTGATTACAATTTGCTGCACATTTAATTTTTTTTATGATAAAATGTACTTGTATTTAATAGATATACATAGATTAAACGTGATACATTTTCTGTTGTTTTGTTATTGTATACCTTACTAGCAAAAGCCCGCAGACGTTGTCCTGCCATAGAAGTTGATGTGCTGCAGCGCCATCTAGTGGCGAGTTACAACAAATTCGATAACATAAAAACCTTCTCCATGAAAAGATACATATATGTGCCAACTTTCACGGTGATCGGTCAAACGGTGTCGAAGTCTATTAATCTCCAATATACCAACATCGTTTTATATATATATAAATTACCACAAAATATATAAAGCGATAGTTTATTACAAGTGCAAAATGAAGCCAAAAATGGACTTCAGGACTTCATGGACTTAGTCGAAAAGACGAAGGGAAATGTCCTACTGACGACACAGTACTATGCATTATATTGCATGGGCTATATCAGACTTTATTGGATAAAATATATACTTATGGGTAAGTAAGTATAAATAATATTTTACTAATACAACATATTTACTATTTCAGCTACGCTAAATATTTCAGTGGGAAAAATAAGTATTCATGTATTTATGTGAATCTGTAATGTTATAGCTATAGTAAATTGTAGGGGAAAAGTCCACGCTGCATTCCCACATTTGCTTAGCGCACTCAACTATCCACGTTACCCCTCTTTCACAGAAGACTACCTTGAAAAGTACGATAATCGTATTTCCCCAATGTACGTATGTGTGTCGGTAGTAAGTGAGATACGCCAGAGCCCATTCCCATCCCATCCCTCCCCATTTTTCCAACCCTTTCTCCCGTTTCATCTTGCACAGAGGAACAATTATTATATTTTATAAACATGAAATTTTAAATGCATATCAAATTTTAATGTATCATATCATTTTAAATTATCGATGTCAGCCTATAGCGTCCCAGTGCAGGGCACATTAAAAACCGCCACGAAGGCTTAGTGCTGATTGGTGGATACACATGTCCGAGATTTTCCATTAATTCTCGGGGACATATGCTTCCTAACGATGTTTTCCTGCTTCCTCAAGCGATAATTGAAAAATCCGTATTTAAGTAGAAACTTAGTGGTACGGGTCGATTTGAACTCACGGTTTTATGAATGAGTGTCGAGTTTAGCTGCCTCTAGGCTATCATCGCACTTATGGTTATGCTTTTTATAAAAATTGAATCAAAGACAGACTTTCAATGGCGTGCATCTCATACAAGTAGAGTTATTATTTAACCACTGCGTAATAGTGCAACGTTAGCTCCGGTGGTAGGGGTTCTTCAAGAAAGAATACCAGCAAGTCTTCAGTCCATCAATTTATAAGAAAACGAGAATAAAATTAAAAAATAAAAACTAAAACAATAAATAACACTTATGAAATATATAGCCGGTCTATTATTAAAATAATTAAAATAAATAAGTTGTTCTTTTATATTTATAGTTGTATAGAACTAGGCGCGTGGCAACGTTTTTTCGCGATACATGCCAACATTCTGGAGTGATGTTGGAGTAAATATATTATTATCGCGGATGTTCATGGTCGACAGTATCCACATAGGTACCACCAGTTAGACTGTCTGTTCGTCTGACATCTTCTTTCTGTAAAATATCTACAGTGCCTACCCTTTTTCTCTTTACATTATATCTTTTCTTCAGAAGGGATTATTTCATGTCACATACACAATATCTCGGTCCAATTTATTATTGTTTTTACTCTGTTTCATGTTTGTTCCCATTAAATACGACATTTATAGTAAAAAATTTATTAAAAGTTTACTACTTAGTATCCTATCATATACAATATAATAATAATATATATGTACATATGTATATACATATTTAATAATAATATATAATATATATTTACCTAAATACGGGCATTCTATTTAGGTAAATATATATGACTAGAAAAACATAGGTGCAAGTATTTTGGTTTTCTGACTGAAATCGCGTTCCTTGCGAACAGGTCGCGAAACAAGTAAATTTTCCAAATAAGTAATTTAACAGATTACATCGTTTTTAACCGAATTTATTTTGAGGCATTTTTAAAAGTTGTCGTCCCTGTACGTGTTTGGGTTTTGTTTATTATTTTATCTTTACATCGTGTCCCATCTTCTGACTGTCATCTTGCATTTCTTTGACACCATAAATATTCTATTAATTTTTAATGTATCTTTGCTGTTTGATTTCTTTTCTTAAAAACGATTTCCAAACATATATTTAGTTATATTAATAAAATCGTATCCTATCCTACGCGTGCCAAGCGGGCCCGTTTAAGTAGCTTATAAAAAGTAGCTTAAAAGTGGGTACATAAAAGCATGTGAAGGATTGCATTCAGTGGTCGTCTTGTACTATACATACACCAGATCATCCTTGAGTTCACGCCATGTGGTAACTGTTTATATATAACCGTGAATATTAATTGTATCTCTTACTAGTGAACCGGCCTTACATTAGTGCGGATGTGTTGTTTAACAAATAAATACAAATATGAGTGCGTTTCTTAGTTTAATATTTTTTATAATGCAGACGGCAGCAGTTTTTACGCGTAAGTGCTTTACATACTTTTATCTTTTCTCTTTATTTTCCTTTGTTGGGACTGGAATTTCGTAGATGTAGCGGTCAATTATTTGGACTGCGCTTTCAACATATTTCGATGTGGGTTAAGATGTCAGATTACCAATCAAAACTGATTATGATTGGAATGACACCAGAGAAGTTTATTCATCTTTAAATTAAAATTTCATAAGTTTAGGCGGTTTTGATTTTTTTTTATAGAAAAAAGACGGCAGACGAGCATGCAGTCCACCCGATGGGTAGTGGATACTGTCGTCCATAGACGTCCTTGATACATGCCAACATCAGTCCAGAATGACAAACGTTGACACGCCCCCGGATGCGCTGTCTACCTTTGCAGATTAAGGAATGGATTGCGAAAATTGGGAGGGATAGAATGGGATGGAAATAGGCTCTGGCGTATCTGGCACTTACTACCGAAACACGTACGTACATTGGGGAAAGACGATAAAGTAGGAAATGCAGTACATTTCAAGGCAGTCTTCTGTGAGAGACTCGAGTGCGCCCAGCGGCTGTGGGAATGCAGCATGCACTCCCCCCTACAATTGTTTTCGTCAATGCCAAAATACTCAAATTAAAAAATTATGAAACTTTAAAAGCAACACCATTATCTTATCTTACTTAAAGTATAATAATTTCTAATAATTTGTGCTATATTATGATAAAATAAAACAATTCAGTAATTTTAATGAGAGTAGAATGTTAATGTTAGTGAGAGCAGACCTTAAGCACTAGCCTGAGAATTAAATACATAATCTCGGGCATATCTATGTAAAATTCATCAATCCTCATTGGCCCCGCACTATACATAATGGTTCAAAATCCACTGTTGCTATTGCAAGAGGTATTCTGGACCTTCAGTGGGATGTTATAAGAATAGGCCTTCTCACTCAAATACTAACCAAAGCTGGTGTGTTTGCCCTGTCTCCTAGTGTTGCGTTAACCATTATTTATCAGAGACTTTATTTATTAGGAAAACTCTTACTATCTGGTAAGAGTGGTAAGCCTTTTCTCTGTTGTTACGTTTCTAAAATATAGATTCTGATGATGAATTACATTTCAATCATAGTTTAATGTTATGACTTTATTGAGTTGACTTTATTGACTCCTTGAAAGTAAAATTTAACATTTCTTTCTGAACACGATGTGTTGAACGATTTAAGAACAGTTTGTTGCCTATTTGCTTAATTAATGGAAATACAAGATAAATATGTAAGTTTTTTAATTAGAATTCTTAAAAAATCCTTTTTAAAATCGCATTGCGCCTTTAACCATTTATTCGCAAAGCTATCAAAAGTGAATTATTGATGTAGTTTTTTGAATATTAATTAAATTTGGGTATAGTGACGACATACATTTTAAGGCTATAGGTCTTTATTATTTCCAAATATTGAGTTCAATCTTGTCCAATGTTTTATTCCCTAAGTATTTATGTAAATAATTTTTTTGCGTTTAACCCTTGATTTCTAACTATAATGGGTATTTAATTAGTATATCAATTAAGTATTAAGTATATAACTGAATATATAAGTCTATAAGTGAATACTTTTAGATAAAATCTATAGACAGAAGTTGTGTATAGTAAGTTTATAAAAAAAATTGCTCCTTTTTAATTAGGCATTAATTAATTAAATTGTAACTTATTGATATTTATAAATTGTTAATTTAAAAATACCATACCATCAGCCTATAATCTCTCCACTGCTGGGTGTGCCAGAGCCAGAACCCATTCCCATCCCATCCCTCCCCATTTTTCCAACCCTTTCTCCAAATCCATTCCTATATCTCCATAGGCAGGCAGCACATCCGGGGGCGTGCCAACGTTTGTCATTTTGGACTAATGTTTGCATGTATCACGGATGTCTATGGGCAAAAGTATCCACTTACCATCAGATGGACTGCATGCTCGTCTGCCGCAATGGTCCATAAAAAAAAAATATAGGCTTAAAAATACTGCCTAAACTATTGAAGTTGTATTTTAATAAAAGACTTTTTTTATTGATCTACTGTTTATTTATATGTCGTCACAAATGTATATTATTTTTTCCAGTTACTACTTCTATTGTCATGAATTAGCTATGTTATATTTCTTTGTGATAGTTTTATTACTTACATTTATATTAATTGTATATATTATTTATATCAACTTTTATTTTCTGCTATAGGTACCTACTTATTCACTTGCACCCATCATATTATCACTAAATAGCACCAAACTTGACTGGGAGAAAGTGCTTTATAGCATCGAGTCCTCCTTTTGTTAAAACAATAAAGTGTTAATAATAGCGCTCCATCTATTTAATTATTACAAATCTATACTTCTATACTAATATAATAAAGAGAGAGTGCGAATTTTGTGAGTTTGTGTGTATGTGGAGGGTAATCTCCGGAACTATTGCACCTATTTGAAAAATTATTTCACCATTTGAAAGGTACATTATTCCAGATGGACATAGGCTATATATTATGTGCAAAAAAAATAATGGGCATGCAACGCATGCCGGGCACAGCTAGTTTATGTTATAAAAGCGCTTTATACTATCGACCAATAAAATTAATGTCTAGTTTGCTCTGAAATTTTCGTGATACATTATCTATTTTGTCATCAGTTTTGCAGCTTTGCTCAAGTGTACCTAACAAATTATCGATTCGGACATTAAAATTCTATTAAAAGGTAATTATTTTAAAATCCAGGAACTGTCATTAAAGTTGCAACCAGTTATTGAAACCTTGACAAACAATTACTATTTAGTAAATAATACAACATAACAAGCTATCTTCGCGCGCCTTTTTCTATTCCGTGTCTTCGTTGGGTGCCCATTAACATCAAATGAACACACGCTTGCATAATGGGGAGATAGGATGGCGTGGAACGGGATAGGGTACCATGTCAACTAACTAATCACACACCCAGTAATCCAATAAAGTCCACGCGAACAGAGTCGCAGGCACAGCTATGTACATGGTAATAAAATAGATATGAAGAAAACAAGCATTTGTTTTGTTCTAAGTATAACTTTGTTTGCTTTGTTCCTAAATTTAATTTTAAAAGAGCAGGTAGATTATTTGATATAAAATGTAAAACAGAAAGTAGGTAGTGCGAACTACTTGTCTTTGCCGACCATGACCGAATAAAACTCTGATTAAGTAACATATAAGTATATTTATCAGAATAAATGTCATAATTTAAGTTATTAAACAAGATGTATGCTAAAATTAGATTTTATTATATGTAATTAACTCTACTAGGTGGATCAGTGTTTTAGTATGTCAAAAAATGCAAGTAAATATGAGTCTACTTTGTACAGATTCTTAAGCTACCTATGTACACACTTGCGTTGCGGCTAACCGTCCTTGGCCAACCGCGCGCATCCATGTGGCTGACCACCTTTTGGTCGCTTTTTCGGTTAGTCGCAAATGTGTAGATACGTAGACTTAGTCATAGGTGTATACTTGTTAAAAGGTTGACCTATGGCACAGACTATTTAATAGAAACTGTTATTTTTTGTTATAAAATTATTTACTTTTTTAACAGTCTATTTTTATTTATTATTGTTAGTCGAAATATTGACCCATATTATATACATACCTTTGCCACCTCACGGCCAGTTGATTGATGCAATTTCTGTAAGTCTCGTGGACTCAATGAATTCTTCAAAAGCCGCCTAATCACAGCTACTTCAGAATCAAATTTTTTTCCTTAGATAAAACTTTACAAATTTCGAAAGAAATGGAAATCTGTCGGTGTAAGGTCCGGTGACTATGGTGGGTGAGGGAGAGCCTCCAGGACCAGCTCTGGAAGATTAAAACTGTCGTATGAGAAGTGTGAGGGCGGGCGTTGTCATGAAGAAGAAGTGGAGATGAGCAATTGACCAAATTTGGTTGCTTTTTTGCCAGACTTTCCATCAACGTCTGCAGCTCCTTACAGTACACATCTGAATCAATCGTTTGACCGGCTCACAAGAAACTGTAGTGGACAACACCGGCACAGGACCACCAAACTGATACCAGTAGCTTTTTCTTAGTTATCTTTCGTTTAGGACATTGTTGGGCTGCAATTCCTGGATACAGCTACTGATACGAACGTTTGGAGTTATCGTACAGGATCCATTTCTCATCACAAGTCACGATGCCATTCAAAATTCCTTTGTTTTTGTGACGGTTCAAGAACACAGTGCACGCTTCGACATGTTGCTGTCGCTGACATTCATTCAGTTCATATGGTACCCACTTTTCGAGCTTCTTAATTTTGCCGATTTGACGCAGATGAACCAACATTGTTTTTTCACTAACATCGAACCCTGCTGCTAACTCAGCTGTACTTTGAGATAGATCTGCTTCCATATTTATCCTTTACTTCATCGTTATTTAGCTTAGTCGTAGGTCGTCCGTGGGACCCATCTTTCAGATCGTTTCCAGAATGGAAGCGTTCAAACTATCGTCGCACGGTGCGATCGTTTGTGGTGTTTGGTCCATACATACTGTTGATATTGTGAGCTGTCTGACTTGCGTTGGTGCCGCGCCGAAACTCATATTCAAAAATTCCACGAAATTTATCCATTTTATTTTCAGGGCAATCACATGAACAAAATTTAGGTACAGAAAAAACAAATGAAATACTGATTTTGAAATAAGAACATTGTAGCTATTAGATGCATTTTGTTTTATTGTGAAATTCGAATTAGAATACAAGATATCGAAATCCAAAGTGGCCAGTAATAAAATCTGTCATTTCATAGATAAGCACCTAATTTAATTCTCCTACCAGTAGGTACCGTAATTCGTCCATAACATTAGCTAAAATTCAGGTGAATTAAATAGGTATTTGAGCGTAGCGGTTACGGATGTACTGCGGATGGAACGGACGAGAAGCTTTGTCTCTATCCGCTGCAGCTTGTTTACGGGTTTTACAAACAGACGGTAAGGGATATTTGACTTATAAAGCAAGCAATGGAATGCAATTCAACCAGCCCTTTCAGAATCCACTGCAGGACATTAGCTTCCTCAAGCACATTGTCTTGTGCATGAGGGATGTAAGGCTTTCCGTGTAGTGTCGGCCCGTTTTAGAATATCATCTTCCCGTAGGTGTTATAAAAGGCGACTAAGGAATAACAAAGCAGCTACCACGAGCCCTGAAGAACTATACCACCTCTAAAAATGTGAACTCGCCAACCCGCTTGGCCAGCGGCAGCGTGGCATTTTAAGGTCATAGCTATGAGTACATCCCTCAAACCAAGCAATTGAAATTTATATACGACGTTATTTATCTACGAGTATATAAACTTGTTTACATTGGTTAAGACTAAAAATGTCGTTATTTCAATATTATAACAACTAACAATTGTTATTAGAAAAAAGCAAAAAAATGTTTTATTTTTTAAAAATATCACTAAAATCTCTATATTTGGGAGACTAGAACCGCAAATAAAGTCCCTTTTCTTAAGTAAAGTATAATAATATATATATATTATAATAATATGTAAAGGTGTCCCAGATTGAGCGCCGGATTTAATTTAGAAAGAAAAATAAAGTCATTGTTTCTCCGGCTGTGTTACATGTGGCATCGTCCTGTTAGAACCACAGTTGATCGAGATCCATATCTTTCAATTGGTGCCAAAAAAACTCCTGTAACCTGTTCTGATACCTGTAACCTGTTCTCTCTATGCCTACCTAAATACCAATACCTAAAAAATAGCCCTATGATCCCGCCGAACCAAAAGCCGCACCAAGCTGTAACTCTTTGAGGATGCATCCGTTTTCCATGTATCTCACGACGATTCTCCAAGCCCCAGATACGACAATTTTGCTCATGACTTATACCTTGACTGATAAGTCAAGGTGGAAATGGGCCTCGACACTAAAGATGATTTGTTCACCAAAATGATGGTCCAATTCATACGGCTCTAAAATTCATAATGCATTGCTCTTTCGTGTAGCGCTCCATGTTGACTATATACAACTATCATATGTGACATCTATAAACAAATCAGAGTTGCAAGAGATAAAAAATGGTACGAAATTTAAATCCGGCGCTCAATCTGGGACAGCCTATATATTATAGTATATTTTGTGTACCTACTTACATTTCCTACTTAGTTATATGTATATATGTATTTAATATATGCAATCCAATGCAACCAGCACGTTCACGTGTATTCACTGCTGGACACGGGTCTCCTCAAGCACACTGTCTTGTTCATGAAGGATATATGGCCTTTAAACATCACGCTGGTTAAGCGGGTTGGCGAGTCCAGTCTTTTAGAGGTGGTGTAGTTCATCATAATAATTCCTTAGTCGTCTTTTACGATACCCGCGGGAAAATATTTATTGTATATGTACAAATACATTACGAAAACATTGGCTATGGACTAATCCGCAAACACCCGAACGGGTCATCCATGTCTATGCAATAAAGTAATAAAGTATGCAGTAAAGTATCTCGTAATAAATTGCGTAAATTTTTGGTACCGTAATTCATAGACGTGGATGACGCGTTCGGGTGTTCCCGGATTAGACGATGGCCAATGTTTTCATAATGTATTTGTACAAATATATACATATTTTGTTAATATTATTATAGGTATTATTTATATTCTGTACGCAGTGCGCCTGTCTTATTTGTCTTGACTTAGGTACGAGTATGTTGTTAAACACATACTCGTTGTGTTACAGATCTTATATTTTTCATCCAGATAAATCGATGATGTGTCGCAAAGGAAATTGTATTTGTGTTCGATAGGCTAGTCTAATATCATACAAAACTAATTTTTTTTTATGTACTTCTAGGATATTTTGTCCATAAAAGTAAATAGTAATTAATTATTTCACTTATGAACCTAAAGATTTGTGAGATTGTTTAAAGATTTGTTTATTTTCAATAGAAGTTATACCTACAGCTACGACGACTTATATGTTTATAACCAAATGAAACAGGAAACTGTTCTGAATATTTCCATTACACTTCACAGTTAAATTAGGTACGTAAAAAAACTACAAAACAAGTTTATAAAAAATTGTTTCTGATTCATGTTAATTTTATTTTTTTCCATTAAATATGTATAAAAAAGGTGGAAAAATTCAGTCAATGGTGAAGCAAACAACAAGACCGAGAACGAATATCACCTCAGATATTCCAAACAATATTGGGGATTCTAATAAATAATAAATATCAATATGGAATCCCTAGCATTATGTAATAAGCATCTATCTACAAACCAGAATCTCGTCTGCTTATTTGATTCTGGCTAACATTTCCATTACCTACGCGGAAAAGTTACGGAAAAAACAATGTCATACGCGATATGACATTGTTCTGGTGCGGTACCGTTGCGCGCGTTGTCACCACTGACAATACCCAACGGAACGACGGGAATTGTAGACAAAATTATTTCATTTTGTTAAATATGTCTATAATAATTTAGATTTATGCAAATTAGTTACGTGTTTGAATTTTTTGTTAGGCCAGAAAAGTAATTATTAGACTAAATATAATTTTAGCCTCTGACATTCTTTTACACTCATTTGGTGAATGACAAAATTTTAAAAACTAAAGTTACTTTCAAGGATATCGTTAATCTTAATATAAATTATTTTACAGCTATTTTTTATGTGAACCTTATCAAAAATACATAATAAAACAGCACCTAACTAATAATACTTAGTAAATAATGAAATAGTACCTAATCTAAGTTCATATTTATTCAAACCATTGTATGGTAATTTTAAAACATAAGTTTGGCCTATAAATATGTAGTTATGTTATCTAAGTAGCTTATACGTTTTAACCCACTAAAACGTACTTACCGCTAAATATCGCGCAATCTTAAGTATTTTTTTGTGCTGTGCTAAATTTAACTTTTTTGAGGTAGCCTTACGCGTTTCACAGGTAGGTATTCTAATTATATTTATATATTAAACGGGTCCCAAACACGTATGTTTACCTTTTTTATTTTACTCGATATTTTACGACGGCAGACTTCATCCGCTGACTTCGTCGATATATAGGTGAACGCCTAGGAGTAGCTATCAAGATGACTGAGTTCAGTTGATGGCTGAATTAACTAGAATGAACTACTGAAGCGTCCAATAAAATAAAAAAGGCAAGCACGCGTTCAGAACCAAATTGATAAATAAATATTTGTAAATAATGAGAACATCTTAACAGTTGTATTCCTTTCATGATTACCATACCATATAATCAGCCTGTGTCTCACCACTGCTGGATATAGGCCTCTCCCAAGGACCGCCACCACACACGGTCATCTGTTCTTCTCATCCAGCCACGTAACTATGTATATTCTTAACTACGTTAACTTAATGTTATGTTTATACGTCATTTAAGTTAACTACTTCTAATATTTTTTATTGGCTATTGTCTATGTAATTGTGCTACTTAACATAACCTTTTTATTACAAATACAATGAACAATGAATTTACAAAAAAATAGGAAGTCAATTACATATATGCAGTTGCACTTATGTATTCATTTCAATTTAGTTTAATACCAGAGTATTACGTATAATCATAACTTAAGGCAATAGAAAATATTAGATCTCATTTTGTGTGTGATACAAATAATCAATTGGTGGAAAGAACATATGGTACATCTCTCATGCATATGACAAAGTCCATGAGGAGGTCCAGTGGACGAAAAAGGAAAAGTTACGTTTATATTATTTGGCCGAAGAAACAGTTTGGGCTTATGTGGTCTGATATCGATATAATTTTTATTCCTATCACTTCGATAGGAATAAAAATTATATCGATATCAGACCACATCTCTCACACATCAGTTTTATAATATGACTGAAGAGATGTGGTGCATTTGGATAGCTATCACCTTATATAGCTGTACTAGCTAGCTAGATAGGGTGAGGTGAGGTTATTTATCGTTATCGAATTAAACTCACTCAATGATAAAACCCATACTAATTTTGAGCGGCGCATTGACTGTCACTTGGCTATGTAAATGATATATGAGTAAGAATGGTAACCAGGTGCCAGGTGGTAGACAGACGGAGTAGGTTCTGCAGGTGTGTGTAATACCTACTCCATGGAGTATATTTATTTATCTTGTCCTGAAGTACCTAACTACGAGCCCCAAACGGGGCCGAGTGAGGTAAGTGGAGAGGGGAAATTGTGTATTATATGGTAAAGGTAATTCGATGATTTATCTGAAAATAACTTCAATCTATCTACTATGATAATTGAAACAGTTACAGAACAACAACAACAAGACAAGTAAAACAAGTTTTTAACATCGTGCAGTAGTCCGGTACTTGAAAACAATCTGTAGGTAGTAGGTACAAGTACTCAATAAAAGAACGATACGGAAGTAATTGTAGTTTTTGTGTCACTGAAATACAATCATTTTTATATGTATCTAGGTACTGTGCAAAATAAAATTCGAGGTGAATTTTGATTGCATATTTGATACTCATGCAACACACGCATTAAGCGTGGACGGCAGTTGGATGCGAGCGAGTGATTTGTATACAGCTTTGGGCGTATCGCCAGCTATCATCATACCAAACCATACAAAAATCAGCCGCGCGCATCGTGAGGCAATCACATCAGATAACATGTATATAACTGTATATCGTTTAATGAAACAGCAGAAGACTTCGTACAAGACAAGACCAGAATAGAATTCTATTATACAATTATTTTGACAACGAGTTCCATGCAAAACAAATCCATGTAAATGAGATCGCGCTTTAAGCATTTTCTAGTCTGATTATGGAACAAAGATCAACGAGTATTTAAACACTAGGTTTCTATGTTATTTTATTCTATGTTTTTCTATGTTTCTATTTCTATTTTATTAAATGAATTTAATGCACTGTAATAAGCATAGGACTAATAAGCTAATAAGCTTATGACATTACATTGTAGGCACACATAAATGAACATTGTAGGTAGGATATTGATTTATTCATACAATCATTAGAGACTGAAAGCAAAGGAGAAACATCACTTTGGTCGAAGTGATCAGAAATTTCAAAGGATGACCATTTATGTTACTAGGTACACTACAGAACGCACTGCGTTCTTTCTACTCATGTGTTTTATTTTAGACAGCAAAATCAGGTGTTATGAAGGTTACCGTCTAAATTACTGTATAAAAATAGTTATTGATTATTATTTGTAAAAGTAATGCATATTCCTTTTTCCAACTTTTCAGTGCCATCGGTCCAAAAATGCAAGCTATCAGACTCTGCTTGTTTAAAAACTTCGGCTCAAGCAATTCTGCCAAGTCTCGTCAGTGGTCTTACTGAACTGAATACAGAAGTACTAGACGTGATGCACGTCGACAGTATGAAAGTGGATCTAGCTGGCCTTAATCTGGACATGAAGAATATTGACATAGTAGGACTGAAGGATACTATCATAGATAAGTTGAGGTCAGTACCCAAATTTAGACACAAAATAGGCATAATAAAATGTATGTAGCTTGTATCGCATTATGGGGCTCACCGATATTCAAACGATACACGCCAACGACGTTAGAAGTCCGATAAAAAATCTAATTGGATTGACTTTTTACTCGATGTTAGAGTAAAAAGGGATTATTAAGGCATATGCAGGCTGTAACAGCAATTTCGTGAATAACGCATGAATAAGCGAATATCAAAGAGAACAAAATATCTAATCTATAAATCTTAAATCTAAAACTATGAGTATAAATACTTTTAATATAATAATATGCAGTTTTTCGCTTAATTTGGATAAGTCAATTGAGGAGTGTAATGGGATGAAAAAAACTCATTTCTATTCCCATGTTTCCAAATTTTTTTCGAGGCTCCTAAATCTCCAAAGGTAGAAGATGCGTCTGAAGCCAGTTGACAGTTTAGTTGCATGCGCATGTGCATCTCCCAGTAGACTAATTTTGGCATGTATTGCGGATGTCCATAGGTGACAGTATCAACTTACCACCAAGTACACAGTCTACTCATCTACCTAACTAGATTAGAACATCCATCAAAGTACATTTATCAAAATTTGTCATGGATTGATTTAAGTGTGCCACCGCCCGACATTTATTTTATCTTCATAAACCGAATGGTTTATGAAGATACAACTTATTATTTTTATTATTTATACTTTAATGCAATAAAAATGTATCATACTTTACTGCCTTTTGCATTCTCTGGCAGTTGACCTTCATGCAAACAAAGGATGCAAACAAGTTCCTCTGTTTGCATCATAAAATAAATATGCCAATAACAAATGCCCATAATACAGGGTGTTAGTGACATGCTATCGAAAATTAAAATCAGGAGTTCAGTACATGATACTGAGTCCCCTGGTGTTGGAATTTTTCGTCGGTCTTTTCATGATTTTCACGATTTTTTTTGTGCATTTTATTACTAATTACAGCATGGTATCACTTATGTAGTCGTCTCAATTCGAATTAAAAGAAAAAAACACAAATGACGATATTTAACATAAATCAGCAATGTAGATAATAGGGTGGGTCGCTTTTGTATGGAAAAAAAATAAAATTGTCCAATACGTTTTGTAATAGTAAAAAAAATGTGACCCACATCCAATTATGAAAAAATAACGAAAATAAAAATTTCTAGTTTAACCCCTTCTACCCGCGCATTGAGTTTGAAAAACTGTAATTTTTGATTTTTTTGTGAATTATTTGAAAATCTATTTCTCGTGGCTCATAGGAAAAACAACTACGTAAACTAATAAAATAAAATACTTTTGGACTAAATTTTATTATTAAGACAGAAAAATAAACAAATAATAAGACAAAATAAAAATAAAATATCTTCAAATCACGTTAAAATCTTTCTTACTTTCGAACTTAGGCATAAGCTTTCGTGAAATAATTTTATTCTTAATTAAAGCTTCTCTTGCTGTTTTGTGGCAAAGCTGCATAGATGCCTCTGTTACTGTTTTTACAGCCCGCTCCACAGCTTGAGTATGACATGGTATCCGCAGAAAAAGGACTTCATCATCACCATCTGACTCAACTAGGGAATGAAGAGTCTCATCCGGAACATTGGTCAATATAGGTGGTTGCGAGTAAGATTGCTGCCAGTCTATCAAATCGATGTAAGACGAAGCGTTTAAATTTATATTAGGCACTTCAAAGACTCGAAGCTGAAGGGATTCAAATGGTTTCCTTGCCTTTAAAATGCGTCTAGCGGCAAGTTCTCTCACATGTTTTTGTTCGTCAGATAACATAGACAAGAGCAAGTTTTCTGGGTGCGCAAAAAAAGCATTTCGTTTTATTACAGGATCAACAACACTCTTCAATTCTTGCGGAAGATATCGAGAATAAAATACCAACTTCCAAAAGTGCCTTGCTCCATCTTTACATGTCGGATTTAATTTGATTTCGAACCAAATAGGAGCATATACTTTAACTACAAAAGTAGCGAGTTGTTTCAGTTCGTTTGTAGGTATCTCAGTAGACACATATAAGCGCAAAATCCTGTTGGCCTTTGTTAGCCACCTGGCATGCGATATTTTTCCCGGAGAGCGATTAGACAAATCAGGAGAGCACTTACCCCTTATGACGGCAGATGTGATATCATAAAGGTAACGTTGATCAGAACTGAGGTCTTTTACATTTGAAATGTTAAGTAACATACCTTCTATCTTTTCAAACACGACAACAGAGCGCTTCTCACAATCATCTAATAACTTTCCGATAGCACCTGAATAAGTATTAGGTCCTGTTGTGGTGCCATCAAGTTTTGCAAATAAATGTCTTAAGGGCAGTTCATTTAAGTGTAAAAGACATATGATCCATTGAAGTGGTCGGTGTAAACGCTTTTCTAAAAGCCGTATGACTCCGCCGTATTTGCCCGTATTGGTTACCGTCCCATCACAACCTATGGCAAGAGTATCCTCTAGAGACATATTCAGTTGACCCGTTACTGTTTGAAAGATAGCTGACTCCAACCCTTTTGCAGTTCCATGGCTTGGAACGGCATATCCGACATAAACTGATCCTGGTTCTTTAATTATTGAAATATGTTCTTCCACGGATGTTAAGCGGTATTTTTTTCCCCCTTTCATAACAATTTTCAGGGTCTTATCTTTTCGTCCATCAAAAAATAAGGCAGGAATAGTATCTAGTTGGCCTTGAGATAAGGTTTCTTTTCGTAATTTTTGTCTCGCTCGTCGCAATTTCGACTTATCGATTACTTCGTTGTTGATTTTCACATCTTGCAAAACAGCAGAAGCGACAGCAGCAGCTGCTCTGTCGGATATCCCGTATCGGTCACAGATTGTTGACAAATTCTTGAGAGATGTTATTTTACGTTTTTTTGATACTGGTTTTGATGAACTTGAGGGCAAAGTTTGTTCTTCATCGCTACTTCCAGTCGTTATTGAGGTATTAGGATTTTCATGAGAAGGGCCTGGTTCACAAACGCTAGAATCGTAATAGGATTTGAGCTTAATTTTTCTATCACTCAGTTTTCTTTTCCTCTTACTTGTCAATAAATCAACAGTTCCCATAATCATTTTTCTCTCTGTTCTCTGATCTATTAAAAAAGCTCGTTCTTCCTTAGGAACCTTTTGGTCTTTGGAACATTTGCATAACTCTAAATCTTTACACTTACATGAACTCAAATCAAACAGTCTTTCCGAATTTCTATGAAAATCTTGAATCTTTTCTTCTGATAAACGCTTCAAAGATTTTAATAAATTTTTACACTTCGCGTGGTAACTTTTAATCAATTGCATCACACGATTATGAGACACAGTAGGAATAGAAGCTTTTCTCCACAAATATTTAACTTTAGATGACACTATTTCAGATATCTCATTAATGGATGGCTCTTTTTTTGAATTGTTCCCAAGTTTAAGCTGATGTCTTACTAAATTGTAATATTTCATAACTTGTTTGTAAGTAGGTAGTTGATTTTCGTTAATTTCTTCCGGAGCACCAAAAATGGGACAACTTGTGGATATTCGGGTATTATTTGAAATTTCCATGATGCACAATGTCACAAAACTAACAAAAACTACTTAAATTAGCGAAAAAATTAGATAAATGCGTGCGATCTTTCACCCGGAACTAATTAGGCGCACTGAGACAATGACGCGTGATCGACAGTTTACGCCCTCTTTCCCCACTCCTTCCCCCGCACTATACGCACGATTATTCTAATATTTTGGTTTGATTATTATTTGTATTACGTGTATCGCTGAATATAAGAATGTAATATCATTTTACGCCATGTAGTTTATACAATAAACTCTGATAAAATAAATCCGATTTTAACAATTTTTCCGAATTTTCAAACGTCATGCGCGGGTAATTAATGTTAATAAAAATAAAAAATAAATATATACGATTTTAAGTCTCTACCCAGGTCATGTTTCCCGCACTATTACAAATCGAAATTCGGAAAAAATAATTTTCGACCCACCCTAGTAGATAATTCATATCTCAATACACACGCGATTTGACGCGATCATTTGTTTTGCGGCCGAGTTCAAAAACAGGTCAACAAACTCAGTCTAGTAATACCTACTAAACATCTAGTTACTAAACATGGAGTTACTAAACATGTAAACATGGATGTAACCAGTGCGTGTGCTCGACTGACGTAGCACACAGTTAGGTACGTATTAAGGCACGTGTAATAGATCAATTAAATAAACAGATGTGCATCTGTTGAATACTACAAGTTACTTATTAGACTTTCATTAATAAGTAATGGGAATGTTATTTTCTTTACATTCATCGCATTCCAAAAAAAATATTATAATTATACTACCAAACGTTTTAAATAAAAATTGTTTACAATTTACAAGTAAACTATGATATCTTTTTTATTTTCAAGTCTTCCTTCATCATCATCATCATCTCAGCCCTTGCACGTCCACTGCTGGACATAGGCCTCCCCCATTGTCCGCCATTTAGACCTATCGGCAGCGACTAAGTCTTCCTTAGTAAGTATATAAGGAAGTTTTTCTGCACTAACTTATGAACTTATATTATGTCTTTCAGCGTGAACATGGCTAAGAAGAAGATCGAGTTCGTTTATCACGTGGACATCCTACTGAAAGGCCAGTATAAGGCTTCCGGAAGACTACTCGTTCTGCCAATCAGTGGCGATGGCGATGTTACTATTAAACTAAGTAAGATTTCTTTGTATCATTTTGAATTTACTAATAGTTTATGTTTTAATCCGATTATGCCCTTTTTTGGCGGGAACTCGAGAAGCGAAGTTGAGTTTTTGTTTGATTATTGTAAAAAAATGAGGTGTTTAGTGGTTTAATAGTGTAAATTTATTAAACTTCAAAGAGTTTTTCGTGTAATTTTCGTGTATAAAAGCTTGGGACTGCGTTTTTCGTGTCCTTCCAAGGAGTCCTCTTCAGTCTTCAGTAAACATTTCTTCGTAATAAACAATTTTAAAGTCTAAAACGTATCCTGTCAATGTCCAGCCCCGTCGAAGTCAGTCAGGAGTCATCTAGTAAAGTAATAGTGAGTTTGATTATGATTATCATTGATTATCAGTATCACAAACATCACGCACGGAAAACACTTTGAAGTTTAACAAACTGATAGTTTGAACCACTATTGAACCACAAAACGCCTAATACATAATTTTTACAATTAAACAACCAAAAACTCCACTACACTTCTCGAGATCCTGCCAAAAAGTCGGAAATAAAATTCTTTTAATATGTAATATCATTTTCAGAACGCATTGAATTGATCACGACGATACCATTTGAGGTAAAAAAAAATGAAAACGGCAAGGATGTAATTGATCCTAAGAGCTTCAAATTCAAGTATAATGTAAAAGATCACGCACATTACAACTTGACGAACCTTTTCAATGGAAATAAAGTATTAAGTAAGTTTAACATTGTAATCTATTATTCTTTATTTTCATTTAGAACGTATTTTCATTAATATCATGGCGGAGTACGAGACTTCAGAATAGAGGGAGAGATCCCTCCACTTTCTCATGGTTTTTCATGGATTCGTAAACGAGTTATTACGTTGACTTGAAAGAGTATATTCGTTCATTCTGATTATACTTGAGAGAGTATAACTGAATGAACAGGGGTTTGTTCTACAACGATATGTTTGCAGTTGGCGTTACCCAGTCACTTATTCAATAAGTTGATAACAATCAGCAAAGGTGTTTGTATTTGTGCGAACACTTGATTGGCGGATACTTTAAGTAGTTAGGCTCTTTCCGACGCCCTCCTTCTCGACTCCCTACAAAGTTTTGTGTGGCCCTTTTTTTAAATCTCACATTTCTAGGGCTCGACGTCACAATCCTAGGCAGTCCGGCGCCTAACAGCTCCTGTTTCCTATTTTCACACTCACAGACCAGTGGCGTACATTCCATATAAGTAGGCAAGCAGCAAAGACAAATTGACTCTAATTTTGACGAAGCTATCGGCGATCTCCAGTATCGTTATTGCTCCCGAACAAAACCTGCAGATTTTGTTCAGAGCAAGATAAAACACCAATGCATCCATCCGTTTTAAGGACATACAACCCTCATGTACAAGGCAATGTGCATGAGGCGGCCCATGAGCGCACAGTTCGGAGGGGAAGAGTGCACGTATTTCCACAACGGCTGGGCGTGCTTGACTGGCCACGTTACCTCCTCTCACAGAAACTACCTTGAAATATATTGCATTTCCCTCTTTATCCTATTTCCCCAATGTACGTGCGTGTTTGGATAGGTAGTGAGTTTGCTAGAGGCCATTCACATCCCATCCTATCCTATCTCTCCCCATTTTCCCAACCCTTTCTCCAAATCCATTCCTATCTCTCCAAAGGTAGGCATCGAGTGCATCTAGGGACGTGCCAACGTTTGTTTTTCTAGACTGATGTTGGCATGTATCGCGGATATCTACGAACAACAGTAGGTACCCATTTACCATCAGGTGAACTGTATGCTCGTCTGCCGCCTTATTTCCATAAAAAAAATGGGTAGTGAAGGTCTGGGACAGTGACGGATACGAAAAATAGCGAAATCTCTCTACCGACTGGCGCTGACACCGCTCTTTTTATATTGTATCAACCGAAACCGTTTTATGTGTAGTTGATAGTAAACTGTAAACTGTAAAGGCTCGCGCATACGACGACGGACCGCATATGACGCAGCGCATAACATTGCGAAAATCGTCCTGATCATTTTCATACATTTTGTATAAGCGATACACCGCGCCGCGCACTGGCAGACCGCTCACCAGTCATATTAATGCGCTGCGACGCGGCCTGCCTCAATGTGCGTTACAGAGGCGCAGTTAACGTACGTAATTCTAGAGTTATTCGTGAAGAATTGAATGTTAATAGCTAACTGACTTAAATTATTGCGTTGAGCTGCAGCCCGCCGCGTCTGTAGTGTGCATTCATAAATTTAAAGTAATGAAAAGTAGCACGAAGTTAAATATCGAGTTCTTATATAAGCGAGCGTATATAACAAATAAGCTTATATAAGTTTATACTTGTAACTTTTAATAAGACAAGATGTATGTAGCCGACATAATTGAATAATAACTTCAACATGCTACATGTTTTATGTGAGCTGAGCATTTAATATTGTGGTCGTTCTGTTCCAAGCTACTGTCTGTGGTCGACATAATAATATATTATGAGAATTTTAGTTACTATGCATTCATACAGTATCCACTTACCATCAGGTGTACTGTATGCTCGTAAAAAAAATACATTTTAACATGTCTAGTTATTAGCGCAATATCAAATAAACATATATGGCTCAAAATCACCAAGGTGTCAAATTCAAGTTTGGTTTTAAGAAAGAAAATTTTGAGAAATATTGATTATGAAAATTAGCTTAAACTGTTGCTTAACTCATATATGATATGTATTTAAAAGGCGCGAGCACAGAATCATTTTTTTAATTCGTTATATTGCTTTAAAGAAATCTTGACGCTAAAAATAGCGATAGCGCAGGGATATAATAGATAGTATTTAATAAAAAAAAATTGAAAAATATTAGAAATAATTTTTTTTTGCATAAAAATATCCCCCAAATGAATAAAGACGACTAATTTAGAGAACAAAGTTTTTAACTATGAAAAAATGAATGAAAAACACACGACTAAACTTTTGTTATATAACTAAGCATTTTGTTGATAAAAATATTTATAATTTTATGTGTTTTTCCCAATTCAAGTAACGTTCCCTGAAATGATCAGGCGTTCACGAAATGACGAGTGTGTTCCCCGAATGACGATATGGGTTCATTATGGATGTTGGGTATATGTAAATCACAAAAAAATAGTCATTATATAGTTTCAATGTAACATATAATTAACTTTACTTAGTTTTAGTCAGTTCTTAAGCAACAGTCTTCTAAAGGACTGAAGTACACAACCAATTACAGATCTTAATAATCATCATATTTAAATTTTTAGTGGGTAATTCTTTAATCATTTATAAAAAAAAAAACAGTAATATAAACATAATATTTTCTTAGGTTTTCGCGATTACTATACATTGCAATTAAACAACTTTTAACGGTTTAAATCGCGTATATTTGACATGACTTATATCCCGACGTTTCGAACACTTTGCAGTGGACGTGGTCACGGGGTGACTAATTGATTTTATTTGTCACTTGAGTTATTAAGAAATTATTACATTATCACCTTATAATTATCACATTATTAAATTATAACATAGAAGTTATCACCCCGTGACCACGTCCACTGCAAAGTGTTCGAAACGTCGGGATATAAATCATGTCAAATATACGCGATTTAAACCGTTAAAAGTTGTTTAATTGCAAGTAATATAATCAAATTACAAATCTAAATTAAACTCAAAAACAAAAACATTTTTTCTGGTTTCTAATTAACATAAAATTAGCCAAATAAATAATAATAAAAATAAAATGTCCAAGTAGCTTTTGTAATTTGTTCGAATTTATAAATCAATGTTTGAAGCCAAAGACGTATGTTCGTACGATTGCGGTATTGCGAAGTTGGACCGTCAGAGTAGATATGGAGAGTAGTGAAATTTTTGTTATCCAAAATAATTGTTCTTAAGTTTGGTTCCATATGAGCCCATCCATGAAACTGCATGGGCTTGATGATCTAAATTTTCACTTACTGTAGCAAAAGAGCTTGTTTTCAAAACATGGTCAACGTTCTGTGAATAATATACTCCTGTATGTATAGATAGTTGATTTTTTGCAAAATGTGTGGATTGAATTTCGTTTGCGTACTTAGTAGTGTAATTCTCTGAGAAGTCTATCTGTATCATAATCTCTTTCTCAGTTAAGTTTTCTTTCAGCTTCTTCTTCTGTTTGTTATAATAATAAATGCTGTAGAGATGTTTTTTCATCATTGGAATGTCTTCAGCTAGAGCAATTTTTAGTTCTTTTACTGTACTCGAAATGGCAACTTTCTTAGTGATCTTAAATGTCTTAGTTTCACCTTTTACAATTTTATCTTCAGTAACGGATTTCCATTGAAAATATGTTAAAGTATCTGTATTATAACCTGGATCGAACGTCAGACTTACATTTTTCGCACAAGCCATTCATGTAATCAAAAGAAGTAACGTCGCAACTATATTTCTCAATCAATTTTTCTGTGCTCTCGTAATTAAGCTGTTGCAAACTTTTCAGTTTATTGAATTTTAATTCAAAATTTTTATGTTTAACACACAAACACGTTTGCCGGTCTCTTGGTTTTGAAGCTACCACCCAAAATGGCTTTGATCTGAGTAATGTTGTATAAGATAAATTAATCCCAGTTTCTTTTACGAATTTCGGTACTAGTGCTTTGACTGTAAATAAAAGTACGCGCTTTTGCTTCTTCATACCATTTTTTTTTTACAAAATCTCTCTTACTTGGACACATTCTACTAACGTCATCTCTTTCAAAAAATCTATGACTTTTTGACGAACATCTGGATTCAAAACAACCTCACGAACATTCGCATTGGACGTCAGAATAGAGTTGTCATTTCTCCCCTTTGATAAAAACTTCTTAGACATGTGAAGTAATCTGTATTTCCTCAAAGTAATTCCACTAATACATTTTTGAAAGACTTCTCTTTCTTTGGAATTCTTTTTTAAAGTATCAGCCTTTTCTTGTAATTGGGACGTCAATACAAACAAAATGAACAAACAAGCTAAACAAAATTTTTTTGCGTACTTCAGGTGGTACGTCAGTATTCTTTAATAAAGCATTTACTTTGCTGTTAGGCGTTGTAGGTACATTTTCTTTTTTTTCATCTCTTCTTTTCAGTTTTTTCTTTAAAGACTCAATTTTTCGCTTCATTTGAATTATAGTTTCATTTTGTTTTTTTAATTTACGATATGCCCTGGTTCTGTCTTTCCGTACTATTTTCCTACCTACTTGTCTTCTCGCTGAAGGTATAGCGGCTGGTTCCTCATCTATTGAGGTTTGTGGTAGTAGCTTTGTTATCCCTTGGGCGTCTTTTACGCCACCCACGAGAAGAGATGAGGCGGCGCCACTCTAGAGTCGGCCGACACCACACGACCAATTATCACTTTATAGCTTATAGTGTATTTCCATACACCGTGTGTGTTTTCAATTATGACTAGCTAAGCAATGACGGGAAACATCGCGAGGGGGTAACATCGCGAACCCAAGAGGGGTAGATAGGTACTATTATATATTATGTTACAAACCTCGCTTTCAGAGCATACCTCTTAAGATTTCGGAGAGTATCGGGAATTTAGGGATCATCTGGAAAAAAAAGCCAAATTGACCTCCAAAATGCTCGGTATGCTGAACAGAGAGAAGCGGTACTTTACCCTTGGGCGAGTTGGCCAAACCTAACACTCTACAAAGCTCAGGTTAGGCCCCGGAGTACTGCTCACATCACTGGGCCGGCGCACCGAAATATCAGTTGGACCCATTTGACTCCATCCAACGACGTGCTGTTCGTATTGTCGACGATCCCACTCTCACGGGCGGTTTAATACCCCTCGGCATTCGGAGAGATTTTGAGTCTCTTTGTGTGTTCTACCTGTACAATGGGGAATGCTCTGAAGAATTGTTCAATATAATTCCCACCTCAGGTTTCTACAACAGCACCTCCCGTCACAGAAGTGCGGTTCATCCGCATTTCCTCGGTACGGAGGTGTCGCGCACTGTCCAAAAATCCTTAAATTATCAGACTATTATACCAAAGAAAACGGTCTTTCACTTCCCTTTCCGATATAAAACGAGAATAGTGATTATTCTCATTGAAACTCTTTTTTAGCTAGTGCACATTACGCGGTTTGAACCACGCGGTTATTTGTTTTATTACTGGTATATGTAACTATTCATACATAACCGCGCGATTGGCGGATCCGCCACCAGTCTTCCCATCTCGGGGCGACCGCGCTGTTCAAACCGCATAATGTGAACTAATACAGCTGTTTGTAAACTTATAGCTATTTGTAAACTTATAGCTGTTTGTAAACTTATAGCTGTTTTATTTGCGCTGGATGCTAAACGGATTTAACGCAACATCACGACGCGTCAGTCTCGGAATGAACATAGATAATTCTTCCGGGACTTTTCGAAGGCGTGACTCTAGAAATTGTTGACCATTATGTCATTGATTTCAAGTGGAGATAAATTCATCCTTTGTCCTTAAACGGGTTTTTGTTATTTATCGAAACGAAGTGCTTACTTACATATTGTTAATTATTATATAGGCAATACGCCTATCATGGTCTATTAGCAAATAATTTGAAAACGTTGTTTTGCGAATGGAAGCTGTTTTCATGTCAAATTCATTAATCGAAATAAAGTATTTTTATCGGTTATCAATGTTTTTCATTATGTACATAATAAAAATACATTGATTGAAATCAGGAATTAGTTGCATATGTCATTGGCAAGTATAAGTACTGAAGTATAATAGGTGGCGCTGTGAAGGAGGTATGCTCCCTCGCAGCGCCACTAACACTGTTTATTTTTTCGTTAACTAGTGTGTGTACGTACAGTTATTTCTGTCTGATGTACATTATGTAAGTTTAACGTACATTACAATCCGTCATGTTTGATTGCGATCGATAATGGTGACACTTCGAGGGAGTACCGCACCGTTGAAAAGAGACCTCTCAAGTGCAGCCCTCAACACGCGAATGTAAACCGTTCGATGCTAGTCCTTATTACCTACAAGTGAATTAAGGTACCGAAGGGTATATATTACCTTGTTGTTGACTGTAATCCCCGATTCGATCCGAACAACCGCAAGGTTGGTAAGATTATGAGAAGTGCGAAGGGGTCTGTGAGGTGTATTATGACACGAAATTCCCCAAGATTGCAAGGGGAAGCACTGCAATATGAGGTTATTAGCTGATGTCAGGCGATCGATAGCGGCTGACCACAGAATACGAAACCTCACAAGTGCGACCAAGCCTATTTATTACTTACCAGTCCGTCGATCATTGACCTAAGAATCACTGAAGCATCAAACATATTCTGGAGTTTGTCACATATTTCAAAATCATGACATAGATATTATTATATTCTTATTTTCATTTCATTCATTATTTCTTATGTATGATATTTCAAAATATCATATGTATAATTAAATTCAACAACTACAGAGGTACCAAGGTACTGTCTTGAATAAAAAATATATTTAAAAATCTACAGGTGAAACCTTTAACAAATCGTTTCCCAGATATTTTTATAGTTAAATATTATTCCGTCCGTTTTCCATCTAATAGAAATAAAATAACATTTATGTTTATTTATATTTCAGGTGTCGCTATGCTGAAATTCATGAACGAGAACTGGAAGTTGCTATCTGAGGAATTCGGGACGCCATTACTTGAAAAACCTCAAGAAAAAATATTTAAATCAGTAAAAGATTATTTGAGTTCACAGCCATTAGAAGACATTGCAGAGATTTGAGATGTCACAAATAATTAATTAATTAAGGATTAATATTACGGGCTTCGGATTCTGTCAACTCTTGATTATTTATTTATTTATAGGGATCTAAACGGTGAACAGAATCCGAAATGATTCCATTAGAGCCAGCCTCAGAACGAGTGACGGTTGGCTCGAGTCGTACATGTACAGATGGAGCACATAGTAAAGTTACCAGTCAGGGTCGGCATGGCTTTATTCCCCATTTCCCCAAATCTTTCTCCAAATTCATTATTACATGAACAACGGTAAATAGCGCATCCGGAGGCGTACAAAAGTTTGTCGTTCTGGACTAACGTTGGCATGTACCGCGGATGTTCATGGGCTACATTATCCAGTTACCACTAGTTGGACTAAATGCTCCTTTGCCATCTTCTTCCTATATTTTTTTTATTTAAATATGCTTATTTCGAAGCATCCGCGGCCGCTCTTTTTGACGCTGGTTCTAAACTAGTGTTAGCTGCATACTTATTAGTTTTTAAGGTATTGACGTACTTGACAAATAAGTCAAGTATTAATAATTTAATTTGAAGTTAGGCTGTAACTCGTTGACGTTGTTGTAGGACTATTCATTATATATAACTAGAGAGTACAAGTAAGAAATTGAAAATGTTGTTTAAATGGATTTTGTATATACATAAGTTAAAAATAGACGAAACTTAGTGGTGTCGATGTAGAAATAGTGAATAGACAGTAAGCATGCAAATGTAACAAAGGTTATTTCTTATTTATTTCGTCTCTAAATCGAGTTCTTTCCGTTCACAAAGACAGAGAAGGTTAAACACAATAATAAAGGAAATAAGTAAAATGTTGATGCGTTTTTATACCGAAAACTTATTTCGTACATACAGCGACTTCATCCTGATAAAGTAATCCCAAAATAAATGATAAATCTTTTAAAATGACAAAAGATTACTTTATTTATTTATTTTTTATTTAAAAACCTTTATTGCACATTATGGTACAAAAGGCGAGCTTAATGCCTTAAGGCATTATCTACCAGCTAACCTTTGGGCTGATTAGAGAGATACATTGGGAGGTGCGGTGAAAGGTATAAATATATAACTTAAACGACAAACAGAATAAATTATTAATTCACTTACAAATAAATATACCCGATTAATACATACAACATCATATCATTCAATATCATTTTAATTTTAATAAACATAATTTATTCGCATAATGTGAGGTGTAAAATTTATGTAATTTTGCATATGTGAGATTATAATTCTAAATGCATAATGTGACTTTGAACTTGTGGTTCAGGCTTATCGTCAGAGTCAACGTTTCGTCGCCTACACCATAACGGCTAATAAAGCTAATAAAGAAAAGAGGTAATAAAGTTTCTCGAATGTTGCTTTGCCGTGCTGAATTCATCTAACGGCCTGGGAGGGGGAGAGTGCACGCTGCAATCCAACAGCCGCTGGGCGCACTCTACTGGCCACGTAGAGTGCCACGTAGAGGCCACGTGGCACTCTACTGGTTCTCTCACAGAAGATTATCCTGAAATGTACTGCATTTCCCACTTTATCTTATTTCCCCAATATACGTACGTATTTCGGTAGTGAGTGAGATGTGCCAGAGTCCCAACCCTTTCTCCAAATCCATCTGATCCGAACGATTCCGATTCTCTGATTATAGGATTCTGGAGTTCGTCTATTTCATTGGTTACCTAGAGGAATACCAGAATACAGACTAGTTACTGAAAAAAAGCATGGGACACGACTTGATCTTTGGAGTGACAGTTAAAAAAAATCGCTGGTGGCAGAAGAGGCCTATATAAAACGGCGGAGAGACACGGGCTGATGGTAGTATAGCTTAGTAATATGAGATTTGAAGGGACTGATTCTAAAGTTATCAGCTTAGATAACTCCGATGAATGCAGATGATATTTAATCTATGAAACATAGCTCTTGGAGCTTCGAACTCCTCTTATTCTTTCATGTTATTGCGAGAAGAAGATTTTGTGAGTCTATGAGTAGGTAATAGATGATATTGTATAATTGGTTAGTAATTACTCACATTTCATCATAGTCAACTAAATAACATTTAGTCAACCAACAATGGCATCATAAGTGGCAAGTCTATAAATTTGATTCTGAACGTTATTCTATACAAAGTAAGTTATCAAAATTAGGATCCAGCTGACGGTAGTCTACAGTTACTTATACATGGAACGTACTGTATTTTCCACTCTATCCTATTTCCCCAATGTACGTACGTGTTCCGGAGATATGCCATCCCATCCTATCCTATCCCTCCCCATTTTCCAAACTCTTCCGAAGTAATTCCTTTAAACCCTTAAAGGTAGGCGTACCAACGATTGTCATTTTAATGTATCGCAGATGTATCCACTTACCAACAGGTGAATTGTCTGCTAGTCTGCCGCCTTATTTCGATAAAGAAAAATACACATAAATAATGGTGTTACACAATGTCACTAAAAATGCCATTTTACATTCATCAATCAGTGACCGAATCTTCGGTAGCATTCTCGGTTATTATAACAATTGCATTTTCATTTATAGGAAATCTTCTGATAAAATAGCAAAGAGCAGATGTGCAATTGTGCAAATATAAATTTATAACGTTTTCACAGACATGTACTTTGTTAAATGTTTCACGCAGAAATTTTCTCACAAGTAAAAAGCCAGTAGAAACTTTCTCTCGAGTGAAAAGATCGAGTTCAGAAGTCGGAAGTTCTGAAGTCATTCTATTAGTAACTTTGCATTTGCGATTACTTTTTCATTCATCTCTGCGACACACGTATTTGTTAGTTGTCGTTATCGATTATTTTCAAACTTGAGAGTTATGACAGAAATTGAACAGATTCCGAGTGTAACTGTCGTAGAAACTATCCGGGGGCAACTGGATGTAAAAGGACCCTTAGATATTATATAATCACTGTCACTAGCCATTTTCTCATTCTCTATTTGACATGGGCTTTCTCGTACACATTGTTTTGTGCTTGAGGGATGTACCTATGGCCTTAAAATGCCTACGGTGGTCAAGTGGGTCGACGAATTCACTATTTTAGAGATGGTATTGTTCCTTGAGTACAAAAAGAGAGCTTGTTGTAACGACCTTATTACACTTAATTGTCTTTTACCCCATGGGAATAAATGGGGTAATGCTAATCTAAAGCAGGCTAACACTGACGGCCGACGGATGTAAAAGGAAATCTATATTTATACTAATAATAGGGGTTAAAGTATGAAATTGCCGTTTTATAGTAATAGATACTTTGAATTGACATAAAACCTCCATGGTGTGAGATTGTCGAGTGAAACTTTTTTCACATGATACCTATGAGGTTCTTGTTTTAAAAATGTGCAACATTCGATTTTCGACTGTCAATTGTTTTTTTTATTCAGCTTAGACGGGAAAGATGGATACTTCGAAAATCCGGGTAATCTTTGAATACGAGTTCCGACCAAAAACGGCTCGCAATATCAATGCTGCGTTTGGAGAGGAGACTGTTAATGAATGAACCGTGCGTTTTTGGTTTAAACGCTTTCGTAATGGAAACTTCGACTTGAAGAACGAACCACGTGGAAGACCGCCCACACAGGAGAATAACGCTGAATTTAAGGGGATGGTGGAAGCCGATCCGAGTCAAACTACCCAGGAATTAGCGGCATGGTTTAACGTTACCTTACCTACAATATTGACTCATTTGCATCAAATCAATAAGATAATATGAAATATGAAAAATGGGTGCCTCATGATTTGACTGATCTACAGAAAGAAACGCGTGTTGAAACTTGCGTTGCCGTGTTGAATCGGTACAGAAATGAAGGAATATTGGATCGAATTGTGACATGTGACGAAAAGTGGATTCTTTACGATAACCGAAAGCGAAAAATACAATGGCTGACCCCAGGTCAAACGCCGCAACAGTGCCCTAAGGCAAAGCTTACCAATAAAAAGGTAATGGTAACTGTTTGGTGGTCTATTCATGGTGTTATTCACTATAGCTTTCTCAGGTCTGGTCAAGCAATAACAGCAGATGTTTACTGTGCCGAACTTCGAACAATGATGGCGAAACTAGCAGTGAAACAGCCTCGACTCGTGAATCGATCTTCACCATTATTGCTCCATGATAACGCAAGACCTCACACTGCACGAGAGACCGTTGTAACTCTACAGGAGCTGCAGTTAGAAACCATATGTCATCCTCCGTACTCGCCAGACCTTGCTCCAACGGACTACCATTGTTTTCGTGATTTGGAAAATTTTCTACGTGTGAAAAAATTTTCTTCCCAAGAGGCAGTACAAATTGCTTTCACACAGTTTGTCGAATCTACATCCCCAGAGTTCTATCGCAAAGGCATAAATGAACTTCCTATTAGATGGCAACAATGTATAGATAATGAGGGTAAATATTTTAATTAAATAAATATGTTACATTTTAGAAAAAAATGAGTTTTAATTTTTCAATACAAATCGGCAATTTCATACTTTAACCCCTATTTTTTGTCCTACCCCTATTTTGTCTAATAGTTTCTGGGTACATTGGGGGTAATCTCTGGAACTACTGAACCGATTTTAAAAATTCCTTCACAACTAGGAAGCTACATTATCCGTGTCTAATATAGGCTATATTTTATTTTGAAATTTTAAAAATAATATTTTGTAATAAGAAACTTATAAACCGAAGCGAAGCGAGGGCGGGTTGCTAGTGCTATACGTCAAATAATAGAACATCATAAATAAAGTTGTATTAGGAATGTTGTTTATACCCTCAGATTGCAGTGACTACGATAATATAGGTACCTACCTAAATACATATAAGTGGTTTAATTGCAATGTGTCGCGTGACATTTGTAATCGCACTAATTATATGAATGTTTTTCTTATGTTTCAACTACTATAATTATACTACATTAGATATTATATGTATTTATTGCATTTATTAAACGATGACATTTCAAAATCATACTGTTATGAGACAAGAAACTGATATGAATAGTTATTAAACAAGTGAACATTCTCCTTAAAACTGAAGATTACCTTCTATTGAGTTGAAACAAGAATTCTTGTTTGTTGTGACTTGTGATTTACAATAGGTTATATCTTCATACAAACAATAGAACATACAACAATACATACATACAAACTTGATGCCCTTTATATAAATTAATATGATTTTTTTGAGATTTTGTCTAAATAGTCCGCTGCCAACTCCTTACTCGAAGTCTCTTCTTGCCGTTCTGGTTTTATGACGAAATCTTTCACTGCGCAGGCAGCTAGAAATGGATCTTTTAAACGGATGCTTCGGAAACATTACCTGTCCATTTCTCACCGTTGGTGGCTCACTCAGCTCCTTTTGATTTACTTTTCTTTCATTTTTATTTTACTTTTGTCAGCAACATGTATTTATTTAATTGTTTCTCTTAACATAACTTATGTAGATACTCGTATTTTATTTATCTAATGTATTCATTGATTATGTATTATTATTATTGTATTATTACTATTTGAAGACTAATCAAATTAAGTTTTGGTCTAATAAATTGTATACCACTATACCATCTTGTATTACGCCGGAGGCATGGAACAGAAGCGTGGTGGTGCTCTTCTTCAAGAAAGGCGACAAGACCTTATTGAAGAACTATAGGCCCATCTCGCTTCTGAGCCATGTTTATAAGCTGTTTTCGAGGGTTATCACGAATCGTCTCGAGCGCAGGTTTGATGACTTCCAGCCTCCCGAACAAGCCGGTTTCCGAAAAGGCTATAGTACCATAGACCACATCCATACGCTGCGGCAAGTTATACAGAAGACCGAGGAGTATAACTTGCCATTATGCTTAGCGTTTGTGGACTATGAGAAAGCCTTTGATTCGATCGAGACTTGGGCAGTGCTACAGTCCCTCCAGCGGTGCCATATTGACTATCGGTATATCGAAGTGTTGAAGTGTTTGTATAACAACGCCACCATGTCAGTCCGAGTACAGGAAGGGAGCACGGAGCCGATTCCATTGCAGAGGGGTGTGAGACAAGGAGATGTCATCTCTCCGAAGCTCTTCACCAATGCGATGGAAGACGCTTTCAAGCTCCTGGAATGGAAAGGACTCGGCATCAACGTTGATGGCGAATGCATCACTCACCTTCGATTTGCCGACGATATCGTGGTCATGGCAGAATCGCTGTAGGATCTTAGCACAATGCTCAGAGACCTCAATCGAGTTTCCCAACAGGTGGGCCTTAAAATGAACATGGACAAGACGAAAATCATGTCGAATGTCCATGTCGTGCCCACCCCAGTTTCAGTTGGGAGCTCGATTCTCGAAGTTGTTGACGAGTACGTCTACCTAGGCCAAACGGTCCAACTAGGTAGGTCCAACTTCGAGAAAGAGGTCAATCGACGAATCCAACACGGCTGGGCAGCGTTCGGGAAGCTACGCAGCGTCTTCTCGTCCAAAATACCTCAGTGCTTGAAGACGAAGGTCTTCGACCAGTGTGTGTTGCCAGTGATGACCTACGGCACCGAGACGTGGTCTCTGACTATGGGCCTCATAAATAAGCTCACTGTCGCACAGCGAGCTATGGAGAGGGCTATGCTCGGGGTTTCCCTACGTGATCGAATCAGGAATGAGGAGATCCGTAGACGAACTAAAGTCACCGACGTAGCCTCTCGGGTTAGCAAGCTGAAGTGGCAGTGGGCAGGGCACATAGCTCGAAGAACCGATGGCCGATGGGGCAAAAGGGTTCTCGAATGGAGACCACGTACCGGCGGACGAAGCCGAGGACGTCCATCTGCTAGATGGACAGACGACCTCATAAAGGTTGCGGGCACCCGCTGGATGCAGGTCGCTGCCGATAGGTCTAAATGGCGGACAACGGGGGAGGCCTATGTCCAGCAGTGGACGTCCAAGGGCTGAGAAAGAAGAAGAAGAAGATACCATCTTGTATGTATTATATTTATTCTTATGTATATATGTATGTGTGTAAGTTTGTATGTATGTATATGTAATAATGTGTTATATTTATATTACCACACCATCTAAGTTGTGTCTTTCATGCATCTCCTAATTGAACTTCTCTGATCAACCCAAAGGTTGGTTGGTAGAGAATGCCTTAAGGCATTAAGCTCGCCTTTTGTACGATATTGTGCAATGAAGTGTAAATAAATGTAAGGTGACAGGAGAGCGGATAGTCCACCTGCTGCTAACTGAACACCACGATATTTATATGGCAGAGTCTAAATATGTCTATACATATGTCTAAATATATGGCAATGTCCTATATTATGGTTTGTATGTCTATGTGGTCCATGGACAGACGTACCTAAATGACAACGACAGGTGATGAGAAGATTCAAATTCGATTATTGAAATTTTTATTTTAAAGTTTATACATATATACATTCCACATTATTCATGATTAATGATTGCAAATGAGCCCTTGTATTGTCCACTGCTGGACATGGCCCTCCTTAAGCACCTTGACTTTTGCACGAGGGATGTATAGCTAAAAAATGCCACACAAGCCAAGCGGGTTGGCGAGTCCACTCTTTTAGAGGTGGTGTAGTTCCTCACCGCTTTGTTACCCCTTAGTTGCCTTTTACGACACCCGCGGGAAGTGATGGGGTGATGCTATTTAAAAAATGACCGATACCCCACTGTGGAATGAGATATCATGTCCTAATATCATACCCTAAGCTATTAACATAAAGGTAATTAGCATTACAGTACAAAATACTAAAACAATATAAAAAAAATGTAAGTACTTACCTAAGTTTACAAATAAGGCAGTAAAACAAAGTTTCAATGTCAATGTGTGGTCGAGCGAGTATATACAGTTATCATGTTACGAGTATATAAGGTATATATACTCGTAACTGTTTATATTAGTACTCCCAGAGAGTTTCCTCTAACAGTTTTATGTTGTACTTCGTTAAAATATCATTTTATTAATTAATTTCATAAGATGCCTCTGACCATAACTTCAGTTTTTGCTCTGTTGTTAATTGGCTGTGCAAGGACTTCGGGTAAGTAATATAGAATTCATTTACTTCGTTCCTGAGAGATAATAGATACGTTTGAGGGTACCATATCTTTTTTTTAATAATATTTAGACTTGAAGTATTGTATGTCTGAAGTTGGCTTATGTATTCGTGTATATATTTTCGATATATTGTGTATATTATTATCTATGCTCCCGAAACTAACTTTGGCAACTGCTATAATCTTCGAAATGCGTAAAAAAAATGTTGCTAAATATGTTATAGTATTTATAAGTATTTTCAATTTTTTCATGTGCAGGAACTTTTTATATATCTTATTTAATTGTAATATTATATTACAATATTATAACATCTATTCAAAACTAAAGTATTAAAGACTAACTTAAAGTATAACTATAGTAATATAAAAATAATAATTTCAGTCCATTATTATTTATTATATAAAGTGTTCAATTTATGCCTATACATTGAGCATGATGTATAAATTTAGTCCCTGTGTCAAGGTACCCAACATACTGGCGGCATTACAATGCTGGATTATGATGTTGATTCGTTGTATCCGGTAATTGCCAGCCGGTCCCAATACCTACTGTAAAAAATAAGATATTAAAAACTACAGAAGATAAAATGTAAAGTAAAATTATTTCTAATCAAAAAATCTTTTCCGGCTACTTTATTGGAAAATCGTAATACATTTTAATTTTTTCTCCTCTGATTTTTGAATTAGTCAAATAAACTATTTTTTTTAATATTTGCGTTTTGTACAGAGTTTTATTAAGATTCACGTCTATTCATAAAACCTTAGTTAATTTTACACATTTTGTATCATTGTATTACATTTTGTATTGTATGATACTATATTAAATTTTAGAATTACATTTTGTTTATTTCCAAATAAATTAACGAAACCTATTTTATTGACGAAATTTCTTTAACAAACTAAGTACACGCTATTGGGCCCAGCACTAGAATAAACCTATGTTAGGGGCGCCCGGGTTTGGGTTCTACTTACTCTAAAACGATTTATAAAAAAATAATTATAAAGTTGGTTGTTACAATTTCAGAATAGCTCCAAGTTAAAATGCTTACTTAAAACAATAAATAATATTATTTAAACAAAAAATAACCATGAAAAGTAAATGTGTATAAATTGTCTTTGAGTAAATTTGAGTTAGTCAAATTATTGCGTATGTCTGGGGTTACGATTTTTCAACCAAGATTAAGAAAGACTGCAACTTCAGAAAGAAGGCCGATACGCCCATTTAGCTCGGCTGGGCAACATTTAGTAAAATGCGTGGGCTCTTCTCCTCGTCTATACCACAAGGCTTAAAGATAAAAGTCTGCAATTAGTGTGCTCTGCTAGTTATGACGTTGGGTGCCGACACGAGCTCTCTGACAGTATGCCTGATCCATAAGTTCAAAATTGCTTAGCGAGCTATGGAGAGAGCGTGTATGGAGTGATACACCAAAAACCTAAAATATCGATATAGTTCATTAAAACAGCACGCTGAAGTGGCAGGTTATATTTGCTGCAGGACCAGTAACCAATGGGGTAGAAGAGTCCTCCTACTGACTGAGGCCATGTACGGGAAAGCGCAGCGTGGGACACTCTCTGGCCAATGGGACCGAACGCCTTTAGGAGTTCGCCGGTGATTAGAAAAGTGGAAGGTCGTATGTGGTGGCGAATCTTAGGAGAAACCTATACCTGGCAGTGGAAGACGTAGCCTGATGGTATGCTATTATATAATAATTAAGTAGTGACGGACACAAACTTTCTAGGACAGCAGAATTGTTAGCAGAGTTCTTACTAAGATTAGTAGCAAGAATGTTCTTTTAAATATCCACGTAACTAAATAACACCTGTATATATTATGGACTACGTATTTTTTAATTTTAGTAGAAAATGGTTGAGTATGATTATTTGAATAAAAGGGTTATTTATATCACATAAGTATATTATTCGCTGTTATTCATATTATGCATATTAAGTAGTAACTATGTCATTTATAACATAATTAAGTGATCTCATAAAGACACTTAATTGTTATCGTACAAGTTTTCCTTGAGATTGAACAACTTAATAATAACTTGAACTTAATAATATATGACCTTCACGACCTTTTATTGTATTATATTAGTGGCCCTTTGAGATAATAATTAAATAGTTTATAGTAATAATTAATAATTATTATTATTACATAATAATGATTAAATAATTAAAAGTTAGGATATCCTGGTCTTTTGGGCTTGAAAACGAAAAATTTTGTCTATTATGTGTGGCACGTTGTCATATAAAATATCTAGTTTCTATGGGAAAGATTCTAAGTTTCTATGTTGCGCAAAGAATGTGTTTGCGGGAAAGAAGTTGTACTCGCATTTCATTAAAATTACAAATAAATCTAAATCAATAAATAAAAAATAATAAATGGAATAAATAAATCTAATATAATGTATTATTTATAAAACGTTCCGTAAATTAGACCAACCGTGAATTAGATCATCTGCGAATTAGACTAGCCGCAAATTGGAGGTTTTTTGGCCCATTTGATGTTTAGCGAAGTTGCGACTAAACGCTATCCGGATTTCCCGAATTTGTCCTAGTTTGAAAGGCGATCTGAGAGAGTCTGGCAACCATAATTATAATTAATACTGCTATAATTAATCCGAGTGCGTAATTAACTTATGCAGTTCGGAAATATACAAAAGCTATGATAATACTGTATTGATATTTAAATTAATAACGATATAATTAGATAAACTACGAAGAAATACTATGCACGCAAAATACTATACAGGGAAAGGGTGTACCTTTTAATAGATATCATCATCATACATTCATTTAAAGAAAAGTGTATACCTATAATACATAGTGAAGAGATTATACAAAACGGTATTTCTTATATATATAATTAATAATAAAGATAACGCTATTATTAATTATTACTAGCGTTAATAATTAACGCTAGTCAGCGTATATAAATTTTCATTGGCTCATATTCATTCACGTTAAATGTTCCCTTTGAAATGTTTATTTTTTGAGTAAATCTTTATTACTAAAAATACTAATTTTTTTTTCTAAGTATGACCACATAATGGAAATTATCATTAGAAATATAATTATATTCATGTATCAAATATTGTTATAAAAGGCAACCTTATAGGTAAAGACTTAAGTCTTAAGTAGTCTGAAGTAGGTAATTATAAATAATATTTTTTATATTAATTGAATCTTCCGGGCTACTTGGCCGAGGTCTTCTGGAATCTCTTCTCTTTCTTCCAAACATTTCGTCAACAAATAACATCTCTCCGAAAATGAACGCAGTCGCCACTGAAGATGTCAACCGCAGTTGTTGACGAAATGTTTGGAAGAAAGAGAAGAGATTCCAGAAGACCTCGGCCAAGTAGCCCGGAAGATTCAATTAATATGGACACCGGCCGTGAAAGCCTACACTCCACTGTAATATTTTTTATATAATTACTTTCAGTTCTGCCAGTAGAAAAATGCAAACTCGAAGACTCGACCTGCATGGTGGCTGCCTTCCAAAAGGCTTTACCAGTATTCATGGAAGGTCTACCGGAATTTAATGTGGAGGCTTTGGATGTGATGGAAATGGACGATATCAAGTTTGACCTGTCTGGTCTCCAGTTCAGTTTGTCAGAAGGTCGTCTTAAAGGCCTGAAAACAGCTGTTGTAGACAAGGTTAAGTAAGTACTTTTCATTCAGTAAGTAGATATGACAAAAAGATTTTAGAATAAACACGATTAATAAATAGGCCAATCAGAAAAAGTAGGATTTTGTGGCACAATTATATACAGGCAATGAACAATGTGCTCCTATAGGATGTTTTCCGTAGATTAAGAATTTTATAAAAATTTTGAAAATAAAAGTTTAAACAATGGTCAAAGTTGTAAAATAAAGTTGTTTCCTTATAAGTCGAAAACTATTAATTTTATGACAATACTCCAATGAGAGAAGTTGTAGACAATAAAAGACCCAACAAAATGAGGAGTCGAACGATCAAATTAGATGATATGTAGTTTGGAAAATTGAAAAAAAAAAACCGTTAAAAATTGTCAATTTTATAATAAACAATTATTTTTACAAGTCATTGGATTGCAATAGAATTTAGTGACGAGATACCTCTTGAAAATTCCTAACAATGAGCCTAAATTCGACTCCGAAAATAATTAGTTTTTGAGTTATTAACGTTTAAACAATTTTAAATTTTATTTTTTGTAAAGTAATTTACAGCTTAACTAGAGAAACGAATAAAATGGATTTGGAAACTAGAAGACTGCTAAAAACCCTCCATTTATTTGGTGTACAATTTTTTACATTAATCTATTGAAAAATGTTGTTAAAAACGCCATGTTTTTTCGTTTCGAGAATCGAGAAACAAGAACAATTTTTTAATTTATGTATTTTTAATTATATTATATTCGTGCTTACTTTTAGTTGAATAGTCAACCTGTTGAACAGTTGAACCTGTCAAGAAAATATGTGTTCTAATGTCGATGTCACATCCGTGGCTGATGATGAATCCGATATATTAACTAATTTGAAATTTAACAATCACCTTTCGATAGAACATTTGAAACTGGTAACAAATGCTCAAATATTTCTTAAAAACAGGTTATAAACAAAGTTTGATCTAAAACGTAAACTGTATATAAATGTCAGTGTAATCTGTATTTGGCCATTAACACTAGCAATATATTGTTAAATAAGTTACATACAAGACGGAATATTACATAAATAAATAAATATTAGTAAGTGCCAAAGCGACAACATTAACAAATCGTATTTCCTCGACATAATGGTGGGAATAGAATAGTAACAACCCGTTCGATATTCTCGATGTAGAGTTATAATTGTTACTTGATTATAACACGATTGTTTATATTACTGGAATCGAATTCATAGACTTTTTGTAGTAGGTACACTTATCATATCCGAGGCCAACAAGATTTATTGACTACTAGCGGTGCCAGCGACTTCGTTCGTGTCTACTTTAGAGTGATTCCCGTGGGAATTCTGTGACGAATTGGGATTAAATATACTCCAAATGTTAACCCAAATCATAAGCTATAACTGCGTCATCATCATCATCATCATCATCTCAGCCCTTGGACGTCCACTGCTGGACATAGGCCTCCCCCATTGTCCGCCATTTAGACCTATCGGCAGCGACCTGCATCCAGCGGGTGCCCGCAACCTTTATGAGGTCGTCTGTCCATCTAGCAGATGGACGTTCTCGGCTTCGTCCGCCGGTACGTGGTCTCCATTCGAGAACCCCTCTGCCCCATCGGCCATCGGTTCTTCGAGCTATGTGCCCTGCCCACTGCCACTTCAGCTTGCTAACCCTAGAGGCTATGTCGGTGACTTTCGTTCGTCTACGGATCTCCTCATTCCTGATTCGATCACGTAGGGAAACCCCGAGCATAGCCCTCTCCATAGCTCGCTGTGCGACAGTGAGCTTATTTATGAGGCCCATAGTCAGAGACCACGTCTCGGTCTGCGTCATGTTTCATCAAATTCTGTCCCGTGGTTTTTGCGCGATACGCGTTCAAACAGCAGAAACACACATACAAAAATTCTAAAAATGGCGGTTTTGGGTTCTGTATCGTTCGTAGCAACTGCACTGTAATGATGTTTTTTCAAAAAATATCTTATGTACCTACAGACATGGCTGTGTTAGAATTTTATTATATGAAATAGATAGATTTTATTATATGTATAGATATAAGTAGATAGAGGATAACTCACACTCGACTAATCGCTCTATCTGTTTCATTTTTTCCATTTGTATTTGCCATGATAGTATCGAACCCAATCTCTATTTAATTTCAACGGGCTTTGATGTTTCCACAAAATTGGAGTACGTTGTTAATAGGAGAGAAAATCGGAGGATGGTAGGATGGGTCGGATCGGACACGGTACTCACATCTGATAAACGGATGTCCACAGTCGAATGCAATCCTTGGATCCTAATGCAATCACAGCTTCACAGATGATAAAATATGGAAATTTGCTACAATACAGGAAAACGTAAAGTTCGACTATTAACCGGTAGCCAAAGTTTGGTATGCAACTCTAATAGGATTCATGCCAGACTGACAGGACAGTAACTGTGATGACAAATACGTACAGTAGAGTATTAATATTCGTAGGATAGAAATGTTATTTGGGATAAAGTCGCTACCCACATGGCTTTATTTTTTTTTATTTTATTTATTTTACTTTCATATTCTCCTGTATGGGGTCATAGCTTTCCAGTTGCTTAATTCATCAGGGCCCTCTCGCCATTGTATTTGAAGTCTAATGATCCAGAAATAAAATAACGACGCCTGTTATATTTATAATTACTCCTTGTACCAACACATTGCTATTATATTTTATCAGGCGTATCTCACGACACGACAATAAAATGTACCCCAAATGTTTACCCAGGTTATAAACTACAAGTATGTGAAGTTTCATTAAATTACGAGGCGTATTCGAAAAGTAAGGGCCGTTTCGTCATAAAAAAAATTATAATCATATGAAATAGGTTTTATTAGCACATTTAGTTTACTACAAATCTACTTCACTTTTCCACATAATCGCCGTTCACTTCCAAGCATTTTTCGTACCGCTGCACCAGCTTCCTTAACCCCTCTGCATAGAAGCTCACCGCCTGCGAGTTGAACCGGTCGGTAAGCATTTTTGGTACCCACCTTGCACACAATTTGTGGTATCCAAGTTTTTCCGTGACAATTGTGTAGACAGTAGTGCGTCCAAGATGAGGAAATTCATCAGCCAGGGCACTAATCGTCAACCGACGATCAGATTGCAGTTTTTGGTCCACCAGAGAAACAATTTCATCGGTTTGCATACTGGGCCTACCACTCCGCTCTTCGTCATGAACATTTGTTCGTCCAGTTTTGAAATCACGACACCATTGTCTAACCTTTCCTTCATTCATTACAGTAGGTCCATAAATTAGACATACTCGTAACTCTCGATGAATTTCAGCAGCTGAAGATCCTTTTGTACACAAATCTTATTTCAGCGCGAACTTCACAGCTGGCGGGAGCAACGATTATCGCGGACATTGTTTACTGTACGCACAGATAGGCAAATGACTACTGAATCAAAACAACACCTGAAATAGCTGCACGAGTAGTGCACGTACAGATATGCACAAGTTTAAACGTGTTACGACTTGTCGATTTTGAAATATAAGCGAACGGCCTTTACTTTTCGAATACGCCTCGTATATCCATTGACTTTTGCGTGATGCGCGTTCAGACAGACAGACAAGCAGACGGACAGCCAGACAGACAAAAATTCTAAAATTGTCTTTTTTGGGTACTGTATCGTTCAGTACATATACTGCAACGATTATTTTTTCAAAAATATTTCATGTCACAGACACGGATCTGTTACTATTTTTTTATTATATGTATAGATAACAACAGGTTATAATAATAGATATGCAGAATGATATAATTTATATAGTTAATGTGTATTTATAAAATAACACTTCCTGTATTAATGAAATAGATCTTCCTGTGTTGTGCCGTTATATTCTGCATATACAGGATGTGTCCGAAACTTTCTTGAAGTCTGATACAATGGATTCTTCTATTCATTGTTAATTAATTAATTAGTTGAGTTAATTATTATATTGTTTTATAATAACATATGAAATTTCCTTTTAGTAAAATTTAGATAAATAACACTAGTTATTGTGCACCAAAACAAAACACGACAATAACAGATTATGTAACACATGAAATGCTCAAAAGGCGGTCTTATCGCTAATAGCGATCTCTGCCAGAACCTTTGGATAGAGAGGATATAATTATTTTAATCACAGTTAGATGGATCTTTAATATTTAAGATACTTTCCTCTCAGAGCTCGTTTATTTGTTACGTCCTGTATATTAGCAAGGTACAGGAAAATGTGATAGTAAGTGGATATCATTGCCCATGGACATCTCGCCAACATCAATCAGGATTTAGGATTAATAAACGTTGGCAAGCAACTGGAGATTTGGGACTTGGATTCGTTTGGATATTTAGGAGTGAATTAAAAAATAATATGAAGAAGTTTTCCTCATTTCATTATGTTCTTCATCTTTCCTTGGGGAAAGAGTGGGATGGGGAATAAAGAGTATAAAGGAATAAGGGGTTTCTTTTTATCCATTATAAGTACTTTCTACTCGAGAGAGATGATTTTCCAATTAGGAGTACAAATATTACATATTGAAGGTTAGTAGAATACTACTTACCATTTAGACACCACTTATTTCATGAAGGAGCCATGTTTTTTTTAGATGGGATGTAAATAAGAAGACTGTAGATGTGCAGTATCACGTCGATGCCATTGTGAAAGGATATTACATCGCTAGCGGCATGATTCTCATATTACCCATAACTGGAGATGGACAGCTGAAGTTGAAACTTAGTATGTATGATAATTGTTATGTAAACGGGTTACTCACGATTTATTATTTATTTATTATAGCTGATATTTATGTCCAGTTAACATGAACCGTGGTCGCAGTGAGACTGCGGAGGCGGGTGTAGGTGTTGTTGCTATCGACAGATAAATCTGTCTACCCTCCGTCGTGTTCGTTTTTGATTCACCTGCCCACACTGAACTTGTTTTTGTTGATTAAGTTCATTGCACACTATACTAACAATATCTCCACACACACGCGAGTTTTAAATGCATCTACTTTTTTGAGATGGAAAAGTTCAATCACTGGGTCCCATGGACGTGCCAACTTAAATCCATCCTCGCAATTGAAATTTCGACATTTTTTAATTTCTATTGCCTTCGCACCAAACGCAGTATGTAGTGGCGTTCAGTTGAAATTACTTCTCGTTTGTGTAATTCAATCTAAAGATTGGTTCCTGCCTCTAATAGGTGCTCTGCTATTGCCAACCCGTGTGGGTTATTATTTTTCGTGGCGGTTTTGTGTTCCTTAACAAGGCTTGCTATGGTTCGCTTGGTTTATCAACAGTTTAAACTAATATAAACAGTAACAGTTTAAATTAAACAGTTTTTAGATCGTATTTACCCCTAAGCTTAAAAGTTCACGTTCGTGAGATCGTAAGTTCAAATTCTTATAAGGCACGATGGGTCTGACATGTATTATTAAGACAAAAGTCCCAAAAATAAATAGATCATAAAATCCTCTACATACCGTTGATTTCTACTTTTTTAATTATTAATAACCCGGTTAAGAAAAATTTCGTTACGAAACTGCATGCCCAGACATTAAAAAAAAAGTATTAAGCATATGGAATATTTATTTATCCGCCGCACTGGGCCTACGCGGACTTAATGGTAGTAGGATGTATACCCAATGTGTGGCATGGAAAATGAGAACTTATACCACGTGGGGTATGTTGTCTACCCAACGTGATGACGCACGTGATAAAATGCTAAAGGGATTTAGTACGAATAATCGCAGGGTTGGTAGGACCATGGGAAAGTGGAGAGACCGGTCCCTGTCTTAGCCCACGTGGTGGATTAAACTACACCCTTGCGATTGCAATGTGCGATCTGTGTCCTGCACTGTGACGATATCACATCTTAAATGTTCTGTGGTTGATATCGTAATCATAGTATAATTTGTCTTGGTTTAACGAGTTGGATCCATTATATGCAGATTCGCTACAAAATTACCGCGAGAATTATGGTTCTCTCGAACGGTTCTGGTATGCGACCAAAATACATACAATTCTCAGTTACAACTGTTCAAATGATGATAAAAACTCGACGATAACAGGTAAAACAATGATCAGATGATGAAAACAGTTGTTTGTACTAGCTTTTGACCGATATTCGAGAAACTCTCCTTGTGTAAATGATTCATCACAGTACTGCTATTTAAATGATGCCGGTCGGCTATCTTCACATTTCCACCGAGAGATGTATATAATACGAGTATATTATAGTAGTTACAACGTGACGTAATGAACTCTGATAGAATATTTTCTTGTGCATAATCTCTTCGTGTTTCTTCGTGTTACTTCGTATAAGTATAATAAAGTAATAAAATAAGAAAAAACAACTTAGGTATTAGTTTACATTTCAGTGGTGCGATCACTCAATTCTGAACCTATTTCTCATTTTAGAAAATCTTCAAGTTAAACTGCACTTAGAGTACGAAATAGAGAAAGGTGCAGAAGGAAAAGAACACGTGGTGGCCAAAAAGTATTCCTTCCAATTTGACGTCAAAGATAACGCTAATTTTGACTTGACGAATTTGTTCAACGGGAATAAAGAACTTAGTAAGTAATTTAATCGAGAATATGATAAGAATCAGGGCCGTCTTTACCAGGGGGTGCAAGGGGTGCGGTGCACCCCGGGCGCTCACCTTTTAAAGGTAATGAAAAAATATAACGCTATAGTAAACAATTACACAATAGGATATTTGACTGTCATAGGATACACAATAGGATATTTGACTGTCATAGGATACACAATAGGATATTTGACTGTCATAGGATACACAATAGGATGTTTGACTGTCTTAGGATACACTCCCGCACTCCGGCGCAGAATAGACTTAAGACGGCCCTGATAAGAATAATCACTAAATTGAGCCTAATACTGATTGAAAGTGGCTTACTACAGTTCACATTATCTAAAAGGACTGCAATCTTTGATATTTTGTACAATCGGGAACTGCAATCTCACAGCCGCTGGATGCACCAAATGGCCACCGTAAAACCTACTCCATTTCCTACTTTATCGTACGTGTTTCGGTAATGAATGAGATGCCAGAGTCCATTTCTAGGTAATCCAGCTAGACTGAATGAGGTTTCATAAAAAGAGGTTCTTAAGACGTCGCTAAAAATCGATCATCAAAGCGATGGATGATATTGGGGCGAAACTGAAATAGATAGCTCCATTATGAGAAGGCCTACATCCAGCAGTGGATTTCCTAGTGGATCCAGCAGCCTACATCCAAATACAATTTCTTCTGTAGCCTCTTCTTCAAAATATTTCCATTTATACCTTGATTACTACATACCTACGTATGTACATTTATACCTACATGCCTTGACGTAGGTATAGTAACTAAGGAATAATAATAAGGAATGACGGCATAAATCCAAATACAATTATTTATTGGTCACATTATTATTTGTATTTTTATTTTCTCTGACATATACGGGTTAGGACCAAGTAATTTTATTGATATAATTTTAATATTGTTCAATGATTTATTCTTCCTGAGTTAACAGTTTAACATGAAACTACACTTCCCGGTCGAAAGTAACACACACCGGCCTGTAGAAAGAGACTATCGGCTAGTTTCGGTTTTGTAGAGCGTCGTCTCTGTCGTGCGCCGTTACAACTGAGACGACGCTCTGCAAAACCGAGCTAGCCGATCATAGTCGATGTGTATGGTATGTCTGGATCCACGACACAGGGAATTCTAGTGGACGTTAGTATTACGTTAGTATTAGCATTGACGTTAGTATAAAAAAAATGAAACGTTTCTAACTGAATATAAAGTTTCCTAATTTCGGAAAGCCCTAACAATATTTATTTTTCCCAGGTGATGCAATGTTAATATTCCTAAACGACAATTGGAAACAAATTTCAACTGAGTTCGGAACACCTCTTATGGAATCAGCCGCGAAGAAAATATTTAAGAACATAGCCAGGTTCCTGAGAAAGGTACCCATAGAGGATATAGCTGTTGTATGAATAATATTTTCTCTTTTTCAATATATTACAACTAATCGTAATGTGTTGTTATTTAATTAAAAATACATAGTTAAAAAAAATATATGTTTTAGAATTTTTATATTAGACAAGTTTATTTATTTTATTTATTTATTTTATTTCCAAAATAAAACTTACGGCTAGTTATAATTTTATTCAATTTCATAAATACTGAGGTCATTACAAGTTTTCACATAATATACTTACTTACGCGATAAAATTACATGATTACAATATTTCAATATATTAGCGAAATGATACACTGTTACACACGGAATCAAAACCTATATCACGACCACTTCTATTCTATTATAACTTAATCTGTAATCTTTGTATTTCTTCAAATATTTTTTCCCGATTATTATAAAAATGTCAAAAGTCATCAAAATCATTTCTTAAAATCTAATTAGGACGAAGAAGGAATCATAGAAAAGTAACATAATAAATCGAAATATGAAACAAGTCTTTAAATTTTGATAAGAAGTCTGTTAGACGAATTTAAATCAAATAGTTTGAAGTATATAAGCGAGAATGACCATAACATCCGAAGGATGCCACGATCTTAATTTATTAGTATTTTCATAGGATTAAGAACGGGAAAACAAAGTGTGAGACCGAGCTAAATCTAATAACCTCAACTGTATGCCTCCGGCATGCACCGGCTGAAGACAAATTCTTCGGTCGTTGTGGGGCTGGGAGCTGTCCTCTTCTCGGTCAGGGCACACTGGGCAGGCAGGCACACACTTCGACCTCACGACTTCTTGCGGTACTTTGATAGCTGGAATTCTGATCGCAGACAGGAACTACGATCTCATGGGTTCTTCCTTGCGCACCAGCACAGGTCCAGCGACAATAAGTTTCAATCATAGACTTCACTAAGCGATATTACAGTTACAGAGAAGGTCTGCCATCACCCGGTTTCCTTGCGAACTGGCACAGAATCAGCTGCGACGAGGTTGAATCATGGACTCGAACAAACGGAACTACAGTCGTGGATAGGGCCCACAATCATGCGATTTTTCTCGTGAACCAACACAGAATCAGCTTTTTTATATTATAGGACGCAGACGGGCAAAAGGCCCACATGATGGTAAGTGGCTACCGCCGCCCATGAACACCTGCAACAATAGAGGGGCTTCGCAGGATCCTATTCACAGTTTTCTTGAAGAGCATAAAGGAAAGACCTCTTGAGGAAGTTCGTTCCACAGCCTACGTGTTCCCCGCAAAAAATATTTTTGGCTCGTACAGTGCCACGACACCTTGATATCGAGGAAATGCGGATGCACCGCACTTCTGCGACGAGGTCACACACACTTAAGCTTGGGGGGCAGGAGTAAGAAAAGTGATGTGCGTAATGAGCGGTAGAAATGAAATTAAATGACAAGACGCGACTTGGCACCGACAAAGTATTTAAATTATTTAATTTTATTAGACATACTTCCCTTTTATATGTATTTCTCATAACTGTACTGAATGCCAAATCAATTAGTTAACTTCTTTAGGAAAGTTATCAACGAAAATTTTAAGAGTCAACCAACAATTTGTTGAAGCAATAAATTTAATTGATTAAACTCATTTGTTATGGACTTGCAAATGAATTGTGACGTTTTGAGTTTTAGAAATAAATGATTCATTCAAGTAAACTTGTATAAGTAATTCATAATTAAAACTAAATAAATTAATTGGAGTGTCTTCAAAACACGCAGTCTGAATCATATTCCTCGTTAGCTAACCAGCTGTTGAAATTTAAATTATTCTGTTTACATATAATTACACAATTACATATAAACATATAATTTTACATTATATGTAGACTTTTAGAAAGCTCTGCCTCTGAAATATTTAACTAGAAATCTTGAACATCAGCACCTCCTAAACAAAATTAGAGTTAGAGAGACATTTCACAAATCATTCCAAACTAATACTGCCTATATAAATGGTATTAAATATATAATTATCTGGTATTGGCTTCACTCAAGTGGCATTAGACTTAGACCGTAGGTTCTATTGTTTCTTTTCGAAAAATTGCGGTTACTAATTTACATATATTGCGATGTCCTAGGGAATCTAAGATTGCATTTGTCCATGTGCTTTATCTTCCTAAAAGTTAAAGAATTTTCAAAATTGAACCAACAATTTTTGGTTTGGCTTGATACATAGATAAACTGTATTGCACACCAACAAATGTAAAATGACAATGTAACTAACACGAAAAGTACAACAGGCGGCTCTACCACCAACGCTATCACTTCCAGGCAACCTTTGGATGGTAAGGAGGAAAAAAGATGACAATATAAAAAAATGCAATTTTACATAATGTCAACATAATATATCTGAAATAAACTGATTTACCTATTACAAAAAAGTAAACAAAAAAAACAAAATCGTATAGCCTTATAATATTAGTACATTTTATACATGTGTAGACCACACTATTTAATTCTATATTTTCTGAGAAATCACGTGGGTCGCTGGGTAAAAATATACCGTCTGGGTATTGCACTGACTCAATATAAAAGATTCTATGACTGATTACGAAAATTTACAAAAGTATCGCACTGGGTACGCGCGGTGAATACGTTTCGAAACGCCTTTCTGAATGGTTAGGGGAGTCCTGTGCTCCGCAGCGGGATGTTATAGGCTGATATCGTATTCTGTAATATTTAAGGAAAGTTTAAATTTTTAGCTGTTTTAAGCTTATTTATTAAATAATTATAACTATTGTTCACTTTAGTAAATAAAAGCGAACTAAATAACTGGCACATTTGTTTATAGAACGGTTACGTTTTTTAATATTATTCGAACGATTTTTAGAACTTCAGAAAATCCATTTGACCGCCGATGAATATTTTATGACGAACAAAGCGGATCACCGCGGGAACGAAATTTTTGCCTAACTGAATTGTCGCTTCTATTTACACGTGAAAATAAAACAACCCCTAATAAACGTGAAACGGGATAAATTAGATTAAAAAGGGTGACAAATATTGGGTCGAGTTTATTTTATTCCCTGGAAAATGATTTTCCTGAATGATGGTAACTAAATAGGTATATTTTTAATTCACAAAGACAACTATACAGGGAGGCTATTAAGAAAACTTCATAGTATTAATAGTTACGAGTATACGATGTTATATTAGTACCTATTTTTAATTTTTCGACGTAACAACTTTCAATTTCGTTTCGGCAACTGTCAACCGGTAACTAGGAGTAGTTTTTTTATATAGAAAAAAGGCGGCGGACGAGCATACAGTCCACCTGATGGTAAGTGGATACGGTCGTCAATAGACATCCGAATGACCAACGGTGGCACGCCCCCGGATGCGCTACCTACTTTTACAGATTAAGGATTGGATTGGGAAAATGGGGAGGGATAAGAGGAATGGGATCAATGTTAAACAGGAGTCACTGTTTAACATTGATCACCATTTAGAGTAGTGGATAGACATAGGCTGATGGTACGGTATGATAGTAATTATATGAAAATAATTATCCTCAATTTTGTGGGGGGAGAGTACCTACATGCTGCATTTCCACAGCCGCTAGGCGCACTCGACTGGCCACGTTACCCCTCTCTCACAGAAGACTACCTTGAAATGTACTGCATTTCCTACTTTATCGTATTTCCCCAATGTACGTACGTGTTTCGTTAGTGAGTGAGATATGCCAGAGCCCATTCTCATCCCATCCTATCCTATCCCAAAGAGGGAATTTTCCCAATCCATTCCTTAATCTGCAAAGGTAGGCAGCGCATCCCGAGTCGCGCCAACGTTTGTCATTCTGGACTGATGTTGCCATGTATCACGTATGTCTATGGACGACAGTATCCATTTACAATCCGATGGACTGAATGCGCGTCTGTCGCCTTTTTCTATTCAAATAAAAACGTAACAAACGCTCATCCTAGCTATGAAGCCGGAAGAGTGAGTTTTTGATTGGCGTCCGTACGTACTATTTTATCTTGAGCGTGCGATGCTTTCTCAATGCTCGATGATTCAGCTCTAAATAGTGATCAATGTTAAACAGTGACTACTGTACATTATACGCGATTTGTGATCCTAAATATACAATCGCCAACATGTTAATTTAATCAAAATAATTTGAACCCAGCCCTTATTACTAACGGATTAAGGTCAGGACCTTATCAGTATAAGCATGGGTGACTGTTTCTAGTTTTAAATAGAAGATATTGCCGTAAAGCGAAAATACCGCCTGTTTGCATTTTTTCCGCTTGTGTACTCTATTGTGGGTGCGACATGGTGAAGGCAATACCCTACCCCCCGATACAAAAGCAATTCTTTTTTTACATATTATGAGCATTGAGCAATAACGGGTTTTTGTTTGGTGTTATTTCCCTTCATCAGCAAACATTATTAAAGATTAATTCATTATATAACGACTCCATTCATTCAGAACGAACACGAGATGAAGAACAAATCGGCTGTGACAAATTATGCATGTCACCTGTTACATAATGTCGAATTCATGACCCGTGAGGATATTTACGAGCCTTGCCTTCTGGACGTGATTCATTAATATTTTATTTTTTGGGCCGTGCTCGATACTACTTTACGATATTTTATTATTAAAAAACGTCACTTTTATGCGCATTAACGTCTACTTCTCTTTTCATTGTTGGAGTAGGCGTCGTCCAAAGTCAGTCAGCTCCCTCTTTGCGATCTTTCACTCTTCTTATAATATGGTATTAAAACAGTTTATTTAATTTCGGAATAAATAATTTCAAATACATTCTTCAGGCAATTTCACATAATTATGAAAATTGCGGCACATTCACGTATCATGTTTCACTTGCCGTAGACTTTCCCATATGTGAATAATACAGGGGTTCCTAAAATAACTTGGTTTAAAATTGATAGACGAAAATATTCATTGGGCAGGCAAAAACAATCGACATGCTAACTAATCGATTTTATATACCGTCATCCGTAGTCTCTGACTGTAAGCCCGATCCATAGGTTCAAAGCCACCTATGGAGACAGCTATGCTCTGAGTTACTTTGCGAGATAAGAACCGAAACGAATAGATTCATCAAATAATTAAACTCAACGACATAGTTTATGAAATCAGCATGCTGACGTGGCAGTCGCAGGTCATATTTGCCGCAGGATCCATAACTGATGGAGTAGACGAGTCGTCAAATTAAGGACACGTAGCGGGAAGCGGAGGTTGGATGACAAGAGCCGAGAATCGTGGGTGGTGGCGAGCTTTAGAAGGGACCTTATCCAGTAACACAGAGACGTAGGCTTATGGTACAGTTATTTCCTATTTTCTCCAAGAATATCTTCGTAACAAGTGATTAATTTGAAGGTTCATTTGGTTCCAAAGATGACGTGGTACGACAGGTTCACTGTTTTATATTCCTGATCTCGTTTAGAACTGTTCAATTTTTTTACTTTTTTAAATACATATATGTCTTTTCATTAACATTCGAAAGTCTCCTGAAGGAGTTTTTCAAATACAAACGATATTATAATACTTTTTATTGTTTTTACATGTAGTAAAGGTGACAAACGGGTATATGTAATACTTACTAGCTTCTGCCCCTCCATGTTATGCGCCTTTTTATAAAATTTATAGTCCCGTTCCGCCGAAAAAACGCCGATATACCTGTTTTATTAGAAAAGTCTATATACACATCCCGGCCGAAAATAATACACATCGACTATGATCGACTAGCTCGGTTTTGTAGAGCGTCGTCTCCGTTGTAACGGCACACGACAGAGACGACGCCCTACAAAACCAAAGCTAGCCGACAGTTTCTTTCTAAAGGCCGATGTGTATTACTTTCGGCCGGGAAATGTACCTACCAAATTTCATGTATCTAACTTAGTTTTTTTTTTATGGATGAGGGCGGCAGACGAGCACACAGTGCACCTGATGGTAAGTGAATACTGTAGTCTATGGACATTCGCGATACATACGAACATTAGTCCAAAATGAAACGTTGGCACGATCCGGAATGCGCTGCATACCTTTAGAGATATAAGAATGTTTTTGGAGAAAGGGTTCTTGAGATAGAGGCATTGTATAAAGAATCATCACTGTACGGACACAGTGCTCGTAAAACGCGCACAGTGTTTTACGTTGTTAGAAATTTGCAGTAGGTATAGCGTCACTGTCCATATTGTTCTCGCCAGTCGCCAGTCGTCTTCCGCACACCAGAAAGATGTGTACTGTCAATTAATTCTTGTGATCATTTAATATAATAGTATGGAGAATGATTACATTTTACTTCCATGACCTTCTGAATCATACGCCAACCACCTAAAACCAAGAACCTCCACATTAAAGTATACTTAAGGTATAATTATGAGGTGTAATATATATAACACCGTATATTATATTAGAGGTTAAAGTATGAAATTGCCGATTTGTACTGAAAAATTAAAACTCGTTTTTTTCTAAAATGTAACATATTTATTTAATCAAAATATTTACCCTCATTATCTATACATTGTTGCCATCTAATCGGAAGTTCATTTATGCCTTTGCGATAGAACTCTGGGGATGTAGATTCGACAAACTGTGTACATTTTGTACTGCCTCTTGGGAAGAAAATTTTTTACCACGTAGAAAATTGTCCAAATCACGAAAAAAATGGTAGTCCGTTGGAGCAAGGTCTGGCGAGTACGGAGGATGACGTATGGTTTCCAACTGCAGCTCCTGTAGAGTTACAATGGTTTCTCGTGCAGTGTGAGGTTTTGCGTTATCATGGAGCAATAATGGTGAACATCGATTCACGAGTCGGGGCTGCTTCACTGCTAGTTTCGCCATCATTGTTCGAAGTTCGGCACAGTAAACATCTGCTGTTATTGCTTGACCAGACCTGAGAAAGCTATAGTGAATAACACCATGAATAGACCACCAAACAGTTACCATTACCTTTTTATTGGTAATCTATGCCTTAGGGCACTGTTGCGGCGTTTGACCTGGGGTTAGCCATTGCATTTTTCGCTTTCGGTTATCGTAAAGAATCCACTTTTCATCACATGTCACAATTCGATCCAATATTCCTTCATTTCTGTACCGATTCAACACGGCAACGCAAGTTTCAACACGCGTTTCTTTCTGTAGATCAGTCAAATCATGAGGCACCCATTTTTCATATTTCATATTATCTTATTGATTTGATGCAAATGAGTCAATATTGTAGGTAAGGTAACGTTAAACCATGCCGCTAATTCCTGGGTAGTTTGACTCGGATCGGCTTCCACCATCTCCTTCAATTAAGCGTTATTCACCTGTGTGGGCGGTCTTCCACGTGGTTCGTTCTTCAAGTCGAAGTTTCCATTACGAAAGCATTTAAACCAAAAACGCACGGTTCGTTCATTAGCAGTCTCCTCTCCAAACGCAGCATTGATATTGCGAGCCGTTTCTGCCGCGTCAGTTTCGCGTCGGAATTCGTATTCAAAGATTACTCGGATTTTCGAAGTATCCATCTTTCCCGTCTAAGCTGAATAAAAAAAACAATTGAAAGCCGAAAATCGAATGTTGCACATTTTTTAAAACAAGAACCTCATAGGTATCATGTGAAAAAAGTTTCACTCGAAAATCTCACACCATGAAGGTTTTATGTCAATTCAAAGTATCTATTACTATAAAACGGCAATTTCATACTTTAATCCCTATTATTTACAGCTATCTTAAAGGATCCCATGTCGCAGTTCACTCGTACTTAAATAATTTCTGTTAAAATGACCGAAAGACAATTATACCCAGACGAATCAAAATTACTATATTACACTGTTAATGGGAAAACTAAGGATCATCTAAACATTAATAGTCAATAGATATGATCTATGAACTTTTAATGATGTTGTTCACAATACAAGCTATAACTTTCCAAAGTAGTTAGTGGAAGTCCTAAAGGCAACCGGGTAAGGAAGGGTCTTACCGCCTACCCGTATTCCATCGGTGTGATGGACATTGATTAATATATGTAGTTACCCTATCTAGAGTACAGTGGTAGGTAAACTTTTTAAACACGGGAAAAGATGCATAGTATTACACACACAAACGCGAGATTTTAAAACACGACGGGGAACTCTGACGGTACGCACGCATAAAATACTTCTTCCTTTATATTGGAGCCTTTCTTCGTTGTAAGTTATCACCTTCTTATATTATCTGTAAATTCGTTTCAGATTCAGATTGGGATTCTTTATTTCCAGATTACGGATTTAATTATAATACAAGTATTATTAATTGACGTTTTTTTAATAATACCCGAACATTTGTGTAAATTGTGCGAACAGTAGTGACCCTTTTTGAAATCATTGGATTTCAAAAAGGGTCACTACGACGTTCGTAACTATCGTCCAATTACCCTGCTGTCAACAATTGATAAAATAGTAGAAAAGTTCATCTCCGAACAGATATGTGTGACTTTTATAAAAACAATAACATAATTTGTAAAAATCAATTTGGCTTTCAGCCAGGGAAAAGTATTACGTCACTTTTGTCCACGTTTACTGACGAAGTCAACTATCTAAATGATAAGACTACATGTACTCAAATTATTTATTGACTTCTCTCGTGCATTTGATATGTTGGACCACACAAAATTGTTAAAAAAAAGTTGATTATTGTGGTATTCGTGGTCCGTTGTTGTCCTGGTGTAAAAGTTATCTTGAAAATCGCTCTTTCTGCTTAAACATTAGTGATAGCGTAAGTGAACAAAAGTATTTGACGGCACAGGGATCCCTGTTAGGACCCGTTCTTTTCTCACATCCATTCCATCCATTATCCATTTCCACACAAATGTTAACGAAATGAATAATTATATCAATCACTGCACTTCATACCAATTTGCAGATGACACCTGTCTCGTCGAGCAGACAAAGATATCGATGGAGCCATGACATAATACAAGCTGATTTTGATACTTTTAGTAAATGGTGCCCCAATGCCGGTTTAGTTGTTAATGTCTAAAAAACAAAACTAAAATGTATCCCTGCCGCACAACACAAGTTCCAATAGCGTCTGTGTATGTCTCAGTATCGAAATGGTAAATTCTCACATACCATATATCTCGGCCCAGTAATAGATAATAAATTCAATTGGAGTTGCTACATTGAACGACTATGCAATAAACTCAAAGCCATACCGTTTAAAATTCGCTTTATAATGTGCCCTGGCAGATAGTCATTTCATATGGTATCAGAAGTTATGGTCATGCTTATATTATAACTTAACACTTAGGTGGTTAAATAAAATGAAGCAACTTCAGGTGGGAATACAAAAAATAAATGTCCCATGTAGTACAGAAATACAATAATAATGATACAAAGCTCTTCAAGTTCTGTAATGTGCTACACTTTCTGTTCTGTATTACATTCTGTTCTACAATTTATTAAAGAACATTTTTTTCATTAAAGTAAGTATACGAGTACCAACCGTGCGATACTAATATTGCACCGTATATTTACACGTGAAATGGCTAAACAAAAACTAATAACTACTAAAGCAAATAATATCCAGGGACAACAGACTAGTTCCTAGGTTTATAAATGAATTGGACCTATCATTAAAAACTAAATTAAATGAAAAAAATATTAACTTCCAAATATAATCATATTATTTACATATACCTATTTTAAAGGCTAGGTACTACTGCCGTGCTGAAGGACGGCCAGAAGGGTTTTTTGAGTGTCAATTATTGTATTGTGTATTATTTATTTCTTGATAACTACTTTGATAATTTAAAAAAATATATATAATACATGTAAGTTATTTTTAAGTATTTGTTGTATAATTGTTTTATATTCCTAAATAAATACTCTGCCTTGTTGTTAACAAACGCTGGCATTTGTCATTTCATAATACATAATTATAGACATAACAATTTACCCACCAAATACAATGTTTACATCACATTCATTTGCTAGTGTTCATGATTCATGTCAAACTAATATCGAGTCAGTAAGTGACTCCTTAATAGGTTGTCCTTAATAGGACTTCCTCTCTGCCATTTATATATTCCATATATTCATTAAACATCGAATAACTGGACATTCAAACATATCGAAATTCAAATCGCGGCTATTTTAGCACTAGACATCAGATTATATACGTTCCATTGCAAACTGGATTTTCCTTGCAATTACTAGGTATTAACTTGTTTCGGACACAGACCAATTAGCCCATGGGTTCGGAGCTCAATCTATCACGTTGGCCCAGCGCAAATTAATGAAAATTACACCAGTAGGGCACATGGGTGTCCTCGCAATATTTCCTTCACCACCTAGGGATAATTGTAAACCTGTACATATATAGAACGTATGTGTTATACTCGTAGGATGGGGATCAAATTTACTATGTTACCATACTGTTCATATATTTCTTGTGTTCCACCGTAGAGAGCAGCTGTCGGTAATTAGTCCGAGATAGCACAATAGATATTTATTGAACATGGCCCGTGTAAATTCCTAAGGTCGAAAGCAGATCAGATTAACCTATACTCAGTCTTTCTCAGCAGATGTACTTGAGAAACATGTAGAATATAATTTACAGATGCATTATTAATAAAGGAATATTTCCCTATTTTTTGTATTTATTGTACTCTTTACCTTTTTAGCAGCTGTAGACGTGATAGTCTCCATCCTTCAATGGCCCTCCAAGACTACGAAAAAGTAGAACAATTCGTTTACCTGGGTTCCCTCATTACGAAGGACGGCGGTTGTACTAATGAGCTGGGCCGTCGTATAGGAATGGCTAAAAGCGCAATGTCAAGCCTCGAGAAAATTTGGAGGAACAAGGGTATACGCCGAGCTACCAAAATACGTCTAGTGTATTCCTTGGTGTTTTCTATTTTTCTGTACGGAGCTGAAACCTGGTGCCTTAAAAGTCGAGACATAAGCAAAATAAGCGCTTTTGAAATGTGGTGCTGGAGACGAATGCTAAAGATACCATGGACAGCCATGAGGACAAACGAATCGATTTTACAAGAGCTCCACATCAAAAAACGACTCACCTCTCTATGCAGAGAACGTCAACTAAGCTTCTTTGGACATATAATGCGATCACATATGCATGAGTTGGAGAAGCAGTTGATCGTGGGACAGATGCAGGGGAAGCGATCCAGGGGCCGAATTCCAACACGATGGTGTAAAAGTATTGTAGAGGCAACAGGAGAAACTCTACAACGATCTATTGAACTGGCGCGGGACAGAAGCAAGTGGAGACGGGTCACATATGGTCACGATCCTCATTAGTGAGGGAACGATAAAAAGAAAGAAAGAAGACGTGATAGATGGGCAGGTAACCAGTAGCCAATTAACCATTAGCACTTGATGCCAACTTCGGGTTTTTACCATCGTACTGCTCGTCACCGTCCTGCGGCTCATCCGCACTTCCTTGACATTAGAGTCGCTGTGTACAGTGCGGTTAAAAAGACATTTTATACCGCGAATCCGAAGATTGTGGAATGAACTGCCAGCCGAGGTTCTTCCATTACGCTACGACATGGGGCTCAGCAAGAGAGCAGTGAACAGAATTCTGCAAATTCGACAGTGCACCAACAGGCACCGTGGTGTTGCAGGTGTCTAAGGGCGGCGGTAACCCAATTACCACCGTGTGAACTGCGCGCTCGTCCGTCATCTCTTGTATTAAAAGTAGAGTTTGAACTCGTGAACCTGAGTCGGCATCAGATTCTGACCTTAACCTACTACTTTGCAATAGGTATACCTACTATTTACTCCTTTCTAGGAGTATTTATTTCTTCCAGTAATAATCTCTTTTAAGGCTAAATGATAGTCTCCTATGTGACAAATGTCTTTAGCAGTAATTTAATTAAAATGCACTCGTATTTCAATATTTACATACAACCATATTTATCTTTGTCTGCCAAATGTGCCGGAAGGTTAGTTAAAACGTTTGTAACTCTCATTACTCAGTAGGTACAGAGGGTAGTGAACGAGTGGCGCGCGCCGAATAAAACTAGAAATGAACAATAATTTATGAAAAAAAACCTATTCTAAAAAGATAGAATTGATTCTACCCTCGATACTGAACAATCTATTTTCAGCCTTTGCGTTATTTCTGTAACACTTTGTATATTATTATGCCTATCAAAATCAGATCCATTTGATTGCATGTTGTATGTATATTAGGTTTATGTAAGTCACAATATTTATAAAGCATTGACCAATCACACATTTGCAAGATTACAGAGTTTTCTTTGCGTTTAATAGAATTACTCAAATCCTACTTGATGGATTTTAATCCGTGTAATCCATCGTGCCGGTGCTTTTACAGGTGTCAAAAATCTTTTACAGCTGCTTAGTCCGCGCAAAGCCGCGGGTAGAAGCTAGTAACTGAATAAATACGTTTGTTCTACAACGTTATATTTGCGTATTTCGCTACCTAACCATTTATTGAATAAGTTGGTATAGAGCAGTGGTTCTCAAACTTTTTAAATGACGGAACCCTTTTGGGAAGCAAAATACTTGATGGAACCCTACAATAAAACAATTATTTTTATAAGTGTATTCTATATTAATCAGCATAATAAAAGTACAATGTATCAGTTACTAATTATTATTTACTTCACCACTTGGTAAGGACAATAATAGAAAACATTAAAAAAGAAAAAATCTAACTAGTGGGAGGTATGAAACTGTTTTTTATTTTTCATCAATTGCTTGATATCAGGTTTGATGGAAGAAAGTTGGAGTCTCATATCAGCTTCGGCGTACAGTCTATTGCGATATTTTGTTTTCGTGGCTGCGTAGGTAGAGAATCCTGTTTCGCACAAATATGTAGTTGGGAACGGGAGAAGAATATCCAGAGCCATTTGGCCAAGCATTGCATATTCATCTTGGATTCTGCACCAAAAATCATTAAGAGGCGTCGTTTTGAACAATGACTCCATACTTGTGTCTGATGACATTTCTAAAAGAGATTCATATATCTCATTTGACATGTTTTCAGGCTTTTCCAAGTTGGGTAAAAAAGGATTATGAATCCAGGAGTTCACTTTAATTTTTGTATTGTGTTCTTCGGGAAAATACTTTTCAAAAGATGCGCGCATCGAACTGAGATATTGGACCAATTCTTCAAACACATTATCTTCAAACATTTCTGAGTCGTTTTCGCTAACAAACTCACTGAGTAACGTAAAACTTTCTATTTCTTTCTTACCAATGCAAATGATCCAAAAATCTAATTTTCTTTTAAAAGCAGTTATTTTATTATAGGCCTGAAACACTGTTGTCTGTTTACCTTGCAACGATAAATTTAATTCGTTAAGTTTTTGAAAGATATCCGCCATAAAAGACAATCGGAACAACCAAGTTTTATCATACAAACGGTCCTTCAAATTAAAAGAAGTATCTGCTGAAAGAAACATTTGTAACTCGGCTCTAAGTTCAAATAGCCTTGTTAAAGTTTTTCCCCGAGACAGCCATCGCACTTCTGTATGGAGCAGCAGTGTTTTATGTTTGCTGCCATAATCTTCACACAATAATGAGAACAATCGGGATTGTAGTGGTCGTGATTTGATAAAATTAATTATTTTTACCGCTTCATCCATAACTAATTTTAGATTAGACGGCATTTGCTTCATCGCAAGTGCTTGTCTATGCAGAATACAATGACTGGAACTACAATTAGGCGCTTTATTTTTCATTCGTGACACTGCTCCTGCTGTTTTACCTGTCATCGCCTTGGCCCCATCTGTACAAATGTCAATGCAATTGTTCCAACTGAGATTATGTTCTTCAAAAAATATATTTATTTTATTAAAAATTTCTTCCCCGGTAGTGTTTGTAAGCAGCGATGAACACATAAGCATGTCTTCTTCAAAAGAACTTTTATATGGATATCTCACAATAACCAGCAGGATAGCCAAACCAGCGACATCAGTCGACTCGTCCATTTGCAAAGCGAATCGTGTATTTTGTAGACGTGTAACTAGTTCTTGTTTGACGTAGCTTGCCAGATCATGGATTCGTCGTGAAACAGTATCGTTTGATAGCGGAACAGTAGAAAGATGCTTTGCAGATTTTTCATCAAGCATACATTTTGTTATGTCTAATACACATGGTTTTATTAATTTCTCAGCGATAGTGTGCGCTTCACCTGCTTGTGCAATGCGATAGCTAACTAAGTATGATGCCTCCGTGGCCTTTTCGTTGGTAGTTTGTGTTACATGCATCATATTTTTTTGACTTTCTAATAACTGATCTTTTTTGCGAACAAAAAATTCTTTATTCTTGTCTTTAGTCTCGGGGTGTACGGTTTCTAAATGTCGACGCAATTTGGCAGGTGCCATGGAACTATTAGGAAGCAGTTTACTACAGAGCATGCAGAGAGGTGAGCCGTTGGAATCAACAAATCCGAAACTGATATAAGATTCATCATACTTCCTTTTTTTCGTCTTTGAAACCGTCGAGCTTGACGTCGTGGCACTCGTGGCATCATCTTCTGGATCGGTGATTGCTAAATTCTCCGCGCGCATTGCTTTTGAACATTCAGCGTCATTAGAAGATGTTGTTGGAACACGTTTAACACCTTTAAGCCAACGTTCCATTCTTCTTTATTTATAATGTTACAAGTCAGGATAGTGGGGTTTAAATAATGCACAATCGTTACTGCGTATAAGAGACTAAATTTAGAACCTACAGGGAAGAAATGTATAAAACTGAGACAACAGAATACAGCAGGCAGTAAAACAATGAACACTAGTTTCTCGCTAGCGAGCTTGTAAGTAGGTAGTAACTTATCGCTCCGAACGCTAATCATCAACTGACGACGCCAACGCGCGATCGCCGCTTTTATACTTAGTCCTAGACTCGATCTCAAATATTCTCGAAAATACTCGAGTCGGCACCTTTGATAAACAAAAAGCAAAAATAAAAACAGAAATTTAAAAATAGCGTTGTAAACAATATCGACTTTATCCTTTGAAGTTAGAGACGAAAGTCGCTAGTTGACAACTATAGCGTCTAATTCAGAGGCGGCTTTTATCAAAGAGACTGAGCGCTTACAAGTATACTACCCGCTCGTTTTAAGTTTGCCGCTGGCGATAGGTATGAGTGTATGACGTTCGAAATTTTTTATTTAATTGTAACAATAAAAATTGTGTACGTTAGATATTTGGGTAAAACTATGACACATTATAAGTTTTGTTGTCACGTGGGGGAGGGTACGCGCATTCCACAGACCGGCAAACTTAGAGCGAACGCGTTGTACAAGTATAAAATTGTTGAGACCAAACTTATGAGATATTGTACCAGCTAATGTAACACAAGCTTATACAAATACAAATAAATAAATAAATAACATTCATAGCGTTTTGTCTCCGCGCGGCCGCGGAGTCCGCACAGCCGCGGAGCGACCAGAGAGAGGTGTTTTGATTTTTTTATTTCTAAATTCTTGCGGAACCCCGACAGAGGTATCACGGAACCCTAGGGTTCCGCGGAACACACTTAGAGTATAGCTGGTATAGAGCTTCAAAGGAGTTTGTATCTATGCAAACACTAGATAGGGCGATACTGTGTATAACATGTAGCCATATTGTGTATCTCAATATCAATATATACGTATAGTAAAATCTCAATACGCTATTAGTCAATAAGAGCTTTAACCGAATTGTTATGAGCTGTAAACTCTGCCAATTATAGCTATTAATTATTATTGGAGTATAAAGTTAGAAATCATTATTCAAATTCATTTTTCATATTTCATTAACAATTCATGAACGAAAAACTTTTAGCAACTCAAAGCCGTGATAAAATAAGTTAATTAATTAATTAGGCGTAGTTAAACTGAAATGTTGATCTTCGGAATTTACTTTCTTCAATATCAAAACCCCCTTGTGAAGGCTCTGTAGAGGGTTATAGATAGACATCGAATGTCAAAGATAACACTACTATATTAATTCTGAGCAGCTCAATTTTTGTAACGAATTAAGTCTACAATGAGTATTTAGAGTTTATATGTGGTTTCTTTAAAACAAAATTTAATAAAGCAATTACATTCAAGGAAAAATGCTTGCGATGTCGATAAATATTGAACAATATCGAATGTACAAAATGGTTTATTGTAGACATTACGAGAAATATTGGAGGTCTAGAGTGCACGCTGCATTCCCACAGCCTCTGGCCGCACTTGAAATGTACTGCATTTCCCACTTTATCCTTTTTTCGCAATGTACGTACGTGTTTCGGTAGGGAGTGAGATATACCAGAGTCCATTCCCATTCCATTCAATATCTCCTCATTTTCCCAACCCATACTCCAAATTCGTTCCTTTATCTCCAAAGGTAGGCTGTGCCTCCGGGGGCATGCCAACATTTGTCACTCTGGACTGATGTTGGCTTGGATTTCTGATGTCCATGGACGACAGTATCCACTTACTATCAGATGAACTGTATTGCAACAATATTTTTTTTTTTTCAATTGTTCCGTTTACGTAAAAAACCATTAAATTAAGTTTGTATATTTATACAACTATCAGCAATATTTGTTACTTTTATTATAAGCTTCAACTCTAGTCTTTCTATGCTGTCGCCCATGAACTTCCGCGATTCATGCCAACATCAGTTCGGAATAACAAACGTTGACACGCCCCCGGATGCACTGTCTACCTTTGAAGATTTATCCGAATGTATTTGGAGAATGGGTTGAAAAAATGTACATGACATGGATAGGGTGGAATGGGAATGGGCTTCGGCACATCTCACTACCAACTCACTACCAAAATACCTACATTGGGGGAATATATGTCGCAAGACCGATAATCGATGGCGGAGACCAGTCCTCGAATGGAGTCCACGTACCGGGAAACACACTATGGGACGCCCTCCGTTCAGATGGACTGGCGACTTGAAGAAAGTCTTCACTTGAAGGTAGTGGATGGATGAGAAGAGCGGAAGCGGTCCTTGGAAGAATACCAGTAATGGAGAGACAGGCCGATGGTATGGTATTGGGGGAATAAGATAAAATGGGAAATGCAGTACATTTTACGGTAGTCTTCTGTGAGATAATGTTAATGTACAGATGTGAACATTCAATTGTATACATAAAGTAAAGATATACCTCTACTTAATTTGGTAGAGAGAGACTCCACCATATACGTCATTTACAAGTTTATGTGCGACGCCGCGTGCCGCTATTCGCTTTAAAAGTTTAAATCGTTAAACTGCAAAATTTGTGGAAATTAGAATCCGAGTATGTACTTTATCAATTCACAGTCAATTCACTTCTAGCCATTGTTACCACGTTACTTTTTCAACTTTTTCAAAGAGCAGTAATGTATGAAATGTTAACCTGGTATGACGACGAGATACCTAAGCTGTTCCGTAAAATGTCAAAATACTCTCCTCCAGCCTCTATCCACTTATTCATTCGACTAAACCAGCTGTCAAAACATTTTGAAAAAGATTCTTGCGGAAGGTCGAAATAGAGTCGCCTAAATTCATCGACAGCCTCATCCGAAGTCTTAAATTTTCGTCCTAGTTGCAATATTTTTATGATGGTAATTAAAAGAAAAGTCGCACGGGGCCAAATCTGGGCTGTAGTGTGGATGGGGTAACAATTGAATGCCCGTAGTGGCTAAAAAGTCGATGATTCTGGAGGCCATATGAGCAGGAGCATTGTCTTGGTGAAAAAGAATGCCCCGAGCGCCTCTCCTTGGGCGGTCGTCATTCAACTCCTTTAAGGCCTGGGGCAGGCAAACTTCGCAATATCATTAACTAACCGTTTTACGATCTTTTAGTGGAATTATCGTTACTGGACCACTAAGTACCTAAGGGGTGTAAGGGGTCCCAACCTACATCTCTGGGACCCAAGCCAACCTCACCGGCTCGTGGTGCACCCTGCCGACCAACGAACGAGGCTCTGACGACCCGCCACCACGCACTGGACCAGCGCGGCGGGTTACGGTCCACCCCCCCCCCCCCCCTATGGCAGAAAAAGTAAAACGGCCCCAAGTTCCCGGCGGCTCCAGTCGCAACACCGGCGTGGACGACGGGCGCTGGTCGAGCGCTGGAACCAGGGGTGCTAAGAATCTCCGGGCGGGATTCCACCGTCGAACGACCAGGGCTTTGAAAACGGATTACCGACGTAGGTTGTCACTGGTGACTTACAACACGCGCACTTTGAGGACAGACCAGAAGATCGCTGAGCTGGAAGAGGAGATAGGCAAGTTGCACTGGGATATATTGGGGTTATCAGAAATCCGAAGAGAGGGGGAGGACACGATAACCCTGAAGTCCGGCAACTTGTTCTATTACCGGGAGGGCGACCAGCAGTCCCAAGGTGGTGTCGGGTTTATCGTCCACAAGTCCCTCGTAAATAATGTTGTAGCCATCACGAGTGTGTCGAGCAGGGTCGCGTACCTTATACTCAGAATATCCAAGAGATATTCGTTGAAGGTCATACAGGTCTACGCACCGACCTCGGCACACCCGGATAACGAAGTGGAAGCAATGTATGAGGACATTAGTAGAGCCATACATGCTTCGAAAACACACTACAATATTGTTATGGGGGATTTCAACGCGAAACTGGGCAAAAGAGGCGACGATGAGTTGAGAGTGGGGCAATTTGGATGTGGGCACCGGAACCAGAGGGGCCAGAGGCTGGCCGACTTTCTTGAGAAAGAGGGACTCTTTATGATGAACTCTTTCTTCAAGAAGCCGCCTCATAGGAAGTGGACCTGGATGAGCCCCGACGGTTCCGTTAAAAATGAGATAGACTTCATTATGGCCACAAAGAGACAAATATTCAATGATGTCTCCGTGATCCACAGGGTGAAAACCGGTAGTGATCACCGAATGGTTAGAGGCACATTGAATATAAACGTCAAGTTGGAAAGGTCCCGCCTGATGAAGTCTACGCTCCGACCTACTGCTGCCCACATACAAAACCCCGAAAGCTTTCAGCTTGAATTGTCAAATCGCTTCGATTGCCTAGAGGATTGCGTTGCAGTGGACGATATCAACAACAGGTTGGTAGAAACTGTCCATACGGTGGGGTCTAAATTCTTCAGACACCGTCGAAGAGATGGACCCCAAAAGCTCACCGACCACACCCTCGACCTCTTGGCGGAACGACGTTCGATGGCACTGCAGACTCCTGATGACGCGGAAGCATATCGGCTGCTCAATAGACGGATTCACCAGTCCTTGCGACACGACATCCGTCTCTTTAATACTAATCGTATTAAGGAGACGATAGAGCGGAATACAGGCTCCAAAGTGTTCGCAAGAGACTTATCTATTGGGCAGAGCCAGTTGACGAAGCTGAAGAGGGAGGACGGCAGTGTCACTTCCGACAAACAAGAGGTACTGAGGGAGATCGAGGAGTTCTATGGACAGCTGTATACCTCGGTCGCTAAACCTGTTGGCAACTTGGCCAAAGACCCAAGAGCCAAGTTGACCCGACACTATACCGAAGATATCCCGGACATCAGCCTGTACGAGATTAGGATGGCCCTCAAACAGCTTAGAAACAACAAGGCGCCGGGCGAAGACGGAATCACTTCAGAGCTTCTGAAAGCGGGTGGAACACCGGTACTGAAAGTCCTTCAGAAGCTCTTTAATTCCGTCTTGCTCGAAGGTATTACGCCGGAGGCATGGAACAGAAGCGTGGTGGTGCTCTTCTTCAAGAAAGGCGACAAGACCTTGTTGAAGAACTATAGGCCCATCTCGCTTCTGAGCCATATTTATAAGCTGTTTTCGAGGGTTATCACGAATCGTCTCGAGCGCAGGTTTGATGACTTCCAGCCTCCCGAACAAGCCGGTTTCCGAAAAGGCTATAGTACCATAGACCACATCCATACGCTGCGGCAAGTTATACAGAAGACCGAGGAGTATAACTTGCCATTATGCTTAGCGTTTGTGGACTATGAGAAAGCCTTTGATTCGATCGAGACTTGGGCAGTGCTACAGTCCCTCCAGCGGTGCCATATTGACTATCGGTATATCGAAGTGTTGAAGTGTTTGTATAACAACGCCACCATGTCAGTCCGAGTACAGGAAGGGAGCACGGAGCCGATTCCATTGCAGAGGGGTGTGAGACAAGGAGATGTCATCTCTCCGAAGCTCTTCACCAATGCGATGGAAGACGCTTTCAAGCTCCTGGAATGGAAAGGACTCGGCATCAACGTTGATGGCGAATACATCACTCACCTTCGATTTGCCGACGATATCGTGGTCATGGCAGAATCGCTGGAGGATCTTAGCACAATGCTCGGAGACCTCAATCGAGTTTCCCAACAGGTGGGCCTTAAAATGAACATGGACAAGACGAAAATCATGTCGAATGTCCATGTCGTGCCCACCCCAGTTTCAGTTGGGAGCTCGATTCTCGAAGTTGTTGACGAGTACGTCTACCTAGGCCAAACGGTCCAACTAGGTAGGTCCAACTTCGAGAAAGAGGTCAATCGACGAATCCAACTCGGCTGGGCAGCGTTCGGGAAGCTACGCAGCGTCTTCTCGTCCAAAATACCTCAGTGCTTGAAGACGAAGGTCTTCGACCAGTGTGTGTTGCCGGTGATGACCTACGGCACCGAGACGTGGTCTCTGACTATGGGCCTCATAAATAAGCTCACTGTCGCACAGCGAGCTATGGAGAGGGCTATGCTCGGGGTTTCCCTACGTGATCGAATCAGGAATGAGGAGATCCGTAGACGAACTAAAGTCACCGACATAGCCTCTCGGGTTAGCAAGCTGAAGTGGCAGTGGGCAGGGCACATAGCTCGAAGAACCGATGGCCGATGGGGCAGAAGGGTTCTCGAATGGAGACCACGTACCGGCGGACGAAGCCGAGGACGTCCATCTGCTAGATGGACAGACGACCTCATAAAGGTTGCGGGCACCCGCTGGATGCAGGTCGCTGCCGATAGGTCTAAATGGCGGACAATGGGGGAGGCCTATGTCCAGCAGTGGACGTCCAAGGGCTGAGAGGAAGGAAGGAGGAAGGACCACTAAGTCGGACAGCAATCATTTTTTTATTTACACTTCGGCCGCGAACAAGTTTGATGGGTAAATCGTCCGCTTCGAAGACCCATTGTATGAATTGTTGCTTTGTAAACGGGTCGTAACTGTAGATCCAAGATTCATCGGTAGTTAAGATGTAGGATACTTGTTGCGAATTCACTCCATCGAACTTTTCCAGCATAAATTTGAAGCAATCTGCTCGTCGGGATTTTTGCTCTTCTGCGAGAGAATGAGGTATCCATCGCCAGGCAACCTTCCTGACTTTAAGATGTTCATGCAGGATAGTGGAAGCCGCCCGTGATCCAATCTTCAGTTCAGCCTGAATCTCTCGATGTGTAATGTTTTGATGATCCTTTATTAACCACTCCACCCTGATGACGCTTCCTTGGGTAACCGCAGTCGGCGGTCATCCTGGCCTAGGATCATCTTCAAGGCACTCCTGGCCACGTTTAAATTCACGGTACCAATAGATCATGGTTGCTAGGGAAGGAAAAGATTCACCAAAAGCAGTTTGTAAATTTTCGTGAGATTCCTTAAACGTTAAACCTCATAGAAAATTCATAGAAAATCATTGCACGAAATGCTTCACGCGACACGTTCATTGTTGTAATCAATTATTGTGACTGACGTCTTGTCGTAAAAAAAAATTATAAAAAAAACTAAATGATCAGTAATTTTTACCATAGAGGTTCACATAGAAATTATCCTCCAATCTGTTATACATATAGGATAAATTGATTGACAGTAACAAATTAGCTAAAAACTTTCGGAACAGCCCACGTATAAATTACCTTTTATTAAAACTTTGAAGCAAATTTTAACGATAAATTGTTATGTTTATCGAATTGTAACAAATTAAGGTCACGCTTGACTTCCTATCCTACACACAAACAAGGGGTAAGGGATGCTGATTTGCATAAAACAATTATTAATTACAGCTTTAGGCATGCGATTACTGTTTAATGTTCATACAGTATGATGCCGTATGAAACTCTTATTATTATGCAAATAGGAATTGGAAATGGTAATGGATTACGTTAACTATACGATGATGGAATTATAAGGAAGTAAGAGTTACAAATACCTTACCATACCATCAGCCTGTGACTCTTCTCTGCTGAATATAGGCCTCTTCCAAGGCCACCACACAAATTCTTTAGTACTTTAAATCCAACCACTACCACTGACGACTTGAATCGATGTGTTAGTCGATAAATTAGAGCATTATCTAACCTAGTTCGAACTTGTAATTGCAATAATCAAGAGCCTTAAAATACTGACTCTCATCTAAATATGACTATTCTTAAAAAATAATCTGCATTTCTTGAGCTTTCTTCAGAGTAGTCTCAATTCAATTTCAGATATATGTTTTATATATATATATATTTTTTAATTGTCAAAGTTAACATTAGAATTTTAATAATTTTAATCTACCTATATAAATGTAAGTATGGACGGCCAATCACGTGTTTGCCAATAACTTAACTAATAATAAGAATAACTAATTGTAGGATACATATTTAGAATAGAAAAAATCCTAGGTCAAAAGTTCTTGGATTAACGTTATAAATTCAGTATCGAAAGATTAATACGTATCAATACGTATGACCCTGCATGTATCCTCTTTTATTTATTACAGTAACCCCTGGCCTGGAGGTGTTTTTACGGAGGATAAAGGATAATAAATCATTATTCTGAAAGCTGAAATACCTACTATGGTGACGTTACCATACTTCGTTGGTTTAACGACCCGACTCGTGATAGAAATTACTAATGGAAATATGTAGGTATAAAATGTAGTGGGAACATTAAATAGACCTGGTGAGATAAGGTTGCTACAACGCTGTAACTTAATTTCTCCTTAAAAACTGTTTTGCTGTAGACAAAATTGTTAAGTATAGCCAACCTTGGGGGCTTAGGTGGCAACTGGGATTAAAAACTGGGCCGCGGGCGAGTTTACAACATTTTGAAATTGCTGATGGTCAAGTGGTCCCCTTTTTAAATTGCTTCCGGGCGAGTTGACCAGTCCGGGCAATTTAAAAAATTCGCCCGCGGTTCAGGTTTTAAGCGGGCCAGTTGCCAACTAAGCTTTGATTAATTTTGTTATTTTATGGACAGAAGGTGACTGATAAGCAGACAGTCACTTGGTTGTAAATGGATACTGTCGCCTAGTTACATCTGCGATGCCAAAATCAGTCAATAATGGCAAATGTTAGTATGTCCTCGGATGCGCCGCCTACCTGAACCATTATGAGTGGATTTAGGAGTGAAGTGGGTATAGCAGAAGGAAGAATTATGCTAATTCCTTTACTCTTTTTCCTGTGGGGTATACAACAGAGTATAATGGGGCATGCAAGAGACCTCTTATCGAATGGGATAAGAAGTGGGCAGTGGATAGACTTGGCAGAGTAGGGAATATCATTATAATCCCATTGAATGGAAAGTATATTAGAATAAGGTTTCTCATTCCATTGAATGAGAAACCTTATTCTAATATACTTTCCATTCAATGGGATTGGACGGGAAATAAGCTCTAGCATAAATTACACACTTCCAAAATATTAGCACGGCCGTCTTCTATTAGATAGAGAGGTGACATGCTCTGCTGGACGCGCCCAATCGGTTGTGGGATACCGCATACGTTCTGCATCGTACTCTCCATTGGTTGCAAAAATGTAGAGACATACCGCAGTCTACGATGCTAATAATATTTATCAGCTTACGTTCACTGTTTGCCTGTTCATTACCTGTTCCATTCAAAATCCTTTTTAAAACGCTACAAAAATCATAGTATGGAATTTCACGTCATTCGCACTCCGATATTTACATCCTACATTTTCACGCCTAATTGACACATTTCGCTTCGAGATCTCGACAACTTCCCTGACAGTCTGCAAGTATCGAAGACACGTGTGCTGAAGAGAGAGATAGAAATTTAGTTATGGTTATGAATGATATTTTCGCAAAATATTATTGAGTAAAAACAATTTGCAGCTTAGATTTATATATACGCTATAAACTAAACAGGGACTACTAACACATATTTTCAAAACACATATGAATTAAAGAATTCGAGAGCTACTGAACATAGAACACTATTATACTCTAACGTGCCTGCTCTAGAGTGCTTGTGTAATTATATCTAGTATGTATTCTCAAATCGATGGTAGCCACACATCGATGGTAAAGTGTGTCACGTGCTAATGTGCTAAATCTGCAATGTGTAGGAGGTGTAAGAAATTTTGTAGGCACTGAATATTAAAGCACGACATGAGTTGTGGGCTGTGGCACTTAATCAATCACTGACTGAAGATATTGCCAAAATTGCCAGAATTTCCGACCTTAAATCTATTTTGGTTTTCTCCTTTCATTTGTCTTACTTTATTTAATACTAGTAACTTTAGAGTGATTCCCATAGGAACACTAGAATGGATCTGATTAAAAATTACCTACTCCAAATGTTAACCCAGCATATGTGCTATAAATGTGCCAAATTTGATTAAAATCCGTTCTCTAGTTTTTGCGTGGTATGCGTTCAGACAGACAGACAGACACAGAAACAAATAATTCAAAAATTGTTACTATGGTCTGTATATTATTCGTACTTCATATTGCAATCACTTTTAAAAAGATACAGACAGTTTTATTACGATTTTAATAAATGTATAGATGTTAGAGTATTTTCGTCAGACTCAATTCTTTCACCTTCTTGCAATCACGAGTTTGTTTATCAGTAATAATCTTTAAAATCATCTGCTTTAATGAGTTATAGCTGCCCATGGAATTAATATTCAGCAGAAATACGGACAGTTCAATTATAAACTCTTAAAACTTTGCCCATTATTCATCGAGCCACCATGTTCCAACTTCCACACTCAGCGGCCGTACAAAAAGTTTTGTTAAAAACAGAATGAGTAATTCATATGTGTTAGATACTGGGTTTTAAATAATAAATACGTTGCGCTTAAAACACTATATTAACTTTTAAACAATTTAAATTGCATTAACGTATATGTAACGATCGTTGGAGCAGATTCTAAGTAAGAAAAGAGGCCTTTTTAGGCAATGACAGTTTTTTGACGTAAACGGCTGATTGGTCGAATCCTTAACGACTCTCAGTGTTGCCAATTCTGGACATGCCCCCGGCCTTGGAAGCACTGGCATCCAACATCCCCTCTTCTGAGTCTTCATAGAACAGAGGACATATTCGAGGAAATGCGCGTCTGATTATTCCTGCACAGGTTTGGATATCTGCGACTCTGGATATTCCATCCTTTCCTGGTTTGGTAGATATGATTCGTCCTAAGCTCCATTTCAATGGATGAGTATTATCGTCTTTGATGACGACCATAGTGTTAGGTTGAAGATCAGGCTTATGATGCTTCCATTTGGTCCTAGTTTGCAATTCGGAGATATATTCTTTGCTCCATCGGTTCCAGAAGTGTTGCCTGATTTGCTCCAGGTGCTGATAGCGTGTCAGCCGGTGGACCGGAATTTCAGCCAGTGGTTCTGCTGCAGGTGCTGTCAAGGCACGTCCAACCAGGAAATAAGCAGGAGTTAGTGGTAGAAAGTCAGTGGGATTAGTAGATAAAGGACTAATAGGTCGGGAATTAAGTATAGCTTCAACCTGTGAAAGTACCGTAGTATACTCTTCAAAAGTTAGGCGTGCGTTCCCAACCACTCTCAACAAATGATGCTTACAAGATTTTACGCCACTTTCCCACAATCCACCAAAATGAGCCGCATAAGCTGGGATAAAAGAGAATTCAATATTTTGACTAGTTGCGAATTAATTATATCATTTGAAATATTTTTTAAAACGTTTTTGAACTCATTAGCAGCTCCGACAAAGTTTCGACCATTATCGGATAGTATCTGATAAGGTTTACCTCGCCTAGCTATAAAACGCTTCAAAGCAAGCAAATAAGATTCCGAAGACAGGTCACTGACTAGTTCTAAATGCACCGCACGAGTTACGAAACAAACGAATAAACAAACGTAACTCTTTGTTATCTTAGAGCCCCTACCCTTACGGTTCAATATGAGCATTGGTCCAGCGTAGTCAACACCACACTGATGAAACGGAAAGGTGGGTGTAATTCGTTCAGGTGGTAAATTGCCCATAATAGGGGATAACGATTTACCTGACAGTCTGGTACAGATGACGCAGTCGTGGACCGTGCGCCTTGCAAGATTCCTACCTCCAATAGGCCAATAAGATTCGCGTATATTGTATAATAGGGCTTGTGGTCCGGTGTGATGTAGATTTTTATGCTCGTAACGAAATAACAACACTGCAAACCAATGCTTAGAAGATATTAACATCGGATGTTTTTTGTCAAAGTTAAATAATAAAGATTGTTTAATTCTCCCCCCTACTCGTAATACTTTATCATCTCCCATAAATATATTTAAATTGTTAAACTTGTGTTTAAATTTTAGTTTTTTATTACAAGAAAGTAATCTATATTCATCTGCAAATGTTTCTAATTGTGACAGTTTTACCAAAGTCTCACTGGCATTTTGTAACTCATCAACAGTAAGAGAGCCCTGACGAATATTATTTTTATAGCGTGTATTGTGTATAAAACGCAATACGTATGCACAAGTCCGCTTCATACGATTAAATTGCGAAAATCTTTTAAATGGGAATAATGAAATTTCTGACGAGCTGACTAATGAATTAATAGGTTTAGATTTGATTTCAGGTAAACAAGAAATATCTACTTGTTCGTCATATGACTGATTGCAATCAAATGCTGGGTCATGAAGAAACGTTGGCCCCTCCCACCACATAACACAATTTTTGAGGTCTTCCAGTCCGACACCGCGGGATACTAAATCTGCTGGATTTTCCTTGCCGCTAACATGACGCCACCTCAACGTATCAGTGAGCTCGTGAATCTCAGATACTCGGTTTTGAACAAAGGTTTTTAATAGATTAGGAGACATGCGCAGCCATCCTAACACTATGGTGGAGTCACTCCAGAAAGTAACGTTATCGAACTGACAGTTTATTGATTCGCGGATTTTATTATAAAGCCTAGCACCCAGTAAAGCGCCACAAAGTTCTAATCTCGGGATGCTAACCGGTTTTAGAGGCGCAACCTTTCCTTTAGAACAATACAATCGTACGATTACCGATGAGTCACGATTTATGGTGCGCACAAATACACAAGCCCCGTACGCGACAGACGAAGCGTCACAGAATATGTGCAGTTCGATGCGCGCGGGGTTGGTAGCTACAACGTGACGCGGCACGCGAATATATTTAAGCATAAGCAGAGAAGTCGCGAAACGGTTCCAAATTTGTGAGACGTCAGCGGGAACCTCATCATCAAAATCTATTTTCAATAGCCATAATTTTTGTAATAAAATTTTAATTATAATCACCGTACAACTCAACAATCCTAAAGGGTCATAAATCTGACTAATCTTTGATAAAATGTATCGTTTTGTAATAATTTTATTGTCAATCTCATAATTTGTGTTAAAATGAAATTCGTCACTAATGTGAAACCAACCTAATCCTAATGTTTGAGCGTGGACATTATTACCTAATGACAATTCCTTAGATAATTCGGATACTCCGTTTTCGACTTCATCTAAATTAAAATTAAACATCCACTTGCGTAGAGGAAAACCACCTGATAGTAAGTGACTAGATACATTTTGACAAATCTTTAATAATTGAATTTTGTTATCATGCGTCGTTAATAAGTCGTCGACGTAAAAGTCGTTGCTGATAATTCTAGTGACATCAGGATCAGTACTCTCAGCTGCCAATTGCTTGAGACATCGACAACTCAAAAACGGAGCGGACGCGGTTCCGTACGTAACAGTACAAAGTTTATAAACGCGAATAGGTTCCGACGGGTCGTCCCGCCACAAGATCAATTGAAGATCACGTTGATCCTCATGAATTAAGCACTGGCGAAACATTTTCTCAACATCAGCACAAGCCGTATACTTGTGCTGCCTAAGTCGTAACAATATAGCAATGAGATCACCCTGTATCGGTGGACCGACCATTTGGAGGTCATTCAATGAAATATCTGTGCTGGACTTTGCACTGCCGTCGAACACCACTCGCAGCTTTGTAGTCGTGCTATGCTCGCGGAGTACACCGTGATGCGGCATTATATAATGAGGCTTTCCATAGTTATCAGCTAGTTTCATATGACCCAAGCGTATGTACTCGTGAATAAAATCGCAGTAAAGTTTTTTATACTCCGGATTACGTACTAAGCGTTTTTCGAGAGCTAAGAACCTTCTTTCCGCTTGCGAATACGTCTCGCCTAATTTATCGGGTGAAATTTTGAAAGGAATACGTACAACGAACCTTCCGTCAATCGTGCGCGTAGTATTGTTAACGAAATGTTGTTCGCAAGCACGTTCATCCTCACTGTGCGTATCCCGAGGCGCAAACGTTTCTTCGAGTTCCCAGAACTGTCGTAGCTGGGTATCAATCGCATCTGAAAAATTACATTGAATTCCGTACCCTTTATCGCGTGAAATAGTAGAAATAGGCCCAGAAATAATCCAACCTAGTTCTGTGTCTAATAAGAAAGGCCCATTCGGTAATTTAATTTTATCTGTTTTTATTAAATCCCAAAACTTATCAGCACCTATTAAAATATCAATATTACTTGTTTCATAAAATTGCGGATCCGCTAATTGAATGTAATCGGGTATATTAAATTGCGCGTATTGTAATGGCATCGCAGGTATGGCCGAAGTAATGTTAGGCAAAACAAAACATTGTAAATGTGTTTTATAAGTGTTGGACGTCGATACAATTTCAATGTCACATATTTGCGTTGATTTTGTGACAGAGTTACCAACACCTCGTATTTCGAACGTGGACTGTATAACATTTATGTGTAATAAATCGCATAATGATTTTGTGATAAAACATCTTTCTGATCCATTGTCCAAAAGGGCGCGAACTACATGTAACTTATTTAAGTTGTCCGTTATTTGTATTAGAGCGGTTGACAATAATACCGGTTTTAAATTGGCAGAATGAATACAGTTAGTATCGAGGTGTGCATTATTTGCATTAATATAAGATGCGTGTGTTGACAAGGAAGGTGTGAGCGGGGAGGCGGCCGAGGGCGCGGGTGCGGTCGCTCTGACTATCGCGGGCGCAGGAGGCGTCACTGACAGTACGCGACCATCACTCACCTCAGTGGCGTTACCCGCATGACTTGTGAATGTCGTATTAATATTGTAATATTTATTATCGGGATGTACTAACGAATTGTGTTTCTGATTACATCTCCGACACGGTCCAAACTGACAATCGCTTACTGTGTGACCCAAACGTAAACAATTTATGCATAGCCTTTTCTCATTAATGAATTTAAGTTTTGTTTCTAAGTTATAATCGAGAAACGTTTGACAAGCGTATAGTGGATGACTTGCATTACACAACAAACAGCGCCTTTTAGTGTTATTGTATAATTGACGTTCCTTCAGCTTATTTGTGGAAACATTGCAGTGAACTTTAATTGAATTTTGAGTGTTGAGTTTTTTAAAATCATGATTTTGTTTGCTGTGTGATAATTGCAATGTTTCCAACATATCAGCTCGGTCAGTAAGGAACTTCATTAAGCTATCAAGTTTTAAAGATGTTGAGTTATCATTTTTTGAGCATAGCGTACCTTTATGTTGCTCCCATTGACGTTCTGTGGTGGGATCCAATTTAGAAACAATTAAATATATGAGTAAGGTATCCCAATATTCTACGGGTTCATGAAGGTTTGATAAAGCGCGTATATTCTTTAAAACTGTGTCTATTAAATTGCGTATTTGAATATATGACTCCTTGTTAACACTGTTCATAGTAAATAACGCTTTTACATGACTTTGAACAAGTAATCTTTGGTTGTTGAAACGATTTTGAAGCAATTCCCAAGCGATTAGGTAATTACTTGCCGAAAATTCCACTGAGTTTATAACTAATTCTGCACTACCCTTTAGTGATGATTTTAAGTAATGGAATTTTTCAATATCGCTTATTTCACTGGAGTTATGTACAAGACTTATGAAACTGTCTCTAAACTGTAACCAATTCCCAATTGAACCATCAAATATAGGCAAGGATATGACAGGTAATTTAATAGTTGGCCTTTGTGCGGATGGATTTAAAGTGTCAGTGACCTTACATAAACTTAACAAATATTCAGCTTCAGAGATTGCATCGTAATAGCTGCTCTCAAACAGCTCTCGCTGTGTTAATTGATCATCAATATCAGATACAGATTCTTCTAGCTTGGTTTGTATATTACTAAATTCGCTGAACATAGTAGAAGCTCCCTGAATACGCAACTTTAAATCTATTTGTTTTTTACTACAGATCGTTTCGTTTTTTAAAGTACACACATAATTTGCAAATCTAGTTAACCTGCCTTTGAGTATACCGCGTTTTTTAACTAGCTCTTTTACTAGACTGGCATTACTATGTTTATACGGAGAATTATCGCGAGATTTAGGTGGTAAAGTATCATAACTTGGCTCAATCATTTTAGTGGAAAGTGACAAAAGAGGGTACTCACAGTTTTGACGTTTTCAAATGAGATGCGAAGTACTTGGACACGCACGGCCGGTATTATTTGACTAGTAATTACTGAAACTTAGAGAATTAAATAGCATTAAACAGTTGAAGTGGAAGTGGGGCGGGAATAGATGGGATGGCTGGCCGTACCTATTTGCGCGTTTTCAGATACCAAACCAGCTTCCTCCAGGATTGATTATTCCAACGACTACCCCTTGGCTTCTCCTCTTACTGCATAAGCTGCTATGGACTTGGACGCCTGCTCCCAGACTGCGTGTTTCTCCGATCGCTGCCGCTGGTTTATTCGTTTTCGAATTGATTTGGCTCCGAATGACCAGTTTTGTTAGATACTGGGTTTTAAATAATAAATACGTTGCGCTTAAAACACTATATTAACTTTTAAACAATTTAAATTGCATTAACGTATATGTAACGATCGTTGGAGCAGATTCTAAGTAAGAAAAGAGGCCTTTTTAGGCAATGACAGTTTTTTGACGTAAACGGCTGATTGGTCGAATCCTTAACGACTCTCAGTGTTGCCAATTCTGGACAATATGTGAAGGATATAAAATTATTATTTTGACAATTATGTAAATTAGCCATAACGTTTATTTTATAATTGGAATAGTTTCAGAAATCTCATATACAATAGTTCAGAGCATATCAAGAGTGAAATTTTGGTTCAATTTAATGTGTTAAGCTACTTGCCATCGCAGGCCATAAGTCACCTACCATCATACCAAGCATTTCTGCATTTCAAGTATAAACGAAGACAAACATATACACAGGTTTCTTATTTTATACATATTGAAAGAAAGTATTTATTTTTCTATTTCATATTTTAAATGTACATAGAAGGATCACGTACTTTGAAAAAAATCAAAATATGATACGTAATTTGATGCCGTTACCCTCACCAGCCCTTTTATCATCCACTACTGGACATGGGCTTCCTCATACACATTGTCATGTGCATGACTTTTAATCTCCACGCTGGTCAAACAGATAGTCGAATCTACTCTTTTAGAGATGGTGTAGTTCCTCAGAGCTTGTGGTAGCGGCTTTGTTATTCCTTAAGTCGCTTTTTACAACATCCACGAGAGACATAGCGGGGAAATAGATTATTCTAAAGCTGGCCGATACCACACAATATAGTAGTGGAAATTATTTTCGTTATATATATATATATATATATATATAACGGTTATAATTATTGTTTACGTGTTTAAGTTGAACAGAATATGTATAAAGACATTATCACGGTTTAAATTATAGCCGCTTTTATTAAGAAAGCCGAATGTTATTTTCCAACATTTCACCACACATTTCAAAAACAAGTTCAACGAAAAGAAAAATACACAGAGCTAGCGGAATCTCGGCAAATTAATTTTAATTACATTTCTCATGAATACCTTTTCTTCTCTTTTAGCACGAATGAAAGCGGTTATTTAAACAAGTGTAATGGAAATTATTAAATAGAAGTATATTATAGGACTCTACCAAGGATCACCACAACATACGATTTTCGATATCTACTTCTCATCGAAGCACCATTACTTGTAGATGACTTAAAAAATTATAAAACTATTAAGACCGACAATGACGTAAATCAAATTCAAAGTGATCTAAACAAAAAGAAAATCTGGTGCCACAATAATGGTACGGTTATGAATGTGAAGAAATGTAGTCATATTACTTTTACGAGAAGAAAAAAACACCATCTTCCTCGAAGGAGTACAGGTTATTATTGATTTAGGTGTCATTGCCGACACTAAATTATGTTTTACGTCTCATATTGATATGGTTGTAAAAAAATCTCTAGAAATACTCGGATTTCTAAAACGTAATACGAAACAATTCCATCAACCGGAAACTAAAATACTTTAAAAATAATGCAATCGTACGCAGCCACGTAGAGTACGCCTGTACAGTGTGGAGTCCTTTCTATAGTGTGCATTCGTAAAGAATTGATAGAATTCAACGTATATTTACTCGTCGCCTAGCTTCCTTTTCCCAATGTATTAGTCATCGCTGTATTTATAACCAAAGAATAAGCTTCTTTAACATGACTTCACTTCATGACCGTCGAATCGCTTTAGACATGTCTTTTTATATATTAATGGGATTATTGACTGCAACCAATTATTAGAATTAGGCCTTTCACAGTTCCACACAGTAATCCCTGACGTTCTATCAAAACTTTCAGACTCCCCTTTTGCCGTACTAACCTCGGTGTCCATTCCCCAGTATACGGGTATAGAATGTGTAGTGAGTACAACTTATTAAATGAATGTATGTTTGATTTGGACATTTTTCACGATACACTTCACGTATTTAAGGGTACAATTATATTATTAACTACTTTAATCTAATGATTAAAAGTTAAACGTAATAATAGATAAACACTGTTGATGTTGTAATTTTTTTTTATTCTCTTAAATTTTCCATACTGATACTATAATGAAAATTACCTATGAATATAATAACTTAAAGTAAATCTACTTCACAGGTATATTTTATTTATATTCCTCATGTTTGCTATTTACTGAATTACAAATTATCTCTGTCAATGTTGTGTTCACATTAAATTGTGCACATATAAGAATGTCATATTTCAATTTTGTAACTGATGTATATGTGTAACACTGGTGTATCTTAAACAATAAATAATTAAATAAACTTCTTCAAGTCGTCGTTCATCTGCCCTGAGAATGTTCTAGACTACGCTCAGTATAAGAGAACATATTAACAAACTACTTATATTGTTATTATTTTTATTAAGTTATATTATGTCGATAATGTCGAGTAAAATTGCACGATATTATTTACCAGAGTGCCTTTATTTGATATTCTTATCTCTTTTATCCTCACAACCCAATGATAGCCTGAAAGAAATCGCTTTTGCGATAACGCCGCCAGTTGTACTTTTCGTGTTACTTACTTAAATTGCCTTTTTGCAACATGTATTGGTGTACAATAAATATTTCATCTACCTACCTATCTAAAAAAACTACTTATTAGTATTAACAAAGGAAAATTTAAAGGAGTCAATACTCAAAGAATGTCTGCTTCAATATGTCTGCGAATACAGGAGCGTATCACGTGTTCGACATCTGTCAAGGGGTGCAAACTCCGTTCCAGTTCAGTATTATAGTCACAGAGTACAAGCCTCTAAAGTCAGCGATACAATTACTGTACTAGATCTGACTTTCTCTAAAAATTTAAAACATTGCTCCATAGAAAACAAAAACTTAATATGTATTATTATCATTTGGAACTTATTTGGATCATTTGCTTAAAGATCAAAAACGTTAGAAGACTGAATCCTTTACAATTAATATTATAAACCATATCAAATACAAACAAATTATTTTTTTACTTGTCATCACATTTGATCATGGAGTGGGAGAAATGCATTTTTTGTATGAACTTTGAATTCAACTCATATTTATTTTTTAAAATATTTATATATTTCTTTAATATATCTATCATAAATGCTACTCATCAAAAGCAATGATTATATAAATGTAAGAAAAATACGAAAAATATGCCTTTGCCCTTGGTTTATTGATACTTTCGATGTAATTCAAGCGGACAAGATTTTTACAAAAAAGGGTAAAAAAAATGTAATTGACTCTTGTAATCAACCTCATTGTGAATAAATAAATTATTATTTTTCTTTTAGACGTTCTATTTATCAAAATGTTGCGAATTCTAGTTTTAAAATTTTCTCTAAATATTGAAAATTAGCAGCTTCGAATATATATTTCATTTTTTTCCTAATTATACCACAAACGAACTAATAAGAGAGATAACTAGTGGAGATAAAGATATCTCAAACAAAGCTAAAAGCCCCACTATCTTGGCTCGACAGTTTCTGTCCGCAGGGATGCCCGAATACTCGGGATACTGCAGTTTCAGTTTAGTCGTCTCTCAGACACCGTATAGTTAGGATGTCTGCACGACAACTTTAGCGAAAGCCCACTCCATACGAAAAATAATTTTAAATCATGGGACAGTTTAAAGCAAAATGTGTTCCATTAAAGTGAATTTTGAAAAAAATTTGGACTTAGTTTTACCATTTTAAAAACTTTTCAGGATTTCTGTGGTGGTGTAGTGGCTGCTGGCGTTTAATGAATGTTGACGTTGTTGACCGACGATGTGTGGTAAGTGGTCTTCTGGATAATTGGATTTCCTATCCAATCTTTTTTCATCGTGTGTGTGTTTTTAAGTGTTCTTATTTCCATGTAGTTTTTTCCCAAAGTTTGTAAATATCAGAGGAATGAAATTTAAAGATTCAAATTTGTAATTTGCGCTAATTGAAAGATTTGGAGTTCGAAAAAAGGTGAAAAACGAAAGAAAAATTTCTAGACAAAAATTGGTCAATTCCATTTTCGCTTGGGGAGATAACGAAATAAAAGTTTCATTCAAAGTTCCTCCAATTCGCCCTTAGGGTTCGGCCGACCAATTTGTCAGCGTAATGTTAACAAACTCCAGCATAACCCGAGATTGACAGAGGGATTTTGTGAAAAATTCTCTACTCAAAATTCTCACAATGACAGCTTCATTTGTTAGCGTTTAATTTTCTTTTTTGCGTGAATGGGGAACCTGACCCTTCGGCTTTGTTTACTTGTAAATTAAAATAATCACTTTAACAATAGCCGTAACACGCTTGTTCGTAATTTGCATAAGAAAATAAAGGATTCTGAAACATTAAATGAAAGGTTGAGGTGAATTTTAAAGGTTGAAATTTGTTTATCTTTGTAAAGTTTGGTACCGTACTTTGTAGTTGAGACAGACTGTGGTTATAAATAGACGTTAATTACCCCGACTAAGCCTTTGTGACTTAAGGAGCTTTTCTTTCGCACCGTGAAAATAAAGTAGATAGGCAGCAGAGGGTCGTAATTTAATGAAGATTGCGACATTGTTTTAGACAAATCAGGATTTATTGTCTGTGATTTTTCGCGTGCTTATTGTTGAAACGCATCTCCCTTCACTTCTAATATTGCCTGTTGTTCTGGGATGGTAGTAATCACGTACTATCTTCTGACTAAACTGAAAAAAAGATAATACTTTATTATCATTATCAAACAAGCAATGAGATAGTTGCAAAACGTTGCAACTTAAACGTTGCATAACGAAAAATTTAATTAGTAATAACGAATGTTAATTATACTACATTTTATAACTAACAATCAAATTATATACTGTTTAGGTTTCTGTAGGACACTTTCTTAACATGAATAGTTCATCAGTCTCTGCTTAAAGTAGCACAAACCACAGTGTAATTTTCTCCTGTTACAATTATCAAGGGAAAAATCCGGAAGATTCTGGTAAAGCTGTAAATTCCTCTGAGTTCACATGGAAGTAATGCTAAAGCTTCTTTTGAAGAGATTACTTTATGTAATTGTTGAATAATTATAATCATATTATGATTATATTAGTTTGCTAAATAGTAATTAATTGTTAATGATATTTTAAATTTGTTGGTTATAAATTATGTAAATGGATTACTCACGGCTACCATACCATACCATCAGCCTACGTATCTCCCAAGGCTCGCCAACATACACGATCTTCGGTTTTTCTCATCCAGCCACCACCGGAGAATTTTTTCATATTATAATTGATGCTTACTCGGAAAAACGTAAAATTTATAAAAGTTCATCTCATACAAAAATTAAAAAGAAATATCATGATTATTTGTTAGTTTTATTTAAATTACGACTAGGTAAAGCTCTAAAATATTTTTTCTAAAATTGTATGTATAAAATTTAATTTTATAAATTTTTTATTATACGTTTATAGTATTGAATTTAGGTAAGCACTATTCTGCCCATTTTATTGCTCACGTATCACTCTTATAGGTTTGCTGGTAGAAACTTCCTAAGGGGATAAGCACGCCTTTTGTATGTATTTTCCTTTGTAACTATTTCTTTTATCATTTGTGTGTACAATAAAGTATATATATATAAATAAATAAGATTAATTAATCTATTTTTTTTTACAAAATTCATCTATATCTGCTGTATAAGCTAAAATTTCCAACGAATTCAATTTCTGTCCCACGAGTGCTATTGATTGAACATTGTGAAAAATGGGATAACGGACCCAAATGAAATTTTCTGCAATTTTGCACCATGAATTACACTTGTATGATTCTTCTAGTTTTAATCATACTTGGACTTACTAGACTAATACGAAATTAGAACCCCATATCGTAGCTTAATGGAAAGACCTCTTTAGGCAGTACGTTCCACAGCCTACGGGTTCGCCTATGGGAACTGCGGTTCTAAAAACCCGAGGTGGGAATTATATTGAAAAATAATTCAAAGCATTGATCAATTGATTTCTTCCATTGATGGGAGAGATCTTTATTTTAGAAAAAGTGACAAAGTCAATAATAATCATGAGCAGTACAAAAGAACATTATTCAGACATTTAAATAAAACAATAGATAATAGAACTTGCTCTTGGCAAACAATTGAAATACACAAAAATATTTGCCAAGACTATTGTTATTAATTTGTATTGTATTTTAACATTTAAAAGCAATGTACTTCAGGAGCACTTATACTTTCATCATCCATGTAATCTGTCAGTGTCACAAGTATCTATCCCGCAGGAAGTAAAAATGAAAAATAAATCGGTCGGTACCTTCACTTTTGTTCAATTTATATGTGTATTTCTCATAAATGAATTTATTTCAATGTTTACTTAAAAAAACTTTATTACACATTAAGGTACAAATGGCGAGGCTTTCTCTGCTTTTGGGTTAAACAGAAAGGTACGTAGGTAGGTGCGATGAGAACTCTAAATATATAATTTAAACGACAAACAGTATAAATAATTTAACTGTGAGTATATATACCTGATGAATAAATACAATAATACAAAGATATAAATATATACATCTATACATATAAAAAGAAATGTCCTGACTGATTCGTCATCGCCGAGCCGAAACCGCTGAAGCTAGAAACATGGAATTTGCACAGTAGATTGGTTTTATGACGTACGTTTTTACTGGGAAGGAGCAGACAGGGGAGAAGATTTTTTAGACAATGCATGTATCTCAAGAGCTATTTAAGTCGGTACATGAAATTTGGTATATAGACTTTTCATTTAAAATAATTAAACACGTGCAACTGCGTTTTTGATATCTGATTTAGAAGGGGGCAAAAATAGAGGCGATAATTTTATATGAGGTCTGTATCTCAGTAAGTTTTTAAGTTAGAGACATACATGAAATTCAGTACACAGAATTAATTGTCTAAAACAATTAAACACGTGTATCCGCGTTTTTTTTTATTTGACTTAGACGGTAGCGAAAATGGGAAAAACCAGAGGCCACAAACAAAAAACTAGTAATATATACAACGTGTCATTGAAATAATGCATAAGCTGAAATCGGTTGGTTGTTCAGTGTCGAGAGTAGAATCGATTCTAATAGTTTTTATAGTAAGATATAGTTTGTTCTTATAGTACATGATTTATAGTATGTACAATTTTAGTATATCTTTTATTCTACGGTCGTTCGGTAGAGCCACGTCACGCGCGCTACCCAGGCGTCCGGTCTGACTAATGAGCATTGTGTACTTTTTTTATTAGAATAGATGACAGACGAGCGTTCGGGTCACGTGATGGTAAGTGGTCACCGCCGCACATGGACGCACATGTTTGTGACTTTTAAATTATTCCTTAAAATAATTTTATTTTTGGTTAGAACTGTTTTACATTTGTTAAGTTGGCTGACACGTTTCATGAATTCCGTTATTTCGGTGACAAGTTTACATCATACGTTTATGTATGATAAAGTGTACACACATAATAGTATACCTAAATCATCCATAATGAAGGTATTTTTCGGAACTTTTGCATGAACGATCAATTACGCACTGACCTGTTTCTAGATTGACTCTGTATTTTACTCAGCAGGAGAATGGTCAAATACTTTTCGGATATTTATACAAAAAAATAGATAAATAGTTTTTAAATTAAACTGAGTAGTTTTTCAATTTTGTAAGGGGAGAGTGCATGCTGCATTCCCACAGCCGCTGGGCGCACTCGGTTGGCAACGGTATCCCTCTCTCACAGAAATGTCCTACTTTCCTACTTTATCGTATTTCCCCAATGTACGTACGTGTTTCGTTAGTGAGTGAGATATGCCAGGGCCCATTCCCATCCCATCCTATCCCTCCCTATTTTCCCACTCCATTCCTTAATCCGCAAAGGTAGGCAGCGCATCTGGGGGCGTGACAACGTTTGTCATTCTGGACTGATGTTGGAATGACTTATGGTCGTCTGCCGCCTTTTTCTATATAAAAGAAGTTGGGTGGGGCTGTGACGGGGCACACGACCGTTGGTTTAACGTGGAACGTCTATGTCGGCGAGTCGCTTTTAGTGTTAAAGATTGAAATGAAAACAAGACGGACTTCGTTATAAAAATTTTAATACTAAACAGACATAGTACATAAAATATTTATTTCGATTAATATTCGACTGGCAGCTTCAAGAGATGTATGGGTGGTATCTTCACTCGTAGAGGTGCTCGCGGAGTTGGCGTCGTCCACTAAGCGTGCCGTGGCAGCTTTGTGACGCTCCCGAAACCACCTCACTCGCTCAGCGCCGAACATTGGGGTACCTGTGCGTGGTCCATAACCTCCTCTTTCCAACGATAGGCGTGATTTATATTTTCAACTGGCTCTTGCACGGGCTGAGGCCGACATATTGTATTTCAATACTTTTTTATAGACTTACTTATTATTTTTACATATAAATCTTCCAAATTACACTAATTTTTGCTTAAATCAATCGGTTTAGATAAACTCTATACACACACGTACGAATCACCGCGCTATCACGTCTGAGTCGTGAGCTACACTGAATAGAAAGGAGCGAGAGCGCCGGTTTCGGCCATTCTGCGCGGTGCCCCTTACCTGCCAACCTGCCCGGCACCGACGCAAACTCAAGATCGTAACAGTGAGCTGACTATATAAGCTAAATAATGACACTAGATTTATGTCTCTAAGACTAATAGTTTTGTAATTATTAAGGTAAGACGATATAGACCTTTTTGTTACGGTTCACTTTTCTGACCTGGTACTCGTATGTTACGGTGTGATTGTGATTATGTTATATAATTTTGAAAAAAACTTGGGTCCTTTTACCATGAATTTAATCGGCGACTTCTCACCGGTAATTGGTGCATGTGTCCGTGACTACAAAATTCGTTACTAGTGAAATTAGATATCATTATATTATATAACATTTCAGAATATTTCTTAAAGACTTTCTATAACCACATATGAATATGTAAAGTTTATATCTAAACGGGCTACCAGTCTCTAACGCTTGTTGCACATGTCTACGAGTAAGAACATACTCGTATTTCAAACTTTTTGGACACGTTCTCTTTATCGTTATCCACACTTCGCCAGGCTAATGATCAAACAATATTTAAAAAGTCCTTATTTGTCAGGAATTTTAATGATACGGGGCTGGGTTTGAACTCATGATCCACACATGTGCATTAGAGTATCTTTAATGTAATTGTACTTTAATGTAACATTTATATTGTTGTAATTGAGCGTGAATAATGACATTATTTCGTTCTGATCGTATTCAATCAATTCTCTTATTGGTTACTTCAAGTAAGAGCATATTCAGAAAAGGTTCATCAATTATTTTGTCGGTACTGCTTGTACTACAAATGGAAGGCTCGATCAAGTCTTTTATATCTCCTAGTTTAGCCTTGTCCATTTATATAAATGTTGTTCATTTTGTTATGTATAATACAATTACCTATATTTAGATTAACGAAAACCTGAATTCAGGTAAAAGTAAATTTATGAGTGTACTTTGGGGGAGAGGTGAAGGGTATTTATATTTGGGACAAAGAGGGTACCTACACGCAATCTCACAGGTGCTTAACGCACTATACTCTCAACGCACTCTCTCACAGAAGACTACCGTAAATATACTAGAGTTCTTACAAAATCCTATTCCCAAATGTATCTAGTGAGGAGATATTCCAAAGCCCATTCCCATCCCATCTCATCCTATCCTATCCCATTCTATCCCACCGAGTGAGGAGTTTAATGGAATAAAACTAACTCCTTGTTCTGTTATGCTCCTGACTCTCCATTACTCCCGAGGGAAATTTGGAGGTGTTAAGGAGAAAGGTGTTAAGGATAAATCCTCGTCCCATTATACTTTTCTATTCCCCCTTTTCCCAACGATTTCTCCATATCCATTCCTAAATCTCCAAAGGTAGGCAACGCATTTCGGAGCGTATCAACGTTTGTCATTGTGAACTGATGTTCGCATGTATCGCGGATGTCTATGGGCGACAGTATCCAGGTGCCAGGCCAACAGGTGTCTGCTCGTTTGTCATCTTCTTTCATCTTAATTAAAAATGTAGTTAACGACTATATCAGGAGTTACATTATCAATAAAAATTGGGGTATTGACGATTTCGTCCCGATACATATATATACATAATATGAGTTCCGTATACGAGTATATTGATTTCTAATTTGAAATTCAACTACAGCTTTGGTTACGAACGGTTTCGGGCCGTCTATCATCGAACCTAAAACGGGTTCGTAACCTTAGTCGGATGTTAGATATGATACAGATTTCACTGCGGAGTTAATTATAACTGAAAAAATCTTATTTAACCCCAGATTACGAACCTTCGTTGAATTTACTCGGCGGATTTTGTAAACTCGTCACAAAATTTCCGGGCCCGATATGTACAGTCTCAACCTCTCGGCTAATCTTAATCGACCCCCTGCTCCTGCGATGGACGATGGGGATTTTCGCGTAGGAGTTCTATGTATGTCACTCCAGCAACCACGGCTCGTGGAATCCATGAAGGTTAGTGTTAACGTACTATCTCTTTTGTATTTTGGTATGATTGATTTGGTTTATTTTTTTCAATGTATTTCTCTTCATTGCCTATTTTTTATTTTATTCTAAGATATAGTCCGTCGATCATTATTAGAAGATGATAGAGATGCGGAATAAGATTCAAGATTTTGATTTAGATTTTGGAAATTTTAATGTCATATATTTGATATATTTTGCGTCAAATTGACACAATAAATGAAATTTCTTTCACAAAGCGTGGCATTGCCACCCTCCTTTAAATTGAGTTAGACATTTGTCCGTCTGTCCATTACATTTAAGCATATTCAATTAAGATTATAAATTATGGAGTAGATTATGATTATAAGCTAAATGCCTCCAGCATTTTGAATATCCTGCCACAAGGACCAAATTTGTACAACATACTCATTGCTCAATTTAATATGTGAATATAGTTCGCTACTTTGAGCACTTTGTACAAACAAACAAATTAAAATATGTAGTTTTCAATTGTAATATAAAATAGAATAAAATACTGTTACTGTTATAATAATAATAAATAAATACCTCTTACTTATTAATTGTAATAACGAATATGTACTTATTAATTATGGATTTTCATTATTTACAAGTATAAGAAAAAGATGCTAATTTGGATCACATTTTAAGGCATGTTTTAGAGAAAGTATTGTTTTGAAAATGGGATCCTTATGGTAACGCAGTCCCATGGATTTGAATACTATCTTGTAGTATAATTTATTATAAATATAATTTATATAAACGATATTGTAGTATAATTTATTTAATACTTCTTGAATAAAGAAACCTAAGTTCAATGTAGAATGTGCAGTCGTAGACTTCAACTTGTTTCTTTTCCACTGCGATTGTTATCACATACCCTTTGTTTCTTACAAGAACGTGCGAATAGTGCATTTTGGACTGTGTTCCATCGTGGGGAGAAATCATTTTGCATATTACAGTCTGTACTACACAGATAAGGATGAGAGTGGTATCGATTTTCTTGACCTAGGCTCACTGCTTAGACTGGCTTCAAAGATTTAAGTTTATCTTATATTGAATCTCATCTTATGAACATGAACGTGAAGATAGGAACTGCTATGAGAGTTTAGGTATTAAAACAAGAAATATACTATATCTTACCCTTGTTCGAACAATTGTAACAAAACACAAATACAAAACAGGTAAAACCTTCGATTTAACGGTCACACACTACCTAAACACAGGTTTGCGTTCTATATGTCAGCCAAGACTTAGCCAAAACTAAGGGAGCTTGGCTAAATTTTAACAATACGAGTATCTACTACCTTCTTTCTTTCTTTTTCCTTTCACGTTTCTAATATATTTTCTAATGGTATTTTGTGGATATGTGATTCTAAACAATATGTGGATTGTTACGGTTTTTCTCGGCTTATAGTGAACAATTAATTTCACATTATTTTCTAAATGCGGCGTGAATGTAAGCTCCATTAAAACCGTAATGGCATTCATCTTCACTGAGTCGAAGCGGGGAAGGCTTTGTTTTACTGGATTAGATAGTAGGTATTCAAATCCATGGAACTGCGTACCATAAGGATCCCAATACTTTCTTTAAAACGTGCCTTAAAATTTGATCCAAATTAGCACCTTTTTCTTATACTCGTAAATAATGAAAATCCATAATTAATTAGTACATATTCGTTATTACAATAAATAAGTAACAGGTATTTATTTATTATTATTATAACAGCAACACTATTCTATTCTATTTTATATTACAATTGAAAACTACATATTTTAATTTGTTTGTTTGTGGGCCTCTCCTCTATAGCAAATAGGTGGATACAAGAGCAACAGACGAATTAAAAATATGTTGAATGAGATTATAAATTAAATATTTTTGGGTTTAAATTAATAAGTATTCTTTCTTACAATAAATAAGTAAAGGCCATAATTACTAACTTTTGCCTTATTTAGAAACTATTCTGTATAGGTCATAATTTAGTAATTATTATTGACTACATAATTACTAATTATGATCTATCATCTACTTTGGTTCTAAAGAAATTGTGCTAAATCGGGATGAACTACATGTAAAAAATAGAAACAAGAGCGTTATTGTATCTCAAATTGCGACAAAACATTAATTTCTCCCAGCCTCTGGGGATATTCAAATAAAACCGAAACAAACAACAATATTATAAGAGGCCGAGAAAATTGAAACAATAAACACATTTCTCAATTATATTTTCCTCATAGCGGGAATTTAAAAAACATCTCCATAATTTCGATGTTCGAGACTGAAAAATAAACCGGGAAAATCATCCAGCATTGCAATAATTTCTTTTATAAAAGTTTTATAATTTCAGTGCCATTAGAAAATTAGACATCAAAATGACAACAAATCGCGTTGAATCGTAATAATTTCTCCGTTTACGATCGAAATTCTGCAGAACAAATTCTGCCAGATTCAACTAAGCGTATTAAAAAACAGCTTGTATTTAAACGGCCAACGTAAAAATTTAAATGGGTGGCAATTCACGGTGAACAAAACAAAACTATTTTGGAATAACTGAAGTAGCATTTTAAATGTCATCACCAAGTGGAAGCGAGACCCCTACATCTTTATTGTCACCATAGAACCTAAACTTAACCCACCTATAAATTTGCTGCCCATTCAGCATTTTCTACTGTTCATTTAATTTTTTTCTTTTTTTTTATTGTACGAAGGTGGCAGACGAGCATACAGTCCACTTGATCCGCGATACATGCCAACATTTGTCCAAAATGTCAAACGTTGGCACGCCCCCGGATGCGCTGCCTACCGTTGGCGATATAGGAATGTATTTGGAGAAAAGGTTATGATGGGGGTAACAATGGGGAGGGATAAGATCGGATGGGAAAGAGCTCTGGCACATTTCACTCCCTACCGAAACACGTACGTACATTCTGTGAGAGAGGGGTAACGTGGCCGGTCGAGAGCGCCCAGCGGCTGTTGGGTTACAGCGTGCACTCTCCCCTTCAATCCCCTCAAATAGTTAATTAATTATTTCTTTTTCAAGAATACGTAGTTTAATTTTTTTAAGTGAATGCTACCGACTGGTCTATAACTTTCAGACCTTGTATTCATCACCATCACAGTAGAAATATTTTTCACTTTTAACGCATGTAATAGAGAACCATTGTTTTAGTTAAAACTGTAGAATTAGCGATCTGGAAATTTGTACAATGCAAAGATCTGTTGTCGAGAAGTTGCGCTTAAACTTTTGATTTTGTTTTATTTCCGTTCTGCAGAGAACGTTTAATATTAATCCGAAAGACTCGTTTTATCCATGAGAAATTATAAGGCAACTGTTGAAAAGTAGGTCAGTAAAAAGTAATGTTTAATTCTCAAAGTAGTTATTTTTTACTGTGAATGACTATTTTTACTAAGGTAATGGTAATTATACCTCAGAAAAAATAGTGAAAGCGATGTAAAGGCATCACTTTATTAATCACTTTTTTTTTATCACTTTATTATAGAAGTCACCCTATAAAGTGGCTTTGCGAAATAAAGCTCTGCTTTACTGTTGCGTTACTTTTCTGTAAATATTAAACTGATTTTATTTATCGGCAAATATATTTTTTACAGTAGCCTTTACACTTAAAAGTCAGGATTGCTCATTTACTGTACAGGATGTGATCGAATCTGTCCCGAATACCGATACCATGAATTCTATTCATGATTTTGAGTTCATTGTCATGAAAATTTGACGAAGCTTATTTTGGAAAACTAAAATCCTTTTTGAATTTTTAACAATATTTCATACAAATTTGCCAAAGAGGAATATTAATGGGATAATGGGATAATAAATGAGCAATGGGAAATACTGAATGAGCAATCTATCGAACTAAAAGGAGGGTTATCCGGCGACAATAAAGAAATAAGCGTGTTCCGCTTCGTCCACTTGGTGATGTCATATGTACTTATTAATTTAAAATTATTTACTTCAGTTTATCAAAAATTAAGTATTTTTTTATGCTCGTTTAAATACAAGCCCGTGCTAAATACGTAGTCATAAATTGATACTTTTAAAAAAAATACAGTCGATTAACTCAGAATTATGAGCAGAATCCATGATTTCAGATTTTGGAGAAGATATAGCTTATAAAATAAAGCCAAATTCGCCGACACAAGATAATGTGCATCAATATGTTGCAATCTTTATCCAAAAAGAACATTAGAAGTAACATTATTTTCAAAGTTAACGTGTAACGATGCACTTAAAACCTAAGAACATACATTTAGTTTCACATTGAGGTAGTAAATATCACTTGCATTAGTACAAGATGTTCCGGTTCCGTATACGAGGCCACAAATATTTTTAGTGGTTTAACCGCTCTCACGCAATTGCCTTGAAAATAAAGCTGTTTGTTTAACTCGAGTAAGCTGCTGAAAAATCGGCTAAATCTGCTTTGCTGTGCATTATTTTATTATATTATCATATTGTAAATACTAGAGGATTTAAACGGTAATTCTTATATTTAGAAATTAGTTTTTAAAAATTACTGCGAGGCTTTAAAAAGCGGTCTATTTTACAAACCCTTTTATTAATTTTTCTTCAGCAGAATATAAATAACGGTTAGGTTCACTTAAGTTCGCGGTATCGGTAAATAAGTATGAGGAACGAAATCAATTAAATATTAGGTAACCACAACTTGTTTTGTATAGGCGGTATTACGGTCCAGTTACATGAACCGTGGGTACTGGGTGGTCACGGCGAGGCTGCGGTGGCGGGTGAAGGGGTTGGTTGACAGATTTTAACAGGTATTGACAGATTTCTGTCTAACATGTTTATATAAAAATTATTATGTATAGCTTATTTATGTTAAATAAGAATAAGAAATTGTTATGGATGTGATCACTTATGTGTACGAAATACAGTTTATATCTATTTATTATGTTCAATCACGACTACAAAAGTTTATAATCGTAACGAAACCAAATATTTTTGTGGCCCCTTGCTAGCTCACTACTGCCAAGTGCACTCGTAATGGCGATTTCGAAATTTGTTCAATTAAGCATTGTGGCGTTGAAGTGATCAAACACGGTTAGAGAGCAGTTTAAAATTTCGTTCGCTATCTTTTTTTTCGAATGAAACAGAAATAAAAACACGGTCTAAAAAAACCTATATTATACCTATATTGGTAAATTTAAAATTTGTTCAAGGTTATACTGATCGCCCTTATTTTGAATACCTGAATTAGTGTGAACATTGATATCACAGTGTGGACATACCTGATTAGTAAACTGACTATCTATTGATATAAAGGTACCCATCTGTGTGAGTATCTGAATCTGTGCGAGTTCAATCACGGTAATCTCAAAAAGTGCAAGATTGTATAGTCTGCTTTAACAACATAATATAGAAAGAGACATCTACGTAAACGTTTAATTCATAATCATAGTCTTTAAAAAATAGGACATCCATTATTTTGTAACTACTTTTTGTTAACTATTTTGTTCTTTATGTTCTTCAATACACATTCCGTACTAATAGTTGTCTTATAAGGGATAACTAATAGGTCTTATAAAAACTTGATTTTTTCGTCAACATTAGTTGAAAAACTTGACAACATCAGTCAAGAGTAACCAACGTTGGCACGTCCCTGGATGCGCTGCCTACGTTTGGGGATTCAGAAATGAGTTTGGAAAAAGGGTTGAGAAATCTGGGGAACAGTAAATATAACGAGACGAGGAGTTTTCATCTCCCATTACTTGCACTTCCCATTCCTCTTTGGAGAGGATGGGCTGGGATGCTGACTAAAGGGTATAAATAGACGAAAAACTAAATCTTATTGAGTAGGGTGGGGTCCTTGGTGGACCGAAATCCTTGGTGTGGATTTTTCGATAGAAAATTATTATTATTATTTTGTATCGCCTTTTAAGGCGATAAATAGTAATCAATTAATAGGCATATCGCAAAGCATGATACGGTCATGTCTTTAATTTTTTTATTTCTCGGGCATTAGAGGGGGAGAGTGCACGCTGCAATTTCACAGACGCTTGGCGCACTCGACTGGCCACATTACCCCTCTGTCATAGAAGACTGCTTTGATATGTATTGCATTTCCCACCTCATCCTATTTTCCCAATGTACGTACGTGTTTCGTTAGGGAGTGAGATGTGCCAGAGCCCATTGAAATGGGTAAATGTGGAGGGATACGATATGATGGGATGGGCATTCTGTCCTATCCCTCCCCATTTTCCTAATATAATTCCTATATTTCCAAAGGTAGGCAGCGCATCAGGGGGCCTGCCAACATTTGTCATTCTGGACTCATGTTGGCATGTATTGCGGATGTCCATGATCGAAAGTATCCACTTACCATCAAGTGGACTGTATGCTCGTCTGTCACCCTTTTCCATAACGAAAAAAATGTATATATATGTAGTTTTTTTAAGAATGTTTTCTTTCACCGCCCTGAAATTTTACGAACAAATCCTTAATGATACTTCAATTGTTATGATGGATAGAAGTAAACCCGTGCAATGATAAAACTGCATTATTGCGTTTATTTCTAGATTTGCCGTTTTATTTATTCTCAACTTTAAACAGGGACTTTTGTCTTCATTGGGTAGATACATTTCTACACATATACTTATTTTAATACTAAATCGTGAATCATCCTAGCTTCACCTGAATATGGTTTGGCTAAGATGGTTTGAAAAATGCCAATATCGAGAATGATTTTGTAACATTTATTTAAATATTATTGTAACAAAATTGGCCATATTTACAGTCGTATGTGACATTTTTCCAATAAGACCAAGGTCAAGAAGCGTTAGTCCCACTTCATTTCAAGTGTCCTATGACTCACTATTGGCTCTTATATCGCTCTGCGGCGACAAATAAATTCTCATCTACACGAAGAAGTCTGTGTTTACTTTATGTGAAAAAAACTAGAAAATAATACTCATAAATTTTTGTGTAATAATTTATATTCTGTTCTATTAATTATAGTCACTTTTAGCGATTTTCTTAAGATATGCTTTTTTAACTTTTAGAGCCTTCTATCCCATCAGTAGACAATACCCGTATTTAATTAACGGGTAGTATTTAATTAATTTTAGTCAATTATAATAAGGTTAGGTTAGACGTTGAATCCTGCAGACTGTACTCAACGATTCCACGTTAATTGCTTCATTGGCAGATACTTGTGCAAATTATCGTTAGTACAACGCGTACGCATATAGATTTACTTAAACGTAAAGCTTAGTACCCACTCACGTTCACGGGTGAAAGAATGCGTTATGTTCTTTGTTCATACCGTGTAATGATTCGACTGTAGCGTCGGAATGTTTTCCAATGTTTTAATACTTATTTTTCGTGAACGAAATGTCAGTATCCCTTTTACTTTTTATATTCATTTTAGCTATCATCTTGGGATTTTTTAATCTAAACATGTACAACTTATTAACCGAGTCTTAAAGTTTGGCAAATGAAACGCGACACAAGTAATGAACGATAACCAGAAAAATGAAACCGTCAATATACTTTATAGATACCTATTGTATGTATTGTGTACGGCTGAAATTTGAGGCGTCTATAATTGCGTATGTAGTGGCAAGTTTCACACTTTTTGACAAATGTATGATATATGTGTATATAAATAGATAGTACTGGCTTTTACTCGCGGCTTACTGTAGCAACTGTAAAAGATTTGTTAACACCTGTAAAAGCGCCGATATGATTTACCTCACGGATGGCCACGCTTTCAGTCTCGACATTGTCTTCTCGTTTCTCTCATATTTATTCATAGCCTCCTGGAGTATATGCCAAATGTTGTTCATCACTACTTTCAAAAATACAAAATTCTGACTAATCACGCATACTTTCACAGCCCTATCTGGTATCTTCTAAAAGTTCCTCATGCCCATTACTGATTACGGAAAACTAGAGGAACTATTATTCTTTGCACAATCTTTGGTTACATGATATAAATCAATTTGTATACTGCATCATATGCGACGGCTTTTATTCAAAGAAGTGGGTGTACATAGCAATTTCATGGCGGAAGTCACGGTTTTATAAATCCGAGGTGGGCGTGTAATGAATAGTTCTGCACAGCAAGTACGTTAGTAGAAAACGCGAAAAGACGCCATATCTTGCTGGATGTTAATGTATTGTAAACTGCTTGTGGGAGTACTCGTATCATACCATACCATTAACCTGTGTCGCTCTACTGCTGGCCTTAGTGGTATTCATGGTTTATCCTCATATTTTTCTCCCCAAGAACCCAAGAACCGTCCCCAAGAAAGTCAACAACGAAACAACGAATCCTGGCTAGTGTCCACAGTTTATATAAAATGATTTCCAATAATTTATTTGTTCTATAGTATAATCATTCTGCGTCTGCTTCACACGGTCGTAGCTATCTAATAGCCGTGGCCGTAGTTGGTAAAGTAACCGAGTCCACTAAGTACCGACATGGGTCTCTTCAAGAAAGTTGATAATATAAGTCTGCGAGGTCTGCAGACAGCTCACCTGCACCCCGTGATGTTTCAGGCGTATGTTCGTCGGCCGCCCTTTATATATATGTATATATATATATATTATTTTCCAAATCCATTCCTAAATCTTTTAACATAGGCAGCGCATCCGGGGGCGTGTCAACGTTTGTCATTCTGGACTGATGTTGGCATCTATCGCGGAAACAGTATCCACTTACCACCAGATACACTGTCTGCTCGACTGCCACTTTCTTTCTATAAAGAAGAGTCCTAACGGAAGCACTATTATGCTAAGTATAATAGCATAAGATTAAGATTAAGATAGCATTAATATTAGCATAAGCATGTAAGAATTTAGAATATGCTTATTAAGTACTTCTAGGTACTGTACTACTCGTACTTATATGTAACTTTACTGATGATGTATTGATTAACGTCGAGTCTGAACTTTAAGGGACTAAGTCTCTTTGTAACATGTCCATTAATAGATTAGAATATAGTAACAAAATAGTAACTTAAATATTTATACTGCGTGATTTGAGCAGCTTGGAGTGGGTCCCGACCCATTACATGTATCCTTAGTTAAATGGACCGAGAGAGAACACACAGGCTGTAATAAAATTGTATTTCGATCCGTGAAAGGCTGGTTTAGAATTGATGAAAAAGGTTTTCAAAAAATACCTTAAAGTGTCTGGTTGATGAGTGTTTTCTACAAGTACGAAGGTGAAAATACTTTTTTGTAGAATTACCAAATGTCCGGAAAAAAAAAACTAGTAATGGAACAAATTTTCTGTTACAAATCAATTTAAAGTTGTAAATAATTAATTTTAATTAATTAGGTTCTTAAATACTATAATAATAAATACATACGAGTATTCTCTATGAACATAACGATAACGAGTATGTATACTCGTATTAATAGAACAGTGATGGCCTGGCGATATCTCTTATCGACTCTCACTCGCGAGGCAATGAGTTCAAATCTCGCCTCGTACTCTTTTTTTATAGAAAAAAGGCGGCAGACGAGCATATAGTCCACCTGGTGGTAAGTGGATACTGTCGTCCATAGACATCCGCGATACACACCAACATCAGTCCAAAATGACAAACGTTGGCACGCCCCCGGTTGCGCTATCCTACTGCGTTCCTATTTACCTGTAGATTTTTAAATTATCATTACTTTGGCAGTGAGGGAAAACATCGCGAGGAAACCCGTAAACCCTAGAATTAAAAACATCTGAAACATTCATAAATTTGCATGGGCCCGGATCGTGAATTATGGTCCGACAGCCCCTCGCAGAGGGAACCTATGCCCTATTGCAGACAGACATTGATTATATTAATATATCTGTACTACCTTTTAAATGTAAAAAAGTTGTTTACCATCTGAAACAAAAGAATCCTCTATGGTGATTTGCATGGAATTATATTTTTGGAATTTTCGTAGGAGATTTAAATGAGAGATGTTAGGTTGACATTGAATACATTGTTTTTTTCTATAACACGCTGTATTTACATAGAAAACATACGGGTACCCATGTACTACATAGATAAGGGTTCGAAACCGATTACGAGAACAATATAAGTACAAAATTTCACAAGAACTAGTGTTTTACAGTATATGAGTACACCTTGTTTTATTTATATTTACCTAAACCTAGAGCGCACTTATTGAAAGACCCAGTACAAGTAAATTGCCGTATTTTAGCCCGGCATTAGAATAGCACTACACCATCTCCTTCCGTGGGAGTCGTAGAAAGAGACTAAGGGCTACCACAAGCCCTGAGGGACTACATTATCTCTTAAAAAAGTGGATTCGCCAACTCGTTTGGTTAACGTGGCATTTTTTTTTATAGTGAGTTAGGCGTTCGAACAAGTAGTCCCGACAGCTTATTTTTCCAGGCCATACATCCCTCAAGCACAAGAAAATGTGCATGAGGAGGCCCAAAGTTCAACACTGTATACCAAAAAGGCTGATTATGACTACAAGTAAATTATAAAGAAGATATTTCCGTTACGTTAAAATATTTTAATATTTCTTAATTTGTGAAAATAATGCTACAAAGATAAACTATTATTTATGGATTTGCTTTGTAGTGTGAAAAGAGCTGAAATCAGAATTAAATAGTTGAATACATCTTTTACCTTACTTATAAAGGTATCCTAAAATTAAATTCTCATTCAAACCGGCCTTCGAAGTAGATTTTAATAATGACGGCGATTTAAACGGAGACCTTTTGAATATCATAAACAACATTGGAATGCGAAGGATTCCAATGAACCCTACTGGAATGTCTACGTGCCTGAGCGGTTTAACTTACCCATCAATTTTAACGGAGAACTAGGTCCTGTACTTACACTATCGAGTTTTTAATAGGACCCCTTTGATCAAGTCTATATTTCAAATTCGTTTCTTTAAACGAAAATATATTTAAGGGCTGGTTTTAACTACAGCTAATTGTCATTTAAAATTATTCGTCTATATTTACGATGTCATTTAAATATTATTATGACCACATACATTTATTATTGACCGTGTGGTGGCGGCCGGCTTTACAATAACACCACCATATTTCTTTCCGTGTCGTAAAGGGCATAACAAAGCCATTACCCCAAGCCCTGCAGAACTGCACTACCTCTGAAATAGTGGATTCGCCAATCCGCTTGGTCAGCATGGCATTTTAAGGCGATACTTCCCTCATGCACAAGACAATATGGGTAAGGGACCATGTCCAGTAAGGGCTGGTTACGTTTACTATTGTAAGATATTTATTTTAAAAAGTTTCCATTGAAATGTTTTGTTACAATATTTGTGGAAAATAATTGTTAGATTATATTTTGTTATGACAACACTGAATTGAGGCGGACTGACAATGTTTGGCTGTCAGGAAAAGAAATGTCATTGTGGACAGTTAGGATTGTCAGAAATAAGATTATGAAAATAAGAAATTATATGTGATTCTCATGCCAGATCATTTGTACCTAATTTGTATTAGAAACTAGAATATCTGTATTTAAAAGCGGAGTTGTATATCACTGGATTCCTGGCAGAATGTGCTAATTGCACCATTGCCATATTATGAAGGAAAAAAAACAAAATACTGGCGAACAAAAAGACACGAAATTAATTTTAAGCAAATAACGAAATTATAACGCAAAGACTCTTAACAACGTAATTATCACAACTCGTTTTTGGTAATAGTAATACTTTATTTATGTCACTTGTACCACTAATGTCGATCACTTCTTTACAAGGTACTAACCGTCCCTGTATATTGGTTGATCGATGATTAAAAAACGCATTTCCACAATCAACGGGCATAGTTATTTTACAGTCCAATCTCTCACAAATGTGTACCAGTTTTTTATTATTTTCTTTTACGTTAAAATCATCAACATGTTCACCGCTTGTCGATTTTATTGACGTATCCGTTGCTGAAGTACAAATACATAGGTACTACAATTCTGCTCCAGTGCAAGTTTTGTAACGGATATGTCAATATTATGTCGGTCTTGGTTTCTGCTGCCCTTATTATTTTTAGAAATGGCATTTTATTTTTCTGTTGTGAATCTGGTTTAAACGCGTACATTTTTTTATAAGGCCTTTTGTTTATTGAAAGAAGAAACAAGAACTGAAAGAATAGCCCAGGCATTTTAGGTTTCATTTTCTCAAAAAATCCCAGTTAACTGAATTTTAGCATATACCTTTATAATAGTGTTCTAAACAACATATCAAAAATTAACATCGATATCGCGTGTGTGTTTTGAAATATTAAACGTCAAAAGTCACGAAATACAGTTTTTCGCAAAAATCTCGCTTTCTGTGGCTCAGAGCTCAATGTAGATTGCTATAAAATTATAGACCAAAAAATTTTCTATAAAAAGTTTCGTTGCATTTTTTTTGTAGAACCAACCGTTTTTGTCGTAGAGCGCGGAGAAAGTAGGTCACTATGCATTCATTTACACACATGACACCAGTTATAGTATAATGCAAAGCGCGATTTTTAATATGGTTTCCCCAATTGGTCTAATCCATAGTGTTTGGAATGACATATTTATTTATTTAAAATTCCAATAATAAAATTTAAGTTAATATTAGGGGTTAAAGTATGAAATTGCCGATTTGTACTGAAAAATTAAAACTCGTTTTTTTCTAAAATGTAACATATTTATTTAATCAAAATATTTATCCTCATTATCTATACATTGTTGCCATCTAATCGGAACTTCATTTATGCCTTTGCGATAGAACTCTATGTAGATTCGACAAACTGTGTGAAAGCATTTTGTACTGCCTCTTGGGAAGAAAATTTTTTACCACGTAGAAAATTGTCCCAATCACGAAAAAAATGGTAGTCCGTTGGAGCAAGGTCTGGCGAGTACGGAGGATGACGTATGGTTTCTAACTGCAGCTCCTGTAGAGTTACAACGGTCTCTCGTGCAGTGTGAGGTCTTGCGTTATCATGTAGCAATAATGGTGAAGATCGATTCACGAGACGGGGCTGTTTCACTGCTAGTTTCGCCATCATTGTTCGAAGTTCGGCACAGTAAACATCTGCTGTTATTGCTTGACCAGACCTGAGAAAGCTATAGTGAATAACACCATGAATAGACCACCAAACAGTTACCATTACCTTTTTATTGGTAAGCTTTGCCTTAGGGCACTGTTGCGGCGTTTGACCTGGGGTCAGTCATTGCATTTTTCCCTTTCGGTTATCGTAAAGAATCCACTTTTCGTCACATGTTCCAATTTTTTTTTTTTTTATAGAGAAGAGGGCGGACGAGCAAGCGGTCTCACGTGATGGTAAGTGTTACCGCCGCTCATGGACACCTGCAACACCAGGGTGTATGCGGGCGCGCCGCCGACCTTGCAAAATCCTATTCGCAGCTCTCTTGAAGAACCCCATGTAAATTCGATCCAATATTCCTTCATTTCTGTACCGATTCAACATGGCAACGCAAGTTTCAACACGCGTTTCTTTCTGCAGATCAGTCAAATCATGAGGCACCCATTTTTCATATTATCTTATTGATTTGATGCAAATGAGTCAATATTGTAGGTAAGGTAACGTTAAACCATGCCGCTAATTCCTGGGTAGTTTGACTCGGAACGGCTTCCATCATCTCCTTCAATTCAGCGTTATTCATCTGTGTGCGCGGTCTTCCACGTGGTTCGTTCTTCAAGTCGAAGTTTCCATTACGAAAGCGTTTAAACCAAAAACGCACGGTTCGTTCATTAGCAGTCTCCTCTCCAACCGCAGCATTGATATTGCGAGCCGTTTCTGCCGTTTTAGTTCCGCGTCGGAACTCGTATTCAAAGATTACTCGGATTTTCGAAGTATCCATCTTTCCCGTCTAGGCCGGATAAAAAAATAAATTGAAAGTCGAAAATCGAATGTTGCACATTTTTTGAAACAAGAACTTCATAGGTATCATGTGAAAAAAGTTTCACTCGAAAATCTCACACCATGAAGGTTTTATATCAATTCAAAGTATCTATTACTATAAAACGGCAATTTCATACTTTAACCCCTATTATTAATTCTTCAAACAGTATCTGATGCTCCTTAAACTAGGCAGGGCCTGTATCTCAGGCACCATACCAAGTGATGTGACAGAGTATTTTAAGCCAGACTGATACAAGTCCATAAGCCCAATCAATCTATGTAAACAATGCAATTCAAATTGATAGCAGAGTTATCTAGCCTATTAATACAAAATAATTCAGAGTCATATCTGCAAATTTGTAATCGTAGCACCTAAAAATGTTGCACAGGAGGTATTTTTTTAATGTTTTTCAACAAAATGCTTATATGATAAAAAAAATTACCCCGATTTTTTTTTATTTTTCTCGGGGTAGTCATAAGGTGGGCCACTCCCTGGTTCCCGCTTGACCTTGAGTTTTGGGACATCCTGTATATATAGTATATATTAAATACAATAATGTAGGTATACAATCTTTTATCTAGAAAATTTTCCAATCTATAATTTTTGTAATAACCTCTATGTAATAATAACGAAAGTCTAAAGTCAGCATTTTCTGTACTTTCAATAGTTTAATGTTTATCTCTTTAACGTCCAATCTTGGCTTACCTCATGTCAATGACCGAAATTCTTTCTACTTCTGGCGCGCGCTTTAGCCGTTTAATTTGACTTTAGATTTTTTCATGAAAGCAGGAATACAAGCATGGAAGGCATGAAACTTAAATCTCATAAATTGCTACCACTCTTAATTTGATTTAATTAAACGAAATCAACATGGAATGTTTCACGGAATTACTGAATCTCATTAGATTTCTTGGCGTCCAAAAATACAAAAAAGTTTCTTCAGAGAAGAAACAGGTTAATTAGTATAATTTATTCAGGAACAAAACCCAATTTGTTATACTCAAGGGTTTAAATTTTATTAAGACCGCGATTCTGCTTATTATTTCTTACTTGTTACTTATAATACTTAAGTATATTTTACTTGATACCTGATTTAGTAATAACAATGAAAAAATCATCAAATATGAGGTAGTTTTTTGTAATCGTTTTTATGGATTTTATTAATTTTATTAGTTGTATTTAACCAACATTCGGTAAGCCTTTTTATAATTTAGCCGTTAATATAACCTTTTCGTTTTCACCCTAAATACGTGCTTGAAGTGTATCTAGCGTAATTTAAATAATTCACTACATAAATTTCGAAAATTTACCACTAAGAAATGGGATTTCTCCTATCTTGTGTCCAGCCCTGAAGATATTCTTTACAAAAAGTATTCACAGAAATTACGATAAGGCAGTTGAATGTTTCTGATAATGATATTTTATGGCTCATTCAACAACTTGAGATGAAAACGAGACCATATTAAAAACTATTTTTCAATTGTGTAAGATAATCAACTAAATATGTTTTTTAGCGGTGATATCGATTAGCTTAAGAATATTTGAGGTAAGAAGAACGCATTGGGGAAACGTATTGCGGGAACGGGCGTGTTACTCGTATGTCGGCCGGCTTTTGAGTATTTTAAGTGGAGCGATTGTATCTCAACATAATGCTGACATAAAGTGAACCGTGACGCGTGACATCTAATGAAACCCTTGTTAGAGTTCAAGTAACATGTCCCGCTGTGAATTTGCAATTAGGACCCTCGTAATAATTACTAGGGCCGTACGGGGAATTTATTGGAACTCATGCTGTGGCTGTATTATGTAAATGTATGCATTAACCTTGTTAGACTGGATTAATTGAGTAATTTGACCACATTCCCTTAATCAAATATGGAATACTTCTTCCGATCTGTTAATCGTAGATGGTCAAATCCACCTAAAACATTGTAATGAATCATTTATTATTTAAGTTTGTCGATATGTTTGTCAAAAGTGGTGAATAAAAGACCGTAATTAATCGTTGATTTTTTATTAAATGTGCCAAATTTTTAAGTTTGCCGAGAAGTATGTCATACATGTTCAAATCTATATAAAAGATAAAATTATAAATAAAAGTTAATCTATAAAACTATATAAAAGTTAATCGTTGATTTTTAAGTCTGTCGATACGATTGTCATATTATGTGGTGAAATCTACATAAAATACCGTAATTGCACCATGATTTTATAAATCGAAATTGTCCTTAAGTTTACTTTTTAACCCGAGACCACGTACTGGCACGACACACAGACCTCTGCCGGTACGTGATTACCATTCAAGCACACGTTTACTCCTCTGTTTGATATAATAAAACACACTTGAAAACAAACAAACGAAATAAAATTAAATAAATGATACATTTAAATTGAAAGTACTCTAAGAATGACAGAATTCGCGAGTAGGGAAAAAGTCATCATCCTAGTTTTTTTTTTTCAAGGAAACGATGGCGTCCTTAGAAGACGCGCGACTGAAGACGGAAAGGTTTGACAACCTACAATCTTTCGCAAAAATCTCTTTGCAAAATCCAATATTAAACCAGAGTAGCGCGGATTTACTTCTGCATTATCGGCTAATCGAGAATTCGCGCAAATACAATCTCCTCTGCAGTTCATTATCAATTTATTCAATAAGCGGTTAGGTAACCTCAGTCGCAAATATAACGATGTGAAACAAATCTATACATTCAGTTAGAGCAACGAATATAAACTTTAAAATCACCATTATAATTCGTTTACGAACGGAAAAGAAAATTGTGTCATCGTGTAAACGCTCTATTGGCTAAAGCTTTAATGTATGTATTGGTATGGTGTGTAATGGCATTTGGTATGACACATATACAGAACAACAACTACTCAGCCGATACGAGATCCAAAATAGGCCACATGTCATCCGCAGTCAAAGCAGTTCGGTAGCAGTGACATAATACAATATCATTTGTTACAAGTTACAATGAAGGTACTAAAGTATGCCAGTAAGAAATATAATTAAACGAGAAATAAAAGCTACCTAATGGGCAACAAACAAATCGATGGCAGCAAATTTTATAGGTGAGTTTGCTTTAGGTTCACAGATGACATTATAGAAATAGGATTCCCGCGAAACGGACCTTCGTTGACTTTGTAATGACATTCTTAGTAATTTTAAATTATTTATTTATTATATTGAATATTAATGGAGGCTTTCAAACGCATTACTGTATGCTTATAGTATAATATCCTTATTTCTTATAGTAGGCATCGGGGGTCATTTACTATCTACGTACTCGTACATAATTTCAGATATCTAACGAATAATTTTGCAAAGACATAATTGTTACGCGGTATTTATTCTCAATGAAAATATTCCTCGCGTATATATCGCTTAAAAATCAATTAAGTTCACACACGTCTATTGAAGTAGGTATACGGCACGCTATGTGTCAGAACAAGATAGATTTCCCACCACTACACTAGTGTTGGCGATTAATCGATGGTAGTGAAGAGCGATGACAGGCGAAAATCCGTTGATATCCCTATCGACATTCCCATTGTTTGATGTTCACGTATTGAGGTCACGCCCTGCTTGAAGGAAATAGTCTATCGATAGTCTATATAAACTGTCAAACTTGGTAGTTGCCGATTGACATTGTTTGAAGAAGGGATAAAGATCCTTCTCAATCGTTACGTCATTCTCGTAGCTTCTACGATATAGGGTGACGAAGGTTTCCTTGCGAAGTTGTTTCATATGATGGAGGGTGGCGTTTAGTAAGGATGCCGACGTAATTATTCTGTTACTTAGCAGTGGTCGCGACTTCGCTTGCGTAGTTTTGAGGATGATTCCCGTGCGAACTCTGTAAAGGTTCTAGATAAAAAGTACCCTAAATGTTAACCTGGCGTCCCTAACAATAACCTAACAATCCGTCTCGTGGTTATTGAGTGATGCGCGTTCAGACAGACAGACAAAATGTCTAAAAGTTATTATTTTGGGCTCTGTATCACTAGTAATTTAGACAGAACTAAGATTTTTTCAAAAATATTTCATGTACAGACACGGCTTTGTTACTTATAATATATCCATAGATTTGGTCGATCCACCGATTGAGGTTCCGTCTTTGAATGTCTTGTTTTCTATCTTGCTAGTTACTTTCTGAGGAATAGGTAATGTAAAAACAGGAAGCTTTCCAACTGGATAAAAAATAAAAATAATAAGGTAACAACCATATTATTTTTAAGAAAATATTGAGATAATGTCCTTTATATTATAGACTAGATTTTATTATATTACAGATTACATTTTTAATATACATAATTTTCAATATAATAAAATACATTTTGTAATAGCTTTTCTAAATTCAGTCCTTTCTCGCATTCTGCAAAATTACAATAAAAACAACCTCAATCTCGCAAACTACGCAAACCTCGACATATTTTTATTAAGTAAGAAAAAATTAAAAACATAAATTATAAAAGAGTCAAAATCAATATAATATCTCCTCAAACCCACAAATAATATAAAATAATAATGTGGGGAAATCCCCGTTAAGAAATTTACATTCTATATTACATTATTACATTTTAAAGATCACCGTAAATAAATACACACACTCAATCACACACACACGTACACATCCGTACGTACTCAAATAAATACTCACTACGCGCACACATAGCCATACACACCCTACACTCGTGCACACACGCACGCACGAGCACACGCATCCGGATAGACCATTGTAAACACAAATCAACATGTATTATTAAGAAAAAAAATCACCTATTACTTACCGATAATCTATTAAATCCTGTATTTAAGTGTCAGTGTAATCTGTATTTGGCCATTAATACTAGCAATATATTCGTTAAATAAGTTACATAAAAGACTCTAGATTACATAAATAAATATAAATATAATTTAACTTTAGCATTTAGGTAGACCTATTTAGAAAAGCTTTTACTAATTAAACTTAATTCTTGCCAATTTAAGAGTACTTTTATTGCAAGAGTACCCACTCTTAAATTAGCACAAAATATTATCTTAAATAATTAACAAAAGCTTTTTTAAATATACATGCTAAGTCAAATTGACGTATTGAGGTATAATATAACCTACTGCTCATTTTATTTAAAAAGTATAATTTATTATACGACTCCCTCCAATTTTCATAAGTCATAAAACTCCAAAAGTCGTATCCACACGCCCGCCTACAAGAAACTTGACTTCTGTATTAAATTTTTTCTCGCAAAAACATTCCTACCTTGCGATTTGAATTTGTATGGAGATCGAGTAGCCCAAGAAAGTTGGGCAAATTTTTCGAGCCGTAACGGAGGGTACGAAATACTCGATACTGTCGCTATTATTTGCAATGACAACCGCTGAATACGAAACGATACGAAAATATATGCGAGAGTTCAAAGAAGAGTTATAGTCAAAAGTTTGTTGACATGGTGTTATTTATTTGTTTTCTATTAAAATAATTTTATATACACATGTCTGTGTATGAAGATAATAATATAGCATATAGACATATGTGACGTTATTTGAGCAAAGGGACCTTATTGTCGGTATGGAATTTGGTTAAGATATTTTAACTTACGATTTCCAGATTATGTTTATATACAAATATATTCTTACATCTGGTTTTAAGAAAAAAACAAAAATAAAAGTTGGTTTATTACCGTAGCCTTCACCAGCCAGTTTTCTTTGTCCACTATTGAATTTAACACATTGTCTCATGCACATTGTCTTGTGATTGGATCTGGAGTCCAAAAATATCCGCGATACATGCCAATATCAGTCCAGAATGACAAACGTTGGCAAGCCCCCTGTTGCGCTGTCTATCGCCGCCGGAAATTAAGGCTTGGATTTGTGAGAAAGGATTGGGAAAATGAGGAGGGATTGGATAGGACGGGATGAGAATGGGGTCTGGTATATCTCACTCACTACCAAACACATACGTACATTGGGGAAATACGATAAAGTGGGAAATGCAGTACATTTCAAGGTAAGTCTTCTGTGAGAGGGGTAACGTGGCCAGTCGAGTGTGCTCAGCAGCTCTCTCTCCTTACAAAATTGATGCATGCATATATATACGAGTATGTGTGGCCCTAAAAAGCCACTTTGGCGAAGCGTGTCCATTCGTTTAGACTTTAGAGGAATCTGACATTGCGCTGCGTGCTTCTTTGCAATATAAAAAATAAAATTAATAACTGAAATTATAAATCTCAAAAATACACAGACAATTGAAATGTTGTCGTCAAATCTCTTACAGTATTTTTTTAATAATAAGTTCGCTCGCTGTAATATTCGTTTGTGGCATACATGGGTAACTTACTTTGAATGGGAATAATTTTTATTCGATTTATAAAATTGTGTTCAGTACATAATCATATCATCATACCTATATAATTTAGTTTCCGATAATTAAAAGAACTAATATTTTCTATATCAAAATGAGCTTATAAAGTTTCTTTCCAGCTTACAGTCGCCCTAAGCATTACCGGTTGACGAGTGCACTCTTTTTATATAGATTTTCTGTATCTGATTACATTCAATGTTGGATATGTATAGAAGTATCTTTCACACTATTAAGCTGGGGATAGTACAATCTCATCCCACGTAAATCTAATCCTATCCTATTTACTTCGCATCTACAAACACAAATCAAAGCTTAGATAACAAACAGAGGGTCGATCTTAACGCACATTTGCCCCAACCGCCCATTCACACGGAGTGGTCTGCCATTTATTTACTTCCATTATTCTACACAATCTTATTCCTTACTTATTCTTACTAGAACATATTCGTATCGATTATCTAAAAAGTTATTCTTTTCAGCTATTGTATGTACTACCACTGTACGTATTGGTCAGAACATTGTAATCCCTTAGTACGTACTTGTAATAATAGATACTTTTCCTTTTAGTAGTGATTGGGTTTCATGAAGTAATCCTCAATATTCTCCACGTATGTATGTATAAAAAACAAATAATGTGTTTGCAATGCACAATTCCTTTCGCACTATTTACTATTTAAAAATAACAGTAGGGTACATAAAAAGTGAACAATAAATTGTCTGATGATGAGTTTCGTTTTGGTCATATATATAGTAACAAAATATACCTCAAATACCAAAATTTCTCATGTTACTAAACGTAATTTGATAATGATTCTATATTTTAATGTAATGAGATATTTTCTATCTTGCTTGTTACTGCCACTGCCACCATCAGACCATGTCTCTGCACTGCTGAATATAAGCTTTTCTTCCTAGCCTCGCTATCATACACGATCTTCGGCATTTCTCATTCAACCACCATCGGCCTACTTTTTCAAGTTCTTAGCCAATAGGACGCTCTTCTCTACGCTACCCGGTAAGTGATCCTCATCGGGACCCTTCTTCGGGATCCTTTCTTGGTCTTGCGTCAGATATGACCATTACCCGGTGGCACTTCAGTTCCTGATTCTATGAGTTATGTCGGTATCTTTCGTTTTTTGGCTAATTTCTATGTTTCGTCAAAGAGATTGTTCCTTCACTTGTGTTTAACTAATGCGGCAATATAGGTCATAATAATCAGACACATATTTGTAGAACAATCCAATCACAAGTAATGTTCAGAACATACACGGGTATGTTTTGCCACATCCTATAGTGTGAGTATATACACTGCCACATACGAATGTGGCAGTTAAATACATTCAATATTAATTACTAAAAAAAAAACGTTTGTCGTTGCACCTCGCTTTCAGAGCATACCTCTGAAGATCTCGGAGAGTATCGGGATCCTTATTGTCGAAATTTCCAGCAAAGTCGAATTTAGGGGTCATCTGGAAAATAAAGGCAAAATGGCCTCCCAAAAGCTTGGTGTGCTGAACAGAGCGAAGCGGTACTCCAACCCTGGGAAACTTCTAATGCTTTACAAAGCTCAGGTGAGGCCCCATATGGAGTCCATCTCTGGGCCAGCGCAACGAAATATCAATTGGACCTATTTGACTCCATCCAACGACGTGCTGTTGGTATTGTCTTCGATCTCACTCTCACGGGCGGTTTAGACCCCCTCAGCATTCGGAGAGACGTTGCGTCTCTTTGTGTGTTCTACCGCCTGTACAATGGATTGTTCAATATAATTCCCCCCTCGGGTTTCTACAACCGCACCTTCCATCACAGAAGTGCGGTCCATCCGCATTTCCTTGATACGGAGGTGTCGGGTACTGTTCGGTCCAAAAATCATTTTATACCGCGAACCTGTAGGCAGTGGAACGAACTGCCTCAAGACGCCTCTTCAGTAAGGTACGATATGGGGTTTTTCAAGAAAGCTGTGAATAGGATTTTGTAAGGTAGGCGGCGCACCCGCATGCCCCCTGGTGTTGCAGGTGTCCATGGGCGGCGGTAATACTTACCATCACGTGGGATCGCTTGCTCGTCCACCCTCTTCTCTAGAAATAAAAAAAAATGTAAAATAAAATGAGTTGCCAACAGTTACTTTCAGTTATATAAGGTTCTACAAAAATAGTGTAAAAAAAAATTAAATATGTCAATCAGTAGGTAGACTGAAATTAAACTATTACATCTAACTAAAAATAACACGTATTTAATATTTTTTTATTACATTGAAAATAAATAATTTATGTGTAAGAATAACACTTAGGTTTTTGATATTTGCACGCGCCCTGTTTCCGTAGTTCATACCTACTTACGCGTACTCAGTAAATTGAACTTTTAATCAGTTGATAGTTTGATTATAATTTTCCACCGCACTTTTACAAGCTTTGGACTGTCAAATTTATGTATTTTTTTATGAATATTGTCACTGTAACCCACTGAATGACATACTAGAATATTTTACACTATTCTTGTAGGACCATATATACAATTTTGCGTCAGTATACTCATATACGCCAGTTCGAACAGTTTAGTAGTTTCCAACATGTGCAGTGGACGCACGGACTATGTAGGGATTTGGGAAACTAATACACGGATTAGCGAAGTTTCGCTATTCACACATTTTAGCCCTTTAGACAAATATGCTTGATGGAATTTGATGGAAACTCAATACGAAAATAGGTATGAGATCAATTTAGTTTGAAAATTAATTAATTTTAATATGTCGTATTTTTATCTGTTAGTAAGTCTCTACGTCTTCTTGTGCTACATTTAGTTTTAACCTAGTTGCAGATTCTGTTTAGTCCTAAATTATAAAGCACAAGCCTTAACCCAACCGCCAGGTAAAACCGCAGGGTTTTACCCGCTTATAACCGGATTTCATCCAAGAAACGAATTCCGATTCTTTTACGAGTCCTTTTCTTTTTCGTTTAAATTTTGGAAGGTTTTTTTTAGCTTTTGTACCTACATGTTCCGGATTACATATTTCCAAAAATAAAAATTGTGAAAAAATGAGAATAATTGGTCCCCGGGACAAACAGATAAACATAATTCTTTGTATAGATTTTAAAGCTGATATTGACAGTTTGAACGTCTAATATAGCAGACATTGTATGTTGGTCGAACAGTTTCTGTAATATTGACCTACATAAAACACATTATTATTCGAAAACCGTTTCTACATATATAAATGTAGAACACTTTTTAATGATTTATGGCAATTAATATAGTTTGAGTCTTATAAACTGAATCAAAAGATTTTTATTTCATTCGATTTTGAGCGTTTCTCGTAGGATCAAAGAGTATTGAAATTGTTTAGCCATATGTTTAGCCATACGAGCAGAGTTTTGAGCTAAACCTAAAAAAAAACAATTAATAAAAATTATATAGAAATATAATCATATTTTCTATGAACTATGTACCAAGCGAGCATAAATGCCGTGCATTACCACTGAGTGTAAAGCAAGTGGCGTCAATTGAAGTGAGTGTATGCCATTAGTCTATACTCCCGCACGGCTGCTTCCTTTGAGACTTTTAGGGGACAAACGACGCGATTACTACTCGGAAATGGACACAACTTTCGGATAGTCACGACGGGTAGTTTCATAGGTACAATCTTGTTTCTGTAAATAGTCTCGCTTGCCAAATTTTGAACGTCAGTTTCAAAAAAGGAGATTGGTAATTGTGACACTCAAATAATGGCCCATGTGTATAGACGTTTAATCATGATTTCGGAATAATGGCACAAATCGCTGCTTTCCAAGCTACCATTGCATCTATCGGGATACCCAAGGGACTATGCGAATGGGTTGCCAGTTTCCTGACTGGACGGAGCATCATAGTCGTTACCGATGGTAGCTGCTCCGGCACCATGTCTATTAATGCTGGCGTGCTGCAAGACTCCGTGCTATCCCCAACTCTGTTCCTTCTGCATATCAATGATCTATTACAAATTGGTGAAATAGTTCCTATGCAGATGACAGCACAAGGGATGCCTTGTACAGGGGCTGCGCCAACATCCCTCGGGTCGAAGTGGAAAAGAGTCGCATCAGGCTTGTGTCTGAAATCGTAAATGCTTTAGATCAAGTCTGGATTTGGGGTTCTCTAAACCTAGTGGATTTCAACACCTGTAGTCTTACTGGGGTAACTCTGTGCATTCACCGCTAAAAAACCCCTTATATCGTAGCACCTCGCTTTCAGAGCATACCTATTACGATCTCGGAGAGTATCGGGATCCTTGGTGTCGACATTTCCAGTAAATTCTAATTTAGGGGTCATTTGGAAAATAAAGCCAAAATGACCTCCAAAACGCTCGGTATGCTGAACAGAGCGAAGCGATACTTCTCCCCTGGGCAACTCCTAACACTCTACAAAGCTCAGGTTATGCCCCATATGGAGTACTGCTCACATCTCTGGGCCGGCGCACCCAAATGTCAATTGCACCCATTTGATTCCATCCAACGACGTGCTGTTGGAATTGTCGACGATCCCACTCTCACGGGCGGTTTAGAACTCCTCAGCGTTCGGAGAGACGTTGAGTTTCTATGTGTATTCTACCACCTGTACAATGAGGAATGCTCTGACGAATTGTTCAATATAATTCCCACCTCGGGTTTCTACAATTGCACCTCCCGTCACAGAAGTGCGGTCCATCCGCATTTCCTCGATGTGTCGGGTACTGTTCGGTCCAAAAATCATTTTATACCGCGAACCCGTAGGCTGTGGAACGAACTGCCTCGAGACGCCTTTCCATTAAGCTATGATATGGGGTTCTTCAAGAAAGCTGTGAATAGGATTTTGTAAGGTCGGCGGCGCATCTGCATGCCCCTGGTGTTGCAGGTGTCCATGGACGGCGGTAACACTATCATCACGTAGAACCGCTTGTTCGCCCGCCTACCTTCCTATAAAAAAAAGAAAATATTTTATAATCCTATATCTTATAATCCTGACTTCGGAATATGTACTTAGTATTATTGTTAGAAGAATTCAGGAAACATATAAATATTGGTGATCATAAAAAAGTAATCTCGCTTGTACGCTTGCGTTGATCGATAAATTAGAAAAGCTATGATCGTCCTGATTCCTACTCATTTTGAAAGTCAGAAACAGATAAGTCATACAATTATATACCAAATGATTTATTAGGACATTATTATGTTTGGTTTAAGGTTGCCTGGAAGAGATCGCTTTGGCGATAAATCTGCCTGTTGTACTCTTAGTGTTACTTACTGAAATTATCTTTTTGCAACACGTATTCGTGTGTAATAAATAGTTTATCTATCTATCTATGCTCGAAGCTGACTATAAATGAGATGACAAACAACGTAACCAACGTAAAATTGACGAATATGTTTCTCCTTACGCTCTTCGCGTTAACCTCTACACCACCTGTATACGATTCACGTCGATATGGACAATGGCAAATACTGGTAATAGTAGTAATTGATCAAAATAGGTATTACTGATAACTCACTAGGTTATTAGCTTAGCGATTATTATCAAGTACAACCGAAGAAATAAAAAGTACGTCAGTTGATATACCCTATAGAATTGAGATATGCAAATGCCATCATTGATTTCTCATCAGGTGTCGGCGTTCCGTCTCTTTTGTGATAGCGTGCCTCCTCTCTTTTGAGTGCTCTCCGCTATTCCACTCTCCATATCCATGGATTTTATCTAGTTATATTCATAGCCTATTCTAATAGTTCTACTTTCTAATACTAATCTAATACTGTACTACTTTATAAAGTAAAAAAAAATTGCGGCTTATATTTAAACCAACAACAAAATATAATATCAAATAAGCAGCAAATTATGATCAACAAGACAATACAATTCAACCAGCTCTTTCAGCATCCATTGTTGTTGGCCTCCTAATGCTCATTGTCTTGTAAGGTCACAATACGCCACGCTGGCCAAGCGGTTTGGCGAGTTCCCATCTCATCCCGTGGATGTCGTAAAAGGCGACTATGGTATAACAAAGCGCCCACCACAAGCGCTGAGCCACAAGCTTCTATTTTTTAATAACTGCAATAAATAATTTTAAACTACTTAAGGATGTCATCAACAAGTCCATGGACTTACATTTCTCTATTGTCACCAGAGAACCTTAACGGTGGGTACCCTTAAATTAATTTCCATTTAATTATTTTTCATTTTTTATAGAAAGAGGGAGACAGATGAAAGAACAATTCACCTGGTGGTAAGCGGATACTGTTGTCCATGGACATTGGCGATATATGTCAACATCAGTCTAGAATCACAAACGTTGGCACGTTGCTTACCTTTACACATTTAGGAGTGGATTTGGAAAAAACTATTAGGTTAGATGGGAAATAAGGAGTATAACTAAATGGTAAGTGTTTCTCATAGCCGCCATTCTTCCTTGGGGGAAGGAATGAGAAGAAACTTATCCCATCCTATTAAATTCTGCATTTCATATCATGGTATTTATGACGGTCTTTTATGAGAGAGTTATTACGCTTAATCAGGTATGGGATAACACAGCGTCCTCCCCCTAGTAAACTGGAGATGGTATTGAAATAATGTGTATTATTTTACAAATCTAATGCGTATAATAAATAATTATATGATATACACATACATTGTATATGATATACAATTGAAAATAGACCCCGTATCCACCGGGTAACTTAGCGTAAGACACCCGTCGGCCAAAAATTCACCAGTAAGTAGTAGCCAGATGAGAAAATCAGAAAACCGTGTGTGATGGAGAGCCTTGGAAGAGACTTATGTCATCCAACAGTGAAGAGACACATGCAAATGATGTAACAGTGTACATAATTAATTTACTGAAGTTTTTAAAGTATTGATATCGTATACATTTTCTGTAATACTGATAGCAGTTGATAGCTTATATTTTCATAGGAATAACCAATCGACGACGTATGGTACTAATCGCCTGATGATCCTCGATAAAACAAACGTTCAACATCATGTAATTAAACTAACATGAGATGTAACAAAAGTGGACGACTGCAAAATGGTATGGTACGAGATGTTAATTAAGTTAATGTAATGTTACGGGGAAATAAGTTAAACATTCCATTAATGTTCTCATTTTGGAAATTCTGCAATATTTGCGACGTTATATTTGCTCATTTACGAAATTTGTAATTAAACCTCATCTACAAATGGATGTAAGATTAACATAAAGAGGTCAAAGATGTCTGCGGTACGAGTTGTGTAAATACTAGAAAATATAGAAAGACAAATCTTGTAAATATAATGAATAATATAATAATATAATGACAAATATAATGAATGTGTATTCATTGCGTAGAATACAACTGTATTACTAATGTATCAGCTCTTTTTCCCGAAGAGCCATCATAAAATCACAAAGGAAGACTTTACGAGGTGATTTAAAGGTCCCAAGAAACATAGTGTCTTTTCCTGTTCCGTTTGCGTGTTGTTTTTCGTAGTCGGTTCTTTTCAATTCGCTATGAATATTGTCAGTTGTGGAAAAAGTTGAGGAAATTAAGGGACAAATAGAGGCACGTTATGATGTTCGAGATATTGAATGTTTTTCGTTCATCAGCAACATTTTATTTTTCTTAATTTACAAAGTTCACGGCTACAATTTATAGAAAAGTTGGGCGTTACACAATTTTGAGCCAATTACGAATTATTAGTATGAACATCGATTAATTCTAATTAATTAGGAGTATTATTGGATACCCGTGTATGATACAGATGTGTAATTTTAGCAATGTGTATAATTTTAGCAGTGTGTATAATTTGAAATCTGCGTATGTGAATACATAATTTATATTAAAAGTAATAAAAATATAGAACAAATCTAGAACGGGAATACAGTAATTTATTGAAATGTGTTGCCCACGATTCACAGAAATATTCTACGTATTTATAAATACTAACAATAAGACTGTAATAAGTTTCAAAAGTAAAATTATGGTTTCTATGTGTCAGTTACGTAATACTAGTTTTTGCCCCCAGTTTCGCTCGCGTAGACTAAGTACCTATATGAATAAGTTCTATGGACACAAATGCAAAAGAAAATCAAATCCGACTAGAAGATTTGTATTACCATATCATACCATCAGCCTCTGTCTCTCCACTGCTGATTATAGGCCTTTCCCAAAGCTCACCACCACACACGATCCTCGGCACTTCTCATCCACCCACCACCGGCGAACCTCTTTAAGTCGTCGGTCCACCTGATCGGAGTCCCTTAGAGCGCTTGCCCGTACGTGGGCTCCACTCGAGGACTCGTCTACCCCATCGGTTATCAGTCCTGCCCATTGCCACTTCTTTAAGAGGTACTTTTTATTTAACCTGAGTACAAGATATGCTACACGCGCTGACATACCGGTCCTCTCCACAACGTTGCCAACGAGGACTTTATTGACGAGAAAACCGACTCTGCCCTGATAAGGTCGGTCACCTTGCCGGTAGTAAAGTAGGTTTCCGGATTCAAGGATCACCGTGTCCTCCTCCTCTCTTCGTTCTGATAACCCAAGAATATCCCACTTTAACATACTCAGCTCGGTTTCTAACTCCACCAGGTTTTCATGGCGCTTCAGGGTCCTTGTATTATAAGTAGCTAGCCTAAGGAGTTGTCGGTTTCGGCAGCCGTACCGAACCCGGGGATTCTTCGCACTCCCTGCCCTGCCGTTACCGTAGCCGCTGCTGTAGCCAGAGATAGTACTGGGACCGGGGACTGGGGTCTCTCATTTAAATGTTTGAGAATAGGAGGTTTAATGGTCTTAAAACGCCACGTTGGCCATTGCGAGTTGGCGAGTCCACGCATTTTTAGAGGTTATTTAGTCCCCATGGCTTGTGGTAGCCTGGGAGTCGGGTTATCGCCGCCCGATATTCGGCTTGTGTTGTTGCCCATTTAGCACCACCCGGGGGCCACGTGTAGGGTGCTGAAAGGAGACACCCACAGACGCAAGCAATTTTGCCCCTCTTTATATTAGACAAATAAAACTAGATATTGAGTATGAAAATACACTTTTTTACATATTACATATTGAAAATTCTGATATATTATAGAGATGAGTAATTAAGTAATACTGCAGCTTTCCTTGCAGACACTAAATAGGCTATCAAACAATAGTACACCTCCATCTATGTCCGTCTGTCTATTTTGATGTGATGCCCGGAGAAACATAAGTAAATAAACATTTTAGAATGTATATTTTTGTATTTCTACGTCAGTTAAATAGTCGGTTGCGCCTATTTTTGCAAAAATATTTTCAGGCTACACAGGTTGTTCCCGAAAGATTGGTATAGATACATACATGGTACTAGTAAACTGTTATCAGATTAGGAGCTGAATCCACGTACTTCATATAAGCATGAATTAATTACCAACACTAACTCGGTTTCCGCTAAGGACCAAAACTAACACCAAGATAAATTAACCAAATCCTAAAACATTCTGATATGAGAAGACGTAAACATAACACATTTCTTTGCAAACATTTTACTTTGAAATTTACAGATATTTTAGCTTCTATTCAGTACAAATGACCGTGAAAAAACGTAACCTCTTTCTTTTCTATACAAATGTTAACCAGACCACGCCAAATGTTATTTTCGTTTATTACAACTTACAAGCCGTACACGAGTTCACTAATTCCTTCGTGGATCCTGAAATCGGAAAACGAACTGACCAACCAACTCCAACAACTTTCAAAGTTACCCTTTTATTGCCTTGTTATGAAGATAAACGTGACCGAGGAATGAATTAGTGTAGGGAATAGCGAGCTACTAAATGTTTATTAACTGTTTATATTATATTAACTGTTTAGATGTTTATAAGAATTTCTGTATCATAATTATAGTAATCATTTTATTTATTTATTTAAACACTTCATTGCATATTATCGTACAAAAGGCGAGCTGAATTAAGGCAATTTAAGGCATTCTCTGCCAGCCAACCTTTGGGTAGATCAGAGAGGTTCGATTGGGAGGTGCGCAAATGTGGTGATCGGTAAAATAAATATAAAATACCATACTTATACTGCATGAGTTTTGGCTGAAGTCTAAAAATATTTGATCATTGACGAAATTGTTTAAAACTAATTTGATTTGTATAACTTAAATGTTAATATATATATAATATATATTGTATTATAATATATATATATATATATATATATATATATATATATATATATATATACCAGGGGAGGTCCAAAAGTTCGTGGAATGAAAGGGTTTTAAATAAAATGAACCAACAAATCTATTTTTCCTTTTCACCCTTAAGTTGAATACATTTATTAGATCTATGAATTAATTTTTCTAAACCAATGTAAAAATATTTTTTATATTTTGCCTCAAAATGAGCCAAAATTGCCTCCTTTATCTCATTGTCGTCGGAAAATTTCCTTCCCCTTAAATCTTTTTTTAAATTGGGGAACAAATAAAAATCACTTGGGGCCAGATCTGGACAGTAGGGTGGGTGGACTAGTGATTCGAAGCCATGCGTGTGCAGAGCAGCCATTGCAACTCTGCTCTTGTGAACCGGCGCGTTGTCTTGCAAGAGCAACACACCTTTGGTCAATTTTCCTCGACGTTTTTCCTTGATGGCCTCCTTTAATTTTTCTAGTATCGTTGCGTAGTATTCTCCGGTTATGGTCCTTCCCTTTTCCTTGTAATCAATCAGTATTATCCCCTCACAATCTCAAAAAACAGTAGCCATCAATTTTCCCGCCGACTCCGACACTTTGAATTTCTTTGGCGGTGGTGTCCCCTTTTTGTGCCATTGCATGGACTCTTGTTTGGACTCAGGCTCAAAGTGATGAACCCATGTTTCATCTCCGGTAACAATCCGCTCCAAAATCTGTGCAGGTTCGTCTCCACACAACTCCAAAAATTGGATTGACTCATCGACGCGTTGCCGTTTCTGAAGCGGCGTGAGCATTCTCGGTACCCATCTTGCACTGACTTTTGTCATACCCAGATGGTCATGTAGGATTCGCAAAATGGTAGTATCTGATACTCCAACTAATGCGGATAACTGTTTTTTCTTCAAACGGGTATCTTCCAGTACAATTTTTTCCACTTTTTCGATGATGTCTGATGTGGTGGCCTCAACTGGCCTTCCTGAGCGAGGGTCGTCTTCAATCGACTCCAGACCATGTTTGAAAAGACCATGCCACTTGTAAATCATTGATTTACTAGGACACTGTTCCCCATAAATGGTTTCCATTTCATTCAAAATGGTCTGAGCGTTCTTTCTTTGCTTGGTAAGGAATTTTATCACAGCACGGTGTTCAATTTTCTCCATAGTTTCAGTTTTCTTCCGGATTGACTTGTTTAGCAGGCGAGTGTTCGTAAACGAATGACGCAATAAGGCTGAAACTCAATTTATATACTAATGATGAGTCCCCGATTAATATAACACTAAGCGAGCGCACCTATCCCCACTCCATCCCCTCCATTCCACGAACTTTTGGACCTCCACTCGTATATATATATATATATATATATACATTTTTAATCATACTGCATTGTACAAAATCAAAATTGCTTGCACAATAAAAATACACCAGGTTATTAGAAAGTTTTCCACCTGGATCAACTTGATAAAACTAGCTTGGGATGATTCATACGAGTATAATTACGAGTACGAGTAGACAGCTATTTATAAAAAGTCAATGATTTTATTTACAACTTGCAGTTTCTGATATAACTGTTGATCTTTTGCCGGGAGCCTTCCCCAATAACTAATTTTAATTTAGGTATCACGCGGGATCATTATGGATCAGTTCTTTTGATTACTTAATTAAAACAATTACACTCTTCGATGAATTGCAATAACGTCGTTGCCTAAATTCTCAATTTTCTTAACCTTCTACTTCGCTTGGAAACATTTCATTTACATCACAAAAGCCTAACCGCTTCATTTAGCTTTACATAAAACAAAGGCATTGTGATAAAAGATTTCTTCATTATAATAAAAGATTGCAAATACATATGAGATAGCTATTCAGATCACTGCTACTACCAGTTTTTAGTATTTAGTTTCATTAAAATCCATTTGAATTTTAATACTTACTGGCTTTCATATCCTTTTACAGGAAAAAAATAATAGATATTATTGGCAAGATACTTAAGTAAATGTTCCAAATACCCTTTTCCGGGAAAACACCTCGTACATAAATGGCTTGCAAAAATATAAAGAACAATCAGGGGAATAATTACTTACTTTTGTGTACGATAACTACACGACATGAAGTTGCCTTCTTCTTGATTTGGCTTTGCGACCAAGTACATACTCGTATTATAGCCAAAAAGAAAAAAACATGTTCTCAACCTATTAAATCCTACATATTTCAAAATACCGTCAACTGAATGAAAATTTTATGCGAAACGCTTGCATTGCATCGTTGTAAGAAACAGAGAAAAATCGAAATAAAACATACTTTATTATTATTTCTGAAAATAAGTCTTGCAACAATATTGTACAACAACAGTAGATACCCGTAATATATTTCATAAAACACAGAGGTATGTACAATAAACAATAAATGCCTTTGATACTGTATGTACCATAACGGTAGATAAGTACACATTGGACGTTTGGAACGCGCGTTGCCAGATTTGTGATAGACCGCGAGTTGTGCGAGCGCTAGCTTCGCGCTTCAAGATACATGTCCCGCCATATGTTATACATTCTATCGCGCGCTATCGTTCTGTCGTGGACACTCTTTTGACCAAAATGGAGGACGACAATTTGTGACACCGTATGGTGTTTAGGGACGATATTAAAAAGAAGCCTGATATTTAAGGCAAAGAAAGTCCCAATTATAGAAACAAAGTGACATTCAAAATTAGTAAAAAAAAATAATATCTCCTATTGTTTTAATTTTAGACATAATGTTATGAAGGTAATGTGGTTTAATATAAGGTACACCAAATATTCTCTCTGTGTCGTCGTCGTTTATAACAATTTTTATCACTTCTATGTCCATTTCTAAACTACGCCAGTGCGCGCGCCCTAATAATCGCCTGCCGAACGCCGTGCTAAACGCGCTGTGTTTACATCGCTAGTTCAACGCAACATCGATAGCCTAATGTGCGTGTACTTGCTCTAAATATGAATCATTTTATTCCGTTTTTCGTGTTTCATGTTACTCAATATAATATTCCGCAATTGTAGATCAAAAAGAGAAATAAAGGTATGATATCGCACCGAGAAACAACAGTTTTTGTTTACCTACTATATGGATACAAGTACTTTGTGAATTTCCAAAAACTGCTACAAAGTATTAATGATATCCATATGTGATATTATTATCTAAGAAAAGGATTCTATGTAGTTACCTAGATAGTGAAGATTTGGTATTTTTTTATTATTGATTTGTCTTAAAAAATAGATGTTTTAGCATTTTTTCTATTCCCACAGAATATTGAAACAATGTAATTTTAAGTTAGAAAATCTTAACCAGAATCTATACGTCCATACATAAAATAACATATATTATTAACCGACATTGATAGCCTATGTATATACAATAAGGGTATGTACAACCAGATGGAAATACATAGCTTGCCCGTAAAGACATGCCATTTTTTAATATTTCTTATTGAAGTGGCAAAAATCATTCAATTTTGGTTGAACGAACACTATAATACAATATTATTTTTTAACAAAATGTTCCCCATTGTCACGGAAATGGTTAAATGAATCGTGACTTGTGTGGTCATAACTTTCACAGTGGGCGGTTTGGCTACAGCCAGAACGAGCATCCGGAGCGGCGCCCAATCGACGCATTGAAACAACTTCATAATTGTCTTGACCTACATTCGTTTGTTTGTATATTTTCGTTTAAGCATCATATTTTCTATTCAGTTGACTTCACTATATTGAGAGGGAATAACTGCGTGTATGATGACATTAGGATGGACAAGTGTTAGACAGTCAGTTTAAATTTCTTTTATCAATAAAAGTATCGATTAAAATAATTTATTCCACTGTATTCGTGTTTGTAACACTGAAAAATAGCTCATTTACCCACATTTAAGTAATAGCTGAGTGGAGGTGGAAACAAATTTATAAAATTAAGGTGTAATAAAAGGTGGACACTGTAATAAACTAACTCAATCAAATGCAATCATTATATATTTGCAATATTGATTCAGTTCTTCTTTAATGTTTAAAAATAGTTTGGTGTTACAACAGTAGTTCAAAAGTGTAGTGAAGTAAATATGTAGAAGTCTTCGGTATATTAATCTAATTACATCGTTACAAGTGACGTTCCTGTTAGATTATACTTTAGTTGGTGACTACGGCCGCTGTTTAAAAACCTAATTTTATTTTCACTGTGCTATGGTGGTCGGCTGTAGATGAAGGAGAGTCTGACGCGGAGACTGATATATCGTTTTAGATTATTAACTGTACATACTTACTAATTAATAACTAACTAATATTACTAATTATTATTAATAACTAATTACAGAAACACGTGTCGTGGCGTGGCTTGTTATATGTTTTCTGATTAACGTAGATGTGAGTGTACGTCATTATAAGCCTACTATTTATTATCTAAGACTGGTTTATTCTCCGAGAAATGTTAAGGATAGAGTTGTTAGGAAGCAAGAAATAAAATAAACGAATTCAATAAAGTTTTGAAAGCACCCTCAGATTCGATTTCGTGAAAATTTTGGTGAATCTCGCAGAGAGAAGCTTTTGTGAGGGCGGCAAGGGATAAAACGGATTTTACGATTGTGACAGTGCAACCGCGCAACTTGGTGAAAATAATTCGCAGGACGGCTACACTGGGAGTTAAATGCATAAACTTGAAACGTTTGCACACTCACGGAATTATAAAAATCAAAGTTGATGTCAGTTGAATAATTAGCGTCAGCAGTTTCACGATTAGTTTTTGTAAATCATATTACTTTTCGTGATTTTCATGTTTTTAAGCAAACAATCTAGTTAAATGTACATTCCTTTTTTATTTGTTTATAATAGAATTTAAATGGAATAACGGAATTTTATTATGTCGTAAAATTAAGTGTTTCGTAAATAGTAGTACGAATACTTAGAGACCAGTTGTACATATATTCAAACCGGTTTCGGCTTACGCACATTAGAATGGTTTGTTTCCTTTTTACTCATATAAACTGCTATTTAATCTGTTTAGAATTCAGTATTCAACTAAGATTTTAAATTTTACCTACTTTCTATTGCCATCTAGGGGCACTGGACATCATCATCGGAGATCGGAGATAAACTGGCCAATGGAGGTTTGTTAAACGATCTTTATTGGTTTTGTTGCTAACGTATTTTTATTAAACTGATATTAACCATAGGAATAATATATTTAGAAGATTGATAGAAGGTATTTATTAAACTGTTTTCAAGACTTGTTATTGTAACATTTCTCTCCAGTTGGTTAACTCTTCGAACACTCCTAATTTATGTATGCGTTTATCATCATTAATAGTAAAATAATCTACACGGCTAACTAATGTTAAATTAAATATACCAGGTAATGTACGTAATTTATAATAACGTCAGTTTCTGTTTGATAAATATATGTTTCGGCGAAATTAATATGGCTCAACGATCTCTTTCAAAGAAGTCGAAAGTTGAAACAGTAAGTAGCACATAAGAGAACCTCAAACGAATTCTTTTTGTAGCTACACGTCATTTTATTGCTTCAGATTACTGAGCCGAAGCGAGTGAAGTCACATAAAAAATCCAAAGAAATATATCCCTCGAGAGAACGACTTTTATGAGTTTTATGAGATTTTAGTGCGTTTCAAGGCAATTTCGTAATAAAATATTGCGACAAATTTGCAGTTAGTATTTTAAGTCAGTATTCGTACTTATTTTTGTAATTATTGCTATTGCAACCTTAACTAGCTCTTTTATCGTTTACTAACATGCCTTGTCCTGTGCATAAGAAAATATGCCAGTTTTTAATATAATACCTTCAATTATTATGACCCATCAACACCAAAAATATTTTGTGTTTTACAGGAGATTGTAAAATATTGTTATACAACAATAATAATTGGTCGGCTGATGTGGGCCGACTTTAGAATAACAAACACCACTCTATCACTTCTCCTGGGTATTGTAAAAGGTGACTAAGGCGTAACAGAACCAGCGACTACCAAAAGCCCTGCGGCACGGCACTACTACACCACCTCTGAAAGGCTAGACTCGCTAAGTCGCTTGGCCAGCGTCGCGTTTTAAGGCTATACAAGCCTCAAAAAATAAAAATAACCTACGCATGAGAATCCAATCAATATCAGTCTAGCAACAACCACAGAAAATAATCAACATAAAGTTTCAGCTACACCGAGCTAGAAAACTCAATTTACATTACGAAATTGTGAGAAATTTCGTCATGTACCGACTTGTAAAATTTGTATAAAAAGGTAGGGTTTTTCGTACTTAAAAAGAACCCGAAGGTGTGACCTCTAAGTATCTTTTTATACATATAATAAAATAGTAAATTCAAAACAAAGGTCGCAGACTCAGACACGTCGTCGCCAAATGTGACATTAAGTTTGGGTCGGAAATTTTACGGAGGGCGAGACGTTATGGACCCTATATATTTATAGGCATTTTGTTGTTCATCGACACAGCCGATATGTGCCTTTCATTTAACGCTTTTTAGGCAAATAAATAATTCTCGCGGGAAAATGAATTTTGCATACAGAGTGTTAGCGGTAAATAGAACAGTTCCTTTCAGGGGATGGTAGTATGGAGTGTAACGATTATGTTTCACTATTGCATACCCTGGCCAAAAGTTGATAGTTTCCGAGATGTTTAAGATTCTCAAATAATTCAGTCGGTTTATTGACGAGTCACAAACATCAAAGAATTTCCGACAATTTCAGGATACACAGCCGTTTCAAGTACTGCGCTCATTGTTGCTTTATTTTTGCGGTTATTATTGGTTACCATTAATCTTTTTTAATGATATTATTTTTATTGATAAGTTTCGCCAGTCTGTTTCGACCATTCGTTGTTTCTGCACGCGTTTGTCTATCACTGATTACCGTAAAACCTGATCTCTTATCCGCTGTCGTAGCTGCCCTTAGTGTCCTATTTTCAATAAACTGTTTTTTATTGATTCAATAACAGTGACTTGTTTTCACATGTTTGGTAATTTTAATTGTTTTTTTTTAGTTATAGAGTCCCTCATTTATTATTTTTATTTCTTCTGGATAGTTTTACTTTCGTATCAGTTCACTGCAATTCTCAACTAGGCTTTCAAACAAAAAGTCAATAGGAAATTTCTAATTAAGAAAATAATTGAGTTTTATAACATTTGAGATTTTCGCGTTTTTCACACATTTCATGTATTTAATCGGGTCCTAGCGAGAATGTTTACCTTATTTATCAGTCAGCTCGTGATCATAGTGGGAGCAACCCACTGAAACGTAGTAAAATAAATAAATAGATAAATAGATAAATAAATAAATAAATAACTTCGAGTAAAATAAATAAAGTAAACCCCTGAACAATCTGGTTGAAGTTGTGTGGGTATTATTCTTTTTTAAGGGTAAGAAATTAAACAACTACATAGGTTAGTATATGCATAGGCATATACCTATGCCAATATCTGGGACAACAAATGTCAAACCACCTATATTTGAATATTTAGGACCGGACATAGGAAAAGGTTGGGAAGGTCGGAGAGCGGGAAATATGATAGAACATAAAGTGTTCCTAATCCCATTACACTCCCTATCCTTCCTTGGAGGAGTTTTTATTCCATTATAAGTATGTATTCTCTAATCAACGAAACAAGAGGGAATAGGTTAGGGTGGTATAGGATAGAATGGAATGGGATCTGGCATATCTCGTTCAATTATTTACTCTTAAAGTGAATGACACACACACCGAGATACGCTTATAGGCAAAAAGCATTCCCACGGGTAAATCATTTTATCTCATATTTCTTACAATATTTCTTGTACAGTTAAACACTGTGAAAGTTGTCGGGGTCGTTTTGTTAACCCAATATGAAAACAAATGTATCTTCATAGTCGGAACCAGTGTTACAAAAATACGTAGGTATTGTTTGTTAGTGTCCGACATTTTGGCGCCAACTGCAGGTTTTGCTTTGAACTAAAACGCTTTGATCATTGAAAGCACTAACATAGCCATTTGCATTTTGAAATTGTTGTTCCCGCGGAGGAGAATTTCAATTTAGTGTAGAATCAATTACCCTTTTAAACTTTCACGTTTTATACACATTTCATAATGTAAATCGGGTCAAACGCGTAAAATTAAAAGCTTTTGTTTACCTTTTATTTCTACTCCACGTTTCGGCATACATCCGCAAGTATATAATCCGAAACGTCGGGATATAAATAATGTTAAATATACGGGATTTAAACCGTTCAAAGTTGTTTAATTGCTATGTATAGTAATCGCGAAAAGCTAAGAAAATATTATACATCCGCAGTGTTCAAATGTGGGTACTCGATAAAATTGCTCACCTCTCCCATTCTAGATTACCCTCCTCTCTTCAGTCAACTCGTGACCGTCTGGTGTATCCTGGCCGAAACGTCGAGTAGAAATACAAAGATTAATAAAAGCTTTTAATTTGACACGTTTAAACCCGATTTACAATATAAAATCAATTATTTTCATTAGGTGATCTTGTAAGCTGATCTGCAGAGTGCTTGAGTTGCGTGGGCCGGAACGACAAACTTTTGATTAATATTCCCTCATCATCGTTTTTCTGAGTTTGCTGCGGTATTTCTAAACTGTCTTCATTTAATAATCATCCTTTATTTATGCATAAAGACATTAATGTCCACATCTGGTTTAAAAAAATAATATGAATAGTTTATTTTCGATTCTTCGATACTAAGACTAATTAAGTATACTAATTATGAAGAAATTCACTTCAAATACCTACTGAGAAGATTATATTATCTGCGACGTACATGCGACCAATCCAATGCAACCATCCCTTTCAGTATCCACTGCTGGGATGGGTCTCCTCATGCATATTGTCTTGTGTACCAGAGATGTATGAACATAAAACGCCACGCTCTCCAAGCGAGTTGGCGAGTCCAATCTTTTCGAGGTGGTGTATCTGATAGCGGTTTATCCCTTACGCTGCGCATAAACGACGCGAGCATTTTCGTACGGTCGCCGCGCGGTCGCCGCGCTCTCATGTTTGTTAATGGCGGGTGTGAACTCTATTTGCTAGGCAACAACATTTAAATTCCTCGCATGCACCTAACCGCGCAGCCGCGTTGTGTCGGCGCGAAGAAATTCGTGTCAAATACACGCGCCCTTAGTCGCCTTTTACTATACCCACGGGAAGAGATAGGGTGATGCTAGGATGTATACTAATACCTAATTTAATAAAAAAAATATTTACTATAAATTTTCATTGCCATACCAACAGTATGTGACTCTCCTTACCCATGGACTGCCACCACACGGTCTTCAGCTCTTCTCATCCAGCCACTATCGGCGACTTTCTTCAAGTGGCCAGTCCACCTGGCCGGGAGGCGTCCCACGCTAAGTTTCCCGGTACGTAGTCTCCATTCAAGAACGTCTCCCCCATCGAACCGACAAGGTCCTGCGCCAAATATGGCCTACGCACTGCCGTTTCAGCCTGCTGATTCTCGTTTCCATTATCGAACTATAATTAGTTCTTTTAACAAACCACCTAAAACCACCGGACGGCCTTCGTCCCTTATAATTATATCCCTTATGTATATATATACATACAAGTGTATATCCATATAAATACATACAACAATAAATTATCATTATACATTGAATTACTTATAATATATTATAAGCCATTGACAAGTGGAATAGGAAAATCTACCGAAGACTTCCATTCACTTTAAACTACTATGTCATAACACCAAACTTTATTAAAAACAGCAGAGAAGAACTAATAATTTTCCTTTTATAGATTTCTTTGCAGCATCATTATTGTGTCAGTTGGTAAGTCGGTTTTAAAAATGCAGTGTTGCATAAAGTAATAGAGAAATAAAGTTGCTAATTATTTTTGTAGACACTTTTATCCATAAAAAACAATTTATTTCTAAGACTTTTATTTCTTTATTGTTACCAAATAATTTTAAATTTGCTCATCGATTTGCTGCTCATTCAGTGTTTCATGCCGCTCATTTACCTCTCATTTAAAATGATTATCTTTCAAATAAGCCTACATATATTACAAATATATGTTATATTCAAACCGTATCAAATTTGTACAGGAACCAAAGATTGTGTCGAAACTTGTAAGATATTTCCGAATCAGTGACGTGTCAGGAATCCAAACTTGACCCTCGCCGAAACATTATTGATGAAGATGAAACCTAATACACTTACACCTATATAATGTTTGGTTTCGGTCCCGGCACAATATACTTACGAGTACATAACGAGATTTGTTATTTTGTAACGGTGGGTTACTATAATAGTAAGTACGTTATTTGCTTTTCAATTTTATTATCTTTCTTAAATTGGTCATTTTGAAGATAAACTAGCTATTACCCACGGCTTCGTTCGTGTGAATTTAATTGTTGTGTCACAATAAAAATGTGTCTATTTTTTATGTAGTAGGCACAGCGTATTTACTCAATTTGCATTGAAAAATATATTAACGTTCTAGTGATTCAATACAAAATTCAACACCCTGCATTTTAAGCCACAGATACAATTTTTGAAAATGGTAAAACACATATTTAATTATTTGCGTTATAGAATAGTAATTATACTAAGTTTCAAGTTAATATTACCAAGAATTGTTTTTCCGATACAAATTTTGATACCCCGTTTCATCCCTTTAGGGTTTGAATTACTGAGAAATCCCTTCTTAGTATAAGTCTTTACGTCATAAAAGGAAGCTACTGTCCAAATTTCAAGTTACTAGCTTCAACGATTTCTGCTCGGCGATAATGAGTGAGTCAGTCAGAACATTTCTCTTTTGATGCATTTATTTGTCCTTATACTACCTACTATAACGATAATATATTCTTACTATAACGATAACGTGTATGTAAAAAACAAACGTTTTTTTACATACACGCTTGCTGATTTTTCTTAATGGAAATACGTATGAGAGTACATATTGAGTTTATCGTAATCGAAATCGATTAGGACTTAACCTAATAATCCCAATGAAAAATATTAAAGGGCCACACAAGCCGCTGACATGAATGTCATTTCCTTCAGGAAATTGACAACGCTCTTCCCACCAGTCCGGGTAAAATTCCAACGAAGAAATTTATCAGTGGAAAAGATTCCTAGGATTTGTCACGCACGAGCACAACTCTCACGCTATTGCACTGTTATGCGGACAGAGAGTTTTATTTTCACTCTTTGTAAAACAATCTGTAACGTTATTTAATCATAGAGACATGGTTGAGATTTTGTAACAGAAACACGCTAGAACATCTGATTATTAAAATCAAGCAGTAAAAAATGTTATTTTTTGAAGATTTCACTTCTAGGGAACTAGAACTGACAATAGGGTTCCTTAGATAATATCATATTTACAGTGTTATGGCCAATGGGGCGTTCGCTTATCAACTTATCCAATAATTACGAGTAGTAAGGTTGCGCCAACCGCAAAAATGTTGTTGCAGAACAAACCAATTCATTCATTGGATTTTGGATTATTATTTGGAATCCTTGGAATCCTGCTTGGACATTTATGTTATGGTAAACGTATGGAAAGTGTACAAAGACGGTTTCTCTACCATTTAGCTTTCAACAACTATCTTACTAAGAAATGATCAAGAAAGAAAAAAAGAAATGACCAAACGACTCAAAATTATAGCATGTATCACCAAGCCGCTCGTAGAAAATACTTAGATATGGTTATTTTTACACAAAATAATTAATGGGTGAACTGATTTGCCCAATATTCTCAATAGAATCCATACAAAGGTTCCTCGCTATTTGCTCAGGAAACATACATATACTCATAAATACATATACATATGAAACATACATATATATACATACCTGCATCTAAAACAAATCTCGCATACCACTCGACCCTTAATCGAATTTTTAGAACTTACAATAATTACCAAAGTCTGGTGTAATCGATTTAAAAAATAATTATGGCAAATTTAGAAAGTTAATATTTAATTTTTTTTCCAGGACGCTGATGTTTTTGATTAATTATATAATAACTTAATTAATTACAATTATAATGACACTACAAATATATTTTTTTATATTATAGAACTTTGTGTTTGAGCAATAATAATGTTGTGTTCTCCCGTATGTATAGGAACATTATAAATTAGATTTAAGCATATTACCGAATACGAACATGATGTATCCTATGTTGGAGAACATTTTGTAAATAAGTAAGGAAATAAATATGAACTTTAAAATCACCGTAATAAGTCGTTTACGAACGCAAAAGAAGTTTGTAATCGTGCGAAAGCTCGGTTGGCCAAGTTTACTTTAATGTCTTATCAATGATTTGGTTTTATGAAGTGTGTGACTTCAATTACAGCTGCAAGTGTAAGTCAACTAGAAACAAGATGAAAGCATTCTTAAAAATAAACAGCACACATCTGAACGTCGACGTTCATTGTAGATATATATATAGATATATATTTCTGAAATATTAAGTCCAAACCCTCAACGGACAAGACAATTTATTACGCTAATCCTGACAACGAATAAAGTGAAATTGATTCAGTATCCGCGGCTTAAGAACGTTTTTTCATCCTTTTAAGCTTTCTTCCTTAACGCAACAAGAATTTTTATAGCCTCTTAGCGAAATAACGTAGAGAATTTTTCACACGTGTCACAAAATTGATATTATTACTGCCGGAAAACAATTGATCAATCTGAGTATTTTGTTGCAGATTTACGTGTTCAATGAAATTGAAGGTTTTCACCCAGTGAGATATTTTTAGAATGATTAATAATAACACAAAACATTGTAGAAAACACATCTTAAGATATAAGACTACAAAATTAAAAGAACCTTAGGTACTAAGCACAGTGCTGCGAAGCATAGATGACCTAAATGCCTTATTCAAGAGAAGCGTGCGCTGCTGTGTGCATGCGCCGACTATGTTCGACTCGACCAAAGGCGCATTGCTCGTAGCGCCATCTTTATCCAACAGTTCATGTTGGGTCAACAACAAAGGCTGGCCTTCCTCATTCCCGGCTCCTGGAGATATATTGAAAGCCTTCTTTATATTTGCCTTATCTATGGCAATTGTTTTTGGTAATCTGGTACTTATTTGCGTACTGAACAATCGCAGATACATCAAGTATATTGATAATCAGGTAAAATAAATCTTAAAAAAAAAAGACTGAATATGTGTGTCATATATAGTGAGAGTGTGTTAGATGTTTAGTTAGATGTTAGATGTGTTGGATACTCACGAAGGCTGAAACGATGGATTTCCTTTTATAGATCTGAGTTAATTGAAACTAAAATTTTGTTATATTTTGCTATTTAGTTTTGTAAATTTCTCATAAAGCACTAATAAATTAAAATTTTAAAATGCGTAAGTAATATTTCATATCTTAATTATCTGAAAGTCAAGATTCATAATTTCACTTTTTGCGAGTGCATCTCGTACACACTGTAATTCTACTTGTTTTATATTGTTTTTTTATAGATATCATGAACGTAAGTGTTTCTAAAATTAGGTATTATTTTTCAGCCGAGGTATCTTTTAACATCGCTCTCACTAAACGACTTATTTACGGGCATACTGATAGCGCCGGTAGCGCTTCTTCCAGCCCTATACAAGTGCTGGCCATACGGAGAAATATTCTGTCAAATACAGGTAAAAGGATTCATTAATTTAAGAACAAAGTATACTCGCATATATATACTCGTAAAGCAATATATTTATAAGAGACAGATCGCTTAAGATAAAAGCTTCAAATTGAATAACGGAAACACCTACGAAACTTTATTGTCAAAAGACGAAAGAGCGTGAAAATTGGAAAATTAATTTTCCATCAAAATTTCAACAGAGTTGTTTAATTCTGTTAGAGCTAGGCGAGGCTACCAAGTCTCTACAAAACTTTATTTAAACAAGAGACGAAGAGAAAATGAGTAAAGTTGTTTCTTGGAAAAAAGTTCTCAATTGAGGCAAAGTTAAATGGTAATCGGATACTAAGAGTTGTTTCGGCAAAGACATTTTTTTATTCTAGTATGAAGTAGCACCGTTAAGTTACTACTGAGGAAATGAATAAAGTAGGTCGGAGTGAGTCTTCCGTGGCTTTACAGACGGCAATATTTGTTGCTGCTTTGATATATAATACGAGTACAAAACAGCAATATAAAGTGAAAAATGGTTTTGAATACAATCTTATGACGAGGTTCTGACAAAAATCACAAAGTAACAAAAGTGATCCATATTGTGCGCGGGCTTTGAAGATACGAGAACAATTCGCGGTTCAAAAGAGTAATTGTGGGGGTTCCGCTGAAGCGGCCATCCGCAAACAATAAAATGCTAAAACTTCTAATGGTTATGGCGCTTAATGCCTTATCGGCTAATGGTTTACAGTGACCGAGCACAAACTCTGCGAAACCGTTAAAGTTTCAGCTTTGTAGCTTATGCTATCCCGTCTGCTCGCCGACTCGCACTTTCACAGCCTTTCATGAGTTCCGTCTTATTGTTTAATCGAGGCCATCTGAATTATTAACAATGTTTAAACAATATCCAAAGATTTTTCAAGGTTCACAATTAAAATTTCCTGCTGACAAAGGTGAAATTTAAACTAAGTAGTTTAAACTAAGTTTTTTCTGTTAATTCATTATATTTTATATTTTTTATTGTTGTTTATAGTGTGTTAATTATTGCAGGCACTTTTGAGAGGAGCAGTGAGTCAACAGAGTGCCATCATATTAGTCTGTATGGCGATTGACAGATACCTGTATCTATTACATCCGAACACCTATCATAAACACTCCAGTAAAAAGGTGAATATTAAAATTAAAATTACTCGTCTCATAATATCGTGTGGAAAATTTAAGAAGTGTAAGCTAAAGCGAGATGTTTTAATTATACACCTAATAAAGTTTTATTCACACACCGGGAACTTTTGAATTCAGCAAATCCGAGGTTGCGCTCAAAAGAAGGCTTTACTTGATAACACCTTTCTCTGTGTGAAAATCTCCTTTGAGCCGCTTAAGAAGTTCTGGGTTTGAAATCTCAGTTGAGAGACATAAAAGTTGGCTTTGCACGTGAAGAGTCCAAATTGATTGTTAACTCTCCTGTGATTCATACAATATGTAAATACGACTTTGAAAACATCTGTATCTTTCCTGTCATGTATATTTCAACATTGTGTGTCGTTGTTATTCATTTTCTTTTTTGTTACAGGGTTGCGTTTTAGTTATAAGCATAACTTGGATTTTATCGGTATCGCTTTTTGCGATAATGGTGCTGCCCCGGTCTGGGTACTACTTCAACGCTACTGGACTAATGGCTTGTGATGTTTTTCATAGCAGAGTGGCATTTAGGTAATATATACCTAAATTACTACTTAATTAGATTTGTAATTAATCCCAGTACTTAATTAGTACCAAATTAATACTAATTAGATTTTGTGGTATCTTAAATGCTAAAATCTGTTTGAATATATAGATTGTTTAATGGTAAGAAGTCGAGCAATCGAGCAGACAGCCCACCGTTGGTATACTCTCGCCCTGCGACATCTGAGATACATGCCCGTATCAGTCCCGAAAGACAAACTTTGGCACGTCACCGAATGCGATGCCTACTTTTGGAAATTCAGAAATTGAATTATTGGAGAAAGGATTGGGAAGGATGGGGAATAGAATGTATAACGGATCGAGGAGTTTTCCTCATTCCCATTCCTCTTTAGAAGGAATGTATAGAACTCACTCACTGAGACTTTAAGGGGTGGAATGAGGTAGCGAATTGAGAATATGATGGCATGAGTGCCTTTCTTATATCATAATAATATATTCCTCACTCAGCGAGATGACGTTTGATGGGATGGGAAATGGGCTCTGGCATATCTCACACCCAAAATACCTAAATAGTACCATTTACGTCAGTCTTTAGTGAGATGTTCAAAAGTTTGAGTTTTTAGTCTCCATAGTTAGAAACTATAAATGTATTTTAATTATTTTTATGAGAAGAATATTTTGTTTGTTACAGAATATTCTTTTTATATAAGATATCTGGCGATACTTGAGATTGCCCGTAATAGTCATTGTAATTTTGTGAAATTATTTAATAAAATATATTTTTCTAGGATTCTCTCGTGCTGCGCTTACTATTTTCCTACTACAATGGCGTTAATGTACTGCTATGGTTCGGGCTTCCATGTCAGTAAAACCAGAAGTAAATGTGATCCTGAACCTTCCAGACCTAACGGAATACCGCCTTGTGCTAAAAGTGCCCTTAATGAACACGAAGTTGTGGTGAGCAATCAGAATAATAATGTAAAAGATGATGGAGAATGGTTGTGCCTGAGAACAAAAACTTATGAATGAGATGATTCTTGTAAAAAATTTAATTGAAACTTCTTTTCGATTTATATTTTGTAGATTTTTGATGAACTTGAACTTTTTGACAATAGAATTTATTACGAAATGCGTGTTGCACTAACTTAATATATATTTTTTTTGTAAAAATAATCCACGCACCCGTGCTGAGACACGGGTGGATTGTTATAATCTGCAACCTTCTAATGGTTCAATAATTGTAGCGCATTGTAGATTTGGCGTTCAAATAACAAACATATTAATTTAAGTAGAAATTATTACCAATTAAAGGAATTAAAATCCAGTAATTGGTAATTTGTCCACATCCCTTTTTTCCCTTTAGTTGGTAACATGACTACATTGATTTGTATTCCACAAAAATAAGATTTCCAAATGCACAATATTAAAACAATAATATTATTAACATAAATAAATAATTGGTAACAGCAAAACTTCTGCGTATAAGTATCACTAATAAATTCTTTCACAGTGGAGTAAAATTGCACCAATAAATTGAACGAAATTAACTCGCCTTCCATTTTCCCCGACTTTTGCGGTTAAAAGTTTTTATAATGTTTCGTATTTCTTTTAATTCAGCCATAGTATTATTATTCTTTATCAAATTAAAGTTGATATTTCAACAGTATAAAGATGTTGTTAACATGTAACGTTTTAATGTTTGCACATTTATATTTTGTTTTCTTTATGAATCCATATTTTTTGTCTTCAATTTCTAATAATATTCGTTTTTGTCTCATACTTTTTTTACAGCACGTCCAGGCACCGGTAAGACCTCACAGTGTCAGCACATCTCGAACGATGGCTGCCATGTCTTTAGGATTCATCGTCATGGTCACGCCAGCCACCATTCAAGAAGTGGTCGCAGCTTGTACTGGATGTAAGGTGCGTGTTATGTTTTAATATAGGACCATTAGGTCTAAAATTATATTTAATAATAACATTGGTTATTAAATATAATTTTATATATTATTATACTTTTTACCCACGACGTAACGTAGATGTATATGCATTTAGATGGTATATGGATAAGAGAATGAATGTATGTTTGTATACCCCTTTGTTACCATATTTCTCTGAAACGACTGGAATGTAAAAGAAACAAGGTCTTGACAAGATTGCTGAGTGGTTTTTATTTTTATTTTAATCTTTTCAAAGGTAATTACATAATTTTTACTGTAGGGAGTTATATAAAAACAAAAATGTCTTTTTTTACAATCACGGCCACCGGCCCTTAAGTCATCCGCTACTGGGTATCAGCTCCTCTTGTCCATACACAAGTCTTGTGCATAACGGGTATATTAGGAAGGCGGTGTGAATTTTTAGGTTAGAAGCTTTGTTATCCCTCACAGTCTTTTAAATCTAGCTTGATTAGAATGACAGCTGTTAAAGTACCCCGAATAGTATTGGGACATTAATGATCAAATCAATGTAATGTGTTTATTTATTGACTGAATATTATGTCTTAAATAAAACATACCTGTGGCAAAAACATTCTGTTTTGTTTAGGTTTTCATAGATTAATTTATTTATAGAGTACATAATTCGAGGCACTTTATCAACTGTCATTCTAATCAAGCTAGATTTAAAAGACTAGTCGCCTTTTATAGTACCCAAGGGAAGAGCTACTCTATAGTCGACTGACACCACATGATCATATTTTCAGTATAATACTTTTACATATACTAATGACGTCTTAATATTTGTATGCACAGGTTCCACCATCTTTAGATTTCATCATCACGTGGTTGGCGTTAAGCAACAGTTTCTGGAATCCGTTTCTTTACTGGCTACTAAACAGTCACTTCAGAAGAATCAGCAATGAACTACTTCAGTACTATGTCAGTATTTCGTCTTCTTAATAAATTGCTTTTATTTATTTTTAATGTGTTTTAGGAATTTTTCTTCATCTTTCATATTACCAATTAGCAGTTTAAATTGAATTACAATTCTTAGGAGTATTCATATAGTTCATTCTTCACAGATTTGCTGTCGAAGAATAAAATCCTTTCCAAGTTACGAGAAACCTACTGGTTGTTGTAGTTCACCAGTAACATCTGATGGGCGTCACTCAAAGGGCGAGTTTGAGGGCCTCGGCGAGAAATATTGGGGAGAAATCTTAGAGAGAACTGTCTCATCATCATCACTACATGCTATTCAGAAAGCATGCCACAGAGATCCTCTTCGTTTCACGGGATCTTTCAAAGGTTGTCCGAGCAGCTCATGTAAGAACGATCCAAGGTTCTTCGATGGCTATGGACCCACAGATTACAGACAATTTGATAGGTCACCTTTCCAAATAGAGTCCTGTTCAAGGCAGTGCAGACTAAAGACTTCTGATATGTGCCTGTTTAAGTCTAGCCCAGGACTAGAATGTGGTCGCTCAAGATCCAACTTGAGCCTAGATGAAGGAAACTTCCAGAAGGCTTGTAACGGCAGGCATCCAGAATTGTGAGAATTCCGAAACTGCCCGGTCTTCGGGCATAGGAGTAATAGTATAGGTATATATCCAGGTGAGGAACATTTCGGTTCAAATATCAAGTGGAGATTCGACGAGTCCCCGGGAGTAGATGATGATATGGAAACATTAGAACATAATCTTGATAGGATACGCAGCCTTAGTCACGAGAGAAACTTTAACTCGTATGGTGTGAAAGATAATGATCATTTGTTGGAAGTGGAAGTGAACAATACGGGTGATGACGATTCAGATGAAACCAAAAACTATAATAACGGTAGTGCTCGTGAAAGTTCTGATGAAAAAAGTGAATATAGTGTTACTCATAAGTTTTCCAGGAACTCATCTTTGTCTAATAGAGAACTCGATGTCATTAAAGAGAGTTCCAGAAGCTCAAGTGATACAGAAGTGACATTAACGCGATGACTTCCGAGGGTAACGTTTGATAAATCAGTGAATGTGGTTCATTTGCATTTATCCCCGGAACAAAGACATCAGTGGAAATAAAAGTGTACTTTGTCAGTTAAAAGACATCCTTAGTCCTTTGGACAAATAGAAATACAATAGACGTAAAATTTATGTGGACCAGTAGATGTGGGTCTAATTTTTGTAAATTATTCTCTCTTCAATTGTGAGGTACATAAATAAAATTATAGATATATTTAAATATGGCAATGTTATCAAAGTGTTTAAGAAGTTTTTGTATTTTTTGTAATAGTCATGCTACAAGTAAGATAAGCCAATGTGGTGCCAATCAGTATTCTTATTTAATATTAATTTTAATGATTGGAACAAATGATTTATTTCTGTTGCTTATCAGTTATATTTAAATTTTAAATAGCATCCAAGATTATTGACAGTGTGCCAATTATCTTGATATTCATTCTACAAAAATATGTACTAAAACTCATTTTCTTTTCTTTCTATCAATGTGTAAATATAAATAAGACTGTTTGATGGAAGAGTAAAGGTAATCAGAATCGCACAATACTTTCCTTCTATATTAAAAGTAATACATACAAATTGTTGATGTCTACCTAAATATAAAACGAGAAAGGTGGAGAAAATAAATTGTTTTTATAATTTTTTAGTTTAATTTAACTCCTTTTCTGTAGAAATATTGTATTAAATGCTAATACACCCTTTTTATTCAAAATTTCTGAATTGAATAATTTTAAATAGGTTTATTGGGGAACAACATATTTTGAGTAAATTATAAAGCATTTTAGTAACTAAATCCCTCCCCAAGTAAGTTACTATGTCAAATGGTATTATTATAATTTGACAAACAGACTTGTAAAAAACTAGACACCTTTAACTTGTAAGTTAACATATAACATGTCTTTATAACTTGACATATTAATTATTTTGTCAGCCTATAATAACTCACTAAGGGCACAGGCCTCCTCTTGCAATCATGAAGGGGTTTCGGGCCCTACGTGGGCCGAGTGCGGGTTAGTAGATTATTACACTTGACTGAGATTTTCTTTTTCAATTCTCGGGCACTGTCATTTTTTTTAGAAAGTTGTTTTTTGGTCTACCCATGATGCTAAAAAATAAACTTAACTAATAAGCTAACTTAAATTGCTATAATATTTTTTTCTTACCCGACAATCGCTACTACGCCTACACTAAAAATTAAAAAAAAAACAAATTTAAAAAAAAAATCTAACCGCCTTCAATAGATAACATAAAGGCACTAAAACGCAGATTCGGTTTTTTTATGGACGAAGGCGGCGGCCCATAGACATCCGTGACACATGCCAACATTATTCCAAAATGACAAACGTTGGCACGCCTCCGGAAGCGCTGCCTACCTTCGGAGATATAGGAATGGATTTGGAGAAAGGGTTGGGAAAATGGAGAGGGATAGGATGGGAATGGGCTCTGGCACATCTCAGTCACTACCAAAACACGTACGTACATTAGGGAAATAAGATAAAGTGGGAAATGCAGTATATTTCAACCTTGAAAGAAGACAGAAGACAGAAAGACTCACAGAAGACTACCTAGTCTTCTGTGAGAGAGGGTTATCGTGGCCAGTCGAGTGCGCCCAGCGGCTGTTGGATTGCAGCGTGCGGTATGTATTACATCATAAAAAAATATGTGGGATCACCTCGGAATCTAGCTTAATAGAATACAGTTTAAACGATTCAAATCGGTTCAGCCGTTTCCGAGAAATCGGTGAACATACATAAAAACCTGTTTTTTCCGATTTTCTGAAAAACGGTATGTGTCACATCATTAAAAATTAAATGGGACCACCTCGGAATCTAGCTTAATATAATACAGTTTAAACGATTCAAATCGGTTAAGCTGTTTCCGAGAAATCGGTGAACATACATAAAAAAATACGCTCCGAATATAGAACCTCCTCCTTTTTTGAAGTCGGTTAAAAATACACGGATTCACAGCTTCGGAAATGGTTTGGTTACATCTTGTATAAACTTTTATGTTTATTAAGACTGCAGAACTCTTTGCAGTGTGAGTATGACGTACATCAAAACAAGATAGGAAGATATCCTATGCAAGGCACTCGATTTATGTACAAGTTTCATGGACGTCACAAGATTTTATAGGTATGAGCGCCATAAGCGATAGTAAACTGTTGATGTTTGGATTTTCACATACGAACCTTTGTGCCACTGTCTTCAGTTTCATTGTAGCTATAAATGACTATCTAGGATTTAGGTTTGTTTAGCGGATAATAATATTGTTTTATTTGCAGCTTTAAAATCTACTCCAAGTTTTATTTATTTGATAAAAATCCAGTAATACAGTCTGCGTACGAGTATAGTGACTGAATTAGGTTAAATATTTGTAGGTAATACAAAGTTTTTTGGCTCATATACCGTAACCAGTTCTTTTATCGTCCACTACTGGACCTCCTCATGCACATTGCCTCGTGCCTGAGGGATGCACGGCCATGACATGGCGCGCCCGCCATGCGGCCCTCGGAATTTGTTTTTGGTATTCCTTGTTCGTCTTTTACGACACCCATGTGAAGAAATAAAGTGGTGCTATTCCAAAGCCGACACCATTTACTGCCACCTGTGATTTTATATTCACTATTGCATAATGGTCTAATGTTATGTACCATTATTTAAAAATCTTATACTCACTTAGGTAAAAACTAATACAACCTTTTCGGATTCTTTCTTTCCTTAAGCGATTTATTGAACTCTTATTCGTGAGGTCGTGGGTTCAAATTCTTGGTACTATGGTACCTATGAGTTTCAACTTTTATAATAAAAATATTCATGTTTTATAAATTCATGTTCCATCAATCGGCACTGGATCCGCGTAGTAGATTTATTTAAGCTACATTGAACAATGATATGTACAAAAGGCGAACTTAATGCCATACAAGATTATATACCAGTGAACTCCCAGATTAGATAGAAAAATGTTCACAGGCCCGAAAACCCCCGGTCCGGTTATAGTTAGGAAGAGCGCTGACAGTTCTGTATATAATTCATTTTACATACCTATTAAATACCGTTTATTTCTTAATAATTCATAACATAACACAAAATAATAGAAAAATAAATATTCTAAAAAGGACTATCAAGTTATAAAGTAAACAATCACTACAAGTTAAAGATTTATGTCAGCTGTCATTGTTATTCTTATAATAACCGGATCATAGCGATTTACTAATGGGGGCCTGTGCCCTGCAGAGGGACGTTAAAACGGCAATAAAAACATAGATTAGACTTATAGACCTGGTGGTCAAATTTTTAAGAGATTTGCGCGTGAGCCAGAAGTGGATAGTAGTGAAAATCTATTTATAAGAAACATTAGTGACCAAGGCTGGCATTATATTATCCCAGCGTTAAATTAACAGCTCATGGAAAATGTAAAAAACTGCCCATAAGTCATTTGTTCACATCTCTGGCATTTGTTTTAATACCTATTTCTTAGTCTAACATTGATATAAATTCAAATGCCAGACATGTATGTTTCTGCATTAATGAATAATTAATATCTTTTTTTGGTATAGGTATAAAAAAATAAATAACTTTCTGGCCAATCAAATTTCATCATCATCATCATCATCTCAGCCTTTAGACGTCCACTGCTGGACATAGGCCTCCCCCATTGTCCGCCATTTAGACCTATCGGCAGCGACCTGCATCCAGCGGGTGCCCGCCACCTTTATGAGGTCGTCTGTCCATCTAGCAGATGGACGTCCTCGGCTTCGTCCGCCGGTACGTGGTCTCCATTCGAGAACCCTTCTGCCCCATCGGCCATCGGTTCTACGAGCTATGTGCCCTGCCCACTCGGTTATAATTACCAAGAAAAAATATGTTTGCCATCTTCATACTGCTGCGTTTTGGCTTTCCATTTTTTTTTTGTAGAGATGTCGACGGACGAAACACTTAAAAAGAATTAAATTAAAAATTAATTTAAAATTGCAAATAAAGACCTACCTACTTAATTATTAGATCACGACTGGCGTTTAGTCGAATGATTCTATTATGTAAAGACTATGCCAAAGTATGTAAAAGTATTACCAAGCCAGACGTTAATATATCTATTTTTTAAAGCTAGACGTCCTTTAGTAATTATGGCCAAAAATAATAATATCGTAGTTAATTGTATTTGTTGAAAAATACATTGTTTAACAATTTTTATTTTGCATTTCGTAAATGCAAAGTGTTTACATAATAGATAGCCACTTAAAAATACTAATTATGTTAATGAGTATGCTTCCGAAGAAAGTGATGATGATATTTAATTAACATAATATATATTGTTCAGAAAATAAATATTTTTTACAAAAAATAATGTATATGATGTTTTTGGTAGATTTAAATGTTCATATAATTTATTATATCTACTCATTTTTCCCTTTTTAAAAGTCATTTATATCACTTACGTCTGGCAATAATATTTTCTTTGTTCTGGGGATAAAAACTCATAAATTAAAAAAAATAACGTCGAGCAAATGAATTAACAGGTCATTTTTTTTTCCTGTTTATAATTATTAATGTAAAAAATGTAGCGAGCTGGTCGTCTGGCAGTGGTAATTCTGATATTTAGGTTCCTAATTTAATAAATAAATAAATACCAGATACAAGCAAATGATATAGCGTAGCTTCTCTTTTGCGATTTTGAAAAAAATATATTTCAAAGATCAGCGATATCTGAGCTTGAATCTTATTTTTCCCCAGTCGTATCCTCCGTGACTTTTATTGCCATAATTCTTAACGACGAGTAAATCATATACCTAAATTGCCACCAGATCCCTAACTGTTACTGCGTTCCTAATATGTAAGAAATGTTAGTAACTAATACATATCAGAAAAAAGTTCAAGTATTTAAAATTGAAACAACCAATTACAAGAACGAATAATTTATTTATCAACCAAAGCCAAAAATCTAAACCATATGCAGACATCGTAAAAAGATTTCAAACCTTTATGTCAGAGCTACGTAAAAAATTACGACCGTTTAAAATATTATTGTGATCTTCCACACATGAGACCTCTCCAGAACCTTTTACGATTCCTTTTCTCGCGAATTCGAAGGGTGGAAACGCCCTTTGATTTGGACATAAAAGATAAAGAATACCGATTTAAATACATTAGAGAGGGTAAAAGTACCTGGAAATGGAAACGAAATAGAAACATAAATTTGAAGACACGAAATTTTCATAGGCACGATTAGGGTATTATTTTGTTTACGTTGGTACTTTACCCTGTTTATCATAACAACTACGATTTTATGTTAAATGTATTTTGTAAAAAATTCTAGTCAGACGGCTAGTTTGTGTCAATCCAAGACAATTTTAAAGACACACAATTTGACAATCAAAGACAGTTCTATGGGCACGCAGCGACGGACAGCTTGTGTTATCTACTAATCATATTTAGGATTTACTTGCATAAATTTTATAAATGTCATATCACTTATTCTATCCTTGATCAGTTCAATGAGACTGGCAATAGGTAGTAGAAGAGTGGCATTAACTTGTCTTCTTGATAGCATATTGCCCGGGTTATAAATTTCGACTTATGTTCGTCTTCTTCTTTGTCGGCCTGTGATTGTCCACCGCTGGATATAGGCCTCTGCCAAGGTGCGCCAAGTTGCTCTATCGTTTGCCTTCCCCATCCAGCCGACACCTTGCTACCTTCTTCGGATCATCGGTCCACCTAGCCGGGGGACGACTAACACTGCGTTTATCAGCACGTGGCCTCCACTCGAGCACTCGTTTGCACCAACGGTCATCGGTGGTACGACACACATGGCCGGCCCACTGCCACCTCAGTTTGCTTATCTTTTCTGCAAGTCAGTTACTTTAGTTTGTTCGCATTAAGTAACCTCGCAATTTCGCTAGCGTTATTAATAAATAAATTAGTAACGACACACTCAATAGGATTCCCTCTATCGTAGGCCCAAAAGACACACGCAAAGATAAATATACCACCCAAACCTGAACACGCATTTGCGTTTAAACAAATAAATGTCCAATCGGAAATCGAACCCTTTACGCAGCAGGCAGTGGTATTACCAACTGAGTTAATCGGGCTAATCGTTTATAAGCGAGCAGAACTTTAGACTAAGTTTAGTCCTATCTAAATTTAAAAGTATAATAGTATAAAAGTAAAAGCTTAAATTTATCTAATGGTGCAAAAAGCGCAGTAAGAAAATGTTTTCTCTTTAGAATTTTTTGAATTTGCTAAATAGAATTAACATTAGTGGTTAAACTTGGCTCTATTGCAATTTTATTTACTAAAAGAATATATTAGAAAAAACTGAATACTATTAAAAATAACAAGGTCATTTAGGAAAAATTAAAGCCAAATGTCCTTAATGTACTATTATTATTAATCCAATCTAGCATGACGGCAGATACTTGATTTTAAACCATTTTATCCAGTAAAATTTTGTTGAATTTATAACATCAATGTCATACGTGGATGACTAGGTAAATTTTGAGAATATTTGGGTTAAAACATAAATTTTTATTACAACTGTTCAAAATACTCTCCATTAGTCTCCATAGAGTGATTCATTCGTCTAAACTAAGATTCAAACTGGCGATACTCTTCTTTAGCGAGGTCCTCAACAGCTGTCATAAAAACATTCCGAACGTGCTCAGGGCTCTCTAAAAGAATGCCACGGAGTCCAAGCTTTACTTTCGAAAAGGGAAAGAAATCGCATGGAGCTAAATCAGTGCTAAATCTTGGATCGTGATCTTCAAAAAATCTTGGGTAAGTTTTGCTTTGTGTGATGATAAATTGTCATAATGCAAGAAAAGCCCTCTCAAACCTGTTTAAGGATGTTTTTGATTTAACACATCGAATACAGTTGGTGAACACACTTCACTGTACCATTGGACATTAAAAGTTTTATGAGCGTCTAAAGAAATTGTCGCTAAATGAAGGGTGCATGCTGCAAGCCCACAGCCCTCTGGTCGAACTATCCCGATATCACTGAATACTGCCGTCAAATACGTAATACATTGCCATTTGTTTCGGTAACTATTGAGATATGTGTGATGATTTATCCCATGTGAGTGTGGAGTAGAATGGGTTAAAAAAATGTCTCTTATCCCATTCCCTACTCCCTATCCCGTTTCATCTCATATCCTATCCTATCAACGATGGGTAACTCCGGATTCAATGAATCAAAAGATCTGAAACCGCGAGCGGATCCGAAACTCTTAATGATTCTGGCTAACTGTTATCGACTCTGAGGAGTTATTTATGCCTTTCATTTTTGGATTGCTGAGTTATATGAACGAACATGATGCAAAGCGAATGAGTCGTTCTCAGACTCTTATAAAATATAAGTATTCACCTACTTAAAAGGGTCGCAGAGAAGAATGTTGCCACTTTTTTGCTCACACTGCGCCCACATTTGACCTTCCTGGGAGGCTCTTTGTCTGGAAACACCGGAACCGTTGATTGCCGCTTAGTTTGTGGGTTATACTGATAAATCCAATTCTCATCTCCAGTAATAATATTAAGTATATTCTGTCCTTATTCATTTTCGAATTTAACAATCATATCCCTGCACCATGTCATGCGAGCTTGTTTTTGTTCAGCAGTCAGTGAATGAGGAACCCAACGCGAACAAAGCTTCTTGACTTGACTTGGTGTAAAATATCATAAAGGACCGGCGATGAAATCGTAAGAGTCTATAGATCTGTTTGTAGGTAGTTTTTAGGTCTTCGTGCAACATTTTCTTTACCGCCTCGATGTTTTCATTCCTTACAGAAGTCGGAGGACGGCCACTTCTCTCATAATCTATGAAAGAAAAATTTTCTTGTTAAATTAAAATTGACAAAACCATCTAAAATTTGTTGGATGGGGCGGTGCGAGGTCCCCAAAAGCTGATACTAATCACACACACTCACTTTTAAAAAAAATGATTAATTCATTCATTTAATTAAAACTTTAAAATCATATAAATCATTGCACAAAAATGTTCTCGTTAAAATTCCATTGTTGCAAAAAAAAGCGCGCGAAATGCAATAAAAAAAAGAATACAACATTTTAATTTTTTTCAATGATTTTCGAAATTCGAATTTCAAATAAATGATGCTTTAAAAACGGTAGAGCTCAAATAAGTTCTCTTTCAATGAGTTCAAAGAGAAAATGTGAGATTTGAGTATCTGAAAATTTATCTAGTCAACGTATAGGTGTAAAAACTCGAAAACTCGAAAATTTCAAAACTCATCACATTTTCAGAAATCTTAGAAACTGCAAATAACATTTTGTTCTTGTATAGGAGTAGTTGAAAAATACCTGCATTCTCTTAACATTGAAGTTATTTTTTCTTCATATATGGCAATGGTGCAATTGGCACATTCTGACAGTGTCAAGTTTTCTTCGTAATAAACAATTTCAAAGTCTAACACCTATCCTGTCAATGTCCAGTCCCGTCGAAGTAAGCTTGGAGTCGCTCAGTAAAGTAGTAGTTGTTTGTCTCGTATAACGTGTAGGTTCGTTATTCTTTTTTTTCTTCATATGTGGCAATGATGCAATTAACACATTCTGTCAGTGACAAGTTTTCTTCGTAATAAACAATTTCAAATTCTAAAACGTATCCGGTCAATGTCCAGTCCCGTCGAAGTAAGTCAGGAATCGCTCGGTAAGTAAAACGATGGTAGGTTTACTGAGGACAGAAGAGGACTCCTTGGAAGCACACGAAAAACGCAGTCCCACGCTTCGAGCCGTAATCCACCACGCGAGCCGAGTGCTGATTGGTGGATACACATACTCTAGATTATTATTTTTTTATATATGGAGCATGCTGGTTTGAAAAATAGATAAATGTTTTATTTTACGAGTAGATATACCTATAATTTGGGAGTTATTTTAGGAAGTGTAGTATATTAAAAATAACAGGTTGTTTAAAAGCAAAACAAAACGCCAACATAGGTAAATACAGACATATACAGCCTCTTTCAGAAGTCGTTACCATAAAAAAGTCTCGAGTAGAATGTTCTCATTGCGGAGTTGACAACTTTCGTATGTTAAAAAAATAACAATATGTTGCCCGACTAACGGTCCACTAAGCTAAGCTAAACTAAGCTAAGCTAAATCCAAATTACCAATCAAGTTCGTTTCTAAAACATAGCGAAATATCTCTTCCAACAGACACCTGCCATCGGGATTTTTAAATTTGAACAGAATAAAGTGAGTAAGTTATAATTGCTGACTACTGAATGCAATTCATACTTCCTTTATACTACGAGATACCATTAAAAAACTCGATTGTCGCTAATATTGAAAATGCTACAGTGGATCGTTTCGATTACAGTAGGTAAGTATTATAAACCGTTAACATTCAACCCGAGTCACCGACGGGACGTGATAATAGCTCCTTTTGTAGCGTCGAGGAAGTCGCTTTTATGAAAATGGTACTCGAATTAAGTTATTTTTATATCATTTGTGATGTCAAAATATAATAAATAATATGAGATATCATCAATGCGCGTTCAGAATACTAAAAGGAAATAGCGTCAAAGAAATTAAAAAGATGGGATCTGTTCCTTACGAATAAATATTCACGAATTAATGGATTTTACTGGTACTCGTAACAAAAAACTGTACCCACAGCTGAAATTTGGATTTTTTTTTTATAGATTAAAGGCGGTAGACGAGTATACAGTCCTCCTGATGGTAATGAACTACCCACCTCCACCCATGGTCCTACCAACCTTTTGGTTATACGGACAAAATCGTCGGGAGGTACGCGCCGTTCGCTTGCTAAGGGCTATGTTGCGGCGCGTATCTGCTCTGCCTCCCTACAAGTATTTTCTTTTGCCTGTGTCCCATAAGCACTCTTTCCTTTCTGGGGCGATCACGTCCTGATGGTAAGTAGATGCTGTCGTCCACAGACATCCGCGATACATGCCAACATCAGTACAGAATGACAGACGTTGGCACGCCCCCGGATGCGCTGCCTACCTTTGCAGATTAAGGAATGGATTGGAGAAATGGGGAATGAAAGGATGGGAATGGGCTCTGGCATATCTCACTCACTACTGAAACACGTACGTACATTATAGAAATACGATAAAGTAGGAAATGCAGTACATTTCAAGGTAGTCTATACCTAGGTATTCTACCTAGGTATGTTATTTATTACATACCCATGAACACACCTTAACACTATAACAATAAGGACTAAACTCGAATAATCTTACGTCTTTCGATGTACTTTCGACTTCACGTTGGAACATCACAGAACTATAAAGTTTTTAAACAGCTATAAAAGTGTTGATGAGGACTCCAGAAAAGTAGAATAAAAGTGCACTTTTAATGCCAGAAACATTATTATCAGGTACCGGAGATAGAACACAGTAATGTTATTTAAGACTATTTTTAGGGACATTAGATAATCTTCCTTTTGAGATCACGACTTTTAAATTTCGGAAAAAAATCATTACATCTAGATTAACGTTACCTAGCTGAATCTGAAACATAGATCAGTTTTGAAAGTTTGTTTATTTTATTTTATTTTAAAAATAACAACTTTTTAGAATATGATAATATCCCCCAAAAAAAAATTTTTTTTTAAATGTCTCTGATTTTGTTACTCTGTACTTACGATACGTTGCTACGAACGACAACTCCACACAATCCATTCACATACAGTTGCTAATCGAACCACTACCATGAATACCTACATTTATGTATGTATATCGGTGCGAATTTTAAAAAGTAGAAGAAAAGTTGTTTGTTTTCACGAAAGAAATTCACTGTTAAGAGGGCTCATGTGTTTTATTTAACCCCGTATAATATGTATAATGTATAGTTATATGTGAACAAACTGGAGACTGGCGAGCGCATTTATTAAGTGATTGAAATGAAATTCAGCACTAAATGTATATAGGCACCACTAAAGTATTTATTTATTTAAAATAATAACACTTAATTATTTAAGCATTATTATTTTATAGGACAGGCTTATATCATTAATAGTACCTACTCGTACATAAGAGATTCGAAGTCTAAGCCGTATGCAAAGTCGCGATTAGGTCGCCCATCACTATATCGTACCTATCGATAAACGAATACATTAGAGGCTTTTAAATAAATTGAAAAATATTACCCTACACATTAGATTCAATACAGAAAAAAATGTCTGTTACCGACACGTTATTTAAATAAGTACTTTAGAAAACCTTTTAGTTTGTGTAACAAAAATTAATTCATTTCGCGCCAAATAATAAGTTGGGCATAGAAAACCCGCATCGTAATTGCGCTGTCGTTCGCTGTCGGCTTTTTGTCCAAGAACATAATAATTTGTCACACTTTAACATGATTTTTATGTTTTTCTTGGTCCTATTTAGCAAAGAAATTATTATTAATGGTTTTCTGCGAGACGAAGAATATGTAAGCTTAAAATATGTTGACGTCGCTTTATTGTCGTTGTTTATAGGATCTATTATAATGTTTATAGGTGTAACGTATGGGATGAGTGGGCTTGGTAGCAGCACAGTACATTGAGAAACAGTTGGTCCAATTCATATGAAGGTTAAACATCAGTTTGCACGCACACAGATGACTGTGTTTGTGGTTTAAGAAAAACTCAACCAATTAGCTCTAGTGGGCGTTGGATGGTCCATGTACGTTCGTTATAAACTTGTTTAATAATTTGCTGCATGATTCCACCAGCGAAAAATAAGTACTTTTATATTATTTTTCAATTTAGAGGACCAAATATAAATAAACCTTAGTTACTTTAGGTGAGATGTTTGCGAACGCTGGTTAGACACGATCTTTACACACAAGTGTTCCCATTACCGAATAATAATTTAATATTAGTCCATTTGTGGGTAAAGTATGCTGTGAAATAAATACAATAGGAGAAATCAGCAATTCAATTATATAAAGATGTGCTACTGTTTATTCTATTTGCTGATGTTACAGTGAAATGCTCGAGACGTGCCTTGTGTCCTGATGTGAAATAATCTGTCCTTCCCCATAACGAGGATAGGAACTGGATTTTTTTCACGTAACGCCACATAATTCCGGATAATAGAAAATTGTTGCGGTTTTTCTTCTTGATGGTGGTGGTGAATTATTTTTATTAAATCCATGCTACATTTAATTGAACGCTACAACTTGGAGGAGATGCTGTTATAATTTCACGTACGAATAAAACGAAGTTTCATTAATTTTACACTCATGACAAAATACGAATATTTATCTCATTTTTTTAAAGAAAGTGTTTCTTAATAAAATATTTTGGAATTATTTTTATCTTGAAATTTAATAATTCATATCAATTTGTACAAATAGCGATATACAGGTAGTTTCATTCCGAATATTTGCAAATGCATTGGTAGTGGGCTAATATACGAGAGCTAATTTAAGATTAATTATTTAACTTTAATTTAAGAACTACTTTAATATAAGATTACCGATGGTCTAGATGGTAGTAAGTCACTCGTTTACAGATAAACTGTTATATCAGGGACAAAAATCTAAAAGCGATACAAGTATTCGTACATACCTACTAGTTCTACATTTAGTAGAAAATGAAAATTACGTATTTCAATCTATAAACATATAACAGAAACGGCTTTGATGGTAAAACAGGATATAAAACCCCTATCCTATCCGGATGTTTTACGAGAACGTTCCCTGTAATAGATATTTAGCCTTTCTTCAAGAAAAATAGATAAGGCTTTCAGCGTGTTCTCAGATAAAGTAATATTTGACGACCGCTTTTATATGGTGTAAGGCTGGAAGTACCTATTATATTTGTAGTGAAAAGATTATTCTTGGTTTTTTCCATATAGAGCAGAACTTACAGTATATGAGTTGGCAACACATATTTTGATTTGAGTACGTTGTAAATCATCGATCGTACATTGACGTTTCTACGTCACTATATAAAATAAAACTAAACTAAACTAAACTAAATAAAACTATAGCTGTTCAAAAAAGATTCATAAATATAGCTGTAGTACTAGTTCTGTAGTATTTCTTTTGCAATTCTATGTAATTTAAAATCAATATTGCAAACGACTGTTTTAAAAGGGACTAAAGATGAAACAAAGTTAAATACAGAAGAAAACCTTAAGAAGAAAATAAGGAAGATGGTGGAAGAGAGAGAAGAAGTGAATAATATGAATAAGTGTGAAAAAAATAATGTGATCGTCCTGAAATTTTGGAATGCGATGACAATGAATGTCGGATGTGTCCACATCAATCAATTAATTTAATTTGGATGTGTCAAAGAAGAGACGAAAAGAAACTTTCTTCACGAAACCGTCCTTTATTTATCACGATTATATTAGAGCTACACATCCAGCTCCAATATAATCATGATAAATAAGGGTCGGTTTCATGAAGAAAGTATCTGATATGAAAATATGTATTCGTGATAAATACATATTTTCTTTCATATATATACATATTTCGTGATAATCTATCAAGCTGTACGAATATAGCCTTTGAACTTCAATTTAACTCTTATTATTAGTGGATCCGTTGGGCCAAACCGCGATGGTCTTGTCAAGAATTGTTAAAATATCGTACATTTTATATTTGTTGATTAATAAACATTATTTCATATGAGAAAAACAAATGGTCTTCCCGATCGGCTGCTGGTCCTGTTCATCCTCCGCATGATGCGACATGGTCATTGCCACTTCAATTTACTAATTCTTAGAGCTATGTCACCAAGGAATTATTCACCAAAGAAACGGTACGCAAAGCTCAAACCATTGTCAGAGTCTAAATTTCGACACCGTACGTCATAAATGGTACGGATTGAAGACTTTCATCTTCTTACTTAGAATGTAATTTTAAATTACATTATTTACGAGTATTTACAGGTATATTAATTAGTAAATGATATTTATAAGTACTTCATAAATACATTTTTTCCATACGCTATTAATAAATTATCCTAATTGTCCTGAAGAATAGCAAAGTCTTAAAGCAATTCTCTAAGGAAAATTTGCTCCGAGTGATATTTTTTTCTTTTGCTTATTCTTATGTACAGAAATGTTATTTATTGAGTTTTTTGCTGTGGATAGTACACACTTAATTCACTTTCATAATTGAATTTTCATTGCGATATTAACAATTTAGATATGTATATATGAGTATCGCTAATTTATTGCAATGATAAAATTTATGGCTGTGATTTGCGTGATTAGCTATTATGCTTTATATTCAGTTTTGGGTCATGGATGATTATGGGTCATGGGTGTTTTTAAGTAGTACATAGCACTACACACCCATAAACGACTTAGAAATTCGCCCACAATAGTAACCTGAATTAGGAAAGACAAGAAGACCAGAAAACCATATGTTGTGGCAAGTCTTTGGAGAAGTATATCTAGCAGTGGAGAGACAAGTTGTTGACTTGGTTCGGTACTGATTCACACTAGTAAGTATCCAAGAATGTGATTATGTCGTAAATCGAGAGGCATATACAAATGTTTGGTAGAACGAGAATATTACTTACCATTGATTTGCAGTGCCCAAATATTTCAAGAACTCAATATTACTCGTACCAACATTTCTTGGAATCGAAATGTAAGTAAAATGTAATATTCGATGTTTCGATGTGTAGAAATTTAAATTGGAAACAATCAATTTCGTTGTCTCACGAATGATCTCAATTTATTGCGTACTTCTTACGCTGCTGGCATGAAACCAAACCGAAATTTGTTCTCCGTCTTTAACCGCTCATTCTTTGACGTGGGTCGTGACAGGACTGTGGATATCCACACGCTGTAAATCAATGACGACAAACAGTTTTATTGGTATGCTGATCACGGAACCCGCAATCGGTACTACGGACGATCGTGGTAGTTGCAGTAGGCAACAATATTGACGCATTTGCAATATGGTGTTAAGGTTTTATGTAAAATGGACCTGATAATGTCAAGCTACTATAGACCAGCGTCTGCATCGATACTTCATTTACTTTTGGGTCCTACAGCTATACTGGTTACCTGATAGTAAATAATCAACCACCCACTTATATCAACCCTAACCCCAGAGGCCCGTAAATATGCCACCGATCTTTAGCACTCGATTCATGCCCAATGCAAGGGACGTGAGTTTTGCTTTATTTAGTTACTTTGATGTAAGTTTGTCTCGCTTGTAATGCTTGGCATTTGAGTCAAACGTTTATTTCTTTTTATCTGTCGATGCATCTAGCGAACTTATTGACAGATTTAAATAACGAAGCGTAAGGAGTTGTAGCGTTTGCGATCTAGGTTTTACATTGGAGTCTTTGTTTAAATAATTTATTACTTACTTCGATTTTACAAGGCTAAATTTTAGAGGTGATTTTAAATAATCTTCGTAGTGTGGTGTCGGCCAGCTTTAGAATAGAACTACCCCATCTCTTGGCGGAGGTGTCTTAAAAGGCGACTAAGGAATAGTGACGGCTATCACAAGCCCCGAAGAACTTACACCACCTCTAAAAAGTGGTCTCGTCACCTCCGCTTAACCATTGTAGAGTTTGAATGCCATACATCTCTCATGCGGAAGACAATGTGTACAAGAGGAGGCCTGTGTCCAGCAGTGAATATTAAAAGGGCTGGTTACGGTTATTTATTAAATGAATCCCGGTGTGTGGATAAAGAAAAGTCTATGTACATACATATTTATGGTCAATGTTTATAATGTGAGAAAAGTACTATGTTTTGTTTTGCTCTATTTAGTTAGGAATCCAACAAAAGATAGAACAAATTAATTAACTGCTCTCCTATTTATAAAAGTTAGTAGGTATTAGTTGTGTAAATAATAGCGGCGATATTAAGCGGCTGCTGTTAAGACGTTAACGGGCATAAATGCCTACTACAATTTTATTTATTATCAATTAACTGTAATTACCTATTTACAGTTAAGCAATATTAATTGCGAAACATTAATGCTAATTAATTATCATTCCATCATTCAAAATACACAAAATTCGGGCCATAATTTTCGGTTAGTGATTACTTGAGCAGATTCATTCGTATTAGCGTAACAGTTAATAATGCAATCAATGCTTTAATTTGTGTAAGCGAAAACCATAATTTCCCTTGATCTCGTTTATACGATGAATTCTAATAAATTCTTTGGATTTTAATATTTACAATTTAATAATAAAGTAGGTCACAGATTATAATTGTAACCCTTAGGTAGTTTTCTTATTATAATAATAATAGTGATAGTCGTTTACATGAAATGCATTTACAACGAAGTAGTGAGTAGTGACCATGAAGTAATGAGTAGTGACTGTAAAGTTTAGTAGTTAGTAGGTTAGTTAGGATATCTCACTACTCACTCTTGACTTCGTGGAAAGTGGCTTCGTGGTAAACATTTTATGGTAGGATGCTTCGTGGTAATTGACTTCGTGGTAAAGTACCCCCAATTCATTTTACGGCAACGAATTTACATATACTTTTACTTATACGGTAATGAATGGCTGAAAAGGTGATAGATCTACATAGTGGTAAGTGGTCACCGCCGTCGTCCATGGACAACTGCGGCGCTCGGAGAATGCGAGTGCCCGCTCACCTTGCAGTAAACCCATTTACAGCCGGCTATGCGAGATCAAACAAATTTATGTTTCTCAAATGTATTATTAACTAACTTGTGCCCGCGACTTCATTCATATGGTTTAAATGATTGTGTTCTACCTATGTGTTAATATGAATTATAATCTTCCTAATTATCAAGTTTCAATGAAATCGGTTAAGACATTTCGACGACGTGATTCTATCACGTAGTAACAAACATCTAAACATTGTAACTTTCGTATTATAATACTAGTGGGATAGTATTATACAAGTTTATTATTTATTTCATTATTTCTATTATTAATTATATTATAGCCTGCAGCAACACAAATTAGTTAATAGTTACTTTTTGCAAATACAATGGAACATACTGAGTTGCAATTTAGTTTTCTTATAATTTAGTTTATTCAGAATACGACTATTTAAAGTTTTTATGAAACTAGAACACGAACCCTCCGTGAAACTATTTCCCATTCTACGCCCACGGAAATTGGCTAGGAAGGAAATGGGCTTTGAAAATTATAGAAAGTAGGTCTTCGACTTTTCTCCTTTTGCCTACTAATAAGTTCGAGAAAATATTAGAATGATCACACAGTGTAAACTTTTTATTAGCGGGTGATATGATTGGCCAATTGTTTAAGTGTATCTATCATAAAGAATATTTGTTTTTTTTACATACATAAATTTTACATATTTACATAACATGCCCTATCTCCACCCGTGTGTGTCATAAAAGGCGTCTAAAGGATGACAAAGCCGCTACCTCAAATTCTGAGGAACTAAACAACTTCTAAAAAAGTGGATTCGCCAAGTCGCTTGGCCAGCGAGGCATTTTTGCAGGCCTTTAAGCCATACATATCTCGTGCACAAAACACTGAAGACTATCATAAAATGTATAACTTTATTCTATTCCTCCAATATACGTACGTGTTTCAGTAATAAGTGAGATATGCCAGAGCTCATTGTCATCATTCCAACTCTTTCTCCAAATTCATTCCTAAATCTCAAACGGTAGACAGCGCATCCGGGAGCGCGCCAACATTTGTCATTCAGAACTGATGTTGGCATGTGGTTGACTGTGTGCTCGTTTACCGCCTTTTTCCTATAAAACAATACCAGAAAGATAGGTATTACGAAAGTTTATGTCTGATTTGTATTGACGATTCATTTACACAACTCAATTCAATGTATATAGACAGAGGTACACTGTTTTATATACAGAGGTGTATATAGAAGAATTACCGCCTCTCTAGAAATATACATAATTTATGTATGCAGTTTTGTCTAAAACACCACTGAAATAAAAAAATCTTTCCACAAAAGAGTAGTGTGGAATGAAACCGTTTTTTAGGTCAAGCCAAGCTGCGCAGATTAAGAATATTACAGAGTGCCCGTTAAGTTCCACCCAAACATCATTGGCCGAGTCACCCAAGATGGCGACTAGCCAAAGTAATAACATTTCAGCCTACATAACAACACTTGGCAACTATAGCTGGGTGTATTATGCTAAACTGATACGATAGATAATCGAGATTTTATTAGTTACACACCTGAGACGTCATGTGGAACAATATGACAATATCTAGAAGATAAAATAAAACCTAGATTTCGAAACACTGGAGATCAAATTATTGTATTCAAATTTTGGCTACGAAAAAACTTTAAGTATGGCACAGATGACTTTACACATTTTCATAATATGTACAGATTTTGCACGAAAATATTGGCCATCGATATTGAGGGTCAGAGTGCACGACGCAATTCAGCAGCCGCTGGGCGCGCTCGACTAGCCTCGTTACTCATCTCTCGCAGAAGACTACCTTGAAATGTACTGCATTTCCCACTTTATCTTATCTCCCTAATGTACGTACGTGTTTCGGTAGTGAGTGAGATGTGCCAGAGCCCATTCCCATCCTATCCCTTCCCATTTTCCCAACCCTTTCTCCAAATCCATTCCTATATCTCCAAAGGTAGGCAGCGCATCCGGGGGCGTGCCAACGTTTGTCATTTTGGACTAATGTTGGTATGTATGGCTGATATCTATGGACGACAGTATCCACTTACTATCAGAAGGACTGTATGCTCGTCTGCCGCGTTGGTCTATGAAAAAAAAAAATTCGGCAAACGGCAAACGCTACTAATACCCAAAAAAAGTATATGTTGATTTTTTAAGATATATTGTGAATAATATTTATCTATTTTGGAATAATATTATGTATTAAGACCCGTTTGGGAGTTAACGCGAATGTCTACATTGTTTATTCCACTCGACGATTCGGTTAGTTTGCACCAACCGTGGTCACGAGCTGACTGTATGAATATCTATAACTGTATGACTGTACTGTATGTATGTATGTATAAGGTAATAAATTTTAAAAATCCTTACTTAAGTAGAAACTCAGTACGGGCCCAGTATTTGAATTCACGATCACATGAATGTGAGTCAAGTGTAGATATCCGCTGAGCTATCACCGTTCTAAATAAATGCAAAAAGAAAATTTGAATAACGCACAACAAAATTCGTAGACTTCATAAAACTTATACCATTTAACACATCTGACGTCTAATGTTGAGGGTAAATTCGCTTTTTGTTTCGTCAAACATTACAATACTCATTTACGTAGAGTCCACTGCAACTTAGCTATTACAATAATTTTATATGCTTTTTCTCTTATAATTTTAGGTACATACTTGTTATGGGAGTTTAATAACTATCAACGTCGCTGACGTAGATGGGTAAAAAAACCGAAGTGGAATGATACTTGAAAAATACGTTTTGAATTAAACACGCTCGACTTTAGTTCATCGTCAGTTATTCATATGAGTATTTTTGTTAAAGTAAACAAGATTCAGGATTCCTTTTTCTTTGAAACTTTATACTTGGTTACTTTATGGCAGTATAATACCATACCATAATATATTACACCACTGCAGGATATAGACCTCTCCCAAGGCTCACCAATATATACAATCTTCGGCTCTTCTCATGACAATAGTTCAAAAAAATTTGTCCCAACCAAGACTTGAAAACTTTACGAATATGAAAAATGTGTTTTACATTTGTGTACACACATACCCTGTTTTGGGAGTGAATTTCTTTGTCGTATGAAGTAAAATAATTACACGCACCTCCTATAAAGGCAAGCGTTTATAATCTCTGCGCAGTCAAATGTGAGAGCCAGATTTAGAGCGTTTTCACACAATATGATTTGTGAGCGTTTTCACACAATGCGACAAGATATTCTTTCGTATATCTGACGATAGAATATAACGTAACAATGAACTGCCGATAGAATCGATAGATATGTGTATACAAATAAAACTGCACTAAAAATCCAAACTTCTGATGAATTCTAATAAGCGTTGCTTATAATGCTTATGTCTTTTCAATTTGTACCCATTACAATTTCAAATTAGTTACAGGGAAACAAAGAATTTAAGGAATTATGAACGGCGCTTACGAGTACGGGGATTAATGATTGATTTTTAGTACACGCGATCCGATTCAATGTTAATCACCTTCTATATTAGTGAGTAAAATCGGTGCTAGTCCAGGGGTTTCTCGACTCATATTCGTGACATAGTGTGTTTATCTTATTAACTTAAATACGGAATTTACAATTATCCTTAACTTGGCGGTAAAGGAAAACATAATAAGAAAACTCGTGTTACCGAGAATTATATTGTATGCTTTAGTGTTTAATTACTATTAAGATGTATTCTTTGTACGCCTGTTGAGGCTGGGAAATATCCACAATGTAACACCATATTATGCTGTCTTTGTTTTTGCAAAATTATTGTAATTATTTGATTTGATTGAACTCCGCACTGATTGAACTCCCAAACCCCCAAAGGATTACAAAAGAAAACCTACATTGAGATGTTACAGACTGATGTCTGATCGAATGTAATTATCGTACGACACGATCCACCATCGTGTTGTCGCATATAAAACTGCTGGGCTTATACGATTGTTTATGCGGCGTTTCCAAACCGCACCGTAATGAGTGTCAAGTGGCTGCGACACCACTCTCTGTAAAATCTAATACGATGTTCGCTCACTTTATTTTATATGAAGGACTTTTAATGTCAAGTACTCTGAAGTGTAAAGGATACTTCTGAGGGTATTAGGCGAGTTTTGTTGATATTAAAATTAATATGTGGATTATTTATAAGTTTTCTCTATATTAAATATAATGTCATGACAATAAATTTCATTGATTATTTATTTTTCCCATTATTAAGAATTAGGAATCTATTAGTATGGATTGATTTAAGTAGTAATACATTTTACTATTAATTTTGACATGCCTATTGAAATCAAACTTAATGGAAGACGTCTATAATGTAACACCACATTTGTTACATATGTTGTTTTATAGATAATAGGCGGCAGATGAGCATACAATCCACGCGATGGTAACTGGATACTGTCGACCATAGACACCCGCGATACATACCAACATCAGTCCAGAATGACAAACTTTAGCACGCCCCCGGATGCGCTGCCTACCTTTGCAGTTTAAGGAATGGATTGGGAGAAAGGGTTGTGAAAATGGGGAGGGATAGGATGCGATGGGAATGGGCTCCGACATATCTCATTCCCGAAACACATACGTACTCGTACATTGGTAAATACGATAAAGTAGGAAATGCAGTAGGTACATTTCAAGGTAGTCTTCTGTGAAAAAGGGGTAACGTGGCCAGTCGAGTGCGCCAAGCGGCTATGGGTTTGCAGCATGTACTCTCCCCTTACATGGACTTAAATTTGTTTTTTTGTCACCAGAGAACCTAAATTTAATCCATCCTAAATTTATTTCCATTTAATTATTTTTCATTATGTATTCAGAGTTAAGATTCGGCTGTGGAAATGCAGCGTGCGTTTTTCCCGTACAATAAAAATTTCTTATAAAATAAAAGATCTGTTTTAATTTCATTAATTAATAGATACATTAACATACTATAAATATACTTGTTTCCAACTGATTGTATATAAAAATGTTAACATCAATTCGATTAGGTACTAAAATTAATACAATTCCATAGTTTCTTGACAGAAAAATAATTCACGTAACCTTCCTCTGCGATCACGACGTTATGTCATGTCGTGGTTCCAAACGAAATATGACAAATATTGCCCTTTTTCCTGTGTGACGCTGCTTTTCCTTTCAGAGTGAGCCCTTATACCTAATTTAGTTACGAGTTTCCTATGAAAATGCATAACTTACATACGTAACATAAACAAAGTAACTAACATATAGTATATTTAGATAGCAAACATCAAGAGTACCTACTGACTGTACTAGTACTACTGCACTACTAGTACTACTGTACTACTACTGTACAAAAGCTGACTGTACTAGAGCTCCTGCGAGCATTGTTTACCTACTAGTCAACCAACACCGTCTATCCAAGAACATATATATAATTTATAAACTGATGGATATTTCACATTCAACCAGAACTTGTGATTTTTCGAAAATTTGGAAGTCTTGATCTGCTTGATCTTGATGGTGGCATAAGTAGGTACCTACTAATAATCCCCCTAATACAATATAGTGGGTAACTCTCATAAAAAGAGTAACAAAGTTGAATAACAATTAGTATATGTAATATCTATCTAGAATATACATATATGGTAGTTAGTATAAGTAAGAATCTAGAATATACATATATAGTATAGTTAGTATAAGTATGGTAGTAAGAATATACATAATTAGTCCCTTCTAAATGTATGTTGTATAATAATGTTATATTTATCTCTGTCTCTAAAGTATTATACTGTTTTAACTTAATTCATTTAATAAACGAATCCCAAGCTCCATGTGTGAACTTCACGAAATACATACGTAGCCTAGCCTTTGGCCTAAAGCGTCTCGCTTTTGTGTACACAACGGTTGCTGGGTCTTTTAATCTATGTTAGCAAAAGAGAACATGAAATAGGAATGTTTATGTGCCACCACCGTCCTTGGTCGCATAATCATCAAGCGTAGGTCGTGTGTCACCATTAAAAGGCGTTGGGACACGATAAAATCTAATATTTGCTTTTGGCTTACGAGAAATTATATCCTTTTTACATTGCCCTAAAGGGTGAAGGAATTTTAGTGTGAATTCTAGTTACCTACACGTTTTCTTTGTGGTTTTGTTTATCTCAAATGGAAGGTAAGGTAACCTTCATAAAACATAATGGGAAAACTGTCAGTAATGCTGAAAGGGAGTTTAAAGATGTGTTTTAAAAGTAAATGTATTGCACCATTGTAAAGTTAATAAATTTGTTTTTAATAAGATCGTGAGGCATGGCATAATCGTCAACTATAGGTCGCGTGTCAACATTAAAGAACTTTGGGCACAATAAATCTAATATTTGGTTTTGACTTAGGAGAAATTATTTCTTTTTACATTGGCTTACGATACACTAAAATAAATATAAGTCATCAAGCGGGGAACTCGTATTCTCGCACACGCTCTAGACTCGAAACAAACACAAATTTTAATACAGCACAGAACGATACTAATATTACAAAGTGACACGATGGTTTTATAGATAATGTTGTTATCCACAGTTATTCATTAACAGGTGTTAACAGGAAGGTAACACATGTAAGTACAATCACCAATATTAGAGAATAACACATATCGATGATGTACAATCTATGTACGCTGTTCCATATTTCCAATATGAGGTTTAGTTTAACCCAATATTCTAAGTACAAAGCATAACAGAAGTCATGCATGTTGATTAATTGAAATAGTAGAGACGGTTTGCTGATACAAAGTTAAAAGTGTAACTCATTGCACACTCAGAATAGGGTTGAAATTCAGAATTTTATTGATAACTGGCCATATACATCAATATTACAAGCCAATTTTAAATTTTACGTATATATGTACTTGCATACAATATGTAAGTATTTACAGTAAGCGGCAATAGTTTGTTTTAAGATCACTCATCCCTCATGCACAAGACAATACACAAGGCTCTAGTCCAGCACCGGATAATGAAAGGGGCTGGTTGTATTGTATTGCATACATATGTCAGTAATTACAAATAATTGTTGAACAAAATATTCAGCATTAGTTAATATATAAACTAGTTGTTAAATTAAGTATTTAGTTATAAAACATATCAAAATATACATTTTAATACGTGCCGTATGCATTTATATTGAACCACGCTTTGATGCAATATTATATTGAACATCACTAAAATTACGCATGAACATGAAAAAACTTTTTTTAAGTTGTGCTTCGTAATTTCTATTGGTAATTAGTAATTGAATGGTAATTCTTGCTGTTGCTATATTTGTGATATTCAGACAGACCTTACTGATATATGTATATCTTCTTATAAATACACTTTCATAAATTTCCACCAAAATAATCAGATTAAGATACCATATAAAAAGTGACTGCCGACAACCCACCCTCTCCTAAAGCACGCAGCCTAATGGAATACTAATAAGGAAGAATATACGACGCGACGGAGCAAAGAGTAACTATACCATGTAAATTGACTTATAGTAACAGGCAGTGTGGCTTGAATATCGTGCTCTGACATAGTAATTCTAGCTTTTGATGCAATTGCGTCGTTCAACGCCGATTTGCGTCTATCAAGGAAATATGACGTAATGGTACGACAAAATACAAATGTGTAAGTAAGGATTTATCCTTAATAGTACAGCGCAGTACCTTACAATTTTATAATCTGAGTATTTAGAAAATTGTTTATCAAAGAGTCAAAGATGTGTGTAGAAAGCTAGCCATAGAATATTTATTTATATCCTTAACCAAATTAACTAAATTACGACTTGTTTCATCTACAAATTTTAAAATAATTCTTTAGCGTATTCTGTGTTGTATATGAATGAACTGTAGAGTCTATATCAGACGATTGCTTAGTTAAACAACAAATATTCTCTAGAATATCACATTGAGTAAAAGTGCACTACTTTTACTCAATACTTTACTTTTACTTTTACTCGGAGACGACTACCGAGTACCGACCAACGACCAACGTGATGACAACACAGTCCCAGTGTTGTCTATGCGACAAAGTAATTGTCGATAAAATAATTGTCAATAAAATAATTGTTGCAAGTAATTAGATAATGTTAATTATTAAGAATTCCTATAATAAAATTGTTTGTTGAGATATTAATTATTGCAAATATAAAAGATTTATTAGAATTATTAAGAAATGAAGGCATTGAAAGACAAATAAACATGTAATGTAAGACTGCAAAAGGCGTTAGGAAAGTTACTAATCTTTGTCGGTAAACAGAAATTAAAAGTCACACGAGTTATGAAAGCCGTAAATCTGACTACAAAGTCGCTCGGTTGGCATCACTACAAAGGGCACGCAATAAGAGCCCTACTAAGCTTATTAAACAAAAACAACTAACTCCTTACCCGCTATCCCTACATTAATAAAAGCAGCATTGTACTTCACTTTTCTATAGAAATCAGTATGAAAACTTGCGACGATCTTCATTTTAATGAATCCCTAGTCAAAATCTAATTAAGATTAATACGTAACAATGAAGTAGCTTAAGTAACTATTCAACGACAAGACTCGGTTGAGAACTTGTCCACTAATTGAAATGAGGGAAGTTAGCGCGTCTGTCGGTCGCCGTTCGTGTCTTAGTCTACTACTAACACTTTACTACTTTGTACAAAATTGTTCATGGACACGTTTTGCTGAAACGTGAACTAAGTATTTACTGTGAATTGTTTATAGACATTTATTGTATTTTAATAGATCGATAGAAATAAAACATCATTGTATTTTTTTTTAATAGAAAAAGTCGACGGACGAGCATACAGTCCACCTGATGGTAAGTGGATACTGTCGTCCATAGACATCCGCTATACATGCCAACATCAGTCTAGAGTGACAAACGTTGCACGCCCCCGGATGCGCTGACCACCATTGCAGATTAAGGAATGGATTGAAAGAAAGGGTTAGGAAAATGGGGAGGGATAGGGTGGGATGAGAATGGGCTCTGGCGTATCTCACTCACTACCGAAACACGGTACGTACATTGAGGAAATACAGTAAATTTCAAGGTGCTCTTCTGCGAGAGAGAGATAACGTGGCAAGTCGAGTGCGCCCAGCGGCTGTGGGAATGCAGATTTAGAATAATATTTATGAAAGAGAATATTATAACCGGCTGTTAGGTTACTGTATAAATTTATGGTTATTTAAGCATAATAATCGTATTGAATATCTGAATTATTAATCGTGCTAACACTTTAAAAGTAATCTATGATTAGCGGCATCTAACGGTACGACCTGCAATCGTTGTTGGGACGTCCAGGAGAGTGGAAAAACCAAGTAAAAGAGAGTAACTAAATCAAGTCAGATAAAGTGAGAATTACCTAACAGTTCAGCCGAAGTGAGGTCAAGGTAATCGTTGTTTAAAAGCATATTATTACTTATTAGTGCATGTTATACTAGAATTCCAGCGGAGAACTAACGGGTGCTCACTGCGAACTGTTTGTAAAAAATATATATTATGTTTATATTATAGATAGATAGATCTTTATTGTATCAACATAGCATTAAGACAATTTAAAACAATCCAAACACATAAGAGATTGAACCTCACCGTAACCATACCGTACCACTACCGTACTGCAACCAGCCCTTTTAATATCCACTCCTGGATATAGGCCTCCTCACGCACATTGTCTTGTGCATGAGAGCATGGCCTTCAAACGTCACGCTGGCCGTAAATACGTACATACGTAAATGTATATACAATATATACAATGCTCTAGCTGAGTCAATAGTAGCCTATGGTATTAGCAGTTATGGTAGAACGTATAAATCTTACACCCTGTAGTTACACGTAGTATAACACATAAGCGTTTGGTAATCAACGCCGCGAACAATATAATACGATCAGCGGACCACCAGCACTTACTCTATTCCCAGATTAATAAATGAATTAGACCCTAAAATTGAAAACAGATATCAGTGAAAATCATTTAAAATATAAATTAAGAACATGTTTTTGTCCAAATTATAATTTGTTCACTGCTCACAGGTTGGTATTTCATATCTCGACTAATGATACCGCAGCACTTGTATCTTAGACAAATCTGCATGGTTTATTAGATACAATTATGCCGATACATACAAACTGCCGATGTAGTTTTATGATTTTAGTTTGTAAATTTGGTAATAAAATAAAAATAAAAGAAACATACATACAATATTATTTGTATTTTAATTGTAATAGATGGAAAATACACAGTTTAAACAGTTCTCTATGATTATTAACTAACTCGGTATCTAAAAAGCTACAAGGATTTAAAGAGGTTTCACATATTTTAGCATTGTAAAATTAACAATTGAAGCAAATTATTTTAAAAGCACGTGGTAAATATATGTACGAATACCTACATATCTATATTTAATGATTTTCTTCTGTGTAATAAAAAAATCGAGGGCTATTTTATGTTCAACCAAATTCCATGCGAAAAAAGGTACTGTTTTACCTAATCAAGAACAGTTCTACTGCCAATTTTATAGCGGGCGATCGTAAAGTAGAGGTCGTCATAAAATATGAAATTAATATGAATTTAACATTTGAACTTTTAGCAATTTACCTGCAGATCTCTCTGCTCTACCTATACCTTCTTATTGTCTTATTGTACCTATACCTTCTTATTTATTGTATACATTATATGTAATATAATGACAGTACATTATGTCTTATTGTACATTGTCGTTTCACATAATTTAACAGAACTGAAATTTAAAGGTTCGCCAATCAATCGCAGCCTTGAATTGCGAACATCAGAGGGTTACTAATTCAGTAAACACAACCGTCACCTATTTTGAAAAAATAAATACATTGCGACCACCAATTAGCACAGCTGGTAGTACGTTTGCCTGCTGTGTAAAAGGGCCCGAGTTCGATTCTCGGTGGGACATTCGTTTGTTTAAAAACAAATGATCTAGATGGTATGTTTGTCTATGTAACAGAGAAATCGTTGGGCCATTAAGTATGGAGTTTGACCAATCAAGCGCATATTGGTGAAATCGAACCGCTAATAGAAATGAGAATAAAGGTCATAGGACACATATATTTACCTATAACTAGAATTATAATATAATATGTGCCTATAGCTTAATAGATTAAGGTACGCGTGGTTTGTTTATAGAATATTTAAATACATAGGTATTTATAAAATTCAGTTACCTATTAAGTGTTAGTGGAAGCGTCAATAATAGTAGGTACCCTATTCTGGTAGTTATAGGGACCGTTTACTGAATGTTCAAGGAGTCGATCCTTTACCGATGTAGATTTAGGAGATAAGCAAATAGATACAATGGAGATGTGGTAACATCCGAAATTCAGATCGGTAACAAAATAAACTAAAGCCAAAACGTATTCGGATACAGAAATTCACATTATGTAAATATTCGTTTGTATTTCTATTTACAAGAAAGTTACATAGATACAGAGTTATTGGAAAAATAGGTATCGGCAAGCTGAAGTCTCGACGTCGAAACAATTACAGTACTACATCGATCAACGAACACACAGAGCTGGATAATTCCTTGTGACAAAAGTGATTGACATGAGTGATACAAGTAAATGATCAAATAAATGCAATATTCTATTACGAAAAGCGAGTAATAACAACTACATTGTTAAGAACTTTAGCTTTAATAATTATTTGATTGAAGCGACACCGCGTAACCCATTGGGCTTATTTTACATAGTCTGCCACAAGGAAAAGGTATACAACAAGCCAATTGCATCAGTAGAAAAATTGCAGATAAAATACAAAATTTCCAGTGAAAAATTAATTTAAACCGTTAGAAAGGCTTCGAACAACCGGACACTTTACCATTGTGTCATCAGAGGTCTAGGGGCTGTGTATGTTTATTATATAGATATGTATTTATATTTAATTAATTCTGTATATATTTACTCGTATATATATATATATATATAGATTTTGTAATTTCTGCAGCATGCGACTGTTGAAATAGTGGTCTACATTGCTCACTTGCAAGTGTTCTTTTCCCTGGAAATGACTGTGGTGATAACCACCCACCAATAAAGGAGAACGAAGAACTCAATGTCACAAATTAAAACAAAATTTTATCGACGTTTTGTTATATTTTATTATTTTTAAAATAAATAAAATTTTCAATTATTAATAATATACGTTATTTTTAAATTTTGAATTTCCCTTAATATATTATTTGAAAAATAAAATAATTCCTCACAATTCCCAAGTTTTGGTACATATTTAAAAAAAATGGATTTTTTACATACTTAATTATTTTTATAATTGGGCAATCTAAGAAAGATCTTAAATACACATTTCTATTTCTAATTTCTAAAAAATATGTAGGTGTACAAATAATTTCCAAAAAAATCTTTAAATATCTAGGAGAATTTAAAAATATTCTAATTCTGACAACACCTTTATTAATCAGCGACCCCCAAAAACCCCCAAATAATATTGTCTCGTCAAAAATTGGAATTGACATAGAAAGCCTGTAAATATAAAAAAGGCCTTAAATTTTTTTTTCTGTCCCCATGATAATGTCTCTGATTTCAAATAGTAAATTATAACAACCGTTTAAACAGCATCAACTTTTATAAATAAACTTTTATAAACGTAAACTTTTTAAAATTCAGAGTAATTTTCACACAAATACATAGGTGGCAGGTATCTAATAACTGTTTATAATAAATGGTGTGTTTGGTGTTAAGTAGTTGGCGTATAGTGAGCAGTACAGAGGAAAAAACAGATACTTCATTTAAAAATAGCTTTTATGGGGAAAATATTACAATAAGTTCAGTTAAAAGTCGCAGAACAAATGGAGTGTAGGCTTTCTCGGCCGGTGTCCATATTAATTGAATATTCCGGGCTACTTGGCCGAGGTCTTCTGGAATCTCTTCTCTTTCTTCCAAACGTTTCGTCAAGAACTTCGGTTGACATCTTCAGTGGCGACTGCGTTCACTTTCGGAGAGATGTTATCTCTTCGGCTTCTCGAGCGCAACTGAACTGTGCAACTGTGTAAAAGCGCTAATAAACATAAAAATAGTAAATCACCAATGGAAATAGTAGATAATTAAATTAATGAATTTTCCCAAAGTTTAGCGTAGGATAAGATTTTAATAACTTTAAATATAGGTGTATTAACTAAACTTTGTAATATATAAGTTCTTGTATCGGAAAATTAGGGGAATTATTTATTGTTTAGCTACATATACATACATCAGTTACAAAATTAAAATATTACATTCCTTAACATATGTGCATAATTTAAGGTGAACACATTGACAGGGATAATTTGTAATTAAGTAAATAGCAAACATGAGGCATACAAATGAAATGTACCTAATTGTGAAAGTAATTTTTAAGTTATTATATTTAATATGTAATATTCATTTTAGTATCAGTATGGAAAACTATAGATATAGGTATAGGTTTTTTAACATAAAGTTATTCAATGTAACGTAAAGAACTTTAAAAGTGTGTTTAGATTTTAGTTTATTTTTTACTCATCATTTGCTCGTGTTTGCTGGGAATACGAGGATGGCCGATTGACAATAATTTAATTTTAATAATACTTTAACTTCTGTTTTAGGGCATATTATGAGAATTAACCACCATTTTTCGTTTCATACAAAAATCAATAACGTTGTAATTTTATACTAAAGTGTGTTCTAATCTAATAAATACCCAGTTTAAGTCATGTGCTGAGTTTAAAAAATTGACAGAAGATGTCACAGGACTAATGAATCATGTAAGAGAATCACTTCGAGTTATGTAATTGGTCGGATTAATTCTACAACTTGTCAATTGACCGGTTACCTTTGGGTGCTAATTTGTATCTATCAAATAAAGTAGCTTGTAATTAGGTGTCCTCACGAATTCGCAGCGCGGTCGCCATATTGAAGCGTGTACCGGCGTGGAAAATTAATCGAGGCCGTAGTCGGCGCCGGCACCACGGTATTACGGAAAAAGGCATATTTGATAGTTTCATGTTAAGGTGTGTCTATAAGGGCAGGCGCTCCTGCCATATCTATGACATTCTATATTGAGTAGGTAATGATAACTCGATAAGTGAAATTGAATTTTTGAATTGAATGAAACCACAATTGCATAATACACAATTTTTACAATAATCAAACAAAAATTCAACTTCACTTCTCGAGTTCCCGCCAAAAAGTTGTCTTAAGTTGTTTTGACTTTAATTACGAAGAAAACTTGACAGCGTTTCATGGTTTTTTTCATTATATTAAATTGGCAGTTCATGCCTTCTTACGTGTACTTACTATAAAACGGACGCGTTCAAAGGTCAAAAACTTGAACGAGCGAGTATGAAAGCACCTTAGAATAATAGCGTTATTATTCTAAAGAAAGCACAGAAGAGTAAATTAATCATCAATTATTTCTTTTTCAAATAATAGAAAAGTCAGGAAACATATATTTATCTATTTAAACGGGTCTCAACGCGTGTTTACCTTATTCATTGCGTTGGTGCAACGCAACCGAAACGTCGTGTAAAGTAAATAAGGTAAACATGCGCGTTGAGACCCGTTCAAATACATAAATATGTGTGAAAAATGCGAAAATATGAAGCACGTATTATTTTTTAGTTAGATGTAATTGTTTTAGTGGACCGATCGACGTATTAAAATATTTTACTGTATTTTTATGGGAACGTGCACGTCAATACAGCCTAATATTTAGATTTATTAGAAATATATACAACCATGTGTGTGAAAAAATTCGAATGCACTTCACGAACTTTGGTAACAAACTAATAACTAGAAGAATAAAGCTATACCTACGTGTTCGTACGCGATCCCTTCTGTCGGACTACGAGTATATGCATCCAATAGTTTCCATAAATCCACAGGGAATTATCACTATTCTCAATAAGAATGTACTAGAAAAGTCAAACTATTTTTGTGTTTCAACGCAAATAATACTTTACTTTCTCTACACACATACGAGTATATATATGGTACATACATGTTTCTGTATATACAATACAAACGCTCAAGGCAAAAATATACCTAATTGTAGTTTGACAATAAGATAAGTATACCTATAGATAAAAACTCATATTATATTATGTACCGAATGATGAGACAAAGAATCTAACAGAACCTAACTGTACGATGTGAAATGCATTCATGTTTTCCTATTTAAGGGCTTTTTTGACTCGGGTCAGTGTATAAAATTTTGATCTGGAAATGAAATCATTATCGCGGTACCTGATTCAATTACAAGTCAAACAATTAGTCCCAGTCTACATATATTTCTATGAAGAATTGGAAGAGTAGTCTACGCACATAGTCTAGCGTTATGGCTTTAATTAACTATGAGGAACTTCTATTGAACTTCATTAGTTTTAATACCTATTTGCCCGAATCTATTAAGTAGAGTAGTTGACTATTTCTGAATTTCCTTATATTTTTAACTTAAAAGAAGAAAACAAACTCATAGTACTAAAAGGAATTGTCCAAATTTTTATATGGATATTTTTATTTTTATTTCCATATACATCCGCGATACATGCCAACATCAGTCCAGGATGCGGAACATTGGCACTCCTTCAGATGCGCTTCCTACCTTTGGATATATATGAATAGATTTGGAGAAAAGGTTGAGAAAATTGGGAGGGATAGGATACGGTGGGATGGAAATGGGCTGTGGCATGTCTCACTCACCGAAACACGTACGTACATTGGGGAAATAAGATAAAATGGGAAATGCAGTACATTTCAAGGTAGTTTTTTGTAAGAGAGGGACCCAGTCGAGCGCTGCAGCTGCGGGAATGCACTCTCGTCTTCCAAATTGGCTAGATAGCTTAAGAATATTTAAGGTGGAGCCCTATCATTATCTCTATTAATTATCTGTGTATTTATATGTTAGTGATCTCAGATTTTCGATCCTCTTTCAACTTCGAATCTTTATAACTCGGTTATTTTCACAGATAAGTTTACTTTAATCTCACAGAATGATTTCTATAATCGTATATGTCGCCGCAACGATTATTTGGCGCTTCGATTTTAGTACTTAGGTACATAGCAATTATTGTGATTTCTAGTTTGTCATAATTTAATTTAAAAATCCTTGCCCAAAAATTGTAAATTTATTACATAAACGTCTTTATTACATAAACATCTAGTGTTGTGATTGTTTCAAATTGTTAAGTAAACATGCGATGTTTAGATCGACAAATTATTCTAGTGTTACAAAGAAAGTCATTGTATTTCTATTGCAGGGTTATTTGGCTTTCATTCTTTACAAATACGCTTTAATAAATATGAAATGAATTAAGAAATATAAAGAAGCAGCTACAAACCACTTGCCCGCCGCGGTATTAATGGAGATCCTCAAATGAAGGCCATGTACCGACAAGCGCAGTGTGGGACACCCTCTGCTAGCCTTCGCCGGTGGTGGTTGAATAAAAGAGCCGAAAGTCGTGTATGGTGGTGAGTTCTGGGAGAGGCGTGTATCCAGTAGTGGAGAGACATAGTCTGATGTTATCTTATAGTGTTCTGCAGTAGACGAGTAGAAGATGACGGAAGAAGAAAAAGAGTGCACAAATAAAACACAACCGACAAATGTTATTCATTTTCATTTCAGTATTAAATATAAACTTTGGAAAATTTTCACCGTACATGCTCACACCCACATATATTGCAAAATAAAACTACTTCGGGGTTACACCGAGATGTTGCAAGCAAAGTTGCAGAGTCTCGCCGAAAGTGTAACCCTGGGGGTTGGCGACAGCTGCACATTAACTGCAGTTATAGTGCAGTCTACAATATACTTACAATTTTGAGTGTCAGTTTATAATTGAGCAGCTAATCAAGATCAACAAAAACCTATTTTGAAATAACTGAAGTAAACATTTTTATATTACTAAGAATGTAATCACCAGCTACTCCTAACTCAACGATACGTCTCAACGTGGACGGGAGTCCACGTTTACTACCATCGATAAAGTTTATATTATTACTTTGGAATCACTTCATAACACCATCCTATTTCTGAAGGAAGCGCGAGTAATTGTTTTAATAATATATTTATATAAATAATCCTTACAAATATTTAAGACATGTCAATAAAAACACTTAATTAAAAATAACAGTTCGTAGAAATCTACGTATGAATGTCACAGCAAAGTTTATTTTATACTCATATAAATGGATATGAGTATAAAATAAATTAATAGCTCAATGGATAAAAGTAAAATTAGAACATAGACCACTAAACAAAAACCTTAACACTCTCCCGCAAATTCGGCGATTAACTGTCAAACCTGACATACAGAAGACAATCGATTTGCTGTAAATATTCATGGTAACTTTTCCGCGCGAGTAAGCAGAGCGAAATCGAAAAATATGAACTTGCTATTTGTGAAGTAACTTTATATTTTTACTTTAAAACATGTAAAAACAATTCGAATTTCATGTTGTTAATATAAAACACTAAAAACCTATGAAGGAGAAAGGTGGCTGTTGAGGACACTTTTGTCAACTGCGATCTCTTCAACAGATCGAGGACAGTATTGTCCTACAACCTTATAGGTCGCCGGGGGATGTGGACTGTATATATAGGATGGTTTTCTACGGTTCGGTAGAAACAATAATAACGCCTTATTTCTTGTCGATAATCAGCAGAGCCGGGGCAGGGGGCAGAGGTACTTGTTGTTCTACTTGTCCTAGTCACTTGGTTGACCGTTTGTAGTGTTCGGAGTGGTGCCGCTGATCGGAATGGCTGATCGGTTCGGAATGCCGGGAAGTTTTTTTTTTTTTTTTTTTTTTTTTTTTTGTTAGGAGAGACAATCAGGAAAAATCCTGCATGGGACACCTGGCACCATCTAGTCTGGCTGGGCCAGCCTAGGTGGTACCAGGTAGTGTCGGACTCCTACCGACTAAAAAACCTGATTGTCTCAACATCGTGTTTTTGACTAATTCTTGTGGCCGTGCGGCCTTTTAAGAGTCACCGGTCGCGTTGGTGTAGGGCGAGCGCAGAAGGCGCTCAGCCAGGAGAAAAGTGTGCGTTGCAACAGCCTAAGGGCTCCCCCGCCGGTAAACCGGCGGAAGGAACGAACCTCGGCTTAGGGCGTTGCATTGGGGGATACCGCGGGATCGCGTGTCGGCGGGAAGCGCCCAGGCATGTGTCGATGCCTAGTGAAGGTGTTGGCTGAGGGCCAGTGTGTTTTCGGTGTAACGATGGGGACGTCCACGTCTCCGCCGGCGGGGACGGTGTCTGTGTGCTGTGTTTGAGTTTAGGGGGACGCCTTGAAGAGGCCAAGGGCGCTAAGTACGGACTCGTACTTGATTATAAGGTCCAGACGGGCCAAAGGGTTACCGTCAGTGGTCCTTAGGGCTTGGGCCAGGTCTTTGATTTCCTGGGGGTTTATGACTCCCAGGAAGTTTCTGACTAGGGCCAGATCCTCCATTATACCAGGACTAGCCTGGCTTTGGGAGGATGTAGCCTTAGGGGCGGGATTGGGGGCCGGCGCAGTTGTGGCTGGAGTGGTCCTCCGCCAAGATTGCGGCTCGGGGGCGGCTGGGGTGATCCTGCGCCAAGATTGCGGCGCAGGTTTGGGTGGAAGCGAGGGGAAGCTCGCGGGTGTGAGCACTGCGGCTGGGGTGGGTTGTGCAGAAGGCACGGGTACTGGTGCTTTCACTTGCACCGACATGAGGGGGGCCAGTAGCGCCTGTGTAGGAGAGCGCTTGGCGGGGGGGTGGGGGCATAGCGGGGGCCCTCCTGTTGCACCTCCGCGGCGCTTTAGGGCATCCGCGATAATTCGCAGGATGCCCCAGTTGTCCGCAGAGGATACAGCCAGGGGGGTCCTCGGCGCCCTTGGGACGGGTGCAGCTGCTGGTGCCGTGGTTGCCCAGGCACTTTACGCAGCGGGGTCGCGCGTAACAGTTACGAGCTGCGTGGCCATAATGTTGGCAATTGTGGCATTGCCCGATGCCGCCACGCCTATGGGGGGCCTCAAAGGAGAGGCCGGAGAGCCCGCAGATAGTGCGGGTGTCGAAGATTTTCTTCCCCTCGGAGGTGAGGGGAAGGACAACCAATACTAGGTTGAAAGGGGTTCTATCACGCCCCTTATAGAGACGGTGCACTTCCAGCACCGGGAGATCGAGGGATTTGAGATCCTCTAGGATCTCGTCTTCTCCCAGTTGGGGAGGGAGGCCACGGACCACAACGCGGAGACGACGCTCCTCTTCAGTGGCGTACGTGTGAAAGTCGATTTTTTCCTTACGGAGAAATAAGGTGAGGGATCTAAAGTCCCTTGAAGAGGGGACTTGGACTTTGATGGCCACCGGGGAGTTGGTAGCCTTTGTGAAGGAGATCTTTTGCGTCTCCATAGTGGCACGGATGTGTCCCCAACGGGCCTTGTCTTGAATGAAGACAGGGGGAGGGGGCTTCTCGGTGCGGGGGACCGCGGGCGGGGGGGTGCTCTGGCGGGAGCAGGAGGCCGTGCCGGGCTGGGCTACGGGGGTTGGTTTTGCAGCCTTAGGTGGTGCGGAGGGGATAGGGGAGGAGGTCTTAATAGGCCTCTTCCTTCTGCTGACAATGGTGAAGCCATTGTGGTGCTGAGACTCGTTGTCGGGTTGGGACTCGCAGTCGGAGGATTCGGGGGGGGGAAAATTCCGCCTCAGGTGCGGAGTCGGAGTCTGAGGAGGGCTGGACTATGTCCATGTCCTCCTGTGAGGTTTCGCAGGTTACGTCCTGCGAGAGGACGGGGGTGGGGGACACAGGGCTCTCAAGAGGAGCCGCGGGTGCGGGGTTAGAATGGACAGTGGCCAAGCGATGGCAGAGAGCTTTGTAGATTTCCGGATGGGAAACCTTTAATTTTGCAACTATCGCTGCGTCGTCTTTAGTGAGCGGCGCCATAGTTGACTGGGGTAGGGGGAGAGAGAGAGTGAGATATAGATGAGCGAACTTTCGCTATCTCTGTCTTCCCGGGTAGGTGCGCCCGGGGTTGTGTAACCCTCCCTGCGGGTGAAGCAGGGAGGTGAGTGCCTAAGGTGAGCCCTAAGCTTGTAATCCGTCGCCAATCTTATTGTGCGACGGAGCCCTACGGGGTCTAGTGCGAAGGGTGTAGACACACCCGACCGACACTAGGTGCAAGCTGTGGAAGGAAAACAGAGACTAGGCCGACTAGGAGACCCCCCAAGGCCGGTTTGCTAGCTCCCGTCCAACTGACTGCCTCACCCTGAAGGGGCTCGGCGGGTGTGGTTGGGTCAACACCCCACTCGGTTCGTCGGCTCCGTTAGGTATCCACCAAGGACCACGAAACTGTGGATTTTCCCAGAAGGGGCAAAACTGCAGTTGCGGAACTGCAGTGGTTTTTGGCGGAATCAGCCGCTGCCTTGAGAAAGGCAACTTTTGATTTCTAATCGCGGGCTTCGGCGCTACGGCGCTGCGACGGCAGCTACGACGGCAGCTACGCGAGGGCAGCTACGACGGGGCGGCTACGGCAGGCGCAGCGGAGCGGGGGACGTCCGATCGCTAGCGCGATCCGGAGCGGAATGAATGCCGGGAAGCCCAAAATGGTCCGTCTTTTATTCCAAATGGGCTTCCCCCACTACTTGTCTACATGTGTACCTCTCCCGCTACCCGCGGGGGATCATTTATTTGTAAAACACACATTTTATACATATTCATACATTCACAAGATTCTTATAGGATACTTATTAGATAAAACTTAACCTAAGATGGATCTAATAAGATCATGACGCTATAACGTTCGGTTTCGAGTGGACGGGGTGCGCGGTTTGCGCGACATATTTACGTAACCCCGTCCCCCGCTTCAGGACTATAAATATTATATTCGTCCGCCAGGTGGCGGAGCGCTCAGTTGTTCCCCGAACGCCATAGCGCCCACAACTTATCCCTAGCATGCCCTACTTACCCTATTCACCAATAATTATCCTAATAGGGTAATAAAAGACACACTAGGGATCATTTTAATATCAATTACACAACAAATAATCATAAAACGGACATATAGGTCATTAAACAGACAGTGTAAACATAACGATATTAAGAGATATTCATACATTTATAAGACACTAAAGAGAAACAACTATACAAGCGAAACTATTATCTATACATATATAAGTACCCTAGCTTTTTACATTGTTTATTCATTCCGTCGTTAACAGTGGCTGATCATAAAATCATTTAAGTAGGTATTGTTTTCGCTTGAGGCTTCGCCCGTTTGAGTCATTCGAGAAATTGATAAAGTTTTTGTTTGATAAAAGTTTTAATGTCAAGACAAAGACAAAACCCGCCATGTTTCAAAATTGCTGGACTGATTTTAATAGAAAAAATACGAATAAACATCCTGATATAAATGCCATATAATTATATACACCATAGTAAATTTCATACTCCGTTGTCGACGTTTTCCTGCGCTTAACTATGACTCTAAATTGGCATCATAACATCAGTGTTGGAGTTAAACTGCTGCTATATTTTTCGTATGCTAATGCAGTGTTGAAACGTCCAATAAAGTTATAAATCTAATATATCAATCTTATTGAGGTAGCTTTAACAGATTTTGAGATAATCATTCCGCTACACATTTTTGTTAATGTAAACATATTTAGGGCGCTTTTCCTGTCATGCGGGTTTGGCCCTGCGTGCGGATCGTGCGTGAGCTAACCCGCTACAGGGCGTACACAGAGCAAATGATTCAGTATAGTCGGCCTTAGTATAGTATAGTCGATCCCACATCCGGACACCATGCGTGACAATACAAATATATAGGAAAACTTAAAATGCGTCCTGTACACATGCGGAGCAGATCGGCACGCGGACCTAAACCCGCATGTCAGGAAGAGCGTCTTTAAAATGCAGTAAGTAGTGAGTATGACTTCAATACCATACAATACCTACATACAATACTTTTATTTTGATGGTAAATTAAAAGAAACCAGATATATAATTTCAATGAACTATAAACCCGGGTAGCGATTTATATCAATTTACGAGAGAAGGGTATAAAGAAAAATGGAATGATGTTCGGTGACTACCGTGGCGCCACTTTCATAGTGAATTCTAATAGGAGTATTAGAAATCAAGGCCAAGGCACTTAGGACAAGACAAATAGACGACTCTCTTAGACTTCGATCGATTCGTGTTTTTTACGGAACTTAAGCAGTCTACATCGAGTTTAGTTTTAATACACTTGATTATTAGGATACTTCAATTGGTTTCAGACGTAGAAACGATTAGGAAATGTTCCTCTATCTCGGTCTGATTCACACACTCTGTTAATATATATTTATTAGTTTTAGCCATTGTTTCCTACAGGAGTAGTTTTACATTCTTTGTAAGTTTCTTTGTTTTGTTTTTATTTATTTATATTAGGCAACAGAGGCCCATATAATATATATCTTAACCAAAAATACATATAAAATATAACACAACAATTTTTTATCACTATTAGGGATTTTATTGTACTGATTCGCTTACCTAAAGCGCTGGCACACTACAGTCTAAAATGTCTGAAACTCAGGAACAGCTTCTGACACACTGCACCAACTCTGACCGCGAGACCTATATTTAGATTATATTTAACTACCACAGCTTCAGCGGTGTGTCCCTGGTCCCACCCCGGAGTCTCCTGCATGTGCCACTTAATATTTTTCCGGCGTTATTTTCTCAACGAAGCGAGATTGGTACCTATAGTCGATACTGCAACCTTGAGGTGTGAAGATACTGCAGGAGCGGCACCGCACTTATTCCGGTTGCGACGTCTTTGTTGTGTTTAATTTTCATTATTGCTATAAACTAGATAAAATCATTCAATTTCACAATTAGCTTTATTAGGGGAAACAGTGTTCGACACAGGACGATACGGTGTTATGTTTATGTAGACAAGCTAAAGCTTACTAGTGCGACCTATGCTCGACCGTCGTCAGTTGTCTGCCGCGCATTTCATTTTTTTTGATGAGATACTGCTTCCAGTTTTAGTAAATTCCAATATAATCTTTTAAGGGACATTTGTCATTTATTTGATCAACCTTCACACACTCACTCATATACATACAAGTCTACGTCAATATCTATCTTCACTAGTGATCTAATTCAGTTTCAGTATCTACTATTGGACACGGGTCTACCCGTTAACATTGTTTTGTACATAAAGGATGTAAAGACTTAAAATGCCACGCCGGCCAAGCGGATTGGCGAGTCCACCCTTTTAGAGATGTTACAGTTCCTCAGGGCTTGTGGTAGCCGCTTTTTATCCCTTAGTCGCCTTTTATGATATCCACGAGAAGGGATGGGGTGGTGATATTCTACCGCCAGCTGATACCACAGGGATAGTATTTGCTTGTAAATATCATGTACTAAATTATTATGTACTAAGTTAAAATGGAGAACTCAATAAAGTAAAAAACAATGGGAGAAGAACATTTGATTATGAGCAGAATCAATATTTATTTATTTTTACACTTCATTGCACAATATGGTACAAAAGGCGAGCTTAATGCCTTAAGGCGTCCTCTACCAGCCAACCTTTGGGTTGATCAGAGAAGCTCCATTAGGAGGTGCATGAAAAACACAATTTAGATGGTGTTCTAAAATAAATATAATACATACAAGGTATACATAATTAATCAACACATTATATAAATAAAATATCTACATAAGTTATTTTAAGAGAAACAATTAAAAATAAAACATGTTGCTGACAAAGGTAAAATAAAAACTAAAGAAAAAATAAAGCAAAGGAAGCTAACTTATGAACTGACAATATTTTGTGCCATGAACCGAAATACTTGAAACGGACTTGAAACGGAATACAACTTTCAAACTCAAATTCAAAATTTGGGACCATAATAATGTGTACAATTTAAAAATCTAATCATAATTAGGCTGCAGATAGTCATATAACACTGGCGGGGCGTAGCAATTGAAGAGGTGATAGTTAGACCGTAGTTAGTTTATCAACTAGTATATCAATTACTGATGTGCCGATTTCCAGCTCACAACTTTATAATTTACCGATCATAAATCTACTTCTAAAATATCTTTCTAGATGTGACTTGCACACATACTAGTACTTGCGTGGCATTGACCCTTGGTCGAGAGCGTTAACTGAAATTATTCGTTGACAGAGAAGGCGATAGTGTATTGCATTCCAAGCCTTTATACAAAGATCCCATATACCTCGGCTATCCTTTGTAGGTTCTTAAGTGAATTTCTAATTAATTCAACGACCGTCCGGACATTTAGCAATAGGAAATGAACAGCCCATCTGATAGGGTTCCCTATACACTAAATTAATTTAAGAGCTTCTGCTAAATAAATCAACGTTCAAGTACCAAGAAAACGGAAACTATGACATCTTTGTTATGAATATCTTATTTCGATAAGATTAAACAATTTGTATTAAGGTGTCGACAATACTTAAGTTTTATTTGGATACGATGCTTTTTTATATTGGATACGATGGGTACAAGACTTATTTATTAATACGTCCTGAATGACAATAAGTACGATACCCTAAGAGAAAATTCGCGCAGCATTAGGATCGCGTTAGAAATACAGTAAGTCATCGCTCCAGACAGTAGACATCACCTTTTTTTACCAATAGGAAAACGGCACTAAAAATTCTAAAGAACAATGCATAGCAGTATCCGCCGCTGGACATGGGCCTCCTCATCAACATTGTATTGTGCATGAGGTGCATGTGCATGAGACCCTAAAACGACACGCTTGGACATCAGCGATACACGCCAACATTAGTCTAGCTAGAATACCAAACATTGGCGCGCCCTCGGATGGGCTACCTTTGGAGATTTTGGAAATTAATTGGTATAAACGGTTGGGGAATTGGAGAGGGATATAATAAGATAGGAATGGGAATGGGCTCTGGCATATCTCATTCACTACCGAAACACATACGTACAATGGCGGGATAGGATCAATTGGGTACTGCAGTACATTATGCAGTACATGCAGCAGAAATGTACGCGAGCCATATGAATCTTCGTTAGTTGTAAAAAATATCGTGCTATAATTTTCCTATTTTTAACAGCCGCTGTTGATTTGTGGACACATTTGACACAATTTCATAGACAGGTAGGTTTATTAACCTATATCTAACTATTTTATCAATTTTATTTAATTTTGAAAAGGAAAGTATATATATCAAATTTCAATTTAGAAAACAGGCGCCGCCAGTCCAGTATACTCGTATAATTACCGCAACACATTTATGAGTATAACCTAAAAATGTTGGGATTGATACACAGATTGATGGTAAAGCAAAAAGGGCTTGTAATTCCCTAAGGGCAAATACAAAACCAATTTTATTCGTATGTGTAAAGAGTAGACCAATACAAACAGCTTAAACGCATCACTATTGAGGATTGCATAAGAGTTTTAGTGCAAACTTGTCGAACTGTCTGGAAAGAGCTTTAGACTTATTTAGAATGCATTATGAGTACAAACGAGTCAACAAATAATCACGTGACCCAGTGCAATGGGTCATGTGATTATTTGCTAACTTGATCATTAATTCAGAAAGAGACTCCATATTCTAGAAAAATAAAAATAAATTTGTAATATCAAAAAGATTTATTTATTTAGGCACACTATACGTACAAAACATAATTAACATGATACATACAATTATAAGACTAAAATCCACTATGTATCCCAATTAAAGACGTGCACAGCATAGATAGAAAGAACATAGATTTGGAAGAGTTTTTAGAATAAAATAAACAATAGCTTTACCATAAATTCATTTAAAAGCAATAAATACATAATGTTACTAATATTTCAGACTACTCCATAGAGCAGATAATGTGTGGCATTATAAGTGAAAAAGCTTTTTATATCTAGATTTTCATACCGCGGCTTATTTCGTCGCGCTGATTTTGTTCCCTACGGAGTAATCCCAAATAAGTTTTCTGGGATTTTCTCTATAGCATTTCGTTCGAGAACTTTCGGGTCGCAGGTGCGACAATACAAAAATCGGAATCTTCACTTTGTAAAGTGGTGGGCGTTATCAAATGTGTCTTGAGTGGGCGGGCATAAGGGTCCTTAAAAGATTCCAATTTTATTTTTAAGTTGAGAAATTACAATTAAATATTTAACTTTGTTTCTGGAGCGATAGTAATTATTAATAAGCGGAAAAATATTAACCAGAAATTTACAAATAGTAGGTAGGCAATTTTTTGTTATAGATGTAGAGTAAATTCAACGAGATATGAGCTTTGGGTTTGTGTGAGTGCACACCGATAGTGCGAGCCATTTCGACAATCGGACTGGACAATTCGGCACCCACTCATGCAGATACAAAGCTCATTTTGGCATTGGCCAATTGGCCATTTTGTGTACCTATTGGTCGTTTTGCGTATTGGTTGTTTTCGTATATGCCATTATGTCAATAAATAATATGTATTTTGTAAATTGTTCATTATGCGTGTAACAACTTATATAACTTCTTTACAACAACGGTTTTACAAATGATGACTGTTATGACCATTAGTCGCTAAAGGAGTTGGCACTGGTACAACTTTCATAGCTATTGCCATCGTTTCTGTATTGATTTGGAAACCAAGTTCCACGAAACGACGATTCCACGGACTTTATCACTTTTACGCTTTATTGAACTTTAAAAACAAGTTTCATGCTGCAACTCCTATTTATCACGTACAATGTTATAGATCGTCTTAATGGTTTCAGTGAGTTGTATAAAACTTTCACAATTTATTGTGCAATAGTAACAAATTAGTGTACGAACAAATTGAGCAAACATTTGCTGTAATTTTTCAAGGTATCGTTTTGCTAGGTACATGTTTTTTTGTCCACTACTGAGTTTTAACTTACGTACGGATTTTTTTTTAAATAACTGGCTCGGCGGCGGCGAAGGAAATGATCATGAGGAAATTCGCACGAAATAAAAAACATCTTAAGTATATATGTATCCACCAATCCCAAAATCCACGTGACCCAAAATCCCCCAGTAAACTAGGGGAGGTCCGTGCCCTGCAGTGGGACGTTATAGGCTGATATCGTACGTATTTTAAACGTGGTGACGAGCTGGCTCAGCTCGTCACCACGGTTGGTGTAACACAGTCGAAACATCAAGTAAAATAAAAAAATGTAAACATTCTTTATACTGTGAAAAACTCTTCTGTTACACAAATATGTTTGAAAACCCGAAATTCTCAAAAGTTTGGAAAATACGTGTTAGACCAGCCGAGTGTAAGCGATTACACCCGTTCATGGACTCCTGCAATATCGGATGAATGTGGACACTTAAAACTTATATTCACAGCTTTGGTAAAGAACTACAATTCGTAAAGCTGCGGGAGGTTCCCAGGAGACATGTTCGATACACAATTTTCGAACACGCTGTTCTAGTATTTTTTATTTTTCTTATTCACAAACTACTATATATTGCTAGAAAGGAAAAACAATGTATAGTAGACATCCCAACCTATCAACAAACATAAAATTAGTGGCAATGTATTTGTTATGAGCAGAACTGCTAAAGCGATGTTTTCTTTTTCACTAAATATATAAAAAAGTAATTTGACATATGCATGACAACAATAGATCAATAAGCGTTTTTATTTATAGTTTTGACTGCCTTAAAATTAAAGGTTATATGAAATTAAAGCTTTCATTAATCTCAAGTTTGTTGGTACATTATTAGACGACCAGTAGTTCGAAACGAATTAGATGGGGTCGTTTAATACATTATTATTTACAATGACAATACGTGTAAATTAATTATTTACACGGGCCGGGCGCGTCGCTCTGTTGAGCGTCTCGGCGGCTGGTCGCGGGAACGATGAATTGTCAGATGAAAAAATTAAAAAGGATAACAGTTTGGGTTTTAAGCCTAAAAAGGTTTTTTTTTATAAAAAAGGAGAACTCTAAAATAAAGTACAAAAATGTTATTTTAAATGTTTATTTTATACCTTAATAACCGCCATATTTTTCAGAACTATCAATTTTCTTTAAAAGTTCTTAATTTTCTAATACTTTTTATTAGAAAATTAAGAACTTTTATAAAAATTATAAAATTCTTCTCAACACATTTCCTTATAATTATTAGGTCCTTACCTATGAAGATTATGTGTATATTTAATTAATCCATTATTATCAATGCACTTTTGACATTTTAACAGAAGTTGATAGATGCCTCTGAGTTAAATTTTTTCCCCTGTAAAAAGTTATCCAAATTCGAAAAAAAAATGAAATAATGAGGGGCAAGGCCTGGCGAGTACGGTGGATGACGGATAGTTTCCAGTCGAAGCTCTTGTAACTTTGAGACTGTTAATGGAATTAAGTCATCATATTTTCTGTTTTCATACTTCTTCAGAGTCATCCACTCAAAACATTTAAAAGCTTCTAAAGCTTCTATACCAATTTTAATAAATAATTTAGATTTGCTCTGTAAACGTTAATAAATTCGTCTGAAATCCTTCCACTTTCTTTATTATCACTTTCACCTTCGTCAGATTTGCTTCAAAGATTGACACGAGGAAATGTGTGATCCATAAATAAGCGTCTGATACGGAGCTTTCGAAAAATGACTTAAGAATCTAAGGTGTTTGACTTTGTGATAAAAAGTATTCTTATAAATTTAAAAAGGAAGACTTTAGGCAGGCAGTGGAGGGCAATAATTAAAAAGGAGAACAAGTCCTCCTTTAGGATAACATCTGGCAACCCTCCTCGCGGCCCAAAATGTCGCATTTTTATAATTGTTCACGTATGACATTACGACTGACTCCACCATAGACTCCTCTATGGCGTTGTCGATCGATTCCAATAGTTCGTATTGTCGCGTATCTTAGCGAACTGCAAAGCGACCACGTGGCCTACCGCGTGATCACGCTAGTGGCCGGCCACTGGCCACTAGCGACAACGACCATGTGTTCGACATCTAATTTATGACCGTACAGTGGCGAAACGATTTACCAAATCCATATCATAAGTTTAAAGTCGCGACATTTAGTTAGTCGCTTAGTTTCTTTACGCAATTAATTTCAAAACGAAGAATTTTCTCAAAGAACTATTTCAGTTAGAAAGAGTTAACTCCTATGCTGCTGTTCTTATTAAGCCTTTCTATTTGGTATAGCTTTGAATTCACCTTAATTTGTCAGAAACGCTTGTCTTAATATTGAATTCAAATAAACTGACTGAAACTTTCCAAAGAATCTGTGGATGAATGAAACGCAATTTATGGGTCTAATGTCCATAAGGGTTGTATTCACCTTTCTTTATTTAACTCTCCAGAGGGGATTCAATATTCAAATTCCTTTTAAGGTAAGAACTTGCTGAAAACCTTTCGTGAAAATGCGTCCACTGTATAAACATTGTATTGGATTGTCTCCATTTGCCTATAATTTTCAAATACGATTTAAAAAATGAAATTGAATTCTTCTATTTAATGTAGAGTTAACGTAACCTGTACCTTAATGAGGAGAACTTCATACTACCTGCAAGTAGCACAAAGCGTGATGGATAGGGCGATATTGGGTATTTCTCTGAGAGATCGTATGCCTAACAGTGAGATCAGGAGGCGAGCGGGAATGACTGACATTGCTCGGAAGATCGCTACGTTTAAAGGGGAACTGGGCAGGTCACGTATGTAATAGAGAGAACGGGCATTGAAGCCGTAAACTGCTGAAATTGCGACAGTGGATTGGAGAAGTGTGGGCGGACCAATGGCCCGTTAGCACGACGACAGAGCGGAAGAAACGAGGTGGTTGCAGGAAGCGACCAACAGAGAAAGATGGATTGCACAGGAAGAGACCTTAGTTCAGTAGTGGACTGCAGCGGGCTATGATTTAATGTAGAGATTCATTATGTCTGTTCATGTGCCTTTCCACTAATGTTCGGTATTGTTCGGGGGCTGCGGGGTGAGGGGTGAATTCACGTGCTGCGCGGGCGCGGATCGCCCATTAGTTAGTTTTTGAACCTTCGGCGGCTCGGTACGATACGATCGCAATTTGTTGTGGTGCAAGTAGGCTGCACATTTTGGGAGACCTTGGGGCACGCGAGTGGCCATAGTTGGATAATAAGTGTTCGGTGTATGGCAGTGACAGTGAAAATAGTGAACGACGACCTTGCAACGGCGCTATTAAGCGCATCCATGTTCAGCAGTCCCGGGAAGATCGAGAGTGAGTGAACAGGAGGTTACAAGGTCAGAACTTTTGAATTCCTTTTTGAACTTTGACTCCGCGTATCGCGGATAAAACAACTAATAAATATATTATAATGTCATTGTCTTGCATTGTTGCAAATTATGACTTTTTAGAACATCTAACAATCGGTATCCGTAAAATCTTTTCCATTTTTAATGATAATAAAATTTTTCACAAACGAAATGAAAATCTGCAATGAACTTACGATGGTTTTATAAACAAGGAAATCTTCGTTTTGACCGTTCTATTATTTCTGCTGATCCACAATTTCATACCCTAGTTTTCGTCTAACTTCTAGAATTTCATAGTCTTATTTTGTTGTTTATTAGTAACTTACAGAGAAAATGGCGAAATTTTTTTAAACAAAGTTGCAGCTTAATTTTTATTTTAAATATCTGAATAACGTTCGAAGTTTTATTATTTCCTTTATTGTCTTTTTGTATTAGCATTTTTTAACTCACCACTGAGATATTTAATAACAAAAAATCTTTGCATTTTCATAGTGCATATAGTACATAGCGGTGTATATGCGTATGCGCATGCATAGGGGTATCCCTATGTACATACACCGCTAGATGTCAACCTGATATTAAATTGTTACATACATTTTATAAATATCATTGTAAAAATCGATAGTATTATATATAAACTGATATTTATAATATAAGAATTCGATACTTTCTCACCCTTGGAGAGGTTAAATTTTAAGATGGAGGGTTTATATTTATACACGAATCTGCTTAGTATTCGCGAGAAAGGCTCCAAGAATTAATTTGTTTGTTAATTAAACGGATGAACGAGTAATGTAAGAGGTAAGGAGAGTAAAATATTTTTGATTAGTTGATATATAACCTTTAAATAACATGGCATATTTTTTTCCTAATTGGACTTAAATCTGAGGAGGCTCAATAGTTGAATAGAACCAAAGCACGCTATACGAGCAGGAAGAATTCGGTCATGGACATGAGATCAGCCAAAACTGGACGCAAAGAGATTTATATGAAATCGTCGCACCAAGACCACTTTACTAGACCCCTCATATAAGGTTTCATAATATGAAGCGTCTATTAAAGTGGATGGTGTGCGACGTTTTCATACAAATCCAGTCTTTGCTGATCGAAATTCTTCCCGTTCGTGGCGCGCGCTTTAGAAAACGAGGCTCTCAAAAGGGTTTATTTATTTACATAGGTCACAGCTACAATTTAGATAATAGTAGATAACTAACATTAACAAAACATAAGACTAAATATTAGGTTTAATATTTATGTTAGTTTTGTTTATTACACTTTTAATACAACATACTCGGTGGTTATCCAATTAGGCCAGGTTTCACATTTCTCATCATACAAACTATCCATTATCCTAAATCTATCTAAGCAAATCGTCTTCCCCGTATTTTTATGATCCTAAAGAAGAAATACAAACAACACCTAATAAAAACCGCGTAAGTACATAAAACCAACAGATACAAACCATATAATTTATACGACACTTGACACCAAAAACTTACCGACACTTCTGAGAGCGTGGAAAATAACTCCGAAACTTCGCAAATAAATAACTCCTTGTTTACATGATACCGCTTGGGCTTTCCGCACGTTGTGTCTCCACAAACACTATCATTCACTGTCGCTGGCTCTCTGATTCACTTGGATAGTGTAAACATGGCCTTAAGGCCTATTTACAGGGATGTCTTACAGCATGTGTACCTATAGTCTGTAAGAGACTTGAAGTCTGGATAGAGAAATTACTTGGAGAACAACTGTTTAAAAATTCGTCGGGTCCTTTTGTTTATAGTAAAAAAAACATAATCATGATCGTTGTTTAGTGAGTGATTTTGATACAAATTGCAATACGTTTAACGAAGGATACCATACATAAACAAATAAGAGCATCCAATATATCCAATTATTTCCACTAGTTAATTTTTTTTAGAATGTATGGCAGTGAGCGGTCGGGCCACATGATGGTAAGTGGACACCGCCTCCCATGGACACCTGCAACACTAGGGGGCTTGCGGGTGCGCTGCCGACCTTATTCCCCATATCCGTTTTATTATTCCCACTAGTTCAACTGATCAGTTCAATTATTCCTACTAGTACAGCTAATCGGTTCAATTATTCCTACTAGTACAGCTGATCGGTTCAATTATTCCTACTAGTACAGCTGATCGGTTCAATTATTCCTACTAGTACAACTGATCGGTTCAATTATTCCTACTAGTACAGCTGATCGGTGCAATTATTCCTACTAGTACAGCTGATCGGTTCAATTATTCCTACACTAGTACAATTGATCAGTGCAATTATTAAACAAGTGAGACTTTTTCCCCAAAAATTCAATCAAAGTCGTTTTGTGTTAAAGATTAAATTACTGGGACAAAATGTCTCACGATTATTTTTTAAAATTTGTTAAACTAAATTGGAAATAGCGAAAATATAAGTAAGAACACTTATTGATGCAATCAAATATATGTTCAATACCATACAAAAAGGAAATAAAAATGTATATACTCATCGCCTTAAACTCAAATGTCAAAGTAGATATAAATATACCCCTAAATCTCGTTAATATGTAAATTAACTATGCGAAAGATTATATAAATTTAATAGCCTGTTTATTCAAAATGAATATACTCGAGAAGACAATTCACTTGGTAGTTAATGGACACTGTCACTAAGAAACATCCGACATACATGTCAATATTAATGAAGTAGGACAAAACCCGGTGCACGCCCCTGGATATGCCGCCTACCTTTCAGTGAGAGAAATTAGCCGCGCACCTGTAAAAAAAAGGGTTAAAGGTCGACTTGTTAAAGGGTTTCTCGTTGAAATGAAAAGTATCCCGTAACCAGCCTTTATTTCATCCACTGTTGGACATGGGTCTCCTCAAACACACTGTCTCGTGCGGTGCAGTTTCTCAGGTCTTGTGGAAGCGGCTTTGTTGTCCCTTAGTTGCTTTTTACAACACCCTCGGGAAAAGATGGAATTTTTCACAGTCAAGTAGTATTTCATAATACAAATCGACTTATTAGAAAGCACAAGACAACTTATAACTTTAATTAGAAGTATGACTGTCCTTAATATAACTAACATTATGTTGTCAGATATAATAATGTTGGTAAGAATTTCTACAAAGTCCAAAAAAGTACAAAAATAGTGTCCATGTAGGTACCATCATTTTCCTTCATGTTTATGCAATTTCTCACACAAGATCACTAAAGAAAAACTAATTTTTAATTCCTAAAATGTTACTATAATTATAGCACATTTAAAAATCCACACATTAAAAATTAAAAAGACACTTTTTAAGAGGCAATAAATCCTCCGTCTTAAAACTCACTAAAATAAATGTTCCTGGAAATTCAATGAGACCAAATCTGTTTTTGTGTGAAGTTAATGAGGGCAAGTTCTCTATAAAACCATTAATATCAGTGTGTACGACTACGGTAGAGAGCAAACACAGTAAGGAATTAAAGCCCTATTACAGCAATAATTACGCACGAACGCGACAAGGGTTTCCACTTGTTCTAAGGATAATGTGTGTCATTACATGGCGATAATATTTTATTTCCCCACATCCCACGATGGACTGCAAGAACAGGAGCTTCCGACTTCTCATGGTCCTACCATCTTCGCGATACTTCTGATCGAATCGCGGACGTAGCACATTACTGGCAGGAACTATTCCACCGTCACTAGCTGTTTTGTAGTCCACTGCTGGATATAAGCCTCCTCACGCACATTGCCCTTTGCATGAGGGATAGTATGGCCTTAAAATGTCAAGCTGGCTAAGTGGGTGGGCGAGTCCACTCTTTTAGAGGTGGTATATATAGTTCCTCAGGGCTTGTGGTAGCGGCTTTGTTATATGACACTCACTGGAAGAGATGGGATGGTACTATCTTAAAGTCAGCTAACACCACAAGGCCCATTATCTATCTATCTATCTATCTAATAGGTAATATCTATCGGCGCTCCTCTGGCACTTGCTTCGTTTCCTTCTATCTCATACTTTATATTGCGTTGTAGTGCGGTAATCATACTCCTAGTGCGGCAATGCAAGTATGTGAATGAATATGAAATAAATTGTCATCTTTATCCTTTTGCGACTAATTTTATACAACTTGAATAAGACGATTATGCTGTTCTCTCTGGTAACATGGCAAATATTACTACGAATACAGTCAAAAAACTTGCCAGATGACGCCGCTGTGTTAGTGTGTGTTAACCACACGAGAACATATTCTGTTCTTCATCTATGCAGTGGTTTGAGTAAACCGGTGCAGGACTCTAATGGTTCGGTTGGGTAATGTCCACACCATCGGTCAACGTCACATATCCCCGGCTTTTTGCCGCACTTATGAAACTGCCCTATTCACTTTATTATGAGAGTGTTTTGACTCGCCACTATAGGCTCATTTGTTACTGATATACACGCTGAAATGTCACTGGCTTCCGATAGCTTACGAAGTGGTTTTAACACTATTCTAGTGAAAATAAATTCATTGCTATGTGTTCTTTCCTTTAGGTAGATTTCTGTATATGGGTATGATTTCTGTGTATTTGCTATGGGTTTCTGTATATTCATCACACTTGTGAATGTGTGGCACTTGATTCAGTTCGTAGATGAGTCAAATCCCTTCAGTTTAAACATTATTTAGGAAAGATAGCGAAATTTAACGTTTTCGTCCGACGCATGCCACCATTCTTTCAATGCCTTTATTTTTGTCATTAAATATTTTAGTCCGTGACCGCGATTTCAATATGGCTACAAGACGGATCTCATAAATTTTATGTGAAGCATAATGGGATATATTTCTAAGCGTCTGTCTCGGCTGAGGAATGCGGTAAGCCCCACACGTCACATGTCAGTTCTCCATAAGCTAATTTAACAATTTTGTCACACAATTTAATATTTCAGTAACAATTAATCAAAGCACAAACAGAACACCAATTCTGTGCCGAAATTATGTGATACGCAATCCAATCGGGCGAGAATTCAATTTCGGCAACATTGGAAATTGGTAAGCCAACTTTTAATGGAGCCGATTTTAATGCAAAAACGAGTTTAAGCCAATTTTAATTACTAGCCGACGAGATAAAGCCGATTGCTTTCGGCACTTATCGGACTCGTGAACAGATGAAATTAACACGGTGACAATACACCGCTTGAATAGATCAATTGATTATTTTGTTCATCCCCTTTATAATTGGGAGGATTAAAAAGGACAGCGCTTGGGGCCTGTTAAAGCAATACAAAACACTGATTAATTTAATAAAGCGAATTGGAAAAGGTAACTGAATAAGTAATACGAAATAATTAGACCAAATAGTTTTATAAAATTACACATTACAAATAAGTATTTTGTTTCATGATTATACAACATATTCGTAATGTTTTATTTTCTGTAGTAGATAACTATGATTCCATTCCACAGCTGGAAGTTTAGTAATCCACCAAAAATGAATTGCTTTTGTAATTGCTAATGAAAATAACAACCGATAGAAGAACACATAAATTAGTAAACTATTCAGTTTGATACAACCCAATAAACCCAAGATAAATTATTCAGTTTGATGGCACCAAGCAACCGATGTATTTATATTAAGATATGTAAACGTTGAAATAAATAGATAAAAAAAAAATTGAACTTTGACTTTTGAATGTTGGTGTGCTGGTCATGATGGAAGATATTTAACTTAGTCATTTATTTTCATAATGGTATTTAAATGTTATTTTATAAGTTAAGGAGTGAAACATCATAACGGCGAATTTTAGAGGTAGTAGCTCAAATCCGCGGTTTCTTGTTTTTGCTTTCCATTTTCACTCTATGGGAGTGTAAATTTTTTAAATTCTCTGCTATTCTGTTTTATGGGTTACCAACACGAATTCACACAAATTCATCTCAATAACAATGCTGTGTCATTCTCATTAGTCAACACAGGTGATATAACAATTTATTTTAGGTGTTATAGCTAACGGGGTAGTGTAACAATACTGTTTCGAGTAATCGTCCTTTACCGAACTTTTTGCTACTAAATGTTAGCAAGACCGGCTACGCCATCTATTTCCCAGCAAAAGACTTCGATATTGCAAAAAATATTCTCAAAGGACAAAGAAATCTTCCGAGGGCATAGCATTTTATAAGTACGTATATAATTTACTTACTCTTAAATGTCATCTCATAAGCATGTATATAATATAAAAACAATAGTGATATGTATTTAAGTATATACGTGCGTATATATGTATTGTAATAGGTGAAATTGTATTATATTAATATTTTACTTGAACCCACTCTATGTAGGTATATGTTAAATTTACATTTCCCTACAAATGCGCAAACTTCCGCGAAGAAAAAGTTAAATAACTCTCAGACAAAATGGAAATAGACAAAGATTGTTTCGTGTCGCATCTGCGTGAGCGTTCGGTTAATCAGTGCATTAAATTCATCCCTCCTGCTCCCCGCATATCAATCTTTACATCCCGCGCTGTGACAAAGTTTTTCTTTACAAACTGCTTGTCTAGTAATACATAGAAGTCATTGAATTTGTATCTAAATTGCATTTCAATTAAGAGACGATTGACAAAATTTTGCCGTCATTGGAGCAAGTCTTATAAATATTTCACCATCATAGACTAACAATTTTGTTTTCTATAAATTGTTCGCCAATACAAATCCCCAAGAACTGGCCGCTAAGTATGAAAACAACACTAAGTCCTGGATGACTTCGTATATTTTTTCACATATTATATTTTTCGTAGATTTTTTCACAATATTTTTTTTATTTGATTTTGTCATTTTATTTGCAAACCAGTCCATATAAAGTAGATAACACATATGTATAAATTAAATGTTCATTAAAATATTAATATTGAATTAAAATATTAATTTCATTTTAATATTGCTTTTAACAACTATCGGATATGGCGTCCTTAGTTATGTGGTCCCTTCAATGTCGTTATAACCAGTTTCGACTGTAGTTATATAAAAACACCATATTGGGTATGTAGTTTATTAATAGATCGGTTTTACATAGATAGGTACAGAAATTAGATAGTAAAAGGCTGTGTTCTAGTTCATCAATATGACCACAGTGTACACAGTGGGCCAACGCCTTTGATGTTTGCGTAAAAGCCGACATCGCAAGACACTGGTCACAGCACCTAGGGTTGTCACAGTTCTTTATAATTTAAATAAAATACAATTGTATTTTTTAATGTTTTAATACTTTTTTTACAATACATATTACAATGTATATTACAAATGCTTTATAATGTTTTATATAAATCTACATATATGGATATTATAATGTATGATTTTCCAAATCTGCTATTACAAATGTTTCCGGTTTTTAGATTTAATGGATTTGAAATTTCTGTTATTGAACATAATTATATAAAAATCCTCATCCTCATAAATAATTTTAACAAAAAATCTATTGGGAAGCATGCGCACGGTTTGGTGTTGAATTTTATTGTGCTCAAATACTGAAACAGTTTGAATCCGATGTTGTTTCCAGTAAAAGAAATAAAGATCGACATCAATTCTGTTTCCAAGCTATGGATATAATTCACAAAATCATACAAATTAAAACATTTAAAACAAACACGCGTTAACCGCGAAAGACGAGTCCCGAGCTACTAGTACGGCAGCTCGGGCTCGCCCTACCCGCGTCTCACCCCTCACGCCCCGCACAATTGCCCTGTCTAAACGTCTCCGTTAGCCGACTGTATGGATTCTTAGATTGTGATATGGCTTTCTCATTTTAAAAACTGTGAAGGTTTCTTTATAAGAATTCCTCGTTATCCGCGGATCCTTAAAAAAATGTTTACTTTTCATTATAATTTGTGAATAAAACCTCATAAATAAATGTCACATAAACAATGGAAGGCATTTAACTTTAAAATGATAATTATTTATCCTCTCCCGTTATCAGTATGAGCGACAGAGGTTGGCGTCGTGATTGTGTCAACAAGATTGATCACTTTCCCATCATATTTAATGAAAAACACTGGAGAGTTTTTAATTTTCCATAACTTTTTATACTTTATACATTGTATAGGATATGATAATGTCGAAAGTCATAAAGCGACATGACGTGATCCAAAAATAATCTTATTTTTTCGCTCTCTATGCACCGTGCTAAAGACATTTTTTAGTCCCAACGACACTATCAATTATCAATAGGTGCTGCGACTGCCGTGCTATTTTAATAGTAAATTATGTATTCTAGTAAAAGACCCAATTTAAACATACGTTAAGTTGGTTCAGTCGGGTCGGCCGGTTCGGTCGGTTCGGTCGGTTCGTTCGGTTCGGTCGGTTCGGTCGGATTAGTACTAACTAACTAAACGTTAGTTTAATTTGGTTAGTTTAGTTTAGTTTTTAGATTTATGTATTTCCTTTTTCGTTTTATTGGGCGGTTTTATTAAGGAAATTAAACCTCATTTAAACATAATTGTATACAAAAATAGCTAACAAATAAACAGAAACACAACATTTGTTTTATCGGAAAACTGTTGAGAATTCGCACATCATTCATTATACAATATATGTAGATGGATACTAAAGAATTTTCTCGTGAATTCTCTAAAGATTTCCAATAAATAGGGAGAGGTTATACAATCATGGATTAATGATAATCTGTATAATCCATTGAGGGTAGCGGTAGCCCTATTCACTGCAATCTGCAGGCTGCAATTCCACACTATCTGGCTACGTTTCCCCACTCACACATAAGACTACCGTAAAAAATAAGTCACAAAAGTTTCCGCTCACACTTCATGTTAAGTGGCTTACCACTGCCTACATCACCATATATAACTCTTCGAAATATGTAACCCCAGAGAGCTGCCAATGTTCTGTCTTCCTTTGTTATACCCAATTCTAAGTGAAAATTTAGAATTATTCCAACATGTTGTACTCTAAACTGATTGTTCATTACTCTGTAATATTTTTGAAAATAAAAATGCAGATTTAAAAAAATGATGTACAGATAACCTGAAATCCAGTTTCTTCCACATCTCTCTACTCTCTCATTAAGGCTCTCATCAAAGGCGTTTTCCTTTATTTTGTTTTATTTCTATATCTAATAATGAATATATAATATCTAATATATTTATTATTACTATTATATGTGTATATATTCGTATGAATATTTATAAGTATTATTGTACCTGTTTTATCGTACACACAAACACACAACACACACACACATATATATATATATAGTATATATATATGTGTGTGTGTGTGTATTGTGTATATATATTGTCTAATTCTTACAAGTATAATACTAACTTTATAATGCACTCCTCTTTTTCTCTGTTTTCCCAAAGATTGACTAGTAGTGAATGCCGTAATTTGTATATTTTTTCTGTGTCATAAAGTTGAAACAAATAAATAAAATTCTACTTAATTATTTTGTTCAATATTTATAGGGACAAAAATACAAAAGATTGACCTTTGTATTTGACTAATGGCTTGAACCTCTGTGATATTGATTACTCTTGATTGTCAAGATCTTCATGTTACTATCACATACTTTATCTCCAGTGAATTCAAGACACAAATATAGAGAACGCTGCATTTTATTTACAAGCTTCCAATCCGAAATATTTTGTTGTCATGTGAATATACTTTCATAGACAAACAATTCAAACGTGTCATCAAAATTTATATTGTTTCTTATGTTTCGACGTTCGTACAAACGGTAAACGTAGTTTCAACATAGTTTCGTATTTGAAATACATTTTATGAGTACCTAATGGTTATCATATTCTCTTAAAATTTTTCGAGAAAAAATATGGAAGTAAAAAATATGAAATACGAAATGCGATCAAAACATGTTATATGAAGGAAGCCAATTTTCTGGCTTCAGTTATAACCATTACCATTTATCATGAGAATAGTATATGTTTATATATAAGTATCTTCACTTAATAAAATAAACAAATATCAAAAGTACTAATTTAAGAAAATTTACAATTGGGATAACAGTTTATAAAATTCTTATTCAATATTATAAGAGGGCCACACTGAAAGTTTCCGGAATGAATAAGAAAAAAATACAATGAATGGCCAAAAATCAAATTTACTGTTTTTTAAAATATTCTCCGTGAGCGTCAATGCACTTTTTCATACGAAAAAACCAATGTCCATAACATTTATTCCACTCCTCCGGGTGACCTCGAAAACATGTGTTATCGAGACTCATACTCGAGAAAGCGAGAAAATACGAGAAAACAAAAACTCATATTCTTCGACAGCCTCCTCTGGCGATGAAAATCGTTGACCGCGTAATTGGTTCTTAATTTTTGGAAGCAAGAAAAAATCACAAAATGCCAAGTCGGGACTGTATGGGGAATGGCTCATGAGTTCTACGTTTTTCGCCTTCAAAAAGTCGTTTGTCTGCTTGGCCGTGGGAGAGCTGGCATTGTCATGGCGCAAGATTATGCGGCGTTTACGGTTGTTTTTACCGAGTTCGTTAATAACTTGCGGCAAGCAAATGGTCATGTACCAATCAGCATTCACGGTACGACGATTCTCCAAAGCAACAGTAGCCACGTGTCCAGTTTTTCTAAAAAAAGAAGTGATCATCTGCTTGGCGACACTTTGCACACGCGCCACTTTGGTGGGGTTTGGCTCATCTTCAAATACCCAAATGAACTATTGCTGCTTTGTTTCGGGGTCGTAGCTGTAACGACCGTAACGCTGTCGTAGCTAACATAACCACATCAAACTTGTCGCCCCTTCGTTGAATCTGGTAAGCATGGCATTGCACCAAGTGACGCGTTCCGTTTTTTGAGCTTCAGTAAAATTATGTGTGATCCTCCGCGAGCATAGCTTTCGCACAGCCAAATGTTTGTGTTATATTGATTGTATCTGACTCATTCTTATACCTAAGGATGCCCGAATCTAATGGTAGTTCACATACCTGTCTGTTTCGATCATATGGCGCACAGCATCGATATTTTTTTTGTTGACAGCGATGGATGAGCCACCTTCACGAAATTCATTACTGAGATTGACATGACCGCGCTTGAATTCTGCAAACCAGCTATGAATTGTCGTCTTGCTTGGTGTTTCATCGCCAAAAGCAGTTTGAAGCCGAGCGAGGCTCTGCTGAGCTGTCAAATTACACTTAAAATCGTAGAAAATCATACAGCGAATATTTTCACGAGTTAAATTCATCGTAATGCAGACACGCAATTTTTAAAATGACGCCACAATGAAAAAACACATGACTGTTAGATGAAAAAAACTTTATTCTACAGCCAAAGAATTCTAATTACAAATATTATAATTACTTTTTAAATAATGTTTATGTAAGTGGCCAGTTCCGGAAATTTTCAGTGTGACCTATGTATGTGTCTTGTTGAATAAATATTCCTTTCTTCATCTTTCAAAATATCAAGCGATATTTGGACGTATTGAAATCTATTGAATCTACATATTTCTAAGTAGGTATTATTAATTCTTACTAGGATGTTCATAAAAAAATATATTAATTTTGAAGTTTAAAATTATGATTTTAGTTATAGCACACCAAAAAAGACAGTGAAACTAACACAAAGTTTTTATACAGATTAAATAAAAATATATTATTTGAAATTCATTTTTTTTACTCTAGAGACAAGGTTTCTTAGCAAGATTTACTCCTTACAACTTACACTATCAATTAGCACAATAAAATAACCTACGGTTTTTTCAAGCAAGATGAGAGGTGATTGTGTGTGAATTTTTTGAAACACTTTGAAAGCAGTTTATCCATAACTCTAAAATCGACGCCGTGCTTCCTTAAAACACAGTTCTCTATTTCTAATAGTTTCAGACTTTTCCATATTGACTCTTCTCAACAAATAGACTCTTCAGAGCCCAAAACAACATTTTTTGGATTTTTTGTCCTTCTCTCTGTCTGTCTGTACGCGCATCAAACAAGATGTACGGAGACGGATTTTGTTGTAATTTGATATGATTATTGTTTATGCTTATACTTCTTATCCAGATCGATTATAGAGTTCGCACGGGAATCACAAGTTCACGCGAACAAAGTTGTAAGCACCTCTAGTACAAAATAATTCTAATATTAGATATTAGGTATTTAACCGACTTCATAAGCTACAAAGACGTTCGTGTTCGACTTTTCTTAAAGAGAGGTCTTTGTTCATAAGCGACGAAATATTTACACCTGAACACGTCGGGCATACATTCAGAAAACTTGTACGCATTCGTTCCATTACATTTACCCCTGTCTCTTTGTAACGCAATTGTATCATTATTCTACCCATTGGTTTACACAAGGTTACTAACCAGGTATTTTTTTAAGGTGGGTTACAAAAGACGTCTCAAATACTCTCAGTGTATAACAACCACAATGACATTTCTATATCAGCCCATAATGTCCTTGTCCTACTGATGATTATGGGCCTCCCCTATTAGTCATGAGGAAATTTCGGGCCATATTTAACCACGCCTGTCTAATGCGAATTGGTATATTATAGTCAACGATCGGCGCATGGTCGCTCCTAGGTTTGATTGGTCAATCCTGAGGAGTGACGTTTGCTACATTTTTTTTTTCGTATTTTAATGACTTAACAACCTTTAGTCAAAGCCCAAAGCATTTTTGTATTTCGACCTTTGACTGATACATATTTGGTAAATCCTAGGAGAGACTAAACTAGCCAGTCAAAGGTAGAAATTTAAACAAATGAAATCATCGTTGACTAGTCAATCTTAAGTGTGCATGTATTCGTTGATTAGTTAATAAAACAATAATTTCTGATTAATTATAATCAGATAATTAATTACTTATATTAATTATATCGTAATTAATGAATTACGATTTAAAGGGCAGTAATATATTACAGTTCCAGGGCGGTAAAATATGAGGAGGAACAAACATGGAAACGAAGAGCAACATATCTTGAAATGAGTATTACAATAAATATTTGAATACGTGAAAATCAGATTGGGCAGTCAAATGAATAAATGAGCAGTAACGCTTGATAAGTTACTAAATATATATCTGTCCGCTACAAATACTGGGATGAGTAGTAAATAAATAGCATATGAATTATCTCTAACAAATTGTTTTTGGGTAGAAAGGATTTCCGCATTGTTTAATAAAAATAACCACGATGTCGATGTATGTATCGCTCCGCTACGCGCTCCGTTTCTGTATAGGAAAGACTTAAATAATTATTTTCCATATATTATTTACATTTATTCAATGAAAATAACATATAAATAGATTATTTGTTTTGGGAAGTAGAACCTTTGCGACATTTATAATTACACAGTAATTTTGATCTCACTTAATACCTACCGACATGACCAAATATGTATGATAACGCCATGGAATGTGACCTTTGACTCATTACAGTCACACCTAGTACTCACTAGTCAAAAGCCAAAATAGATTATTTAGGTTTCGGGGTTTGACTACTCCTAGGATGAATCAAAACTACACCAGTCAAAGGTCAAAATTAAAATCTTTTTCGGGGTTTGGCCAAAGCCATTGGTCAATCCTAGACTAGTCCTTCCGCGAAGAGACCGCACAACGAACATTGATCATAAAAGATACACACGCAATTTTTTTTTATATTTGCGATGTTTTCTTTCACTGTTGAGCTAGTGATAATATAAAAAATATAAAAATTAAATGTTTTAGTAATAAATAAAGCAATTTGTTATATAATATAAATTAAATAATTGTTAATTCTAAAATTATGTTAAAAATATAAGCGATTTTTTTGTTGGGGAGGACAAATTTATTTTCACATTTATTTAAAATGACGGTACAAGATTAATAGGAATATAAACACCTAAAACAAAAGCCCTCGGAGTATCATTCTCTTTGGAATAATTTATTGCTGAGGTATAATATCAGCATACTGTTGTCAAAATCAGAACGTAGCGCGAGTTTAAACTGTACACTAAAATTATTTTAACTTGAATAAGTTGTTTTAGCTCGTCAGCCTTGCAGAAACTCAAGTCATTTCCTTAAGTCTAAAATCTGGTCTTATTGTTGCCTTTTAAGTCCATTGTGTTTTGGTTGAATGCTTATTTCATACCGACTTAACTCGCTTTCAACAAACTCAAGAAACTGTAGGCTTTTAACAGGAGGAAGTGGCATGCGATTGTTACAAAAGAGTACAGGGATTGTACGGCGAGCTGCAGGTCAATAAATGTTGCAGGTCACTGAATTATTTACAGTAAATACTTAGTTAATTTTATGCATTAATAACAATATCTATTTATAAACATTTTTATTTGGTTTAGAAGGGTGCTCTTTATACTTAATACGTATATTTATAATACATTTTAAAGTTATAAATAAATAAACCGCATTTAAAACTGATTCATTTCAATATCCATTTAATAATTCATAGACATCACAGATAATTTTATGATTCAATTAAATGTTTAAAGTAGTTTTTATCTGATTGCAGTTTTGGCAACATAGAGTGGGCTCTGTTTAATAATAGTACTAAGAACTAGAAAGTTAGTTGTCATAGAGCACTTGTAGATTCATCCGATATTCGAATTTCATTAGTTATTTTTATTAATTTCCTTTTCCTTCTTTTCTTCCCTTTTCCTTGATATACGAGTACGTCTCAACGGGCGAAAAAATCCTTGGATAACATAATATTGAAAAATAATCATATTTCAGCGAAGCGTGAATATAAATTTGGATCTTCTCTAAAAGTCTCCATTACGTTTTCTTGAGCCTTTTTACAATAAAAAATAAATAAAATTCCTGTGCACCGTCTAAGATATTATTCCTTTATGCTACTGTCCTGATTAAGTCCGACACTAAAATCTGCTTCCAACATTTTTGAGGATCATTTATATTTTAAGCTTAACGATACTCTTTTAATTAAATTTGTGTAGTGACCTGAAATAATTTTCGTCTTGATATTAATTCATGATTCTCCTAAATATGATATTCGACTAATATTTTTCATCGGATTAGGTCAATTAAGCCTGTTACAGTAGATTATTTCTGATTTCCTCTTGAAAATTTACTTAAATGATAATATCAAATGAAATATCCTGAACTGATACTAATTGGTACTCTACACGCTATTAGCTACATTAAACTTTAAAAAATGTATATCAAATTACAAAATATTTTACTAAGTACTCTCTTTTTTGTTTTTATTACGAAAAATTCTTGAATAATTTAGAAACATATAATTTGGAGAAGTTCGTAAAAATCTTGGGAAAAAATATAGAAGAAATAATTACAAAATATCTTATTCTTCTAAATAATATTTATTTTTATAAATGATGATTTCATAATCTACTGTGTACACAATAATATTGTCAGATTGTGGCGTGGTTTACGGTGTGCAGAAAAGAACTATCATGATAGTCATAAATATAGATATATTATGTTTATATTTTAATATTTACTTACAGTAGTTCTTTTTACCATCTTATATTTGTCACATTTATTTACTCACCCCCCACTTCATTGTCTGCATAGCCCAAAGGTTGACTGGGAGATAATGCTGTAAGGCATTATTTAATCCTCTATTGTAACAATTTACAAAATAGAGTAAATAAATAAATACCGTAATTCTAAGTTATTTTCACTGCATTATATTTTTATAATATAGCTTGAAGGTCAAAAGGGCTGAACGCAAAAACCCAATTAACAATGGGCTTTATTCCCGGCGTGTCATATATGTACAGTCAGCTGCAGAGAAATATGACCCGCTACGTATTGAAACATCAATACATAGTTGTCATATTTTTCTGCGCGTGACCGTATACATATACCACAATAACTTCTACTAAAGTGCTAAGAGAAGGCGTCCATAGACGGCTGAATATTCCGTTCGTAGTTAGTAGACGCAGCAAATCGCCTACAGGCACAAAAACAATTTACTGTACCAAGCCCTGTTCTATACCGGTAGGACTCGCCAAAGAAATTTCCTCTTGTACTTTTAAACGTCCATTTCCATCACAAAGTCGTACCTGGGGCGAGCAAAGAAAGAACCGTGGGCTCATTCCTACCATTGTGCACTTTTAAGACTGTTATGTAGCTAAAAGGAATATAAAATTCGTATTCAAAAATCTATCAGCTAAATCTATCAATTTATTTGTGACATTCGTTAAATTTGTGAAAGTTCTAATTTTATTTACTAAATAGTTGTTAAATACGATTTTTTTTATCAAATTCTATATTATCAGCAGACACTACAAACATATTAAGAAATACAATATTGCTTAATATAATATAAGCTCAAATATATGTAGGTGAATATTAATAGATAAAGAGGATAATTGAAGATACTTTTCAGAGGAAAGTGCTAATAAAGGGGTACACAAACGTACATTCTCTTATCCCAAATGCCTACAGCATTCCAACCGTTCCATCCGTCGTCCATAAAAATATACAAAATTCCTTATCCAATAATATAGGTAAGCAATTTTGTAATATTCCAAATTATCGATCATCCTAAAAGTAATGAAATTAAATAGTAATTAAAAAGTTAGAAAATAAAGACACAATTTTCAATTACAAAATATCTGCAAAAAGCGTTATTTGAATGCTCATGATTTTCACGTTATTTTTCCACATAATGAGGCTATTTTTAAACTTTTCAACGTACTCGCAATATGTAGGTACCATACCATGTGTAGTAAGCAAACGAATTATGAATAATGAATTATATAGCGCCATAATGAACTATGTGCTAATGGCGTCATGCTTACGGACAATTTACTCCGGGCCTTTTAATTGCGAATAATATTATGGCGCCTTAACTTAAAGGAGCCGTTCAAATAATTAGGCACAGCGATAATTCATTGAACATCTGCCAAAAGGAGTAATGGAGCGAAAAACCTCGCGGTGATCTGGCAAAATTTCGGTGCAATTGATCCGCTTCTGTCAAACAAATTAATAGAGACGAGGCAAAGGCAATCACCGTGGTTTTTAACCCCCAACATAAAAAGAATGGGTGTTATAACTTATAACCTAGACACGTAGGTATGTTTGTCTGTGGCATCATTGGTCTTTACCGGATGGTCGGATTTTCATTGATTTAGTACATTTTTATTTATATAGATTTACAATAGACTTATTTTTACACAAATTTATGTCTTAAACCAAAAAAAATATTTTTTGATTAATATCGTATAGTTATAATAGGACCAAAAGATTTAATAAGCAATTACGATTTAACTAGTAAGACGCACTGATTAGACTTTCGTATTTAAACATTTTATAGGCTACGAGAAGAGTCAACGCGTTTTCCCAAAATATGCTGCTCAGCCGTGTTGGATGCGTCTGTCAGCTTCTCGACTCGGCTCGAAATACAACTTGACCTGTCCAGGAAAGACATGTATTCACCTACAACTATTAAATTACATTATATAAGTAAATTCAGCATGTATATCTAAATATGTTAAATATTAAATATTTTAAATATTTACTAAATTAAATAATGTTTATCCCAATATTACTACTAATTTAAAGTTAAGCGTAGGTATTAAATTATATCTGTGAGTGCAGTGTATACCTATCTGTTATTGATATGTTCACCGGTCCAATGTTAAGTAAGTCTATTTATTGTTTTAAGTATATTTTTGGTGTTCCATAACTAAATAAACAATAGGCAAACTGTTTATAGTGCCGATAGTACACAAAATCGTCCACCATAATCGATATAGCAGGATTCATAGGATACTCATCAAATATCAGACCAATAAAACGTCAAAAACATGCAATTCTTCATTATGTCTAAGACTGCAAATCTAAGAAAATCTTTTTTCAGTACAATTGCCCGAGGAAATGGAATAAAAAATATGTTAAAGAGTTGCAGTCCGATGCTATTGGAACTCGCTGAGATGAAAATGAGATAGAAAAGAATTCCCCTGGAATATTGGAATTGGAGACATTAACGTTTATTCTGTAGATCATTCATAAATAAGTAGATTCCAGTTCAGCGAATTCACGGTATATTCATTTCAATAAAAAACTGAATAGTTCTTCAGATAATTTTGGACAAATTAATTAATTAGGATGATTAAATAAATTAATTATATTTAAGATCCAATGGTGAATACAATGATGATATTAAATATATAACGTCCCGCTGCAGGCCTCCTCTTGCAATCAGAAGAGAATTTCTGGCCATAATCCATAATCCCGAGCGTGCGGGAGATAAAATTTACGTTCATGTGGGAAATAAAATTTTTGCATATTAGAGTTTACGAATGAGCGGGCAGAATGGCTGAACAGAAAGTGGTTCCAGCAAAAAGGCTGGGAGGCAAGAATTTTCCACGGTCAGCATTCGACGGGACGATTCCACTTTTCAATTATCGTCTGCTCTATTCGTCTATTGTCACATTTCCACTGATTATTAACTTGTGATTATTAAGTGGTTTTTGCTGTTTACATTAATAGTTATAAATAGATCTAATTTATTTTGGACAGCTTTAGACAGACAGTCATCAGTTTTTTATAATTTTTCAAGGATTTTCAACATTTTTAGTAAAATATTTATTATAGTTAGCAGTAAAAATAGTTCAAATATATTTATCACAACGTATGTACAGTATGAGATTTTAATTATAAATATTTTTTAATTTGGCTATATCTTGGTTAAGTTCGAAAATGTTGATGTAGCGGTTCAATACTTAAAAAATTATGACAGTATAAATATACACGTATATATAAAACAACTATATAGATAAACTATATATATGTTGTTGGATAATATATGAACTATACAACTTTTGTCGAAACACGTCTTGTATCTAAAATATATACGGAAAACAGTGAAATCCCTGTTCTAATTAGCGGTGTCGTCTTTCCTGTTAGTAAATTTTCAATATATTAGGCATGAGATATACTCACTTGTATCACTTAACTATGACATAAATATTCTAGAGTTCTAGATTATTCTAGATTATAGATAATAGATAATAATTCTAGATTTATAGAGTTCTATCGCAAGGCATAAATGAACTTCCGATTAGATGGCAACAATGTATAGATAATGAGGGTAAATATTTTGATTAAATAAATATGTTACATTTTAGAAAAAAACGAGTTTTAATTTTTCAGTACAAATCGACAATTTCATACTTTAACCCCTATTATATATATTAGAGAGATCAACGTCAATATATAACGAAGGATTAGTCGTTGAACAGGGCCTCCTAGAACTCTGCAATTTTTGTCAAATTTTTTGTACATTTAAGAATAAGTTTTCTAAAACTTACAACGAAATCTCTACATTGCAGACTAGTGAATGATTTACGTTTTTTTTATTTCGAATGTCTGGATGTGACATTACCTGACAATAGTGACGTCACTGTCGGCACTAGCTTGTCAGATAATCTTAAAAAAATATAATTCAGATGTTAGAAAATTTTACAAATCAGATGTTACAGTGTGACAGAATCGTATAACAACGACAAGTAAAACAAGCTCAACGGAGATGATAATAGTACATTAGAACCAACTGATCAGATTTATCCTAAAAATACTGAACTGCCAATAACAGTGAGGAAACTGCAAACAATAATAGTAACAGCATAAGAAACACTCCGAACACAAAACAACATTCCTTTCGAAATGAAATTTAATATCATAATACAAAATGCACAAAAAATGAGACTCACATACTAGAGAGTGTTCTACAAGAATGTAAATAACAAGCCGTATACCATTCGGAAACCTGGATTACCGAGAGCCAGCGACCTTACGTTCACATTGAGGGCTACGAGTTCGCCGCAGCGTACTGCCCGCGCCAGCGCAGAAGGGGTGGCGTCGCTATCTTGCTGCCAACCGGAACCAATTATATTCAATTATATATATATGGACTATTCAATTAAATGTTGTGCAAAACTGAAACCTAACATACTGTTGATTATTGTGTATAGGGTGGATCGCGAGATAGAACGATTCTTTAATTTCTTAAACTATTGTTTAATAAATAAAAGTCACATAATTATAAAAAAAATATAATTCTTAGGAGGTGATTTCAATGAAAACGCGATGAAAAACTAACGATTATAAAAGACTTACAGACATAATGCTGGAATATAATTTACATTAAAAAATTAAAAAAAACTACCTACGAGTTCAACTGCATAGACCTACTTTTTACAAATACTAACAATTTTTCCATAATTATTGAAGATCAAGGAATGTCCGACCATAAATGAATAAGCTTTGAACTACTGTATTCACTCGCTCAAACATTTGAGCTCAAACTCATTTTAAATCATTTATATGTCCTATGTTCCTATAAAAAGGTTACGGAACCTTTTTATAAGAACATAGGACTTATAAATGATTTAAAAATACATCACAGCCTTTAAATTAAAACTAAGTAAAATTAACTGGAACTATATCTTGCTGTCAAATAATAATCTAATTTAACTACAACTTTTTTGAAGATAAAATAAGAGAATTTCTAGATTCTACAATTCCTCTCAAACGAGTTAAATTTGTTAGATTTAAAAATAATAACTTGTTAAATTACTAACAATGACTCCTGCCTACTTCTTAATTGTCACACGAGATTCTAAACCTAACCAACCTTTCAATATGCTGCAATCAATTTACTGCTCGTTCAGTATTTTCCGCTGCTCGTATAATTATTTCCCATAAATAAACGAATGTGAATCTGCTCATGGCCTCTCATATGCTCATGGCCGCTCTACCATATTACATGAAAATAACGAGTATTCGTCATTGCATTTAAATTTACGAGATATTTATAGTATTTGTGCTTTATTTCTCGGACACTTTAAATTAATGTTTCATTTACTAAGGTATAAACGCATTTCATAATGTAATTAAATTTCAAGGCTAGCCGAGCGGAAACCGCTGCGATTCGGGCGTTTCTAATTGATATTTATTAACAGTGATAATAAAATACCTTTACTATCTTTGCTATTATTTTAGTATACATTTTTTTGTTTCGGTTTATTAGATACAATTATTTTTTATAGTACAAAATTGCTTTATATTTATAGCTGTATTCAATTATCGTGCACTATTTATTTACAAAATGATCTCCGACATAGAATACATCAAGCTGATATTCGTTGAATATACTTAAATCTAATGTATAATGTTCTTATACTCGTAGTTACAGGAGAACACAACATTATTATTGATTAAAACACAGAGGTTTTATATAATAAATTATATTAGTAGTGTTAAAGGTGTACGCCGATTTGGCGATCGGGTGTTGGCTCAGCAATCTGGCTCTGAGAACCAGATGTTAAAGTTACACGCCGATGGCTATCGAAGGCCAATGTTGCAGGCCACACGCCTTAGCTTTAACGGGGGGTGTAGGGATTTAGGCTTTGCCGGTCTTGATGTTGGTGCAGGGATCTCGGCAGATCAGGTGTTGGGGTGAATACGGAAATAAAACGCCGCTCTGGTTTACATAAACACAGGGGTGCGGAGGGAGCGGCAACGGGCAGCAAGCTCACTTTTCTTCTTAGGTTTTTTCACTGTTCAAGTGCTGAGGACGAACTGGCTTGCTGGCTGTTAGGCCTTTGCCTTTTTATAGGGGTTTGCTGCCCCAGCAATCCCCCCGTTCCCTGAGGAAGTTTTAATGCTATTAGCTCTCCACTTTTGTACATAATATCTAGGTTACAAGTCTTATTTATCTGGGTCGGTCCTCTTATTGCACGGAGGATAAAGACTATTTTCGGTGGCGAAGTTTAGGTATTTTCCTTTTAATTTCCTTTTTTCCTTATTGTCCCTCCCCCCCTCTGTGAGTAGCAAGAGGTGTGGGAGGACCGGGGGTGCACGGCTTCTCAGTGGCGCCGATACCGGAACTACGCCACCTATCCCGCAACTTTTGTTCTAGAATTTATCCTAAATGAAACACACTGCGGGCGGTAGTCTTTATTTTAAACCTTATTCTAATTCCCTGACTTATAACCTAGGTATCCTAGTACTTTGGAGAGCGAGAATAAGACATACAAAACATAAGACAACACAATAAACATAAGTAAATGAGATGTTGTAAATACGTAAAAACAATAGTATATCATAATCCTTAACATTTTACATTATATCAATACCTTATGTAATCATTTTATATAATATTGACATCTTATGATAACTTGTTATGTATGTGTTAACATTTTATTATTCCGGAGGAAGGGCACGTGAATTTCATTCTTGACCAAAATTGCGCCGCTTAAATTTTGCTACTTGCGGAACTCTGTTTAGACGGCCCTCTTTTCCTCCGAAATGTGTGATGTTAGCACATACATATTTCGCGCACTGATTCTATATTGTACACATAGGTATATAGGCACCGCACTTTCACTATTCACTTATTCTGTCATGCACAAGTAGTGGCATTATAATTAATTATGTAATTATATAATTAAAGAAAAATACAATTAGTTGTTTATCCAACAAATTTACACAACAATTATTTGATTTTATTTTTACATGTTTCAGAATATCATGTACAAAAGTAAAATGTCACTGTTGATCGTCCAAAAAATGTGTAACAATTTTCATGTTGCTTGTCAGTAGGTACTCTGTTGCTCTGTCGATTTTGGGTATAGTCTTACGTTGATTAACTAATGCAATTAGGTTACTCTATTTTTGCTTTAAATATGTTGCTCTATGTCACGGAAATAAGGTGAAACATCATACATGTCAACTAATTTAAAATAGGTAAGTATTATGCGAAACCATTCTAGTGAAAAATGAAATAATTTTAGTTAACGCATCAAAAGTTACAAACGTGTAAAGTTGTTGTTCTATCTAAAACGTTCGTAGTGCACATTATTCAGTACAGGGTAATACTGAGCGCCTAGCCAGCGGCGCAGCTCCGGCAACGTACTACAGCAGCGCGTTGTCGTTTGGATGAAACAGGCCATCATACACGTAGGTATAAAAGATATACTAGAAATGAACAATAAGTTTTGATAAAAACCTGTTGTAAAAACTAGTAGATTCGATTCTGCCGATACCTACTGATCAACCTATTTTCAGCTTTTGAGTTATTTCAATTACACCTTGTATAATTATATCGATATGCCACTATTAATGTTAAAGACAAGGTATGCAACAGAACTATTCTAATCGTTTTTGGGTGATGCTCTTTCAGACAAACAGCTATCCAAAATTCCAAAAAAATGTTATACTGAATTCAATATCATACATAGCGGACATGTCAATAACTTCCAAAAAATATTTCATGTACTGGTACGGTTTTGTTATGACTTTATTAAATGTATAGGATGCGAGTAGGTATGTCTTATTTGACACAGAGTTGTGATCAGTAGAGAAACAATGAGTTTTGAGCGATATTGTAAGTATATAATTACTTGAAATTATATTGAAAATACTTGCTCGAACAAAATATTATTGTTGGCTTGTTGACACAAATCAATTGACACGCACGTTACTACGTGTTAATAATAATCTAGAGTAGGAATTAATATTCGTGCCGCATGTTTGCATGCATTTTCGAATGTGTATAATTCTATATCTATAGTAATACTTATTATAAAAAAATCGTCGTAAAGCCGTGTCTGTACATCTAATATTTTTTGAAAAAAGCCTTTGTAGTGTATAAAGTACGACTGATGAAGAGTCCAAACCACAGTTTAAATAATTTTTGTCTGTCTGTTGTCTGACCGCACATCACGCAAAAATCATTAGATGGAATTTAATGAAGCTTGACACAGTTATAACTCATTAACGTTTAGGATACTTGTAAATGAAGATCAATTATAAAATTCCCACGGGAACAAGCTATAAGTCTACACGCATAAAGTCTCGGAAACTGCTAGTTTAATAATTATTTACTATGCAGAAAACGTTACGCAATACACTCATTTATCCTTCTGCATGTTACCGCCACTGTGATGCGAATAGCGAAGCCGAAATGTAATTTACCTGAGATAAAGGTGGAACACTGTTCGCTCACGGACACCGAAGTGGATGCCATTACGAGGAATGGGCCCCGTAATGCTGTTTGTCCCGGAAGGCTTTTAAAATTTAACGCTATACGACGTTAGCATTTAAGTTAGCAAATCTTAAATGACTGTGTAATATTTAGCTGCCTCATATACATATTTTTTCAAGTCCATTCCAAATAGGCAGTCAGTATGTTGATAGGTAGGGGTATCTATTCTGAACTGAGATTTGTGCGGTCGTAACTCGAACCCCAACCGGAACCACATACATAGGGAATTTCTATATAAAGTAATATTGAAGACCGGTTAGCCCAGTTAGTAATGCCCTTGCCTGCTGTACAAAAGTGTTTCGGGAAATCCTCGTGTGACCATCGAGTGAGGCGTTATTATATTTAGAAAATAATAATTAAAAAGGGCGGCATCTTTGCTGCACAGGTTGCGTGCCAGCTCCAACAGGGTACTGAAGGTAACCGCTGAAAGAGCTGATTGCCCCATCCAGACGTGCTGGATGGACTTATTGTTTTTCACGTATTGATAGATATTACACATGCTCTTACACGTGCAATGGAAGGGCGCGTATTAAACGCAGACCTCTCCTTGACTCAAAATATCTACTAGTATTAACTCGTATTATGAGTATATAATCTGGCTATATCCTGCAGTGAGACATAATTGACCTGTTACAAATATAGAAAGCAAACGATTAAATGAAAAAACATCGTATATTGGAGTCATTAAGTCAATTCTATCATTAAACAATTCATGAAAATTGTTATAGTTCCAACTCAAATATGTCTGTAATTTGGTAAGTTTCTTAAATGATTTGAGGCATACAGGAATCAACCGTAGTTTGTTCAAGAGAGGCCACGATTGATAGTAGCTACTATTACGTTTAGTTAGACACTTATTGTTCTAAAACTTACCTACCAAAAAACGAATGAACTAATTATAGTACATACAATGCTTATGAAAATTTGAGGAAATATTATTATTATTACCTGACATAATTAAAATCTACGATTACTTACAAACATGCATCATTGAAAACGTATATGTATATTCCCATATTGATAATCATTGCAAATACTATTTTACACGTAATTTCTGCGGCGCTACAACCCTTTATGGGTATTATTAGTTTTGAGTTCTCCTCCACAATCTTGGTTCTCTTTGGTCTCTCTATTCCTGGAATCTTCTGATGCTTTTCAGATTTTTCTCTATCGAATCACCTCTTTCGCAGCCTCTGTTCTCTTTTGTTGCGGATCCAACCTGTCATTATTTTTTACGCTCTTTCTTGTGTTGAGACATACGATCAAATTAAATATAAATACAATTTTTCTTTCCGTACTCAGTCGAGCTACGCAGAACATGGGGAAAGTAATGTTAAAAAATATATCGATACAAATATAGTATTTTAAAATACAACCGATTTAAAATTGAAAATCGGATAAGGAATTCAGCGAAATAGTCCAGAAAAGACGATTACCTAAGCGAATATTAAAAATCACAGCTTTGCCCCGCAAAGATTTCACTGAACGTGACATCGACTCTTGTAAGGCTTTGCCGCCGACCTGAGCTAGAAATAAAAATGTTCCACTGAATCGGATTTTAATGCAACATATTTGACTGCGATCTGAGATTATAAGAAATAAGAAAAGAATGACTAAAATAGATATATACAATTCAATATTTTATTAACATTAACATAAAATAATAATTTTAATAGAATAAAAAAATACATATCGAGCAAATGTACTTATAAAAAGAAAATACAAATGAATACAATAGAAGAAAATATGAGCACTTATAAAAAGAAAATAAATCTCAGTGATCATTCCACGAAAAATACTTTTAGTAGCTCATAAGTTGTTAAAAGAAATTTTAATAATTTTCATATTTTAGCTCTTGATATCACCTTAGATAGAGGCACTTAACCGTCGTATTGGCAATTAGGTAGAGGCGTCCTTGATAATGAAGATCGAACGCTGCTAGGAGTCTTGGCTGCAAGAGTATGGTAAAATACAAGCCACTCAGCAACTGCTACCGAACTGATAAACTATTGCTGTATGATTAGATTGCGTGGAAAATTACTATAGTCCTGAAATTAATTACTCCTGTCTACATGTCTATGTTTCTAATTGATTAGATAATAAATGTCATAACAACTTGAGTCAAGCGTCTGAGTTTGTTCTACATATTATAATATTATAGATGTTATGTATTTACAAGCTCAAAGACCAGTTACACGGGTATTAACTAAATGTTTTCGGCACTTATGCTGGATATCGGCATTTTGGGACTCTTTGATACTTGTATTTCAGACGAGTTCACCTGTCCCACATCAAAACTTACAATTTTTTTACAATCAAAACTTATTTTACAGCAGAGCTCTTAATCATTCATAACAGCCAAGTTAAAAAATAGGAACTTAAAATAAAATTTGATCGTTATTACACACAACACAAGACGATAGATATATCATGCGTAATATATTATTATAGTTGTATATTATATGTTTAATAGATATTTTAGTGATTTACCAGCATCACGTAAAGCACTTACTAAGTTTCGTGGTATTCATAGCTCCATAAATACGAAATATTTCAATATGGATTTCTTTGTATCCAGCCAGGCTCACTTTTTAAATCACATATTGTCAAAAAATATATTTTGTCATTTTTTTTGACATTTCACTGAAGTCTCAATAACTGGGAAACTAGAGCCGAAATAAAGGTTAATTTAATATAATAATGAAACATTTATTTATACCTACCCATAGATTGTATTCACTTTTGTGTAGACCTCTAGATTAATGAAACAGTAAATTCTAACACAGGTCATTGAGAAAATACAGTAGAACTCCAATTATCCGAACTCCGACTATTATCCGCTACTATAAACTACGAGTATAAACTATAAACTTACTATAATCGCTGATTATCCGAATCGATTTCAGGAAGAAAAAAAAAACAACAACCTTCAGTCAGGGGGTCAATTTTGTTTTGTTTGTGAGTGGGTTTTGTTGTTCACCATGGCTTATAAAAGAAAACGTGTTGTGTTATCGTTAGCGGATAAACTAAAAATTGTTGAGCAATCAGATAAAGGAGTGACGGGTACACAATTGGCTGAGATGTACGGTGTAGGACAAGCAAAGATTTCGGACATTAAAATCAGCAAACCTAAACTTTTAAACTTTGTGTCAGTGCTTGAAAACGAAGATGGAAGTTCTTCAAGAAATTCAATGAAGGCAGCAACAAACAAAGATTTAGAAGATGGCGTTTTCAAGTGGTTTTTGCAGCAATGTTCAATGGAAAATCCAATTTCGGGTCCTAAAGCTGCAGACATACAAAGTACGTATACCATATGTATATTTCATTCAACCACTAATTAAAAATGCTTACAGTACCAAAAATCAGCTCTTTTTCTTTAAAATACATATGTAATATGTACCTTTTTTCGAAAAAACTCCAATTATCCGAATTTTTGATTATCCGAGTGGGGTCCGGTCCCAATTGATTCGGATAATTGGAGTTCTACTGTAGTAATAATATAAGATCATTGCGACGAATTCTCCCAAAACAAAAGCTAACGAAGTAAATGTCAACCCCAGGCGACTAAATGATATCGGGACATTTTCGAAGGACATGATCATTAATTAAAGGGTAGCAGATGTTCTGAAGAAAGTTGCAATTAGCTAGGAAAAGTGAGAAGCGGAAAAAAGGCTGCCTAGAGGGAATGTATAAGGTCCTTTATTACTATTGCCAGCGAAATAAGGGACGATGTACGATAACGGGGTATTATTCTCTTCAAGGCTATCTCCCGCACCGTGCCGTAAATCGCGTGGGTCGTTTTCTTTTAATACCTTTCTCTGTTGGAGAAGTTATGAGATTTGTAGTTTGAAGAATTCCTTGAAACAGTTCTTCTTATTCGGTTTGATGGCAGTATCAGTCATCTTCTCAAGCGCGACGACTATTTTACCATTGTCACGTGTAAATGAATTTCAAGTAAATATGCCATCGCTCAGTAAAGCGTTAGTAGGTTCACTGAGGACAGTTGGACTCCTTGGAAGGACACCAATAACGCAAATAAAAGCAATTTAATTATCACAAACATTACGCACATACATGCCACTTTGAACTTTAATAAACTATCACTATCAAATCACAGAGTCCATACATAATACATAATTTTTATAGTAATCAAACAACTTGTTAACGATGACGCCTCAAGTTAGTAACGTAAGATGTATTTGTATATATACAATTGTGATTTACATTTGTATTTTGTGATATTTGATTGTACATTTACAGAGTATTTTAATGCCCTATTGTTATTAAGAATTTATGTATATGTGTAGTATGTGTTTTATGAATAAAGACAACAACGGAAATTAAAAGTAACTCCAAGGAAAGACGCGAGTTGTAGAACTCAAACTGTAAGCGTCAATATTATTATTGTTGTCCTTGTCTAAAAATTATCTGTCCTTATCATGTGCTATCTCGCTCCCACGTATGTATTAAATAAAGATAGCCTGAGGCGCCCCCAGTCGGACGATACACGAATCCTCTCGTTACCGTAGAAGCTAGTTGAGGCACTTAGATCCGAAATATAAGTAGGCCCGGCCCGGTTTGAGTGCGATCACTGGCAACTGGGAATTCAACTTGGCAACTTAGCAACTGAACTGAACTGAACATTGAACAGTAAATCACTGCACCTCTCACTAGTAACACCGCGCTCTCAAGAATAGTGTCTCAACACCTGCTTCTACACAACCTGATCGGCACCTCAGAGGCATCCGACTATGTTCGTGTACCGTCAGTACGGGCAAGCTCCACGGGCGTAGTTTTAACCGCGACTCGACTCAAGTTTCATTTCACTACCCGTCGCCCGTACACTCACCATCCTCGGTATACGCAACACAACTCAATCCCACCTCTCGAGCACGGTAAAGAATCTTAAGTAATCCGTTCTTTCACTGTTTTTTTAATTATTTTATACAAAGACAAGCAGATAGTCCACTTGGTGGTATGTGGATACTGTCGCCCATGACCATCCGCTAAACATGCCAACATCAATCCAGAATGACAAACGTTGGCATGCCCCCGGATGCGCTGGTCCACCTTTGGTAGTTTGGGAATGCATTTGGAGAAGTGCGAAAATAGGGGGAATCAGAAAGTATGGGATGGGAATGGACCCTTGTATATCTCACTCACTACATACGTATGCCTGTGATAAAATTTGCATATCCGTAACACTGTCTACGCATACGTTATTGAAAATGTTTATGTTCCAGAGATTCAAAGGGAGTTTCTAAAATACATGTTTAGTGTTATCGCTTCCTTAATTTGAACAAACAAGTTGTATAAAATATCAAAACAACGCGAACAGGAGTCTACTCACGCGGTAGGAAGCGGACAAACAAAGCGACTTTTCAAGAACAAAGCCGCGACCTGTGAGAATATGAAGAATCTCTAACAAACATATAACTTACAATCCATATAACTTCTAACTCCTTTATATAGTGACTAATGTCGTATCTTCCACATATAGTAAAGTTTGTACGGGATTCAAGTGAGTCACTTAGCAGTAAAACATAGTTCTCTCTTAGTATATACAACGAGGACCGACTAATTGCATTTTAAAAGTACTCGTACCTACTTATTGAAAATCAAATAAGATTACCGTTGCATTACGAAGGAGATTAATTAAATGAATACACAAGTATTGTACAAGGTACAAACACACAAGGACTGCAAGATGTGTTATATTTCAATAGTTATATATAATCTAAGTAAAGTTAAATCAATTTTTCTATCTTTATTAATGCGATCACTCGGGTAGAGGACATCTAGTAACTGACTGTATAACCTCTTTGTACCGACAACAAAGTTACATAAGAATTATTTTGCTGTACCTATATATCTAAATAAATCAAATCTAATACCTATAATAAAATTAAACATTAATCACTCATAAATACATACTAATAATATACATAGACGTAATAAAGCAAAATTATCGCAAACATAATTAATAATTTTCAATATGTAATGTGAATCAGTTAAAAAAAACTGCATCAAATTGTATCATATCATATCCAATGAGTTAAATAATCTATTAAAATTTATATTTTTTAAATATAATATAGTTTCACTAGTTTCAAAGGTATCGACACTATCTATGAAGCAGAAACACAACCGCGTCAACGTCAAAACAATGAAGTATAATGATAATTCGCTTACACCTTACTACCCTTATTAGCGAAACTCGATAGGTGTGTGTGTAAAAGTTAAAAGCGACATGATACAGTGCCACGAGTTTAAACATCCAGGAAGCAGCCAATTAAAATCCTCTCCATGAAACAATTTAAAAGCGATAGTTTCAAGACTATAATTTTGAGTATCGCAATAAGTAGATATCCAAGTCATGCGGTGCTGCGGTCGACATTTTTCGATGCCAACCGACAGGCTCGCACTATTGCAGCTTTAAAATGTTTGAGATTAAAATATTTCCCGCGTTTAACCCTATCTTTGCTTTATGAATTCAAGACTGCAATCTGAGAAGCAGAGTTCGTGCTGATCTGCAACGCTATCAGCCTGCGGGACATGGGCCTCCTCATGCACATTTTCTTGTGCATGAGGGATGTAAGGCCTTCAAACGTCACGCTGGCCAAATGGGTTGGCGAGTCGATTCTTTCAAAGGTGAAGCAACTATCCTCAGCGCTTACAGTTTGGTAGCGCGTGCTGATCTACAAATACTGATTAGACTGCGCGTATATTTGTAGTAATGCTGTAATCCTTAGGATGTACATTTCTGTATTTGACACTATGCTATGTTCGCAAGCGCGACGTGAATCAAGCCTGAATTTGGATATTTTTTAGCATAAGCTAGGATTTCAATTTCTAAGTTAAATTAGATCATCAGATTTGTACAATCATAAGATATGTGTGGTGCTACTAGAAAATAACACTAGTGTATTATTTTTATACAAGTTAACGTATAAATGTATGTATATTTTTATGTAAGTATACCTATGTATAATATGTTACTTATAATATAACTTATAATACCTATGTATATTTTAAATAATTATTAATATTATTGTTTACTATTAATTTTCCAATTTTGTTTTGTATAATGTTATTTCACTTGCATCTACCATCCAAATACTAAATAGCCCCAAGTTTGACTGGGAGAAAATGAATTATAGCAACAATTTTGCCTTTGTTAAAAAAAAATGTGTATATAAACATATATATAAATTGTATGAGCCGTAGTTGTCTGAGATAAACATACATATATCTATATTTATATATAAGAGCAATTGGTTATTACTGACTTAGGTACTGATTTATCTAGGAACATTTATTCGCACGCTTCTTTACGCAAGTAAAATCGCCATTTAACGCTTGGACTGTACGTATACATTATGTTACTACGCTAGTTAATGTATCAGTGTCCCGGACAACTAGCAGAGCAGTCTGATTCGCCAACTACATCCATTACTCTATACGACAAATGACCGACCGCCACATTCGTTCGCTAATGGCTTCCAGGAAGACTCCATCTTGCTCTTGAATCTGCGTAAAAATCTCGTTTGATATGAAAATGATGATACCAATGGGAAAATGTATATGCTATATGTATGTGAATACGAGGCAAATAAGAATTAATATGTATATAGGAAAGTAATATTTTCCTGCAATGAAATAACCGATTGAAATTTGGGGTGAAGTAAAAACGTTTCTAGGCTAATTTTGATATATAAAATAAAGGTAAGTTTATTTGCATGTTAAAAATTACTAAGTCGTTAACCGTCGTTACGTCTTATCTAGGTGTTTGGTGTCACAATCGCCATCTTATTAAACATCAATTTGTCCCTTTCGCGCCTACCTTCTAATACATATATTATTTTGGATACCTCACACTCTCTTCACCTTTACCACAACTTAGTATGCTGTGCCTATAGGTTACACGACATGAATCACGAGTTTGTTCGACAGAAATGTAGATCTATATTAAACAACAGTATGTTAGGGGAGAGTGTATGCTGCATTCCCACAGCCGCAGGCGCACATTACCCCTCTCTCACAGAAGACTACTTTGAAATGCATTTCCTTCTTTATCGTATTACGTACCGGTTTCGGTAGTAAGTGAGATATGCCAGAGCCCATTCCCATCCCATCCCATCCCTCCCCATTTTCCGAAACCCTTCTCCCAAACCATTCCTTAATCTGCAAAGGTAGGCAGCGCATCCAGGGGCGTGCCAGCGTTTGTCATTCAGGACTTATGTTGGCATGTGTCGCCGATGTCTATGGACTACAGTATCCACTTACCATCAGGTGGACTGTATGCTCGTCTGCCGCTATTTCCCATAAAAAAAAACACGTAGATATTATAGTTCTCTATCGACACTTTAGTTTTATAAACTGTAGTGTATATTTTGTAAATAAACATATTAAAATAAATATGAACATTTATGATATGACATAGTGAAAAAGACAAGTGAGTGCGTGTTTGTGTGTTTGGGGCGTGTATTTGACATCTGTACCTACATCTCTCTCTATATTCCCCAAGTCTGAAATCTCATGAATTATTTGTCACTTTCGTGTGTAAAAAGTATTTTTTTTAACTTTTGCTATTTTTTTCATATTGGTCCAAACAAACGAAGATATGTTGCGTTTTATATACAAGTAAGTGTAGGAATAATTTGTAAGAAAATTTTAATTAAAATATAAAACGAAAATAGTCTTGATAGATAATAATGTCTGTGTCATTAGTAGGTACACCATAAGTTTATTAATTAAGCACCCTGTATTTTGACCCTCATCAATTAGTGAAGCTCGAATGGATACGAATATAACGATTTTAGAAAGGGTTTCCTTTTATTAGAGGATTAAACCATACAAAAACATTAGCTCCATACATTTTATACAATAAAGAAGGAGATAATATTAAGAGTTTATTCAACCGAATTTGCAGACATTAAAGATCCGGCATCGCTCAGGTGGGATAATAGGTTCGGACCGCTGTCTTTTTTTTTTCGAAAAAATTGCAATTACCGTGTTTATTATTTTTCACAAATTTTATATACTATATAAGTAGGTACTCATATAAAAAGAATAATTGTGAAATTTTATGATCTTAATATTTCGTGTTGAAAATATTTGTGTGTGTGTTAATATGCCCTTAATATTTTGTGTTCAAATTTTTGGAAAGTTTTAGCGTCATAATTTTGGAACTGCTGAATCGATTTGGCTCTACGATTTTAACTGAGTCATAACCCCAAATTATTATCGTACATAATTACATTTTAATTCATTACAAAATGCGCCCTGCAGTTTGGCTAAAAATTTTGGTGATTTGGATTCAGCTGGTTTTTATCACCGCATTTCCCATCATCGAAACGCAGTATACTTTATCGCGTACTTTTCGCGCTACAAGACATTTTATAGCGCGAACCCGAGGATTTAGGAACGATCTAACTTCTTCACGACAGCTGTGAATAAATATTCGCACGGTACGCGTCGCACCTGTAATCCTGTTAGTATTACGGACGTCAAAAAGCGACGATACCTACCTAACCACTTAAGGCAGACATGCAGGCGGGGGCCCCGCCTGCATGTCTGCCACATTTAATATAAAAAAATAATAAGCAAAACAAAAAGAAATGAATATACCTTGTACAATAAACACATAAACGCCCGTTCGCATATACACACTCACAAACTCAGCCACACACGCCCTCGCACTCCCACACGCACACTCGCACATAATGTTATAGTATGGTTTATATAAAGTAAATCCATAATTGGCCATAAGCTTAATCATACTAAATTTATGTATATTTTTTTCCTAAGCGTTGTGGATTTTGTATATCATATAAATAAAAAATAAAAAAGTAAAAATGTTTTCGATATTCGTAAATCATAATTTCCGAAATAGATAATGAAGTTATGACATTTTTTTTAACAATGTTCATTGAATTAAAGACATTGAATATAAAAAATGACGATACAGTTAGCGCTCTGATGGTACTGTAAAAATAACTGTGTTATTAATCTGAATGAATAATGCGCGACTTATTCTGACTCTCGCTGAGTTGAAGCGTTAAAAAATATAGTATTTAAAAGGTTTTTCAATTTAATTACAGATGTCAGTGTTCCTTATTTACAGGTGCCCAACAACAGGCAACATTTAAATTCGAAGAAATACATTGCTTTATGAGAAAAGTTTTCACTTATATCGTCGACGTGTGTGCGATATTTTCAGTTAATATGAACGTTCTTCGTAAGCAGTTCGTATTCAGGACATAATTTATAGCTACCCAAGTTGTAATAATCGAGAGAGCTGTTTTTTCCGAACAGTAGGTAGGTACCGTTATATGATATTCTTATCATATTATTATATTCTTTTAATTATAGGCATATAGTATTTATGCGAAATACAAATCTGTTCTTAAATCTCCGAAGGCAGGCAGCGCATCCGGGGGCGTGTCAGCATATTTCGCACATGTCGCAGGGCGACAGTATCCATTTCCCATCAGGTGGACTGTCTGCTCGTCTGCCGCATTCTGGCAGAATGTGCTAATTGTACCATTGCCAGAATTGCCACATATGGAAAAAAAGTAATTAACAGTTAAATGGTAATTGTCTGCATATATGGGATGTGCGCTACTGATGTTTTTTGTACTCAATACTACAAATATAATAGATAGCATATTTATACTCAATACTTAACACTTATGAAATTTATTTGAACGTGTATAAAGTATATAATAAAATATTTTAAAAGTATACCATCACCTCTCTCCTATGTCTCTCCACCCTGGATATACGCCTCTCCCAAAGTTCACCACCACGCACGATCTTCGGCTCTTCTGATCCAACCACCAGCGGCGAACATTACTTGTGTCATTATAAACAGTCATTAATTGTATGTGTATGTAAGCAACGAAATACTTCAGTGTTGAAAGTATCAACTTTTTGAAACTGTCCTACACAGTGGCAGTTCCAACAGAAGTTTTAATTAGCCTCATCAAAGTATAATTTTATTATTCATTTTGAATTTTTTAGCCAGGTTTGTTAATGTTCTTAGGCTGAGCATGAGCGGTACTTATTATTTCAATTATCTCAATTTTACGGATTTTGTTAAAAGTTTCGTAAATATATGAAGAGGATGAGCAAAACGGGATGAGATGGTTGAAATTTGACGAAATTGAGTGGTATTGGATGAGGAACAGGCTCTGCCAATTCTCGCACACTTTAGCAATATGTTGATAATTATTATGAATATTCGGCAAGAGGGCAATTATTACTTTTAAATGATGGGGCCAAAAAATAAGCGTTATAAAGAAGGTGTATTTATGCAGTTCGAACCGCGAACACATATCACCGGCATAGAAATAGGTATAATGTTAACAGTTTGTGGTAATTAACCGCCACAAGCAGTTGCGAAATTTGGAAAAATGAAAATTTTAGGAATTTCAACTTCACGCTAAATTAACGTCACTTTAATTAATGTTAAGTAAATAAAAGTAGAAATTACCTAAACAAATAAACTGCCTGTTATAGTTACTAGGAACAATAATTATATATTATGTAACGCCATAGATTTAGATTTGTCTAGATATGTGTATTTGTAACATTTCTTTTGTGAGAAAGTCGCGCGAGTGAGGTAACTCGACCAAGCGACTAACCCAGTCTGTTGTAGGTTGAGTCATCGTGCATTGTCCGCCCCCGTACTTCAGATCTGTTAAACTGTTTGACAGATCTGTTAGTTTAAAAAAATACAGAAATTACAAATATTTTTCGTCATTATGCTTTATAAACGGACACATTTTTAAAATGTTTATGTAACCCTTTGCTCGATGGAAGTGGCGTACTTTACGCCCGAAGTAAGTGACCTAATTGGGTGGCGCCCACACTTTCCCATCCACACTTGCTGTCATTTGAATTTTCATCTTAACACAGTAAATATTGAGTTGATTTTGCTTTAACAAACTGTTCCGGGAATTGAAGATTTTACCTCCACTAACCAATTTATTGTACCTCTAAGTTGCAGGACAACTAATGGAGATGTCTTCGTAGATGTTAATCCAATAATGGAAGGCAATTCTGTTCCGTATCTGCCAATAAAATTATACCTTCACACAAGTTACGTATGAAATTTAATATTACACATAATTCTTTTATGAACAATCTGACGTTATCTAATTTTCGATATAAATCGTAATTATAAGTCCCTATTGACTTTCGATAAGATTTCCTAATTTAAAATGTTTATTTATTATTGCACCGTGTTTTTTTTATATATTTGCAGATTAAGGAATGGATTGGGAAAATGGGGTTAGATAGGATGGGACGGGATTGGGCTTTGGCATATCTCACTCACTATCGAAACACGTACGTACATTGGAGAAATACGATAAAGTAGGAAATGCAGTACATAACCATCAATCATACCTAATTGCCATCAGGTAGGCCGACCGTCCTGTCCCTCTGTCATTCTAAAAGTAATGTAAGTCTGTATCATTCATGGATATTAAAAGTAGTCTCAATGCCTGCTATCATTTCGTCTTCTGCTCTTGTTATCACCTTTCTTTATCTGTTTGTAACGCTTCGTTTCCCGGATACGATTATATTGAGAGAATCACAACAATAACTTGCTTTTGTTTATTCCAGTCTTTAGTTTCTAAAACAATTTATTAAATTTCAGATTCAATTTTGAACAAACAAATTCATTCATCAACCGAAATAAATAGTATACACCGCGTTCCGGGCTCCTCCTAATAGGTAATCCAATATTAGTGGGCGAGCAATTAACGATAGGTAAACAGAGCAAGCATTCCTTTCTGACCCTTAGGCAGTGAATACACGGGTGGGCTACACGGGGCGGTTAGCGGGGCGATTAGCGGGGCGGTTAGCGGGGCGTTTAAGCGAGATGTCAAGGGCACTATGTGACGTTTAGTTTTCATTTAGAACGGAGAGTGATAATCAAACCGGTTCAACCAATCAAAAACTCTCTTTGCTCCGTATCCCACATGATGGTTGCTTCAAACTTCCCCATTTTTCTCTTCCACTTCACTGTATCGATGACATTGTCAGCTGTGTCACTGCAAGATATCATGAGGCAAGAACTGATCGACAAAAATGAAACTATAACCAGCAAGCCTGTTTACCAACCAACGCTGGTGAACAGGCCTTTGAGTAGAGTGTAGTTTTTATGTTCTATTAAACATTAACACGTTCTATGGAAATTATAGTTACATGGTGATTCATGATTTGCCGATGAATGATGATGTACGATTATTCATGATGACTGACCGTGTGGTTTGTCGGCCGGCTTTAGAATAGCACCACACTATCTCGTCCCGTGGGTGTCATGAAAGGCAACTAAGGGATAAAAAAGCCGCTACCACAAATCCTGAGGAACTACACCACCTTTAAAAGAGCGGACTCGTGGAATCCGCTTAGCCAGCGGGGCGTTTCAGAGCCATATATCCCTCACGCACAGGACCCATGTCTAGCAGTGCACGAAAAAACGGGCTGGTAATGGTTAGGGTGATTTTTTATCGTTTGTGTGATCAAACAATTATTTCTCTACAGCATCAAACACTTTTCTTTGAATAAACGCTAAGCTCTAAACGAAAATCAGTAGTGTAAGCGCAACGCTTCGCTAGTCGCTCGGCACCTTTGACTCACAACCTTAGTAAAGTCTTAATTAAGGACATTCCATTGAGAATCGAATTAAATTTCTCTTGTTTTCACTTCACACCTGAGACGGTTTAATTGCGATAGAATTTTTATTGTAACAAAGGCAGTAAACTATTTTTTATTGGAAATGTTCACAACGTGTTCTTAACCATTTTAAATATAAACTGTCCAATCCAAAAATTTAAATCGACTTTCTATGTGGGATTTTTTCTATTATCACTACCTCGGTAATGAGGGCGAACATTATGAGAACGGTGTGCCAAGGTATTAAAGAAATAAATATTAAATAAAATAAAATATTAAATAAATAAAATCCAACCGCATCATACGCATGGTCGGATAGTACAAAATTTGTGATGGGAAATTTGTGTATGAAATAAGGGAAAGTCGTTGGTCTTGCAGTGAGATTTAAATATTATATTTGTTTTTGAACAGTGTTGATGATCATACGAGGGTGAATCAAAAATTACCTACACTTTTTGTTCTACAATTTATTTACTTAAGTATTAAATATCTACAATTAAGTTCTACATTTTTCAACATAGTCTCCTCCTTTGTCAATATACTTGGTCGAGTGATCCATAAGCTTGCGTATACCTTCCAAGAAGAAGGTTTTCGGTTGGTCGCGAAACCACTTTTGCACCGCTTCCTGCTTGGCACCATCGCGCAGAGACTTTATGAAAAAAAGCTCGTCGTGGATGATTTGATGACCAGAACCATGACTGATGTTTAAAGAAGACGCTACCTCATCGATTGTAACTCGCGTATCCGCCAGAACCATCTCTCAAGCTTGCTGACTTTTGTCGTCCGCGGTGACGGTTGACGGGCGTCCTGCTCCTCGCCCGGCCTCTTTTAAACATCTCGATCCACAAAAAAACAATTTTACGTGACAAGGCACTGTCCCCGTATTATGATAAAGGTCTACGATGAATTTCAGTCCCTTTCACATCTTCCGACCTGAGAAATCAGATCACTGCTCGTTGTTCCTCCTTGGTGCAAACTGGTACCAGAGCAGACATGTGTACACTGTAACCGCCGGAAGGCAACTGACGCGGTCGGGGTCAGATGGCGCTCACATGACTACAGTCGTACCAACTCTAAACATGCATGCGTAGAAGACAGTATGACACACCTCAAAGGTGTATTTTGATGAAAGTGCAGATAATTTTTGAGTCTGCCTCGTACAGACTACAAATGTATTTTCAAAAATATTTTTTTGATATACATTTAATATAGATTGTGTTCATTAATGAATTTCATTCATGAATAATTTAATTAAATTAATTATTTATTACATATTATGTACTCTATGATACTTATGGTGTATGCTGATTATTAATTATTATTTACTTTCTTAGACCTGCCAAGTCTTACAGTCTCCGCTTTTAGATACGATCCTTCGAGCCGGATAACATACCATACCATCAGCAAACCATGGGGCCTCTCTGCTCCCAAAGCTTGCTACCACGATCTTCGGCTTTTCTCATCCAACGCTACAGTAATATAATTACAATAATATAACTAAGTTGGATATAGTAAATTATAACTATTCACAATACTTCACGCCTTCAAAATATTATGGATGGGAAAATTAAATGTAAAACAATCTCCTATTATTACTATACAATTAGAATAATTGCAAGATTCATAAAATACGAACTTTTCAAGCGTATCAATACGTGTTTCATCCGCAAAGTTGATTTTATTCGTGGACTGTATTTATTGCCAATTACGAAAATTTGCCAACACCAAACATGATATTTTTATTTGCTCCACGTGACCTCTCACAGCTCGTAAATTGTCAAATTTTATGACTCGTACACATCGGACGCTTTGTAGACGTTTTTTGTAAGCTCACTTCTAAATATTTGATAAAGGTATGAAATGTATGTATACATGTATGAAATATGTTATGTTTTTTAAATAAGGTGTAATATAATCGGCATCATTCTAAGGGACTACCGTAACTAAATATATAATATATATACGTTATTATTTCATATATAATATATATATATATATATATACATATATTTAAGAATAATTGTCGATCTCCACGATTAAAATAAAATGAGGTGATACTAGGCTATGCGGGCACTATAATATTATTGTTTACCTATTTAGTAAATTTGAATATTGACTTTTATCCTTTAAAACTGCTTAACTCAACATGTTAAGCTATTACTGGCCATATAGAACTGTCGAAAGATTTATATTTAAGTGGTAAGCTTTAATACTCGTTTGATTCCTATACGAGGACGATTTAACTAAGTCTATCAGAAGGTAACCCGACTCGTGTGTACCTGTCCTTACAGTCCTGTTATCGGTACTCAAATGTTTCCGGCGCGACAATGAATCATAATTCTGCCATCGTTTTTTGTCAGCAAACACCGTTTTTCGGTCATTTATCAAATGAAAGGCTACAAGATTTATTTTTACGTTCATATCGTGGTCCATCTTTCATATTATCTTTAACTCTCACGGTGGAATTCCTTGGGCTTTTGTCTATAAACAAAAATATTTGTACCGTGTACACATCACCTAAAAATTTCATTATACATACTTGGAAATATAATCAATACATGTTTCTCATCTATCTTTAATAATACATATTATTATGCGTATAGAGTTTATGTTTTTTTAAAGTTTATATGTAAGTGGTAAAATTACCTACTCAACTTATTTAAAAGGCATCGAAAGCCTTGATAATATCTTTCTTCATCCCTTTCCTTCCCTACCCTTCCCCTTTTAACCAATTATTTTTTATCTCTGTTAACCCAAAGCTGCCTATATTCAAATGAAAATATGATTTTACATATTATAATAAGCTCACTTTACTTCAATTTAAACATTGATTACACTATTTTTTTATTTAACCTTGTACAATACCCGGCGATATAAATAAATGGCATGTCGTAAATGGAAAAGAGACAAACGGCCATTTTCGTTTTAGTAGAATGAATGCCTCTTCTGTCATAGCTCTCGCGTGAGGTCGCGTTCAATCGATTTCAAGACAATGATTGCTGTATTCGTATTCAAACGCGTTCGCTTCCTAATTCATCTACTATTATGTAGCTGTTGTCCGCAGCTTCGCTTGTGTGGAAATAGAATTAAAAAAGAATCCCACGAACTTCTGTATGCTAAATTTGGTAGCGATTCGTTGATTAATATTGTGGAATTATTAGATAACAAACAAATCAACATTTACATTTATACTTTTAATATTGATAACGGCCCGTCTTTTATATCGCCGGGCATTGTACCTAAATACTTCCTATCATTCAGGCATTAAGTCAGCGTATGGAACTTGCTCCAGTAGTACTTCCAAGTTCTTCACAACGGCTGCGCTAAGAGATTTGCATATCGTAGGACCAACGTCAGCGATGATTTCGCGCCATAATTCGTTCAGAAGTTTGTTAATTTGGTCACCTGCAAAGAAAATAATAAAATTGGACATTAAAATTTATAAAAACTGACTATGATTTCACAAAAACATAAACAACTATTTAAACAAATGTGAATTTGGATAAATTGACTGTTTTTGCATGCAATAATAAATTTCGTATTGATGTTAATTAATGGCCAGATGGATTTTTGAAAAATATTAGGCGAAAAAGCGTTGTAAAACGCATTACTCCATGAAGTGTACTACATTTTTATCATCACACCTCTCGTCACGGAGAGGCGTATCATCCGCACTCATTTGACAAAGAGTTACTGCCTACAGTGCGGTTTTCACCACACTTTCATGCCGCGCACCTGAAAGTTGTGTAATGAAGTGCCTGCTGAGATTTTTCCATTTAGTTACGAGATGAGACTCTTCAAGGGGGCATTGAATAGGATTCTGTAAGGTCTGCAGCGCACCCGCATGCCGCCTGGTATTACAAATATCGATGGGCGACGGTGATCACTAGCCATATCGTCGGTCGTCTGCTATCAAAAATTGATTCATTTGTCTTAATAACACCTACTCATTTAAATCCAGTCTTAACTTTATATTTAGTCACAGTAGAACTTCACAATTCTGACTCCTAATTTGTAAGTAAAAATTATTTCAATGTCAATAATTCAGTCTTCTTAATTTTACTTCTGAATTTATCGTTATTATATATAAACAACATTCTTTTAATTATAACTACATATTTTTTTGACATTATTAAGAATTATGAGCCTAATAGTACTACATCAATATTGAAATAGCGGACTAATGTCCGGTTTATTATAATGTTATAACCTTAGGATATGGTTTATTATATCCTAATGTTATTAAAATTAATAAAATATTAATACATTTTTGAACGCCTCTTTCCACAATGAGATCAGCTTGTATTGTAAGAGGTTACAACATATGTGTGACATATGTGTGTAATATGTTACATAATGTTAAATGTTCTTGCAAAATAAATAATTTAATTCGATATGACCGATTGATTGACATTTTGATGTACATACATACATACTTACTAAGAACTTTGTCGTTTAGTAAATTTTCCAGTCTAAATGTTGCCTTTTCAACCTCATACTTGATGTCGTGCTTCGTGATTTTCCAGTAAATTTTTCTGTCTTCCGCCCTTATGTGCTCATACCAGAAACGAGTGTGAAGTAATGCGTTTTCTGCAAAAACAGAATACCATAAATACAGTAAACATTATAAATACTCTTCTACAACTTACAAGTTAATACGAGCAGTTTTGTCTTAAAATTGCCAGCACAAGACATTAGCAATGCGCGAGACTGGAGTTGTTAATCGAAGATAATTCCACATTTTATACATACGAGTATATTACTTTCTATACATACCTACAATAATCTATACATACTTACTCGTATAATAACATCGTAACAGAGCCGGTTTGTACATGAAATATTTTGTGAAAAAAATCGTTGCAGTGTACTTACGAACTATACAGAACCCATTTTTAGAATTCTTGTCTGTCTGTCTGCCTGAACGCGTATCAAGCAAAACTAACTGAAATTAATGAAACTTGGCATAGTTATTGCTTATGACCTGGGTTAACATTAAGGGTACTTTTAGCCACGTTTCGGCACCGTACGTCACGAATAAAATATATAACCGATTTAAATAAAAATGTAAATAATAATAGCTAGCTTGATCAATTATGCCATACTTAATATCATAGATGCATCTCCACTGGACGTGACGGGCACGAACAAAAATTTTCCACTAAGATCGTATTTACTCCGAACATCTAAAGTCACTAAAGCATCTGCCACTATTAACCTTTTCTTCAAATCAAACCTACGAAAGAAATTGGAAATAAGTATTTATAATCTCACCAATAAACGTCAGTCACAGCCAAAATTGAAAAAACTTAAAACGTAATTGTGTTTCTTCAGTGGTTACAAATTTCTAAATTTACATCCAAGCTACTGATATTATATAAAGATATTTTATAATAAAAAATACCATAAAACGCCACGTAATATGTTATTATACTTTATACTTTTGTGGTGGTTCAAGCCCAGATATGTGATCGTCTATATATTTGAATCTATGTATAAGAGCTTAGTTACTTCATTACAGGATAACTTCAGTGCTTATGAGTATGAGGATAGTCTTTGTGGCAAATGTAATTAATTCAATCGCGTCTGATTATGCAAGTGTGCAATGTAGTGATGGTATTCCCAAAATAACAAGTCATATATTCACTTCGGCTTACTTTAAATGGACCTTTAGGTATTTACGGAAAGGGGTCGTTAAGACCTCAAGAGTAGCTTGTCTCGAATTAGTAATGTACAGAGGCAAATTAGGTCTAGTAAGTGCCCCGACGCGCGTATATGACTGTTAATTGAGTCAATGGCAGAGCCATCCTGCTGCCCAAATCACTCTGGCATTTACGGGGATTTCCTACGGCCTGGCTCAAGGCTTCCACGCATGGAATTATGGGGCTCGAATTCAACTCCTTTTCATCGCTGAGAAGCGGTTAAATCAACACGTCCTAGGACATGGATAATTATAGGCGCACAAAGCTGCCTTGCCCCGATACCATGGTAAAGTTTTATATTATATGTATATCAGTTAGGGTTCTATTCGGCCGAATAGAGGTCGGAGTTGATTCGATAAGAGAGGAATGTGTGTTCTGATGCCCAGACTTGCTAGCTAGCCGCCGACAACCTTTGCACAGTTCAATTCTGACCCAGAATTGCGTCTTAAATTCAGGCCGATCTCAAGATCAGCTATGGCGATGGATACACAATGAAGATCCTTTTATCGTGTAGATGTCCATCGGAATCCACGCGAGGGAGCGTCTCTCGGTCTGCGCCTTTAGTGGTGTTAAGTTCCCACACTAATGCAAACTTAGTTCATATAAAATGTGCTATCCTTGACTATAAGCATTGAAATAACCACTGTCTTGCAATTTATTAAATATACTAAATGAATTCAGTATCCAGATTTTGAGATAGGTTATGATCTCCAAATCTGTTATAGAGTAAACTAATACTTACGACAGCTCGGCCTCTCCATCTGTCTCGTGTCTTGTGTTCAATTTAGACCATCGGCTCAAAGTCCAATTATATATGCAATGTATGCTTGATATTAATTTCAAGACTCTATGATTACCAAAAGCTACATAGTGTCCGAGTATAGCTTGAGCTATTACTTAAGTCCTAGACAGAACTGGCTTTGTTCAATTAAGATCGGATAGAAGTTTGGTTTATCCATCTTTCAAGCTCAATTATAGAATTTCTAGCTTCGTGTATAATTCGTAAAAATAGCCTAGGCGTGTACTATGGGGTTTTGTGGATGAAACTTGTACTTATGTACTTTATTTATAATGTAATTCGCGTTCTGCGTGATTTTATGAACTGAATAATTATCATACTTTAGAACTCCATTTTACCTTAGCCAAATGGGGAAGGGAATTAACTCTAGACCAGTGGTTCTCAAACTTTTTAAATGACGGAACCCTTTTGGGAAGCAAAATACTTGATGGAACCCTACAATAAAACAATTATTTTTATAAGTGTATTCTATATTAATCAGCATAATAAAAGTACAATGTATCAGTTACTAATTATTATTTACTTCACCACTTGGTAAGGACAATAATAGAAAACATTAAAAAAGAAAAAATCTAACTAGTGGGAGGTATGAAACTGTTTTTTATTTTTCATCAATTGCTTGATATCAGGTTTGATGGAAGAAAGTTGGAGTCTCATATCAGCTTCGGCGTCCAGTCTATTGCGATATTTTGTTTTCGTGGCTGCGTAGGTAGAGAATCCTGTTTCGCACAAATATGTAGTTGGGAACGGGAGAAGAATATCCAGAGCCATTTGGCCAAGCATTGCATATTCATCTTGGATTCTGCACCAAAAATCATTAAGAGGCGTCGTTTTGAACAATGACTCCATACTTGTGTCTGATGACATTTCTAAAAGAGATTCATATATCTCATTTGACATGTTTTCAGGCTTTTCCAAGTTGGGTAAAAAAGGATTATGAATCCAGGAGTTCACTTTAATTTTTGTATTGTGTTCTTCGGGAAAATACTTTTCAAAAGATGCGCGCATCGAACTGAGATATTGGACCAATTCTTCAAACACATTATCTTCAAACATTTCTGAGTCGTTTTCGCTAACAAACTCACTGAGTAACGTAAAACTTTCTATTTCTTTCTTACCAATGCAAATGATCCAAAAATCTAATTTTCTTTTAAAAGCAGTTATTTTATTATAGGCCTGAAACACTGTTGTCTGTTTACCTTGCAACGATAAATTTAATTCGTTAAGTTTTTGAAAGATATCCGCCATAAAAGACAATCGGAACAACCAAGTTTTATCATACAAACGGTCCTTCAAATTAAAAGAAGTATCTGCTGAAAGAAACATTTGTAACTCGGCTCTAAGTTCAAATAGCCTTGTTAAAGTTTTTCCCCGAGACAGCCATCGCACTTCTGTATGGAGCAGCAGTGTTTTATGTTTGCTGCCATAATCTTCACACAATAATGAGAACAATCGGGATTGTAGTGGTCGTGATTTGATAAAATTAATTATTTTTACCGCTTCATCCATAACTAATTTTAGATTAGACGGCATTTGCTTCATCGCAAGTGCTTGTCTATGCAGAATACAATGACTGGAACTACAATTAGGCGCTTTATTTTTCATTCGTGACACTGCTCCTGCTGTTTTACCTGTCATCGCCTTGGCCCCATCTGTACAAATGTCAATGCAATTGTTCCAACTGAGATTATGTTCTTCAAAAAATATATTTATTTTATTAAAAATTTCTTCCCCGGTAGTGTTTGTAAGCAGCGATGAACACATAAGCATGTCTTCTTCAAAAGAACTTTTATATGGATATCTCACAATAACCAGCAGGATAGCCAAACCAGCGACATCAGTCGACTCGTCCATTTGCAAAGCGAATCGTGTATTTTGTAGACGTGTAACTAGTTCTTGTTTGACGTAGCTTGCCAGATCATGGATTCGTCGTGAAACAGTATCGTTTGATAGCGGAACAGTAGAAAGATGCTTTGCAGATTTTTCATCAAGCATACATTTTGTTATGTCTAATACACATGGTTTTATTAATTTCTCAGCGATAGTGTGCGCTTCACCTGCTTGTGCAATGCGATAGCTAACTAAGTATGATGCCTCCGTGGCCTTTTCGTTGGTAGTTTGTGTTACATGCATCATATTTTTTTGACTTTCTAATAACTGATCTTTTTTGCGAACAAAAAATTCTTTATTCTTGTCTTTAGTCTCGGGGTGTACGGTTTCTAAATGTCGACGCAATTTGGCAGGTGCCATGGAACTATTAGGAAGCAGTTTACTACAGAGCATGCAGAGAGGTGAGCCGTTGGAATCAACAAATCCGAAACTGATATAAGATTCATCATACTTCCTTTTTTTCGTCTTTGAAACCGTCGAGCTTGACGTCGTGGCACTCGTGGCATCATCTTCTGGATCGGTGATTGCTAAATTCTCCGCGCGCATTGCTTTTGAACATTCAGCGTCATTAGAAGATGTTGTTGGAACACGTTTAACACCTTTAAGCCAACGTTCCATTCTTCTTTATTTATAATGTTACAAGTCAGGATAGTGGGGTTTAAATAATGCACAATCGTTACTGCGTATAAGAGACTAAATTTAGAACCTACAGGGAAGAAATGTATAAAACTGAGACAACAGAATACAGCAGGCAGTAAAACAATGAACACTAGTTTCTCGCTAGCGAGCTTGTAAGTAGGTAGTAACTTATCGCTCCGAACGCTAATCATCAACTGACGACGCCAACGCGCGATCGCCGCTTTTATACTTAGTCCTAGACTCGATCTCAAATATTCTCGAAAATACTCGAGTCGGCACCTTTGATAAACAAAAAGCAAAAATAAAAACAGAAATTTAAAAATAGCGTTGTAAACAATATCGACTTTATCCTTTGAAGTTAGAGACGAAAGTCGCTAGTTGACAACTATAGCGTCTAATTCAGAGGCGGCTTTTATCAAAGAGACTGAGCGCTTACAAGTATACTACCCGCTCGTTTTAAGTTTGCCGCTGGCGATAGGTATGAGTGTATGACGTTCGAAATTTTTTATTTAATTGTAACAATAAAAATTGTGTACGTTAGATATTTGGGTAAAACTATGACACATTATAAGTTTTGTTGTCACGTGGGGGAGGGTACGCGCATTCCACAGACCGGCAAACTTAGAGCGAACGCGTTGTACAAGTATAAAATTGTTGAGACCAAACTTATGAGATATTGTACCAGCTAATGTAACACAAGCTTATACAAATACAAATAAATAAATAAATAACATTCATAGCGTTTTGTCTCCGCGCGGCCGCGGAGTCCGCACAGCCGCGGAGCGACCAGAGAGGTGTTTTGATTTTTTTATTTCTAAATTCTTGCGGAACCCCGACAGAGGTATCACGGAACCCTAGGGTTCCGCGGAACACACTTAGAGTATAGCTGCTCTAGACCATTGAAATAGCAGAAATATGAAATTAAGAATTATTTATTTCATAACCAAATTATAATCGAATCTGAGTTGATTATTTAGATTAGATGTGACCGATTAAAGTCACATCTAACCGAGTCCTTCTATTCCTAGGCTTTGTATATAGGGAAAAAGAAGACCCAAACAAAAAACCCTATATGCCGTATTACTTAATTCTAACACAATTATTTACACAAGACTTAGATCTATTCGTAATAAAAGAAACATACATAGTAAATTACACGTTTATTGTGTATGCGGTGAGGTGTTATTTAATTGAAGATTGAACTCTAGTTTAATCCAGGATAACCTGCCTGAATTTATGTCTGGCAATTGGCTCAGTACATAATGATATATATATGTATATACATATATATGTGTGTTGGTTTTCATTAATATCATTTTAATAGTGACTCGACATACATGAGAGTGGTTTTGTTTAGAACTAGAATAACATGATTATGTACTCAATTAATCATCATTTGTTACCAAGCACATTATTTCGGAAGACTCTTTATTGAGCTGGATTTTAGTATGACCTTTGGATATTTATACACCTCATCTCACACAGACATGATTTAAAACAGTTTATACACATTTATATACACATCTGCTCATAACTTTGTTCACATGTCCATAATTTAATGTATCTTTCATGAATCGTAAGTGCTGATCAATTCATTATATTTAATTAGGTGATTGTATGGGCTCTAATGGTATTTCTTACCATTCTCGTCTTTATTATTCGACAGCATCTGGTAAATAGGCATAATTATGGTAATTATTATAATACAAATATAAGAAATTGCTATCTCCCAATACGATCTGTGGTTAGTTAATAATTCATATTCCTTATCAGATATTATATCCATTGTCAAATAGCTTGTTTGTTTATGTTTAGCTACAAATGACAGTTAGTTATATAACACTGTGTACAAAGTTATGAGGCACTAAAATAATTATGATAGTTTGTACTTTACCAGACAACTTTTCTGGTCCAACTTATTTTATTATTCCCGCCTATCTTATACAAATTAAATTGGAAAACTTTCATTACTACTACACACACTATAAAGAACTATTATCTAGATCGGGCTAGCGTGAGCTAGTCAAGACTTCTATCTGGTTCCTTCAGGGAGCAAAAGCGCGCGAGCTCGACCAAGGATGAAACCGTTGTGTCTTCTCTCCTCATGTTCGTCTCAAGCGCAGCCAGCTCTCCAGCCACGCCCTGATGCTGCTCCTTGCCAATGGGAAAAAATCAAAGCCAGTTATTTGCTCCTGATTGGTCCGTATCTTAGCGTCACCGTGCCGCGTCTTGGCGCTAAAAAAAATTAGCGGCAGAATTCTCGCGATAATAATTTCTTTTGTGCGTGTCGACCCATGGGCCTTCTACACGTGCATGCAATCATTTTTACAAACTGTCTCCCCTTTATAAATTTACGACTTTTGTCAAGCATCAAGCATAGGCGAATTCCATAGAATTCGTGTCACTAATGGCTCTCAACAGTGTAACACTTGCACATTTTAAGATATTAACTCCGAATACAAGTTAATTTATCGTCATTAACAACAACTCGATGGGTTGTCTAGACATCTTAACATTTATTTTATGCAGATGTTTTTCGGCGATGAGAGAAAAAAAGATAGGATTTGTTTTTGGCAACACAAAAACCTTCTTATTTTGAATTTTAAATAATGGCTAAATATCTCTCTAGTTGGCCATCTCACTTTATCATCTGTGTGCCGTGTCGCGTCAGCCGACTATAGAATAGCGGCATCTCATCTCTTCCTGTGGATGTCGTGTCGCGGCGACTAAGGTATAACAAAGCCGCTACCAAAAGCGTTGAGGAACTACACCACCTCAAAAAGAGTGGACTCTTCTGTTTGGCCAGCGTTGCCTTTTAATGTCCTATATCCCTTATGTACAATACAAAGTGTATGAGGAGACCCACGTCCTGCAGTGGATACTGAAAGGTCTGATGGCATTGTATTGTATACTATAACATCAGCCTATGTCCATCCATTGCTGGCTCACCACCACGTATGTATTTCCGCTTTTCTCATCCAGCACGGGTCCATTTGCCCGGAGGGTGATACACACTCCGCTTCCCGGTACGTTATATATCAATAAAGTAAGTAATATATCTGTGTATAAAACTAATTGTGAGAAAAACGATTGAGCATGTAACCGCTGACCTAACTCGGTCTCTCTCTCCCACAATGTCGTGGAATGTCTTTCATGCTCCGCGAGTGACTAAGATAGGCCATAGCCAATTTCTCGTCCCAGCCCATCCTATCGTGTAGGGAGTAGAGCGACAACAACAACTTACGATCGTAAAGACCGTCTAATCGTCTGTCACCGTGTTCCGTAACAATTAATAAATTAATTAATAAACATAGAACTAAAAAGATTAATTAATTAATAGATATTATAATTAAGGCCGTGTAGTATTGACTGGCTTCAAAATAACATCACCCCATCTTTTCCCGTGGATGTCGTAAAAGTCGACTAAGAGATAACAAAATCGCTAACCATAAGCGTTGAGGAAATATACCACCTCTAAAATAGTTGACTCGCAAACTCATTTAGCCAGCGTGGCGTTATAAGGCCCTATATCCTTCATGCACAAGAGGATGTGCCTGATGAAGTCTATGTCCAGGTAGTGGACGTCAAAAGGGCTGATTATAGTTAATTAATAATGAACTGTCAGATATTGTACTTACTTTAAATCCTTTAGTTCTAGCGCAGACAGACCATTGAAATAATTTTCTTTAAATACAATTTTCAAACCATTTTCGTTGGGTACGAAAACAATCATTTCTGCAACATGTAGTGGATCCAAAGGTGCCAGACCTCTGTTGGAGTCTCCCAAAGAAAACTGGTATAGAGACTCACGCGCAGATTTTAGAGCACAGTCATTCAAATTTGGATCGTTTCTTGAACATGAAGTTATATACTCCGCTAAAAAAGGAGATTAAAAGTGTAGGCTCTATGATTATTCAGCCTGCTGTTCTAATATCGTATTTATTTAGACTCTAGAATTTCATGTTAATTATGACGTGACTTTGGAGAGGGTGCACGCTGCAATCTAACAGCCGCTAGGAGCACTCGACTAGCCTCGTTACCCACAGTTACTCACTCGTTACTCACAGAGTACTACCTTGAAATGTACTGCATTTCCCCGTTTATCATATTCCCCAATATACGTTCGTATTTTGATAGTGAGTGAGACATTCCAGAGCCCATTCCTGTCCCATCCCAGTGACCGAATGGGAAGAGTGAAAGATAGTGTATGGTGAGCGCGCCTTAAGAAAATCCAGCAACAGAAACACAAGCTGATAAATGAATTATGTATTAATTTATTTAACTGTTTCCGATACCGAAAATCAAATTGGAATCGTTGGGAAGTCATCATAATTGTACGGTCACCATAATTGTAATCGTTCCATAAACTATTTGGGTAGAGTTTGGTTTATTTAAAAAAAATATATTTCAAGGGCAATTAATTTAATTGATCAAAAGAACGATTCGATGTATACGTGACGTTTTAAAAAATACAATTAATGTCACTTAATCAAGGTTTGAAGTGACCCAAACTATTTCATTGATCATTTTATTATTATTTATAAAAATGTTATAAATAATGAAATCAATTAAAAGAATCATCACTTTTAAATCCATTCAAATAAGCAGCGAACACTTAGACACCATTTAAATGAGAATACTCACGTAGACCCATAGACATGACACAAGTGAACTTCAAACCAAACAAAACTAGTTGCCACATTATTAACACTTTTGCCTTTCAACTGTACTCTATTCGTTTGTAACATTGGTATATAAACATATGAAAAATTATACGTTGTCAACTCCTCATTAGGGAGTACACAACGCCCACTTAAATGTCATATAAGTGAACATGAAGAAGCATTTTCGAGATTTATGCCACTAACGTAAATAAACGGAAATATTGTCCGTCTGAATTAGCACAAGTATTCAGATAAGTATTGATCTGGAAGTGCAAATGATGTCAATTTTCTAAAATGAATTGTAGTCAATAGAGAGTAAACTTATATGTAATTATTTGCCGAAATATGATAACAATAAGAATAAAACGGCCCGATTACTGATAAAAAGCAACTAAAAATAGCCCTAAAAAAGGCAAATAATAAAGAAGAAGACTATTTTAGAGACTCTGTTTCAGTCAATTTCGAAACGATCAGAAGTACTATAACCAATAATCGATATTGAAGTAATCGATTCCAATAATCATCTCCAAAATTATTTAAATTTTAAAACTTCCGAATTCATTGTAATTACTAATATCTCCCATCACACTAATTGTCCTTCTCATTGCCACCTATTCTATAACATCAAATAAAATAAAAGAAACAAGAGAAGCTAATGCTATGAACGAGATGTCATTAAATTCTGCTACCGATTAACTATGTACGTACCTATGTTTCAACTTATTCGAATGCGTTTTTACATCCAATCTAGCGAATATGTCGCAACTTAATAAAACGGAAATGGATTTGCATCAACAACAAACTTCCAAGTTGCTTCATGTACCAGTTTCACATTCTATACTTGTAATATATTTAGTTGAGATCAGAATAGTTTTAACAGTACTGTAATAGCGATTTATGTATACATGACGCAAATTCAATTCAAGAGAAATAACATTATTGTCGTTAATGTGAGGAAGTACGTGATTTGTGGTTACTTATTACTAACCTGTAGTTAGTAAGTACATGTAATGCCATTGATAAGTTTAGAGCTAACTGCGTTGCTAAGTAACGATTCAATGTGTATGTAAGAACCTTTAGTCTAGCTCAATTCAAATGTACGTTTGAATGAGTTGAGCTCCGCCACCATGCGATCCTAATAATATTGATACTGGTGCAGTCATTAAGGACAGTGACATGGGAGTACTCCGGATGGGACAGGGAAAATGCTTGATCCGTTCTGCCGTTAAAAATGAGCTAATATTAACTAAAAATTAGAAATTTAACCTAGCTTTTCCAGCTTTTTAGTTGGAAGCAATAGTAAAATGTCCAGCAAACAGATACCGTTGTTAATAATCGGAATTAGTGCAGGCTTTAGGGGTATGCGATCCATGTGGCCGCACAGAGTGCCGGAGGTCCAGAGGGCGCCTTAAATTGGAGGCACAAGGAGGAGACGCAATCGAATATCGTGCACACAGTGGCGAAACCGCTAAGGCCGTCATTGATGGGAATAACACTAAAAGTAGAGTTCCGAGCGCAGAGGCAAACGACAGTAAGCAAACGATTGACATCGTCTACATATATCTCGTGGGCAAACGTTAGTACATGTCCTATATGAACCAATTGAAAGGTTCCTATAGAACTTCCGTTACTTCCGAATGGGGCACCACACTTGGCAAGTACCACATGTCTTGTTGATTTCCATTGGAAGCGTCTCCATCGCGACGTATACAGCTGCAGTCCAAGGTCTTCCCAATACCTCATATATATAACTTAAATGTCATCAAAACTATTCAAGAATTGAAAAATAACTATGAGAAATCCATAAATTGTATGTTTACTGTAATAAATTTACTACTTAAACTATAAAATTATAACTTGTAGGCACACAGTGTTGACACAGTGCACGCAGAACGCGTACAGTATTTTAAGTTGTCAGCAATTTTCGGTATTTTTATCGTCACCAGGGCTGTCATATGTACGATTTGAATCTTATTTATAAGATTTTACGATGTTTTTTTAAGGCGTACGACTCAAAAATCGTAATCGTACGTAAAACTTACGACAAGGAAGTATGTATGCATGTCTTTTAGAGGAATCTAACTGCTGGCAACATTATAACAATGAAACGAATGGGCTTGTTTACATTTATTTTTTGGGGAATCCCCGCAGGATTCTTCACTCGCTTGGAAAGAGATCTCTCATTAATACAACAAAGTTGATATTTGACTTGACCCTCTGCGGAACTTATTTTGCATACTGCAAAAACCTGTTTTTCTTGTTTTGTTATTGACACTAACCTCAAATTGCCTTAAATCTATTGCGTTTGCCACATGCTAGCGCTGATTGTGAAAGGACATTCAGTGAGGTTTATTTAATTGAAACTAAACTAAGAAACAGTTTAAATAATGAAACCGTCAATGGGATGTACAGGCAAAACAACTCAAGGATACTGCAAGGAATTTAAAGTAGAAAATGATGATCTCTGCAAATTTGGAAACCATAATTATACATTTTAAACAGTATTTTATGAATAATTAAAGTAATAACTTAATGTATGATTATTTTATTTCAAGGTAGACGATTTTTTTTAGCAGATACCTTTTTTTTCCATCTGAGCGTCACTGTCCACATTGTTCTCGCCAGTCGTCTCCCGCATGCTAACAAGATGTCTACTTTAAATTATTCCTAGTGATTAATATGGAGGATGATTACAGTTTATTTACCCAACATTCTGATCATACACCATCCACCTAAAACCAAGAACCTCCTTAAACCATCCCTTTTGTATCTACTTTGAGTTCTCCACTTGACAAGTACAGGAAAAGCGTCGCAGATGAAAAATGTTCGCGACAATATATCACTTGGAAATGTAAATACAATCGTTTATGTAATCATAACAAGTCGTTGCATTTTTGACGCGGGAGAACTGATTTATTCAGCTCAAGCTATTTCTGACATTAAACCGTAATGCATAACGCTCTTTTTGCTTTGATATGAAAAATGGACAACAAACAGTCGAGTCCAGATTCTACTTCTATGATATTAACGTTGAATTTTGAATAAAACGGTTTCAGTTCAAATTTCTAGTGAAATATGAATAAAAATGTTTTGGTTAGCGACAACATTTTCCTTTTTTCTGTAATTTTTCTATGGTTATTTCAAATAATAAAATATAAGTATGCAATAAAATAGAACAATGATATAGCTCATAAAATAATAATACCTACAGTATAGCATAAACTAATGGGTAAGTAGACTCGTATTGACGGATTAAAACAGTCTGAAGTCTACTATAATGATAAAATCATTTCTTCCGGCTTTCAGTTCTCTCACATAACACTACTTTGAAATGTACTGCATATCCCACTTTATCCTATTTCCACAATCTACGTGTTTCCGTAGTGAGCGCGATTTGTTAGAGCCCATTCCCATACCATCCTATCCTAACCCTCTCCATTTTCCCAACTCTTCCTTAAAATTTCCATAAATGGGTAACGCGCCCCTGGGCGTGCCAACGTTTGTCATTTTGAACTGCTGTTGGCACGTGTCGCGGATGTCTATGGGCGACAGTATCCACTTACCACCAGGTGAAGTGTCTGCTCGACTGTCGCTTTCTTTCCATAAAGAAAAATATGCGTAGAAAATAGAAAAATATAAATTTAGTATCGAAACATCTTACGGGAAGCATTATTATTTATTTTACTCAATATTCGCATTTCTATAATTTTGTTTCTGCTACGAGTAGTTAAACCAATCAGAAGCCCAAGAATAATGCAAATTTTTTGGCGGGAACTCGAGAAGTGAAGTTGAGTTTTTGTTTGATTATTGTAAAAATTGTTAGGCGTTTTGTGGTTTAATAGTGATAGTTAATTAAACTTGAAACTGTTTCTCGTGCGTGGTGTTTGTAATAATCAAATAAAAGCGTGGGACTGCGTTTTTCGTGTGCTTCCAAGGAGTCCTCTTCTGTCCTCAGTAAACCTACCATCGCTTTACTCACTGAGTGATTCCTGACTTACTTCGACGGGACTGGACATTGACCGGATACGTTTTAGAATTTGAAATTGTTTATTACGAAGAAAACTTGACACTGACAGAATGTGTTAATTGCACCATTGCCACATATGAATGCCACAAAAAAAGAATCACGAACCTACACGTTATACGAGACAAACACGCATTTCAGAACAATAACCTAATAAGGTCTATGTACATATATATACTAGTAATTAGTTGATATAATTATTGCCGAGTTCTAGTTGTGAAATGATGATAATCAGGACCAAATATGATTTTATTATTACCCGGACTATTCTGCCGTACCGCGGCAAGCTATGAAAAAATTATTAGACTTTATAAAAATGTGTTATAGTGCAAACAATACTTGTATTTCACTGCGTGTCAAGGAAACAACCAATTATAAATAAACACCGATTATAAGCAAACACAATCAAGCTCGTATTTGTTCTTAATATCTCTGAGAGCGTTGATTGGCGTATAATTAGATCCCATTTTCCTACTGAATATTATTTATTATTGCAGTTGGCGATTAGTTGAACCCGGTAGTATCAGAATATAACGAGTAGGCACTTTGATTCCTATTATTAAAAATATTGCCTTAAAAATCCATAATGCCTTATCATAAACATGTTGTAGTAAGCATATTTCTTTAAACAGAATATTGTAACGACTAATTTTAAAATTTTATAGTCAATAATTCCTTACATATATATTTTATTTTTCTTCATATATGGCAATGGTGCAATTAGCACATTCTGTCAGTGCACATTCTGAAACTGGCAAAATTTCAAAGTCTAAAACGTATCCTGTCAATATCCAGTCCTGTCGAAGCAAGTCAAGAGTTGCTCAGTAAAGCGATAGTAGGTTCAATGAGGACAAAAGAGGAGTCCCTTTGAAGTACACAAAAAAATGCAGTCCCACGCTTTTACTTGATTTTCACATACGCCATGTATGAAAAGCACTTTGAAGTTTAAGAAATCATTATTATTAAACCACAAAACGCCATATACACATTATTACATTCATCAAACAAAAACTCATCTTCACTTCTCGAGTTCCCGCCAAAAAGTGTCCATACTGATATTAAGATAGTCATAAATGGTTCTGTATAGTTTTATATGTTCTCTCAAAAATATATTGTACCTACTTTATTACTCGGTAATAAATACGTTCACCTTTACGCTATTAAATCGATTTATAGTTCAACCTACAGTAATTAGATCGAAAGAGAAAATCTCGTTTATTATGAGGAGGTAGTCCTTGAAATCTCAATTTTATTAAAAGGTACGAGTACCATCTCACCAGAGCGGTGCATCGCTGATCTAAAGCTTGTTATTGGCCCTACGTTTTATTTATAACAAATTGTAAGAGCACTGTTACATCATTTTATAGTATTATTTGTTAATATAAAAATAATTATGAATCAGTACATTCGTAAATAGTTAGAATAATCCAGATGTCCAAAATTCGTCGTATACGTCATAAACTTAGAAAAAGGATAAGAAACAAGTTTTAATCGGTAGCAATTATTTTAATAGACCCTAATAATAAAATCAGGTAGAAAATTATAGAGTTTTAAGATATCGTCTCAAGTCATCGGATATGTAGTACTTTGTAGGGACTACGTCGAAGAATTTGTGTGTAAACAAGTATACGTATTCCATGGCCTTGTCCAAGAATGTGTTGCCAAATAAGCTAAAAACCAGTCTCCAGTTTTGATTCAGTGGACCTTGTATCATTTTATCTGAAAATAAAGAGATATCATCGAGTGTTAAAACTAGACTTACATTTGTCTAATCGCGAGTTGACATACCACTTGGTTTCTACTTAAGTACAGATTTTTGAAAATGGATACCAATATTACGGCTTACCGTAGACTTTTCCGTTTGCTCAAGTTACTTAATAATGAAAAAAAAGTTACTTCATAATGAGAAATACCTTTAAACTCTGAATTGTGCGATTCTGTTATGGTGGAATACAAAAATATATCGAGATGCTAGCACCTAATAATAATGAAATAGCAATGATGATAACCACTTATCTTAAATCGTAAGAAAATAAAACAGGCGCTTCTGTTGCAATTTAATTTAAACCTATCTTGGCAGATTGAGATGGATGAGTATACATATAACAATTTATATGTACCTCTAGCATTAATAAGAGCGTGTGTGGCTGTGAGTCTTAATAGACGGAGGCTGTACCTAGCGTGAAAAGACCAAGTCGGTTATTAGTCAAGTACGTATTCAATTCACTTACTATCTACGACACCTTCTACCACAGGAATGGGTTTCCTTTGAAGGATGCTCAGACTATAATCCACTAGAATGTCTTAATGATAAGGGCACATTTTTTTTCTGTTTCTAAATCTATGTACATAATTACGATATTGTGAGATTTACAAGAGAAATACTTCATGAAAGTAGTATGAAAGTTGTAACACTTAATAATTAATTTAAACATTTTTTTTTAATTTTAATATAATTTTGTATAAATTAGCATTATTATGAAATTTATATATTTTTTAAAATATTATTATGTAAATAATTTCTAATCGGTTATCGCTCCCAGTCACGTTGCCGGAGAGCACAGTGTGAGACGCGCCACGACAAGGTGGACCGTCAACTTGTAGAAGTTCGTTTGTGAATGACGTCTGGATGAGCAGACCAAAAGATTGTGTGTGGCGGAGAGACATAGGCCGATTGTATAGTATAACTATTGCTCCATACCTACCACTGGTCCATTTACTCAGATAACATCATATCTAAAATAAAATATGAAATTGCCGATTTGTACTGAAAAATTAAAACTCGTTTTTTTTCTAAAATGTAACATATTTATTTAATCAAAATATTTACCCTCATTATCTATACATTGTTGCCATCTAATCGGAAGTTCATTTAGGCCTTTGCGATAGACCTCTGGGGATGTAAATTCGACAAACTGTGTGAAAGCATTTTGTACTGCCTCTTGGGAAGAAAATTTTTTACCACGTAGAAAATTGTTCAAATCACGAAAAAAATGGTACTCCGTTGGAGCAAGGTCTGACGAGTACGGAGGATGACGTATGGTTTCTAACTGCAAGCTCCTGTAGAGTTACAACGGTTTCTCGTGCAGTGTGAGGTCTTGCGTTATCATGGAGCAATAATGGTGAAGATCGATTCACGAGTCGGGGCTGTTTCGCTGCTAGTTTCGCCATCATTGTTCGAAGTTCGGCACAGTAAACATCTGCTGTTATTGCTTGACCAGACCTGAGAAAGCTATAGTGAATAACACCATGAATAGACCACCAAACAGTTACCATTACCTTTTTATTGGTAAGCTTTGCCTTAGGGCACTGTTGCGGCGTTTGACCTGGGGTCAGCCATTGCATTTTTCGCTTTCGGTTATCGTAAAGAATCCACTTTTCGTCACATGTCACAATTCGATCCAATATTCCTTCATTTCTGTACCGATTCAACAAGGCAACGCAAGTTTCAACACGCGTTTCTTTCTGCAGATCAGTCAAATCATGAGGCACCCATTTTTCATATTTTTTTATCTTATTGATTTGATGCAAATGAGTCAATATTGTAGGTAAGGTAACGTTAAACCATGCCGCTAATTCCTGGGTAGTTTGACTCGGATCGGCTTCCACCATTCAGCATTCCTTCAATTCAGCGTTATTCACCTGTGTGGGCGGTTTTCCACGTGGTTCGTTCTTCAAGTCGAAGTTTCCATTACGAAAGTGTTTAAACGAAAAACGCACGGTTCGTTCATTAGCAGTCTCCTCTCCAAACGCAGCATTGATATTGCGAGCCGTTTCTTCCGCGTTAGTTCCGCGTCGGAACTCGTATTCAAAGATTACTCGGATTTTCGAAATATCCATCTTTCCCGTCTAAGCTGAATAAAAAAACAATTGAAAGTCGAAAATCGAATATTGCACATTTTTTAAAACAAGAACCTCATAGGTATTATGTGAAAAAAGTTTCACTCGAAAATCTCACACCATGAAGGTTTTATGTCAATTCAAAGTATCTATTACTATAAAACGGCAATTTCATACTTTAACCCCTATTATATCCTATTTGTAGGAATAAAGAGGTTTTTTATAAATTCATTTATTGCCTTTCCCATTGTGATTCAATAATTGACTGCTCTTACTCGTATATATTGTGCAATTTCACAACACGATTCAACAGCACAACTAACGTGAACAGTATTTGTAGGCAAGTATTTGTAGTATTTGTGACGATAACGTCACAAATAGAATAATCTAAAGTCACAAATATAGAATTTAGAATAATAATTATCTGTAGTCGAAAACGACATCTCGCCAGTTCGGTAGTAAGGCAAACAATGTTGCGTTTCTTCGCAATAACTTACGAAACAGTGGAAATGAACACCATAAGTCACCAGTTACCGTGAAGAATTAATTGCTAAGGCCTGTTAAGTAGAGCGGTTAGTCACTTGTCAAGAGATATTGAGTGTAATCGCCATTAGATATGACTGATTAAGCTAGTCGGTAGTCTCGCTATCTGCAATCCAAAAGACATCGGGATTAACATCCACTCGGACAAACATATCTTCAAAGACAATAAATAGTTTAAGTAGTGCGTCAATGATGATGAATGATGATGATGTGCGTGCATTTTAAATAAAGCGCACTTGCGAACATAGTTGCGGCTATTTTCTCGTGGTCCTACTAAGTTATAGACTACTAGCGGTCGTAGTTGTACTACTAGTGGTTGTAGGACCTACAGTGGTCTACTAGTACGACCACGAGAAACACTTATTTCAATGATAATAATAATAACGGACAGGACCATTCTCGCCAATAAGCCTGATATAGTGTTGACGGACCGGGCATAGTCTCGGGTGTTTTTAGTGGACGTCAACGTCCCCCGCATTACGAGGGAACAATTGAAGGCCAAAGATCATACAACTTAAGAGGTTAAATTAGTAATAAAATAACACTTTAATTATTTACTTAATTTACTTTTATTTACTTAATCAATTAAACCCATAACCAGCCTTTTTCGTCCACTGCTGGACTTTCATGCACGCTGTCTTACGAATGAAAGACCTATTATAAATGGGATAGGTATGTGTTTAAGTTTAATAGTATCTGCTAATAAGACAAAAAATACACTGTACGATTTACAATCGTGCATGGCTATGCACTGTTTCAAACTCACGCGTTGCTATTTTTAAATAATTACACAACACACCTCAATATTAAACAAATTTGAAAAATTACACTACACGTGGTTATTCGCCTAAATAAATCGCGTCATGTGTAATATAAAATAATTACTTTACACAGTAATTGCGAGGATGCTGAAGATACGCCATCCCATGTACTCCTGCAGTGCATAAGTGTGGCATCCCAACGAGCGAAGAACCTCAAAAATCCTGTAACATTACCGGTAGCATGCAAAAACCACAGAACAATACTCGATTTCTGGAAGGAATTAGGACGGCTGGAGTAGAAATCATACACGAGAAAGGATTTTCACACAAAATAGTCGCTTCAGTCGAATAATTGTGGAAAATAGCCCGCTTAAAGAAGTTACACTGTATTCCGGCTTTTTATTAATTTTTAGTTTATTACTCATGATTATTTAGTTTTAACGTAATTTGTCAAGTCATCTATTATGTAGTATCTTGCTGGCACTGCAGCAAAGAATCCTTCATGCGCATATTGGTACATGTATTCCATAGCTTTATTCATGTAAACATTGCCAACTATGCTGAACACGAATCTCCAGTTCTGGTTTAATATGTCTTCAGCAAATTTACCTGTAAAGAATAAAATTAAATATAAAGCATATACTGAAAACTTTTGAGTACTTATTAAAGGCCTGGATTTGTGATTACATACAGTGTAATTGCCTCTAAATGTTTCATTAATTATTATTGAAGCGCGACTGCTGACAAAAGGTAAAATGATGCACAGTAAATGTTCACTCATCGTGGTTACTGAGATTAATAATAATGGTCAGTCGTATGTGTGCAGATGCAAATCAAATTAAATTGCACGACCGCAATTATGCCATGATTATTTTTTAATAATTATAAGTAAATATCGCCTCCTAATGGATATCTGCGATACAACTACCAACATTAGTAAAGAATGAGAGATACTGGCCGATTTAATATTGACTTAAGAGTGGATTAGGGAATCAACTTTTGCCTAAAGAATCCTCCTTTAGGGGAAAGATAATGTCGAAAGAGATGTAACGGAATAACAAGTTTTCTTCAAACATGACACTCCCTACACCTCATTCGGAGGAGATGGGATGGGACTAGGAGTATAACAGGACCATAAATGTGCAAACATTTCTTTATATCAGCTTCTAAGTTTAGACACCAGTAATGTGATGGTCAGTTTACTATCATACCTTACCATCAGCCTATGTCTCTCCACTGCTGGATATAGGCCTCTTCCAAACCTGGCTCTCACACACAATCATCGATACACCTACCTCTATATACCTATTTAATTATCTTCGACATACGTTATCAACAACGTGAAAGGATAACTCATATGTTTATAACATGTTTATTTGGTTATGTACTTATAACCAGTTTTAATATGTCTTTTCCGCCGTTTGAACATTTTTTTTCATCAAAATCCGTCCAGTATTTTTTGCGTGATGCACGTTCATACAGACAGACAGACAGACAAACAAAAATTTTAAAAATGGTTATTTTGGGTTGTGTGTCGTTCATAAAGTCATAAATACACTGCAGCGATTTTTTTTCAAAAAGTATTCCATGTACAGACACGGCTCACGATTTTATTATACATATATTATATATAGATATGGTGCATGACTCATATAATACACACTAGCGGTGCCAGCGACTTCGATCGCGTGAACTTTAGAGTGATTCCCGTGGGAACTCTGTAACGTATCGGGGTTCTATCTACTGCTTCAACAATTTTCGGTTTGCCATTGTACATTCATCCCATATAATAAGATGACAATCACGTAAAACCTTAGCTTTATCGCTGTTTCTAGAAATATTACAAACAGGGCTCTCTGTGCGGTCAAGTCGATCGGAATTTTAAACATAGTATGGGCAGTTTTTTCTCCTGGCAACAAAGTGGCTGCTATGCCCGATGAAGTGACAGTATAGTTAACTATATAGTATAGTATAGTTAATATAGTTAACTAAAGTTTCAGCCGATTCAACTGAAGTTATTTTATAGCATTTTTATCGAACAAATGTTCGACGTGATTCTTTAAATTGATATAACTTTTTTTATTTATGAACTGATTGAAATAAAACAAACACTAAATTTTAAGTGAAGCTTACCAAAATACATTAGTGAAAACCGCACCCAAATCGGTTAAGCCGTTTCTATGATTAGCTCGCACAAACGCACAGACAAACAGACAAAAATTCTAACAATCATTGTTTTGGGTTCTATTGCGTTGATAAAGGCCCCCAATAATAGTTTTTCTCATATATCTTCAATGTACAGACAGCGATCAGTTACATTTTTATTATATGTATAGAATATAGAATAGATATAGATATAGATTAAATGACCTAAATAAAGTACCTATTTATTAAGTGTCGTGCTGTTGACCTTTAAATATAAGAAAATTATAAAATGTACTCACTTGCATCTTGCTTTGCCAAGAAAAATCCATCGAGATTAAATGAAACCTTATCCAGTATTGCATATTTGTAATGTATGTCGTGGGTCTTACATTTTAGGTAGATCTCTCCATCACGCTTTTCCACCGTTAAGTAGAAATCAAAATTTATGTTGAGTTTATCTGAAAATATTATACAATTAAGATATGACTCCAGACTATCTCGTCTCTGTGAGCCAGAATGAGGAAGAGACAGTATAACCCCCTGGCGGGAGCACATTCAGCCGTGGTTCAGCGCCGTGAAACTGAACTGCCGTGAACTGGCGGACGATATGCGGGGTACCAACCAGCATCGCCTTCTGGAACTCCGCTGGGAGCCAGCCGCCACGAAACCCAACCGCCTTACCTATAGCTTATGTGTCGAGTTAACATTTAGAGTACATTTTATCCAGATCCGTTATAGAGTTTCCGCAGGAATCACACAAAAGTTCAAGCGAAGAAAGTCGCTGACAGCGCTGACAGACATCAGAGTATCATCATAAATTTTGAAATGAATTATATAAATGGAAGCCTTTTATTATCCTTTTATTAACACACTAAATACAGAAACGATCTTTGTATATGTAATAAATTATTATAGTAGGTTGTATTAATTGTAGCGGAGGGAAAAACGTCGTCTTTTCATTTACATAATAACTTCTCTAAAAGTTGAAAGTCTGGTTTCTCAAGGTTATAGGTAACCGCAGATCTTAATGATCTTCTAACATTTCGTTTTTAGCATATTAGTTATAGTCTACTACAAAAAATTCGAGAAAGTCTTAATTTTATTTTTAGACTAGAGCGTTGCCCGCGACTTCGTTCACGGGAATTTTAGAGTGATTCCCGTAGGAACTCTGTAAAGTATCTGGATAAAAAATGTCCTTGTTAACCCAGCACATAATCTATAACTATACAAAGTTTCATTAAAATACGTCCAGTAGTTTTTGCGTGATGCGCGTTCGGACAGACGGACAGACACACAGACAAAAATTCAAAAAATCAATATCAGTCGTACTTTATATTGCGATCTTTTTTTATTATAAAAATTTTTTCATGTATGAATTTTTTTACCACTTTGTTACGATTTTTTTACTTATATGTGTAGATAGATAGATATATTCATATGTCATAGCAAATAACTCTGTAAAGCACATCGGAGTCTTCTGATTAAATTTGTGCTTAGCCACTAGTAACAATAATGTCTCATGCAACCAAACATCTTTCACATGACGAAGTTCACATTAGACTAATAGTTTCCAGCTAACAGTTTAGCGCAGTGTTACGTCAAATCATTTAAAAATATGAAATACGTCCTCATTTAGATTTTACCATCATTTAAACTAATTTAAAGGAACAGTTTAAACTACAATACCCAATTCTTTTTCATAATTCTATCATCAAATTAGAGAATTACTGCCAAAAATTCGTTTTAGTCGTTTAGTAACAGTGAAATAAATATTTTTTTTAAAAAAGAATTCTGTAGAAAACTAATAAGCATAAAATATAACTAAACAGAAAGTAATAATGATTAGGATTTTATTATTTTAGTGATATTTATAAAAACTCGTAAGAAAATTTATATTTTATAGAAAAAAGGTGGCAGAGGAGTATACAGTCCACCTGATGGTAAGTGGATACTGTCGTCCATAGACTTCCGCGATACATGCCGACATTAGTCCAAAATGATAAACGTTGGCACGCCCCCGGATGCGCTGCCTACCTTTGGTGACGTGGGAATAGATTTGGAGAAAGGGTTGGGAAAAATTTAGAGGGATAGGATAGCTGGGAATTTTAATGGGCTCTGGCATATCTCACTCACTAACAGGTACATAGGTACTCGTACATTCGGGAATAGGTTAATGTAAAAATGTAGTACATTTCAAGGTAATCTTCTGTGAGAGTGATGGTAACGAGGCCAGCATAGTGCGCCCAGCGGCTGTTGGAGCGTGCACCCTGGTGCGTATAGAATATAGAACAGTATAGAAGGGTCTTTAACCCTTCTATACTGCAGCTATATATTTATATACTGCTCTCCTTACAACTTTTTACAACTTTTATTCAACTTTTTACAGACTTGACTGAACCTACTGAAAAGACAATTCACAGATTGTCTTTATTCCATTAAGAGTACGGTATGTCAATAAAAGCTAATGCGTATGTAGGCAAGTTCATTAACCTGTGAATTCCAATTATTGTTATGGCAGACGAGCGGGCGGGCCACATGATGGTAAGTGGTCACTGCAGCCCATGGACACCTGCAACACCAGGGCATTTGCGGGGGCGCTGCCGACCTTGCAGAATCCTGTTCTCAGCTCTCTTGAAGAGCCCGATATCGTAGCATAACAGAAATACCTCAGCTGGCGGTTCATTCCACAACTTTGGGGTATAATCATATATCATGTAATCATGTGGATGTAATTAATGTAATAATTTCAGAAGTAATAAATAACTCAATAATATTGTACTAATATCATATTTAGTATTAAGAAAATTTGAAATGAAAATTACAAATGACTTACTCAGTTTGACTTTTGCTCTGCCATCCCCTTTGAAAAAGTTTGTCAAAAGTGGATTTGTAGAGGATGCTCTATAATGACCTTTTATTGCTATGTCACAAGTTACATTCATCGACGCGTAATATTTTTCTATATCTATGCTGGAAAGCAACAAATAAATTGATACAATAATCGACCAAGTGGACACGTGGCCGACGAATATTGGTCACTAAATGTGAATAACATGCATATCGAAGTTATAAATTAGTGAATATACTAGAAGGGACAAAGTAGTTTTTACGCTGGAAAAGCGTTTGGTGCTTTGGGGGTAAGGGGTGACAATATAGAGAACATCTTCCAATCTTTACTCAATAATGTCTCAAGGGCTTGCCCTAGTACAATGTTCCCTAGTACTTACTGACTCTATTAGTTTGTTGCATCTTTGGTACAGCTTTGATGGTATTATTTATTTGTGGAAAATCTTCATACAAGGTTTGGTTCAACTGAAAAGTACTACCTGCTTACATATGTATATGTTACGGTTAATGTTAGGTGTTAATAAGGTGTTAATGTTAATAAGCTATATCATTATAAAATAAGCTAGCATTACTTTTAAGTATTTCTACCTAGAAACGATTTGTGTGAAATAATTAATATGTTATTTAGATCTTATCCAAAACCCTTAAAAAATGCCAAATATATCTGCATAATAGTAGCATTAGCTAATACACATCTGACATTAACCGTAACATATATACCATATATAATATTTTAAAAGATACTACGAACATACAAACATTCGGTACATACGAAAATGAATTGAAGTCGCAGTCCTTTAAGCCTTTTACTGCGCCGTCGACCAATGTAAGGTTAATAAGGTTCAAGGTGGAGATGGTGACGTTTTGCAATCGCAATGGATCAGTTGGTGGTATAGCCAATTCTGGTATGCCTGTGGAACTGATACTCGTCAATACTGATTCATATAGTTCTCTCATACATTCTGCGTCATCAATATTACATTTTTTCATAGAATCCACTGAAAAAAAATTAAAAAACAGGTTTAATTGTGCTTATGCACCAGCCGACGAATATTCTCGTTTACATTATCTTGACTCGTCTGAATTTACAACTCCGAAGTTTCGGGCCTGACCGAAATTTGAACAAACTAAGTACGTACAAAACAGCAAGGACTGTGTCACTAATGTTTTTGTCATAAAGAGTAAGTAACACAAGATTCGTTATAGATCTCTGATATTTTCCAAAAACAACCAGATAAACATGAACAAAATATGCTAATACACTTGCACGTTTAAATATATATTTAAACGTGCAAGTTGATTACCAATTATTTTAAAGTAGGTATATGGTATATTACGTCATTTTCTAAAGAGAATGCTGTTGATAAAACTCGTTTTATTTCAAATTTTTATAGCTAGCCCCAAATAGGTATAATGATATAATTTTATGAACAGATTCGTATAAAAGTGGGGACATACATGTGAGCGGCGGACAAGAAATTAATAACTTACTCACCAAAGGCGCAATCGCAAAACACGATTAATGTACACAATACTATACTAGATTTCGATGTAGTCATGATTTCTGTAAGGCTCACACAATCTGATGCTAGATCTAGTAGCGCAGGCTCTTTATATTGCGACGAAAATGCGATAAATTTGCACGAAACTTGTTTAAAACTAAAATCAAAGCTACGAGTAGTTAAAAATGTTCTGTGCCCAGGCCAAGCTGATTCTACAAATTTTTAGAAGAGTATTTAATGTTTCTTTTAATTTAATTTTAATCGTCGCAACCGTAATGCAAGTGCAGAGCCAAACCGTCCTTTCCGACCTGAATTAAATGTCAGCCCATATGAAACAGCTTAAGAACGACTTACCATATCATACCATCAGTCTGTGTCTCTCCACTGTTGTATATTCATAGGCCTCTTCTAAAGACCTTAACCGCACGCGGTCTTCTGCTCCCCGAAAGAAACCAGCATGCCTGAGATATAATAAATAGTTATTGGTAGATTACTTAGTGATTTACCAGGGGAGTTCTGTGCCCAGCAGTGGGACGTTATAAGGTGTTATCGAATACCCACGCATAACGCTTCCATTATTTTAACGATCGTTAACGCACCTGGTGTGCAGCAGGCCTCCAACCGGATTCTCTGTCGGACATTTTGTTTAAAGACAAATATTTATTTGGGAGTCCCTGGTGTGTTCATCTTTGTATTCGTATTATTACAGTGTGACATTAATAAATATTTTGTCCCGTAATTAATTACCCGACTAAAACTTTTATTCAGAAAAAATATCGAATCGAAAATCTAAATCAATCTTATTGTTTTCGATAATTGTTTTCTATTTCTGATTTTCTCCCATTTCCAAAAAATATTGTAATCACGATTGATTTCGAGTAATCGTTAGTTAATAACGAAAACTGAAAAAAGTGTTCGTAAGAATCCTATTGGATCCTATTGGAAGATAGCCGTCAGCCTTTATTCCCAGAAGTTCCATATTGCAATTTCACATGGAACTACTGTAACCTATACATGGAACTATTGGATAATAAACAAATCTTAGTTTTGTATTCCCAGAAGTTCCATGATAAACACACACAAAACTAAAATAGATATCATTAATTCTATATACAGTGTAAACTCTATATAGCGACACTGAAGGGACTGCGCATTTTATGGCGTTATTGAGAGTTGTCGTTAAATGGAGAGAAGAAAAATCAATATTATTTTACTATTATAATATTATGTATTTACTAATAAAGTATATATAACATTTACAAACAACAAACATTAATAGTGATACAAATAACAATGCTTGCGTATAGTCTGTTATCTTCGTCTGTCGTTTTTTGTGCGAGTGCGAGTTTTTTTGCGTTTTTAGAGCGACTGAATCCAAAGCGTCTTCCAACATCACTTATCTTTTCTCCCGCCTCTATTGCGCGTATTAATAAAACCTTTTCGTTAACACACAAAGATTTTCTCTTACTCGCCATGTTCACAGTTTGAAAGTTTGTGAGCAACTAAGAATATGGTAATGTACAGATAATGCATAACAACCTAACGACAGTCTAGTACCCGAGGTAAACACGTGCAAGGTAATCACAACAAACAAAAGAACGGATTTCTTAGAATCTTCGATACGTATGATGCCGACAGTCGAGGTAAATACGGGCTAGACAATAAAGCAACAAAAAAACAAACAAAAGAACGTACACAGCTGCAGTTCTTATTTCGGCAACTTAGAAAGTACTGTTTATTGTTTAATAATGACGTATTGTTGTCGTTATTTAGAGTGGGTGTAATGCTACATAGAGTGTATCATTGTATGGAAAACAAGGTAAACCAACCATAGTCAAGTTATTTCGACGTTTTAGGGAGTTTGTCGTTAAATCGAGTGGTGTTAAATGGAGTTTACACTGTATTTCATAATCACATTAGTTAAAGCTTACAAATAGAAATTAACTAAATATTTTACTTACGTTGGTGACAGCGGTTCATTTTTATATTTTTACTACCGTAAAAGTGAATAATTAATCAAGTATATTTACACCTATTTATAAGTGGCCAGTTAGTATATAGAGGATAGAAAAGAAACTCAAAAGATGATAAAATACGGATACAAAAGTTGTATAAAATTACATTGAACTAATGATACATAACATCGTATTTTGAAGGTTAAAAAAGTTCCATGTCGAACTACAACAGGAACTAGTGGTAGTAAAGAGCCGTCAGCTCTACATAAGAGAAGTTAATCATTAAAATAAGTTCATAAATTTTCACGACTGTCACTTGAAAGTTTTGCTTGCGGATATGTCCAAGCCGTCGTTGTGTTTTTTGAGTGTTTAGTTTAGTAAGTGAAATTTTGTTTAGGTTACGATGGGACTGACATGCCAGTGTTGGCCAAAGTCCCAAATTAAGTATATAGAATTAAAAAAAAAAAAAGAAAAAGTTTTGCTTAGTCATCGCTTCTCACGTTTCGCATCATCTCTATATTTGCCTGGTGATATTGAATTGCAATGTTGTCGAGCTAACATCTCAACTGAATTATTTTCTAGGAGCTTTTCTTTACCAATTCAGCACGCTCAGTTCAGCACGGCCACTAGTCACTGATAAAAAGAGAACAATTGAAGATTAAAGATCATATACTCGTAGCTCGATAGGTTAAATTTTAGATTAACATTCCTAAATTAGCACATACTTAACACTCGAGCGCTGAGCGTTCATACAACTCATACAACACTAGCGCTAAGCCTTATAGTGCCAAGTGCCAAGAATCTAGTGCGGCACGGTATAGTATGGTAACGTTTAACTATTCGTTTGTGATAAACACATTCCTTTTCCAAACATTTTCAAAAGTGATTACGTATTGAAAATTTTGAGAGTCTGAAACGTCATATGAGTAATTTTACTCGCATGGTAACATCCTTCATTAATGAACAGTAATTAATACAATTATTGCATATCATTACTAGACTAAGCGCCAAATTTGATAATTTTATGTTTTTACGCCATTCCACTCAATTTAGCGTAATCTACAAGCCTTAAAAAAAATATTAAATCGTATCTTATATCTTACACGGTATTTTATAGATTTTTAAATTTATTTTAAATTTATCCAAACGAGGCGTTTGGACTGCTATCTAAAAGTAATCTAATAAAAAACATAAACTCAATCCAAATGGAACCTAATACTCCTGAATATATAAAGTGTTTTTCAGTTTTCTTGGTGACAGTCATCAAAAAGATCTAAGTTCTAGGGAAAATCTGTTACTGCAGACTGTTACTGGACTGTATGCTCGTCTGCCGCCTTTTTTCTATAAAAAAAGCTATTATCTGTATAATGTTAACTTTATCCGCACACCTACCATTAACCGTGTCATATATGTATACTGTTTATTATAAAATATCATCTATCCTTTAAAAGCATCCAAAATGAAAATATATTCCTGCTTAATTATTATTTTTAAGAACAAAAAAATATTTTTCATGCGATGTGAATTCTACTCGTTGTGCGATCCACTGCGATGTGAATCTACGCGAGCCACTCCACGTTACTCCATCTCCAATCTATTATACTTAAAAATAATTACAATCTGACATCCAACAATACTGCAAGTAATGTTGCAATAGTACATTTCATACGTAGTGATCTATTTATTCTTTACTACTATTGTAATGATACTCAGTAATGGATTTTTACAATCTTTTACAATGACGGCTCTTTAAACAGTTAAATTTCATTGTCTGTTCACTTTTTTGCAATCGAAATTATAATGAAATTCAACTAATTGAAAGATCCACATAAATACTCGTAATAATATTAAATAAATTGTGAATATCGCATAAATGGACCATCAAGCATCAGATTCAGAATTGGGATCAGTTGGTGAATGTTTTGTTTATAAAGTCTCTACAGAAACCGTATTCGTCGGTAACCCTAAAAGGATAACCTACGTAAATTTTCTCCCAAGCCCAAACGTTGTATTGGTTTTGAATTTAAAAATAATCGGCCGAACGCTCGTAAATGCCCCTTCCTTCGTTAATTTGTTGCTACAGTTCGGTGCAGGCGCATATCGTAAGTAAATTTCGAGAACCATAGGTGAATAAATTTTACTCCTAGTTACCATTAAAGTAGGTACAACTTTTTTGCACATACTTTAATTATTATTTATTATTTTCGTCTACCCTTATTTAATTAAGCCTTACTCTTATCGACAAACACTTTTACTTATAAAAGTTGTATAAATTTAATAATTGCTTAAACTTTATTTTCATTATCAAAGTTAAAAGTTCAATTTATTTGGAACGGAAAATAGATTAGTGGTCAATCGTTTAGTGTTTATGAGTAAAGCAAAAGAAAAATTAAATGGATAGCTAAATATTTTCAATTAGGAAAAATATATATTGTAAGTGGGATTTTTTAATACGTAGCAGATGTGTTGCTAATTGACTACCTATGCTATTAGCATCGTAATGGGAACCAATATTACAACAAAACTACCAACAATTAGCCGGTGCCAAGCGTAGCCACTGTACCACTAGCACTGGTTTAACCTAGTTTGGGGTTCAAGGTGACAAGTATTTTTTAATACGTAGCGGATGTGTTGCTAATTGACTACCTATGCTAATAGCATCGCAATGGGAATCAATATTACAACAGAACTACCAACAATTAGCCGGTGCCAAGCGTAGCCACTGTACCACTAGCACTGGTTTAACCTAGTTTGGGGTTCAAGGTGACAAGTATTTTTGTTAAAACCTATAAACAAATAAAGAATTATTATTATTACCATAAACAATAGAAATTCAATTATATATTACATAATATTTGTGACATATTTCAATAGAGTATATCGACGACATATTATGAGTACATAGTAAATAATCCTTGTAAATAAGCAATCGAGCATCTATTCCTTCGATACATACAGATTGTATATCTTGTTGTTCTTCTTTCAAGAGTTTCTTTAATTTGTATATCGTTCATTTTTTTTTTGTTTTATTTATGAACAAAAATCCACAGCAAAACAGGAAATTGTCAATCAATACAAATTCACATTAAAACTATAATCACTACATATTATAAAACAAAGTCCCCCGCCGCGTCTATCTGTCTCTATGTATGTTCGCGACGATCTCAAAAACTACTGAACGTATTTTCATACGGTTTTCATCTATCAACAGAGTGATTCGTGAGGAAGGTATAAGTGTATAATTCGTTAAGGTTTTGTGTAAATTGGTTGAAATATGACGATGATTGTTGAAGATGTCGGAAAAAAAGATGTCGTCTGGGAGCTTTCATCAAAAACGCTGCCTAATCCGTTTAAGATATAACAAAACAATGTATACTGGGATTGTTTCTCTTTTATAGGTCTACAAAAAAGTCCGCGATGGCATATGTCTATCTTTTAACGATAGCTTACTATACACATTCTAACTTCTAAAAAAAAATCATATGTAATGTGATATTTGGAAAAGCTATTTAGACGGATACAGTATTAATCATTATCAAATTAAATACGTTAGTTACCTTAAGCATTTCATACACATTATAATAGCCCTACACACCATACAATTTAAATGAATATCTTAGGAGTTATCGTAAATAAAAAATTACGCGCGAGAAAATAAATTCAAGCGGTCTCGCACCAACGCGACGCGACGACGGGACTCGCTTGATACAGGCATATATGCTCTACTACCCGTGCGAAGCCGGGGCGGCTCGCTAGTTATATTTAAATTAAAAGATCCGAAAAATCCTCCTTCACGAAAAATATGTAACGTCTACCATACTTAGTAAAAATAAACGTAATTTTAGTTTGCGATGCGCCATTCTAACTCTGGATATTATTTTTAAATAAAATTTATTTAAACTGTATGCAATAAATTGTACGAGTATCAAGGTGTACTGAATGTCTTATGGCGTTCTCCGGTCAACTAACGGTTAGTAAATGGAGATAAAGTACCTAGTGCGGCCGCATTAAAGGTTGAAGGGTAAACTTATGCAAAACAAAACACGACAATATGAACATACTATATACCATTTATTGTATATTCTGAATATATTTACTCTGATTCATAGATTTGTCCAATAAAACTTTCGTTTTCATTCCGCTGGGCAAGGTTGTGTCAGAACACGTCATTGTACTTCGCACGCAGTTGCGATAATTCATACTATTCATGCTTAGGCAAATTAATTCACGAATATAATAATATCTTGAATACTGATTAACTTAATTGATAGTCTGCTGTGAAATAGGCCCTGGGTTCGATTCGCTGTCAAACAAATATTTGTTTAAAATCTCATTTTTAATCGGATCTAGTTTGTGTTGATCGTAAATTTAATTTCTAAATTTGTATTTAATTAAATGTGATCTTTGTAAGTATCTCTGGACCTACGACTCGAGGAATCCCAGTGTGGTCCATTAACGTTATTAAAAAATGTAACAAATACTTAAACTATACAATTTTGAAAAACTAGAACATTATTAAACGCTTGTATATATTTGTTGACATATAAAAAGATAAGAGCCATAAAAATCTATGATATTAATATTTATAGGCGTTTCATTTATCTTATTAACGACCTACACTGATGGATGAGGTGATTAGTGTTGATAATAAATATATACACTTATAAACTTATTATTAAATACGTACAAGTTATTCTTCACATTTATTTGTAAGATAAAGTCAATGAAGGTCACTTGTTTATTTTTAAGCATTTAAATATTTTGTTCTTGTAGGTCAAATACAATATTTAAAAAATATTTTTAAATATTGTATGTGACCTACAGTTGCTCTTCCGTTGCATTGTTTCTTCTAATACATAACATACTTAGGTACATATGTAATTAATAAAAAATAAGATGTCAAAATGAAATGAAGCCGGTATGGCAATAATTGAAATAACACAAATTAACCCAACTAACTTAATTAATCCGTAACACAACGAAAAACGTATGGTATCATCTATATGGAACTTTATTTCTAAGTGATATTATCGTCATCACGGTATTGACAAGAATAATTTTAAATCTATCTCACTGATTACTGTCGTATAATTGCTTGACCTATAGATGAAGATTGATGATGTAAAAAGTCAAACGGCAGCCACTGATGATGTTGAGCAAAATGGCTTGGCAAGTCATGAGGTAGTTCGATCTAGAATTGGCCCTGTACTACTAGATACGCGCGCACGCGGCTCTAAAAAAAATTTATAGAACGGATTAGTGGGCATCGTTGCGTGAAAAGCGGGCTTCACATTGGCAAAGAACAGGCCCAATTTGTGCAACCAAAAATGAGAAAGAACTCGTTTCAATTTACATAAGAAGTAACCGCGTCGAGGAACGAGGGTCACCCGCCAGTGTGTCTGTGGGACTCGATTCGACCGCATTGTTTTTGTCAACATTTGTTTTTGACAGTGCGTGCGGTTGTCGCGATGTGTGATACATTTGTTTTAGTTTTTACTCTTCTGGCGATCGCTGCTACATTCGTAGGCGATTGTACGGCTAAACTTGCTCGTAAGTAATTTTATTATTTTCTACATATTAACTAATATATTGAAATAATTTGTATGTAATTTCAAAATCATTATTTCGCCAAACTAATATAGAATACAAGATTTTAAAACCGATTGAGGTATATTATGCAAGTCGAAAGCAAATAATTATGTTCCCGAATTGTTCATATTATTTGTATCGCTCGCATCTCTATATCTTTCTAGTATCGAGTATTGCATGCTTTATTTATTTCGATATATATTATTAATATTTAATACGACTTAATAATGTTCAATTTTGTTTCAATATTTAATTTTGTTACTGTTCTTACTACTTATGTTATTGCCGGTATTACGAAGCACTTATAAAATGTATACTCGGTATAAAAGTTAAAGCTTTTGAAATCAACGACTTGTTAATTCTTAACAAATACAAATTAAGTAAAGAGTGTTATATTTTACTTTTTATTAATTCAACGAGTCTACAACTGGCGATCTAAACTTAAAATAATGAGTTTAATGAAGCAATAATGTTCTATTCGTTATACTTTACTGTCATTATGTAAGTACTTACTTTCAAAATACCTTCATAACATGTCCAAATGACCCAGCTGAAACCATGTGTTACCATCCTAGAAAGTTTGAAGGTCGTCCGTCGTTTAGTTACCTACCATTTACGAATATATTTTTCAAGAAAACTTGCTCTATAACAGCTGATTAGCCCTTGTTGAGCGACACGTGAAAAGTAGTCAACATATGAAATATTCTATGCTAAAGGAAACTATATATTCAACTGTCTACCAATCCAGTCTAAAATATTTTAGTATCAATATACAACATATATTATATCTACAGCTTGATAGAAATCCGTAATCCATCCACCTTCGTCGTCGGCATATTGTGTAAATAGAATCATTATGAAACGTTGTGAATGCGAAATTACAACACGCTACGTTTGCAAATCTTATCTAGCTAACGATGTATCGTTTGTGTTACATTTGTACATGAATGTGATATTTAGATCGAAAACTAAATGTTCGTGTTACTAGATTAATCTATTTCTATTAAACATAGTAATAATATTGCTTTGTAACAAGATTTTTAAAAATAAATGGCTTCTAACTGGGTGCAAATATCAAAACAATCTTTCGATTTCTTTTTTCCTCATCGTTTCCATCGCATTGCGTTTTTAACTGAGTTTTTAGTGTTATAGTCCAGATTAAAATTTATTTAAATACCTATATAGATATAAATAATATGCCATTTTTACATTAACAAGGAACTATGAACTCGAGCGGTAATATTAAATTTTCATAATAAAGAGATTCAAAGATTGCATTAAAGGGCACAAAATTTAGCAGGAACAGGAAATTATATAAATAAATTACGACAACAATCTCACGGATGTGAATTTTGTCGAAACTATAAAAAGTATGAACCTTCTAGGTATGTACCTGCACCTTGAAGGTTCATATAGGTACAATATGTCGGGTTCATTTATGACGAACGTGGTCGTGGCCTTCAATATTAATAAACAAAAGTTACGATACTATTGCGATAACATGTTTCTCAATCCGTTTCCCGTAAGGAAACCTGTAAGGTTAGTTGGCCCACCTAATCGTAACGCGTACTGAGGCAAAGGCATACGACTAGTTAGACATTCCGGTTAAATACATGCTGATTGACCACGAGATATAGTTGCGGTTATATTAGGTCCATATGAAGTTCATATGAAATTCATATTACATATGAAATTTCCCTCTTATATGGAAAAATTCAAATATTTTTTATTGTATGAAAATTATATATTTAATTATTCGAAATATTGTCAATTATTATCAATGCACTTTTGCCATTTTAATAGAAGTTGATTGATGCCTCTGCTATAGAACTCCTGTGGACGGGAATCGATGAATTCTCTGAAGGCGTTTTACACTGCCTCATCGTAGCTGAATTTTTTCCCATGAAAAGAGTTATCCAAATTCCGAAAAATATGAAATCAGCAGGGACAATGTTTGGCGAGTATGTGTGACGGCGAATTTCTTTGAAACTTTGAGACTGTCTGTTGTGCAGTGTGTGAGCGAGCGTTATCGTGGAGATGCGGAGGACTAGAGTGATTGATCAGACTGGGTTGTTTGATAGCTGTCACTATCAACTGTCACTAACGCCGAAGGCTGTTGCTAACTCAAACGTGGTTTGAGATGAATCCGTTTCCACTATTGCTTTCAATTCGTCATTATCGATTTTATTTTCCAGTCGTTCACGGAGCGGGGCTTGTTCATGAGCTTGAAATTTCCAGAACGGAAACGTTCAAACCAGAAAATGTACCCTGCGTCTATTTGCCGTGATTAGTCCCGTACAGATCGTCTGTGTGCGTTGCTGCCACCACGGAACTCATATTCGAAAGGCGAATTTTTAACTTTTCCATAGTCGCAAACACAACGACATCAAAACAAAAGTCATTTGACTGAAAACAAATGAATAACTGATTTTGAAAAAGAATGTTCACAGCTTTCAATTGAAATTAATTTGTTTTTGGAATTCCAAGCCAAACGCACTATTAACTAAGTTCAAAGTGGCCACTATGAAGAAACGGCAATTTCATAGGTATTATAAATAAAGCCCTAATAATTCTATTTTCAAAATTATGAATTCCGTTGGCAGTCGTTCTAGAGATGCAAAAGAATATTCGATTTTTCTGCCATCTTTCTCTTGAGAACAGAATATTTTGGAATTTTCGTAAAGTTACCCGCTGTAAAATGCAGATACACTATGGCGGGCACGTTTTTATCGTAAATTTATTATTTGCTTCCGTATTTGTTATAATAAAAGGTAACAAAAACAGCTTATGTAACTAATTAAAAATATTTATAATTTCAAATATTGCATTTGACAGTAGTAGCAGCGTAAACATAATACTCGTTGTTAATTGAGGGTCTTACACTCAGGTTTAAAAGCTTGAGTCTAAATCAGTTAATATTTAGCTTCATTAACGCTGCTAATTAGAGTTCTAATACAACACTAATGTAGATCGTTAGCAATCTATAACACAGGGAAAAACATTACAAAATTGACTACAATTATAGATGTCATAAATCTCCAAAATGTCATATAACAATTTTGCGTTAGGTGACCGCTTATAGCTCACGTTAAGGTTGGTTTAGGTAATGTACACGTTTATCAACTGTTAACAGCCTTAATTTTAAACTCACACACCACTCTTGATCGTGGGTCTAGAAACACCCACAAAGTTGTTGGTGGATTGACACAACATTCGTGTAATATCGAGCATCCCCCCTTTGTTTTATTCTTATTTAAGACGTTGCTTCAAGGTTTAGTTGTAGAGAATAAACCTTCTTAAAATATTAACCATATACTATTGCTTTATTGAACTCAAAAAGTTCATTCGTTCATCCAAAAAAGATATAGCAGTAAAGTACGAATTTACTATGAAAATATTTATTTATTTTTATTTATTTAAACTTCATTGCACGAGTAATTGTACAAATGTTATGTGATTATGTTAATTCAATTGGGATTTTCTTGCTATCATTGTTATATTCGTATGTGTCTAGTTATAATGTAACGTGCGCGTGCACGCTAATCATCGATTAATGTATTGTTGTGATCGATGATACTAATGTCAACTTCAGTAAAGATGGCATTAGGACAAACCTCATTAAGGATTTTGGTGTCATTCATAACTATAACATGAAATGTGCATATGCGAACTTAACGCCAAATTTTCCTGTAACAGTCAACCAAATGAAACGGAAAAAGGGACACGGATGCAATTTTGGTTCAAATATAAACAAAATTAATAATAGTATACACAAATAAAATAATATTTTCTTACACATGTGGCATTATCTTCACCTTATTGTCGGATCTAGTTACCCAACATTGAAGTTTTCTAAAAGAATCAGATGTTAGAGCATGTTTCTATTTAAATATAATGTTGAAACAACCAAATTTTAAATTAGAAAAGAAAATCAATGTATCATTCAGGCAATAATGTCCTTTTGCTCATATAGCGTGACATAAGCATGTTTACACGTGTGGCAGAAATTATCATTTTATCAATATGTTTCTACACTAATAATAATAATAATTATTTTTTGACACATGAACAAAATCGATTAACAAGCGAGTTTAACCAGTTTTACAAGATCGAGGAATTAAAAACTATTAATTGTAAGTGATATAACATTTGAGATTTTCGCGTTTTTCACACATATTTAAATGGGTCTTAACTGGATAGAACTCCATAGTCCAAAAAATATCTCCACCGATTGTCACTATTTCTCCGTAATTGTACGTGAAGCGATTAAAATTTAAAAACGTAGAAATTTCAATCGAGAAGATGGATACAAATTGTTCTCGACATGGAGTCCAGTGATTAATAAATTTAATGAAATTAAACCTCGCGATTTTTCGTCTGACGCTATAATGTCCTTTTGCTGATATTGCGAGTGTTGTGCGCCGTAATTTTCCGGACTATGAAGACCAAATGCACCAGCATTGATGAAACTGCTCGCAACTCTCGACGTGGACTCTCCCCTTCAGTCAGCTCGCGATCATGGTTGGTGTAATCCAATCGAAACGTCGAGTAAAATAAATAAGGTAAACATTCGCGTTAAAACCCGTTTAAATAGATAAATAAATCGTAATCAAAAATATAGATTTGGAAAACCCTGCTCATGTAAGGCAATTTGAGTCTCACTACAAGAAAAGTTATCACTACTGAAACTAAATGGTTGAGTATATATAACTGCTATGAATATTTTTTATCATCCGCCAACCATGCCACAATTTCTTTTTTATATTAAGAAGTTGGTAGATGAACATACAGTCCAACCTGGTAAGTGGATACTGTCGTCCATGGACATGGCGCGATACATGTCAAGTTCTGTCCAGAATGACACACGTCGACACGCCTCCGGATGTGTGGCCTGCCTTTTGAAGAGATTTTGCTGCTCATTTCTTATACATAACTTTTAGGTATTTGAACAATCTTTAAACCTATCCTTGAATTTCAAACAAAAATTTTCAATGTTATACTACAGTTTATAATAATTAAATAAAAATGTATCGCTACAACGAATTAATTGAATGTTTATGATAATTTAATAAATATTTATTTATCTTTGACGATTAAGAATATGAATGTAAGCCTCAACTAGCATGCAAGTATTGAGTAAATGATTAAAAAAGATACTCACTTACAACTATTCCACACACATATCAAATCAGGCAAGATACACACACACACTCACCAAATAGGAGATATTTCACATCCCATATAAAATGTTTATTCTAAGTTATATTATAATATACGAATAAAATAATTATAACTAATTATTAAAAAATTAAAATTGTGACCAAGTTTCTTTCTTTAATATTAAAAGAAATACAAAAATCTGGAGTCTGTCATCCACTGGGCCCACGTGGTGGATTACGGCCAGGATTTACCATTCAGTAATTTACTAAGGGGACCACTGCACGACACCGGGCGGTGTCGTGCAGTGGGACGTTATTGGCTGATACAAGTACAAGTACATAATCCTCTAGTTTTAAATCGATATAAATAACTAATAGATAATAATGTATTCATGCTTTCAAGGTGACTAGGTATATTGTAAAGTGACTATTTTTATTTTAGCTATTGTTTTATTTTAATATCTATATCGTCATCCGGATATTCAAAAACAAGTTTATAAGGTAAAGGTTATTAAATCAAGTTTACCAATAAACGACTCATAGACCATGTTTCAAGGAATTTATGCAATTCAATTAAAACTTAATTGCCACTTAATCTAAAACATACAGACGTCTAATTTAGACCGCGACTTAGGGTTTATTTTGTTTAGTGTTGCGTATACCGAGGATAGAGGGTGTACAGGCGGCGGGTGGTTTAAATAAAAACTCGTACGTCGCAGGAAAATAAGCCTGAGGTACAGCCTATACTGGCGGTACACGAACACAGTCGGATGCCTCTGAGGTCTCGAACAAGATGTAGCAAGCAAGCGCTGAGACACTTTTCTTGTGGGCGCTGTTGGTTTCTTCTTGTCGTTATTGCTTCGGAGAACTGCTGTTGGTGAAATAGTGGTGAACTGTGCTCGGGCTTTTTTTTTTGGGATGGTTAAATTCTTGTGGCCCTAATGGCCTTTCAAGAGTCACCGGACATGTATGGTTTAGGGCAAGCGCAGAAGGCGCTGAGCCAGGAGGAAAGAGTGTGTGCAGTAACGAGCCTAAGGACCGGTACACCGGCGCGGCGGTAGGAACGGACCTCGGCGTAGGGCGTTGCTTTGGGAGCGTACCGCGGGATCGCGAGTCGGTGAGAAGCGCCCAGACACTTACCGATACCTGGTAAAAGGCCGATGTGTGTTCAAGGTGTAGCGAGGATGACGTCCTCGTCTCCGCCGGCGAAGACGGTGTATGTATGAAGTCTCTGATTGTCGAGGTCATCGAGGTCATCTAAGACTAGCCGAGGACGGCGACGCAACGGGGAGGGTCATTCCTATCGGGGACCTAAGTTACTCTGTCAACTACTAGAGGGTTGGCATGGTTTATTATTCAATTCTATCTCAAAAAAAAATTAACTAATTTATGTTTTATATTCAGTTAGTGACCCTTAGTGCTTAATAATATGAATATATATATATACGAATATTTTTCGTAGATGTGCTTGGAAATATTCCTAAAGTGATATCTGTAAATTTTGACATAGGAAAGGATATGCATAATTTTTTTCTGATACATTTATTTTGCAAAACCGAGAAGTTTACGTGTGGCACAGACCCATCTTAGTATGCAGGCGAGTGCCATGTTGCAGGCCTCGCTGCACGTATTTCCTGCTCCGTACTCCCAAAGTGGGTTTACTTCACGTATAATCTGCTGTGTGCCAAGCAAGTTTAAAATCGAAGAAAAGGAATATGGAGAATAAAAAGAAACTTTAAATGTTGATATTTTTGTACGCATGCTTCGCGAGACGAGTCAAATAACGGCACGATTGTTAACGTTATTATTAACTCATTTAATAAGTGATTAGGTAGCAACATAACAACGTAAACATATCGTTGTAGAACAAACCTATTCATTCAGTTTGAGCAACGAAAATGAACTTTAGATTCATCGTAATTGTGTATATTGCGTCTTTTTGAGCTAAAAGACTCAAAATACAGTTGGTAATCCTGTGAACGTTCGATTATCCCCTCACTACTGTCGGAGGTCGCTTCGCTTGAAAGTGTTCATAATGCGTCGTGTGACCGACACTCTAAAAACTTGCTTTCCTTGTTAAAAGCTGTCGCTTAAAAAGTTAATGTTTGTAATGAATATTGTTAAATAAAATAGTGCGTTGTGCAATGTGGGATTATTCCGAAAGTGACCCGAAATCCTTACCCACTCGCCGGTAAGGGTTAACAATGGCAATAAATAATTAATTCTGTGCCTAAACGTAACCCTGTTTTTAGAGTTATGTTTAGGATCAAAACGTAACCTTAAGAACCTCGAAGCATTATTCTTTTCTCTACGAGTACCTAATTACAAATAAATAGCTTAATTAGCCCGCGGCCTCACCTGAGTGGATTTTGTTTGAAAAGTAACTTCCCGCCTAGATAAACTCATAAATATTCTGGGATAAAAAGTATAATATTCAGGCTACCTCTCAGCCAAATTTAATTGAAAACTATTCAGTAGTTTACGTGGTGAAAAGGTAACAAATAGACAGACAAGCACAATTTCGAAAGTGTGGATGTGGACGCAGCTTTCAATTAAATTCATTGTTTGAATACATAGGCAATGGTTAAATGATGCGAAGTCATAGATAAAAGATACATGATTCATATACAAGGAGAAAAGAACAAATTGTCTTAAATTACGGCATAACTGCATTAACCTGTCGGATTACATGATTACACGACCTTCAATTGTTCTACTTGTATTAGTAGCCTTTTGGCCAAACCGCGCTTGACTATTGAAGAGAAATAGACGAAAAACTAATATAATCAATTGATCACTGTCATTATATCTCTCAAATTCGATTGAAACCTAAACTTTATAAAGACATTTCTTTGAACGAATCTCAATTTACAGACACCTTTTTTTGGAAGAAGTGGGCAGACGAGCTTACAGTCCACCCGATGGTAAGTGAATACTGTCGCTCATGGATATCCATGGTACATGAATGTTACATCAGTACATGGTAACATGTTACATGGTAACATCAGTTTAGAATGACAAATATTGACACGCCCCTTAGCGCTGCCTACGTTTGGAGATGTAGGAATGGATTTGGAGAAAAGGTTGGGAAAATGGGGAGGGATGGGATGGGATTGGAACGGACACTGGCTTATCTCACTTACTACCGAAACACATACGTACATTGGGAAATAAGATAGAGTGGGAAATGCAGTTCATTTCAAGGTAGTCTTCTGTGAGATGGATCATGTACTCAATAAATCATTATTTGTGCTTACTGCTTAGAAGTAATCGTAACTTTTTCATTACGAAGACAGTATTACTTTCAATCGTTTTGTTTTATAGAATAGATGGCAGAGGAGCGGGGTAGGTATGATGGTAGATGGTAATTATTTCTCATTTGTGAATGCGATCGTGATTTTACACATATACGCACATTCATAACTGATAACTCATTTCTTGTACATGCTCACATGACTTCATTCAACACGTTATAAATGCAAATAGCAAGCGTAGAGGTTACACCCCAGTAATTCGTGGTAGACGTACCAAGTTTTCAAGGTACGCCGCCATGTGCAGTGAAGTAGACAATGTTGCATGTGTGTAATAATTTGTAAACGCACACAAACTCGTAATTTCCATTATGTTGCGATCGTAATCGACAGACTTTGCGTTAAGGGGATTCTATTTCAACGAAATACATAAAAGATATTAACTTATTTATTATATTAGCACTGTCTTATTAACTATTTAGTTACAAACAGTATTCCTAAATGTGTCAAAATATAGCACTAGCGCTAAAATTTGCATATTCATTCAACATTTATTCAACTCCAACATTTGGTGGAGAAAGGTGTAAGCTGCAATCTCACAGCCGCTGGGCGCACTCAACTGGAAAAGTTGCTCTCTCACAGAATGCTACCGTATAATATACTGCGTTTCCAAATGTCCTCCAAAATCCATACTACCTCTGTCATTCTGAACTGATGTTGGCATGTATCGCGGTTGTCCGTTGACGATAGTATCCACATACCACCAGATGAACTGTACTCTAGTCCGCCGCCTTATTATAAAAAACGAATCATCTTTCACTAATATTCTTGCAAATCTGTTTCATAAAAAACATGGTTTAAAAGTGTTAATCTATATATATATATATATATACAAAAACGTTGAATAAAGATTATAAAGAAACACAAGGGTTACAAAGCTAAAACCACAAAATTTTTCGATTACACCACAAAACCATTGCTTAAGCAACATTTATGTTTCTTATAAATTATGTACTTAAAGATGACATCTTTCCTGTGCGTGCTTCATTTGTTTTTAGTTTTAAAATATTTACGTAACCCCATTGAACTTTTTTGTCTAACAATTGAATTGTTTAAACAGAATAAAGAGCGTGCAACAACAGACATAATTCAATAAACATTTAGATGGCTGCGTTAGTTTTAACGTGAGAAACTTGGGAGATATTTATTCTATAATATTACAATAAATTTGGCTCATACAAATAAGATAAAAACTCCCGACGGTTACAAAACTCAAGTTATCTTTGAAAAGGATGAAATAAAACATAAACCAGTCAAACAATCTTGTTGGCAATTTGCAATAGTTTAATTCAATCTATCACCTTCGTTACGCGCGATGACGGTGAAAGGTCGTATTAAACTATTGCAGATTGTCAACAAAACTGCTGACTGGGTTTATGTTTTTATACATTTTCAAAGGTAATTAGTTTCTTAACCGTCGGGGGTTTTATCAAAAATTTAAATATTGTCTTTTTATTTTCAGCTGGTTAGTTAAGAAACATCAAATCTTATCCCATCCAATCCCATCCCATACCATTTCATCTATCAGGTAATATAATGTGATAAAGGCAACACCATATCATTTGAAGAATGTTTTCCTGCGCCGCGCGCGTCATATTTATATTTCGCTGTTATTTGCTTTACATGTCAACATCATTCAGAAATAACAACAGTTGACACGTCTGCAGTTGCACTGTCTGCATATCGGATGCATAATTAAGAATAAGGATTTACAAAAAAGAAAGGATTTGGAACACTCATATCACTCCGTCCATATCGCTTTCCTCAATCCACCGGATGAGGAAAACGCGACGGGATGGCATGAAATTGGAAGGGACTCGAGTTTTGACAACTTTCATTCACTTTCGAACACGTTTAACTTTCGAAAGATCGTTCAGACGGACACCCCCAGTCCCCTGTAACATACAGCAACGTCCTCCCCCTGTACTAGAACTGTTCATGGAACTAAACATGGCCAAAAAATTAGTTCAAGCACGATAGTTCTACTGTCAAATTTCAACGAGTTCCCTTAACAACTTTAGGTTCCAACATCAGACGCTTGACGGTTATACTCGTATGTAAAGTAAGATCTTCATATATTAACAAACCATATACGCATTCGAACAAATGCATTCATTTAGAAAATATAATCACGTTTGTATACATCATTCTTCTGTTGGAATGAGATAACATGACCAATCAGACACAGGCAGTTGGCTGTGGGATACAGCATCATTCTCCTCTGTGAATAAGAACTGTTCATTAAACCAAACAACTCCATAAAATATATCCAAATACCACCGTACCTCCAAATTTCAAGGAGTTTACCCACATTCGGCTTCAACATCAAATGCTGACTGTTATATGCATAATATACACCTCTTTAACTATTCACTTCAGAAAGACTCATTCGAATAAGTACATTCGTTTAAAAGTTATAAAGCATTACAACTTTTAACTTGGTACAGCAGCGCTCCCTGGTGAGTTACAACCAACAACATCCATCCTCAAACACGCTCCAGGGTACAATATATATATATACGAATAACTGTTTCAAAATTGATCCAGCCGTTTCAGAGAAAAATGGTAACAAAGAGGTACACAACGTACATATGATACTATATACTATATCCGTTCCGTCGTGGCTAAAAATATGTTTATATTTTTAGATTTTCTCTGATATGATAACCCAAAAAAATAATTTAATATATTTTCGACAAAGAGAAATTTTGTAATTTTGTTAACGGCTATGGAAGGCTACCGGTGAAATTTTAAACAAAAGAAAACAATAAAAGTTCAAAGGTCAATTGCCTGAGTAGTTAAAGACGTTGATTACTTAATTATTTTATAATAATATGCTTGACCTGGAAAGTAAAGCTGATAAAATCGAATGGAATGAAATTTTAAAAATAAGTAAACGTAATGCATGTATATTTGTACATTGAAAGAACTTTAAGACTTCTATTACTTACTCATAAAACTAAATATAAAAAGTTTTATAAATATATTTACATCAGTCCAACATAAAATGCCATTCTATCGCCTTAACGGTTTGCGTGCATCAATTGTAAAATGAGTCTTGCTCAACATTTAAGAGCAACTAAGTTTTGTAACTTTATAATGTCAAAAACAAGACATATTAGCTTTGTTCGCGGTAAGGATTCAGAACTAATTCGGAACTAGTACTGAACTAATTTGGAATCGTAGTAGAGCGCATGCGCGGTTATAAACCGATTCGTGATTTTTATTTCCGCGAACGATTTCGGAACCAAACTGCGTACGATCTACTGTCATCGGCAGTGTTACCAACTCTCCAAAATATTTATCCCTAAAGCTTAAGTCAAAAACCCCCAAAATCGCTCCAATTACTTAGAAATCCCCCTAAAAAAATATATAATAAAAGAAAAAATATAAATTACAAAAATGCAATGAAATTTCTTTACCTTTTAAATCTGGATCTGTTTCCCAAATCTACGTGTACTTCTGACTGTACATTTTTTTATTTTTAGTTTCTTTAGGCATCATTAACAAATTGCTTGTCGGCACAGCAGTACAACAACAAAATCGAATTAAACAAGTAAACAATAATCAACGTACATATGTATTTCCAGTAAGCATAGGCACAATAACCACCAGTCACCACAGAGTAGTTGTAATATATTTGTACTAGATGTCGTTAAGTCGCTAGGTCAACAAATAAATATGATTAGCTATTATAGTTTGGATTGTCCCAGGGCCTATACTTTCACATAATATATGAAAAATATATATTCAAAAAAATATATGAAGAGTCAAAAAATCCCTAAAAATTCCCCTAAAAATATAAAACCCCTAAAAAAAACCATCCCACTTATTTACCCCCTAAATTTGGGGGGGAAACCTCTAAGTTGGCAAGTATTTAAGTGGACCCACCAAAACACATTACTCTTATTAGAGTATTATATAAACTTATTTATATAAACAACAAACAAAACTAACCATATTTTATTTAACCCTTAATAAATTAATAAAATTTATATTTTATTTAACTATTTAACCAGTTTATTAGTTTCTAACCAACTGAATATAGCCGCAGCATGTATGTCAAATGTCGTTAGGTAAAAACTGTGCATGTCTGGAACTACGATTCTTGCCAAAGTTATAGAACTGATAGAACTGATTCTGAACCGATCCTGAACCGAGTTCGACGGTTCCGCGAACACAGAACTGTAACTAGAAATTCTGAATTGTGTGTTCCGCGAACGGCATTATTTGAACTGCGCATGCGTATAGTTCCGAATCAGTTCTGAATCCTTACCGCGAACGAAGCTAATAATAAAACTTGCATTTATAAGATTTATAAGAATTTATAAGCTTTAACTAACAAACTATTAACTATTATCCAATCTGTGACTTCATTAAAATATTTTATTCCTTTTGTATTGTTGCTATTTTTTCACGGTCCCTTGCTTTTCTTACCTCAATACTAACTAATAACAAACTACATTTCCCCTTTTGGCTATTACATTCACCAGCGAAGCATCAATCAAAATATTTCGTTGACTACTCTACAGATGTTTAATCTTCCATTCTTATTTTTTTTACAGCGAACTTCATCACGCCTTGCAATGACACAACTCCAGCATGTTTGGTCCAAGCGACGAAGGAAGCCATCCCAGGCTTCGTCAAAGGATTACCTGAACTTGGTGTCCCTCCCTTAGATCCCTTCATCATTGAAGAGCTGCCCATTCAACTGCCAGGTGTCAAGGTCACTTTCCTAGATGGCAAAGTTACAGGATTGAGAAAATGCGAGGTGTTGAATGTTGAGTAAGTTTAATATAATAATAATAATAATTTCCGTTTACTAACTATATCTACTTATATTTATCTGAGCAAGAAGAGATTACGTGTACAATAATTTGTAATCTGAAAAAAAAGCGAAGATGTTTGAAGTGGCCATTTTCCTTAAAATTAAATGAAATATTAAAATCATCGTCTATTTAAATGAACGACCTAAAATATTACTTACCGAAATTATTAAAATTATAATGCGTATATTTATCCATATAATATTCATGGGCTACAGTATCCACTTATTATTAGCTGGACTGTATGCTCTGGTGGTCTGCCGCCTTCGTTCGCAAAAAAAATAAACTAAAGCATGGCGAAACTGAATGTGTTAACTTTTTGTACAACATATAGATAGCTACTGTAACCGCAAAAAATCAGTGTTTCACTGAAACTCCATAAATGATTAGTTGAATATATTATATGCACATACAAATTAACCTACGCTAAGTGCAAGCCACATTGCAAGCACTCGAAACGACCATTAGTCATAGAGATATCATATAATTAATAAAGTGTGTCGAAATACGAGTATAGAAGGACATAGCATAGTGGCAGCAAAATTATGTCAGTATTATTCTCACGGCTAATTGTGCGCTCTGACGAAACCTTTTGTACTGCGCCTTCTAAAATGGTCACAACCTCCTGCTCATATTTGTAAATTAGCTATACAGTTTTTGACCTTCTCTTTTGTTTTATTATGTTACCAAGATAACATTAGACTAATTTGCATATTTAGGTATATATTTTTTTCTTTTTTTTGTTGTCTTCAATCGTTTCGTTTAATTATTTAAATAGTGTTGGTATAATCACTTCAGAATTATTAGATTTTGTTTAATACCAAATCCTACAATTTTGTCGGCATAGCTAGTTAGTTGATATTTTCTTACAATAGATTATTTGATCTAGGTACAAAATAAAGGTACCTGATTGATATTTTATTTAGGCCATACTTCTATAAAATACCAGACATGCGACATTTTGAATAGTTATTAAAATAAAATATTGAAACATATTTCTATAGGTATATCTAATAGTTATTTTGTTCATTTTCAGGGCCTACCTCGAGAAAAATATTTTCAAACTGGACACTCGCTGCAACATCACAATCAAGGGCAAATACACGGCAGTAGGAAGGTTACTTCTGTTTCCCATCAACGGAGAAGGGGACGCCAAAATCAAGATTTGTAATTATTCTTTTTAATATTTACTGTTTACATTCAAATATCTTTTCTAATTTTCATTATCTGTTATGTCTTAATCTTCTAAACACTAAGATCTGTCTTTTGCCTCTTATCAAGCCTAATTCTCCTGAAATAATTCTTCTTCTAGACTACTTCGGCTCTTTCATTGATTCTTTTCGGCAACGGGTCCCGCCGCGTTAATGTTTTTCTAATACGAACTTTTATATTCTTACTTTTCTAAATCTCGTGTTTAATTTGAGTCATTAATTTGATTTGAAAAGCGGTTAAATATAAGTTTACTTCGGGTTTTACCATCGGACCTCTCGTTACCGAATCACACCTCTCATTCAGGGTAGAGACAAGTTTCAAAGATAATTTATACCACAAACCCTCATCATTGTTCTCCTCTTGCATGTATCCACGGATAGCGGTACGATTTACGGAGCGCCGCGCGCCCGTTCACCACTTCTATAAAAAAATGTTGAATTTGAAATTGAAATATTTATTTTGATTTTTTGAATTTTCTGTTTATATACTTTCTTGTTTTTAAAATTCCAGTGAATTCTATCATCAAAATGAACATAAAGACAAATTACTACAAAGACGCTGAGGGCCGCGACCACTTCGGTATCAAGAGCTACAAGTACACCTTCGACTATGGCGAAAGAATCGTGTATGTCATTACCAACCTCTTCAAAGGCAATCCAGAATTAAGTAAGCATAACAATGCATTTATTACTAGATATAATATATTTGAATACGTTACAGTAGTAACTCTGGTAAAATAATATGAAGTGTTTCTCCCCACTCAGCTCACGACTAGATGGACTGATATATTTAAAGAAATAGTGTGCAGTGAGAAAGTAAAATTCATACTTAAGAGGCGGTTTATATTCCGCCAGTGAAGAGCCATATGCCTATAGTAGAAAATGACAGATGATCCAAGACCTGATAAAAATTGGGAAAACTTGCCATTGCTTTCAAAACTTGCCTAAATACTATATGCTTATGATAGTTTTTAAATAAACTTCTTTTACAATAGAGAATAACATACAATTCACATTTCAAAAATTCTGTATCTAATAAATTTAGGAAATTATTTCTAACTACAACATTAAAATTTTCATTATTTTTTTATTTCTTCTCATATTATTATTTATTTTATTTATTTCTTATTTTTTTCCCCCTTAAAACGGCTATAAAGGTAGAAGATTTAGTAATTCGCCTTTCAAATATTCATGTACTACAATAATTATGTACACTGATTGATATAAATGGCAAATGTTATCTTAAGATTATATTTATAGTAATGGAGGTCGTAAAAGTAATTAACATTTACATATTACTCACATGAGTCGTGGCCAATAATAAATCTATGGACCGCTACTAATATTGTCTCATTTAAATACCTAATAAAATTAACATAAAAAATACTATATCTAGATACATATAGATATAGTCTTGTCTAGATAGACAAAACCTTCTACGAGCATATTCAATCTAAATTCAAGCGTTTCGCAGGGCGGCAGTCAGTTAAAAAGTTCAATTAATGTTCTCCACAGTCGTTTGCTGCAATTAGTCATTTGTAACAAATTGTAATTTTAGCAATTGTAATCTCAATACAAATATTTGCGCCGGGATTTATTTCTCTTCTGCATATCAACCACAATGCTAGTATTTTAAATATAAATTAATTTTTATACTTTAAGTGATTTTGACTTTGAAACAAATAGTCTAGAAGAGTATGTTTAAATGTAATAATATCAATAGCGAAACCTGTACCGGAAAACCGCAAGGGGTAGTTCTTTCCAAAACCTTTGGTTAATGTGATATCGATCGATTTGGTTGATCCATTTGTATACTTTATCGTACGTCACAGCTCATGCCAAAGAATTGCGAGTATATTGCACTTCGATACCTACGTTTATTATAACCCGAGAGGGCGTTCTAAGGATTGTTCTGTACAGCAATCGCGTTGTATACCTATCTAGTAGAACACACGGAAAAACGCGGTATCTCCAGGTACTATTGGGTTCACTGCTTGTAAGAGTGAAGTGGTCGAATATTCGTACTGCGCGTCCTTAGTTGGTCCATATTCCACACTTCAAATTGGTTCACAGATATTCTAGTATACCGATTCAGAAGTGAGAGCAGCATAGTAGATATAGCATAGATTCCATAGTAGCCTCTTCATGTAAAATATTGGCCTATGTCGGTCGTAAGTAGGCGAGTGCAATTAGTGGCTTATCCACCTATTTTTGGTAGTATTTTTCTGGTAAATATGTTTTTCTGACATTCTCAAGAAAATCAAAAGAAAACAAAGAATTCTGGCCAGTATCCCAACATAATATTTTTTTCACAACATACATTTTTCTCAGACAATCGAGATCCATATTTGTTAGTAGCCACTTACAAGACTATGTTAGTAAATTGCCTAATCTAAACATTCAAAAATAATATTCAAAACCGACACTTTTTTCACTTGCGCGTAGCTTTACCCAGGATAAGTCAGCAGCCACATCCAGCGCTTGGCAATGGAGGAATCATACCATTCTGCGATCACCTTCATAAATATGGATAAAATATTTTCCAATAATTTATCTGTCGTAGTTATCCGTAATCGTAGACGTAGTTGGTAAAGAAGCCGAGTCCACTAAGGACATTGGGCTCTTCAAGAAAGCCTAGAATAGAATTTTCAAGGCCGGCAACGTGCTCGCACCCCCCGGATATTGTAGACGTCCATAAGCCTTGGTAACCACTTACCATCTTGGTCGTTAAATCTATAAAAAAGGTAATAGATAAAAGTAGTGAAATTTTTCACCAAATATCAGAAGTCACGCGCAAAGTCGCTGCTAAAACTGCTCATTTGTATTACAATGCAGAGATATCTATAGACAGAAAGCGAAACTTTAGTTAATAAGCCTGTGTTAACGTGCAACGAAGAGTTTAAGCACAAATTATTGGGCTTTAATTTACTTACACAAAAACATAAACTAATGACTTCGTAAATGTTTTGACGTTTGAATTTTCTGCGTAATCACATATTGGATTCAAGAAATATTATATTAAGCCGTGAACGCGCGACAAGTCCGTGATAACCATCCAGACTTTCTATTTTACGGCTATTCAAGGGGCTTCACGGTGTGAGTGTAGTGCCGGCATTAAAATCGTACGAGTAAATCAAAATCTGTCATTTAGGTAGGTATGTGAAATAGGAGAGGCTACGGGCGGTGCGAAAATTAAGAGTAGATTATATTAGCGGCATTGAATGAATGGCATGTGATTGACTGGAGAGTTTCGGAGCTCCTAATCATAGAGGCCGTGTAGGCCCTGTTGCTTGGATTTGGAAGGTAGAAATTAGAAAATAAAACAAAGTTTATCAAAATATATATTCGAAATTTATATTGGAGAACAGGGGCCCTAAGCACGTGCTTATAATGCTTAAATGTAAATCCGCCACTGGCTCGAATGACAGTGAAGTAATTGAAAGCAAACGCATGAAAGCAAAACGAGAGTTGTAATTGGTTAAATGTACCTTTTGTATGTTGGTTGTGTCGTAACATGAGCAATGTTTGAGTGAGGAAAAAATATAATGGAGTATTTACAAAGTAAACGAAAAGAAGATGTGTAATATTTTACCGATTGCTGAAAGATTACTTTTAGCTTTTAATGATAAGAACTATAAAAGTGTTGAAATCCGACATTTATTTTGCTCGTAACTTTAGTAAGAAAGTGTTAATATTTTATGTTACGTTTAACTTTATTGAAGTTTATGACAGAGTCCCTCACAATGCCAACCTCCTGGTCGTTGGCAAATAACCTATGTTCCTGACAGGAATGCCCCTACCCGTTACCGTCGTTAGACGACCCCAATGACCTAATTATCGCCGCCAATGCGGTTCTTACGTTACACTCACACACTACACATGTACATCATCCTCGCTGGCGGAGACGAGGACGTCCTCGCTTCACCGTCAACACGTACCGGCCTTGCCAACACTTTTACCAGGTATCGCCACGTGTCTGGGCGCTTCTCACCTGTTTAAAATTTTAGAAATTGAATCCAATACCAATTAAAATGTTTAAAATTAAAAAAAGAACAATTTAAATGTTGTTCTCAAAATTGTAGCCAATTATAGACAACTGTATTCATGTTTTTCTAGGTAACACGGTGCTAGAATTCCTGAACGAAAACTGGAGGACAGTGACAGAAGAGTTCGGAAAACCAGTGGTGGACTACGCTATGAATGTGACCATAAACACGGCTAAGAAATTCTTTGAAGCAGTGCCCTACGACGAACTACTATACGTGCCTATACCAAAATACTGAACAAGTCTGTAGGTTAAAAAAGAAGTACCTAAAATATTTGGCATCATTTGTAAGATATATCAAGTACCTATTGAGAATTCTAGAACAATACTTAGATCAATGCAAAGGGGGAAGATATAACTTATCTTTCCCGTTCTTACATTGCGTCAACTACATAGAAACTAAAAGTAGGCTCGAATGCACAACTACATGCACACAAACTCGGGCAGTTATAATTATAACTGAAGTCACGTTGTACGACACCGAAAGACAGAGATAGAGCGATGATCTTGAACAGTAGCAAGAGTGAGACAAGCTAAACGTGGCGTTCGCACATGTTTCGTATAGTTTTATCTCGCTCACTCATTAATGGCCGAATGTAAATTAATAATTTTGAAAAAATTCTACAAATTATTACTTTTTAGTGTACTTACGCGTGAAAAGTGATTCCATTGGTCTTGTTTTTACTCCTTGAGTGATTTGTGCACTGAATAAATGCACAGGAAGACATTCACTACAACACTGAGTTCACCGTGTGAGCATATCATTAGTCCATTAGACTCGGTTTCGTAGGACCACGCGCGGTAAGTGTGTAACGTATCTTCCTCCTTTTGATTTGATCTAAGGAACAATATAAGACTTTTCAGTTATGGTACAATGGTATATCATATATTTAAATCGATGGAATACGTATTAGTACATACAACGGAAAATATTTAAAGTTTACATTTTACTAAATTCAATAACTGATTATATAATTTCACTACACGGCACTGAAACAATGCAAAGGCTGAAAATAGATTGTTTAGTATGGAGAGTAGAATCGATTATACTTACCAATTATGGATTTACAATACATACGTTCTTTTATATTTATGAATGAATGAATATAAAGTTTATTTGTTATGAATAATTAAACACTTGGTTTCCGGTAGAGGAAATTCTAACGAAATACAATTTCTAAGAATTCATAACATTTTTCGTAAATTATTGTTCATTTTTAGTACCTATATCTTTTATTTTAACACGCAGTTACGCAAAACAAAATCACTCATTGGCCCCTACCGGGCGCATCGCCTAGTTTCCACCCTGTACTGTGTAATGAGGGCTACGAAAGTTTCAGATTTACTTTACATGTTTGTAACTTTTGATTTATTTCCTAAAATTGTTTTATTTTTCACTGGAACGGTTTTCTTTATTTTAAATTAACTGACACATTTCAGGATTCGCTTTATTTCGGTGACACGTTGTAATCGACATTTTTATTTTTTTATTATATTTTTATCACAGTATTTCCATAAAATAATGTTATAAATAATAAGTACTTACCTAAAGTAAAGTATGTAGAATTCATTATTATAATATACTAGCAAAACCCGGCAGACGTTGTCCTGCCATAAAAGTTGATGTACTGCAGCGCCATCTAGTGGCGAGTTACAACAAAGTCGATAAAATAAAAACCTTCTCCATGAAAAGATATGGGCCAACTTTCATGGTGATCAGTGAAACGGTGTCGAAGTCTATTAAGATCAGATATACCAACATCCTCTTTTATATATGTATATAGATAGATTAGAAATTTACTAGAGTATCGTCAGTGAAAATTAAAAAAGATTAAAGCCTAATATTAAACATAATATTAAAGCCATATTATGGCGCTATGGGTATCTTTTCTTTTCCACTGACGATATAATTTAATATACTAGACAAAAATTTTATGAAAGTAAATTCGTATTTGAAACAAATGCGCTGCTGTTCTTATATATGTTTCATACTATATTTATAAAAATAACTACATACGATATTAATTTATTTGATTAAAATTGTTGTATAATAGTCAAGATTTGTTTACTAATGAAAATTAAAAGAACGTTTCTCCTTGAGATCTTTAAGGATTTTGTAAAAGAACTGGGTGAAATGTTAATACCTACTTTTTGCATATTATCTAATAGTGTTGTTGTAGTTTCTATGAAAGTAATATAGACTGGTATAGTTACAACTATAAAGAGATACAAGTAACCTTTATGTGGGAAATCAAGTAATTTAATTATAAATATTATATGTAAATAGATTATTAAGCATTTTCAGAATGGTGATGCGATAACCGGGAATGGTGATGCAATAAAGGTAAATGCAATAAAGGTGTACAATTTAAACCATTACAATAAATATATGGATATTTATATATTGTGGTTCTTTCATTTTCATAACTACGTAAATTATACAAAAGCAAATACAATACCTACCCACAACTTACTTGCTTCGTAACAAAGTCTCTTTACAAAGTAAGAATTTTTTGTAGTGATAAAATCTCCCCAGTAATTTAGCGCACGTGCATATTTGATTATGCCTGCAAACCGCTGTTTTCTTCGAGATAAAGGGCTTATTTTAAAACACTATCGTAATTTTAAATACAAGTAAAGATAGAGGAGAAAAAATGGAATAGAAATGTGTATAAAACATATTTTCCAAAAATTACGCCAATATTCCAATTGAGCCCTTACACCAATTGAGGTTTACTCCGTTCGCGTCGACGTATCTAGTGATTTTGGTTTTGTTACAGTTTGACTATTTGTATGTTATGTATGTATACATATACCTACTTCAGATTCTGCTGCAAAGCATCGTAGTTATCCGGCTAGTCAAACAATCGTGGCCCTCCTACCATTGCGTTTAAATTCTAATGATGCAGAATTAAAACCTTAGTAATGCCTGTAACTAATACGTAATTAGTATTTATAATTCTAAAATATATTGCTATTTCTTAATATCAGGCAATCACGAGTCATATTAGCCCAGTTGGTAGTGCTGTGCAAAATAGATCCCGGGTTCGATATATTTGTTTAAAGACATGTTTGTTCGAGTCTGGGTGTTACACCTGTTGTGTTCGTCTTCACAAGTGTCACGACAAAGAGAATCCTAGTGTGGGCCATTGGGTGTGACATTTTTCATTTATTTACATTAACGTCATTAGTCCCTGCGGGAATTTTGTACCAGTTCCAAATAAAAAGTATACTAAATGCTAACTCAGGGTTATACAAATAGATAGGGCATTAGACATTTAAAAAAGTATTGGTTTCTGCTCTGAATTATTCACAAATTATACTGCAGACGTTTTTTAAAATAAAGATAAGGTACATTCGTAACATAAACTTACATAAGATGTTATAATTATTTTTACTTTTTTATGGACGATGGTGGCAGACGAGCACGCAGTCCACCTGATGCTAAGTGGATACTGTCGCCCATAGACATTCGCGATACATGCGAACATTAGTCCAAAATGGCAAACATTCGCACGCCCCCGGATGCGCTGCCTACCTTTGTAGATATAGGAATGGATTTGGAGAAAGGGTTGGGAAAATGGGGAGGGATAGGATGGGAATGGGCTCTGGCACATCTCACTCACTACCGAAACACGGTACGTACATTGAGGAAATACGATAAAGTAGGAAATGCAGTAAATTTCAAGGTAGTCTTCTGTGAGAGCGGGGTACCGTGGCCAGTCGAGCGCGCCCAGTGGCTGTTGGATTGCAGCGTGCACTCTCCTCCTATAAAATAGCATTAGACAAAGGTTTCAAAGAATGTTTATCACTACCACTTTACTACTTTGTTCAAAATGAGAGGGAGTCATAAAAATATAATTATTATGTAACATAGTATATTACGAGCATTTTTTTTTATAGAAAGAAGCCGGCAGACGAGCATACAGTCCACCTGATGGTAAGTGGATAGTGGATACTGTAGCCCATGAAAATCCGCGATACATGCCAACATCAGTCCAGAATGGCAAACTTTGGCACGCTCCCGGATGCGCTGCGCTGCCTACCTTTGCAGATTAAGGAATGGATTGGGAGAAAGGGTTGGGAAAATGGGGAGGGATAGGATAAGATGGAAATGGGCTCTGGCATATCTCATTCACTACCGAAACACTGGGAAAATACGATAAGGTAGGAAATGCAGTACGTTTAAAGGTAGTCTTCTGTGAGAGAAGGGTAGCGTGGCCAGTCGAGTGCACCCAGAGGCTGTGGGAATGCAGCATGCACTCTCCCCCTACGATCCATATAAGAGAATACATGATTAGAAATAATACTTCGGAAATTATAAATTATAGAAAATTGTTAATTTTTAATTTGTCTATTTGTCTTGCACTCATCACGTAAAAACTAAGCACTAAGCATCGGTAATTAAAATGAAATTTCATCACCGACATAGCTCGTACAATCGGCATGGTGAAGTAGCAATGGGCACGTCATATTTGCCGCAGGACCGATGGCCGATGTGGTAGAGTCCTCGAATGGAGGCCATGCGCCCGCAAACGCAATGTGGGACCACTCCGCTTAAGTGGACCGACGACTTAAAGAAATACGCCGGTGGTTGTTAGATGAGAAGAGCCAAGGATCGTGTGTGGTGATGAGCCTTGGGAGAGGCCTACATCCAGCTGTGGAGAGACATAGGGTGATGATATCGGTAATTAATATGTACATACTGCTTATCCACATTCACTACAATGTCTCCGCGAAAATTATTTATCATCGAAAACACTTGATGAGTTTCGATTGAACATTTTCTAAATACTGTTCCAACAATGTTTGTCACTCCTTTGCGTTGAGTCAAATAAATAAATAGATAAAGATAAGTGTTTAATACAAATATTAGATTGTCATATTTTTGGAATACCTACCCCAATAAACAGTTCACTCTGTCCACAAAAACACAGAAATTTTGCAGCTCTTTGCTTCTGTTTGATATCCTCCTGTTAAATAAACACAAAAATTGTGACCTTTATAATAATTACCATATTATATAAAAATTTACATATAAAAATAAAAAGATCCCGTATACCAATAAAACACTAAGGTTAAATTAGAAAAAACCGGTTGCTTTTCAATGACAGAGAAGATGAAGGCTCATTGTATATGCGTTTGGTCAACACAAAGCAGTTATTCTATGCACGGACAGTGTAGCATGAAGCCATTTCCAAAACAGTAAAATTGAAAAATTATTATTTTATATTTTGTCTATAGCAAAGATTAAAAATGATACCTCGATTGATCACCTACAGTACGGTGTTGAGTTTGTTCTTTAGTGCTGGATACACGAAATTGGCACGTAAGTATTAAACTAAAATATTTTAAATGGGGTTAAAGATTTTAGTATTAAAGGATCATCCAAATCCTAATTATTATAATTACTTAGTAATATAATGCGAATTGATTACCTATCTAGTAACATTGCAACAGATCAACGATTAGTTAATAAGGATAGCTAACGCTAACTATTAATTAGCTAACGATAGCTAATAAAGCGAATTCGTGTACTTAGTCATGGCACGGATTACAAAACAGCATGATTTCTAATAATAATTCTAAGTGGTCACTAATGAACTTACTTAATGGTCACTTACTTACTAATGAATATAATAATATACCCGTTTATTCATATTTATTCATTTCCGTAATCTGTACTAGTGTTTCCCAAATTGTGTGCGCCGCAAAATATTAAACAATTGTCATAATTTTATTTGGATTTTTAATTCACTGTCATAGTGCGCGACAACTAGCGGAACCAGTGTAATCCAGTTAGTTATATGTGGGGGGCGTCCTAGCAAAGGGGGTCCAGATACGTGGTATTGAACTTGTGGGTAAATTTGGAAACTAGAACTGATATCCGACTACATAACGTAAAGAGAACCTTAGGTGAAAGTCAAAAGAAGTACATTTCGAGAAAATCGAATATTAAAATGTTATCTAAAAATTAGAGTTCTACCCGGCAATTACATAGGGGATTATTTATTAGGAAATTCAAGTGATTTCTTACAAATTTACCCATGACTTAGATGTAATAGATATACTAATGCCATAATGTTCAATATGAATTACATATCAAAGCATAATTTTTAATGATGATAAATTAAGCATACCGACCCCTTGAAGGTAGGTACCTACCTTTTCACGAAATATTTCTGTCAAAAATATGTGAGTTAGACACATCATATAAAGATGTTTGTGATATGAAATCGTAGGTACGTAATCGCTGAATTAAATATAATTCAAAGTAAGAAATGTCAATTTTTAATTCAACTTCAGAAAAAAAATGAATATCTCTGAAACTAAAAGCCGAAATCTAAACCCTTTTGTCTTGAACGACCACATATGTAATATTGTATTGATTTTTACCTAACCCTTACAAATAAATATTCACTAATTGTATGCTTGTTAGAATTTGACATAGGGTCAAATTCTAACCTTACTAGATCTTGAAAAATTTGGATTTAGTAAGAGCGCCGAGAATTCAAATAGTTTGGGAACCACTGGTCTATACTATGGAAATGGATCAACTATGGATAGATTGTGGATCTAGCAGTCCACCCTGGCTTCATGTCTGAGCGATTTTGTAAAGATTTATAATGATGGCACAACGATTTTCTATAGAATCAATACATAGTCTACCTACCACATTAGCCAGCCTCTTTTTTACAATCTTTTTAGAAATAAAAAACAAACCAAAGGTTGCAATGAATACTACTACTATACTATAATATAATATTACTGTACTATGTATTGTTACAGTTCTTATTAAAACATAGTTGAATGTAAAAAGTGTGTTCACATTAATTAAAAGTGTTATATATAAGATTATAAGTACGCATTTGCATATGCACAATGGTATTTCTCGGTTTTCACACTATCGCATATTTGTATGATTTTTCGTTTATAATTCATATTCGACTTACGAACTCGTGAATTTATAATACATATAGCGCTAGAAATGTTCGCTGGATATCGGGAGGGGGTCGTTGCCGGAAACCAAAAATTTTCCTCAGTATAATTCCATTGCCCTGTCACGTCAGTCGACGTCAGTCGACGTGGAGCGGTCATTTTCGGTCTGCAAATTAATTCTAACTGACTAACATCACAGTTTGTACTTGATAATTTAGAGAAGTGTATTGTCATAAAAACGATAATTGACTATGTAAATTTATGTCAGAGCTTTTATTTTGTGCAATAAAAAATTGATTTCACACCGAGCTGTTTCTTCTGTGATAGTGCATCTATAATGTATATTTAGACCTTTTTTAGTGCATATTTGCAAGCATATTTTGGCACTTTTACAGTGCATATAATCCTATGTCTAGTTATAACATGTGTTGAGAATAATTATTATACTCGTAAAATGCTACAATAGGACAATGCCAAAAAATATGAACATGAAATATAAAAAGAAGAATGTAATTCAAAAAAAAAATAATTACATTTATCATTTGCGCCCTTCACTTCAAGCTCTACCGTCCTATTAAAAAGAAGAAATATAATATACAATTATAATAAACTAATTTATTCATAAATTACGCATAAAATTACTATATATAGTCGGAAATAAATACATGCATGGTTGCCTGATCGCCGTGACCCCGTCCTAATTACTCCCAGTACGTTAGTGTTATTAATTTACTATATATTAGGGTCTTACCTATGAAATTGCCGTTTGTTCACAGTGTCCACTTTGAACTTAATTATCTTGCGTTTGGCTTGGAATTCCAAAAACAAATTAATTACAATATAAAGCTGTAACATTATTTTTCATTTGTTATCCGTCAAACGACTTTTTGCTTTGATGTCGTTGTGTTTGCGACCATGAAAAAGTTAAAAATTAGGTTATTTTCGAATATGAGTTACGCCGTCGCAGCAACGCAGCACAGACACCAAATACCGCAAACGTAGCAAGGCGCACTTTTGGTTTGATCGGTTTCGTTCTGGAAATTTCAAGAACAAGTCCCGTGGACGACCGGAGACTAAAGTCGATAATGACGAATTGAAAGCAATAGTGGAAGCGGATTCATCTCAAACCACATCTGAGTTAGCAGCAGCCTTCGGTGTAAGTGACAAAACGATATTGATTTATTTGCGTCAAATCGGGAAAGTGGAGAAGCTGTGAATAGGATTTTGCAAGGTCGGCGGCGCGCCCGCATACCCCCTGGTGTTGCAGGTGCCCATGGGCGGCGGTAACACTTACCGTCACGTGGGACCGCTTGCTCGTCCGCCCACTAATCTGTAAAAAAAAAAAATCTCGGAAAGTGGATACAGCATGAGTTTAATGAAAGTCAGCTGTAATCACGCATCGAAGCTTGCCTTACTTTGCTGAACCGGCACAAAAATGAAGGGATTCTAAATCGTATTGTCACTTGTGATGACACTTGTGGCACTGAGAAGTAGATCCTGTATAATAATCGTAAACGTTCGTCACAATGGTTGAGCCCAGGAGATAGCCAAACAATGTCCTAAAAATAAACTGAATCGAAAGAAGCTCATGATGACTGACTGTATGGTGGTTCTGTGGCGGTATTATCCCCTACAGCTTCTTGAGATGGTAGTCAAACTCGCTATCAAATAACCGAGTCTAGTCAATCGCTCTAGTCCACTCCATCTCCATGATATCGCTCGCTCACACACTGCACGACAGACAGTCTCAAAGTTACAGGAGCTTTGACTGGAAACTCTCCGAGCCAGACCTTGCCCCTGCTGATTTTCATATTTTAGCTGAATGGGAAAGCATTCAGCTCCGATGAGGCAGTGAAAAAAAGAATTCATCGTTTCGAGTACCCAGGAGTTCTATAGCAGAGGCATCAATCAACTTCCATTAAAATGACAAAAGTGCATTGATAATAATGGACAATAACTTTGATTAATTAAATATATAATTTTCATACAAAAAATATTTGTTTTTTTTTTCATGTAAAATGCCAATTTCATAGGTAAGGACCTAATACTACCTAATACGAGTCCCACGAAATGCACATGAATCTCAACTACGTAAAAGTAAATTAGTCTTCGTATTGCTATCAGTTGTATGAAATGTCACAATATTCGGCATAATACGAAAGTCTGCATTTAGCTCCTAAACCTAATAACAATAAAACAAATCGACGATTATTTACCTATCAAATTTGATATGCATGTAATTCTTGAGCGCTGATAGCCTTGAGGTTATCAGACTCTATTCTCGACTCTCATTCGTGAGGTTGTACATGATTTCAAAACCTCGGCTCGTACAACTGAATTTTTCCACTTAAAAAGTATCACTAGCTCGTCAATGAAGGAAAACATCGGGATAAAACAAGGTAAAATGTTCTACTTACGTAAATCCCGAGGTTACCCAAACAGAGAGACACAAAGTGTCACTGAAACAACGCAAGAGCTGAAAATAGATTCTTCAGAATCGAGAGCAGAAATGATACAAGTAGTTTTAACAATAGGTATTTTTCATAACTTATTGTTAATTTCTAGTATATGTTTAATTCTACTCGCAGTTGTAGTTGCCCAGTCATTATCCCGTACTGGGTAATGAGCTCTACATACGTATAAGACAGAACAATAAAACTTTACATATCTTTAGCTTTGATGTATTACCTAAAATAATTTTATATTGCGCTAGAACGATTCTATGTATTTGTAATTAGTTTCAGATTTTCAGTTAGATTTTCAGATAGTTCTGTTTCAGATTTCAGTTTTAGGTTCAGATTAATTTATTTCAGTGATTCATTGTATAAAATGTAAGATTAACATATATCACATATATTGCCCGCGACTTCGCCCGCATAGATTCTACTTAATTTCCAAATTAGTTTGTCATTGTATATCTAGATAACTTCGTTATACATTGTCAAATATCATTCATATCTTCATTCGATATCAAAACCACGATCACCGCTGCCCCTTATTTGCAAAATACTGAACCCGGTTGATAAAAATACCCTAAAACATAGACGATATAGACGGACAGTCAATGAACAATAAACTGAAGCAGATAAAAACTAGATACTAGATGAAACTTTGCTATAGATCATAGTGAAGCAATTGATATAGTATGCATAAGTGCTTGTATGTCGCGTGCACCTGACACTCGATAGTTTTAGTACGTCACTTCATATATATCTTTACTATTTGAAAATTTAATAAATACGGTATAGCAGTTAAAAACGCATTACAATCGCTCCAGTGGTTCTCGCCATTATATCAAACTGTGGTGATAACTCTCTTGGGTATAAATTATATCGATAACCCTTTAAATGAATCTCCGATCATTTTTAAATCAATTAAGGTTATTCGGGTCATGGCAGCTTAAAAAGACGAACGTATGACATTCAGATAATTCTGTACAAATATTAATGTTTAGTTCACATGCACATGTGAATTGCTCCAAACAAACACCAACTGTAAATTTAACATAGTAGAGTGTACATAGTAGTCAGCCACATATCCGCAACACGACTTCGTACATAAAGGATTCAGCCCATTTCGTCGAGAAGCTGAAAAGCATTACAGTAAGACCCGAAGATAATCAGCTTCGACGTGGTGTCTCTGTTCACAATGGTCCCAGTGAAGGAGACAATAGAAAGATTACGGCAGGACTTCCCCGAGGATATAGTGTCTCTTTATGAACACGTATTAACCACCACTTACTTCCAAGTGAACAATAATTTCTACGAGCAGGTTGACGGTGTAGCGATAGGCAGTCCATTGAGTCCTGTGGTAGTCAACTACTACATGGAGTCATTCGAAGAGACTGCACTGGAAACAGCACTACAAAAATAATCGTCCTGGTTCCGATATGTGGATGACACTTTTGTGATCCGGAGTCATGGGGAGGAAGAGCTCGAACTCTTTCTGAAACACCTTAACAACATCCATCCAAGAATCCAATTCACCATGGAAAAAGAAAGCATTGGGAAGCTTCCGTTTTTGGATGTACTAGTAAGCAGAAATGGAGATGGCAGTCTGGGACATCAAGTTTACCGCAAGCCCACCCACACCGACAAATATCTACATAAAGATTCCAATCATCATCCTAAACAAAAGAGAACAATGATGAAGACGCTGATGGACCGGGCGAAACGAGTTTGCGAACCGATACATCTAAAATCGGAATTGATAGATTTAAACCAAGCCCTTCAAAGGAACGGTATATAAAACGAGTATATAAAATACCATGCTCCTGTGGGTCAGTGTATATTGGCACTACAAAACGGAGTGTCAATACCCGCATTAAAGAACATAAAGGCAATTGTCGAAGAGGAGAGACTGAGAAGTCGGCCGTAGCTAAACATGCCTTGTCGGATGGGGACCACGAAATCTGCTTCAGGGACACAAAGATCTTATCAACCGGGAATCATCATTATTCCCGTCTTAATAGGGAAGCTATTGAAATCTACAAGCATCCCAACAATTTTAACAAAAAGAAGAAAATCTAAGACTCCGTAATATCTGGTATCCAGCACTCCGAAAACATCAAGCTCACGGGGAAGAGAGACGAGAGGGGGGGGGGGGGACAAAACAGACTCGATACACACCACACAAACATATAAATACCGGTACATATAAATACAATATATAAATACTCGCCCACTATAAATACCGGTGCGCCACAATCGTCGAGTCAGTTGCGCTCGAGAAGCCGAAGAGATAACATCTCTCCGAAAGTGAACGCAGTCGCCACTGAAGATGTCAACCACAGTTGTTGACGAAACGTTTGGAAGAAAGAGAAGAGATTCCAGAAGACCTCGGCCAAGTAGCCCGGAAGATTCAATTAATATGTAAATTTAACCTTTATTACACTTTAAAATGTTAATAAGTTTCAGAAAAGGCAAAATATAAATTTTTGCTAAAAGCAATCTTGTAACTGTCCTTTAATTAATATTAATTATTACTAAAACATTAATAACTCAAAGTTGGCTAAAGAGCATACTCAGTCATTCTATTTATTACGTTTGAACTCTTAGAAATTTCTCTCCTACCCTCTAAAATTTTAAGTATTCATTAAACAAATGGACATTTTGGACCATGATTTTTGAAAGCAACACAAGAACGCTAGAAACGCAAATAAAGAAAATGGCGCTAGATTTGTGTCGTAAATACTAAGTGCAAATAGTCCTTAATTCAATGTTTACTTTTTTAAAAGGATGTAAACATTATTACTCGCCGCGATATAAACAACAAAGTTTTATTAGCCAATTAGTTTTCAAAACATTTTAAAATAATCCTGTGTAATATTTTAAAGCCTCCACAGCTGATTTATTTATTATATTTATTTAGTTTGATGCAAGTTAATAGATGGAGACAGAGCAAATTAGCATAATATTCTCTTATATGTTATATAATTATTAAAAAATATTTATCATATAGAAATGCTAGTTGAAAAATTAGTGTCATTAGTGTATACTAGTTAGTTGCGTAGTTGTTTATAGTACATTTCAAACATATGTATTGTAACATATAAGAGAATATGTATTGTAAATTAAGGTATTTTTTGTTCGTATTTGAATGTTTTTAGTGTAAATCATTATCTGTAGAGTTATATTAAACTTTGATAATGTTTACAGCTGACTTTATTCACCCTTGCAACGCAACTACAAAAGAATGTTTAGTAAAAGCAACACAAGAAGCTATACCAGATTTCGTAAAAGGTGTGCCTGAACTTGGCGTACCTACGCTAGATCCCTTTGTTATTGATGTGCTACCCATTCCGTTGAGTGGTTTAAAAGTTACATTTTACAAGGGAAAAGTATCTGGATTCCGAAATTGTATCGTGGATAACGTCATGTAAGTCATTATTGTTATTGATTAATTTAAAGTTAATTCCAGATTTTTTTTTTGACATAATTTTCGTTATCTTAATTTTTTAGCTAATTAGTTATCAATAAATTATGTGTTGTTATCATATTTCTTCCAATAACAATAGCAATATAACTAAAATCCATATCTATAGTGTCTGATAATTAATTTATGGATTTTCTTGCTAATTTCATTTCGGTACAATTAATATTAATCCTATAAAATTAATCAATACCTAAACAAGATTATTTCAAATCGTTGATAGCCATTAACAATGTGTCCTATTCCTATAATATGAAGTACACAAAGTACTGACTACAAAAGCAGAAGTACTGATGTAATAATCTTTTTTGTTTTAATCCTCCTCATTGTTATCTAGAGTTATTAATCAACTAATGTCTGTCGTATCCAGGAAATGATAAGATTCCTGAGAACAAAACCATGTGAATAAACAGTAATTAACTAGATTACATGCGGAAATATTCTTTATGGAAGAGAACCTAAGGTGCATATTGTGTCATCTAATAATGTTCGTAAAATGTGAATAAATTCACTTACACATATTTATAATGAATGTAAATACAAGGTTAATAATACTAATAAATTCACAAGAAAGAAATGTGTATGGGCATGTATATAAGAAATGTATAATGAAAGACTGTTTAACATATGTAAAAGACGCGACGTTGTCAGTGGAAGCCACTAGATTTGGTGGAATCTATTAAATATATAGCTTGATCTCATAATTGACACCAGATTTAATTGGAAAATAACACAAACTACGTTTGCGACAAGTTAAGGTCAATATTCAGTCAAATTTTTATTTTAAGATATAAAATGCCATACAGTACCTATACACTTAGATTGTTATATTTAGCCCTAACGGATTCTGTTATCAAATATGGGATAATCGCCTATGGAATAATATATAGAAGCTATATTGAAAGCATATACAGAATACAAATTCAATTGTTAAAATTAATAATTTCAAAAAAATGAAGATAAAAATACCAGTTACAATGGATTGTTTAAATATTGCAAACTTGTTAATGTTTTCAATAATGCAAAATTATCCGTACTCATTGAGAAACAGCGAAATAGACATTCATTGCTAAAATTGTAAGGCCCAGTTATTTACGCCAGAAAAGGACAAACGTCAATTATGAACTACCCAAAGTTAATAATGAACATATCAAAATAATGTGGCAATACATGTTACCTGATTTGGTCAAGGAATGGCTTATCAAGTTGCAAGAAAAATATATAAATGACGACCAAATAGACATAATAAAACTTTTCTTAAAAACCTTTTTTTAACAATTAGTGGGACAAAAAGTTATATTTAAGGAACGGCTTCGGTACTACGGTTAAACCCTGGAGGTTCCTGTAGTATCTATATAGATTTTAAAAAACATGTATAATTTGATCATGGTTAATAAAATAAAAAAAAGGCCATTTTAAACACATTGTTTGACGCTCTTTTTATTCATTCTCGTGTATTGTTTTTTATTTCGTAACCAAAGAAACTTATGTCCAGCAAGTAGTTTCATTTATACTTAAATAAAGACTATTGTTATTATTTAACGGTCTAAATGTAAAATTTTAATATCTTTCTACTTTTTATTCATTCTACTTCTATATTATTATGTCATATCAAGTATTTGTAATTTAGCACTTCATGAAAAATATAGACATTTCGTGACTGTAGATAGAGATAACCTAATGGTAAGAATTATTTTTTACGCCGTGTCTAAATCATTAGCATCATAATAGAGTGCATATAGCCCATATATTTCTAACTTTAGTATCAATTTAGTAAGCTTCTTATTAACGTCTTTGTCACTATCGGGTAAACATCTGTCTCAATTAGTTTGACGCCTATTCTGCAGAATAAAGTAAAAATCTAAACACCAATTTTTGTGAATTTTCAGATCGGAGTTAGATAAACGGCATTTTGTGCTAGAATTCCACTGCAACCTGACCATTAAAGGACAATACGACGCTGTTGGTAGAATTCTGGTGTTTCCCATAAACGGTGCTGGTGATGCTAAAATAAAACTAAGTACGACACTATATAAGTATTATTTATGTATAAAATGAATTTGTATTTTGTGAAGTTTTAATAGACGACCTTCTCAAATTTATGTCATTTTCTAAAAAGTGTGATCTACATTATCATATTAAAATAATAAGCAATTTATAATTTTCATTATTAAATTTCACAATTTTCAGCAAATCTGAGGATGAAAGTTATTATAAATACTAAATATATAACTGACGACAAAGGTGTCCACTACTTTGGTTTGAAAAATTATAGATATACCTTTGACTACGGAGACAAAGTAACGTTTGATCTTAAAAATCTCTTCAAAGAGAGTAAAGAACTAAGTGAGTACATATGCTAAGTATACTTTGAATTCAAAATAAACTTATTTTATAATATCTGCTTCAACTTGATATCTGGTTTAATAAAATCTGAACTGAAATACATTCACAAAGAAGAAAGTACCCTGCTCTATTCATTTGTTTTCCAAGTTTTAACAATTTTAGTATTATTATAAGCACATCCAAGATAATATGGAACCAGTCATCCATTTGCATATATAATATCTGCTGGCTTTGATCTCACGGCTTGCTAATTCTATTAAACTTCAAACGTCCAGTATCAGACGGTATAAATGTAAAGTGATATTAATAAGTTCTTCATTCATAAAATTCATAGCCCTTTCACTTTTAACGTTTATTTTGATATCGCTCTGAGAGTCATAACATTTATCTATATTATTATGAAATAATAATTAATTAACTATGTTTTTCTAGGTGACACAGTTTTAAATTTTCTCAACGCAAACTGGCGAACAGTGGCAGAAGAATTTGGAAGACCTATAGTAGATTACGCAGTAGACCTAGCGATAAGAACTATCGAAAAATTCTTCCTAGCAGTACCTTACGATGAACTCATTTATGTGCCGTTTCCTGAAGTATAAGATAATGTATAATTTATACTTAATTATTTTGTATTTGTTATTGAGATATTTTATATTTAATTATAAGAAAATGTTTTTGTAAATTTTTGTCAGAAAACAAAGGCTTTATATAATTTTTGTGTTGTGATATTTTTAATCGTTTATAGTTATTATTTAATTTTCTTCCCTAAATTTAGTAATTAAACTATTCCTTTGTGTTCGGTGAAGTGTAGGTACTTCTAAATATTTGTAAAGTATAAATAAACCATACAAAATTACAAAATAATTTTATATATAACGATTACGAGGAAATTAAAAGCTGTATTGTTATTTACATAATATCGTTGGTAAAACAAGTGTAATGCTCAAAGGGGAATTCCGCGTTCTGACCAATTAAGAACACAATATAATTACTTAAATCACCATAGCAACTAATTAGGTACTTGGCAACGATATCAACAGATCTAAATTCTCTCTTCAGTTTCTAAAATTACCAATTTATAACCCTTAAATATTAATATAAGTGACTGAAAGATAAATAAAGAAAAGATAGTGTCAGACTTTATTAAGTGTTAATAATATTCTTTTCAGTATTATTTTACTATAGAACACTGAGGTCCAACTACTATCTTTTTCATTTCTAGTATGTCACGAGTCTTGAATTATAGTAAACGTTCTTACATTTATTTTAATGGGAATGAGAATAAGAAACACCGAAGGTAAAATACCTACATGTTCAGATCAAAAATTGCTATGTCATTGTTAATTATATCTTATAATAGTTCCACTTAGCTTCATATAACAGATACTGACATGTGCCTAGACTGCCCTAGACGAAATGCTATTTCTTCGTGTAATAGATGCACTATAGTCGAATCGTTCATTTTTAATCATACGAGTAAAAGTAATGTGTTGATACTTTTACCGATTGAAATTGAGTTTGACGGTGTCGACTTGCAGACTAAATTAAGGCAGAGCCCAGTTTAGAAGCAATTGCCTAAGAACCAATTGGTTTATCATTGTGTATTTTACTTAAATCTATTACACATTATCTTCCTTTAAAAAAAAATCAACATGGGTGTCCACTACAATATCCATCATTTTATTCCTTGCTTCAGGCGTTGATACTTATGAACATCTTTAAGCCATCGATCGTTTTCTATGTCGCTCCATACTATTAGATTACACGAAATTCAACTCAATAGCGATTGAAATAAACGAGAGACGTACTGCAAAATTTACATTGGTATATAATCATTTGTCTTGGTTATACAGAGAATCGGTCACGCCCTTCCCACGTTTTCGTCATTCAGACAAGATCCCTTCAACATTAGTTGTGACACCTGATTTTTTCTGCGATTTATTTTGTAAGTACCCTACACACTGTACGAATCACGTTACGAAATCTACAAAACATTTCTTTCTGTAGCTCTAATGTAATTGGTCAATTGAGTACCTATTGCCTAATATCTTTTCTATGAAGACGAATACGTACTTTGTTATAAGAAAAGGTGGCAGACGAGGACTTACATACACCATGTGATATCAATCAGACACTACATGTATACACACACACGCACACACACGCATACACACACACACACACACATATATATATATATATATTATGCAGTTCGTGTTCTTAAACCTAGGAGGTTTGTCGTGACACTGCACATTCCTAATAGACTAAATAAAAAAGAGTAATATTGATTGCTGGATTGTTACGTATTTGTACTCGTATATAAACTGGGTTCAGTCACGACGTCCGAACTCCTTTTTATAGACTTAATTGAATGGGTTTTTCAATTAACTATCATTCAAAGTTCACGCGTCGAGAGTACGCTATCCAACACAGCAGTCACTACAATGTCAAGCGAAGCGACGACGGCGAAAACCGGTGGCGAACGGCGAAACCGGTTCCTTGAGTACGCTGATATAGGCTGCTCCGATTTAATTATGTTTTATAATACTCTCTATTTATAATACTACTATAATTTTAACGTGGCAACGTTAGTTTAATTTTGTTGTAGGGGAGAGTGCATACTACATTCCCACAGCCGCTGGGCGCACTCGACTAGCCATGTTACCCCTCTCTCACAGAAGACTACCTTGAAATGTACTTTATCTACTTTATCGTATTTTCCCGATGTACGTACGTTCCCCAATGTTTCAGTCGTGAGTGAGATATGCCAGAGCCCATTCCCATTCCATGCTATCCCTCCCCCTTTCTCCCAATCCATTACTTAATCTGCAAAGGTGGGCAGCGCATCCAGGGACGTGCCAACGTTTGTCATTCTGGACTGATGTTCGCTGTATTGCGGATGTCTGTCTATGGACTACAGTATCCACTTACCATCAGGTGGACTGTATGCTCGTCTGCAGCCTTTTTCTATAAAAAAGTCAAAAATAATGAACCTATCCTAACGAACCAGATTGAGAAAATTAAATGTTTCAGTTTCCAGATTTTTTTTTTCCGGCAATTAACTGTATAAAAAACGAAACATTTTTGGTATAAGCTTTTTATGGCATAAATATTTCTCTACTCCAATGTGCGTTTCCGTATGACACGTCTACGTCATTATCTCTCCAAACATGTTCAGCTGAATATCAACATCGAAATTTTCAACATTTTTCTTGTAAAATAAAAATGCTTGGTGTCATTCCAGGGTGAAAAGTTTTATATATTCAACCGTGAGATCGCGATGTAATTGAATATCAAAACGTTTTCGTTTATTTGAATTTTCTTAGTGTTTACAAGGATAGGTTCAAACACAGATTTGCGTTTCCCTGGTTCACCCACATAAAGTGTTATGAATTTATTTCTAAAATATAGGTAAAATAAGACGTTACCTAAGATAGAGGGCCTTATTGTCGGTTTGAAATCTTAAAAAAAACATAATTATTTTATTACTTTATCTTAAAAATCAGGTCTTAAAGCATGTTTCTCAGAATCAGAAAAAACGAAATTTTGTTCAGCTAACGACATAAACATTAGTCTAAACTCAATTTTAGAGAAACTAATTTTGTCTTATTATCTTTATATTCCGGAAGACTTAAAAAATTACGTTCCGATAATAAATCTTAAATATTTTAAGGAACGGGAAATTTCATTGAAGCTAAAAGCCGAAGTTTGTGAAGACTCGTAAAAGTATATTTTACAGCTGCAACTTGGCTAATTTTCTGACGTATTTTATACCCAAAGGTAGAAAAGTATTTTTTTTTGGAAATTTGGTAATTGGGGGAAACTAAAAATTTTATTGTCACTTACATTTTTCTATTGTACTTTAACATAAGTATTTATATAAGTACCTACGTAATATTTATACACATTTAATGTTTATCTCAAGACTCTTGTGGTTATGAACTATTAATAGATAAACTTTTTAATATAATAACGCTTTTCAAAAATCTCTTAAGTCAAAATTCAAACTTTATCAAAATATCTGAAAATAAAAATAATGGACTCTTTATATAATTCTAACGATTGCTTTATCATTTTGTATAGTTTTTTTTATTGGAAATTAGACTTTAATTGTTATTGTAGCCACTTGCCATCACATGAGCTGCTTGCCTGTTTGCATCCTCTTCTATAAAAAATATCTCCTATACAATATGTGATAACCATTGTTAAAATCCTTATTTTCAAAATTGGAAGGCTTTTAGTCTAAAGTAGGTACTGAAAATTAGTTACCGCGCGCCGCCCATCGACTCCTTCAACACCAGGGTGCAGGGGGTGTGCGAGTCCGCTGTCGACCTTGCAAAATTCTATTCACTATTTGATATTTAGAAAAAATCTAGGAAAAATAAATCATAAGAATTTAGGCATTTTTATACGGTAGCCATAAGAGTCCTTACATTCAATATAATTGTATTAACTTGGGTTGGGAAGGATTACTCACTGCACCCGACTGACCAAGTTACCACTCTTTCACAGAAAACTGCCATAAAATGTACTACCATTTCTCAGCCTTATCCTATTCCCTCCAATACACGAACATGTTTCGCTAGTGAATGAGATATGTTAGAGCCCATTTCCTATCGTATCCTATTCTATCCTAACCCCTCGTATCCCATCCAATGGAGAGTCCTATCCAATGGAGAGTACTAATAAAATCTTTCAGAAGATTTTATAATATTACAAAAGCTAGTAATGGAATAAAAGAAATTCCTTATTCCATTATACTCTTTACTACAACCTTCCACCCTATCCCCTAACGGGAATAGGAAGTGTTATGGAATCAAAAAATCATCGTGGCATTCCAAATCTACTCCTAATTTTCTAAAGACAGGCAGCGCATCCGGGGGTACGCCAACGTTTGTAATCGTGGACTGATGTTGACATGTATCGCGGATGTCCATGGGTGACCGTATCCACCTACCACTAGGTGAACTTTCTGCTCGTCTACGACCTTGATAGACATTGATAGACAACGCAAGTTCATGAAATTCTATGGAAATCAAGCGTGTCACGTCACGAGGAAACCACTCACCGATAAAATGAAACATATCTCTTGACTCGGTTCACCACTTGTCACGAATTTTTACAATTGATTACAGGCCTTTATATATTTTGTAACGACGACTTGCTGGCGACCCGGCTCGGAACAGACTAAACGAGCAGCGTGAGAAGTAAGAGCTTAGCGCCAACTTCGGCTACGCAGCAACGGACACCTTGCGTTATCCGGGGGTCTACTCCTAAAACACGAAAAACAAAGCTTTGGACTATATCGCGGTATATTCCTACCACAAAAATGCTCATTTCAATATATAGATCCGAATGAAGTTCAGTTTGATATTTAAAACCACCCCGATCACACGAGACATCAATCGAAATATAAATTTTAACAAAAGATATTTGGGGATTATTGGGTAGTCCGATAAGTTCACGGCCTTTTATAGTGAAAATAATAAAGACTTTTTTGTATTATATATATATTTATTGAACGGAATATTATCCATTTAATTCAACTATCTTTCGCCATTTTTCTGGCAGATCCATTATCCCATCACTATAAAATATTTCGGGTTTCTGAACGAAAAACTGATGAAAACTGTTTACACAGGCTTCTCTTGAATGTAACTTTACTCCATTTAGAAATTTTTTTGTAAAGAGCGGAATAAATGATAATCCGAAGGTGCTCCGTTTGAACTGTATGGAGAATTAATTAAAACTTCCCAGCCAACCTCCATCAATACAGTATACGGTCGAGCATTGTCGTGATGGAAAACTACACCTTTTCTAATCATTAATTCTGGGCGTATTTCTGTGAGTGCTTGTTTATATTTTAGTAATTGCTGACAGTAGACATCAGAATTAATCATTTGGCCATGTGGCAAAAGCTCGTGATACACAATGCCTTTCCAGTCCCACCATATACATAACGTGACTTTTTTCGGAGGCCTAGCTTTGAGAATATTTGTGATGGCTCACCTCGATTAGACCAAAATCGTTTTCGAACATTGTTATCGTAGGTGATCCCCTCCTCATCGCCTGTTACTAATCTCTCCAGAAAGTGATCGATTTCATTTTGTTTTAACAACATCTCAGATATGGAAATTCTATTCACCAAGTATTTGTCATTAAAATCATGGGGCACCCAAATATCTAGCTTTTTTACAAAATTGAGTTTATGCAGGTGATCCAAAACTGTTGAGTAGTGAATGCTAAGCTCTTCCGCAATTTGATGACTGCTTATGTGCCGATCTGCTTCAATTTTTCAATAATAACATCAACATTTACCTTAATAGGACGACCACAGCGAGGAACATCATTCACATCAAAATTTCTAGACCTGAATCGACTGAACCATTTTTTTTGCAGTAGTTTTAGACAAAGCATTTTCTCCGTAAACATCGCAATACCCTTGTCGAAAAAAAATTGTAAAACTTATCAATTTTCTCCTCATTAACTTCCATTTTAAAATTTTTAAAAATGTTAAAATATGTAAAAGGATAAAAACTTTTAACTTGTAATTTCAATTTCCCGCCATTACAAAAACGTCAACTGTCAAATGGTATATCACTTTCCCGCTAGTGATCAGTGTTGCCAGATATATAGCACGCTAAATTCATACGTTCAAAAAGGCCGCGAACTTTTCCGACTACTTATTATTATTATGTATAGAGCTCCGTAAGAAGGAAAGTCAGAGTAGAGTTATAGCCCTTCGTTCGTTCGAATTTCAGTCGGGCCCGAAACTTCGGAAGCGTAAAACCAGAGTAGACTCCCTGTTATGTCCAAGTAACCTACAAAAGCTAAGTGCACGGAATCCCATTTCCAGCGACAATGCAGTGGCAATGCTCCCACGAACAAGTCACAACTTGTTCCCAAGTTAACAACTTGTTGTAACAAGTACTTCTAAACTTGTCCCGACTGGCCAAACGTTAGTTTATTGTCCGTGCAACTTGTAGTGAAACTTCAAGCTCGGTTATTGCTGTAGTGTTTTAGAACTTTTTCATTTTTAACACCTCTTATAAATAGGTACTAACTGCAAAGTTAGCTCAGAACCCTCTTCAAGAATGAATAAGAGGCACTCTGTCATTACAGCAAGAAATATAAAAAACATCTGATTAGGTGTATTTTTATGAAACGTAGCACTGAAATAACGCAAAGGGTGAAAATGGAATGATCAGTAATCAGTATACCATAGATAGTAAAATCGATCCCACCTGTTTTTTTTTCATAATTTTATTTATTTAACACACATAACATATATAAATAAAAAGGAAGAAAAGATAAGATGTACAAAAGGCAAATTTGTCTCCTGCGGAGATTTCTTCCAGTGCATCCCGGGAAAGTGAAATTATAATAGATCAAGACAGAAAGGCAGGCGTAGTGCGTACGGAAAATTTATATTTATAAGGTAGAATAATACTAACAAAATATAAAAATACGTAGGTGACTTTGAGACAAAGTTTTGAGACAAACAAAAATTAAGCCGTAGAATGTTATTATTTGTATTACATTTTTTCAAAATACTCTTCATCACACTTCATACACTCTACACTCTATGCTCTATTCATTCGTTTAAATAAACTCTGTAGACGTTTATGGCGGTCTTTTATGTCAAAGTCAGCAATCGCTGCTTCGTAGGCTGCTACTGTTTCCTCGGGGCTCGGAAAAAAAAAAACGAAAAAACTTTCATTTTTTCCTTGACTGCAGGAAACAAAAAGAAATCACAGGGAGCTAAGTCAGGACTGTGAGGTGGATGAGCCAGGGTTCGACACCAGGTTCTTAAATAAACGTCCTTCTTCTTAGGGAAGTGTGCGGAGACGCGTTATCGTGGTGCAGCAAGATCACTCTCAGCCCTGTCTTTGGTCTCCTCTACTGAACAGCTCGAAAAACTTTTACTAATACAAGCGTTGTATACCATTCTGAATTGACTGATCTACAATTTTCTAGCATAGATATTGCGCGATGACCCCTCCGAGAATAAAAATAGCCACCATTTTCTTGCCAACGTTCTGATGTCTTTGCAGTTTTGTCGGTAACTGTCCATCCCAAAACACCTACACCGACAAACGATTCTCCTTTACGGATCATACTGATAGAGCCCTGTTTCGTCGTCAGTTACGATTTCGGAAACACGTCTCGATGTCCCATTTTAAAAACGTCGCCCCACATTTCTCGGTAGGTACCCAATCCACACGAGCCTGTTTTTCCGTTTCGGTGAGCAAATGCGGTATTCAACGACAACAAAGTTTCCTCAGACCAAGATGTTGATGCAAAATGGATGCTCACCGAACTAATGTTCACGATCCTTTCAATGTCCTTGTAAGTGATTCGCGGATCTTCCTGTACCAGCATTTCTGTATTCCACATATTTTCTGCAGCCACTGCTGTTGGCGGTCGTCCACTTCTCTCTTCATCTTCAAGGTGGGATCTGCCTCTTTTGAATTCAGCAAACCATCTAAAAACGATTACCCGTGACTGAGCTAAGTCTTACTTATTTTTATGTTTCGATATTTTCTATATTATCTTATTACTGTGATCTGTAATTTTTTTTTGGCTACACCAGTGTTGTTATTTGGCTAAATAACAACATATTCATATTTCAGATATAGCTGTATTTTCTGTATATGTAAATAAATAAATACATATCAAATGTATACATGTTAGGTATAATATATTATGTACAATACGTACTATTTATGAAATTGACAAGTAGTGCTCTTTTAATCGTTATTTAAAACGAGTAATAGAAGGAATATTTCGTATGTTGTAAGGGAGAGCATTTCATATGCATACTATTTGGACTGAAAATGAATCTTCTTGTTCATTTCTAATATATATTTTATTCTAAGCGCAGTTACATTCTAGGTGAGTGAGTAGTTCGTTCTTTTTTATAGAAAGAAGGTGGCAAACGAGCATACAGTCCACCTGGTGGTAAGTGTTCACTGCGGATGGACACCTGCAGCACGAGTGGCCTTGCAGGTGCGCTACCGACCTTGCAGAATCCTGTTTACAGCTCTCTTGAAGAGCCCCATGTTGTAGCGTAATGGAAAAACCTCGGCTGGCAGTTCATTCTATAGCCTTCGGATTCGCGGTATAAAGTCTTTTTGACCGCACTGTACGCCGCGACCCTATGTCAAGGAAGTGCGGATGAACTGCACGACGGTGACGAACAGTGCGATGGTAAAAACCCGAAGTTAGCATCAAATTGAACAATTTTTCAGAACATTCCCTATTATATAGGCGGTAAAAAACGCAGAAAGAGCGAAACATATCTTCGGATGCTTAACTTTTCTAGACTATCTGTGAGAGTGGGATTGTCGACAATTCGGACAGCACGTCGTTGGACGTAGTCAAAGGGGTCCAACTGGTATGTCGGTGCACCGGCCCAGAGGTGTGAGCAGTACTCCATTTAAGGTCTAACTTGAGATTTATAAAGCGACAAGCGTTGCCCCGGAGTGAAATACTGCTTGACCCTGTTCAGTACACCGCGCTTTTTACCGGCAAATTTATCTTGCTCTCCAGATGACTACGAAACTCGACTTTACTCGAAATATCGACATTTCATAGCTCACCCATTGTTCTCCCAAGTTCGCTCTTAGAGAAATCTCCTAAGGGGTTAAGCACGCATTTTGTTTGTATTTTCTTTTCTAACTATTATTATCATTTGTGTGTACAATAAAGTATAAAATAAACAATAAGTTTACGATGGAATTAAATTCATCCGTATGAAAATTCAATACCAACTCGTTAAATCCACCCTCATCTCCTGGGTTTTCTAAAGCATACATAGATAGCAATTCCGCCCGTCATCGCGAGGTGCAGAGAAAACTCAATTATGACATTAACGCCCCACGTCAAAATGTCCGCGGGCCCAAAGTTATAACTCGATTAGCCGTAATTCTCGTATTAGTCAACACAACTTGGCACTACCACAGTAAAACAATAGAACAGTAATGTAACAAATGATATTTTTGAATTTTTAGATACATTTTTAAAGCGTATGTTTACTATGTAGACCAAAAACGGGTTGAAGAAACTGCTCGCATCTCTGTATGTGGATTATCCGTTTCTTGAGGCAGCTCATGACCATGGATTGGTGCAAATAAATAAGGTAAACAGACGCGTCAAAACCCGCCTAATTGGATACATAAGTATCAGGTAACAGTAAGTTATTTAACTTCATAGAAAAGAGGCGTCGCAGGATACCGGTGCTGCGTCTAAACATTTCATCACTTCACAATACAATTTGACAATCATATTGTAAACCAGCAATGTTAATAACGTTATTATCAAATAATATTCATATTATTACACTGCTTATTTCTCTATTGTGTTCGTACCGGCCCTTTCAGAAATGTTAACAGTATGTTTCTAACACGTTTCGAACGTGCGATGTTAGGGCAAAAACACATCTAAACATATCAGTGCGGTGCATGGTGTGGCAACAACACCACCACAGAGATGTCGTACGGGTACGACGAGACAGTGACCATTAATTCATCACAAATGAACCTAACTCAACCAATCCTCGTTCTTTTCTGAGGGATTTACATATGTCGAGTTCCGCCGTGCTACTAATCGCTCCGTATAGCGATTAGCTGTTAGTACTTGCACTGATTTAGACATTTTAACTATTATAAGTTATCCCAATCCCAGCTCGAATGGATCAACTTTGGTTATCCCAATCCGGCTCGAAGGACCATATGTTAGTGCAAACGCTCATAATTAGTGATGTACCTGAGGGTAAATAGACCGATTACAACTTTGGTTGCGCGTAAACAAATCAAAAATCACTTACCCCTTTTGCCTCCTATAGTCCACAACCTTGACAGGGCCCTGTATCTTCAAAATCACACTTATCACGATTATTCGGTTTCTAGTTATCGAGATAGCTAAGTTAGCGCGGTGTTCACCACTCCAGTCTCAAAAGAGTAGTGTGTTACGAGAGAAGGGGTGACTAGTGACTGCCCATGCACAACAAAGTCGTAATCGGTCGATTTACTCTCAGGTACATCACTAATTATGAGCGTTTGCACTAACACTAGCCGCACAGTCAATCCATTTTCACTGTCGATTATTGACATTGAACATTGTACATTCTGTACATTGAATAAGTACCTTTAGTTAAACGAGTACATAAATTCGTCATTATCTTTTATAAACAAGTCTCCTTTTATATACTTTCCATTGTACTTTCAAGAGACTCTTCTACTTCCTACTCCAACGCTGTTACTCTGTTAGATTAGTCTTAGCTCTTAGTATATCAATAAATAATTTTGAATAAAATCAAGTTTGTTATTTACTGGGTAACAACGGGTAGTTTACTTTGGCGCTTGCGTTTTCAGTCACTTGAGGCCTGTCAAATAATTGTTTATTTGGGTCGATTTTTGCCGTGCCACCTCGTCGCACGGCGGTAATCGATCCATGTTAAGATGACGCATGAAGAAATAAAGGGAAAAGGCAATATTGGATACACCCATTCTTAACAATTATAAACAATGGTGGAAGTCACTTCAAAGATTATATTGTATTTACAATGTATAAGTTATATTCAAGTTCAAAGATCTTTTTTTGCAAAGTTTTTATTTTTTAAAGTGTTATACTTTTTTATTCTTTACGGAATTGTTCATTTAGACACGGTATTTATAAATAGATAATATCCACATTCCCACCGTGTCTCACCCCCACACCGTGGGTAAGAAACGCGTTTTTATTCTTTGCTCGTGGACCACTCAGGTGGACTGACCAGGTGGACCACTAACACCGCGCGAATAATAAATGAACTAAGAAGTAATTTATTAAATACTAGCGACCCGCCCTCGCTTCGCTGCAGTTTATAAGTTTCTTTTTTCAAAATTTCAAAATAAAATATAGCCTATATTAGATACGGATAATGTAGCTTCCTATTTGTGAAAGAATTTTTGAAATCGGTTTAGTAGTTCCAGAGATTACCCCTAACATACCCACAAATAAACACACAATTTTACCTCTTTATATATTAATATAAGTAATAAGTATAAGTAATAAGTATAGTATAGATATAGATACCTAAATGCTGTTTTTTAATTCGATGCAAAAAATATATGTCACTATCAGATTGACAATGAAGTTTCAGGGGTTACAAACTATTTTTGTTGAGTGATGTTTACTGCAAATTGTTTACGTAAGTTACAAATGTTTATTAAACTGAGTACCTATTTATACTTAGATTTTACAACAATTTAGCAGATATAATTGCAAATATTTCTATACATAGGTAGATGTTTTGAGATGCGCTTTGTTTTGGAGAAATAAATTCTGTTATCTGTAGGCCAGGTGTTTAGTACACATTTGTAAATAATGACCACCAATAAAGTTTCTTATTAAGCTTTAGTGCACTTTAAGGTCTTGTTTTTGGTGGAGATCAAAATTCCGTTCGAATTTTTATAACTCGAGAACGTCACTTAATATTAAAACGATAATTAAAGTAATAAAATAATAAACGATAATAAAAGAAGGATAATAAAATGTCAAACGTATTATTATCCGTTTCTTTGGACGGGCCCGGCTGGGGTTCCATTTCGATATAAGACACGCAAAAAACACGAAACGTTATAACAAAAACTTAACAAGTAATAATAACATTGAAACCACAAACTAACGTTGAAAAACACAAGATCGCATTCCAACACACTGAAAAATGGTTACCAAACGACATGACAGTATTGACGGTGACAAATCCCTTTAATATATTACAAACATTATAGCCAATTCGTAATTGTGCGTATTCATAATAGATATTGCGTAATATTTAGGTCTTTTAATAAATGAACCATATATTCAGTGATCTGAAGTGTTACAGTTACATAAAATGAAATTTCTACCATAGGAATTTCTTTTACAAATATAATGTTCCTTTCTCATTTGATTTTTTTTTGTACATGGAATGAAATACATATATTAATCTCCCTTCATTGCAGTTAAAATGTTTGATATACGCGTTTATATTTGGGCAATGAAAAATATATTTAATAACAACAACACCATCTTGAACTTTTTTTTGTATGGAATAAAAAACATAGGTACTTTATCTATATGTATATGCTCAGGTTAAAAGATTTCTTGTAATCTGAATACGTATGCGAGTGCATGTGGTACAGATTTAGACGGAGGGGTTTATAGCCACTTGACACGTTTCAGCCGTAACAAGCTGTTTAAGCTGAATACATTATAGCCAATTCACGACATAATATACCCACAGTTAAAATACGAGCATTGACGGTGTAATCTACTTACTCATCATATTTAAAGGTCCGGAATCGGAATCGGCATCTTCGGAATCCCTAATTAAATCTTAAAAATATGTAGCTGCTTCAAAATAGGAAAAAACCAGGGGAAGTATTTCTTATCCGGTCAAAATTAAATTAGGGTAAAAAACAATTTCAGTTCGTATCACCGATAAATTCGTAGATGGACGCAATCCGTTCAGTGGTTTCAAAATTACAACTGTTTTAAATTTCTCAAAATGTCACCTAAAAGAAATCAAACCCATATTGGGTTAACAATATGTATATAAAACAATATAAATAACGAATTTTTGGATATTTGGTAGCTCTATAAACATTTTTTTTAAATGAATAATAGTGGATCCGACCGGTGCGCGCTATTGGGCTTATAAATATTTAATATCAATTGTACCGAGAACGGGCTTAATAAGGAATGAATATGAGCGATGAAAAGAAAATAACTAGGGACGGAAGGACCGTGGAGACTTGGCTTAACTAATTTACTAGCACCATACAGGTAACAATGCTACAGGTAGCAACCCTTACAATGCTACACGTATAGGTGTTAGGTTCGATGTGAAAGGCTTCGTTTTTCGGCTTAGTTTCGTTACACCGAGCACTTGTATTTTTGCGAATTACAAGATTTCAATACAAAAAACCCCTCAACTTATCCCTTTATTCCTTCAAAGCAGTAACGATTCGTAAAAAACCCGCGACATATATCGGTCCACCCTGACATATGACGTCACTTCATCAATGTCTCAAAATAAATAAATGGGACTCATACGTGAACCAATCTCGAAGGCCTCGATCAATGCCCGAGTACTTTTTCATTGAGGAACGAACGGTTTTCGAAATGTTGATGTTGCTTTAAACCACCGAATATATATCAGACGACAGAAGGGACAATGTAATTTGTGTGTTGTAGTAACTTTCGGTGCCTTGTATGTGTGCGTGCAGTGGGTCGCAGGGTATAGTGTACGGCAGAAATAAGCTACCGAGCGGAATCCCAGCAGTTGTATTTTTAATGACTACGAATTAAACGTCTACTCAGCTGTCTCATTTTATATAATATTGATGTAGAAAATGGATACATTATTAGACATTGCTTTAGCTTGCTTTCACTGTACACTAAAATTTACACGTACATAAAAGTGTCACCGACCTATTTAAATTATTTGTATTTAATTTACCTTTATTCGTAAATAGAAGAAAAGAAAGTACTGGCATATATACATATATGTAGCTAATAAATACGAAATTTATTACCTAAAAACATATTTATTTAAACTGATAAAATTAGTTTTAATAGAAAATGTCTCAGTCAGTAACTTTATGTTAGACCTTTTGAGGTATTGAGACAGGGTGATCAAAAAAACAACGAGTACCTATTTATTTAGTTTTTTTCTCACACAACGACTCGTCTTACATGAACTAGGAGTACATCAGCTTACGTACGCTACATTATAATATAAGACAATTCATAAAAGGTAATTTCTGAATGTCGTGTAATAAAAATAACTCACTGAAGCACTAACACTAACAATACTTTTCGAGTGTCATGTAATAAATAAATAAATGAATAACAATAATTCACTAACTCACTAATATTAAAAATAATTTCACTGTATTTGTTTCAGCTCCAACTATTTCTTTTTTTTATGTATTTTTTTCATTTGAAACTATTTCCCTTTTGAAGAATTCGAAACACTAATACAAGCCCACTTTCTGTGAACGTAAATTTCTGACTAGGTGACTTTGTAACCACACTTTATATAAAGACGGTTTTACCAAATTTTTTCCTGACATACGGCAATCTTGAATATCATATACGGTAACCCAAAACGTGCACAAAAACAGCATTGTCTGAAACCACGCCTTAATGAAAGCACACAAGAATCTCTAAACATATAGTGGATTATTAAGAGCTCCACGACAATAAACATGGGTAACATAACGTTGCACGGGACATAAATCATGAGCTCGTTAGTGTCGCATGGGGCGTCGTTAGGCCCTCTCAATAAAATGGTACGAAAAACGACATAACGCCGGCCTTATTAGGGCTGGGCTAATGACCGCTTTTACAAGCGATTCATTCATATATGCCAACTAGAAGTCTTATAGTTTCATTATGTCTGTCCATCCATCTGTATGTCACAACGTTGTCTTATTTTTCATGTATTGATGGCAGAAAAAGTTCTCCATTTTCACTATTAAACATTGCTTAATTAACATATTTTATAATATTGTCGTTTTTATCTATAATAAACAGATCAACTAAAATTCAGGAATAAACCATAAACTCATAAATTCATATACTTTTCTCAACAATATAATGATTGTTTAAAACCTCATATAGCGTAATCTAAAGCAATTAGAATTTGAAACTCATTAGAAAATGACAAAGGATTTTAATGATTTAGCAATCGTACAAACCACAGAATAGGATATGTTAAGAGGATGCAGGAATCTTTTATTCAACTCTGTATGTATATGTTTATATATATTGGTCTACTGAAATAAAAGAAAAATAATTGAATTAAAAATTAATCAAACCTGTGTTGGAATTGGATATTCGGACAAATAGTACATTTTTTGGTCATTTATGTTGCAACCACAGCTGACTGTGACAACTGCCTTATCCCAGAGACCCTAGAGATCCTTGACACCCAGACCTTAATATATAGTAGTTGCATTTAGATATAATTAATAATATGTACCTATAGGTTTGGGTGGCGTGTGGTAGGTATCTGCCTGTTGTAGAATAGTTTTTAAACCATCATCCCATTCCATCTCTCTCCGTGGGGGTCGTAAAGGGGATAACAGAACCGTTATCACAATCCCCGAGAAACTACACCACCTCTAAAATCAACCCCAACCCGCTTGGCCAGCGTAGCTCATGCACAAGACAATATTCTATATCCTCGATATCCAACGGTGGATCACAAGGGGGCAAGTTACGGTACTCATGAAATATATTTTACAGTGTACGTCTAATATTGAGACATACTTTATTAGTGAATTAGAAAATAATGCCATAAATGTAAAAAGGACTATAAGTATATAATATTATAATATAATAAACTAATATATGGTATTAAATAATATATTAATATATAATATAATAAACCGGTATGAGTCCTCGGATAGAAACCACGTAGGTACCGGGAGACGTAGCGTGGGACGCCCTCCCACGCTGAACACGCTGACTGACGACTTGAAGAAAATCGCCGGTAGTGAGTGGATGAGAAGAGCTGAAGACCGTGTGTGGTGGCGGTCTTTGCGAGAAACCTATATCCAACAGTGTAGAGACGCAAGATGATGGTATATGGTATGGTAATACATTCGTTGTTCTCGAAACTAAGAGTTTTAGAAATACGTATGGATAATATGGATAGTAATTACTTTTTTATTTGATACTTCAATTGGTGCTCTTTTTTTATAGCAAGTAGGCGGCAGATGAGCATACAGTCCATCTGGTGGTAAGTGGATACTGTCACCCGTGGACATCCGCGATACATGCCAAGATCAGTCCGGAATGACCAACGCCGGCACGCCCCCGGATGCTGTGCATATTTTTGAGATGTAGGAATTGATTTGGAGAAAGGGTTGGAATAATGGTGACGGATACGATAGGATGGAATTGGAATGGGCTCTGGCATATCTCACTCACTATCGAAACACGTACGTACATTGGGGAATATACGAATAGTGGGAAATGCAGTATATTTCAAGGTAGTCTCTGTTAGTGTGTTCAGTCTGTAAATAGGCCAAGAGCTGTTTACGATATCCATGCGACGGGCCGTAACTATTACTTTAATATCGGGTGGACCGTTTTTGCCTTTAGAGACAGTAAAGGAATGTAACTTGGTTTAATAATGTCAACATTTATTATACTGTCTAGATAAACTAAAAACCTCTCAGGAAAGTGAGAACCATTACCAACAGAGCCAAATAGGCGCTTAAACTTTATCACTGTTACAAACTTTATCACTATTCCTATTAAATAACACTTTCAGTCATCTCGTCATAGTATTAATAGCTGAAGGTTATTGATCACGGTCTGTAGGCATGAAAACCTAATTAGGAAGTCAAACAGCGAACCCGACCGCAAGCACCAGAATTAATTAGAGTTTGTTAAGACGTCGGTGCGAACAGCTAGACATATTTAAAGGTAGCGTCATTTCCAAAATTTGGGCAGTGAGACATTTTGGGCGACATCAAACCCTACAATTTGGCTTAAGCGATGAGCTAACAACGGATCAAGCCGCAAAGAGCGTTTTACGCACTAGCGTCTCCGGCTACGTTTACGTTTACAGCATTTACAAGCGGATAAATATCCGTACGTAAATCCGTCCTGTCGGAATGGGACGTCGGAAACGTAATGAGCAATTTTTTAGTACTGCATTGCTTGTGTAGTAGAATACAGAGAAGTCATTGTTGAAAAACAAGAGATATTTACCATACATAAAGGCGAAATAACAACTTTTTCGTGTCTAAACAACCAGAGGTCAAATACGTGACTTATGTGTCAGTATGTGACAGTGTGACTTGTATGTGATCATGTGACTTGCTTAGACACGAAAAAGTTGTTATTTCGCCTTTGTGTAAATATCTCTTGTTTTTCAACAATGACACGAAAAGTATAGTACTTTCCTATAGCAGTTTAGTTATCTGATTACATAATATGTCAACACAATTAACTGCAAATATTAAAGGCATAGTGAAATTAAGCTAGCACAGGTTACGTAATTATTATAATTAAATAACATGTGTCATGCTATCAAAGTCTGTGTCAGTTATTTTCTAACACAAGCGAAGCAAGGGAGTTAACAGACCAGTCAATGTAATATAATAATAATTTATTTCTCATAATTAATGCATACAGCGTTTAACATCAATAGCAAAGGTCCCTTAATATCTAACAACAGAAAGTACTCGTAATTGAACAGTTATAACACCTTCACATCGATAACGCAGTAATACGCGACATCAAGTCTGTAATACTATTGAGTTTATAAAGATAAGGTACTGCAACTTTATATTATGTGACATGGATATAATTTTATTTCCCATTTTTAGTTGTGTTTCAGAGCTGCAACTACTGAAAACGTAAAAGACTTCTTTTCTTTGGCATTTTACCAGCTGCCGGATTAACTGTTTGTTTGAAAATGTGTCAGGTAAAGAATACGACAATTGGGGGCATTTGTTTTGTCTGTTGCGGCAGGTGACATCGCAACACGACAGCTTGACAACTCTTTGTAGTATTCTTAAAAAATCATGCACCAAACTATTGACCAGTTTAAGAAATAGAGTTAGTATTGTACTTTTTGATGTACCTTGAAATATAATTTATTATACGACACTATATTTTGATTCGATATAACAACTCCCAAAATCCCAACATTGTTACAGTGTAACTTTTGGGTTAGTTTGAGGTGGTCAGAAACTCGAGTGATCAATGATGGCCATAGCTCTAATTCTTGGCGAGTTCCTTTTATGGAAACTAATGCAGACTTTCCAGACTTAATGATTTTTAGACCAACTGTAATTTAGATTAATTAATTAATATATTGTAACATTAGAAGATTTGATTTTTAGATCAGTGGCTATTATCATAGAACACAAACTAAAACATTTTGTCTTTTTGTCGGGAACTCGAGGAGTGAAGTTAAGCTTTTGTTTGATTATTATAAAAAATGTGTATAATGTGGTTCAATAGTGATAGTTTATTAAACTTCAAAGTGGTTTTGTGTGTAATGTTTGTGATAGTGAAATAAAAGCATAGGACTGCGTTTTTCGTGTGCTTCCAAGGAGTTTTCTGTCCTCAGTAAACCCACAATCACTTTACTGAACGACTGCTAACTTACTCAAAACTTGACACTGGCACACTGTGCTAATTGGACCATTGCCATATATGAAAAGAAAAAAAAAATTTTTGCAGAGTAATGGGATGTTGGGAATTGTTATACCAAATCAAAATGTACAATGACGTTTAATAAATTATATTTAAACGAAACAATCTATTTATGAATAACCGAAATATATAATTTTAAATTAGTAAGGATATCATCATAAAGTTGACGGAGTGCCCTACGCGAGATTCTTATATCTTTTTTCATTGTCCACACATTTGCCAGTCAATTAAAAATAATTTTTCGAACACCGCTTATCAAGTTTCAAAACTAATACATGCAACTGATTCATATATTTTTATAAATTACGTTAATAATATTATAATCCATTTTAGAACAACTTGTCGTCCACGAGTATTGAAAGAAGATTACTAAAGTTTTGCGAATTCAAAAAAAAAAAACAACATGACGATTGATCGATGTGAACGTAATAATAAACAAGGAATATTTATTTCGAAACAGCTGTTTATTTTTAATTAGTTTAATGCCCTAAAACAAATATTGGTAATATCAATTTGGCTTTACGTAGCTACCGTCAACAAAAAAGCATGTCTTAGTGAATTAAACTTATCCAAAGATTGACACTTTGCGCTTATAAATAATAGGATTAGAAGAACCGAACAAACTGAAAGTCGATCCAGAGAACTCCCTGAAGTTAGGTGTACAGGGTGGCAGTTTGCGGGATTCGGAATGTAATGTGATAGGTGTTAGAGGGAATATTGGTTGAGATAATGGCTTATTACAACAATAAAAACAATTTGTATTTCTACAGGTAGGCTCTGTTACTATTAATGTTATTTTAGGATGGGGTCGTTTAAAAGAACAAGTTTTCTTTTATTATTTCGAAAAATTCGTTGTTTTTGTAAAATCGCTCATGTGATTAATAGACATCATATAAAGTAGAATAATACAAGCGTTTACAAAGTAAGTAAAAACATTTTGTATATATAGTTCATGTTTGTAGATATTCTTTAACCTAAATTAGCATAATGCCCAAAGTTATTTAGACAATGCGCTAAAGAATAAATTCAAATTTGGCGACATAGCTCGTAAATTAGAATTCTAACTTTAACCACTTGGTTATGGGCAGGTCAAATTTTCCGTCGGACGGATAACCGATGGAGTAGACCTGTTCTTGAATGGTGACCACGTACCGGCAAGCGCAATGTGTTCCGTGGACCGACGCGCGACGACTTGAACAAATTCGCCTGTGTTAGCTGGATGAAGAGAGCCAAACCCTCGAAGATCGTCTGTAGTGGCGAGCCTTGGGAATAACTTGGACTGGAGAGACATAGGCTGATAGAATAGTATAGAATTAATAAAGTGTAATAAAAGTGAAATATTTAATTACGACCGAATATTTTTTTAATGATAGCCTATGTGTACTTGTATCTATTCCTCTCATTATTTATGAGGTCGTGAGTTCAAACGAACAGTGTGATTACACCAACAGCTAAAACGGCAAAACAGCTATGAGTAGTTGCACACAAACACACCTATATTTAAAGGGAAAAATAGTAGGAAAACCCCAACTCCTAACTTGATCAGGGCGAGAACAACATAAACTATAGTTTTGAAAACTAGTCAGAGTTCAGAGCCCGCAACTGACTAACTCAATTTATCTGACAAATAAATTGCTCTTTTCTGAAAAATGATTCGTGGTTCGAAACTAGATTCAAGTGAAAAAGTTTTGCTGACGTGTGAGAATTCTGTGTTACTTTTACTATAAAAATATTGAGATGAAATACTGTTGTGTTGATTGAATTGTTGTCTGAAACACCAACCACCACTAACACGATAGGTTTCATAGAATATTTGATTATTTAAAATAAATTAAAAAATAAATTTAATTACTCTCTAAATAATAGGAAACGTGTACCATTTGACAATTGGTTCTGACTCTTTCTTGCTCTCTTGATTCAGTTATGGTCGCTTCACGATAAATGAAAAGATGAACATACGTTCATTTTTACAGTTAGTAAAAATATGTAATTTTTATCAATAATTTCCAAAAGACGTCCTTTTGTAAGAAGCGGCCGAATAAACAAACAATGCATAGGGAAGTTCCCTTATGTTAAGTTTTTTTTATACATAAGAGGGCGGACGAGCAAGCGATCCCACGTGATGGTAAGTGATACCGCCGCCCATAGACACCTGCAACACCAAGGGGTATGCAAGTACGCCGCCGACCTTACAAAATCTTAATCACAGCTTTCTTGAAAATTCCCATATAGTATAATACATATAGGAAAGACCTCCTGAGGCAGTTCGTTCCACAGCCTACGGGTTAACGGTATAAAATGATTTTTGAACCGAACAGTACGTGACACCTCCTCATCGAAGAAATGTGCATGGATCGCACTTCTGTGACCGGAGGTGGGTTTATAGAAACCAGAGGTGGGAATTATATTGAACAATTCTTCAGGGCGTTCCCCATTGTACAGTATCGTTAAGCGTTCAAACTACTTTGTCACCATTTCACTATTTCAAATACACGAAAGTCATCGACTAAATTAGGCAGAGGTAAATATTTCTAACGTATTCCAACAGAAATTATTCACCTTTTTTATTTATAATAATAATAATAATAATAAATACCAACAACACACAATAACACGACCAGACACCATAAATTCACGACCGGTGACCCTTGAAAGGCCATTAGGGCCACAAGAATTTAGACCTTCCTTAAAAAAAAAAACACCATAAGCTGATGATAAACCATGCTTCAAAATTTAATAACGAAATTGCTTTGAGTTTCTTTAGAAAGATATGATTAATTTAATCCTCTTTGAAGGCAATAACAGTAATATTGGCAGAATTAAATGGATACGCAAGTGAAGCCGAACTTGCAGACGAACAGGAAATTGCCCATAAATTTGGTCATTTACTAAAGTGCCTAGATCCTTAACTACCGGCGTTTAATGCCTCTTGCCCAAACTATAAGTACAGATGTCTACTTTAGCATCGGCTGTAATGTTACTATCAATCCTACAGCAATTTTTGTAAGTATTTTCTAAAATTTATTTAGTTTACCATCAAAATAGTGTTAATGTGGTCAGTAGTACTGGTTGCTGCATTGCTCCCTCCTGCTGGCCTGGAGTCGATTTGCGGTGGAACAAATTTGTTTATTTACTAGTTTTTAGACGAACTAAAAAATTTATTACATAAATATTGAAAATATCATAATAAAACTAAATGTACAAGCAGACAACCAATACAACATCTACGGTTAATAGATAATTAAAACAAAATTATCAAGAAGCCAGTGCCATGTATATGAAATAGGTATCTATAGTTAATTTTCATAACAGAAAATAATTAAAGCGTCCTATCCACACCCTGTCATTTACCATCTTAGAAAGTAATCTACGCTCCCATTGCCATCATAATTAATCGAAATATGGACAGAGAGGGATTAAAAAACTAAATTAATTAATAAAACATTTTTTTCATATACCATGCATCTCTATATGTCTCTCCAGGAATCGACAATAAACACTATCTTACCCTCTTTTCAACCAACGGGTTTTTTCAGGCTATTACTCCACCAGGAATAATAGCTAGAATACTTCATAGCACTTTGGGACGTATGGTCTTCATTCGACGATTAGTCTATGGGATTCAACATCATTCTTCCCTTCACAAATAGTAGGTACCGGATTTTTAAAAATCTCAGGTCCGGGGATTATTTCGCTTTTTTCCCTTTAATATCGATCCAATGATTACTGAAAAAATCGTACAGTAAAAGCTCTATGTTACTGTACAAGTTTGAACGCACTCGGTGATAACTGAGGAGTACCTATCCTCGGTTCACATTAATGAGTTTGTGTTCGAACTTTATTCTGTAAAATAATTCTGTCTTGTAACAGTGAGTGGTCCGCCATCGTAAATTTATAATTATCAAATATACTTTGAGTTGTATTGTCTGCCGAGTAACCGAGTTAGCTATCGTTAATTATCAAGACCAGTCATATCATGTATGACATCTAAATAATCCTGGGATTTTGGACACTGTCGTTGTTATATACTGTGAGTATCAGGTATCGTTATCATCTCCCAAATTTCTCCCCTACGCATTGTTACAGTCTTAATCTTTCCGTACATTATATTAGCAGTGAGAAAACTCACAAATAATTTTACCTTACACAGATTTGTAAAAGCAAAAATAGAATCATTTGCTGGTAACACAAAAGTGTTAGATAAGCTGTCACAGCAAATAGTCGAGGGGCGCTCGCCACACACTTTAATTTATCCCACTACCGAAATCCGTCCCTGGTGGCACATGAACATGACACGCCACCGAGACTCGCTGACCCGTTTCCCGAGCCACCTGCTACTAGTCAATTTCTCTTTAAAAATTCTACTAAAACCACGAAAGAAAGCAGTATGTTGACTTAACACACATACAAGTCTTAACGGATGCGCGGCCTCATTTCTTATTTCAAGGGAAAAATATTTTTGCCCTTTGACACCTTTGCTCTAAGGGTCGGTATTGCTTTGAACTTCTTTACCTTACTTATGACGTTACAGGCCGTGGTTTGAGAGGTATGCAAAGGAATGGTGACCTGGAGCGCGATGTTTACGGCATTCAAATTGCTGTCATGCCACAAACTGTTTTAACGCCTACTATTACAATTTCAAAATATTTCACGCATTGCTCGCATTAATACGGTTAATATAGTAATATTAGAAGCTAGCTGTGCCCGCGATTTCGTACGCGTGCAATTTTAGTTTTATTTATAAAGCATACAAAGTATACAAATACAAATACAAATACAGCATCTTTCCTTCCCGTCAGCCGATTTCGATGAAACAAAGCCTATTCGAAGCGCCAAGTTAAGCTTAATTAAACTGTAGAAACCTCATGAAAATCCGTTTCGTAGTCTTGGGGATTAGCGTGTTCGAACAGACAAACAGACAGACAGAGAATAATTTTCAAAATCGTCTTTTTGTATTCTGATACTCTGATCCTTCATCGCCCCCATTCAGTTTTTGGTAAATATATTCAATGTACAGACACGCTGGTTCTACTATGCAGTTTATGCAGTTTTACTATATGTATAGATATACGAACAATGTATTTGCAGTGCATAAAAATAATATATATATGCATATAGATATGTCTGCTCTCTTCATTGCTCTGAACTCATCCAGATTTACTTGTAGAAATCTCTTTAGGAGATAAGCTCATAGAGGAATATTGTACGTATTTTCTTTCGTAACTATTTTTCATATTAATAAAATAAAAAATGTATTTCCATAGATTCAGTTGTTGGTTATGGTTTAATTTTCAAAACCAAAAAATCACATAAAACCCATATGAAGCAGACACATTCTTGCATAATGCACGAATGCATCGTAAACAGTCTCAGGTCTGCATAGGTAAGTAGAATGGATTATTCAAGAAAGTCCCTGCGTTCAAGAGCTTAGGATACGAAGAGAAACCCCGATCGGAACCCCCTTTCTATGGCTGAAAATCGTGACTCCAATTTGTAACTTCAAACATATTGTTACAGTGAAATCTGGTGCAGTGGGAAGCAGCTACACAAAATTTCACCTCAATAAAGACTTTCGTAAAATGTTCCACATTTTCCATTTCTGTCATCGGTTTCTACATTTCTATACTAATCCCTCCAATGTGTGTACGTGGTTCGGTGGTAAGTGAGATCTTCCAGAGACCATTTTACATTCCTTCCCATCCTCTCCTATCCTCTCCTATCCCATCGAATGGAGAGTATAATGGAATTAAAGAAACTCCTTATCCCCTCTATACTCCATTCCATTCCATCCCTCCAAGGTAATAATACCAACGTTTATTCAACAGTTAAAAATACTTGAAGTAACGGACGAGATAAATGATTATTCAAAATCTCTTTAAATGAAATGAAGAATAAAATGGGTCTTAGGTACTACAGATGTAGAAATTCAGTGGTAGTCAGAAAATCAAACTATTAAAAAAATAAAATGAATGAAAGAATATCCAATTTCATTCCGTTACCCTATAATAAATAAAAAGGTTGCTAGTTATAGTGTACCTATCATTGTACCTTCATCACTTGTACGTAGCTACAATAGGCAATGAAATTCATAGATGTGGCGAAATAATAAATAGATATATACTACAAATACATTACAAACCTCTTCAAAACATTATAATGGTATTACATTGCTTCAAATGAAATGGAGAATATTATAGTTCAACTATCTCCTAGGTTGATAAATAACTAATATTCAATAGACGCCAAATTATTATATGTTTAGAAATGAAATTTAAATTCAAATAAACATCTGTATTTATGTCAAGCAATATACGTAGACAAAATGAGCGAAATAAAATATACTGTAACTTCCTAAATTTTACTCCCTCTACAACATAATCCACTAAAGGCACGAGCCGCCTTGATACGATTGTGTAACGTCGTCGGGCAGACCGCTAAGTGCAGCAAATACCCTGTTCAATGTCCCCACAACCTCTAGGCTCAGTTCTCTTCCTATCCAACCAGCCAATAACACCTCACGATATTTTAACTATGTAGTAAACAGAGACGCTAAAATGAAAAATTTCAAGATTGCGTCACGCGCTCTAATTTTTGCAATATTTCTCGCAAATCGAGTTAAGTCGGGGCAAACAAGGGTAATAACATTCAGCACGACGAGGGAGGCAACCACGTTACCAGAAGACTCTAGAGAAACTGTTTCTGCTTTGCAAATCCGACAAATCCGGACGACATCGGAAGCGACGCCCGCAGCCTCCGCCGGAAACAATTTAAATGTCGTTGGCGTGAACGTTCCAAGCAACTCGCCGTATCTACAAGAGAATTTCCAAGCAATCTCCACAATTTACGAGATAGAAAACAAAAAAGATACAGATAAAAAATCAAGAGATGAAGGGAAAGGAAACGTCGAATTGCTTTCATATTTGAATGAAAATATCTCCAAAAATAATGAGGAAAATTCTGCAAGAAACATTGAATATTCCAGAGCGACTAATAGTCTAACTTTAGTTGCAGACAATTATTTAGAGATGAGTTTTAAAGACACTCAAAGGAATTTAGTGCAAATGCATAATGACGCAGATTTTTTTTCTGATAACTCTGATTCTGATGATTATGATTTTTCTGATGATGCGGACAGTGAAAATATATTTGACAAGTGGAATGACAACATGAATAAAAGAAATGCTCTAATTGTTAACAATTTTGATCATAATAAGGTGTTACTACAAAATAATGATAATGAAAAGAATAAAACGATAAAAAAAATTGATCAAAACAGATTTGAAAAGAAAACTTTAGTGCTGGTTAATAAAATGTTTGAAACTGCTACTTCCTCAACGACTGCAAATTCTGCGTCTACAGTTCCCATTTTACCTTTAACGACATTGATATTCAAAGACACACCAGCAATATTAAACATGACTTTTGAGATAGTGACTGAGAAAAATGCCAGAACAAGTTACGGCGAAGACTGGTTCGATGCAAAGGACAGGACTAAAATAAGATTTGGTGGCCTGCCTCAGACGGAAACTTATTTGATACCTTCTCTGAAGTTAGAAGAAGGATTTTATCCTTTCGGCTTCATGTCGGAATTTTTTTCTTTGATATATCCGTTCGAGTTTCCAGTAGGTAAGTACCTATTGTTTTAAATATTCGTTTAATTATCGCACGAACTCCATGCAATTCTAAAGATTACGTTTATTGTGTATAAATAATATCTAAACTATTATTTATAGGTAAGTAATATTAACATGTACCTTAATTGGACTGAGTTCACTTTTTACACTAGGAAAATACTAACTATAAAACAATATTCTACTTTATAGAACATTTTTAAAAATATTTTCCCTATTTTTTATGATATTCTTCTTTTGTTTCTAGGTCTGATAAAGGATGTAATGTGGGGTAAATTCAATTTCCCGTATTCATTTTTGCAGGTAATTTTATCATTCAAACTAAATTAATATTCACTAAATTCCATATAATTAGACTGTTGTTCGACCTCACTAGCCTATTGGTATTGGTATATAGTTTAAATCTCTAATATAAGCAATTATTGCAATCGTAGTCAACCATTTATAAAGACCAGAGTTTAATAAATGGTTCCCTAAGCTTGGCTACTCGTATTTGAAATGGTATACACACAGCTTTACAGCTTGTAATTATCGCTTTAAAATACAATGTTGTGGTAAATAGTTATAATATTATTGTCGTTAATAAATCATGTCTTAACGTAACAGTTCTACTTTCATCTACAAAGTAACAAATGTCGTTTTATATTTGCGTCAGTTCGAATAACGTCGTTGAAAACAGAGACTGAAATTCTATGCTGAAGTAAGAACTTTATTTTCGAACTGAGTGAGCAACTTTGAATCAGATAAATTTAAATTTTACTTCACAAAAAATATTTAAATATTTTTTTAACAATATGTATATTTTATAAATTTTCATACACATTTTATTTTGCGAATTAGCTGTAAACGCGTACTATTAAAAGCTTTTACCAATGTGAAGACCAAATATGGGCAGTTGATAAAACTTAGCAGTTATCATCCTGGATTACCCAACTCTTCAATCAGTTCGTGACCACGACGCTGATATAAGCTTTGGCAAAATGAGGAGTAAAATGGAATGTTTCCAATTCACAGTGGGCCCGCATGGTAGATTGTGGCTCGAAACCCCTTAGTGCTTTACTAGAGGCCTGTGTCCTTGGGTCGTTTAATAGACTGACTTCAAGACTTTACACGTTTAGATCCGATTCACAATACAAAATATTTTTAACATTTTTATAATGTACAGTAAGGAATTTTTAGCATTTAAATAGATGTAATAATATATTATTATGACTGATTTACAACGTTTGTTAGAGTTACAATATGGCTGTCTCAAGTCAAAACCCAGTAAGAAACAAATTGAGAATTTTTTTTTTAATAAAATTTGATTTATAAAGCTGGCCTCCAAATTATACAAAGAGCGATATTAAAATCTATTGTATTTATGAAGATATGAATACCTCGAAGTGTCTCACGCGGTGCTAATAAATCAATAAGAAACCTATAAAACGTGTAATATGTAACGTGTAATATTTTGCATGGTTTATTTTTTTAATGAGCATATATTTGTGTCCCATTGTTGGGAAAAGGCCTCCCTTCTGTTACGCCAGACCTCTCTGATCAACGCCACGCTCCGCCAAGTCCTGTGGTATGCATCTAAGTCATCCCGCTATTTCCTCGGTATGCCTCTACGTCTTCTGTGGCATCCACTAGGTAACAATTTTCGCTCACCTTTCTGGATGCATGCGACAGGCGTATCCAGCCCCGTCCCATTTCAGATTAGCGGTTTTAGCACCAACATTGTGTATTATTATACATTTTTTTATATTAATACCTATGTTTTAACATTCAACCAGCCAGTTGTTTGAATATTTTTAGACTCTCCTGTAAAATACTTACTACGTTTTGATATGGCACAATCGAGTATATTCGTATTATACTATTATTCCTTACTTAGCGAACTCATAAAAAACATAATTAATTTTAAAAACCTTTTAATATACGTAAGAAAAAAAAAACCACAAGTGTTATTTATACAAGTGTTATTTATACAAGTGTTATTTATACATATGTTATTTATACACAAGTGTTATTTATATTTATTACCCTCCTAGTGATTTACTTGGGGTGGCATGTGCCCTGCAGTGGGACATTATGGACTGATACAAGCAAGTTATTTATACAAAAAGTTCATTCTTAGGTATCTCATGGAAGAATTTCTTTACTGAATCTAGAGCTATTTTAACAACTCTGTCCACAATGGGGTTGCCAAACTCGTCGGCCACTTGTTTCCAATTCTCATTAAGAAAATTAAGTACTGCTTCACCTGAAAAACAAAGTGTGTATTTTTTATTTCATTTTGCAATTATTTATTTATTTATACCCTTTATTGCACAAAATCATACAAAAGGCGAACTTAATGCATTCTCTACCCGCCAACCTTTGGGTTGATCAGAGGGGTTTAATTTGGAGTTGCATGAAAGACACAATTTAGATGGTGTGGTAAAATAAATATAATATACTATCACATATACTTACTGTATTATTACATGTATTGTACATTACAGATACATACATACAACCTTACACACATGTATCTATACATAATAATAAATATAATACATACAAATTATACATAAATTAATGAATACATTATATAGATAAAATATCCACATAAATTATATTAAGAGCAGCAAATACAAAACTATGTTGCTGACAGAAGTAAAAAGAAATAGAAGCACTGAGAAATGCACAGGTAATTTTCCCGAAGCATCTTTTTAAAATAGATTTTGTTTCGATTTTTCCGGATGTCAGTGGGGTGACGTTCCAAACACTACCTGCCTGCGCAGTAAAAGATATGGTCGTAAAGCCAGTACAGCAAGAAGAAACTTGGACTAACGAGTCAGTGGTGGAGCGAAGAAATGGTTATAGATGTCACCTAGAACTGCAATAAGGAATTTCCAGATTTATATTCTTTATTCGTTAGACTACGAGTTAGAATGATTAGATGCGGTGGTGTTATTCTAAAGCTAACGGACACCTCACAATTTACACTATCTTATAAGATGACACACTGACAAATGACACTATCTTATAAGATGACACACTGACAAATGACACTATCTTATGTCAACTCCTGGTAATGTAATTAGCTAGGACTCCAAGCATAGCCTCAAGGCTGCTATGAGGTATGTTACCGTCTCCAAGTGAGCATCTAATGGATCCCTAACTTTATAAAAAAAAAAAATAGCATGCAACATTATTTAAAGATTTTCCATAAAAAAGTCTCACTTATTTGAGGATTTCCTTTGAACAAATTGCTTAGTCCGAATGTTACTTTGTCTCCAAAACGGTGTTTCACAGTATATTCCTTGACTACGCTGTACACCACACCGTTGCGTGTTTTATCGTGAAATTTCAATTTCGCATTGAGGATTATATTATCTGAAAATAGTAACTGATTAAATAATCGCACTTACTAAGCATAATAAACATAGAAATGATTCTATCCTATTCGTAATCCTAACTTAATCTATAAAAATGAAACGATGTATGTCTGTTTGTTTGAAATGTTAACAACACATCAACGAATGGACAAATCAAATTGTAATATTGCTTGGACATTCTTGGAGACCACAAATAGGTGCGTGCGCGGTGGGTGACTCTTGAAAGGCTTGACTCGTGGGATAGTGAGTACGATAGCGAAAGCTATTAGGAGATAACATTAGAAATTATATAAATAGTGACGAACTAAAAAAATAGCATTCTTGTACAAATTACTTTTAAAATGTGCTCCTAATAAAAACCCGTATTTTTAAAGCTTCTTTTTCGTATTCTGTGTCCATTCAACAATATTTCACTATAAAAATTTAAAAATAAATCAAATCAGAATTTTATTGATGCAACTTATTTTATAGTTCATTTTAATGTTATAACTGTTTACATGACATAATATATTCTATAATACATAATACATAGACATAATACATTGGTTCTGATTTATGTTCCGGAATAAGTCACGGAACTTCATAACAAGAATTACTTTTATATCTTAACTTTAGGTTACTGCTATACTTACTAATTTTAATTCTCGCATCTCCATCACCATTTATCGTAACAATAAGAATTCTGCCACTTGCTTTATATTTTCCCTTGAGAAATAAATTGCAGTGCAAATCAACATCAGCTACCTCGTTCTCCAGTCTGTAAAGTGGTTTTTAAATATGTTTTTAAGTAAATTCGAGTAATATTACTAATAACATAATGGAATATTCGCTAAAATTAATGTAAATATAGGTATTAATGTAAAATTAATGTAAATAGAACAAATATTTAAACACCATAAATGATTATACCTACATACTACATTCAAATTCATGAAATAAAGCTTTACTGAAATGTCTCCTTGTTTTTTACAATTATGTAATAGAACTTTAATATGCATTTAATTTTTTTTAATTCTCACTTTTCCAACTGGTGCATCGTTAAAGCTAACGCCTTTGAAAAGTAGAGTTCGCAGTAGGTCAACAAGATCACTTAAATGCTCTTCTTATCTTTACTTCTCACTTGACAGGGGAAATTTAATTTAATAAGTTCAATTCTGCTAATGATTCAAAGTTAATAAATAATATCCTATAATAGTTGATTCACGTAAGTATTTTTGTAAAAAAAATTTTTTTTTTAAGCTTTTTAATGAGTAAATATGTATTGGAAATTTAGAATTACTGATGAATAAAGGATCATTCTCAAAGAAAGTTTGTAAAATTTTAATTTTACTTAGAATCATAAAAGGAATCCGCGGTTTCAGGCTTCGGGAACAGATCTGTCAAATTTTATATTCTAAATCGAGTCTGAAAGTATTGTTTACGTATTGAACGTATAAAGGTATTTGTTTACCTTTTATTCCTGGACTAGCCGCCTCTTCAGTTAACTCATGACCACGGCTGATGTAACCCGGTGCCGAAACGTCGAGTAGGAATAAAAGGTAAACAAATACCTTTATTATACGTGTTTAGACCTGATTTAGAATATAAAATGTGTACAAAACGAGAACTTTTAAAAGTTAGATCTGTCAAAACCAAACTGTAGTTATAGCGAAAACGTTTGAAAAGTTTGCAAAGAAATATAGAGTAGGTATCTATATAATATATATTGGTATTTTGACCGACCTGGAATGACATGTAAATTCCATCCCAGTATTTGTCACTTTTTTCTTATCGATTTAACTACATAACAATCAGTCGCAGCCCTTATCACGCTTTGTACAATTTCACTATAATAAACGTCAATTCGTTTGATGTGGTCCTAGTTTTACACGACACATCCATACATAGACATTTGGACAACACTACATCTTGCAAATATTTATTACAATCGTATGACTAGGTTTCTCGTTAGCATCTCTAATACTGCTTTATTATAGATAACGGAAAAGAATGGCTGCAGGCCTTTGATTTTACAATGTTCAAATTACATACAATAACTAAGGGAACAAGAAACGTCGTCAGCACGTCCGCATCACATACGAGTATCAGCTCCATCGCACCGGCGCGGAGGTGGACACAGTGGGCTGTTTTATATTACTAACATCTTCATGGATTAATATCATCTGATAAACTTAATTTCTAATTTACTTAAATATAAAATAAGGCTTAATAACACCTTATCCTTACAGTATCCTTACAGTTATTTTATTATATTATATTTTAATTTATTTAACTTTTTATCTATCATGTGAATATAAAAATCAAGTAGGGAATAAAAATCACTACTACAGACTACACGGTCATTTTCTGTCATCAATCTAGCCACTGGTAAAAATATCATCATTATAATTATCGTTATTCTTAGGTTTTATATTCAGCCCACTGCAATGAGGCATCATTCACACCATTTATCTCAGTATTGCGCTGGTCGCGTCGCGTCTTTGTGTAAAGTATATAATAACATATAGTGTAGAAATTTACTTACCTAGCTGAATCTACAATGCAATCCTTAAGGCCATCTACAAATCCGTCATAGAACAATACTTTTAAACCGCCAGCTAACGTGTACTCCTGACGATCCTGACGTAAAGGATCGAGTGTTATCAAACCCAGACTGGGTACACCCTTTGTGAACTGAGGAATGATTTCCTGGATTGTCTTCTTCAGGCATTCCGGCTTCAAACCAGGACATACTTTGATGAAGTCGGCTTTGAAATAAGAGGAAAGATAAGTTAAAAATTAAAATTTCAATAATTTCACCTTGTGTATAAATATTTATGTGTATCCTTATTGTCGTCTCTGGTTTCCCAAATCAATTATTTCTGAGACGACTCGGCACATATTAAGACTAGTGAAATAAAAAAAATAACAATGTTTTTGTTGTATTATCTTCATTTTTAGGCGACTAAGGAATATTTAATAAATAGTTGGAGGGGAAAAGAGCACGCTGAAATCCAACAGCCGACTGGCGACAGCGTTCGACTGTCCACGTTAGTCCTCTCTCTCTCCCACTTTCTTTTCGTTACCTTGAAATGTACTGTATTTCTCACTTTATCCTATTTCCCCAATACGTACGTGTTTTGGTAGTGAGTCAGATGTGTCAGAATCCATTCCCGTCCTATCGTATCCTTCCCCATTTTCCTAACCCTTTCTCTAAATCTATTCCTATATCTCCAAAGGTAAGCAGCTATTCAGGGGCGTGCCGGATGTCGTTTGTCATTTTGGACTAATGTTAGCATGTATCGCGGATGTCCATGGACTACAGTATCCACTTACCATGAGATGGACTGTAAGCTCGTCTGCTCTCTTCGTCCATAAAAAAGCCGCTACCACAAGGAACTGAGGAACTACGTCCCCTCTAAAAGAATGGATTTGCCAATCCGCCCAGCGTGGCATTTTGAAGCCATACATTCCTCATGCACAAGACAATGTGTATAAGACAGTCCATGTCCAACAGTGGATACTAAACGGGCTGCTTACCGTTACGTTATGGTTTATCTTAAAAATCAGATGTTATAGCATGTTTCTATTTAAATAGAATGTTGAAACAAAGGAGTTTTAAGTTAGAAATCGTAGCGAAAGTCAACAAATCCAAATAGACATTAAGGTCTCTTTGCTCAGATAATGTCACGTATGATATATCAAACAGTTCAACACTTACGTGAAACCTTTGCTACACTCTCTTTACTAAATAAAATAACTGTTGTTAATAAAATCACGGCTGTTTTAAACATTTTGTTTCATTAAACACTTTTCCACTAAAAGTCCGTCAGTTATTATGAAAACTTATTCTAGAATGAAAGGGATCGAAGGTAATTTGGCCTTTACTTGATAACTGTGTGAACTTCTCTTTGTCTTTTTTTGACAAACTTATGTATGTATTTACTCCGAGAGACTGGACTACATTTTTTCCTCTACATTCATCTACTTTAAAAGAAATGATTAAATTTAATAATTATCAAACCCTAAAAACCGTGGAGTGTCGGCCATCTTTTCCCGTGGGTGTCGTAAAAGGCGATTAAGGGATAACAAAGCAGCTACCACAAGCCATGAGAGTCCTAGCCACCTAGCCCACTTGGCCAGCTTAACGTTTTAAGACTATATATCCCTCATGCACAATGTACTTGGGGTGGCCCATGTCCGACATTGGTCACGGTTACTGTATCAAAACTGAAAAGTTTAATTAATAGTCCAAAAGGTGTTAATAATAAAGTTCGTAAGAACTAATTATAAAATAGATAGAAATTTTTCATATCGCATTTAAACAAATTTCCGTGTAAACAAACACTCACCAAATAAATAAATAAATAAACCAAATAAATCTCAAAATTTATTTCTTCATGCAATTCCATCGTTCCGACTCCTGGCCTATAACACAATTTCACGCGGGTTTCCAGTGAACGAACGGCATTGACATTTTAAAAGGATCACTTCCTGCAACTCGATAATGCACCGATCGAACTACAATCCTTGCGACTGGAGAGTACCATTAACTATAACGATATTTTAACAAAGATCCTTCGTACAATACACGGGATTATGTTTTTATTTATTTACTTTTATAGTGTCTTCAATAAGTCACATAGCATTATTTATGAACTGAATTAGTGTGCGGGTGTTAGTAGCAGATACCTATTCCATTTACACGTCGCTTGTTTACACTGTGTGTTGACCTAACTTTCTGAAGTGTGAGCCATGACACGAGATATTAGCTTTTGCTTCTCTTTTGATGTTCTTATGGCTTTTAGCGTGATGATATTGTATTATATCGAATTTTAAATCTTTATCTCTTTGTATTTTATAAAATACTTTAATTGTGCATGTATTTTTTTAAAAATACATTTGCCAATTATTAACCTTTGCCAGTTCCAAGGTGTCAAAGGACAGATCAAGATAGTACTTGATAGTATATATCAAGATAGCTTACAGTTATTACATGACATTCCTATGGGATTATAAAATGCATAATTCTACGCAGATGGAGCCAATGACAAATTAAGAATCGGTTACAATGATAGAGAATAGAGAACTTGAAAAGTAATATACCAATTTATGGTATTATTATAAGTACTATGCGCTGCCCGCGACTTCTTGCGCGTTACCGTTGACGTTAGAATATGTGTGCTTAGCTTGATTCCCATGGCAACTTTATTATTGATCTGGATAAAAAGTACCTACCAGGGCCGTCTTAAGTCTATTCTGCGCCGGGGTGCGGGAGTGTATCCTAAGACAGTCAAACATCCTAATGTGTATCCTATGACAGTCAAATATCCTATTGTGTATCCTATGACAGTCAAATATCCTATTGTGTATCCTATGACAGTCAAATATCCTATTGTGTAATTGTTTACTATAGCGTTATATTTTTTCATTACCTTTAAAAGGTGAGCGCCCGGGGTGCACCGCACCCCTTGCACCCCCTGGTAAAGACGGCCCTGGTACCTACCATGTACATGACACATAAGTTACAATTCTTTATTTATTTGTTCATTTGTTTATTTAGTTTATACTTGTACTATTATTATTATTATTTATTATTATTATTCTTATGGCCCAGTAACCGAAACTTACATATCAGGTACTCTGGGACTAACGGATCGCCTGTTATTGAGAAAAGGGTGCTTATTAACATGTCTGCGTTGACGAAATGGAAGCCATTTATGAATTATGCCAAGTTTCATTAAAACAGGTGGTTTTCACGTGATGCGCGTTCATCAGACACAAAAATTTCAAAAAGTGATATTTAGTGCTTCGTATCATTTGCAGTTTACACTGCAACGGCTTACTGACACGGCTTTGTTACAATTTCATTATAACATCTTTAAATTTTATCCAATAAAATCATTATTTATGGAGTCACTTTTACTTTCTTTTCAAGGAAATACTAGGATATAATATTACCTTATTTTTGCGTTAGCTACCTAAGCAAAACGCTCGGGATTTAATATTATAGCTATTAGAGTGTGATTACTGATTACGAGTACGTCGGAGCTCCTCTCCCCTCATTTACTGAAGAGAACATTTCTCTTGCAGGCAAGACGTATTGCTCATTTCCTAATTACATCGCGTTTTTTCCTGGATTACGTGCTAAATCTGCTTCTGATATATTGAGCCCGTTTACATTTTGGCAGCGGTCATTATTGTTTGAGTAAGAAAAATAAGAACTTTATTACATTATATTTCACATCACACCGAAGGTTTGTGAATAGAAATCGTTTACTTAAGATTATTATGACACATTTAGCTTAATTAAAATTTACAAATTATGAGTTGATATTATATACCATAATAATCGATTATAAATACCCCTAGGCTATGACCGCTCTATTTGTAAGCTTGTTTGATAATAGTTAATTGTGATTATCCGTGTATTTTTACAGATTATACATTTATGTACGGAATACCGGAATACCCAATAGGGTATAGACCCTTTAGGGTCTGTAATCGTGACCCGCCGCTATATCGTAGTCACACGGACCTCCGTATGCACTTTGTACTGCGCAAGAGAATATATAACCATAGAATGCCACTCAGAGCACTGGCTAAGCGGATTGGCGAAACCACTATTTTTTTGAGGTGACCTAGTTCCTCGAGGCTTGTGATAGCGACTATATTATCTCTTAGTCACCTTTTCCGACACTCACGATTGTCCCCAATAGCGACTAGGTATAAAAGGGCATAAACCCATATTTTAATTTTTGTCATTTCATTTTCAGTCAATCAAAGTGGAGTCCACTTTCCTGGGCTTCATAGTGTTCTTCGCTTGCATCGCCCTGGTGATACCGTCATACCTGTGCATCTTGGGCATGATGGCGCTATGTTCGAGGTCCAGTAACGACAGTGAGACGGAGACTGGAGCGTTGTTTCCAGAATCAACTGAAACTGATTGCGGTGATAAAGCGCTGGTCTTTGTTACCTTACTTGTGGTGTTCATATGTTGGTATGTGTATTATTAAAATCCTTACTTAGTTTATAATTTCTTAGGGATATCGAACATTTAATAAAAATACACATCACTGGATTTGTGCGCTCGATTGCCACCTTTGTTCAATAAGAAAGAACACCGATAACACACACTAGTTAAAAACGTTGACATCAGTGACTCGATTGTACGGGCCGAGAGCGAATGAGAGTCGAGAATAGATACCCCTAAGGATATATCACTGTTCTTAAACGTTTCTTAAACGTTCGCTATTTTCAGTACGTTTTAGAAAAGAAATCGTTTACACAAAATTTGTACAGATTCTAGCCGAATGCAACGACGTATCATCTGCAAGTGAGTATTGGTTAACTGTAACATTATAATAGTAGTGTCGAATTTTCTGTTTTTTGAGATTGTTTGAAAATTAAGTTTTGGAACTACTGAACCGATTTGGCCCTCTCTACAATCTTAACCGAAATATAGATCCAAACTATTTTTGAATCAAATTTCATTTCAATCGGTTAAAAACTGCGCTCTCTAGATATTATCCTTTTTTAAAGTATGTTATTTACTATTTCACAAAATTAGGGATTCCAATTCCTTAAAGCGGGATTCTGCATAACTTGCGGTTCTGCTCCCGCAACAACTATGGGGATCCCTCAATCCCACAAACAATAGCGCAATAAATGTAATGAAAATCGTATCTAAATTCGAATATAAAAAATATCAAATTACTCATACTAGTATACGAGTACCCACCCATCTACATAATCGGTAGAAGATCTACATAATCCCGCAAGTTTTGATTGTTGTTCAGAGAGAAAGTGTTTGACGAACTTTTATGCACTTACCACTGAAGTTTTTTAATAACAGAGGAAAAAGAGGATGTCCTTATTTACATTTTTTATTTACTACCCTCAAACTTTTCTTTCAAGTTGCTTCTCTTGTTAAGAAATTCAAAAAAGGAGGCAAAAAAAGAATCAAGAAAGCAAACGAATTCGTTACATTCTGCTAACCGGGTAAAATAAATTGTTTACAAAGCGAAATTGAATGGTAAACAAGGCCCAAAGAGTGTAATCTTGTGAAAATGTTCAAGGCGAAAAGGGGAAGAGCCCGGTATTTAATTTTGTGCAGAATGCTCGAATAAAACTGAAGGAAGTGAGCTTGTTCGCTTTGTAAACAGAGAGATGATAATAATTCTTATTAACGATTAGTACATTTAAAAGTATTTTTCGTATGTCTGAGTGTATGATTATTACATTTAGTGTAATTATAAAAAAGAAGTGTTGTTTAAACAAAACAAAAATTAATGGTGTGTCCAAGTTACATTGGTTAACAGAAGAATTTATGATGTGAATTGTACCATAATTATTGCGATTTGTTCTGAACTAATCAAATAAAAATCGTTAAAATTTATTAAAAATGTATCGTGAAAATCGTGAAATTAACTTTTTAATGAACTTTCTTTATTATGATACGATTCTGTATAATAATTACAAAAATCTATACTAATAAATTTACTACTACCATAGAGAGTACTATACTATATATAGATATATAGTATACTACTGTACTATATAACTAGTACTATAGAGAGTCGGTAAGCTTTTTTTTATAATTAACTCACCCTGAACTTTAATTAACACAAAATCTAGTGAACCGATTTTCAAAATTATTTCACTTTTAGAAGCTTAAATAATGCATATAGACAGGTCTTGTTTGGTTTCTTTATGAGGTGAATATACCCTCTGCTCGAATTCGGGGCAGTCTACCAAGTTAACACTTAAATATACATAACAGAGAAAAAGTAATAGTGTAATTAATATACTTAATTATTTCTCTTTCAGTGTATTAATATCAGGTATGATAATAAACAACGAACAGGCACAAGCGGCAGTTGGTGACAGTGGCCGCGTTGTCAAGTACGCTTGCGCAGATATCTACGCGTGGCTCTCTGCAGCTGCGCGAGAAATACACCACAGTATTGTACCCCCAGTAGATCTTGTGGTACACGCATTTACTCAGGATTTGAGAAGTGAGTATAAAAGTGAACTCCTTCAAACCACAGTTATCAAAAACCAAAAAGAACGAAATCGATAAAGATTTTTAATTAAGTACATACTGTAAAACGTTTATATGAGCAAGTTACTTTACGCTTAACTGAACCGTGGACATGTAAGATTTTCTAACTTAAAATTCCGTTGTTGTCACATTATAAACCTTGTGGTTTTAATAACCAACTCTTTAATCGCCCACTGCTGGATATGGACCTCCTCATGCACGGGGAATGTATGGCTAGGGCCATACAAACAAAGTGTTTTAAAAAAACGACACGCCGGTCTCTTTTTAGGGTGATGTAGTTCCTCGGTATTTGTTAATCTTTAGTCGCCTTTTACGGCACTCACTTTATGATTGCGTAACTATAAGTATTTGTTTAATTAGACCTAACATTTCAGACGTTGAAACACTACTAGGAGAGCCTATTCAACAGGCCATATCTGCAGAGAGCGGGGTAGATTTGGTGCTCGACTCATTAGCGGACATCGTAGCAGGTGTGTTATCGGAGTTTGATTTACCTACTGATTGAACTCGAATGCCAAAACCAATCAACCACAAGCTAATGTCGCTTTAGATGACGTTATCTATATCTATAAATATAATAAAACTGTAGAAGCAGCGTGTCTGTATATGAAATATATTTATCAAAAACTGATTGGGGACGATGAAAGAAGAGTATCAGAATACAAAAAGACGATTTTGAAAATTTTTGTCCGACAGTCTGTCTGTTTGTCTGTTTGAACACGCTGATCACTAAAACTACCAAAACGGATTTTCATGCGGTTTCCAAAGGTTAATTAAGCTTAGCTTGGGGATTCGAATTTGTTTCGTCGAAATCGGGTGACGGGAAGAAAAGATGCTGTATACAAAGCTTTCTAAATCAAACTAAAATTCCACGCGTACAAGTCGCGGGCACATAATAAAACAGTAAAAGAGTTGAGTCTGTACATCTTTAGAAGCCGCAGAAGCCAAAACATAGGTTTAAAAATTTTGTCTGTATGTCTGTTTGTTTGAGCATCACGTAAAAACTACTGAACGGATTTTGATCGGCTTTTCACGAATGTATAGCTAAGTTTTATGATTATGAGACTGAAATTAATGTTTTATTTATTATTCGACGACTATAGAAGAAAATAAACACATTTTAAACATATTTTTTCGAAATTAATTAGAAAATTACAGAACTATGGACTTGATAATATTTGAAATGGGTAGCTATCGCCGTCTCTGTTATAATGACCGTTTTAATGACACTACTATAGTGATGTGATCAACGGAATAATGCGGCTTTTTCTAATTTGTAACACCTAAACCCTTTTAACATCTAATTTCTCAAAATATTTTGGTTATGATTTTACTAGAACGATTTCTAGTATCTTAAATTATATGACCGGATATTTATTTAAATATTCCATAAATATCGAAATATGTGCACGCAAAATTAACTAAGTACTACCTTCAAATAATTACGACAACGTTCAATGATTAAACAAGCTTTATTAACTTAATACAAAAATAATAAAACAATCCGTACGAAAAGAGGTAAGAACGTCCCTCTCCGAGTGTCAATTTTGTTTTTATTCGATGGACTACGACGGTAGCGCCCTTCTTAAATCTTTTTTGTGACGGTAAACACATGGAGTAGCCGGTGTTGCCAATATAAAAGAGTCAAATATCCTATTCTACACAAACTTAAAACGAAGCTTAATACTTTAAACAGTCTAATACTTTAAAGAAGAAAGAAGCTTCCCAGCATCATACTTATTATTATGATACCATAAGGTAGAATTTTCTTCGTTTTCCTGGAACAGTTATTTGATTAGATAATTTTCTTCAAGCAATCAATTTTCAAAATTGATTACAATATAAATAGACCTATCAAAACTTTTCAACTGGTCATTTTGCAAAAGTCCTCGCTTTCAGTCAGCCTAATTGTTTCAGTAAACTAATATTGTGCTGTTTCAGCAATAAATTCCTTTGTAACTTAAGTTGCTGACAAAAGTATACTTATTTACTTTATGAATTGGAACGTTACATAACCGTTTACTAAATACGACCCATTTTGGAAATTAATAAGTATTCTTAGAAAAATAATGCAATTTCAATTTGTAATTTCTTTCTTAGCGAAGTACAGAATTGAAAAGAACGGATTGGCGTAAGGGAGGAGAGGCTTATGCCCGATATTAGAACACTATTTTAGGCTAAGAAAAACTACTTAACACTAATAAATCATAATTATTGTTATTACCGATCGTGCATGAATACATGAATATATTTTTGACAACTTTTATGAACTGTGAAGTATTTTGTAGACTTAATAATAAACATTATTCAGTCAATAATATAATAACATACTCTCAGTTCTGCAACATAACATGATTATAACGAATGAGTAACATGAATTTAATGACTTATGTCTCATTGTAATTAAATCATTTAAATTAGCCATAACCTCCAAAGCGTTCAATAGAATATGAAACGAAGAAAAACAGTATTGTATTCTTCTTTCTTTCTTTCTTCTTTCTTTCTAATCTAATTTCTTCTTTCCTAGATTTCTTCCAGATCCTCTGGAAGAAATCTCCGCAGGAGATAAGCTTGCCTTTTGTTCATCTTTTCTTTTTCTCCCTTTTATTTATTTCATGTTATGAGTCTACAATAAATTATACATAAAATTAAAAAAATATTATTGATACTAAATAATAATAAATCAAAAATAATATATTTGATAAAGTTATAGTGTTTTCCAGAAAGCGAGGACCTTTCGACGAAAGTAACACTGCTACGCGATGTCAGTGCTCAAGCTAGCTCCCTAGCCACTGTTGCATCAGAAAAGATTCGAGATTTGTCCCGACAGCTGGACAATTTGAAAAGGCATTGTGTAAAATCCGACGTACAGCTCTGTGACACACTTAACTCGCATTCTTTGGAACTAAATATAAAGTTTAATTTGGTAAGATCTTGTCATTGGGTTAGACATTGTTTTTATATTTCCTTTAAGAGCATTTATTATTAAAGTTCTATAATTTACTACTAATTTAAATTACTGTAATTATTTTTAGGGAGAGAGTGCACGCTGCAATCCAACAGCTGCTGGGCGCGCTCGACCGGCCACGTTACCCCTCTCTCACAGAAGACTACCTTGAAATGTACTGCATTTCCCACTTTATCTTATTTCCCTAATGTACGTACGTGTTTCGGTAGTGAGTGAGATGCACCAGAGCCCATTCTCATCCTATCCCTCCCCATTTTCCCAACCCTTTCTCTAAATCCATTCCTATATCTCCAAAGGTAGGCAGCGCATCCGGGGGCGTGTCAACGTTTGTCATTTTGGACTAATGTTGGCATGTATCGCGGATGTCTATGGGCGAACCATCCACTAACCATCAGGTGGACTGTATGCTCGTCTGCCGCCTTCGTCCATAAAAAAAAATATTATTCGCAACTCAATAATGCTCTTATATTCCTTTATTTTCGATGTGAATTTATAATGTTGTTTCATATAATTGTTTGTTTTATATAATTTACATTGTGTTTTATAAGTATTCATTATTGACGGACATTAATGGGAATACTGAATTTAAAACTCAGCCTGTATCACTACTTAAGCACGGAGTTGTTTAATTAACGTGGTGAGAAAAATATGAGTGAGAAAAATATCACATGCCCAATATATAAAAAAAAATTGGTGCATATGTAATAGCCATCAACACTGGACCGACATGGTAGATTAAGGCCCTAAACCCCTTTACGCCCCCTCGCAATGGCTCCTATCAATATAAAAATACGATACCATTAACCTGTGTCTCCTCACTGCTGGATAGTATAGGCTTCTTTCAAAGACCGCCACCACATTCGGACTTCTTCTCGGACTCTTCTCATCCAGCCACTACCGGCGAGTTTCTTCAAGTCATCTTAAAGACACGTGACCGGAGGGAGTCTCACGTTTTATATAGAAATATTCTTACGCATTTTTATCCATTTTTATGTTTAATATAAAAATTGCAAACGGGTATGTTTCCAATCAAATTCATGTCTCCATTACGTATACGTTTAGTTTTAAGCTAATCCTTGAATTCATTATTGAATCTTCCAGAAGTATCAATATTTTTTCAGCTACTGCAGGAGAAACAATTGCTTCATTTACGTACTTTGGGTGTAATGAATTTGACTCAAGCCGTTGACTCAGCCAGGAAACAATTCCGTACATTACCTTCCGCTATATCAAACCAAACGGCAAAAATTAGAGAAGGTGAGATCAAAAGCTATGTATAATTATGTCCTATACCTATGTCGTGACATTATCATAGGTTTAGGCTTAATGAATTCGTATTAATTAACATAATATATGAATTAATTAATAAGTTTTATAATACCAGCAAATAATCTTTTGATGAAAATTTAAGAGCTTTTCCAGCATTATTGTTCACGTATATTTATCAAATATTGACAAATATTTGTAGGTGCCAAATATTTTCCAGATATCCTCGAGCACATAGAATCACGCAGTAAGATTATTCACAGTTCGTCTCAAATCCTACATGTCATAGTGCGCCATCTGACGGCAGGCCTGCATACTATCACGAGACAACTTCAATCTAGGCTTATCACGGTACAGAAGTTGGATTTTTGGAGGTGGATTCTTATGATAGGTGAGGATTGTGTTACCTAGATCAGAAGAGAAAACGAATTCATTAATGCTAATTTGTTAATATCTTTAATATTAAATTAATGATAATACTTTAAAAACGAATTTATTCACCTTGGTCCAGTCAAATTATACATTGTACCATGCAAAAGGTCGGGTAATTTTGAATTTTTCCTATGTTGTACATACCAGGAGGCAGTGCCCGCCGCTGTCTGCCGAGGTCGAAAACACTGATTTTTAAATAGAGCCGCGGTACTAAGAACTTACCCAAAAATCAAAACTACCGGACCTTTTGCACGGAGTCAAATAGTACCAATTTACAATTTATAGCAATATACAATTTCTATATTGCTATAATTAAGGTAGTTAGTCGATACTAACTACCTTAATTATAGCAATATACAAATTATTATTTATGATTTCTTAGTATAAAAAATAGAGCCTAAGTTAAGAGTTAAGAGTATAAACTAGATTCAGCGCCAAATTAAATAGTTAGATAATAAATATAATTAATATTTAATGAATACTATAATTATATTAATTATTATAATTCATATGGTTAGATAACCTGATAATCTAACCTGATAATTAGATAATATAATTAAGTCAGTTTATTTTCAGTGGATTAGCATTGAAATTAAATGATCTTGAAATAAATGAGAATTACTCATAGTTATGTTAAGGGTTTAAATGATTTTCTTAAATCGTTAGGTGTTTAATGTTTGAGAAAATTCAGTGTTAAAATTCATAAAATCTTAAATTCAATGTCGTACACCTTGTTTACTTTATAGTACAAAACATCAATATAAAAAACCGTACGACACTACCAAAATTAGTCTTTAATTGAATCTTACCTGTTTTAGTTTTAAATTCACTTGTGTTTTGTTACTGCCATTCAAAGTAAATTAATTTATTTAATCCATTAGTCGCATCTAATTGAAATTGAAAACCTTCCTATTAAAAGCTTAAAGTAATTAAAACAACACGCAATACTTATAAGAAATTCACTTGGAGCTTCCTCGAGTCGCAACTTTTAAATAGAATCATTTCTTTCAGTTTGTGCTACACTTTTCTACTTTGTCATGATGCTCATGTTCTTTGCCATGATGTGTGGGTGTGGTAAAGCAAAGGTTCATGCGAAAAGAACGTTACAGGCGTAAGTGTACATTCTAAAAATCTATATTATTATTGTTCACATAGTTTCTGTATTTATTAAAAGAAAGAAGGCGGCAGGATAGTCCTCCTGGTGGTACATGTATACGGTCACCCATAGACATCCGCGGTACATGTCAATATCACTCCAAACTAGCTAACGTTAGCACGTCCCAGAATGCATCTTTAGAAAGAAAGGGTAGCTAGTGATAGTTTTGAGAAATAACGGGATGAGGAACTTTCTTATTTGATTATTTTCCCCGTTCTTTTCTGAGGAAATGGGATGGGAAGTAAAGTGTATAATGGGACAAGGATAGAGGGATAAGGTAAAGAGTAGATACAATGGTATCCTTTTTCCCATTAAACTCTCCACCCGATTATACGAGTATATATTTAATGAGATGGGAAGTAGGATACTCCCCGCTCGTGCATTCGTAGGGTACTCATATACTCTCTGCTCGATGAAATTAGATGGGACGGAATGTGAAATGAGCTCTGGCGACTCTCACTCACTCCCTCAACACATAGTACTCGTACATTTCACGGCGGTCTTCCATGAGAGAGGGTTAAGGGTGTAGATCGTGAAAATCACCGAAAAGAGTGTTACGATTTTTCATATTTAACCTATTTACATATGATTGATATCAATGATAATTTGTATATATTACAATCAAAGACCAATAAGTATGTTCATGCTTATATTAAACTCTTAAACCTAATAGACCTATAATAAACGTCAACAAACGCACAAAATTGAGTAAAAATGCAAAAACATGACTTCGTATTTTTCAGATTTAACCCCATAAATCAACACAAATTGATAAAAAGAAACACTTTTTGAACACTGAAGAAACCAATAAGTATAGCTGTATACTTCTTTTTATACCTTTACAAACAAAGACTTCCTCTTTTAAAGCCCTAAAATCTAGATATATTTTAAGGTAAATTTTTCATACACAAATGTATGGGATAAAACGTTCGTTTCATTCGTGCAATCTCGGTGGTCTGCAGCGGCAGTTCCTTTCTGTAAGTGAACGCGACACCACGCTTGTCGGCTGCAGACAGCAGAATTACGTATTGTGAATTTGTGTTTTTTGTAAAAAACTGTAAGTATAACATTTTTATAATTAATTTATTTTCAGTTAGTAGAAAGTATCGATATAATGAATGTCTGAAAGAAAACCATGATGGAACTAGATATAAATCGTAAAAAATACAATATCTACACTAATAGGTATTATAAAGAGGAAAGATTTGGATTTTTGTATGTAACGAATAAACTCAAAAAGTACTGGACTGATTTTAATAATTCTTTTATCATTCGAAAGCTACATTATCACTGAGTAACATAGGCTATTTTTTTCGCAGGACTGATTGAATTTGAGTGGCATGCCAGGGAAAAGAAAGTTTTGTACGCATTATAAAAATATGAAAGCCAAAAGATCTCGGAATAAAATGTAAGTTCCTCCCTACTTATTTATTATCGCATTTGAACAGGGTACATTACAAAGCTAATACAATATGTCATATGATTTAGATCGCCCGATTCAGACATATACCTACAATAACATGTAAATATTGGTTTGTATTATCTATATCTATACTGATAAATAAAATTGAAGTATCTGTATGTAATATCAAAATAATAGGATTTTTAAAAAAAAAAAAGGCGATACGGAGTTCGCCGGGTCGGCTAGTATTGTCTAAATATCAAATTGTGGAAGTAGGTAGGCGACAGCGCAACTTTGTCGACATACCTATACCGCCAAACAGACGCGAGGCGCCTAGCGTCTGGCTTAGGGTTGTACAAAATAAATAAAAAGTGGATAATATTGATGAATAATATTTCCAGTATTGAAAATAAAGAAAACCTTGGGTCCGAGACTCTGAGCAACAATGCTACGCGCTGTATAGAGGTAAGTTGTTATACGTAATTCTTGTAGACTTGTTACATAAATAAACAAACTACTTAGTTAGTGATGGGCGAAGACAAAATCTCAATACCTACCTATAGATTTTTCTTGCAATATTTATTATTTTCATCGAGAGACAAACACCTTAGTACCGAAATACTTCTCAATTACTTTCTCAAAAGAAAATTTACGTTCAAATAGGTGACGTCATAAAAAAACAATACCTAATGCGTAAAGAAATTATAATTTCTATTCATCAGGAACCTAATATTGTATTAATTCTTTTGCATTTTTTTAAATTTTTAATTATTTTTTATAAAAAAAATCAAGCCATTATCTTTCTTTACAGGAACTAGTTATTGAAAACGACCAAGAGGGAAAGGTGGATGAAATGGAAGTTGGGCGTAGAGTTGTAGACGTTTCTTTTTTTTTTAAAGCTCTTCAGGCCATAGGGGACCACGGTCCAATGGATTGTAAGTTAAGTTACCTCAGTATAATAGGTGAAGTAAAAGTTGGTCTGGACTCAAAACTCATCATGAAATGTAGTATGTGTAGTATGAAATTTACTGTGTGTTTGATTGAAAAGAAAGAAGATAGAATGGAAGTGAATCATCAAATTGTATCTGGTATCATATCATCTGGTGGGAGCTACTATCAGTTAAAAACATTAACTGCCGCAGTAGCCCTACCAATCATGTCACCTTCATTATACAATGAAATTAATAATACGGTTTGCGATTGGTGGGAAAAGACAGCAGCACATTCCATGGCAGAAGCTGTCAAGGAAGAAGCGGAGTACGCAGTGTCTATAGGTAGTGTTGATAAAAATGGTACACCATTAATATCTGTTGCTGTTGACGGTTGTTGGAGCAAGAGATCTTATGGTAAGAATTTTTCCGCCTTGTCCGGCGCAGCTGCGATAATTGGCATTAAAACTAATAAAGTATTGTTTTTTGGAGTTAAAAATAAATACTGCGTAGTTTGTGCACGAGCCGCAAAGAACGACAGTCAGCCCTCGGAACACCGTTGTTTCAAGAATTATTCGGGATCATCTACCGGTATGGAATCGACCATAATAGTTGAGGGGTTTAAACGTTCCATTGTTGATCACGGTGTAATTTATAATAAATTTGTAGCAGACGGCGATTCCAGTACTTATAAAAAAATATTAGATTCGCGACCGTACGGTAATTTAACAGTAGAGAAAATTGAATGCAAAAATCATCTTTTACGAAACTACTGCAATAGCTCGGAGAAACTGTCGAAAGACACTAAGTATCCTTGCGAATTGCGGAAATTCCTAAAAGAAAGGTATTTGCGTTTAAGAACGGGTGTAAAATGCGCTATTAAATATTGGGGCGATCAAAATCAGTCACTCGAAGAAAAAATAAAAAATCTTAGTGAAGATATCCTAAATGGTCCACAACACGTATTTGGTAATCACCAATATTGCAAGGAGTATTTCTGTAGACCTGATACTCGTCGAATAGAACCTGTTGGGTTGCTTCCAGCAATTGTTGGATGCGGATTAATGGACGCGGTACACATTTTAAGTAAAAGACTGTCATATCATTCTAGAAGTTTAATTCATAATTGTACAAGTAATATAGTTGAAAGTTTTAACGCAGTGATTGCCAAATTAGTAGGGGGTAAGCGTGTAAATTATTCTTCCCGTGGTTCTTATGCGGGCCGATGCGCAGCTGCTGTTGTGTCTTTTAATACAGGATCGATTCATAGTAAAACTCATGAAGTAATATTTAAATCTAGTCCTAATCCTTTGATCGCGAAAGTGGAAAATTGTAATCGTAGAATCCGTTTAATTGCTAAACCTAAATTAAGATTGAAAAAGAGCCACAGCGCTGTATCGAAAGACGCTCACTATGGACCAAACTGCGAAAAACCTGATCTGAGTCCAGAATTATATGAGAAAGCCAAGTCATCTTTTTTAGCCGATTTAAAGTTGTCTTGTGCTGAAAGAGAGGAGCTTGAAAGGTCGACCCATTTGCAAAGAAGTAGTTCTGAGTGGATGAGTACAAGGAGAAAATTACTAACCTCATCATCGTTCGGGGAAGTTTGTAAAAAACGAGAGAGCACAAGTTGTGCTGTTCTTGTTCGTAAAATCGTTTATGGTAGTAATATCTCCAGTTTGCCTGCTGTACGGTACGGTATCGAAAACGAAGAAACCGCAATTAAACAGTTAGAAATTCAAGAGAATATTAGTATACAAGGTTGCGGTTTGTTCGTCGACGATCAATATGAATTTCTTGGTACTACACCAGATGGCATTTATGCAAACGGTTTAATTGAAATTAAGTGCCCACATTCTTTAGCTGGCATGACTCTTGATGAAGCAATGGCCAAACATACCTTTTGGGTTAAGGACAAGGCTTCCGAGGGTTATGTCATAAATAAAAATCATAACTGGTATTTCCAAATTCAGGGACAGGTACATATTACTAAAAGAAACGTTTGCATGCTTGGCATCTGGTTTGGTGCTACTGTACCTATGAAAGTTTATATTATAGAAAAGGACGACAAATTTTGGGAGGAGAAAATGGAGATGAAATTAGTTAGGTTTTATTACGATTGCCTACTTCCAGAATTAGTTGATCCTCGGCAGTCACGAAGCATGCCCATTCGTGACGCGCCCAGTATCATAGAGGCTATGAAAGAGAGGAAAGAAAGAGCTTTACGTGTTATGAAAGAGAAGAACGCCTAATGATTTTGAAAGATACAGGTAACTTAACTACCCAGCCAGTCGATTCACGTAAACACGCCAGTCCAAAAGTCGTTTTAACTTAGGAACTTAGAAATCGCCTTTTGGTTTTCTGTTTTAAACGCACTTACTTATCTAGTCTTGGATTGTCATAAATCTTCCAATAGCTCAATTACTATACAATTTCTGAGTTACCTGGTGTAAAGAATCATAAAAATTGGTTCAAAAATACAGCGAATTGAGAATTCTCCTTTTTTTAAGTCGGTTAAAAGGGCTAAATTTGCAAAAAACGAAGTGACGTCACTGCGCTACGGTTTTTATTACTTACGTGAATCGGGCAGCTGGTAACGTTTTCATTCTGATAGGTTTTGTGATAGCCATTGATTTTATCATCAAATTAGCAGAAATCAGAACTTGATCCGTAATCGAATGAAAAACCATTAGAATTTTGAACTCATATTTCGTTATTGTTTAATTACATACTTTTAATTAGTATATTAATAATTTACAAACTTCTGTTAAAATTAGTAAATAAATGAATTATTTACTAATTTTTGTACAACCCTAGCACGCTTTTGAGATAGCGAGTAATGGCGACTCATATTTGTTATTGTGTAGTAAATAAATCATTTTTATACTTGTGTTTCATTTATTGACATTTTTTTTAAAACCCTAGGATTTTTTTTAGATATCGACGAGGTGATCGTAAACAAAAAGTAAGTATTTGAGTTTACGCAATAGGCACATTTCCTTGCGTAGAGATAAACACACTTCCTACTGAATTTGCAATTATTTTATTGAATGAATATTTTACGAATTAGAATAAATTTTGGTAGTGAAATTACAAATAAATAAATAGTTGGAATTTTAGGTAAGTAGAATACAAAAATGTCAGATGTCAAATGATAGAAAAACATAAAAATTGTGTCTCAACTACTCTTATTAATCTATTAAAAAGAATCAACAGCTAGTTTCCAAAAATTCAACGTTATTGTTATGCTGTAAATATTCAAGTTCAATAACAATTTCTCAACGTGGAACGTTTGTTGCAAAACATTTTGAAAATCGCGCTCTCTAGGTCATTCATCCGCCCCGTCGGATGTTACATTAAACTTTGGCGCTGCGGTCGCTCGAAATCGAGATCTCAGGCCAACAATCTACACCCTTAACTCGGCTAGTCAGGGGCATCCAGTCATCTATGGGCCTCCTCCCCCTGACCTGTCTGGTCTTACAAATATTGAAATTGCAAAATGAAAGCAATAATACTTGCTCAAACTTCTCAAAGTATAACATTGAGTTAATAAAGTTAGTTTTATAGAAAAATACACTTTAATACAAGAACAATTAAAATAACCCAATTTTCAGGTCCTCGGTTTGCTTATGTTTGACATCGCTTAGTTTATGGGCCATGATATCCGCTATATTTCTTTTCGCAGGACATGCAGAGGTAAGACAATTTTTTCTCTTTTATTTTCAATTATTTATTTTAAATAGAATTTATTTCATTATTTTATCAGATGTTAAAATGTTAATATGTTAAAATTTTATCAGAGAAGGGATTCGGGACTTTGTGGCGAGAACTCGAGAAGTGAAGTTGAATTTTTGTTTGATTATTGTAAAAATTGTGTATTAGGCTATTGTATTGTGATTAAATAGTGATAATTTATTAAACTAATTGACTATTTTAGACTTTGAAATTGTTTAATATGAAGAAAACTTCACAAAGGCAGAATGTGCTAATTGCACCATTGCCATATATGAAGAGAAAAAATATACATATCAATAATAAGCTGTTTGTGAACAGTACTCTCCTTGCCTCAGATTACACATAACACATACTACGTCAAACAAGAACTACAAATATTGCGCTACAAATTCGTACAGGCGTATAGTATTATTGTCAGAAATTTCTAAAGAAATTGATAAAAAAAAGCATTATTTATTACCATTTAAATTTAATTACTTTTAATAACGATAAAAAAATCCTAGTCAAAGTACTTATAAGCATTCTTACTAGACAATGAAATTAAACAAACAATTTAACCTTTAAAAAGTTAAAAACATTTGAATAAAGAAAAAAAAAATTATGTTCATTGCGAATAAAGTTAACTATTTAGAATTGAGAAAATTAAATTCGTAGAATTTCTTCCTCATAAAAGTGGAATTATTATTTGCATAGACTTATTTTTAAATTACTGAAGTGAACCTAACATTGAAAAATATTATATTACTTATAGCGAAGTCAGCCATGGTAGAGAGTGACTTTCAAAAAAGAAGGTATTTCAAATAGAAAAACTTAACAATTTTTAGAATTTAACATATGAAAATGGTTTGTACGTCCATTTGTTACATACCTAAGTATTTCCTAAAATAATTGATTTCCAAAAATGTTCAAGGTATATGTGTGTCATGCCTTATGGGATTCTCCGCATTATGAAACGCTGTCAGCCCTTCTGGACCGACCTTCACCACTTTTGTTCAACGACGAAGGTATTTTTGACGCCATGTTTAGAGGTCTAAAAAATATCAGCATAGACGTATCAGTTAGAGATGCTTTAAGGTAGGTGAAATTGAAAATATATGAATGAATTTACCTCGATCTGATTAACATTTCGATGATTATTCAGACTTGTGGAAAAATTTGACAGACAAAAAGATATTCCACCTGGAGTTAAGTGAATACTGTAGCCTATAGAGACCAATTAACCAATCAGTCCAGAATTAACAACGTTGGCACGCTCCCGGATACACCTTTGAAAATTTAGTAATGGAATTGAAAAAAATATTTGAGAAGGATAGTTATTCATTCTATACCCCCCTGTTTGAGTGTATTGAGTTTAATAAACTGAGTATTTCTTTGTGCCTTTTTTCTTTCTTCTTGAGATATAAAATCGTACAATTAATTATTTAGATGTTATAAAATAATTTGAAAAAAAGGTGAATAAGAAAATTTACAGACTGCCCACTTGTACCTAGTTATTATTGATGTATGAACATCCAACTAACATGCATATACTTATCTATCAACAGGATCTCTCAGTCAAATGAAACAATTAGATGAGGTTCCTCACAAAGGTACTCCATCTGACGAAACAATTGGTAATGTTTTAGAAATTGTGAAAGAAATCGTCCAGCATTCACAGTGTTTCAACTAGACAAAGTTCTCGATGTCAACAAAGAGACATCTTACTTCGAATGGAATGATCTACAGACGGATTTTGGCAGATTATCAACTACACTCGACGTTAGTTTCCTTAAAACTATATCAGCAAATTTTAGTAAATTGCTTAACGAAGTTTTAATGGTATCTGATGTAAATTTAGCCAAATATAGGTGAGTATTGAATATTGACCTTGTTCACCTTCTCTATTGATTAATTTAGTTCAATTTACGGCTAAACGGAACACAACTTATAACCCTTATAACCTTATAAGAGTATAAAATAGGTAGCACCATTTTATTTATATCAATAAAGATAAACTGCCATAGTTGGTTTTTTTTTTAATATTCGTCACCAGCTTGTTTATCGTGCACATGGCTGGATATGGGCCTCGTCATGCACATTGTCTTGTGCGTGAGGAATGTACTTATAGCCTTAAAACGGCACGCTATTGGCGGGCGGCGGGTTGGCGAGTCCACTCTTTCAAAGGTGGTGTAGTTCCTCGGGGCTTGTGGTAGCGACTTTGTTTATCCCTTAGTCGCCTTATACGACAACCACAAGAAGAGGTGGGGTGAAGGGGGTGATGGAGGAAAAGATGCAAAATACATAATAGAAATAATAAGATGAGATTATGCATTTCATATTTTCAATGTTGACAAATTGATGGCATACTTTCGTAAATCCAGTGATATGGGGATGAAGCTGGCTCCTGGTTTCTCTAGTTTAGAAGTCAGGGCATCAATATGTTTATACCCTGTATTGTTATGTTAATAAATATTATTTGAATTTGAATATTTTCAATATCGTGAGATCTCGGAGGCATGTCCTGAATTTACTTTTAAGTTTTTTGACCCAAAGTAGAACTATATACTCCAGTCATTTATCCACTTGTGGTCCAGTCAGTGGATCCAGTCAGTATATCCAGTCTTGTGGATATATTATCCACAAGGTTGTTTATTATTCATGTTCATCACCTATGAATTTTACTTGGTGTAGACCCTTCGTTACTTATTTGAGAAAGTTTATTCGTGGCATTTAGTTTATATAATCAAAGACTTTATTGTCGATATATTAGGTGCTTACCTATGAAATGACCGATTTGTATGAGAATCTGAAAAATATTTTTTTTTTGTTATAAAAATATTTATTATGTTAGTCAAAATATTGACCTATATTATCTGCACACTCTCGCCACCTCACGGGCTATTGATTGATGCCACTCCTGTAAAAGTCTAGTGGATTAATTATTCAAAAGCCCTAATCACAGCTAATTTAGAATCAAATTTTTTTCCTTCCAAAAAGTTGTCCAAATTTCGTAAGAAATGTTAATCTGTCGGGGCAAGGTGCGGTGAGTATGGTGACTGAGGGAGAGTCTTCAGGTCCAGCTCTTGAAGTTTGAAAACTGTCGTATGAAAAGTTTGAGGGCAGGTATTGTCATGAAGATGAGCGATTGACCAAACTTGGCTGCTTTGTTGCCAGCTTTTCCATCATCGTCTACAGCTTCTTATAGTACATATTTGCATCAATCGGTTGACCGGCTCGCAAGAAATTGTAGTGGACAATATCGGCACAGGACCACCAAACTGATATCAGTAGCTTTTTCTTAGTTATCTTGCGTTTTGGACATTGTTGGGCTGCAACTCCTGGATCCAGCCAATGATACGAACGTTTGCAGTTATCATACAAGATCAATTTCTTATCACAAGTCAAGATGCGGTTCAAAATTCTTTAGGTTTTGTGACGGTTCAATAACAAAGTGCACATTTGCCGATTTGACGCAGATGAACTAAAACATTGTTTTATCACTAACATCAAACGCTGCTGCTAACTCAGCTGTACCGTGAGATGAATCTTCTTCCACTATAGCCTTTAATTCATCGTTATTAACCTTGGTCATTGGTAGTCCAAGGGACTCATCCTTAAGATCAAAATTTCCAGAACTGACTTGTGTTGGTGCCACGACGAAACGCATGTTCGAAAATACCACGAATTTTCAATTTATCCATTTTATTTTCAAGACAATCACATGAACAAAATTTAGGACACAAAAACAAACGAAATACTGATTTTGAAATAAGAACATCGTAGCTGTTATGTGGTTCAATAAATCTTTTCTTGGCTTTCGTCCAAACTGTTTGACATATGTGGTTTAATCGGTCGACATCCTTTCTCGTGTTCGGAATTCAAAATATTTTTAACTTTAGTGTTTACTGGTTAGTATCATAGCCTCTTTCTCGAAATGAGTAGGTGGCCATTATGACTAAATCTAGATATGACTACATCTCGATTTGGCTAGAGCTCAATTTGACTAGATCTCAAATGGTCTAAATCTCAGATCGACTACAAGACTACATTGATCTATAATTGAATACCTATGAAATTTCCGTTTTATATGGAAAAACTCAAGTATATCTTTTTTGTGCGAAAATCATGTATTTAATTAATCGAAGTATTGTCCATTATTATCAATGCACTTTAACATTTTAATGGAAGTTTATTGATGCTTCTGCAACAGAACTCCTGGGGACGGGAATCAATGAATTCTCTGAAGGCGTTTTCCACTGCCTAATCGGGGTTGAATTTTCTCCCGTGTAAAAAGTTATCCAAATTCCGAAAAAAATGGAAATCAGTAGGGGCAAGGTTTGACGAGTACGGTAGGTGACGAAGAGTTTCCTACCGAAGCTCCTGTTACTTGGACGAGCGTTATCATGGGGAAGCAGTAGACTAGAGCGATTGACCAAATTCGGTTGTTTGATAGCGAGATTGTCTATCATCATTTGATATTCTTCACAGTACACATCTGCATTAATTGTTGTGTCAGATCTCAAGAAGCTGTAATGGATAATACCGGCACAGGATCTCCATAAAGTCACCAGAGGTTTTTTTTTTGACTCATTTTAAACTCGTTTGGGACATCGTTTGACTGTCTCGTGGGTTCAACCATTGTGACGAACGTTTAGGATTATTATAAAGGATAGACCTCTCATCACAAGTGACAATACGATTCAGAATCCCTTCATTTTTGTGCCGATTCAGCAAAGTAAGTCAAGCTTCGATGGGTGTTTGCAGATGACTTTCATTAAGCTCATACGGTACGCATTTTATGAGCTTCTTCACTTTTCCGATTTGCCGTAAAAGAATCAATATCGTTCAGTCACTTACGCCGAAGGCTGCTGCTAACTCAGACGTATAACCGGAACCTGCAAACCGGAAGTAGTACAATTCAATTAATTATATAATTATTATTTTATTCGTTGCAAAGCATTTTCATTTGTCATGATACCAACCCAAAAAGAAAAACAATATACTTTTAATGAAGATGCATTAAAGAACACAATTAAAGGAACAATATACAATCATATTGAGATCTAGTCAATTCACGCTGTAGTCATTTTCATATCCAGTCTTTCTGCTACCTACACATTCAGAGACTTAGACTTTTTGATGTAGATACTGACCCGTGTTTACTTTGTATTTTAATACATCCATCAGACAAGTTGAACTCATGTCACATGTTGTAAAAAACTCCTAAAGACCTGACTGGGTAAAAGGATTCTAGATACAATTGTAATTTGAAAAAAATATACCATTTGTAAACATATTATTTAGGCTAAGTGTTTAAAACCAAAACTGCTTTTTTATGTTAGCACAAACATCTTGAGTCACAAAATCACATAAAATACACATTAAAACGATCTTTTCAACCTTAAAGCATTCTTTTAAAATATGTGCCACTGTGACACCATTAAGCCTTATTCTAACAAATGCGAGTCGGACATATTAGAATAATTAATTTTTCTAATAAGTCTACGGAATGTAATCAATTATTCATATAACTCCGTAGAGGGTTATATGAAAAATTGATTATATTCCGTTCATTTTTCTCCTTTTATAAGTAGACATTTAGCAATAACCGACAACAAGTTATTAGCTATGACTGCTTCCAAATTAACCTAATTAATGTAACCTAATATAATATGGCCTTTATTCTTAGACAGCGTTGTTACTTTTCACCATTTCTTTATGACAATATAAATAAAAAAAATACGACATTACCGCCTTAATGAATACGAGTTTAAAAAGAATTTAAGTAATTGGCTCTTGATATTAGATTATCACGACACATTTCTACTCACACCGATTACCGAAACACTGCGCTCGCAACTCACAAGCACCGAACACAGATCGTACTAACTCATATACGCATTCTATCTCGCACTAAACTATACTTTAAACGAAATAAAATAATTAATTTTAGCATATACTTAAGACTAATGTGTATAATACCTAGCACCTAATATTACATATGTACTAAGTTAAATATTTGTCTCATGTTTAGACTTACGAGTAAATAAGGATAAAATCCGAAGTGCGACTCCAATATTTGTAATACAGGTCTATCTAATACAGAGGTTGAAACATATTGTAACTATGGAACCATTGTTTTCGCTTAATGAAGATTTTATTTATTCATTTAATTTGCCGACTTAGGGGCCCAAAATAAAATAAAAAACGGTCAAACTCCGCTTGAAGGATAGTAGTATAAATGGTTGCCTCGAATCTTAAAGGAACGTTGCTAGTTGATGTTATAAAGCTTCACATCTATTAAAAAATAAATATCAAAAATAAACAAGAAATATGTAGATGTTCAACACGGTATTACCATTAGGTAATATCCATGTTAGGTCTGGGATAGTTTTAGTTTTGTCGTAATGGTTTAGTTCGTGTTAAGACCAACAGATGTCGCTGTATTATTTCTGCATCGCGGTATGGTTTCATTTCTGTGTAAACATCTTAAATAATTTAGATCAACCATATTCATAGTTTTATTGGTCGCACCCTCGGATTGGATCCGAGTTTAACAGTAGGTATTAAAACAATTATTCTATTATTATTTTACTTATATTACTTATTTACTATTCAAAATATATTTATTTTTCTTTAAGTATATCTATCTTATCGACAGTTTATCCATAACAAGTTTAGACATATCTGACACCACTCGCTTGAAACCAGAAAACATCAAATTTATGTCCAGCTGATAACAATTACGCAACGTTAATAAAGCGCAAACATGTAACAACTCTGTGGTCTTCTTTTAAGTATAAGCACTTTTCTTTTTCAGAATAGACTACAACGGTCCCCTTGTTGGTAAAGATTTACCATCATTAGTAGATCAACTCGGAAGTATTGCAGCAAAAGTAAGTGATTTGAATACCGCTGGAAGATTAGAGACATTAGGTAAGGGGATAATAGAATAACAGAAGAATCTTTTGAAACTTCACAGAAAGAATCAATAGAAATGATAGTAAAAGAATAATTTACAAATTTTCTATCAGCAAATGTTCCCATTAGTAACCAATATGAATAAAATAGTGAATAATGAAATACAATCAAGACATATTTTTTAATTTAATCTTTCCTCTTCTATTTGTTTATAGATAAGTGTATACAAAAATATATCTAACTTAAAATCCAAATTTCACTACAATATTCATATTATAAACGTTAACGTTTGTCTTTGTCTGTGAGACCCCTTGGCTTACCGCCGCAGAAGTTGTTTTGATTTGTCAACTCTATTTTTCTTTAAATTATCAGTTAAGAAATGACCGGTACGTCTTTTGAAGCTGCAAGTCCTAAAACATCTTTTAAAATACTTGACATCGTTCTGGGTGATATATTCATCTCTCTGGATAAAACCTTTTGCTTCCGGACGGGATTTCTTTAGAATTTCTCCTTCACTTTAATAGTCTGTTTAGTACGAATAGTGCGTGGACGACCAGACCTTTTTTTGTCACAAACAGAGGACGTTTCAATGTACCAACTAATAGCCCGGTACCCAAACATTCGTCTAATACCAAGCGGATGGAGAGTTTTAAAAATTGCATTTAGCTCCATGCCTAATTTGTGTAATGCAATTATAACAATAAGGTTTTTGATAACAAAATAATTTAATAATAATACCCCACTCCGTTTTAATATAAGTAAAATATTTAGGAATGATTGTCGCCAAAGTGAGCAAAAACATTTATTTTTCACATGAAAATGACAGATTCTAAATTCAAATGTAATTTATTTATTTTTCGTCATTGTAACTATTTATGGCCATACTAAGCATATTGAGCGTGTTGTATTTGGTCGCTGTGGTAAGATACCCAACATATTGGCGGCATTACCTCGCTGGATTCCGATGCTGTGTCGTTGTACGAGGTAATAGCCAGCCCTAGGGATTCCAGTACCTACTGTCGACCAAGCGCTTTGTAATGTCCTTAAAAAATAAATACCCACGGACCCAGGGTCTTGACACCTAATGCAATAAAAATATATTCGGGCCCATGTCCCTGAATTTGAAAACCTTGCGCTTCTCTGTCTCTTCTGTCGCTGCGCCTGCCTTCATTCAGGTTCCGTGGAGGTGAGATGAGAGCAGCTTTTCTTCATGGGTCGCATCCCACAGTACAGGTGGATCCACTCTCCACGCCAGCAGTGACATTTCGTCTGGTTTCTTGTCATCGTCACGTACGATACTGTTGGCTAGAAAATCAGGTTTCAGACGTGCTAATTCGCAGGCAACAACTCTTACTTCAAAATAATATAAATTTGTCTTTCATTCAGCGATAAGAACTCAAAGGCTTCTCATATCAAATATAAAGCCAATGGAAGAGCTAAGAACAGACCTGGTCTACAAACTGACCGAACTGGAACTTCAGTTGATGCCTTTCAGAAAAAAACTGAATATTTCACTTAGCCACATCCATACAGCTCAATACTATATCGACAATCAAGGGGACAATATTGCTCAGAAGGTAAAACACATTATCAGATATCTATTGTATATTAAAATATTCAAGGAGGCAAAGGAAGCGTTGTACCATAAGATTTAATTGTTCGCAGGAATAGTCACTTACAAGTACTTTAATTTTTTTATTGTAGGTACCTTGTTTCATCCTACAATCCCTAACTATTTAAAATAATGTTTTCAACCACTTTATACCCACTCTTCTAATCTGCGTTGTTCACATAACCTTCCTTTTAATACTTCCATTCATACTTCAAACTTCTATACTCGTTTTCGTTTCATTCCATTTGACATAAAACGTGTTCAGTCGCTTGCTATTCTAAAAGAAAAACTAAAATGTAATGAAGATTTTTTAACTTTTAAAAAATGCCTCTAAATAATAACTTTTTAAAAAATTTAAAATAAAAAATTAATACATTTTCTTTCTTCAATTATTTTTATATCAATTTTTTCCTTCTTCTACTGTCTTCACTTCGTGTGTCATGTCTGTATGTTTGAATTAATGTTTGTGTGTGTGTGTGTGTGTGTGTGTGTGTGTGTGTGTGTGTGTTGAATAAATTCCAATATTATTATTATATTGTAATATATTTTTTTGGAGTACTTTATTGCCTAGCCTCCAAATTATTTCACTACCCATTGCTTGCCTTGAAGAGAACGCTTTTAGCGTTAAGGCCGCCTATTGCGTCTGTATGTCTTAGGTTATGTGAATTTAATACATTAACTTAAAACTAGAATGTAATAAAGAATGTCTTTAAGTGTCTTGATGTATTTTCTTTGATTTTGATGAACTTTCAACCTGTATTTCATTCAAGATGTAAATAATAATTGTAATAAATGTAGGTACTTTATTTCAGAAAGTCTCAGTATACGTATCACGACTGATATCACATGCATCTGGATGGCGAACTCATGTGCTAACATCAGTCGGTCAACACGCTGCTCGATGTCGTCCACTTTATGACGTGTTTGATGCAGCAAGGGGTCTGTTGTGTACAAGATATATCTCTTCTTTGGTAAGTATTATACTATATCACAGTTACATTTACAGTATGTAACACCGAACTTTAAACACCGATCTCATTTAATATAACTTCTTGATGCGCCTTATATCGTAATTAGAGCTTTTACGCAAAATGGTGGTTTGCCAAAAAAATAGGTTTTTTTAATTAATGTTAGAACTTACTATCGGTTATATAAAGTATGAAATTGCCGATTTGTACTGAGAAATTAAAACTCGTTTTTTTCTAAAATGTAACATATTTATTTAATCAAAATATTTACCCTCATTATCTATACATTGTTGCCATCTAATCGGAAGTTCATTTATGCCTTTGCGATAGAACTCTGGGGATGTAGATTCGACAAACTGTGTGAAAGCATTTTGTACTGCCTCTTAGGAACAAAATTTTTTACCACGTAGAAAATTGTCCAAATCACGAAAAAAATGGTAGTCCGTTGGAGCAAGGTCTGGCGAGTACGGAGGATGACGTATGGTTTCTAACTGCAGCTCCTGTAGAGTTACAACGGTTTCTCGTGCAGTGTGAGGTCTTGCGTTATCATGGAGCAATAATGGTGAAGATCGATTTACGAGTCGAGGCTGTTTCACTGCTAGTTTTGCCATCATTGTTTGAAGTTCGGCACAGTAAACATCTGCTGTTATTGCTTGACCAGACCTGAGAAAGCTATAGTGAATAACACCATGAATAGACCACCAAACAGTTACCATTACCTTTTTATTGGTAAGCTTTGCCTTAGGGCACAGTTGCGGCGTTTGACCTGGGGTCAGCCATTGCATTTTTCGCTTTCGGTTATCGTAAAGAATCCACTTTTCGGCACATGTCACAATTCGATTCAATATTCCTTCATTTCTGTACCGATTCAACAAGACAACGCAAGTTTCAACACGCGTTTCTTTCTGCAGATCAGTCAAATTATGAGGCACCCATTGTTCATATTTTTTTATCTTATTGATTTGATGCAAATGAGTCAATATTGTAGGTAAGGTAACGTTAAACCATGCCGCTAATTCCTGGGTAGTTTGACTCGGATCGGCTTCCACCATCTCCTTCAATTCAGCGTTATTCACCTGTGTGGGCGGTCTTCCACGTGGTTCGTTCTTCAAGTCGAAGTTTCCATTACGAAAGCGTTTAAACCAAAAACGCACGGTTCGTTCATTAGCAGTCTCCTCTCCAAACGCAGCATTGATATTGCGAGCCGTTTCTGCCGCGTTAGTTCCGCGTCGGAACTCGTATTCAAAGATTACTCGGATTTTCGAAGTATCCATCTTTCCCGTCTAAGCTGAATAAAAAAACAATTGAAAGTCGAAAATCGAATGTTGCACATTATTTAAAACAAAAACCTCATAGGTATCATGTGAAAAAAGTTTCACTCGAAAATCTCACACCATGAAGGTTTTATGTCAATTCAAAGTATCTATTACTATAAAACGGCACTTTCATACTTTAACCCCTATTATTTCCCAGATATTGAAAACCTTCAGTAGAATCGTAAAACAAAAATTAGAACTTCTGTTTGTAGCGGGTACATAGAGGTAACAAGGAGAAAGATTAGAAACAAGTACAAAGTATTGCAAAATTTCAACGAGTATTTTTATTGTGTTTTTTTTCATTACACGTTACAGCATGGCTGGTGGGTGTGTGGCTTTCTATTGGGTACCGTATGGTGTACAACATTAACACCTCTTTGCGTGAGGTTATGGCGAATGTATAGACCTACGATGAGGGCTAACGATGCTATGCTACTAGCTAACTTGAATTCTGGGTAAGTAAATTGTACAATTCGGTTAGAAAAGGGCTAAACCAGTTCAGAATTCGCAGTATTTATAATTTTAAATATATAATGTAAATACTGTTATACTATGCGAATTGTGGAACATCCTCCGGCCATTTAAATTAATAACTGGAAGGAAGTCGCCTGTAATGGCTGCATGAGAAGAGTTGGAGACCATATGTGATGGTGATCATTGGGAGAGGCCTATTTCCCGAAGTGGAAAGACAGGCCAATCTTGTAATCTAAATCTGATATACCTAAATATTTCAAGTGCAAGCTAGCGAGATTTCAATTAGGTTAAAAAACCAGTAAGATTTGCTAAAAAATTAAAATCAAATTACATAATGTTAATCTGCTAAATTAAATAAAAAGGCACAGATAAATAGTTAATAAATAATAAATTTAAGTTAATATCTATCAGTTAATAAACTAGATGAAATCAAAAAAACTCGAGTAATACAAGTAATACATAGAGTAATTATCATAATCAGGCAAATAAATTAACGGTTTCAAAATTTTACTTCGTATCTGGACCTATTAGAGTTGTCAGTATTGACATACGAGGTGTAACTAATTTTATTACGTTCATCTGTAAACTGCAAGGTCGCCTACCCTTCAAAATTTATAGTAATTGCATTGCTATTGCAACCTGCCTTATTAGTAGCCCTCGTAATTATTACACCCTTTTCACACACACGCGCAGCGTTGCACGCAATATGTCATAGGTATTATCTGAGCAAATAAAACCATAAGACTGCGTTTTTCGTGTCCTTCCAAGGAGTTCAACTCTTGTCCTCAGTAAACCTATAGTCCGTTTCAATCCAATTTGTCGAAAACAAAACCAAATCAATAAAATTCTTGCATTCTTGCATTTTTGCATTCTTGCAAGCTTACATTCTCAATTAGTTAAATTATGGATATGTAAACAATTAGATAATTTAAGGCCTCGTCTGTTACCTCAAATCACCATGCTTGTGTATACATAAATGTAAAATGCAAACAAAATTAATTAGGATGGATATATTTACTGAGGGACTCGTTCGATGGAAAGAACACTTGATTGAAAATTGTCACTTGACCTTGCCAAAATAACAATATTGCTGAGTCGACAACTGATACTGCCATCAAGCCAAAGAAGAAGAACGTTATCTGAGATAATAGACCTCATTGTCGCTTCTGTTTCCAGATATTGAGACATAAGGGAAATATTAAAAATATAACATATTTTAGTCTTCCTACTTAAACAGAACATTGTTACAACGAAATTTTAAGTTGCAAAAAAATCTTCCTCGACGAATGTTCCTTTGCATTCACAGAGAACTCATGTTGTTTTCACTGCTTTTACTGCCTTTCACATTATGATCCAATCATTGACTACTTTTATATACATATTTGGAAAATTAGGAGCACGATTCAGCAGCGCATCTAACCTGAAAAGTGTTTGTAGTTTGGCTAGAACTATACGCATTAACAGTCTAGCATCGCGAATGAATAAACTCATCAATGAGAAAGCAGACTTATTCAAACAATCCACTATTATCGTGAATTTTATTGACGCTAATATTTTATGACGTCAGAATCTAAGTTCAATCCGATAGTGTTGCATCTGCGTATGTATGAAAGTATACTAATGTTTTGTTTTTTAGGCAACAAGAAACTCCAACAACGGCAGTATGCGATGATAACTGGGATTCACCCGAGTAAGTAGTTACAGTTAGTATAGAAGAGCAATTGTTGCAGAATATAGGAGACATTTCACATATGAGGAAGATTAGATTTTTAAACTAATGTAGAATTAGTTTAAAAATAGATAATGCATAGTAAATAAAATTGATTAGATTCAATTCCACCTAATTTCAATATATTTTCAGTCCACCATCTCCACCCAGAAATGATAGTTGGTGATGAGAATGGAGAAGTATTAAAGCAACAGAAAAGTTATTATCTTTGTCAAGAATAAAAAAGTAGAAAAAGTGCGAAAACTTATAGAGTTTTATTTCGTTTTCTACGAAATTGGAAACTACTATAAAGTGTGCTTCTGAAGGTTCGGTTGCTACAAATGTACAAATGTTCGGTTGCTAATGAGGAATAATTTAGCCAATGTACAAAAGAGGATCTAAAATCATTCAATGATCATGCACGGTAGATACTGGAAACAGTGACTAACTAAGATGTACGAGAAGGTAATGATGATTTTTTAAATTTAATTGCAAAGCTTATTAAATGTCTTAACCGAGTGTCATTTTGTATTGAAATAATCTAACAAATATCAAAAACACATTATTAACATGCCTAAATAACATTGTGTGTAAAAGTTGATGTTAATTCTTAAGTGTGACAAATTGTATTGTTATTATAGTGGAGTGTAGGCTTTCTCGGCCGGTGTCCATATTAATTGAATCTATATTCTTCCAAACGTTTCGTCAACAACTGCGGTTGACATCTTCAGTGACGACTGCGTTCACTTTCGGAGAGATGTTATCTCTTCGGCTTCTCGAGCGCAACTGACTCGACGACTGTGGTGCACCGGTATTTATAGTGGGCGAGGGTAGTTGTGATTGTATGTGTACCGACGCATCGATATTTATAGTGGGCGAGGGTAGTTGTGATTGTGTGTGTACCGAGTCTGTTGTCCCCCCCTCTCATCTCTCTTCCCCGTGAGCTTGATGACATCAAGCTCACGGGGAATACCGGTGCCCCACAGTCGTCGAGTCAGTTGCGCTCGAGAAGCCGAAGAGATAACATCTCTCCGAAAGTGAACGCAGTCGCCACTGAAGATGTCAACCGCAGTTGTTGACGAAACGTTTGGAAGAAAGAGAAGAGATTCCAGAAGACCTCGGCCAAGTAGCCCGGAAGATTCAATTAATATGTATTGTTATTATTTACTTAATTTGTTTATTTGTTTGTTGTTTTAAAACAAGAATTGTGTGGTGCTTGTTTTTAAGTTTTATATTTAAATTTTAATGAAATAAATAGTTATTTGTTATTAACAAAACGTTTATGTTATTTTTTTATGTGATCTCATAATTTTGTTTTATTTTACACATGTCATGAAATACTTCACATACTTCGGCCCGCATTAGAATAGCATCTCCCCATCTCTTCAGATTAATTGAAGACAAAGCGAATATTTTAATTAAAATTAATGGTGTAGGAAAGAGCCCGTGCGGTCGGCTTTAAAATACCACCACCCAATCTCTTCCCGTTGGTATCGTAATACCACTAAGGGATAACAAAGCGGCTACCACAAGCCCTGAGGAACTACATTACCTCTAAAAGAGTGGACTCGCCAACCCGCTTGTCCAGCGAGCGTGGCGTTTATCCCTCATGTACAAGACAATGTGCATGAGGAGACTCATATTCAGCAGTACATGATAAACGGGCTGCTTACGGCATGCGATACACCCAACACAATCCAATTGACAGGTTTTGAATTAATTAAGCATATAAATTAGTTTATTTTCTTTTTCTGAATATACTTATTTTTATTGGAAAATTATAAATCGGTTTCTTTATCATATAAATTCTTTTCTTCCTTTATTTATATATATATATATTATATAATCAATAATCAACAGTGCTACTAATTATATTATACCACACCATACCATCGGCCTATGGATATAGACCTCTCTAAAGGCTTGCCGCCACACATGATCCTCGGCCCTTCTCATCCAACCGCCACCGATATAGCTCGTACAATCGGCATATTGAAGTGGCAATGGATATACGAGTCCTCGAATGGAGGCCACGTACCGGGAAGCGCAGTGTGAGACGCCTTCCGGCCAGCAACTTAAAGAAATTATATTATGTTTGTAATCAAATCCCCAAATCGCTTAATAAGTAGGATTATAAATAAGTAGCTTCATAAATTGCTTGTAAACTGTGATTATTAACACTTATAAATATTCATATTTATCGATAAAACCTGTACAAGTAGCTACATAATACCATCAAGGTTTCATTACATTAGATTTTAGCATTATATCTTATACTAGCGACCCGCCCTCGCGTCGCTTCGGTTTATATGTTTTTTTTCAAAATTTCAAAATAAAATATATAGCCTATATTAGACACGGATAATGTGGCTTATTATTTATGGAAGAATTTTTGAAATCGGTTCAGTAGTTCCAGAGATTACTCCCAACATACCCACAAACGCACAATTTTACCTCTTTATATGTATATTAGTATGGATTAAAAATTAACATTTTTTAGGATAACACTCAAAAAGATATAGAATTATTTTATATAGTTATTTTCATTTTAAAGTATGTTAGATATGCATAAATCCAAGGTTCTTGAGGAGACCCTTATCCAGCAGCGAATAATAAAAGGACTAGTTACGGTTGAACAATTTTAGCAATATACAATTTACATTTGTAAGTAGATAACGCATACAAAATAAAGCACTTTAAACAATAACTTTTTATATTAATAAATGTTTATCTTGTTATATAAAAATGCTTCTAATGATATGTTAAATGACAACATACATTTTGTTATAAATACAAGCCGGTATCAAAACAAGTTTACTCAGATCGGAAGCGGAAGGTTTAAAAATCACGGCTGACAATTAAGGGCCCTGGCATTGGTCCAATGTTTATTGGCCTTCAAAAGCACAAGAACCATTTAGTCCCTTTAGTGAAGATCCGTTTTCTTTGTTAGACTTGAATTGTTGACTTCTGGATGGAGTGTTCCCTTTTTTATTATTTCTTCACCATTATTCTATTCCGTTAGAAATGGAGCGTTTAGGGTAAGCAAAAACTTAGGCTGTGTCCGCGATAGATGAGCTAAACGTGTGAAAAATATGTGACCATTAATTCTCGGTACATACGCTTAAGTTACTTTTCCAAGACCATCGGCTAATGACAAAATGACTAGATTTTTTTATTCAGTCTGTTGTTACTCGTAATCCGTTGCACTGCTGAATTTATTTGGTTAGTATCAAGTCTAAATCATATTCTTTCCTAGTATGACAAGAATATTAATATATGTACATATATATAGAGGATATACCGTAGGTACCATGAGTCTCTCCACTGCTGGATATAGGCCTCTCCCAAAGAGCGATATCACACGCGGTCTTCTGATCTTCTAATCCAGCCACTGCCGGCGACTTGTTTCAAGTCGTCAGTCAGGGTTAAATAATTTTTAGTCTATTAATATAAATAGATATATAATAATGCCTAGTATAAAATACTAACATTACTTATAAGCCAAATAATTGTTACTAACTAAACTACCATCTACCCACTTATTTAGTTTGGTCTGAAATAAAATCATTATTATTATTAAATAAAAAATCTCTTAACCTGCTACCCTCTTAGCACTGTACTTTTATTCTATGTTTTTTTTTTCTGGATTTGATATTTTCCCCAAAAAAGGTTAAATGTTTTTAAACTTTTTTAAACTTATGGCAACATCGCACACTCCACTAACGGTTGCTAATCGAACACCTATATCATTGATATGGGATTAGACTAGATGACACATCATGAGTCCTGAATGTCACCATCGGGGGTGGGGCGGGGGGATTAAAGAATTCCAGAACTAGTGAACATTATTCGACTCTAATGTGCCTGCCATAGAGTGCTTGTATCACATACCTAGTATGTATTTTCAAATCGATGACATACCTTTTTAAACATCTACATTTATGTAAATCCGTGCGAATGGGTGAGTGCTATGTAAAAAAAGTGCAGTATTTCAGAAAGTCGTATGACAAAAGTTATCAGTTATCACGAAAGAAATTCAGTGTTAAGATGATGCATGTATTTTTTATTTAATGCTGTATATCGTAAGCTATATCTCCCGGTAGAATGAGCGCCACAAAGAAGTCTCAAGTCCCGTAGGCGCGGCGCTATGATCGGCCGATATAATCTTGCCAGCTTATTGGCCGTTTCAATTTACCCTATCAAATTATGTATTGTTATTTACACCTCGCAATAAAGATGTGTAAAAATTAGGAAATAAATTATAAACGGACATAATAATATATATTTTGCAGAATGGCCGACCTCTCATATTTAGTTCCGTTAAATTCGGCGGGACTTGTTTGGTGGCGCGGCGCACTCCACGTGATCTGCATTCGAGGACTCGTTTACCTCATCACTTATCGGTGCTGCGACAGATGTGGTCTGCCCACTGCCATTTGCATCAGCTTTAAGTAGCAACTTTAATGTCTTTAGTTCGGATTTAATCTAGTAAAACGTAATGTGTCCCACGCATTCGCCTTTCGTCTAAGCTGAAGGTATAGCTATATAACTAGATATATTTTTTATTCACAGTTTGTTGTTAACTCGTTGTAATGCTAAATTTGTTCGATTAGTATCAAGTCTCCATCATTCCCTAATATGACAAGAATATTAATATTATTCCACTAATAAATACCCTCTAAACCTGCAGCCTCTTAAGACTAAATATTTACCACTAAAACTAACTTTGTTGTATAATTTTTTTCTGAACTGATTTTCCCCAAAAACGTTTTTTTTTAAAGTCCTCTGACTTTGTTACTCTGCAATACACAGGCTACGCTACTACGAACGACAACACCGCACACTCCATTCGAGATATTTACTTACGTACACTATCAGTAAATAAAATCATTAAATTCCTTTCATTGATACTAGTAATATATCGTTGAAAGGGCTCATAAGATCTACAACTATTGTCTAACACTTTTTTCTCAAACCTACGGTGAATAGCAGGATCTCCCTTTGGTCTAGCGCTGTCATCAGTCTACGGAGAGATTATAATAGATTCCATGTCATGACACACATACTTTATAAGGTCTAACACTTTAACAAAGAACAAGAACAAAGAAACTTCATCGGATTGAACTGTCGTTGTGACAACAAAGGCACAATAATGAACTGTTTGTGACGTAGATAGATATGTAGATAATAAAGATGTAGTAATCCAGTGGTGATAATCTTGTTATATCTATTCTCGACTTACATTCGTGAGGTCGTTAGTTCAAATCCTGAGCCTATAATGTATCACTATAAAAACTTCAGAAAACACCGCGAGCCATGCGTATACTCGAAACTTTAAAATAACCTTTTAGCGATAAAACCGCCTTTTGTGCTTTACATATGGTATATTTGCAATGTCTATTACTCTCTTGTTTTGTTTTGGTGTGCAATAAAGAGTTTTATCTATCTACCCACATATCCGTACTGGGCCTGCCTGCTGGATAATTCGCTTAAACCCCGTAGTGATTTACTAGAGCAGGCCTATGGCCTACAGTGGAATGTTACATATAGGCTAATATCGTTAGGCCAATTTTTATATTATTACATGTGGATTTTTTAGTTCTTGAATATTGATCAAGAATACATCTTTTTGATATAATAATCCAAAATTTCTCTTTGAAGAATCCAAAAGTCCGATGATTGAAAAACTCAAGATTGAGTTCATAGATCTTTGGATGTAACTTAATTTCTAGTTATTAACCTGAAATGACCTAAGTTTAATACAACACCCTGGACATAACATAAAATATCATTCAACAGACACATAAACTAAGCCAGAATTATTTAATTAGCAATCTCAAGATGCAAATAGCTACAATTAACTTACGCAAGCTATTTAATGATCCATCCGACCGCTCGGACTGGTTAACATTTCGCGTGGCCTTACACACCACGAAAATACGAGTACATTGCGACACGTTTGAGTAGATGTAGATCTCTCGACACATTGTTAGTAGAGATTTGCACATAATCGATATAAAATGGTTGGCTGATGAAGAGTTTGTTACGTTTTGTTACATAAAAGGGGATAACTAACAAAGGAAAATTTCGTTCTGATATTTCCAAAATGAATGACAGTCTCCCAAAATGAATGACACTGTATGTATACCTTATACATGTCCGGCGACTGATATGTCCGATAGCTCTTGAAAGGTCTCTAAGGGTCTCCAAGGAATTTAGCCATTTCTTAAAACAAAAAGAGTAATTAATGGCGAACACAACCATACTTTTCTATTCCAAATTATATTCTGAGGTTAATTTAAGTTCCGAAAAAACTTACTTTGATTTACATATTTTTAAGTTTTTCGTAGTTCTTGAATCACCTTTTATCACACTTATTTTAATGTTATTATTAGGTATAGGTAAGGTTTTATATGTTCACGCCTCCCACATTTACTACGATGCGTTCGTCAACTTCTAGGATTAGCAATTAGTAGTTTATTACACCAATTAAGCTGTTGTTCTTAATATAAAATTTATAATTAATCACAAAATATAAAATATTGTGCTCATAAACCATGAAAAGCGAACTACATATTTTTACGCGCATTTTTCTACATGGTTATCCTCTTATCTGCATATGATTAGACCACATGAATATTTTGAAAAATCATCAAGATAATGAATCTATAATAATTTGAACGTGAACAAATTTCGTAAATAAATAACCGTAATCGGCTAAGAGCTGATTACTTTTGAAAGCCGCCAGTCGAGCGGGTTCGCAAGTCCACTCTTTTACAGGCAATGTATTTCCTCAGAACGTGCGGTAGTGGATTTATTATCCCTTGGTGGCCTTTTACTACACCCATGGGAAGAGATGAGGTGATTGTAAAGCCGGCCCACAGCACCAGCCCGGCCAAATAAGATAGATTGTTACATTTACCCTTGCCACTTCATGTCCTGCCCAAAGATTGAATAATAATTGGATAATTGTTGAGATAATGCTGTACGGAATTAAGTCAGCCTTTTACAATAATTTATAAAAAAGAGTATACATACTAGTATATAATAATTTAAAGTGAAATAAGTAAAAATAGATTACCAGATTTTAATTTTAAAGATTTATCATAAATATACAATAAATACATATCTGAAAGGGGTAGTCCTGTCTTACGAAGAAAGCCATGAGCAAAAAACATATTACACATTCTTCAGTGCAAAAATTACTTAGATCAGATGTTCGAGATCTTCAGATGTACTTAGTTCGAATAAAAATGTTCTTTACGTAATTCCATCAGAATTCTTAAAATCGTACAAAAGGTCAGTGTGTGAACAATAAAGTTAAAGTTCAAAATTATTTTGAAATTTTCGAACTATATATGGACTTGCCTTGGCCCAGAATCTTTACAATGAGTAAATCAAAAGCCGACATGTGCTCTAATCATTGTCATTATGATAATTGTTGTACAAGTTATGTAGATCGGCCATGCTTCGTCCGGTGAATGTTGAGGACATTTTCTTTGAGGAAAGTAATGGTACTTCGTGGTTAGTGTGATGAATAAGGTTATATGATGAGAAATAATAGCCGTTTAATTAAAAACCTCAACTTTTCCTGATATATTACTGACTGCTACTGTCCTTTTACTCACTTACTGAGATATTAAAACTTCAATTTATTAAATTGTCACTAATTGATCAGTCAACACTCATCGGTCCCATCTCACAGTGATGGAAAACATTGTGATAGAATAGACGCCCTAGACATTTTAAAATCTGTACCAACCAAAATTAAACGGTAGTGGTACAAAAATAACCGCTCATGATTAGAAAATAAGTCTATAAGTTATGTAAATCTATATCTATACATACTAGTATAATCAAATCCTTGTACATTTTATATTTTTTTTTAAAAGTCGAGGTGATTCAGAGTCCATAACATTTTTTTTTGTAATTTTTGTCTCTCTGAACACGCATTACGCAAAAGCCACTAGACGGATTTTGATAAAATTTGGCACAATTAACATTTAGGTTACTTTTTATCCAGATGAATTATAAAGGAATCAAGCTAAGCAAACATATAATTAGGCTCTGCTAGTATACAGACAGATTTATTTTGAAATACTCATTTGAAATTTGCTTTGTCACCTTAACCATATCTAAACAATCTATTTCACATCGGCAATGAACTCTTAAAAGTTACAAGATCAAAAATTCAAGATCAAGATGAGTAAAGATCGCCTTGAACTCCGTTGTGAACTATTGCCATAATGGCATACATACGTCAGACAAATAAAATAATAGATCAGACTCGTCTGCTAAAATACTCATGAAACGAAAAAGTATGTACCATAAATGGATATGGCATAATATTTTTTGAATTAAATTCCATCTAATAGATAAAATACAATATAAGACATAGTACAATATATCTTTCAATCATAAAGATGTACTGTTTGTTTTTTTAAAAGATATTTTTTTTTAAATGTTTTAATGCAGTTATTCTTATTTTAAAAACCAAAAGAATGTTTCCTTTGAGTGAAATTTGATATCTTCAATATTTAATGTACTTCTCCTCCATGTCCCGTTCGTATTTTCCACCCTGTAAAGTTACTATTAAAATTAGTGGCAAGGCGCGACTGTCGCCGCGAGAGACTCGCTCGTATAAGTCCTCTCCGCACCTTAGTCCTCTAAGATTGTTTAACTCAGAACGCTACGAGTACCACTTACTGTACCTACCTGCCACGTTGCCACCTATTATATAAAAGAACCCTTCCTGCAGCAGTAAGGACATAATGTTTTGAACAAACATTAGAAACCCAGATGGACTACTTGTGCCATCAAACTGTATCATAATTGGTACGGCATGAACCAGTCGTAAAAGTAGATTTCAGTATATTTTGTACATAAGAAAAAAATGTCTAATAAAAGCGGTGAACTTTTTCTAAACGGCTCTTTCAAAAACGTACTCGTGTCCTTTGTATGAATTGGATATAGATTGGATGGATATAGATTGGATATTGTATATTATATGAATTGGAGGATATAGGATGTAAAATTCTTACAAAATTCGTATAGCGTGATTTCTGTAGTCTCTATAAATAAATACCGCATCCACATCACACAATATTAATACATCCACGCTAGTACAATTTAATGCATAAGCCAAAAGATGAGTCCGTTTCTCGAACCCACGTGGTAAGGTTAACGACCGATGTTGAAGGCTTCTGAGGTCGACTCACGCGCATCTTCGGTTGCATCAGTTACATAATAGAGCATATTACCTTGTGCACGATGAGCGGCTATTGGACGTAAGTAATTGGCATTTTAATTTAGAATTAGTGTAAATTGCCTGCTGTAGAAGGTATCAAAAGTTTAAGATTTTTCTTGGAAAATATACAATTTCGAAAGAAAACCGTATTAAAAAATTTTACCACCTTATGTAATTGTAACCGTAATTAATCAGTATAACTTATAAACGTAACTAAGTACGTACGAACTAGGAAATAAATTTTGCTAAAATCCGATACAATGGTAATAGTATTGGTAGATGAGGTTATCATTGGTGGTATATTTGAATTACCAAATCAATAAACAACAATATATTTAAATTCTTAGAGGAATTTTCTAATTACTACCAAGAAGCGATACTAAAGCTAGACACATTTGTTTTTCCAATAAAATTTGCTATAAAATTATTCATAAAAAAAATAAGAGGGAGATTTAAATGTCTGTGGTCAACAAAAGACAAATAATAAAATAATCTTTTATCTCGTTCCCTCACAATCTCAGAGCGGTGTTGCAGCGTTACAAAACTAGCGGACGGGTTTGTCTGACCTTTCGCCACAAAAGTCTAGTCTGGTCGATCTAGATTCGTGAGTAAATACGCATGTGTCAGAGCCGCCCGGGGCTTGCGAAATCTATGCACACAGTCACTGGTTGAAAATTTATGAGAGGAAGGGTTTGCGTGCCAACGGAAATTTGTCGTCATGGAAACAATGTGTTGGATAACTCACATCCAACTTGGAGGGACGACACGTGAAAGCTGATTGACAGTTTCTGGGAGATGGTTCTTTTTTTATAGAAAGAAGGTGGCGGATGAGTTGATAGTCTACCTTGTAATAAATAAATACTGTCGCCCATAGGCATCCGCGTTACGTGAATTCATTTCCTAATTCTACTCGTATTTATAGTGCCCTTCAACATCTGTTAAGAATAAACGTGACGGCCCTGGATGTGCCTGGATATTTACTTTTGGAAATTTAAAACTGGGTTTGCAAGAAGAACTGAAAAGGGTGGGCAATAGGAAGAATAACGAGTTTTACTCGTCCTATTACACTCCTCATTTTGGCTTTGTCCCATTATACTTATAATGTTTCCTTTATTCTATTATATATTGTTATATTATATATTGTTATAATTATATATTGTTTGCTCGATGTGGAACCGGAAGGGTCGGAATGGGAAGTAACCCAGTTACTCCCCACTCTATGAAATAGGATAGGAAATTGTCTCTAGCCCATTATCCTCACTCCCGGAAAATGTCTTCTATAAGAGACGGTAATTTTACCAATCGGATGCGTCCAGCGGTTGTGAAAAGCGACATTCGCCCTGCCTCTCGAAGAATGTTTCAATATTGGTGATTCTAACATGGCAGTTATTAAATTTACATCGACATGCTGATCATGAAATGTAAAAAGATGAAATACCTGTCAATAGGATCCTTTATTTGTTTACCTACCTCGTGAAATACATTAAATGGATATAACATGCTTCTTAAAAAAGTATTTAATTTATTTATAACAACTTAAAAAAATATATTAATTAACCTCGGAATAATAATAATTATAATGTTTTGGTTAGGTATATTCTCTCTATTATAATAAATATAAACAAAGCACTCAATGTTGTTCACGCCCGACCCACCAACTTTATCAGGAAGTTTAAATGCGTATATAATTGCTGCTGTTATAGCTCTCGAACTTTAAGCGATCCAAACATTTCATATGAGATTGGTACATGTTCGTAAAACATTCGATAGGCTTGTCCTTAATCGAATCAAGATTTCTTAATGCTCTGCCCTAAAAAGTACCCTTTGTAAATGTCGTAGAATTTAAGTGAGAACTGCAATTTATGTTTCCTTCACTAATATCAACTTAGAACTCGATTTGAAATTTTTATATAAGTATTTCATTTACAATTATTTTAGAAGAAATATATTTTAGAGGGTGGATTGTGTTATATAATATATAGGTTTGCCAACTTTGAAACTATGATTTAGCGGGAAGACTACAATTCAAATACAGACCAGGGCTGAAAAAAGCAAGAACAAAGGAAATTTTGCCTTCCTTGATGACATAAATTAAACTTGTTGAATCGGCAACAATGTATGTTTTATTTGAGTAGGTACATAAATACCAAACTGTCAGAAATCCAATAATACATAACACTATTTTATTTTCGTCAGTGATACTGATAATACATAATTTCTACTTCCTACATAATTATTTTTTAAAACTTCACATAATAGACTATAAAGGCTATTAATATTAGGGCGGGCTGCACCGCAGCTCATAACATTGCAGAAATCCTCATGAATAACTTTCATTTATTTTGTACTAGCTGTGCCCGCGGCTTCGCCCGCGTGGAATTCGGAAGTGGAAGTCTATCCCTGGAAAGTACCCTAATGTGCGTAAACCTGAGAACGCTGTTGGATTCCCGATTTAGGGTTCCACACTAAAACAATTTACAGGTACGAGTACAACCACTAATAAGCGTAACCCGCCTTCGTGAAATGAAAGAACTATAAAACATTTACCAGACCAGCTGACGCCGTTAGGATTTAAAAACACATATAGTTAATTCTTTATACATTGCAATATTGTAACAAATAATAATAATAATAATCATAAATGTTATATTTTCAACCCATTTAACACCCAATTATTAAGGCATTTCAGTTTTTATTACAATTGTCTGAAATTTTGCACCCGTCTATTTCTACTTTACTGCCATCGACTTAGGAGTTAAACAATGAACATAGATCCGTTATATACACTTCAGCTCTGATATAATTATTATTCATATCTGTGTGTAGTCATCGTTGGTGATTAAAGCAAACATGTGTGCGTATATTGTGTTACACCCATAATGTCAACATCGCGTGCTAACTAACATTCTAGCTGAAATGTTAGCATTCCATATATACCAAATACCTTACATTAAATTAAATGGTTACCTATATCATTCAGTACATAATTTGAACACACCATATTTATAGCTATTGCTTTTTTGTCTTACATACCAAATTTGGAATTAGTTCGTTAATGTCATTGACGGCTATTTTAGCAGCGACCTTTTTTTATGTACGAAGGCGGCAGACGAGCATACTGTCCAACTGATGGTAAGTGGATACTGTCGCCCATAGACATCCGCGATACATGCCAACATCAATCCAAAATGACAAACGTTGACACGCCCCCGGATGCGCTGCCTACCTTTGGAGATATAGGAATGGATTTGGAGAAAGGGTTGGATAAAATGGGGAAGGATAGGATGGGAATGGCCTCTGGCAGATCTCACTCATTACCGAAACGCGTACGTACATTAAGGAAATAAGATAAAGTGGCAAATGCAGTACATTTCAAGATAGTCCTCTGTGAGAGAGGGGCAACGTGGTCAGTCGAGCGCGCCCAGCAGCTGTTGGATTTCAGCGTGCCCTCTCCCCCTAAATGTAAAAAACCTGTAAAAATATACCAATATTTGTCGTAGTTCGTCTTGAAACACAATGTGACATAACTATAGTGCTGGACATGGAATAGTAGGGGAGGGCACAGGTGAATCTTTTGCTACAAAGGAACTATAAAAATGCAATAATAATAATTATTTTTATTGTTTATACTTACAAAGATATTTGCACACATAGTTAAAAGACTACAGAAAACAATAGGCGGTCTTATCGCAATTATGCAATCTCTTCCAGATAACCTGCGATTAGGAAAAGTAAATGTATGTACTTTTCTTAATATGAATGTGAGTTCGCCTCTGTGTATTGTTGCAAGCCTTGGCCTAAAACTCAATACTGAAGTCGTATACCATCGTCTCTTTTAAATACAAGGTCATCTCATAAATATATAAATAACAGAAATGAAAATAGGTATTAAATAAGTAAATAAATTGTACAATTTTTAATTCATTTAGGTTTATCTAGAATGCTGCTTCTTCACGTGTATCTGAGAAAAATTTAATAATAACATAATACACAAGATATATGAATACACCTGCGGCCAAATTAATTGACTATTTGAAAAAGTTTTAAGTAGTGACTGGATAGAACGAGCAAAGAGGATTGGAGTGGTAACCAGCCTTTACCAGGGACCTATATTCAGCAGTCATTTAGCTAATTACTGTCAGCCTGTGTTTCTTCACTGCTGGATATAGGCCTCTGGAATGGTACAAAAATACCATTTTTTAACATACAGTTAAAAATAATTTGAATATTCAATGTTAGTCAGGACCTGGTGTTAATTAAAAGGTGTAACGATAATAGATACAATGTAAAGCATTATTACCTAAGTCTTATCTTATCAAAATCTTGTTGATATTGAACACATTGTATCACCTTATAAAATGATTGCAATCAATTGATTCACTATTAATCAAGAACTTGTTTAATAGTTAGCGTAGTTAGAACTAGCAGTTTGTCAAATTTTAGAGGTCATTTTATAGCTATAACAGACGAGTTGTTTTGAGAAAATGACGCGTGTAGTTATTTGAAATCTTTAAATAATACAATTTTAATCATTCATTCGCATTAGACTTTATTCCTAAGATGTTAAAGATAATTTTAGAATGATTTTATATCGCAATACTTTGGACATTATAGTAGATCAGATTTTAAAGCGACAGCTGTCACCATGCAATGTGTGCCGAGACAAGCTTGAGAAAATTTACAAGCTTCAAGATATCGCGTTTTGCATTATTAATAAAGGAATTTATAAAGTTGATCTATAAAACGAATCAAATTCAGTTTTATTGGAACTAATATTAATAAATATAAGAAAATATAGCACCTATAAATTATATGGGATGCATGTCGTAAGGATAACTTACCTACAATATGTGTACTATATATATAATTCATTTATTTCAGACAAAGTCCATATTTCATTTTTTAGTGTTAGTAACAATTTTAACTTATAGACTGTGTTAGTACTTATTATTAAGATTTTGTTATTACATACTAATTATATATATATGTATGTACATGTACACGTGCATATGCACATGCATACACATTCACATACACACACGCACGCAAATATATATATATATATATATATATATATTCCACTATAAATATCCATATACATATACACATACATATACATGCACATATACACCAATCACATATACATACATACACACACATATATTTTACATACTATGTGGAAAGGGTAATGAAAAGAGGTCTCTTCACACAGAAGAAGTATTTTATGAAATACACGTCAAACAAGAAGAAGACTCTTCTGATATTAAGACGTCAATATCCCTTGAGACTTTAAAAAATCTATTAAAAACGTATTTGATAAGTTTCTTAGCAAAGAGAATGAACTACAACGACTCAAGTTGCTTCGTGACGCATTTAAAGTATCTATATATTGACGGTGTCCCGGAATTAATATAATAAATAAATGCAAAATAAAACTGTTGACCCATTCCACTTAAGTACTACAAACGTTTTGACGAAGGTTTAAAAATATAACTCCATTTAAAAAAAATCGCTATAAAGTATGAGAATAATTCGGCTAATTATTCTCATACTTACTCATACTTACTTACTCATACTAAAATAATACTAATTCGGCAAAGAGTGATTTGATTAATCTCACACTGGTTCAAGCAAATTTGAACACAAACTCGAACAGCGATAACCAGATTGACTAATGTAGTTTGAATATTGATGAGTGAGAGCTAATAATGAAAATTACCACAATGACGGGCATCGCCAAACGAGGTTTCAGTAAATGAACTAATCGATTCATTATCCATACTTACATATTAAAATCGTAACAGAGCCGTGTCTGAACACGAAATATTTTTTTGTAAAAAATCATTGCAGTGTACTCTACCAACCATACAGCCATTTTTGGAATTTTTGTTTGACTGGTCGCACATCATGCAAAAACCACTGGATTGGTTTTAATGAAACTTGCCAAGCTTATGACTTAGGTTAACATTTAGGCTACATTTTATTACGATCCGTTACAGAGTTCCCACAGGAATCACTAAAATTCACGCGAACGAAATCGCTGGCACCGCTAGTTAACAATATGTGAAATTATCTGAGCAAAGGGACCATATTATTGATATGGACTTATAAACATGGGGTAAACTAACTTTAAATTTCGGTGTGTCAAGATTCTGTATTTTGTAAAAAAAAAATTTCACTAAAGTTTCAATATTTTGAAAACTAGAACCGATAATATCTCTCTTCTTTAGCACTTATCTAGTACTTTATTTTGAAAGAATAAACAATTGAACTATCAGCTGTCGTAAGTGTTTCATTAAAATTTGTTCATTTCTGTAATTATTAGCACGGACATTTCAATACCATACCGTACCATACCACCAGCCTGTCTCTCCACTGATCCTCGGCTCTTCTCATCCAACCACCACCAACGAATTTCTTTTAGTCGTCGCTCCACAGTCGTGGCCTTCATTCGAGGAGTTATCGGTCCTGCGACAATATTACCTGCCCATTGCCACTTCAACATGCCGATTCTACGAGCATCATGGCAGAATCGCTGGAAGATTTAAGTTCGATGCTAAACGACCTTAACGCAACATCACGACGCGTAGGTCTCGGAATGAACTTAGACAAAACAAAAATAATGTTCAATGAACTGATAGAACTGATATCAGTTCATCCGGAACTGATAGAACGTCGAAGGCCTGGCTCTCGAAGTTGTTGACCATTATGTCTACCTTGGGCAAACAAACCAGCTAGGTAACGAACTTCAGCAAGGAGGTCGATTAACGCATTCAACTTGTATTCAGCAATTGTAAAAATGCGTCAGCTCTTCTCGTCGTACAATGAAGACGATTGAAGATTGAAGAGTGACTTTAGACTTTGAAGAGTGACTGATTGAAGACGGAAAGTCTTCAATCAATGTGTCCTGCCAGGTGTGACGTATGGTGCTAAAACGAGGCCTCTAACGGTATGCCTGATCAATAAGTTCAAAGTCACTCAGCGAGCTATGGAGAGGACTATGCTCGGAGTTTCTTTGCGGGATAGGATCCGAAACGAAACATTCGCCAAAGAACTAATAGAACATTTCTATGGTTAATTAAATTCCTTACCCTTCCAAAATGTTTCTTATTATCCATATGTAGTAGTATAGTATAGTCGTAATTTGTTTTATCGAGTTACCATTTGAAATTCCTTTAACTGTTATTATCATCTTGTACTGTATAGGACCGAGCTAAATATGTTAACATTTGACAATGAACGCATTGTGCGCACACTTTTAGTTGTGAAAGTATCTAAAAAAAAACTAGACATAAAAGGAGTTGCCGAAACGTGATAAAACTGAATAAAGCAATTAAACTAGTTCTTCATGAAATTATGACTAATACAGGCAATTTACCTTGCACAATCCACTTTGAACGCACAAAAAGAGGGCAATACGCAATTTGGTCGTCCAAAAATGGATCGCGTTTATTAACATTTTGCTCGTTTTGAAAGCGAGTCCTTCTTTTGTAAGACGTTTAGAAATTTACAAGTACAACGGGCTGTGTCCGTATGAATAGGTACAAGCTACTCGGTACAGTCAATACCAAAAAGTGAGAGAATATTAACAAAACTCAAAACAGTATTGCAGAATGTTGAACAGAAAGAAAATTATTTATTGAATTAATTTTTAACCGCGATATTATGAAGTAGGTACTGATGCACGTTATTAAATATCTCTAATACTATTTTAAATAAATGTCCAATACCAGAGAAGTGGTAACAGATAAGGATATACACAGATATATATTTGTATATGAATCATTAGGAAATAAGAATTATACCTACCTATATACCTCTTCATCATAGTTCATAGCCACATTTCAAAGGAGGTTCATAGCCACTACCCCTTCATCGTTGATACAAGCGAAGTCATTGAGATGGTACAAGCAGGCAAAGCTAAAAAGAATACGTAACCTACACGTAAGTTTTTAATAAATAAGAAGTAAAGATTTTAAATCTTCTATTTTGTAAGCTGCGTAGGCTTTGACCTCTAACTTGTCAGCTGGATATTTTTAATGTAATCACTATCAGACAGTATATCTAGTTTGAAGTAAACATACACATACTATTTAAACTATCGTATGTATTAACATTTGTCTTCCTTCTTTCCTTTTGTATTCCGTTAGAAAGTTAATGACCCCAAAACAGCCAAACTAAAGGTCCCTTGAACTAAGTCAGCGGTTTCGCAGCGGTCGAGGGTTTCACAAGTAAATCCTTGCTCAGTGAATCATCTTTAATTACCGCAATTTTTCTTACTAATTAGCCTGGCATTTTGCAACCAGTAGCGTAAGTGAAGCAAGGAGGCCTAGAAAGGACAACTTCATAAGTTTAATAGGTACGTTATTTCAGTAAGACGAGACAATTATGTCGGGCTATTGTCAATTAGCATCATCGTCATCCTTGGGTTGATTATCAACCAATCCGCACTAGCCATCTTATCTCTCTCTCTCACAGAAGGCTATCGTAAAATGTACAGCATGTCCCACTATATCCTATTCCCCAATGCGTACATATTTCGGTAGTGATTTTTTTATAGAAAAAGGAGGCATACAGTCCACCTGGTGGTAAGTGGATCTGAAGTCCATAGACATCCACAATACATGCCAAAATCTGTTCAGAATGACAAAAATTGGTACGACGCCAAAATGTGCTGCCTACCTTTGGAGATTTAGGAATCGACTTAGAGAAAGGATTGGGAAAATAGGGAGAGATAGGACGAGATGGGAAAGGGCTCTGGAATATTTCACTCACTATCGTAACGCGTAAGTAACATTGGGAAAATAGAAAAAAGTAGTACTAGGTTCCTATAGGTATATGAGAGATACTTCAGCTAAAATACGAAGGTTACCGCAAGCTACCAGCTGTCATTAATTTGACTTGTTGAATTCAAAAACTTTTTAATTTTCATCAGGGCTGTACAGAATTGTCACATTTCTATTTATCTACGACTGAAATGAATTTCTGAGCAGTAATTCGAGCGGAAAAATTAGCAAATTCGTAACTGTTCTGCTGAAGTTTTAACGAAGTGGGTCCGAATTAGTTCGGAATCATTCCAGTTTCACTTTTCCGCTTACAAACGACTCCGCGGAGACAGCGGCGTTTCGAAATTAGGTAATGAAGAATTTATTTGAAAATTTTAAATTAAGCAATATATTTATTTTTAAATATCCTAATTATAGTTATTGCAAATAATATTACAGTACCCGTCATCGTATTCATATACTTATCTCGTTATAAATTAGAAAGAAACAAATGGCTATTTTCACTTTTGTACGAGTATAACGCCATTTTCATGATTCGTAGTGCAAGGCTTTTTTACATAGAATTTTTTAAGTAAAACTTTTACAAGTACCTACTTGGTCCACGCAAACGTAGCTGCGGATAGAAATGGGTCATTTAATACTTATAAATATAGCCTATCACAATCGATAACGTCCTTCTCATTAACGAAGTGCCATTTATGTTACGCCGGGAAATAACACAGAAAATTCAGGTTTACGGAACTAGGTATTGATAACACAGAAAATTCAAGTTTACGGAACTAGGTATAGCAATACCTAGTTCCGTAAACCTGAATTTTCTGTGTTATTTTTTCACATACTATACTATACTAAGCATTGAAGCAATTCAACATTATGTACCTTTGTACAATCTTTGTATTGTAATTCATTCAACCTCCAACGTAATGCACCTGTGTCACGTGATACAGGTTATATTAATAAAATGTTGGCGAGGCGTAATGACATAGATGTTTTCTTCTCAAATGAACGTGTTCTGAGCAGGTATGCTGTAGAATTCTTAGAGAAATCGTTATAAAGAATTTACGCAATGGTTTTTATAAACTGTACTGTACCTTCTGTTATGTTTAACTAAATAAATAAATGTATCATGTATGGAATTTGGATTTTATATGGAACATTAAACATGTTAACAGTACCGAAACCATCACCGTGTTACGTAACACTGACATATTCAGTGTACGGCACGTTCTACCAAGCAGTTTGTATATATCAGCATGTAAACATCACCGCGACAGTTATTAATATTCGCCCAACGTGACACAAGTCATTTTTTTAATGGTTCAAGGCAAAGTGAGACCGTATGTGAAGTTCGACCACATAACCCGATTATTTATTATAGCGAACTACAAGTTCTACAATACGTACAGTCGCGTACTAAAGTGATTTAAGTTTTTAACTTCTATTATTAAATAAATGAGGTGATAATTTGTCATGATTGTTTAACTTAATTATAAGTAATATAACTTGTTCTCATGTAAAGAGATTGAATGGAGTAGTTATTTTCTTGCAACATAATATTTCTTTCTTAATTTCTTGCTCCTTCTCATCCGTGAGGTCGTAAGTTCCAATCTTCGGTCCGTACCACTGATAATCCACTCGTAAAACTTTAAAGGTAGTCCTTTCGATATCTTTTATCAACCTCTTCCTATAAGTTAATGCACTGTCTGACTACCATGTAGTGGGATGACGACTATGTTTAGTGATATTCGTGGTTTATCCTTTTTTCCAGTTTTTTCTAGTAAATATCTGTCCAAGCATCCCCAAGAAAATCAACCAAAATCAATGAAACCTGGAAGTATTCAGATTCATCTATTGACAAGAAGCAAAACTTATTTAATAGTCTTGACTTTATTAATTTGACTAATTAAACGTGCAACGAATCGTTTAAGCACAAATTCGTATACTTTTCGTGATCTTTACTCACAAAAGCCACCCTTCTTATATCCGTTTAGCATCTGTACCGTTTTCGAATCTGTGTAGACTAAAATGCACCCAGTAGAGCCATCTGTAGGCAAAATATAAAGGTCATGGGCGAGCAATAACTACTTGTTTTTATTAGTATCCAAGGAATGTATAGGCATCTGTTAGTGAGTAGTGTTATTAAATAATAGAAGTAAAATTATTTAATTTCAATGATTAAATACTAAACTCATTTCAAACTTAATAAACGAGTATAGGGATCTTCGCGGCGTTATTCTGGCATCCAAAAAACAATATCTAAATATTGACAATGATTTTTAATTATTTACAATTTTGATTTATAATTCTCTACTGCTTATGTCACAGCGAGATGCCACATATTTCAGATTTCCTTCCGAATAATAAGTTATATAATGACGAAAATCCTAATTAATTAGTTCATTACGTTTAGTTTTTGAACAGAGGGACAATAAATATTTTTGTAACTTTTGTTTCAATCCATTATTAATATAACGCATTTAAGAATAACATATTGGCGCTGTTATTAGACTGCACACTGAGCTACGGTACTGTGAAAACCTCGTTAAAATCAAGTAGTTTTTAAGT